>OX411246.1:7974536-9249893 GCA_948150575.1 Tinea pellionella
AGTTATAATAAGTGTGGTTTATAGACTGGCAATATCTCTGTGTGCATATTAATTAATGTTAAATAATATTTGTGGTCTCTTTAATTTAGTCAAGTTATTTAATAGCGTGATTCTCTTGCAAACAATAAGTATGTTCTATAATGTATAAATTTATTAACTAAGTATAAAGGAATTTTTCTTTAGTGCAATTTCTAATGTTGACATATTCTCGAAAATTATTTTTGTATTCATTGTTGATGTAAAATGACAATACATTATAAAGTACTCTCTTTTAGTTAATAGTGTGCAGCTTCAAGGTTCGGGAAATCTGGAAGGGACCAACGCCTCTTTTTTTACCACAAGAATTGTAATTTTGCTTCTCTTCAATTTCGTATATTAACTTTTTTGAAGCTTTAATTATCGAGCTGACTTCATCATCACACTTTATACATTTATATTGCCAAATGCTTATTATATTCTCTGTAAACAGTAACAAAATTCGGATAGGGCTATGAACAAACGAAGTAATTTATAAAGAAGTAGGAAAAATTTGTACAAAATTAATTTATTTACGAATCAGTGAGTTTAATTACTAACTGAGTGTAGCGTGGATCTCAGAATGCAGCCATCAATAAATCTTAGAGAATGTTCGAGGTGGACAAACGCCATGACAACGGCGTGCTAAAATGTGTAATACCTCCTAATAACATACTTAAAACTCACAGACTGTTATTGTTTGGTGATTTATTTAATGTTGCATTCGCATTATTTTTTAGTTAATAATAACAAAGCCGCGATCGAATGTTTTAAATAATAGTATTTGGAGCGAAACGCACAGATGTTGTGAGCTTGTTTATTTAGTTAGACCCTTGTCGCGGGCAGTATGATGTGTCGCGGCATCGACAAAGTGCAATACCTGCATTCCAGTTTGTTTAGCTGTGGAGGGTAGTAGTTGTTAAATGTTATCCATATTGGTTGTTGTGCTATTTATTTTATGCGACCTTCCATTGATAGGCTTATACGACGTGTTGATTATTATTCATTTCGTTTATTGCATTTTATTTTGTTTAATTTATCATACATAAATGATATTGTTTTATGTTTTTTGTTCATTCATAATATTTATAATTGTCAGCGTAGTCAAATGACAGTATTTTTGAGAATTGTTTAGAGGGTGTCTATTATCCAGTATGTATCTAATAAGCATTATGTAGGTTTAGTGTTAACACGGAGAGAGACTCCAGTACCAACTTATTGGTTCTATGTTCTCATGTTGTGATCACGTGCGTCTCGCGCGACGCAGAGCTCAATATTTTTAGTAATCCTAATGAAAATTATTACCTCTTTTGAAAAGAATATATATTATTACTTATATTATAAATATAACCATTCTTTCGTGCCGGTGCTACACGCTGGCCCGACCTCGGCCAGCCTTGTCCATCACCACGGACGGGAGGTCAGCCTGAGTCTTCGACCGCAGTGAGTGCGGGCAATGTGGGCTCGCCAATCGGATGGGCCATCGTGTAGCGCCGGCATCACATACTATTTCATATAATATATGTATTTCCCTGTTTATTTTGATGTGATATCATAAATGACTGATCTGAATTTAGTTTTTAAGTTGGTTGCTATTTCGAGTTTAATTAAGATATTGAAAGTGCCAATGCTCGTAATTTAATCTTTCCTTTTAATATTGAATAGTTGTTTCGGCGGGGCCTCTCTCACTCGTGGCGTAAGGCTTCGTCTACTCGAGTACAATCTTTGTTAATTTATTATAAGTATTAACCACGTAATTTTGCACAAGTTTCAGTGTAACGCTTGCAATATTTTATACATAATTCCTCACTTTAATACGACATAATAATATTAAGAGTACAATGGTGACGTTTCTTATGTCATTTTATCTAGTATCAAAATTAGCCCAAATGTTAATATTATTAGTTAGGTGAAATTTGAACATAGCTTCGTGAGATGTTAGTATTTTATAGTAGTGTATAATGTATGCGTAGTGTTCGCAAGTCGTCTCGTGAACTTTGTGGCAATAATACTCGATGTGAGCTCTTTGGCCGGCGAACGGGGGTGACAGGGTAGCCGACAGAGCTGCATACAGAACGACGTAGCCGTTTATTTGTTGTAATTATTATAATGATAGCCGTAGGTACTTAATTATTATTCTTGCGATGCCTTAATTCTGGTTGTCAATTAGACAAGTTTCTGCCTAGTGTTATTTATGGTTGTTTTTTTTTTGGTTGATTTTTTTTTAATGTTTCTTTTGCTGTTCCGGCTTTCTCCGTGAACTTCCAGTCCAGGCTGTTCTTACAAAATGATTTTGAAGTCAATTTATTTCTACCTAAGTGTTCTTATTAAAATGTTACCAAAATGTTTTTAATAAATATTTTTATAATGTAATTATTTGTTTAATTTTATCTTTATTTGTGTAACCTTGACACCTTATGTAACATTGTATCAGCCGATCTACAAGTTTACAAACGCAATTATTATCATTCCAGAATAATAAACGCCACTTTGCTAATAGTAATTATTACCTAGGTGCTATAGCAGCACTGGAAATATTGTGAAAACATAAAATTATCTTGAGTCTAGATCTAAATTTTTGTACCAAGTACAATTCCATTCGTTGGATAGGTGCCAATTATACGTAAAGTTTGTTGAGGTCAATCAAACGATGATTTTCCTAACACCAAAAATAATTATTAATTTCATAAAACAATGGTATCGATAGAAAATTATGAGGGGATGCCGCCGTAAACAATTGATCTTAATCTGTGTATATCGAAATACATGAATTTAAAAATAAAAGATACTTTCAAAATATTAATAAACAAATTGATACAATATCAATGCGTTTTATGTATCTAAAGCTCAAGGTCATCGCGTCGTTAATCTTCGCTATCTATTTGTTATATTATTATGTTGTTATTTGTAAACAATGCGCAAGGACACCGCGTCGCCGCCATTTTGTAGAGAAGCGGATTTTCCTCAAGTTTTCACGTGGTTAAAAGACGCGCTCGGTTAGCGCCATCTAGTACAAACTTTACGAACTACTAAGTTCACATAGTTTACGGAGCTCGGTTCACAGATTCAAAGATAGATGTCGCTACTGAGTACCGAATATCAAGTTTTATTGTAGCTCGGAATATGACGTTTCACCACATAACGAAAACAATTGCTGCCACAGATAAATTTCTACTGACAGCAGTCACCTCCCCGATACCGGCCTGAGGAGACGAATGTGCGTGGTGGTTGACAATGCACTACTTTCAAACTGATTCCGAAACAAGCTCACTGCATGGGCTAATACCTACCAACCACTCTTATCACGTGCCATCGAAATAATTGCATCTAGTTTCTACTAAATGTATTCATAAAAAAAAAGAATTATGTAAACGCATGAAGGAATCTGAAAACCGTCAGTCCTTCCACAAATGTTGGCACGCACAAAAAGGAAAATAATTTAGACTTTAGAAAATAAACCTTTGAATGAAACCCGATGTCCCGTTCTGTATAAGTAATAATTTGTCGTCTCCAATCTGTAGGTACTCGACTGAAAATACGAACAATACACCCACCCACACCACCGACAATGCCGATTCTCCAACATCATTTGCGACAAAATATATTTTCACCAACTACATTGTTCGGAATCATAATGGAATAGAGTCTGAATTGTTTTTTACGCGGAGTAATAACGCCGGCAATGATGTTTTTGTTTGGAATATCCACTTTTGTGTCGGAATAATGGGTGTATTCATTCAGACTGGAACGCGACTGAAAGTGTCATCAGACATACAATAGCGGGGAATCAAACAAATTATAAATTCTCTCCACATAACAAAAATTTACAAAAGCCATAGTTTTATCTTTAATACTGAATATTGTATTGTATGTGTAATTAAATATATTTGTTTCGAATAAACAAAATAAAATGTCTATTGGGAGCAGTCACCTCTGCTGTGCCGGCTCGGGGAGCACTTCAGGACGACCGTAGTCTACGTGGTAAGACAAGTGAATTCACGACTCGGATTCGAACTTTGATAATTCTTACCGGTACTTTTTATTTTATTTATTTACTTACGGGTAATTTTTTTAACTGGGACAGTATGGGGAAATCCTAAACCACAGGAGATACGGGAAAACTGTCTTAGGAACCATTTGCTCTTTTTTTATAAAAACGATTTTCGCATAGTAATTTTTCTGGTCAAGCTTGAACTGTCCAAAAAAATGAGTCATTTTGGTCAAAAAAAATTTTGATGCGGCTCGAGTCAGTTTCATGTAAGGATGGATCATTTCATTGTATCGGAAGAAAAATATCGGAGCAGCAGATGTTAGTCAAATTTAATTTTAAAAAGAATTTTCACGCTGTTATCACACTGTTATAAGTATAACAATAAAAATTAAATTAACAATTAAAAAATGAATTATTTATCTAATAAAGTAAACAGCATAATTATTTAGAAACGATAAAAATATACAGAACAAAATCATTTAGCAAAAGGGGTGAATAGACAGAAATTGGTAACACAGTACGTAAGCGGAAATCTGTGATTGCGATACGACGATATTCACCACCATTGATATTCATGAACATCTCTCCGTAACGGAAAATTCTATTAAGCTTGCAATTTTAATCATACATTTAAATTTTGTGGGCGAAATCGTCAAAGCAAAAAATGCTCAAGGGAATCTGCGACCGATTTTGATAGAAACTAAAACTGCATCATTAGAACACTGCGGTTTGATTTAACATGAAAATCTTTAAAAAGCTAATTATAAATAATAACATGTGGCATCAGACAATAAAAACTTCTTTTTTCAGTTGTCAATTTAAAAATTTGTTAAAAAATATAAGTGATTGGAGTTTTGGCGGCCATCTCGAGACGTCAGGTTGTCTGTCTTGAATTATTTTCCTTAACTTGTATTTCTTCGAGTGTTAATGTGTAATAATGGTGGATTATTAACCATTAAGTGTTCGTGAACGTGCGTGAGTGTGGGCAAACAATTTAAAAGAAGAGAACCTGTGTTTTCATCTTCCCTCCAAAATTCCGTAGGAAGTTTCAGTAAATATTCTACCACTTTACTGGAGCAATTTTTGACTTGACTGTGACTTGACCTGACTTTAAAGTGTGATGAATGAATAACTCGTGATGCACAATATTAACTTGATGCAAAAAATATTTACTTTGACACTGGTAAATTGTTATAATGCCATATAAAACAAAATAAGAATAAAAAAATATAAGTTACTTTTCAATTATTATTTTATTTAATAACCAATCAGAAGCTTTTAGCATTAGTAGTCTAACAAATATTTAAAGGGATAGTTATCTGTCTTTTTACATCCCAGTATAGTCCATCACAAATACTCAGCCCCGAAACACGACGCACCAGCGCTATTCTATCAACTCCGCGGACGCGACTTCTTACTCTCCCAGACTACTTAATAATACATTAACTATAGTAAATATAGGTATTCAACTACCCATACTTATACATGCACTATCAAACAAACACAAGTTTATTATCATAAATCTGAAAAGCACTATTCCCAGCAACGCAGTTTTTTTTTTGTTTTATATGGCGTATAACAATTTGCCAGTGTCAAAGTAAATATTTTTGTATCAAGTTAATAATATTGTGCATCACAAGTCATTCATTAATTACACTAAACAGTCAGGTCAAGTCTCAGTCGAGTCAAAAATTGCTCCAGTAAAATGGTAGAATCTTTACTGAAACTTCCTAAGGAGTTTTGGAGGGAAAATGAAAACACAGGTTCTCTTCTTTTGAATTGTTTGCCCACACTCACGCACGTTAACGAACACTTAATGGTTAATAATCTACCATTATTACACATTAACACTCGAAGAAACACAAGTTTAGAAAAATAATTCAAGACAGATAACCTGACGTCTCAAGATGGCCGCCAAAACTCCCAGCAACGCAGTTCTTGGACTGACATTGGGTTCAGAGCCTCTTCTTTCAATTTATTATTATTATTAAATTCATGATAGTTAGTATTTAACAATTTGTAAGACCACAGTCAATAAAGTGAGTTTTCTCGAAGAGAAGGCGAAATAGAGAATAGAGCTCAATGAGCAACACTGCCTATTGAAAACGGTTGAAGCCTTTAGAAAATCACCCTCCTTTTTGAGTTGCTCCTCTATTTATGTTTTCCACTTTCCTCGCTTTCCATACACAATATGTATTCGGCTTCTGATGTTGGGTTGAATCTTCTATTGACGTGGCGACTGGCAACACCTCACACCCGGGAGTTGTGCCAATTCACTACCAAATTAACACCATTCATAAGAGACGTTGAAAGCGACTATTGTGACTATGGATAGAACATTCAATGAAATATTTCTATAAGTAATAATTTTCTTTGTAGATTTTTCTCGGAAAAGCTTTTGTGTGGATTATATTTTGAAATGAAAAGATATATTAGATATATATTTATCTATCATTGAACGAGAGGTAATATTTTTGCAAACTTTTTATTAAAGTTTATCAGATAAATTTAAAGAACGATTACGTGTAATAATCGTATCCCTGAAGAAAATGGTTTTGTCTAAAAAAAAAAAACAAAATAAAATAACATGTTTTGAAATATGCGTTACGTTAAGTGCATATTTTGCATTATAAGCTGCTTATAAAATCATTGTATGGGTTGGTATTCGAATCAGGGGGCCTACTGCGATCTTGATAATTTCGTTTTACGTTGGGTCGGATCAAATTATCTAGTTTGTCGAGAATTCAATCCAAGTAGGAAAGATAGGAAATCACTATGTAGAAAATTATTCGGTATCAGTAGCGCGAATTATTGGCCATTTAAAGTAGCCCCCTGACATTAAAAAATGAGGTTAACCTGAACTTTCAAGGCGAGATTTTCATTGCATATAATTTAAGGGACACGAATTTTTGATAGACAATTTGTATATAAATGATTAAGCCATATAGTTAACCGTAGCACTAAAAACTATTGATACTTATATTGGAATTTTAGCAGGTTAAATTAAAGTCCGGGCACATGTTTTTCCTCGTACCAAATTATCAAGTAAATGATTCGGAAACCAATTTCCACGTCTTAACAATGATATTTGACAATAGGAACATTGGTATTGTTTGTTAGAAACTCGTCATTTCAACTTAGTACTTGGCGAGAACAAAAAGCTCCCAATGTAGGGTGGCCATTGTTACACACCCTTTTATAAATGTTAACAGAATTTATAATAATATTCTTTTGCGGTCGATTGCGTCATATTTTATAACAATAAAATAAATTAAAACTATAAACTAAATACGAGCTTATGGCAGCCTTATCGCTTATCTATTACAGTTAACAATAGCTAAGTCCAATTAGGTTTTGTAAATTACCTACACATCACCAAATGTTGTCAACAACGACAAAGCGGGGTCCGTAGCAGAATGAATTTAACATTACCATGTTAAGGTATATTAAAATTAATATACTCGCATGTAGTATAAAATGATATCTAACTTTCACGCAAGATGTAATTAACAAGATCCTTTAAGACGCTACAAACAAAACGTTCAACAACATTCATAAGCATTCATAGTCGGGAATATTTTGTACTGAATACGACCAAATTATATGGGAACGGGTCCTCTTTGAAAACTCGCTATGAATAGTGTTAATTCGTAATAGCGAGTTTGCGCTGAAGCTCGTCTCTTGCCGCGTTGTAATATTGTGTATGGCAAAACGCTGAAAATATGAATAGAACTCCTTAGAAAAGGACACGCGAGGAGGGCGATTTTCTAAAGAATCTTTCACATAGAATATTTAACATTTCACATCGCATACAATATTTGTATTCCCTCCATTTGTAATACATTTTGTAAACACTCCGTATGGTAAAAATGGTTTCCGTTAGATGTGTTTGCATTTACAAAGATTCCTTTAGTTAGTTACCTATACAAAACATCTTTGTGATTGAAACCGTTATATATTTTTAAATACAAAGCTACAATAGATTCCAATGTCCAATTAGCACAAATTAGTAGAATCTAAAAGAAGGTTCTCATATCTAACATCTGCATGAGGAACGTAGAAGCGGGGCGTGCCCTGAACAAAGACCTCGCGACAATGGCTCCTTCGCAACAATACCTCGAGGACTACTGTTCTTGGATGCTGAGACGACGTATCATTAGTAGATAAAGACGAGACCGCGGTTGTGTCATATTTGATGATAGTGCACTTTCTTTTCATATAAAACTTGTTAGTGAGATCATACATAATGTGTATTTAACATTATTTTCATTCTATTAGTAAAGACATCTAGGTATAACTATAAATGTGCTTTCAGATTTCATTTAGTATTTAAAAAGTGAAATACAAAATGCTTAGTTTCCGTGTACCCGCTAAGCAGTAACGACCACGGACACAACGTCCGTACACAACAATGTGCCACGTTGAAGAGCGCCGAACAATCGAATGAAGACAATAAGCAGCGATACTCCGAGACAAAAAGGAGCGAAATAAAGGCTCACTTGTTTCCTGGCCGCATTGTGAGGGACTAGAGAGGGCAGAGACAAAAGCGTAATGTGCCACGGGCCCAAACAATGGGGCTGAGCCATTATTGTTACTGTAGCGCCGCTTTAGCGAAATATGTACGTAGTTCTGTCGGCAGCGAACTTGACACGGCCTTGTTGCACTGCTGTACCAGTCATACTATTTGATGATTTTTTTGTCACGGGCTTTCATTTTATGTACAAAATTTTTAATCCGATTCATTGAAACAAATACAAAATTAACTTATCCTAAACTTACCTCACAAATTCAGCTTTCTTCACTTTTCTCTCTTCAACACACTTACCCCACTAAACCTAACAACAGCCTAACAACCTACACGATGGTTCATTTTAGAAAATCCGCCTGTTATCTATTTAGTTCAGTTTAAATCATTTACCTAAGTATACAGGTGTATACATCCTACTGATAATTAAAAAATGCATAATTTTCTGTCATTTATTCGTCAAATATTAAGTATTATTATTAAAAAACAAACGCAAATCTCATGTTCATTCACAAGCAATGTGAATGCAAGGATTCACACGGGAGATCACACAACTTATAGCTGATAGCGCCAGACTCGCTTGTCTTAGGGAAAAGCTAATAGCAATAAAAAAACCTTGCAATAACGTGGTTCGAGGGTTTGCCATCTATCTTTTTACAGTTTAGAAACAATAATTAATAGTAATGATTTACTAAAATTAATACATACCAAACTAGTTGATGTTTCGCATCTGAAACAAAATAAAAATCGAATTTTAGTAGGTATATACATTTATCAAAGTATTCGTTTATTATTTTCAAGTATTCGGCATCTTATCTTATAGAGGTTGCCTTTGATCTGCTCACGCTTTATAACTTTTTTAAGGGCTATGCCCTATTAGAGGTCACTTCGGCGATTTCGTTTGCGTCATATTTAGACTGTATCTTGATTATGTATAGTCTTAAGGGTGTAGGGTCGTCCCTGATCTGGAACTAGATGATATTCTTAATAATTAGTTACATACATATTAAGTAGGTAGTTGCAAAATATTTTAAAAATTGGTTTTTAATAGTAGTTTGACATATGACCGCACTCCATTTGATTTTAAACTAGAATGTGATCCATGAGCGGAAAGAATTGGTACCACAGAGAAATGTAGTCAGGCAGCAGTTCCCTCCGCTATGCCGGCTTGAGGATACGAATATGCACCATCCATTGACTGGATACACCCGGCTACTTCCAAGCTAACCCCGAAACGCAACTAGGTTACTTTAGAGAAATTACGTTAACTATTACTTTTACGGCGACGACGTATCCGTTAAACGTTTACATTTACTCCACACGCGTTGCAATATCGTATAAATTCATATTGTTATCGTTAAAAGGGTGGCTGATCCCGAAAAAATAATAGAAAAACATATTTGGCTTCTTTTCATACGTTTGAGGTTAGTGACATTGGTTTGACGATTACTTTAACCACCCAAGATTCGCTGGTTACGGTTAACGTTAAAGTAACCGTCAAAAATGACAGGCGCGACGATGGTGCGACTCGTGTGGAGTAAATGTAAACCATAATATAAACGTAACGGTTAAAGCAAGCGTAAAAGTAATAGTTAAATTAATTTTAACGGACCTTCTAGTGCAAACTTTTTAAAGAGTGGTAGGCAGACTGATGATGGTTATTTGTCCAGTCTGCCGTCCTGGGGTAGTACCACCACTTTCAATGTAACACCCGTGAAGTGACTTTCTGACGTTCGGGAATAGTTTGAAAGTAGCCAGGTATAACGAGAGGAGTGTGCACTGTCAATCTAGATGGTACGTGCTCGTCTCCTCAAGCCGGCATAGTGGAGGCGACTGCTGCCCGCACAGGTTTCTCTGTAGTAGCAGTTGTTTCCATTCATGGACCGCACTCTAGCTTTACATCAGGCGGAGTGTTGTCACATGCCGAGCTACAATAAAAAAAAAACGAACATTACACTTGAAAGTGCATCCATAACCATACCTACCAAGTACATAAGTTAAAAGTTGCAGCTATTTCAGTATACATCTCTGTTCTTAATACAATTCCAAATGGACTTTTACAGATTCATGTGACCATATAGCAAATTCAATTCTAGTTTAATATTATTTCATATCTACATCTCATAGATACACGGCGGCGGCGCAGAGAGGGTTGTGTGGCCTGCGGGCCGTTCGCTCGGCCGATCTTCAATGGAACATCGTGGTAGTGTTTCCTACATTCATTCTACCGACGTGATTTGACCTGTGATGCTCATAGAGTACTAAGGCAAGAACAGAGTCTTATTGAGCTCGCAGATTTGTTCTTTCATAGATGTGTTAACGCTTATTGTAACTTTTCCTATGTAAAGCTTTAACTTTACATTCAAAATGTATCGCTTTGATCTGCAACTTCTTCGCGTATATATTTTTTTATTGTAGCTCGGCATATGACAACACACGGCTTGATGTTACGCTAAAATACAGTCTATGAACAAGTGTGACTAAACAGAAATTCATGTACGCAGTTATACTAAAACCTAACTGGATGAGTTATACAAAACTTCAACCCTTATTTCACCTAAGACCCAGGATGCAATTTTTCTTGCCATTTTTTTTCGAAATCTGTTCAGAGGTTTATGCACGATTACACATGATAATTAACGCTCACGGGTCAAATTCGACCTTTTATTTTTAAAAGGACAAAATTTAAAAGGGTCAAATTTAAATGTACAACATGAACTAACTGCACCGTATGGTTGATGCGGTGATATTATATGCGAGTGCTAGTTCAAACTTTGAATTCATAAAGTAAGAACATAAAATATTAGTTTTTGATTAAGTAAATGGGTAAAAGTGAATAGGATTTTAGTTGATTAAAGAAAAACAGGAATATAACATTATAGACTTAATAAAGGCAGCTTAATATTTAGTAGCAACTCAGTGTTTTTTATTTTTTTAAAGAGTTATAGGCGGACTGATAATGGTTAATAGCCCAGTCTGTCGTCCTGAGGGAGTAGCACCACTTTCATGGGTAACATAAATCGTCTTCTCAAATCGGCATAGTGGAGGCAACTGCTGCTTGGAGATATTTTTCTCTGGTAGCAGTCGTTTGATGAATAATTATATTAATATTATGATAAATTTCCGTGAAGATTCAGGTATTATAATCACATTGCAAAGTCACTGCTATCACGTGCCCACACAAAAGGCGGATAGTTGCACAATAGCTCCCCACTTCCCGTCCGGCGAGGCTCGCTTTTGTAACGAATTAATTAATAAAATCGGGAGTCGGTTAACCTTTGTCCAGCTCGTTCGTAAGGATGAATTTGATCTCATTAAGTAGTCATTGTAATATGGAACAATACATCGCTGACCAGCGTGACTATCTTCCTTTGAATTTCTATACGTATGACTGCTTTTGCCAATTTGATCCTCTGAGCATTTTGTTAAAAGGACTTTCTCTAATAGGGCAACTAAAACATTAAATTATAATATACTAATCTGGCCGCTGCAGTCATACAATGGAAGCAGTTGTTTCCGCACATGGACTGCCCCCTTAGGGACTACAAATTAAACAAGCAAATTAAAGGTAGTAAAAGAAAAATTAAAGGTAATGAAAGCGAAAGATTTGTGAAGAATCGGGAAGAGTGCTGGGAACATACGCGCGTGTTCACCAATTCACCTCACTCAAAATACTCACGCAAATTGCGATAACGTACCTACCTAATTTGTTTAGACTACTAGATGCGCGCCGAACCGAATTTCATTTCTTCTGCGAGCGTCTATCATAGACAAATTACTTACGTACGCGTACTTGCTAAAATTCACTACTCGAAGAATTCGCCTCGGCTCGGCTCCTTCCTAATTGGCGTACTTAAACAAACGAAAATTTTTGCAATACGATTCGTCGCCCTAATGGACGCCAGACTAGACGGATTTAAATTATGAAAATATTAGATAGTAAGTTAGTAACACGGAAATACTCGTACAGGATTTATTTTAAGTATCTACATAATATGCATACTTTATGTTCGGAATTCATTCAATGCTTTATTGAAAAGAAAGAACGCGTTTCTTAACAAAAGTTCCACAATAGATGGCGCTTGATCGAGATAACGATATGTTAACATTGTCACAATGCTGACGGTAATGGTGCGATTGTATAGGTCGGCACAATGCTTTTAGATGTCACTTTCCACAATGGACTCGTTCGATTACTACTACTGTTGTTGTATTCATTCAATGTCGATTTTAAATTGGAAGAAGACGTGAATCTAATAAGAATATTGTTGAACGGAAATATGTAGTTGATTTTAAGTAGCCTAATAGCTAAAGGGAATGAAGAACTACCCAAGTAGTTAGTTTTTTATAGATTGCTAAAGTACTCATAAATAATGATAAGGAAATAGCTATTTAAATAAAAATTAACAGTTATTAAAACTTAATGTTTCTTCTAGTAATTCTTTCAGTAATTCTTTTAACCACTTGTTACTACTAATACTAAAGCGTTGTAACAAGATATTTTTTAATCAATAGCTGTTTAAGATTTTCATGTAAAATCAAGCAGCGCTAGGCCGCTTAAAAATGATGTACACTTCTAGTTCACGGGAATGATTGGAGTTGACTTTTTACAGCCTGTATACAATTTAGAGTTTATGAATGTACAACCACCACGCTTACGTCTCGGTTGAACCCGGGTCGTCCGTGTCGCCTAGTCGTAAGCGTGACGTCACGCGCAGTTGTGTCGCTAAGGTGTGGAACCTCTTCGATTACACGCCTGCATTCGGTTGGCGACTAGTTGACGACAAGTTTCTTGTGGCCGTCTTATTGCAGAGTCTGATGACCAAGTGCACGCTAAGCCCGTACCCTTGCTAATAAGATGTTTTCATTTCAGTGAACGAGGCGAGGCCCCGATCCGATGCCAAACTGATAAGAATTCGACGACCATAACAACTATTTAGGCTTATTTGATATACTTTTGGAAACTACTAAATTTCGATTAAAGAATCTCAAATATGAATGTTCATAAATATAATTTCCTTTGATAGAGACCTTTGTTCTGCTAGGCTAGTGTATTCATAAAAAAAGCAGACAACTGAGACCGCAATGGACTCACGCTCATAATTCGTACTCCGGCTATACATCAGAAAGTAAAAATAATCCAAAAAATGGTTTATAATAAAGAACTGTAACTGAAACCACCCTCACGCAATCTATTCGCAATTTTTCACCGCTACATAAATTTTATTTGATTGGCTCATATCCGTGACAAAAATGTAAATCATATTCACATCAACAATCCTACTTTTTTGTACATGACGTGAAATTATTAGGTGAAAAATTACGACCGAAACATTCATTTAAATAAGCGATCATTTATAGAACAAATAATAATATTACTTTATCTTTCTTATTACCTTGTAAACATAAACAAAGAGGCATCTGATCAAGCCGGCATAGCGGGCGCGACTGCTGTCTGCAGATCCCCTGCTCTGACAGCAGTCGCCTCCGTTCATGGATCGCACTCTGGCTTAACATCAGGCGGAGTACGGTCATATGACGTGGTAAAATAAGTTAAAAAATAAAAAATCACCTATATTTTCACATTATACCAAATTTATATTGAATTAAAAGAAAACAATCAAGCTCCATATAATGATTTTGCGAATTTAATGATGTAAAAAAAAAATTAAGAAAAAGAAAAATTTTTTTTTTTCGCTCGCCTTATAATAAGATAACATATTTTAGTTTATTATAAAATGAAAGCCGTTGTCTCCGTTAGACAGCATTCAAACTTAACATCAGGTACTAACAGGAAGGACTGCTTTAAAAATTAAACTTTTTTATAAATTGCTATCACAGAGCAACGTCTACTAGCAGCATTTGCCTTCGCTATGCCGATACCTTACATTACAGGGCACTTCAGCGGTTTAGTTTGCAAACAATCCGGGGAAAGGTAACAAACAGACAAAGTTACTTTCACATTTATGTTGGCATAGAGGGGGTCTGGCCAACACGCGGCCCGCTACTTAAAATCGCGCGGCTCGCGAGACATATCATTTGAGACCCGACCCGTTGCACTTTTGTGCATATTTTTTTTACAATCGAACGGAATAAACATGTATTTTGAAATGGAAAAGTCATTATATCAAATTACATTAATTTTCAGTTTGTGTTGCATTTTTAAATTCCATTCATTATTACATTAATACAAAGTGGTCCGCGAAACAATTTAGATTGGCCAGGCCTGGTATATATTGTATAATTATATTAATTATTATAGAATAGGTAACTACTAAATACACCAACCACTCATGCGCAAAATATATTATACATTATTGTTGATGTAGATACCTACTACATTACCCTCTATAGATAGGTACAATAGGAAAATCTGTCAACACAGTAACAATGTAGGAAGTCAGATCAGGAATTAGTAGACATTGTCCTCAACACAAAGGAGGCGCATAGCAAACGTACAGAAATCTAATTAGACAATGTTATACATTATTACGGATATGTTGTGTCTAATAAAATGCAGAGCCATAGAGGGAGTCTCTATGGTATAGTGGTTATGGTGGTTACACGAGTTCGGTTCCTAGGCAATATATATATTTATAAATATTAAATAAAAAATTATATTATGAAATTATTCTGAAAACTAAACAGAAAAAAAATGTAATTGTGATATGAGAGGAAGTTGCACTGCCAATCTGGATGTTTCGCTGAAATTTCTCTGTGATAGCTGTTGTTTCTGTTATTGGACCGCATTGTAGCTTAACATTAATAAGCGGAGTGTTGTCATATGCCAAGCTATAATTTAAAAAAAAAACATCAAAATAAACAATAGTTTAATAAAACTTTTTTTTTAAATATAAAGCAATTAGGATACTTTACACTATATGAAAACAGATATGGAGCACTTCAACAATTCCATATTTATTTTTCTCTCCCCTCAACGAAAAATGCGTATGACATAATTGAGTGTTTGCCATGCACTTCATTTTGAAAGCTTCCGGTCTACGAGATATTTGATTGGTTTGCAAAATTATACACAATTATTTTTATGAGCTGTTCTGTAGATATTGTAACAAATTATTTTATATACCCTATGACACTGATACTATAACAAAAACTACGTTCTCGTGTCGTCCTTAGGAACCTTAGCTGTACCGCGAAAACTTCTTCAATAATTAAAGAAAAGTTGTTTTTCACCTCCTATTCCTATTACCGATTTAGCCCATAATTTATCTCTATGCAAAATTCCGTTCAGGCATTTCAGCGTTATTGTGTGACAAATATACACAATTTCGTGAAACTTGTATAATTTCTTTATCTGTACTTTATTGGCGCTTTTATTAATTCTTACAAAAAAAATATTAAACGTTGATTTTTTTGCTGCCCATAGAGAGAGGTGCACGCCATATTCAATTCCATGTATGTATATTATTTATTTATTTATTTATTTATTTATTTTATTTATTATTATTATTAATAAATTTTAATATATCAAAAACTTGCGAATATTTTTATATTTTGCACTTTTCGAATTTTAAATTTGAACAGTTCTCCCGTAAAGTTGATTTATTCAGTCATTAAGTACTAGTACTGGTTTAGTAAAATAAATCATGGTTATTTTGTTGTAGCGAAAGTGCAACATGCAGAATAGTCGACATTTCCTAAATTCAAGCCCCAAAACATCTCTAACTGATGTCTTCGAAAAGCATCGACAATTGGCTATTGTGGCATTCGACGATCGAACATCGTGTTCATCACGAGATTGCCATCTGCAGAAGCTTGATTGTCATTTCTATCAAAACATTGTATCGCTTAGATAATAAACGGCTTTTCAGACGCCAGTATGCGCGTTTGCACGCAGACTTTACACGGGTTTGATATGAATATAAATTGTGTAATCGTTAGCTTATTGAATGTTGGGGGTGTCTTTGTTCCTGAGCTGACGTCACTCTGAAGGCAACTCATTCTATTCACTAGTTGACGATATTGGAATCTTCTACGCATTGAAAATACATGTTTTGAAATCCCCCCATTTAAATTCGAATAGAATGAGTTTTATCAAAAAGTTACTTGTTTTATCTTTTGCTGTTATTATTCCTACATATTGAATGTCCATTAATTAATTAATCAATAGTTTAAATGTTAGTTAAAATTTTAATTGTAAAAAATTGTGAAAAAAAAACCGACATAAAGCGAAGCAATTTGAAAACTACAAAAATATTTCTATTCACAAAAATATATCATAAAATACGGTGCAAATAAAAGTTCCAACTGATTCAATAGCTGTCATGGCATATGCTGCGGAACACATCGTATGGTCCGTTGTTCGCAAAGTTCTTTTGTCACGATTATCGGGGAAAATCCGATCGAGGGAAGTGTGGCGGGCGCTCTCAACATCGGCAAACTGCATTATGAGTTATCTACGCCATTGTGGCCAACGTACCGCGGCTCTGCATAATCTATTCTGCGTGGAACATCGTACAACTTGGGAACGCGCCGCAAACGTTACCGACACGTACATAATGTATGTTGATCTCTATTTAGCTCGCGCTATATAGACGGGAATAGGATCTACCGCTATTCTATAAATCTTTCTGATAACTATTGTTTAACTCTTGTAACTTTAATGAAGCGGCATAACAAAGTTTACTAGTTAATTTTCCAGATTATATCGATGAAAGTCTATTGAAAATATCCATAAAAGTCGAACATTGGCCAAAACAATGGGAGGGGAGGAAAGCTAGGGTATTAGGTGCTTGCGCCGCTATTGAACAACTTTTGTTCCATTGTGTTGTCCATTGGGAGGCACAGGGTTCGAGCTACACAAAGACTCGTAGACATATACCGAAATTCATCACAAATCCGATTGTTTGTCATATAAAGAAGATTTTTGTTATTATTTTGATATTGTTGCCATTTCAAAAATTAAATTATATTATTTTTCTAACTTTAACTGATATATACATAGGTATATGTATATAGGATAGGCTCTAATGCCTACATACATTCGCGATGGCAACAGAAATATTATTCGTATAGATTTAAGTATATAGAAAATATGGTCGCAATTTTCAAACCAAAACGTGAATAGAGTGTTTGAATTTCAATCGGATCAGTCATCTACTCATCACCGTAGACAATAGTGGTCTAACTCCCCATCGTTCGCACTCCTCCATCCCTCACCGAACCGATTCCCGGTCACAATGCACGTATTGTGTGTCCACTTTCCTTTTTTTAATGTTTGAATTCACTTAAACCGTTCGGGGTTTTGTGGCGTATGCCGCCTCGTCTACTCCATTTGCGTATGTTTTGCTATGCTTTATTTACATTTCGATTAAAGAAATATTATATTCAATGAAGATGTGTGTTGGCAAAAATGTGTGTTTATTGTAAACATGTTTTTGTGCGATTCAGAAAATTCAATGCGGGTTCGGGAATGGGTAAGAATGGAAAATATAAAGAAATATCTAAAGTTTGGTTCTTAGAAAATTAACATTACTAGAGTATAGATTTCGAATGTAACACCCGTGAAGTGACTTTGTCGCGTTTCGGGAACAGTTTGAAAGTAGCCAGGTATAACGAGAGGAGTGTGCACTGTCAATCTAGATGGTACATGCTCGTCTCCTCCAGGGGCCTGCTGCCCGCATAGGCTTCTCTGTAGTAGCAGTTGTTTCCATTCATGGACCGCACTCTAGCTTTACATCAGGCGGAGTGTTGTCAAATGCCGAGCTACAATAAAAAAAAAAGATATTATTAACCTAAATAATTTTCCACAATTAAGTATTCTAGAACTCTTTCCATAATTTACATAACCCAACAAACAAGTAAAATCTACAATCAAAGCATGTTCAATATAAAAATTATTATATTACGTAATATCATCAGAGAATGGAGGGTAACATCGTAGAGGGAAGATTCATTGTTACATTAAAGCTAAGCGAACCACCACCGCCGTGCTTAATCTACCATCTTGCATCTATTCACTATTGTGAACTATCGCCTTTGTTCGACAAATCGATAAAAATACACTTGAAAATAATGTGAATAACACCATTATAACGGTTTTATTTTTTATTATTAAAATATTCTAACAAAAAATAATAAATATGTCATTTATCGGCAATATAAATAATATACTAATACATAATTAAATCAATCTTTACCCTCTTTCATATTTTTAGAATTTAATGATTTCTTCAGATGTCGATTAAACAAAAAAAAACCTAATTGCAAAAGGTCCATGCGTTCCTCAAAGAAAACCCCGTATATGCCTCACGGTTCGTACCCACGAATAGATGATAATTTGGTTTCTTCCATTCAGAGGGTTTGGATAAGGTCCCATTGTAGAGGTACGGTAACAATGAATCCCGAACCGCAATCCTTGCGCTCCACCGACCACTTTCTGACACGGTCACTTTACTGTGGGCCTCTGCGGTCGGAAAAGTCTTTTGACTTCGACAAAAGCGTTTTACTGAATTTCATGTTAAACATCAATTTGTAGAAATTTAACGTATTAAAAGATTTATTTATTAATAGTAACAATTTTAAACTTAATTGATTTTAAACATTAATCAATATTTATAACTAGATTAATGAAGAGTAAAAAAACAAGAATACATATTTTTATTAAATAAGTGGCGAACTTACTATGACAGTTCATTTAAATAGAGAATGTTTAAATAATTCTAAATTTTATTTAAAAAAAAATAGTTTAAAGAGGCTAAGTTACTTACAAACATATGTATGGAAAACACAATGCCCACAAACACGGTGCCACAATTGCAAGAGTGCTATCGGAATGTAGACGTGCTACTATTTCTGTAGAAAATAGCACAAAAGAGACGAAGAATAAGTGAGGGTGGGCACAGGGAGATCTCATTCAAAGGAGACTAGAAAAATAGGTTAGGCTCTACGCTTTTGATACTTTTTTCAGTTGGGCTGTTTTCACGCCTCCCTATCTGACTATATTTCACTTTAGAAATGCATCTTTTGTCTGGGGTTAACATTTATTTCTATTGTGTTGACATCTTTCAAATTGTTGCGAAAAAGGATCTATTTGTTATTTTTCAATATAAAATAATTATTATAATCAGATTTGCCTTGCCTTTAAATTGCAGTAATTTAAAGAATATTCTGTTATGAGGGTAGGAAAATCTGGGTCTGCGTTAAACAAAAATAATCAAATTAGATTAGTGCAACTCAAATTACACAGATATTCATTTAGAAAATACAATGCGACAACTTCTAGATAGATACCAACAGAATAGAGCTTCAGAAACGCCATTAAGAAGCGAACAATCGCTACTCTGATGAATTTCGGTTTATGTTCCACGCCGTCGCGTCTTTGTGGCTCTACTTTCAGCAACACAATAGGGACAAAAGTTATTCAACGACAATGCGAGCACCAAATACCGATCGCAGAACACCTCCCCACCCTGACTCCCCCCTAAGTAACCATTGTTTACTTTAATACTCGACTTTTATGTATATTATCGATGGGCTCGCTCAACAATATAATCTTGAAATTGAGTCGTCGATAAACTTGAAGTTTCTTGTCACAACACAACTTTTGTAAGCGCCTGTCTTTGATAACTGTTTTCCATCTAAGACGAGTTTTCCTTGTTGACAATAAATGTGGCAAAACGTAGCTACAATGTGTAACAATGATGCCAATTTTATATACAAAAATGTTAATTGGCATACCTAAATCAAAGTCGCTAATTAAATTTAAAAAAAAATGGTAACTAATAAAATTAAATAATTTATATAGTACTCAAAAGCTAACTTAGATCTACAAAGCGAAGGTTCTCTTTCGTCGCCACAGGACCGTGTAGGAGTATTCTAGGCCGCTAAACAAAAGTCTCTCTTGACTTGTTTCACAAGTATGCTCCCAGTTATACCCACAAAGCCGTGGAACGTCATTTAAATGCACACGTTTCATTGGATCTGAATGCTTTTCAGTGGAGGGCCGCGTGAAAAGAACGGCCAATTACGATGCTTTTGTGACTACTTTGGTCTCTTTTGAGTTTCTCATTATTATACTTAAAATGGACGGTATGTGAAATCCTTAAAGTTCATTATTTTATGAACACAAACCTTAAAGAATAATTTTGATTGTATAAAGATGCATTTAATTAGTTCCGAATAACTATGTGAAATGATTTGAATTAAAACAAATCCATTTATTTTGTCGTTTAAATTAATAACAATGTACGGAAAAAAGAAAAGCTTTTTAAACTAAGACGTCAATTCACATTTAAAGCTTTAAGCACAAAGCGCAAGTCGTTGAAAGGTAAACACTAATCGCTTTTCAAATCCGCAGTTCTATTGTTAGAAATCTATTGCTTACTTACACGTAGATACCTATTATTTCATTCGATCAATTAACGTCACAAGTCTTAAGTGTAGAAGATTAAAATTATAGATGCGTCTTTAATTTAAGACTGACAGACTGATGATAGTTTAAGGTCCATTTGCACCAAAAGACCCGTTAAAGTTACTTTGACTGTAACATTTTACCGTGACGTCACCTTAAAACGTTTACATTTACTCCATACGCGTTGCAATATCGTGTAAATTCATATTGTAATCGTTAAAAGGGTGGTTGATCCCGAAAATATAATAAAAAACCTAATTGGCTTCTTTTCATACATTTGACGTTAGTGACATTGGTTGGATGATTACTTTAACATTAACCAGCCACGTTTACGGTTAGCGTTAAAGTAAACGTCAAAAATGACAGGCGCGACGATGGTGCAACGCATGTGGAGTAAATGTAAGCGTTTTAACGGTTACGTCGCCGTAAAAGTAATAGTTAAAATAACTTTAACAGACCTTTTGGTGCAAATTGAGCTAAATTGTTTAGCCCAGTTCGCAGTTCTGACGGTAGTCGAGTACAACGAGAATTTCAGTTGTCTCCACTAGTCCGTCGGAGGAGACGAATGTACACCGTCCGAGTTGACAGTATACACTCCTCTCCTACTATACTGACTAGGTTTCTCATCGAGCATTGAAAGTGATGGTACTATACATAGATTAGATATAGACCAATAGATAGAGTAATCCTAAGTTTATAGTTCTTAGTTAGAACGGCGAGCTGGGCTAATAACTAAATATTATATCGTTCTGCCTACCACTCTTTTCTTACAAGAATTGCAATTGTGTATCAATTATTTTTTTAATGCCCATGTATCTAAGAGCGACCGTGGTCTAACGGTAAGATCGATGAGACCCGTGTTCGAACCTCGCTAATTATGACCGGTACCAACATAACTTTGTTATATGTACTTTGGTCGCTCAGTGCCTAGTGATAGGCAGACTGATAATAGTCATTAGCCCAGTCTGCCGTCCTGGGGTAGTACCACCACTTTCGAATGTAACACCCGTGAAGTGACCTTGTCGCGTTTCGGGAGCAGTTTGAAAGTAGCCAGGTATAACGAGAGGCGTGTTTGTTTATATTTAATAGTTTATTAACAAAACAATAGATATAAAATTATATCTTAGCTTAACATAATGATAATCTCAAATATTGCTTCAGAAAAAAACTAATTATTCAATAACCCGGGTAAAATAATTAAAACTGATTGGTGATAAGGAATTTAGATTTATTTTTCTAAGAATGAACTAAAAATCATCGAGAAAAAAATAGTGGGCCCATTTCTCTTGGGTGGCTCGGCTTTCTCCTTTACTTTTTATTAATTTTGAATTTAATTGATTTAATGTCAATCAATAAAAATTAAACCGAAAATGTGGTCGAAGGCAATAAGCACGACAAATAAAATAATTAAGTTTAATCAATGTACCTATTGGAAGTGCACAAATTGTGACCATTGCTCGTTAAACGATTAAGAAAAGATGAATTTATATAATCAGGAGGTATATACTTACGAATTATTATGAATTTGATATGTTTTATAACTGACTGATGATGGTTATTAGTCTAGTCTGCCATCCTCGGGTAGTACCACCACTTCTGAATGTAGCACCCGTGAATAGCGATGAACGTAGATGGCGCATATTCGTGTATATCAAGCTGGCATAGCGGAGATGACTACTGCCTGCAGAAATATCTCTGTGACACTCTAGTGCCGAACTACAATAAAATGAATAAAACAAAAAAAAACAGATTTCTATTGTGGTTAACTCCCCTCGCAGAACGCTCGCGGCTAGGGTATAACTAAATAATATTGACTAGTTGATGCAGAGCGGCCGTCAATACGGCTGTTGGGTCCTCCCGCTATAAATTTGGTATTGAGTGGACACAACAACAAAGCGCGTTTTGTCTTGCAAATGAAAACGCGCACATTTCGCGGCATTGTGCTCCGCTGTTTCGGTGCCGCCATTATTAACAGCGAACATGAAAGACAAAAGGTTCGTCTGCAGTACTGAAGCTGGCCTAGATAGCGGATTATTGTAGGAACACAATGGCCGCGTTAATTCCACGAATGTACATATTTTGTTACTTTGTAAGTTGTTGACGATATACTTACACACAAAGCGTTATCTGACGCAGGGGGTACATGCTATCGAGAGATCATACAATGGGTACGAGAGGCAATCTAAAATCGTCTGTTAATTTAATAACAAATAAACTTAATCGATAAAATTAAACTGGGCCACCTTAAATTTCATTTAATGCGCCCTTATACCGGTGTGAGATCTACATAATTAAATTATATCAATTTTTATTGACGCGACTGGCTTAGAATTTCCATATAACAAATATAAATATATTTTCAATTTTAAACCATCAATTTATTGTCTTGTATTAAATTAACGATAAAATGTGATAGAAATCTCCAATTATAGTTGCGCGATGAACTAGTAAGTATCTAATACCAATATTTCCTTTATCTATAGATTCCGATAAGCCTAATTTTCTAATAAGAATACTGAATACCTATTTAGAATTTAGATAATATTAAATGTTAAAAATATTACATTGAATCATTACAATTAAATTTTAAATAACAATTAATTACTGGTATTTAAGTAAGAAATAGTAAACCGTGTTTAAACAAAGTAAAATCTTTTTAACTTATTAAATTCAACAATTGCAATATAAACATTATGTTGTGTGTACTTCGTTAATTGTTAATAACTTATTATTCAAACATAATTATTTTAATATCTTACCGGCGTTTTCAGCATCAAATTCTTCAATTTATAATTTATATCCAAAATCGGCACTTCACAAAATCACTTTAAAGAAACAGCACAACAAATAACACATATTTTCACGCACAACCATAATACGCACAACGTTTCAAACTTAATAATAACTCTTACGAAAAGTTCGCATCTCAATAGATCTTCTTTGGCGCCAAACGACCGGCCACTTGCTACAGACGAACTTCACCAACTGCCGACTCGGGCGGGCGTTTCACTAAGCGTTATTTCCGCGCGCGCATGGCTACAAAGTTGAACAGCTTTCGGCTATCGTGATGCATTTTGTGCAATTTGATTATATTAATAATAAAAAAATTATTTATTGTGCACTTTAGAAAATATAGAATTGTATTTCTACCATTACTTAACGCATGAGAGATGTAAACAGTGATTTCAGTATAAAAAAATATATACTTAATAAAATAACACAAAAATATCATTATAATTAATATTTATTACATAAATGACAATTTTTTTTTTATTGTAGTAACTAAAATAATTACCAAACACACTAAAGGCCCTTTGTACCAAAAGGCCCGCTACATTTAACGTACATTTTACGGTCGCTTTAACGATTACGTTTACATTTACTCCACACGCGTTACTGCATCGTGTAAATTCATATCGTTATCAATAAAAGGGTGGGTGATGTAATGAAGGAATAATAAAAATAATAGAAAACATATTTGTCATCTTTTCATACACTTGACCTTAGTGACATTGGTTTAACGATTACTTTAATTTTGATCAGCCAAAATTCGCTGGTTACGGTTAACGGTAAAGTAATTAACAAAAGTGACAAGCTTTTTTGAAGCAACCCAACTTTAATTTTAACCAATACTTTAACGTAAATGTAATTGTTAAATTATGTGGTGCAACTGGACCTAAGCAGTATGAATAGAAAGAGAGAAAGAAGAACTTGTTTTGAACTAAAAAATCTTTATTTTCAATTTGCTACGATAAGACTACGACGTAGATGATTTCCTCCTTCGCCACTTGCCTCACAAGCTTTAAACTTGGATTTAGTAATACATTTATATTTTACTAACTGGCCCGGCAAACTTTGTACTGCCTCAGAATCAATAAATATAAAAGCTAAAGATAATTGCAGAATGTTTCAACTTTAGTAAAAAATGTGATCAAAACTTAACCGGAACAAAAAGAATTCGTAATCAAACCAAAAAAATTAAATACGTAAAACGTAAAATGTTGTGTAAAGTGTTATAAACACTTATTTTTTTAAATATAGTCCATAAGGGAAAACAATTGCTTCCTCAAAAAAATGTCTGCAGGTATCAGTCGCCTCCGCTATGCTGGCTTGAGGAAATTAATGTGTATACATTGATCATCGAATATGTGCTCAAAATATTAAAAATATGGTTTGCCAATCGTACTATATAATACTAGTATTCAGCGGTCGGCGCGGGCGCGGCGTTTGAGGGGGCCTCGCAAAAAAAGCTCTTTTAATTGGATCGCAAAGCTGAGGTCGCCGACGCAGGTTTGTTTTTTTTTACAGACTTCAAAAGGAATTAAATAAGCATAAACAAAAATAGATGCTTATTATCTAATTACAAATTAATTGTCTACATATTATTTAGCATATTTCTGAAGTCAGTGCCAACCAAATATGAAACTCCGCATTGCTTGTAATGTACCTAACATTACTAATCATAAAACATATTTCAAATACATGCACCGACTAGAGGTACTCTCAATAAAAAATATTTTTTACTTTTTAGTGATTTTAGTGTTTTGTTTGGAAGTTAGTTTCTTTTTCAGAAATGTTTTTTAGTTGTTATTTTAGTTATTTACAATAATATGGATATTAAAATGATACATTTGTGAAACGTTTTCCCGTTTTTTTTGTGTATATGAATGAGATCGCACGTTTTCATTATTTTATTTTGTCTTTATTGGTTATTTTACGCGCCGCTCAGCTTACTTCAAATAAAATACTAAATAAAAGAAAACAAAAAAAACCTTTACTTTGACACTGGCAAATTGTTATAATGCCATATAAATAAAAAAAAAAAGAATACCTAATTGTTCCAATGGGTGTATGGTTTTTCTCCTGATATATTGGAGGCGTAATTGCTAAATATTGTATTAATATTTTGTGTAGTGAAAAATATTATTAAAACGTAAATTAAATGTTGGCAACTCTACTTGGCGCCTTCCTGTTTTTATTATGGCAACACCGACGTTTCCGACAGCACCCGCGCGCCGCTGCACGCTTGCCTTGCGCCTTGCGGCTCGTATTCGTAGTGAAAGGAGTGGTGAAATATTGTGAAAAATAACGCTTTTAAACTCATATACTCGTTAATTTTACAACTGATTTTATTCTTTCAAAGAGAGAACACTAAGAAAGAAAGTGAGGTAGGTTTTGAGGCTATAATATAGGTAATTTCGAAGCAGCACCAGCCGATTCGGTGCAACCAAAAAGCAAGATGGCGTTTTAATTTTTATTGTACTTTCAATTTCATTAAGTTTATTGATTTAATATTTTACTGACTCAATATTTTACTGACTCAATATTATTATCTCTAGGGTTGTGGAATGGAGAACGTCTTAGATGCGTCCTTAGTGACGCAGTCTTTGAATTATCATGGTCAACAACTTCAAAAAACTTGGGAGGCCGAGAGAGGCGAAGAGGATCTTGCGAAAATTGGCGTCGGTGCGTTGGATTTCGCTGTGTACCAATCTCGTCATAAACATCTGACTTTTCAAGACCGTGGGAAGCGATTAAAACTCCATCAGTTTATTGCAAAAGAGGCTGATGCCTTGTTTGATACGAATCTAATGGAGGAAGCACCGTCTTCATCTTCAACTGTTGATGACACAACACCCCCAGAAGACAGTAAGTGTTTTTGTTTACTTATATCTAAATTAATGTAGTTTGAAGTGTCTGTAAATATAGACAAAGGCAGTTCTTGACAAACGTCTGTTCGTATGACCATGCTAATCTTAAGAACCATTGGTTTGATTATTTTAAGGTTAGATTGTGTTTTTCTTTTTTATCCATCTTTTAAATTCTAATTATAGCATATGAACATGCGGGTAACAGCTATTTTGTAATATGATTTTCTTGTTTTATAGATATGTATGCTCTCATGCTGCCGTTTGAAACATTTTTAACAGTGGACAAATCTGCGAGATTAAGACATTTTTTTGATGTAAGTTTTTTAAATTTATTAATAAAGGGACCTTTGTCATTCGTGATAATGTAAGTCCTGTGTTGATATTAATAAAGTTCATTTTAATTTTCCTTTAATTATCATTTTTATTTTTCGCGATAATTGAGTCACTTTGTAGATAGTCAATTGGTTATCTCTGTAGTTTTTACTTTTTAACAATGTTGTCCTTTTTATGTAGAATTTGAAGGCGGGAGAAATCATAATAGGCGCAGTTATCAATAGAACAACTTCAGGGATGATGTTAAAAGTTTTATGCACAGCCGGTCCTAATCCGAGATTTGTTGCTGATATTAATGTGAAAGTAAGTTTTATTTTAGTATACAATATTTAAAAAAATATAATAAACATTGATATAACTAAATCCACTTTATTAATAACTCTTCATTTAATTAATATTCTTTTATATAAATATATTACAAAAAATTCTGTGCCTCTCAAAGCCTATAAGGGTTTATTTACTCTTTATTTTCTATTAAATTTAATTAAATGAATCTATATGGACTTCTTACATTCTAAATTATTATCAAAAATCTACAATTAAAAGTGATTTTTTTTTGTACAGGCATTTTTACCAGTAGCAAATGTTATACCTGCTGTGGACAAGAAAAATTTATCAAGAAACTACCTCATGAATGATACGGTCTGCTGTGAAGTGCTTGAAGTGATACCAGACACTGACAAAATGGTTTGCGGAATGAAAGGTGTCACAAGGAATGCCGGTGATCCACCACCGAAGCCCCCGCTCGGACTGCTCAGCACTGATGACTTTCCACTCGTGTACAAGTATGTCAAAAATTATTATTACCTTTATTATTTGGCTACTTGCACACTGTGTTTAGGGTGTGCTGTTCTACACTAATACTGTTATATGTTTATAGTTCTTTCTTTATATATTAGGTACATATTTAATATATTTTATATACACGTGGTGTACGTTTTTGGCGTATTTTTTTGTGCATAATTTTTGGCATAATGATGATGATGCGTGAAGATATTTGAAGAAATGGATTCCTTGAAGAGATTATAATGAAAAATGAAGAGATTTTATTCACAGAATGAAAGATGTCTATTATATAAATTGATATTACAATGAAATATTGGTATATTAGAGAACTAAGAATGTCACATGTTCATTCGTATTTATTAGCATGGTGTCAATTATTATCATTTGGGGTTTGTTTTAGAATATATTTTCACTGGTTTCTCATCACTTTTCAGTACTGATTGATACACAAATTCACCAATATTTGTGAAAATGATTTCATAATATTTATTGTATCACCCTGAACAAAGTGACTGGATTTGTTGCAGCTATTTTTATTAATATACTGGTGATATATTACTGTGCCCGTGTTTAGATAGTGGATTTTATGTTGATATTTATGTTTGAAATCATTTACACATGAGATTATAACACATGAAAGGTCAGTAAAATACTAGGGCCATCTCATACATCTGATGTCTACTGTTAAGTATATATTAAAGCTTATATTTGATATTCCAGCATTGTGTGAACAAAAATAATGATTGGATTTTTTAAAAAAACAACTTGGATTTTGGACTTATTTATTTGTTGTAAGCTGATTAGCGTATAGCTGATATTATGAGGACTCTACGGGAACGCATTTGATATTATTGTCTGCAATTGATATACTGCTGATTGCTCTACAAGTGTCTCAGCACGGATGTCAAATTCTCCATCATTTTAGGGTGTTCTTTTCTAGGTGTAGCGAGATCCGTCAAGACGCTCTTATATACGCCATTTGTAATACTATCTGAGATGTTTTGGTAATCCTAATATATATATCATATATTCAAGGCTGTGTCACCTAACACACGATGTTTTTACGTGAAAGCAAAATACCAATAATAAAAAAATATACAATTTTTAGAACACCTACAAGGGAACAGGTGAGAATCATGTGTGATAACATTTCGCGTAACAAAATTATCTTCAATAGGATATCGTTCATGTCCAAAAGAATAAAAATAAAACAAAAGTTGAATGGCGGCGCGCGAATGTTTTCATTATTTGATGTTAAAGTAATCTTGTTATCACAGGAAAACAATGGAAATGAAAGGTGAAAGTTATGAAGCCATATTGGAGAAGAGTCCCGGCTTCAGTAATCCCAACTGCGTGCAATACCTGTCTGAACTGCTCGGAATATCAAACATGCATTGTAGCAACTTTACTTCTTTGAGGTAAATAGTGGTTTTCTAATTCTACATCTTTTGCTAAGTTTGTTTATTTTTAATTTTAAACATTGTGTTATAGGGGAGGATTTTTACCGCAAGAACATGCAGATGAACTTCGTCAAACACAAGCATGTAAGTGGGCATTCCGTTCAGTGGCAGAAGGAATAGAACATTTCAAAGCTGGAAGACATTCCGAAGCTTTCCAATGTCTTAACAAAGCGTTGAGTATCGATCCGCGTAATGTAGAAGGTTTGGTCGCCAGGGGAGCTCTCTATGCTAACAGTGGCACATTCAAAAAAGCAATTGAAGACTTTGAAACATCATTAAAATTGAATCCTAATCATGCTAATGCAAGGAAGTATTTGGGTGAGACATTAGTGGCTCTGGGTCGTAGTTATGAAGATGAAAACAAGATTAATGATGCGCAGAAGGCATATGAGGATTGTTTGGCTATCATACCATTCCATGAAGAAGCTCAGAATTCACTGGATTTCCTGAAGAGTAAATCAAACACTATCAAGCCTTTGATTGAGCCTACTGAATTACTCTTGCCTTTGAAATCTGCAAAGTCTTCTTATGAAATGAAAGAGACTTTGAAACAGTTGTTGAACTTGACAGAAAAGAAAGATAAGAAGAAACGTAAGAAGAAAGGAAAGGGCAAAAAGAAGAGATCCAGCAGTTCCTCTTCATCGTCTAGTGACTCCTCCAGTTCTAGTTCTTCTTCTGATTCTTCTTCAGCCACATCTGATTCCAGTGGTAAGATTGCTGCCAATAATCGTTCAATTTAGATGTTTACCTTTTACTTAGTTAATATTTTTTCAATATAGAATCAGAATCTGGTCCCAACCGCAAGAAAAAGCGTCGTTCGCACTCCAGTAACAAACGTCAACGTTCATTGTCGCCACTCAGCAAACGTATGGCCATGTTCAATGATGGAGACTCCAATTCGAGAACCCACAACTCGCAATTCAATCATCCATATGGATATCAACCGAATCAACTTCCGCAACCGACCGAAGAACAAATAACTGCTTCTGTTAAGGATCAATCTGATATTGATTATGAAATGAAGGTGTGTACAGTGTTTTTAAATAAATTTTGATTATGACTTTTATGTCAGTTTGTGGGGAAGATATTATGCTCCTAGGCGAATTAAATAATTCTCATGCCTGTTTGATTGGAATATCAATATCAATTTTGTCAGGCGTGTTTATGTAGTTTAATATTATTGAATAGGTCCGTAAGTTCCTCGATATGACAAAAGAAGACTCTGACTACGAAGACAAAGTGCGCAGCTTCCTCGAAGAGACAGCTCAATACAAACGTAACAGAAAAATGCAAGAACTTGGCCAACAAACACAGCCGGGTGCTGAACACGATAAGAAGAAGAAAAAGAAGAAAGACAAGTGAGTTTAATTAAGCTGACTTGCATATAAAATGTAATTCTTTATTTTATTATTCTTAAAACCCAAATGCATCCTCTGAAACCATTTTTAGGTTTATGTATGTATGGATGCGTTTTTTTTTATGTTTATACGTATTTACAGTCATAATCCACATACATGTTCATAGTGATTAAGAAAAAATAAAAATATTTATTTGATTTTCCTACAGGAAAAAGAAAAAAGAATCCAAACGTAAACGCAAAGAAATGGAACGTGAAGAGAAACGCAAAGCCAAAATGAGTAGAAATGCTAATGTCGAATATGTTCCCGATAGTGAGAAGAAAATGAGGGATGTCAGGTATGCAATTGTGGCTCAACAATATTGACGCATGGAATAACAGTACAGTCACAAAGTGCAGTTTATTTATGTGGGTATTTATTTGCAGGAAAGACTTGAAATCAAAGGGAAAACGCGGTTTAAGCACTGAAGGTGACTACGAAAGAAAACATAGCGGTGATAAGAGGTAAGCTCTTTTAAATTAATGAGCCTGTCTATGCACAATCAAGATGGTTTGGCCGAACTTTTATTGCGCAAGGCGTTTGTCGAATAAACGCGCGCGCTTGCGTGCATAGTTCAGGCGCGTGGAAAAGATTGTGTAACCAGGCTAAATAACATTTTAAATTTCGTCTTAATGTTAATAAAATTGTTAATTTATCAGGATGATAGAAGACATGCATTTGGATGAGCTCGAGAGTAAGCTGAATGCTTATCATGTTTTGGTTGAGAAAGAATCCATGAGTAAACGCGCCATTAGTCCTGGTGATCAAAATGCACCATTGCCGCCGCTAGAGAAGCCAAAGTGGAAGATGTCTATGAGTGCTGTTAAAGACAGGTCTGTTAATTAATATGTTAAATAATTTTCTTTTAGTACATGTTAAGGTTGTTTTAAGGTGTCAGTCTCATCTAAGTTATATTACTTTGTTAATTTTTTTACTCGGTCCTTTAGCAATAGAGTAAAGAAAAAGGAGCCACCGCCGCCTGCCAAACCATATAAGGAGCGTTACGCATTCGATGATAGCTCTGATGAGGGAATTGCACCACCACAGCCAAAGGTAACATTTTCTAAATTTATTTTTAATAGATATTGCGTGTAATAGTAGAAGTACTGATAATACTTACATTTGAAATAATTTTATAGGAACCCCCCATGCCAATGGATAAGAATATGTCAATTCGTCGGGCGATGGCAATGAAGGAACCTCAGCCTCCATTACCGACTGCCCCACCGCCCACTAAGAACAGAGATGCCGAACCTCCTGGCGTCGAATCGATGCCGCATCCGCCCGTTAGTTATTAGCGAAATATTGGTATAATGCTGATGTCTAGGATCAAAGTAATCATAATATTTGCGACAGGTGAGAAAGGCGAACATAGTGCTGGACAAGTTCGGGTCGTTCCGTCTGGCTCAGGAAGGGGAAACTCCGGTATGTTTGGATGCTCGTCCGGATCAGTTTGTGACTCGTATCAAACCGCCCTCTCCTTCCTCACGACGGCCGCGTTCTCCGCCATCCCCGCCTTCACCGCGACAGCGACGGTCCTCGGGATCATCGGTCGACGAGCGACGTTCCAAACGATCCAGAAGCCGGTACTTGGTTATTTCTTAATAAAACCACAGATTTTAATGATGATAGTGATACTGTAATTAATATATATTACGTTTCCAGACCGCGCAAGTACAGATCACGTTCAGGCTCGCGATCTCGCTCCGGTTCGAGCGGCAGTGGCTCCGTCATATCTCGTCGTCGGCGTTCTGTGTCTGCAAGATCGCGATCGCGGTCCGAAAATAGTCGCTCGTATTATTCGCGTAGTAGATCTCGTTCGCGCTCAGGATCTCGAGACAGGTATGAGTGCTAAAGTCGACGTATTTTGTTTCGTGCGAATGGTGAATGGTTAAATTATGAATTAATTTAATTAAAGGATGCGTCGCTTCAATCGTCGTGGAGGTTGGCGCGGGCGTGGTTACGACCGTGGTACTTATTATCGCCCTCGATTCCAAACATACAATGGCGGTGGGAGAGGGCGAGGACGTGGCGACTATCGCAGGGATGACAGACGCTTCCAACCGGACTGGAGGGACCACAGATCAAGAGGTGGGCGACCGTTCAGACCGAGGAGAGGTGGCCGTGGGCGACCTTTCAGGTAGGATACATATTATACAAGGATATAATCAAACGTAATTAATTTCCATGTTGACTAACGAACTGTTTAATTGCAGGGGTGGCGGATACAGAGATTTCCGTGATCGTCGTGGAGGCAGATATACTAGATCTCGCAGTCCAGACCGTCGTCAACGCTCGTGCTCTTACAGCCCTGACCGCAGCAGAGATAAGGACAGGGACAGGTAAAATAATAATAATATAATTTGCAATATTTAAAAACCGACCTTAAACTATTTGTCATTTCCAGCTATTCCCGCTATTCTGAGCGTGGCAGTCACCGCAGTGAGGGTGAATATGAAGAGGAAAGATTTGTCGATCGTAAAGAATATGATGGCAAATGGGCTGATGGTGCAGAGCCAGAAAGACCCCCACCAGAAGAAGAGAGAACTGAGCCAGCAGAAGAACCAACTAAGGAATAGAGCCTAAGATTATAATACTACATCGTAGGTGTTTGTTTATGTGTATTGGGCCATAAAATCTTTTTTTTTTATAACCAAAGTATAAAAGTGGTTTGTTTACTGCGGTATTAGTATTATATTATAAAAGATTGACAAAAAATTTATGAATAAACAATATTCTCAAGTCTCATATTAAATTTTATTCTTTGTAATGAGTTAATAATGTAAATAAATTTTCTTTTTCTTTTATCCTCTACACTCACAGCGTCCTGCCATTCTATGGTAAATAAAACATATTCTAAAATTGTATAAAAGATAATTTATTAAAAAAAAGTCTGAAGTTTTGAATTACTATATCTATTGTTTTTTCTTTTTCTTCTCATTGGCAGCTTTGGCTGGTTTAGCATTCCAATAATAAAGTAATTGAGCTACGATTAATCCATTAGCAATAGTTGAAACAATATAGGTTAGAATTAGTATAAAATCACCCGTTTCTTGTATAGATGTAAATATTCTGGCTACGCTGCCACCAAAAAGCATTATGCATGTTACAGCAGATAACTGACCAGTACTGCCATTTTTCAAGTTCGTGTACACTTGAATTGACTAAAATGAAATAAAAGAACCCATTTAATAAAGAATATTAAAGAGTGGTAGACAGACTGATTATTACAGGTCTGCCGTCCTGGGGTAGTAACACCCGTGAAATGACCACCTTGTGTTTTGAGACCAATTTGGAAGTAGCCAGGTATAACGGGAGCGTATGTTTAACCTGGATGGTGCACATTCGTCTCCTAAAGCCGGCATAGCCAAGGCACCTGCTGCCTGTAGAAATTTATCTGTAGTAGCAGTTGTTTCCATTCGAGTTTCATCATTTATATCGACCTATGATCAAAAAATTGTGACAAAATGCTAATAACATGTATACAGTTTAAATATGCAAGCTTAGTGACTTGTTTTACGGGAATTATATAAAGATAAATTACCTTAGCAGCGATAACACTGGGTACATTAGAAGCGGCCATTACCCAAAGTACATCAATAGGTGCAAACCCACTAATTAGCACGGCAACCATGCCTGTATACAATGTCAGGAATGCTGCAGCCTTCGATGGGGCACCCCCATAATGAATGACTAATGCGGCTATTATTGCAGTCTGAAGGCAAAGGAATGTACTTTCGCCCCAGGAGCTGTTAAAATAATATACAAATATATGAAGGTTTTTTTTATTGTAGCTCGGCATATGACAACACTACCTAATGTAAAGCTAGAGTGCGGTCCATGAACAGAAATAACTGCTACTACAGATAAATTTCTATAGGCAGCAGTCACCTCCGCTATGCCTGCTTGAAACGAATGTGCACAATCCAGATTGACAGTGCACACTCATTATTCTTGGCTACTTCCAAACTGTTCCCGAAATGGGACAAAGTCACTTCACAGGTGTTACATTCGAAAGTGGCGGTACTACTGCAGGTCGGCAAACTGGGCTAATAACTATCATCGGCCTGCCTACCACTTATAGTGCCAATTGCCTATAAGTGACCAAAGTACATATAACATAGTTACATCGGTACCGGACAAAAAAAAAAGAAAATAGAATGTATATTCATTTTCTTTCCAAAATTCTGTTCAAAGTTTTAATAGATTCCACCACTTTACTGAAGGTATTTTTGACTTGACTGAATCTTAACCTGACTTTTTTGTCTGATAATAAAATTAAATGATGCATGATGATGTTAACTTAATAAAAAAATGAAGAATAAATAGGCTGGTTTAAAATTTTTTGAAACCCACAGATGATTACATTTTTGTAATTAGTACTAATATGATTAATAGCTAATAATATAAGATAATTCAAGGTAATTATTTTCAACAGAGGTATTTTAAGATAGAAATATATAATAATTATCATGTCAACAAACAATTTTTTTATTATTAAATTAAAAAAGATCACAAACCTAAATGGAAATTTCATAACATAACTATAAGCAAAATTGGCAGTCACAGCAAACAATTCCAAATACACTCCAATTAAACTTATACCCTCTGCACTCTTGCTCTTCAAGATTTTTAGAATTTGTGGTATCTTCACCAAAATGGAGCCAGCAATTATTCCAATGCCCAAGCCTTTGCTTAGTGAGGCTTTGAAACAAGGAACTGAAAGTATTAATAACAAAATGCAGAATAATGATATGCCTGCCTATAACATAATACAACTATTTTTGGCATATTGAAATGCTTGATCTTTCTTTATCAAACTTAATAATATATTAAGATTCTGTTAATATAATTATGCAAAACATAACCGTTTGTAATTCTTACTAAACGTAAGATCGGATATATAATTTTAATATGCGGTAATTAAGTGAATTTATACAGTAAAAGTTTATATTATCAGTTAAATCAATATTATTATGTAAAACTTACCGTCGAGAAAGTTATATTTGTCGAAGTATTCAGAATAACATTTTTCTGATAGGACTGTCAGTAACATGCCCTTCAAAATTTCGGCCATTTCGTAATATTTTTATTTGACTCAATTTATTACATCCCAACTTATAAATTATAAATTAACCGCGCCGAACAAATCGACACGAAAAGTCAATGACATTTTGACTTTTTGGACGTACGTGTCACACAGTGTTACAAGTTTAAAAATAATAAAATATATGAATTAAATATAAAAAACAAATGAAATCTACTTTAAAATTGTATATTTAAATCACAATTAAGTCTATGGTTATGGTTAATCATGTTTGATTTAATCACCTAGCAAATAATCCTATGGCATAGTCTTGTAAAACACAATATTATTTAAAAAAAATAGTATATTTTTAATTGTCTCTGGTATTATGTGAGGCTGACAACACTGAAAAAAAAACAAAATGGTGTCAGATTCGAGTCGTATTGCGGACGCGTGATATTTTATCGTGGAATTTTTATTGTAATCGCGATGGGCCGTTCAAGATCTCGTAGTAAGTCACCTCGGCGTCATCACAAAAGTAAACATTCCCGTAAGAAAAGTAGATCTAAAGACCGATCTTCATCACGTAGTAGAAGTTCCAAACACGCCGAAAAGTCTAAGGAACGCAGTTCTAAATCCAGGTAAATATTTACTGTTATTTTGGTAAATTAGAGACAGACATTAGCAAATTTTATAATAATGAGTGGCTGTGGTACATAATTAGATTAAATCTATATTGGTACCTGGATTCATTGAATAAAATCTTACTAGAAAAAAAAGTTCCAAACGGTTTTATTATTAAATTAACTTGCGTAGTTGCGGTGTTGTGTCAGGATCGTGGTAAGTGGTGTTTCGTTGTCTCTGCCTATCCCTGTGGGAAAAAGGCGTGACAATTGTATTGTATTGTAGTTAAAAATTTTTACAAACTTACACTATAAAGATGGGTATAAAAAATATTGCAGGAAACGATCACATTCAGTCACCTCTAGCAGCAGCAGTGATGCATCTTATGATGGTAGAAGAAGTCGCAGGAAGAGGTCGAAAGGCCGTAATAAAATGGATGAAGTTGACCGTTTAGCTGAAATGGAAAGACAGAGAAGAGTGAGAGAAGCAGAACATAAGGTATAGTTTTAATTTTTTTTAACCAAAATCAAACACTTTAAAACAAATCAAAAAAAACAAAAATATTATTACAGGTTGTGGAAGAAGAGGCAGCAAAAAGAATAGAACTTCTTGTAAAGAAGAGAGTGGAAGAAGAGTTGGAGAAGAGAAAGGATGAGATTGAGAGAGAAGTTGCAAAGAGAGTGGAAGAAGCTAAAAGAAAAATGGAGAAAGAAATGATGGAAGAGCTGGAAAGACAGCGGATATTACAACAACGAGAGGAGCTAGCACGCCAGGTGATTAACTCTTTATACACTGAGTCATGTGCAATGGCAATACATTGTTGCTGTTTTACATGATGCCCCCATACAACCACAACACTAGCATGTACCATCCTCCAAATACAATACATAAGTTACTAATAAGAGAAATTCGATCAATCTGTTAAAGGTCCAGTCAGGATGTAAACCCAGAGCTAACAAGAATTACATAATTAAATTCTTGTCAACAAAATAAATGACTTTTGGTTTTTAATGATAAAATTGTATCATAGCTCAGTAAGCTTTATAGGCAGATTTGTTAGATTTTTCTCTATGTAATCGTCTGCCTACAAATTCAATTATGCGTAGCTACTAGCATTTTAAATTTGTTCGCTTGACTGTCTTTGGCAGTCACGTAGTCGATAAGTCAGGTCAGAAGACTGAAGCTGAGGCTGACAGAATTATTCCGAGACGCTGCTCTGAGGATCCAGCGCGTTGCAGAAGGTATTTTTCACATATATTTTTTACAACATTACTATTAACCAGCCATATAGGTTTTCTCTTAGAGATATATATTGTGCATTATGGACATTTGTAATGATTTAATGAGACGTTTTAATATTATGGCTTACAAAAATACTGTGAAATATGTTTAAAAATATATGATGTGTTATTTGTCATTATTTCATTACATTTTCTGATTGGCAGAAGGGCGACGTGTGTTACATTGTTTATACGTATGCAATAACTTTATTATTTTATTAAACAGGCGGATGAGGCTCGTAAAAGGAAAGAACTCGAGGATATCATGGCTGAAAATAATAGAAAAATTGAAGAAGCACAACAAAAACTGGTAAGAATTAAAAATAAAATTCCTAAACATAGAGCTCCTCTTTTCAGAATGTGTTACACATACAACACATGTTTCAGAGATAATAATATCTTTCAACAATTTTCTAAAAAGTGCATCAAATCTAAAATGTATGCTGAATTGGTTAGGTGTAGATGTGACAGGCAATGATGTAACACTCATTTAATTGTTGCTTTTTTTATATGTTTTTATTAATATTTTTTTTTTTTCTTTTTTTTTTTGTATGCATTCACTCCACCTTTTTATGTACATAGTGAACATTATTTTCGTGTGCAGTGATGTTATTATGATCAACTTAAACATAAAATCTCCTCGACACTACACCTGTAAATTTTCCAAATAAATAAATAAAAGAATAGGCAAGCGTTTGACCATACCCTGCCTGATGCTGTGATGCGGTCTGATAACGCTCACCCGTGAGGTATCTATTCACTCTCCATTTAAAGAGTCAGTACAATTATTATTTTACAAATTTCAGGCCGAGGAACGATTAGCGATGATCGAAGAACAAAGGAAAATAGACGAGGAGAAACAAAAGTTGAAAAAGGAACAAGAGAAAAGAATTAAAGAGGAACAAAAGAAAATTTTGGGCAAAAACAATTCCCGTCCAAAACTTTCTTTTTCACTCAAACCTATATCATGATTTATTCAGGTGAATGGTACTTAACATTTCCGTACAGTATAATTATCGTATTTTAAATATTTTCATACGATTTTTCGTCGATAATAAGGTTACATGGGCGATTTCTAAGGCTAATTATTATTATTAGAATATTATCTCTATTTTAGCATGTTTTGCCGTATATACGGCCACTACCGTGACGTAGAAATTGCCCGTGTAACATCTTTAAAATATGTATGTCTTGTTTATAAATAAGTTATTGCTTTCCAAATTGGATTTCTTAGTTTTACGCTAATTTTTACTGGCTCATTATCGGCAATTGTGCATAATAAATAATATGTTTGTACAGAGTACTTGTTCAATTGTTAGCTTCTTATCTGGGGTAGACAGTTTTGTTTGGTAATAATATTTTGTGTAATGAAGCCGTGTGGAGCTGTGTTGCAGAATTAATGAAGAAATTCTTAGGTAGGTTCACTGTCCAAGGAGACATTTTGTGAAATTATTGTATGTTTTATATTCACAGTGGACAGTGGACTTTAGTCTGTCTTACTTAGATTAAGACTACCAGTTGAAGTCTTTTATAGTCATGAAAATATAAATCACATGGTAATAAGCATTGGGTTAGTTTTTTATTTTTAACTCATGGCCACCGGAACTATTGAATAAAACTATAGAAAGCATATTGTGGAGAGAAGGATGCACTTACTACGCCGCTTATTGCATATGATTTATGTTAGATTTCGGGATATTTTAAATTTAAAAATAAAAAAACTTGGGAATAATGGTAATGTAAGACCATGTGATTTTATTTTTCAAGACAAAAGGATTTGATCCGGTATCGGTGTGGCGTATGTCTGCGTGTGTTAATCATTCTATCAATTTCATTCATGCTTTTTATTGTACTTTATAATGGTTGTACTGATGAGTTTTGCGATTGAATTACTCATTTATCTTTATAAGTTCCGGTTGCGGTGGAATATGTATTTTAATATTCACGTCTTGTTGTAGAGTTGTGTTGTAATTTGTAGACATATTATGAACACTGAAGTTAAACGAAAAGCGATAATTTCGGGTTAGAATTTGTAATAAGGTTTTAAGTTTGATATATCTTCTCACACTCTACAACTCTACGATTCTGTCATCTTTACAAACTGTAATTTTATATAATAAGGACATATTGCTATATGAACGATTCAATATTAAGCCTTTATTTCTATTAGCAGTACTAACAAATGCCAAAGAAGTTGGTTGCAAGTTCCATACTATTCTTCAAGCCGGTCAAGTATTTTTGAAATTTTGTTGCATACAGCTCCAAAAAAAAAAGTTTTTTTTTAATACAGTGAGCACAAAACATATATGAGTTTTAAATTTTTACTAAGCCTACTCGATTTGTTTTTGTTTTGAAGCGTGTGGAGTATTGTCGATGATTTTTTTCAGTTTCTTGTAATAGATGAAGTTTTTATTTTATAGTTCAGGACTATATTCCTCAATAGACTTAAAAAGCAATAAGTGTTAACTACAGATCAATTATGAGTGCCTCAAATTTATACGAGTAGAAAACGAACAGCTTTTAGTGTATTAATAATTTTATACCGTGTTGTTAGTTTCGTACTTTTGATAAAAGTAATTGCTAATTTGTGTTGAAAAGGGATGGGATTACTACTTCTGTCTCCTTTCAACTTGTAGTTTGATTTGTGGTTTTATTATTGCTGCAATTGTTTCTCTTAAAGTATTTGTGACATCGGATGTTGGTTGCTGCTTTTGCGCGGTCCGTGTTCCAGATCTCGCTGACGGGTACCAATGTAACTATGTTATATGTACTTTGGTCTCTTAGTGCTTTGATACAAGCACTATCTTTAGTACTTGTGTAATGTACACATAATCGGGTTTCAACTGCAACCAGTGTGTTAAATACTGAATTAAACATTGGAAATGAAAAGAGGCAGCGGGCGGTGATAATAAAATTGTTTATCATAATAAGGTTGACTCATTCATTAGCAATAAGCAAAGATTGTTTGTATATAACGTTTATAGTAATAGATTAATATTATGGAATAACCGCCAGAAAGAATTAACCAGAGTACAATTAAAAAGCCTTTCCGTAAAATAATAAACGTTGTTGTTAAAGCATTTGTACTCGAAATGGAATAATTCGCTATTGATAAATTTTAAATTTTTATTGCATTGTCATGATACATTCTTTAATAAATTCGTTTCTCATATTATTCTGGTTTTATTTATTGCCCTTTCCCTTTTTAACCGTCACCGTCGTTGTTTACTTGCCCTGGGTTGAATGGTGTCTGAAAGAAGTGAAGTTGGTATTTGTAATCTGCAGATTCCCAAAAATCTATACCAATGTCTAGTGCAAACACTATCGTATTTTTGTTAGCTCGTCGTATGACCGCACACCACCTGGTGTTAAGCTAGAGTGCGATACATGAACGGAGGCGACTGCTGCCAGAGAAGGGAATCTGCAGACAGCAGTCGCGTCCGATATGCTCTTCACACTGCGCTTCTGGGCATAGTAGGCATGTAAAAAAAACTACTTTTAAATTTGTTTAGATTACCGTACCTTCAAAAATTCTTTTATACCAGTCATGACGTCATGTTTAAGATCTGTGTTATTCTTATCTAAAACCTCGATCCCGTCAGCATCACACAAGTCCTTGAGTTTATTAAGAATCTCTTTAATACCGGTGACTTTATTTAGATAATTAGCCGGCTCAGTCATAGGTCCTCGATAAAAATACTCATTAGGTAATCGATGACCTCTAACTAAGAGTTCCGTTCCGCAGAAATGTGGAATTGTCATTGATTGGCGATATACGCAGTGGAAATTGCCTGTTGAGGCTTTGTGGTTCAGCGGGTAGTCTATTACAACTGGAATAATTATTATTATAGTAATATGATGAAGGCTATGCTTATTAGGACAAAAAACAAACATATAGCTTATAAGTAGGGTTACCAGATGCGGTACGGTCCATGAACGGAAACAATTGCTACAACAAATGTCTGCAGGCAGCAGTCGCCTCCGGTATACCTGGCTACTTCTAAACTGTTCCCGAATAGTCACTTCACAGGTGTTACATTCGAAAGTGGTGGTACTACCCCAGGGCGACAGACAGGAGGTTATAACATCACCTCAAAAATTATAATAGTAAAATTAGATACTTTTGTTTGGCCGATTGCGATTTTGAGACCGTACAGACATCCGTACATCTGGCAACTCTACTTATAAGACACACGGTCGTTTCAAAATTAGGCATTGGATCGGATTAACTCAAATCGTGACTAAATCCGCTTAAGGATAGGAAGGGAATTAGGTATACGAGCTTCTATAAGTACCTAAAGGCCTCTTGAATTTGGTACTTTATTACACTCAGCATGGTGCTATCAATAGTAAGACGACCTTAGTTTACCATCTGACTCAGGGCCCTTTCTGATTAGCGTTTTTCTGCGCGTTTTGGCATACGCAAACGCACGATATATTTCGCGCTTCTATAACTTGCTCGTGCACGCACTCTTTTCAGTGTATCCTCTCGAACCAGCACATCGGCCACTGGCATAGCGTATCTACTCTCGCAAGAAATGCGCGACGGACTAAAAGCGCTACAAAAACGAGCTTTTACACGCAGAAAAAACTAACAGAAGTCGGTGTTGAATAACCGCCCTTAGGGCTACAATATGTTCTAATAAATATGACATCCTTCCTTACCTTTAACGAGGTCTGTTAGTACACTGGGACAGATTTTAGCTGTTACATTTGTAGTATAAGATAAATCTGGACAAGCGTTAATCTCTATTAACCAAGGCATATATTCTTTATCTAATATAAAATCGCATCCATATAATTCGTAACGATTTTTATTAATTAACATTGTATCTTGACAACTGAGCATAATAGCTATTATACATTTTCTCATTCCCGGGTAAATAATATCATCCCAAACGGTAGGTTTGCCAATCTTGTGTAAATAACTTTTGTATTTATCTAAATCCCACATATTGCTTGGCGGTAATTCAGGATGTCTTTCAGAACAATTTTGGTAATGACGTTGAACCGCGTTGTTAGTTAAATGGATTGATTCGTGGAAATTATTAAGATTGTATTTTTGGGAGCTGAATTTGAGATAACAATCTCGGTACATCCATATTATGAGAGGATACGTGCTTGTTACGACATAATATTGGCGAATATCAAACTTTGTTTCATAAATAAGGAGAGGATCTTCTGTAAATTAATAAAAATAATGCAGAACTTTAAAATTTAAACTAGAAAAAAATAAATTCGGATCGAGTACGTTTTTTATTTTATTTTTTATTTTAGCACGTCATATGACCGCACTCCGCCTGGTGTTAAGCTAGAGTGCGATCCATGAGCGGAGGCGACTGCTGTCAGAGAAGGGGATCTGCAAACAGCAGTCGTGCCCGCTATGCCGGCTTAATGAGATGCCTCTTCACACTGCGCTTGAAGGATCCCATGTTATAGGAAGGGGGAAAGACGTGACTGGGAAGGTCGTTCCACAATTTGATGGAGCGACAGAAGAAGGATTGCCCGAACTTTTTTGGCCGCGAGGGGATTGTTTCGACGGTGAGGCGATGCATTCGTATCCAAGTCTATAAAGGTTTCCACATCTACTTCAATGGATTTGGTTTGTTCGCATGAAGGCCAACATTTCGGCTTAGATGCTATTCGATTACCAAATGTATCAGCTGTTAAGATTGATCATGTGTTTTTTTTTTATTAAAAAATACAATCATGAAAAGGTTCAGTTAACTATGAATCTCGTACTCTGCTCGGTGTTGGTACCATGAATACCGAACCTTTTTTTTATTGTAGCGCGGCATATGACAACACTCTGCCTAAAGCTAGAGTGCGGTTCATGAACGGAAACAACTGCTACTACAGAGAAATCTCTACAGGCAGCAGTCGCCTCCGCTATGCCTGATCGAACCCTAGTCTTTCTTGAATCGTATTTATTATACATACCTATATATTTTTGCAAAACATATTTATTGCTTGATTTATCCAGTATATTAGTAATATCACTCAATGAAGATGCAATTTTAATACCTCTACCTCTCGAACAATAAGCTGGTTTAACAATCCAAATATCATTATATCCTTCACAATGAATCTGCGGTCGGAACCCAGACATTTCTTTCAACAAAAACTTAGCATAACTCAAATAGAGTTTTAATCTATTCATTTTATTACATTGAAATACTTCCTCTCTTCGAATTATATTGTGATATCTTTTAAGAAAAGCGTTCCAATGTTTAACCGAAGCAGTTTTAATAGAATGATCAATATCTCTATGTTGTTTTTTGTATAAATATTCCTTACATCTATTTAGAGCAAATACTATGACGTTCATTGTGACTTTACCGGTTTCGAGAAAGATTTGTTCGTCATCGGCGACCCTATCTAATATCCATCTTAGTAAACTTGTACAGGCTGTAACTTTATAATCTTGAAAGAAAGCATCTACGTCGCCAACGTCGTAGCTAATGTAAGTTCTCGGAACTACGACTTCAGATACGTTTTCCACATAAAACCAATGGCTACGTTTCATTGATGAAGTGAGACCTTCTTTAGTGGTCCATAATGCATCAACTTGCAATTTATTATATATAGTATTGTAATCTTTATTCATATCTATCGTAGTATCGATTTCATCTTTGGCACCCCAAACGAAATTAGCCTCACACTTTTCAACTAAATTCGACAAAAGTAACTTTTCTAGTTCTACGCTGATTTGTGTTTTGTTAGACAATCTGCCGCTTTTTATTCTAGATAAATTTCTACGGAACGGAGGTAATTTCTCAACCCAACCCCTTTCAAGTAAAGCTCTTCGGATTGCACTGCAACAATTGCCATGAATCGTAAATATTTTATTCAATTTAATAGCATCGTCCGCTAAACGTTTCAATTTTTTGTAATGATTTTCATTGCGCTTTTGACTATTTAAAACAAAATTTCTGTCCTTTGAAGATAATCCTGGTGGGGAATATGGATCTCGACGTAAACATTTTTGTTTATATTTCTTTATGTGTGTCACAGTATGTGAAGTTCGTTTTTCATCTTCATTTAGTATATTACTGTTGAAGGGATACTTCTGTAATGATTTATAAATAAAATTAGCATAAATTACATAGTCAATTATCATTACAAATTTTGAATAGGCTAAAAAAAATTGTTAAAAGTATTCGCAGCATTTTGAGGGTAGGAAAAGTATTTTGCTACCTACCTTTATGACAACAACGGGACGGGAAGGTGGAGATAAATCTCTGGTATGTAAACCGCTTGATAATTTAGAACTTTTCTGTATAAAAGCAAGAAAATGTATTAATGATTAAATATTTGTGTCGACCGGAAATTGAAGCCAGGAGATCTCCGCGTAGCAACTGAACCTTATTAAAAAGAAAGTAATTGCTTTGGGTACGTATTCTAGATTAGAATCAGGACATTGTATGTGTATGTATTTGTTTATTAATATATGTCAATGGTTTTCTCTATGTATTTTATGACATAAAATTCATTATAGGTTTTGCACCTCAATTTTACCTTAACTTTTGCCATTTTTTTAAGTGTGTGAGACGTACTCGAGTTATTGTAATATTCCCCATTGGATTATCATCTTTATAATAATTATATTTGTTTCATATTTCAATTAATTTTGATATTTTCCAACTGAAAAGTTGTAAAAATATTGTGATTATTCATGACAACTGTTTTTGTTGATTTTTAAGTTTATAAAAAATAGGCAAAGGTCGAGTTTTAAGTAAAATGCGTTATTTTTTCAAATAAAATATATTTTGTAATATTAATGAACACTTTAATTTAAATATTTTAGCAATAGCAACCAACAGCACAATTTTAACAACAATCATTTAATTCATTAAATGACAATACAATTTATTCTAAGAATATTTTTTATCATATTTAATACTTTTTAAAGCTTTAACAGGATCTACAATATAATAAAAATAATAAATTCATACATAAATAATTTCTACTTACTAAAACAATATTTTTTTGAAAATTATGGATCATAGAGATGTGTTATCGAGTTTTCATTTATTTAGTTTATCGTTCAAAGGTGTTACAACAACACGAAACGGTGTGTATATCGAAGAACATGATTCCGAAAATTTAATAGATTTTCCTTTTGCTTTATTCTCGTCACGTAATTTACAAATATTTCGACCTACCGCACTCAATTTCTTTGTTGAATTTAGATCGTCAACGCCACATTTTGTGTTTAAATTTGTAAGGGATTTGCTGAGCGATGATGTCACCACACCAGATTTAGTTTGTCGCAAAATTCCCTCAGGTCTAGGAGATATTTTGTTTCGAATAGAAATTGTAGGTCGTAATATACTGGCTGTTTCGCGTTCCCATTCTACGGGGTCGATGTAACACCGTTTGTTACCTACAGATCTATCTACTCTATTAACATCGGATTTACTAGCTGATTCAGTACGATACTTGCCTATTTGTTTACCAGTTTGGCTTTCGTCTGGTTGACAACACGAATGAGGTACGATACGTCTTCTATGCTCTGTGTTTCGCTCTCTTCTTGAGCGAGGCCTAGAAGAGAGTGTACCTTTACGTTTTTTTGCACTATTTTTTATTATCAGCCCAGATTTAACTACTGTAAGAGCGTGTCGTACCGTCACAGAATCTGATGGGGCTGTGATTATGCCATCGGAATTGGTGGGATGAGAACCGTAAGGATTTAACCAAGTTAGGAAATCAGTAATAATGGGACCATTATATTCCGTTGGAGTCGGTTGTTCCTTTTCATTAGCCGTGTCTCCTGAAGATGCTTTTGGGGTGACGGGAATGAAAGGAGTGACAGTTCTGTGTTCTTTGCGTTCTTTGTGTCTTTTGTTGTAGAGCCTCTTTCCGTTGATACATAGTGACAGACCTAGGTAGGCCGGTGCTTTTGGCACATATTGTCTGTACGCTAATTCAAAAGTTCCCGTGTCGGCTTCGGGGTTGTATCGACGATCCAATACCACTGAAAGATTTATAATAATATAGGTACATATCCATAGGCCCTAAAGTACCCTAAAAACAATCATAACCAATCTATTTATTAACCGATTTATTACCTTTTATAACATCTTCAAGGCATTGTGGACAAAGACGAGCTGTAACCGACGTGGTTGGTGCCAAATCAGGACTCGAATTTATCTCAATAAGCCACGGTGTAAAATCTTCTGTCAGCATGAAATCTGCACCATACAGTTCAAAACTGTTTTGCCTCTTATCCATACTATCTTGACAGGCTAGCATTGCTCCGATAAGACTCTGCTTCATCCCTGGATATATTCTTGAATCCCACAACTCAGCTTTTCCTATCTGTCTTCACAAAGTTTTAATATTTATTAGGACCTAATTAGAGGACGGCATAATTTTTAATAATGATATTTATTATGTTATTATCTTTTATATTTGTAGTTTTAATTTTCATCATACTAAGCTATTGAATATTAAATACAGAACAACCTTTCTGAGATTTTTGCAATATCCCAACACGGGGTTTTCGATTTGGAGGTACTCAGTTACGTTCATTCTAATGGGTATATCTAACTTACCTAAGATAAGCTTTAAAAGTGTGACAATCCCACATATTTTCATCAGGTAAAGCTTTGTCTCTACCACCATTGTTTTTATACTTAGTCTGGACTGCATTATTTGTTAGATGCACGGATTCGTGATAGTTCTTTAAGCTGAATATTTGGGAGCAAAATCTTAGATAGCTATCCCTGTAAATAATAATAGGAAAAAACGTAATTATAGTTCTATTAAGTTTGGAGAATTTTTTGGAGATGATTTATGATACTATAATTTCTCTGTGATCGCATGCATCTCACACTATAGTTTAACATCAGGTAACGTACTCTACTATTCAATCAAGTCAAAAAATTTGAATTCAAACCCCACACAAAGCATGATAACAATAGATCTGGAGGTTTATCATGAGTAAATCTACGTAATTGGAAACTTACTTATAAATCCAGATTGTAAGTGGCTGACAATTAGAAATGAGGAACCATTGACGAATATCAAATTTAGTACCGTAAATTATTAAAGGATTTTCTGAAAATAAACATAACATGCAAATACACCGCTACTGTTTGCTTATTCAATACATTTTTTATTTCAATTTACCTATATATTTTTGTACAACATATCTCGTTTTCTGTGCTGCCGGTATATTCATAAGTCCAATTATATCCTTAATATTGTTCATGAGCATAATCCCTTTTCCTCTGCATTTATTTCCTGGTTTTACTATCCAAATATTTAAAACACCGTCTATATCAATTTGAGGCCAAAACTTTGTTATTAACGAAATTATTTTTGCAGCTTTTTTCTCTAGATGACTGTAAATTAATTTTATTTTATTTTTAATATGCTATAATTATTAATGTAGGTACTTGTATTATAGACACTGAGTGACCAAAATACAAATAACAAAGTTACATTAGTATCTGTCGATCAATTGACAGATAGGAACATTATCAGGTTCCCCCTGGCCTACACCGTTCGCGTTCAATGCGTGCAGACAGTCCTCTTACAAATAATTATTTTTCCGTCGTTATAGTATACTGTGGAACGACCTTCTGAGCCAAGTCTTCCCTTCCTAGAAAGGAAGATTGTAAGAACAATGTGAAGAGGCACATTATCCGCAGATCTTCTGTGGCAGCAATCTCATTTGCTTATGGATCATTAATGATGTCTGCGCATTATTTTGTATACTATCCTATTTCTATTCAAAGTTACATAATAATAAACAGACACCGTACAGTGGGCCTTACCTAACGCTATTAACTTTATCATCAATAAACTTAGCTTTCTCATGAACCAAAAGATAATGATGTGTCAAAAATTGATCCCATTCATGCTCCCAAATGTGTATCTGATCATCAGCATCGTCAATGTCTTTGTGTTTCAAAAACGAAATATATTCCGACAATCTATTAATTGCAAATTCAATTGACGTGAATGGAACCCTTCCTATTGCCGAAACCATATTTTCTTCACCATCTTTTTGGACAGTATTACATAGCCACTTCAAGACACTAATACAGGCCGTTATTCGAAAATCGTCAATAAATTCCTCCATACTTTCGGAATTATGGATATTGTAACACCTAGGGAAACGTGTTAAAGCTACACCCGGTTCGGTGTACCAATGCATTTGTGTTAGAGATGCACATAAGCCCTCTTTAGTTGTAAAAACTGAACGGAAGAACCTGTTGAAGAGAATTTGAACTGAAAAATATATCGTACGTATTTCAAAGTACGGGTTCTGTTTCATAAATTGTAAATATAGTTAATAATTGAATTAGGCGAGATTTTGTGATAATACACATATTTTTGATTATCTTTTAATAAATAGTCAGACGTTATTACTATGAAAAACTGAGAATTTAAACGTAAAACATGAAAATATTGGATTAGGCGCAATAATAAAGCAAATTTTACCATATATTGTTTTTATGAGGGATGTATTGCAAGTTACGACGTTTTTAAATGATATCTTACCTGCTTAAAATTACGTCTTTATTGCTAAGAAGCCAATCGTATCTATCACGTTTTGTAGTCCAAAGAAAATCAACTGAATGGTGTTCCATAAATTTGAAAAGAATCATCCTCTCTACTTTTGTTAATTGTTCCTTTTTCGTCGGATCTACATTTGTTGGCGGATGCCTTACCTGAGAAAAATTACCTTCAACTTACTAGTTTTAGAGGTAAGCAGGAATAACATAGGATATGATAAATAAAGTAAGCGAAATATCTTTTTTACATGTCGTTTATTAAAATAGATGTAAAAATAGTTTTAACGATCTCTATCTATCCCTAAATTATATTTAGTTTCCGTAGTAGTTCAGCATTTAACCACACTTTGCCTGAAGTTACCTTTCAATGCCCGCCCACTTTCTAGTTACCTAATTGCGAAACACGACTCCGTCACTTCACGGGTGTTAGGTATTACTTAAGTGTTATATTAAATAGGCCACCAATCTTTTAATTTATATTTATTTAGTTAGGAACCAAACGTATTTAAGATCTCGCCGGCAGACTGATCATGATTATCAGCCCTGGGGTAATACCACCACTTTTAAGTGTAGATATCACTCGGGAAGTGACCTAGTTTTTTTAGTGTAGCTCGGCATGTGACAACACTCCGCCTGGTGTAAAGCTAGAGTGCAGTCCATGAATGGAAACAACTGCTACTACAGAGAAATCTGTGCGGGCAGCAGTCGCCTCCACTATGCCGAGCATGTACCATTTTAGATTGACAGTGCACACTCCTCTCGTTATACCTACTACGAGTACCAAGCTAAGGCTACTTTCAAACTATTCCCGAAACGCGACAAGGTCACTTCACGGGTGTTATATTCGAAAGTGGTGGTACTACCCCAGGACGGCAGACAGGACAAATAACCATCATCAGTCTGCCTGCTACTCTTTAATAGTGCCTAAAGGCACTGAGCGACCAAGGTATATATAACAAAGTTACATTGGTACCGGTCAGAATTAGCGAGGTTCGAACACTGGTCTCATTAATTGTGAGTTCACGCGTCAACCGCTAGACCACGGCCGCTTGGGATCGGGATCGGCTTGGAAGTAGCTAGGTATAAAGAGAGAGTGTTTCCTGTCAATTCGTTACCTCAAGTCGGGCATAGCGGACACGTCTGCTGTCCTCTCTGGTGGCGCATGTTTCGCGCTTTAGCTTAATTAACGTCTATGAATGGAAACAACTGGCAGAGAAATCTCTACTGGCTCTATTGGCAGCAGTCGCCTCCACTATGCCGGCTTGAGGAGATGAGAATGTACCATCTAGATTGACGGTGCACACTCCTCTCTTATACCTTTTAAGGTGTTAAGGCGAATTCAGGTTCGTACTGCGAAACTGTGAAACTCCCTCCCGGTGTCTGTGTTTCCCGAGAAGTACAACATGGGCCTCTTCAAATTGAAGGTGAATAGGTACCTCATAGGCAAGCGTGCTCCACATCAGACCGCACCAGTGCTTAAAACCAGGCAGGGTGCGGCCAAACGCTTGCCTATTAAGAATTTAAAAAAAGGTATATTACCTTATGGGCCTCATATTTCTCGATCCATCCTCGTTGTAAGAGAGCTCGTCTAACTGCTGGATATCCTCCTCCTTTTATCATAAATATCTTCCGGTCTTTCATCGCTGCATCAGCTAATTTTTTAAGTTCATTCCATCTATCTATGCTTACCCATGTTTTGTATTGTCTTAATTGCTCACTTGATACTACCACGTCTGCATTGTCTTAAAAGAAAGTTTAATTTTTGTTGGGGTAATATTTTTAATTAGAATTAACAAAAAACTTCAATTTAACAAAACAAAAAATACTTATTCTATCATAATCAGAATTTAGTTTACGTAATTAATATCGGAAATTAAATATACGAGTACATCACGTTTCGTTCAGGCCGGCACAGCGGATGCAACTGCTGCCCGTAGAATTTATCTGTAGTAGCAATTGTTTCCGTTCATGGATCGCACTCTAACTTTAGATCAGGCTACAATAAAATTTAAAAAAAATAAAAATTTCATGAAAAATATATACATGCAATTACCTCCACCTTGATCAGATTTCGAAAGAGATACCGCACTCACAGGTCGTAATTCTCTTTTAGAAATACTATCTTTATGCAGTTTGGAATCTGAAGCGCTTTCTTCAAGAGCCATCATTATAGGTATAGCCATACGATCGTTTTTCTCAGACAACTTATACTAAAAAATTGGTTTAAACGATAATATATTTCGACGAACATCTTTATTTGAATAAAAATGCGTGCTTCGTCTTTAAAAGTCCAAATCAGACTGATCGGGCTAGCTAAATATAGTTCTATAGTGCAATAACCTACTTTAAGTTAAGCTTTAACCTGCTGATGTTGGTTCCTGGTTATCAGCACGAAAGCCGTCGGTGCCAGGTACCCCAATGACGTCACAATCGCGACGTCCTTCGTAATCCGCACAGAATGTACGCGGAAACTAATAAATTTACCCTCACTTACCTTTGTAAGCAGGTCAAACTTACACAATAACTGGGTTAACACCAAGTTTAAATGAACGGATATTCGCATTCATCAAATGTCATGGTTGATGCGGTTTTAATGGATCGAGACGGAGAATTTATATGGGTTTTTCAATATAAGAGATTATTAACAATTTTCCTAATTATGATAAATTACCAAAAACATGCCAAATTGTACCTACTGACAGGATTTATGATTTATTTATTAATTTGGTGTGTCATTTGTGATTCCTATTATTATTCCGTTTTATTAGGTATGAGACAATATTTAGATGTGAAATATAATTAAATGTAGTGGATTGAAAAAATTTGAAATTCCCCCAATAATTGAAAATCATAGACTTCGAAATCTTAGTCTAATAAAAATTAAAAAATTAATACACAACGTAACGTAAATATTTTTTATTTATTCCATAAGACTACATCGTAACTACTATGTTTGATAATATATTATCGGTATTTTTCAAAACATATAATAATTAATTGTAGATAGAATAAAATTGAACGTAAATATTACATATTATACGGAACGCGAACATTTTATTTGGCATGTTGGTAATTCTAATGCAATGACGGGTAATTTCGATATTGAAAGTTGGTAGCGCTGCAAATGACATGACGGCAAGATGGCGAGTTCATCTCCGGCGTTTAGTTGTTCCCGTGTTATTTTGAACATTTGATCTGGAGTTTCGTTAAAATTTTTGTTTTGTTGTTCTTGTACTTTTTAATATGATTGAGGTTTATATATGAGTTTTATTTAGTAAATAAATGACTTGAAGGCTTCTTTTGTTTATTTGAAAAGTGTTTCTAACCCACCTGAGGAATGTTGGTTTTTCAGTGATTTGTGATTCGGTCAGGTGTTTTCATTTTGCTAAAAATTAAAATTTGTTCCTGCGCAGTGAGTGATGTTGCTGTATTCAGATGTATTCGTATCGTGCCGATGTCGGTCGTCTGGACTGTTTTCAATGTAGGAAAACAAAAGCGTGAACTATTTGTTTTGATACGAGTGTGATAAATTAAATTGAGAAGGTCAGGCTGTTCTGCAGGACCGGCCGGAGTTATGGCCTTCAGTGAGGTGAGTCCATTTTTACTATCGTGATATGTGAGGTGCATCAACAAAACAATGCTCGAAACTTTAAAAAATAACAGTGCCACAGTTTTCTAGCATAGAAAATTATTTTTATTTGTTACATCATATTTTAACAATAATATTAATAAAATACTATTTACACATCAATTTATCACTAATACCTGGAAACAAATTCAGATTGCAGGTAGGTATTTTATATTATTTCCACAAGTTCTCTTATCTGTCTTGAACAAATTCTTGTAAGTATTATCTAGTTAAAAGATAAAAAAACTTTCATATATTTAATAATGATTTTTAAATATGAATTAAATGTCTAAAAAATGTCCTAATATCCTTTATTTTTACGAGCTAAGATAGTATTTGAAGCACTAATTCTTCATTACTGACTTAAACATGTATAAAAGTATATGTTTTAGATTATCAATTTTTTAAAAACACATTGTTTACCATATCTAAATGCTGAATTTGTTATTATTAAATTACATAGCTGAGTAGTAAACCCACAACCTCCGCTTTATGCATCGATGCTTTGATCACTAAGCTATGTGGCCATTGGCACTTCATGTTACAGTGTGGAAATTCCTTCCAACTGCTAAGTTAACATCAGATTACTTTTTTCTGACCAATTTTCATGTTTTAGATGTTGTAAGCAAAAATAAGACAACCTAGGTCGGTACCTAGGTTGTTATGTTATGTTATATGAGAAAAAACCATTTTAAAACCATTTCCCGTTACACACATACCTCTTATAAGTATATTTATTGATTAACTGATAAGCTATTAATAGATTAGACATCAAAAATTACTTTACATTATTTAATTGTCTTTTTTTTGTAAATAAATACCAATTCTATTATAAATTATGTATATTAAATAAGTATAGACATGAGTCAGTCAGTATTTACGATTTTGCATATTAATTTTGTTAATTAAGCAGGTTATAATATATTATTGCTTCATTTTAATTACCTTACTAATTTGATTACTGGAATTTTATTGGTTCATCAACAATGACATGTTTGAAATTTTATTACAAAATGTTATGTTTTTATATTGTTTGTTCAAGTGCTTTCTGATTTTATTAACCTAATTGACCTGATTCAAAGTTGGTTTATAGTTTTATACATACCTAAGTATGTACTATAGATAGAAAGATATATTACATTGAACAAGAAGCTAGGTATTCTTGTTTATTTAGAACCGCACTCTAGCTTTACATCAGGCGGAGTGTTGTCACATGCCGAGCTACAATAATAATAATAAAAAAACCTATATAGAAATTAGGTACCTTTTCAGCACCTATCTGTAATTGGTTACAAATAAATGGGGTCTAATACTCCTGAGTATCTACCCTTGGCTGCTCAAACAATTATTTTCACCTGACATTATGGCTTCTCTGGGCTTGACTTTTGTTTTATTGTAGCTCGGGATGTGACAACACTCCACCTGATGTAAAGCTAGAGTGCGGTCCATGAATGGAAACAACTGCTACTACATAGAAACCTGTGCGGGCAGTAGTTGCCTGCACTGTGCCAGCTTGAGTAGATGAGCATGTACTATCTAGATTGACAGTCTCGTGTGACTCCTCTCCTTATACCTGGCTACTTTCAAACTACGGGTGTTACATTCGAAAGTTGTGGTACTACCCCGGTATGGCAGACGGACAAATAACCATTATCAGTCTGCCTACCACTATGGACTTCTCTCTTAACTGGAAAACAATATTAAAATAGTATCTACCTACGTATCTACCTCTTTTATTATGATGGACATTTTTGCGTAGTTTTAGGACATAGGACATTTTAATGATATTAAGAAACTTTTGTTTTGTTAAATTACTAAAAATTTAATTCCAATAATTTAATGAACTTTAAAAAACCGTAAAGATTTCTCTATAGTAGCAATTGTTTCCGTTCACGGACTGCACTCTAGCTTTACATCAGGCGGAGTGTCATCATATGATGAGCTATAATAAAAAAATGACCATAATATAGTATGTATATCCATAATTTCAATATGCTTCAGATTAACACAAATAAGAAAACCTATAAACTTTTGATTTGATTAGTTGACTGTCTTTTTTTAAATTTGGTCTTTAAACCTTGGGTTTAAAGGTCACCATTAAAACTATTATTTATTATCCATTGTTGCCCGCTAGTACTTGCGAACGTTGCTCCAAAAAAAAAGCAACTTCGGTTTGGATGCACCATTGAGCACAAATATTTAACAAATTGTCATGTAAAGAATTAAATACTTTATTATACATTTATCTAGTTATTAATATAAGAATTCACATACTTAGTATGTAATTTGTAATGGCAAATTCACTTAGGAAGTAGAATAGTTTTCCTAAACAATTTAACCTCCCACATTGCAGATAAGCCACCATTCACTAATCTCATTTGTTTATAGCAAATATTGCTGAAAGAAATACAACTCTATTTAAATGTTATTAGGTACTTTTTTTGATTATAATAAAAAGATATTAGCGTTTGTTTCTGTATTTGCGGTCGACAATGTAAGCGGTTGTCGGTAGTTCTCACGGTTTCATTGTTATTCTGGTGGCAATACTCGGAACTTCGTGCGTAGCGGTTGGAGCGGCCGTCCTCATGATTCCGATGCGCGTGAGTTTGTATCGATAGTTGTATCGACTTTTCTCTTCCTATTTTTTCGTTCTATTGTTCAACATCGCTCCAGGAAAATGCTTTTTTAAAAAGTATTATTTCGCTTTTTTTTTAAAGAATGTCTAAATATAACATGTTATAGTGCAACTTAAACCTTTACATTTTCAGAATCTTTGAAAGTAATTTTCTAACATATAAAAAAAGTATTTTTCCAATTTGTTAGGTAGAAACAAAACCATGTAGTGTTGTTACTTGTTACCTATTGTGTCACGTTAGATAGCCCCCCGTTTGTTATCTATTTAGGCCGTGGTTTCCTCACAGGGCCTCTCATAGCGGCGAACCGTTCAAATACTTCTGGTGGTTAGCAATTCCCTGTGTAAATGCGGGCTCAGCCTGTAAATGTTTGCATTGTGGTAAGATCTAAACTTTATTGGAATTTGGAGTATTTTCATTCGTCGCATTTGTAACTCCCCTGCCGAAGCGTTCCATTCTACGCAAAACGAAGTTTATTAATCGATTTCATACCAATATTCGAGTTTTATCGTAGCTCTAACAGAACTTTGAGATTTGAAGAATTTTGCTCGGTGAAATTTGAATCAATTTACGATTTATCTCTCCTTTTAATTATAATATGTTGATAGAGCGTAAACTTAAGATGCTAATTACTAACGGTACATATAAAATAACATGCGGTGTAGCGAGTACTCTGTCCATAGTGTAATAGTAAAAATACCTGAATATCATGCATATACATAGCACTGTAATCAATTCAAGCAAATCACACTTAACCCGTTCGTGTTCGAGAGTGCGGTCGTCGACCCGGACATTATCAACAATGAAATTTTGTAGAGCCCTCCGGCGTACCGGGTCTCTGACGTATTTGCATAGGAGCAGCCCGTTTACTATCCAAATTAAAAATAAAATGCCTCAACCATGCGAAGATGTTACGTTGAACACGTTGCTTCTATTCATTACTCCTTATTGTTTAAAGAGGTGTGTTTATCTTCAAAGGGAAGCGGCGTTATATTCAAAACTTCTCAACTCGTGCCAGTGAACTGAGAGTAAATATTATCAAAAAGATTCCATTTTTTTTTCTTTGTCACGCATCATTTGCTTTGGCTTATTTACATTGTTATAGACTTGAATTATTAAAGTGAGTTTCAACCATTCGAATGAGTCTACGTCCCTACGCCCATTTGGCATTCTCGCTTCTTCTTTACGCTATTTGGGGTTCTTTTAATAAATATGCCAGCTGACAGTGCACACTCCTCTCGTTTAGATGAGTTGTCAAGGAACTAAAGACAATAACGTAGAAAGTGTGCGTACAAAACAGTTATGCTGATGTTTCTTTTGTAAAGTATCTTTAAACATTGTGTTGTATGGCATAGCTTAACCTATAGCTTCACCTTCGACCGCCAGTTCGTGAGCAATGCGGACTATCGGGCTCAGTAGGTGAAAGGAGTGGGTTAGCACAAATATAATCGACTAGTACACGTATTTAGCGGTAAACCGTGAAGACAAACCGTTTTTCCTATTAATAAAACACGCAAAATTAATAAAAAACGTCAATGGCAATGATTACAATTCTGTATCGAATAATATACTGCCTACGTAAGAGAGAGATCTCAACTAATGGGTAGTTGACATATTCGTCTCTTCTAACCAGCATAGCGGAGGCCACAGCTGCCTATTATGCCCAGATATTTCAATGTGGTAGCAATTGTTTTCGTTTTTAGACCGCGCTTTAATAACGTCAGGCGGAGTGTGGCATATGAGCCCAAGCTACTATGAAACAAAAACTTGATTATTTGTAAAGAATAACAAGTAAGTTTTCTATAAAATTCGTATATATATAACAATAGTGTTGTAAAATGTTTACGATAATTTCTAAAAGGCTACCTATACGCTCACCGCTATGTTTAAAATTTAAACCACACCGCTTGCTCAATCGCATTCACTGCTGCCTTATAAGTAAGTGGGACGCTAAGATTTCTTGTGAAATTAGAAGATTATGTGAAAGAATTAGTGTAGTACCTATATCTCTAAGTAGTTGCTCAAATAGTTTGTTTTGCTCAACCACAGTATACTGTGGTTTTGGACTTTATGGGAATTTGTATTTTTTTTTACTATTAGCGTACTCGTAAAGAACGATTTACATACAAACTACTTCATCAATCATATTTAATGTGGAGTTCATTTTCCGACACAATGGACCTAATATGCATACGAGTGTTATTCAAGGTTTAAATGTTAGGAATAATTAAGTTTAACGTTTTCAAATATAAATAATGTTTTAAAAACCTCTGTACCACTCTGTACGCAAGCAAGACGATAAAGGTATGCTGTAATGGCTACATTTTATGTTTGTTTATGTCCCTTTGTTTTCTTTCTATTATCCTCTTTTATTTCTTTAGTAATTTGAGGAATAATTTGTTTTTTTTTTGCCCTTAACGTGGGAAGAGTCTAACGAAATTGGAACACGATTCATTATAAGTCGCCTACACGTTAACACAGTTCAGTTACCCTTATTGTGAACGCGATAAGGGCCAATTGGCGACTATGTGGTTTTTGATACGTAAAATATCAGTTGTTATACAATTCACGTAGACTAGATTGTTGTAAATAATGTTTTAGGTTGTGTCTATATCGAACCTTAACTCCTAGCAAGTTGCCTTAAATTCCAAACGCAAGTCCAATGTCGGTTTAGCCAGAACGTTTTGCGTTAAACCAACATCAATACAGTTAAGCTAATATTTCTTCAGCACCTCCCTTTCCTTCCGACTTTTAGGGCATCCCATCACGTTGCACATCTACTACGTCACAGAAGTTACGTGGGATAAAAATGTGGTTCACAAGTGCTCTAATATCTTTGATGTGGGCGTATCGAAATGTGCATAGAGTGAAATTCTCATGAAATAAATAAACACTTAAATTAGAAACCGGGTCGTTGATGCTCCTCTGAGTGTCTCGTGACTATAAAATTATTTTAATGGTCTGACAACAGTCCAGGGCTTTGCCAATAAGTTCAATAGTTTAGATTTCGTAAACTAGGTACTGGGTAGTCAAAATCTGTTTATAAAAATGTTTTATAACTATCGAGTTTCAATTTGGAGCTGAAAGGAGTATGCTAAAGTGGTTAGGCCGTTTGGAAAGGATGGATGAATGGAGATTAACTAAAAAGATTCATTGCGCGAAAGTAAATAGCAATGTCGGAAGGTGGCGTTTTAGGAAGACTTTTCTCAGCCAAATTGGTCAACTGCTCAGACAGGGTCAGGTGAGAGTGGATGTGGTCGAAGCGCTCCATAGTTTCTGCCTACCCCAGTGGGAACAGGGTGTGAGCTAAGTAGTATTAGATTTTTTTTTATTCAGAATGCAATTTCCTTCGAATATGTTTTTTAAGAGTTTACCTCCCGTCTATCAAGTAACTTTACTATCTGTTTAAAATATACATCTACCCACTGAATTGAAGGCGAGCTCCCATCAATATTAATAAGACGTCGCGCTCCTCGGTGATAGAAGTGAGCTGCCTCACTAATAAATTGACCGGGAAATGACGGTTTTATTGCAACTTCTGGAATATATACCGTGTTATTTGCTTTATAGCTTTAGGATTATTTTGAGAGTCACATAGGCGTTCCTAGACACGGCTTGGTATGCGGTTGTAAGATCAGTAAGATCATTTAGATATAATTATGTCCGAACGGTTTTAAATAAAGACGCTGCTAATATTAGTCTCAAAACTTCTATTGTTCAGCTAGTAGGGATTGCAAAAGTTATTCAAGTACCTGATTAGATTATGTCTTCATGAACAAATACCTATTCGATATTATCATCTTTATCAACATCTATTAGCCCGTCCACACGCAGACTTTCTCACGCTGAACTGTCCACGCAAGACGGAGCGTGTGTGTACCTCATGGTTATGGAGTAAGGATTAGTACCTCGGCGGTGACCAATGAGATTTGCGTTGCGCGAGCTTGCCCGCACACAGCATCGAAGTCTAAGTCTATAGGAATTAATTAGCACAGGTCCTGTGCCATGCCAGAGGAGGAGCTACATTTTCAGTAGTATAATAAAGTACTATGGTTCATCCTGATACGATTCGATGCCAAATAAGTATCGCTAGATTGATTCAATACCTAGTAAAAGTATCCCAAGGTTGATTCGATGCTAAATGTACTTGGTGTAGAAATCGCCTAATAGTATCGCCTACTTATAATTACTTGTATTGAAATATCCCTAATGAAGTCTAGTCTTTCCTACGCGCTTACCTGTGCAGTCTAGACGGAGCGTGTAATCGGAGCACTATTTATCTTTTTAAATTCAAACCGTCAATAAATAACAGCATAAAACTCTCAACATATCTTAGATAGTTATCGATTTATCAAACTAGTGTACTAACTTGGTATCTTCTACTTGGATATAAAATAAATCACTATTAAGTCTGAATACTAAGAGTGGCAAGTGGCACTCGAAGCCTTATCCCGTTATTCCCGGCAGGTTTTGCTATATAGAACGTCATGTCGAACGGTAGACCTGAGAGTCAATTCTTGCTTCATAACTTGAATTTAATTTTAGCAAAGGCAGGTATCGTTTTCCCAGAACGAGAATCTGCCTAATAAGGGCTTCAACCTCTGCAATTCGTGCCCTTTGGTTAAGTATAAAATTACACTATACTGATTGTTTTAAAGAGATTGACTCTCTTTGTCTAGGGTTGTCAAGTGTGCGGCTTTTGTTAGGTACTCTTTTTAACGCTGAGGTAGAGAATGCACAAATAAGGCTTATTTCTAGTTAAGAGGATTGAGCGCTTACTGGCTATCATAGTTGCCAAATTATAAGTTTTTTTCCTGATGGTTTTATAAGATTTAAGCAATTTCTATGGTTCAGGTCGCAAAATTAATAAATAAACGATTGAAAATATTCAACAAACTCTTATTTCTATTTAAAATATGGAGTCCGGCTTTTAGGGCAAAATGTCCGTCGGGGCTAAAAATAACTCACCGGCGCGTGTTTTATTCTTTTTTTTGGATTTGCAACCCTATCTTTGTCCACATTAATTCTTGTTAATTCCTCTTGTTAACTTTTATCTAATGTATAATTATACTAGCGTGTGTGCCTTGGCCTTTGAGATCTGGTGTGTTTTGTGCACGCAATCCTTTGAACGATTCGAATATGGCGAATCATCTTTCCGGAATATAGTCTTCTTAATTCACCTACTATTAATGTTTAAAATATGTATGTATGTATATAGATTATGTAAAAATCAATACAAATTGAAGGAATAGAAGCGTTTATTTATGGTGTTTATAGAAATAGGTTTTATTGGATACTTGTAAATTATTATTATAGCTAGGTAGGTAATTATAATATGTCTACATAGCTACTATATTTTTAGACTCCGTTAAATATCAATATACGTCAACTATAAATAAAGATCACCATTTTGGCATCTGCTAGAGTTTTCTCGGTCGTGAATATTTGAATTCAATCGTGAACATTCGATTTTGTATTTCCGGATCGTATCATGCTCCAATGCACTTTATGTCGCTTCAAAAATACGTAGGTAGTTACCTAAAATGATCACGTTTTCTTAAAAATAACTTCAAAGAGCAGTAGGCAGACTTATGTAGGTCCAGTCTGCCACGTAACCTAACCGATAGGCGTGTGACCTGGCAATGGATGGCTTATACTTTGTCCTACAATCCTCAAAATGGAGGCGACCGCTGCCTGCCGACATGTCTCTGTCGCACTGGAGCTTAACATCAGGCTGAATGCAGTGTGCAAAGGGAGTTTTACTGCCTATGCCTATTGCCTCATGTCACCGTTTTTCTTTGTATGTAAATCGTTATCTACATTTTATGACTTTACTGTGTGTGATTTACGGAAGCAATAACCCTCATGTTCTCTCTCTCTGACCTCAGAGACCAAGACTTTTTCGATATAAATATAATTATGCTTTTATCGCATAGCAGCGCTGTAGTGATTGCTTGAGATTCTTCCGTCATTGCTCCGCGTTACATCACATCGCCTCGATCTGTGGTGACGACAGCACTCATTCTCGACTGGTTTGACGGCACAGCGTCAACATTCTTTGATTTATCAGAGCATATTATAATAGAAATTAATCAAAAAGTATTTTATCTTCATCTTTTTTTTTTATATTTTGTTTTTACGATAATTAATTTTACAGTTTGCCATGCATTATATTATACGTATATTAATCTATCTCATAAAAGTTGATACATTTCAATATAATAGGTACTTTTATTATGACGTCACACTTATATCATAATATGGGTGGCTTTTTTGAACTCGGCGACCTAAAAGGCTTAATAGGTTAAGTTGAACATGGGGTTGGCCATTTGCCAATACTCTCGTTGGCGTATGCCTTTATTGCAGTCATTTTGTTTTTAAACATTTTTTTTAATTAGCATTGTTTAGTGTGAAAAGGGTAGACTGTACGTAAATCCCAGTGCTACCACCTAGAGAAGTGACCTAGTCGCGCGTAGAATCAGTTTGGAAGTAGCCGGGTATAACCAGAGAAGTCTACCTTGTCATGCTGGACGGTGCTCATCTTATCAAGCCGGAGCGACTGCAACCTGCAGACAATATATATCTGTGGTAGCAGTTTTCACCGCTCATGGATAGGATTGTCAGATGAGTTGAGAAAAAACCTGACAAAGTTTGTAAGCTAATATGTTATCTATCTCAAAAATTTGTAAAATTACACGCCATTGTCATAATGTTGGATTTTTTAAATTGTAGCTCGGCATATGATAACACTCCGCCTGATGTGCCTAGAGTGGGGTCCAAGAACGGAAACAACTGCTACTATAGATAAATCTCTACGAGCAGCAATCGCCTCCCCTATGCCGGCCTGAGAAGTATGCACCGTCTAAATTGACAGCGCACACTCCTCTCGCTATACCTGGCTACTTTCAGACTGCTCCCGATTATTAAGAAGTATAAAAAGTATATTGTGGAAAGTGTCGATCTGTCTATGCCCAATATCTTTGGGATTAAAACGCGATATAAGATACAATAATAAACATTAATAACAAATATTAGACGTAAAATCTGATAACGTTGTCACTGCAATAAGCAATAAGTTATTTGTTTCGTAATAAATGGATGTGGGCGTGTGTATCTACTGAGCGTTGTTTGCAATACTACATAGGCTAGCCTGTAAACGAATGCTAATTAGACGTTTTGTTGCTGGATCTAGAATGCTGTCACAATGACCTTCAGTGACTTTTGATGTTCACGTTTTTGTAGTAGTATCAGCTTGTTTTCTATTGGTACGAGTTTGTTTTTAAAGTCTGGTGTGACGTGTCTACTGTTGTTACATATACTAATTTTAGACGATTTTTTAAAATTACATATGCTGAAAAATATGGACTATTCCGAGTACTTACCTATCAACCTCGTTGGTTTAATCGACCTATAATAAACAGGTGGGTACAAACTTTCACCATCTGTTCCGATTCATTGATTAGTTACTCCAAGTATTTTAATTAATTCTAACAAAAGTTTGTTCTTAATTTTTTTTTTCAAAGAAACCTAATTTTGTTTATGTTAACAGTGGAGTGGTCTTATTAAAACTTACGAGTATTTACACAGTATTAAGAGATACTTTGCGGATAGGTTTTGTTTAATTACATGCAATTTGAAGTCGCTACTTCATTAATCCCTAATAACTAGAAGTACGCGGTAAAGTTATACACGACATGATCATTAGCCCGTTTGCTTGGATGTCGTCTATCTGATTACAGTGCGTTAACTTAAGGCTGGGGGATATATGTGAACTGCGCTGGAACTGAAGGGGATTAAAATCTTTTTTCTCTATAACCCGTAACGAAATTATCTTTAAAATATAAATGGTTATCTACACTATACAAGACATGTCCTCTTCATTTTTGCAAAAATAAAAAATCGTTTTAAATATTAATATTTATGCAGAGTGACCCCTGTTTTAGAAATATAAAACCATTTTTCTTCTAAACTGTTAATAGCTAGGTTTCTTATTTTCATCATGATGTTAGACGATACAATACCTAGGGAGTCCTCGAATTTTTTTTTTTTCAAATAACTCTTCAAATTAATTTTATCAATTTTTTACATAAATCGACTCACAGTCACGTGAGCAACAGCGTGTATCTAGCTCTTTAAGACACGTGCGTGCACGCTGCAGCCGCGGGCAATAATAATAGTATTCAACTATACGGGTGACGTTAACCGACAAGAGAGGAGACCCAGCGGCTCAACAAGCGCCTGAAATTTTTAAACACAACATTTCAGTAACCAAAACTTGATCAGAATAATTTTAAACAAGTTTACAAGAAAAACACCATTAAAGGATTTGATTTTATTGGCCCTCGATCGAGTAACTACTTAGGTATGGTGATAATTCTCTGTGGTCATTTTCGCAAGACCACAGAATTGGTCTGTCTGAATCAGCAGAGGCGACTGTTGCCTGTAGTAAAAGCTTAAGATGAGACGAAAATAAATGTCATATTATATAGATTTTTAGTAGGTATTTTTCACTTAATTATTAAGTTTTTAACTAAATTATTTGTTGCTTGTCCTCGTTTTATCTAAATTTTACTAACTATACAGAGTGAGGACCACTGTGCATAGAGGCATTTGATGTTATTTTATGGCCCTGCATGAACATTAAACACGTTAGTTTAACATGCAAATTATCGTCTGTACCACGAACATATGCTTTTTACGCAGCTATTTTGCTTTCATATCGTTCATTTAAAATTAAGTATAGAGGGGGTGTTTATTGCACTAAGTGTTATATCATTTGAATTCAAGTTAATTAATCAAGGTTAGTCAAGATCAAGTTTGTTAAATAGTTGTTTATTTCCCGTTTGTTAGCACATTTCAGTGGGCTGGCAATAATTTAATTAGATGTTGGTAATATTCTAGTAATAGGTAGGTATTTTAATCTTATTGATATTAAATCTATTTATTTATTTAAATGTAAAATAATTTACATGTGAAGTTATACTAGGTCATGGCTACTAATGTGTAGTGGATGTTTTGTGAATGGACGTCGTTCTTTATGCAGTACCAGCTCTATTTTGAGCGTCTTATTGGGTCAGTGGTGGGACACACTGATGCTGGAGAGATGGTTGAGGCTCCATGACTGCCTTACCCTCCTACGTAACCAGGTTAAAGTTCGAATGCATGTCAGTTGCAAAGTGACAATTTAATTTTAATATTATTTTTTGCTTGTCTGAAATAAACGAATTTGAATTTATCCCGAATCTTATAAAGTTCAAATTCGATTGAAATAAAAGTAAAATAGCGAAGATTGTTTGCATATTAGAAGTATCTTGAATAACGGTATATAAACGTCACAGCACATGATCTCACACCACAGTCAGCCGCAAACCAGACTTGGCGTCGCATCATGTTACAAGGCAAACTCTACTACATACAGTACTTGCTGAACAATGTGATATTTACTAAATAACACTTTACGCTTGCTTAACTGTTGACGTTTTTGTTATATTGTTACAAGTTTATTTTATTATACCTGCTCTTGTTTACATGTTAACATAAATATAAAGTTTTCATATGGTATAAGGAGAGGAGTATGCACTGTCAATTTGGATGGTGCACTGTATATTCATCAGTTCAAGCTGGTTTGTGTAGCTCGGTGGCCAAAGTACATTCAAGTGTAGGTATATTTTTGGGTGATTCGAATACGTGGGCCAATACTTCTCAAGTCAGGATTTTTTTTTGAAGTTAATTTACGTCCTTAACACTGAAAATTAGGTCATTTAAAATCGCTTTCATGTGTTTTAAAACTAGATATGGGCCGTCGTATGGAGGCTGCAAAGACTTCCGTACAGTATCGTTGCGGACAAACACATGCTTGCTGGTATGTAAATCTTTGTGAACAAAAATAGAGTGCGGTCCATGATGCTGTGTCTGCACCGGCCTTAACGACCACATGATGTCCCTTAATTTCTGGACAAACTGTACAGGCGACTCACGACTGACCTCATCCCAGGTCAAACAATCTGAAATCCTCGCTTTAATTTGCAATCTCTTCTTTATTTTATTATTTTTCGCGTAAAGATTCGAAAAGTTACTAAGAAACGAATAAAGTACCGGAAACGATTTTTCAGAAAAATAAGTGTTCAAAACACATTTACAGTTTATGTGCTCGGGAGTCATGTGGCCCTCGAGGCGGACGGAAGAACACGTCGTCCATTCTTGTCGATTCCGCTTCCATTTATTACGGTCCTTTAAAGTACCTAGTCGAAGAAAAATAGATTTCCAATGCAATATTTCATTTCAGTGATTTAGAAAAGTTTTGCGACAAAAATTCTTTAAAGGAAATCCAATGTAATCTTTTATTAAGAGTATTTTATTTCACTTCTTTTTATTAACTTCCGAAGTTATAATGTAAATGTAATTTTATGTTTGGATGTACACATACTGTCTCTGCTGCAACTGTGAGCGAGTTCAACGCGCCACTGGCCGTTGTGACCGATTTGACGCAGTCGCTACGCACCTACTATGCGCATACGCAATGCGTGTCGTGATGCTGCAATTTGTATTATAGCTTAGTTCTTATTTTATTTATCATGATTGGAATAGCGTTAATATCATACAAAATAACGTTTTACTCTGAAATCTATTAAATTAGTAGATTTTTTTTATTTGAGCACGTTATACCCGCACTCTGCCTGATGTTAAGCTAGCGGGTTCGACAGACAGCAGTCGAGTCCGCTATGCCGGCTTGATGAGATGCCTCTTCCACTGTGCTTGAAGGATCTCATGTTATAGGAAGGAGGAAAGACGTGACTGGGAAGTTCGTTCCACAATTTGATGGAACGACAGAAAAAGGACTTCCCGGACTTTTTGAATATTGTGCTGTAGAGAAGAATTGAACCGAATCGAATATAAATTTTCACGTTATGCCTATACTAGAAGTACGACGGATATTGCTCGCTTATGGCAACGCGGTGGCTGGTTTAATGCGTTTCCGATGTGAAGCAAATGGCATGTTTTGTGCACACGTATGGATGCATTGAAGCACTATCCGGTGCAAACGTTGCTATAGAATCGTACTGTATATTAGTGTGTTTTGATATTTTGAAAATGATGGTTATTCTTATCTTTATCGGTGTTAATGGCGTAAATATTTTGACATAAAACCTACGTTAAATGAGATTGCAATATACCTAACTCGTAATTTACGTCTATAAATTTTCAAAACAATGTGTTTCGAGGATTTATGCGTTCACGAACGTTTTAGCTTGGATCGTTGCATTGTCTACGTGTGCCGTGAACTATAAATTAATTTGATGTGTACGGAAGTCCAGATTTCCAGCAGTTATTAGTTTACCATTTCATATACCGGATGGCTTTGTAGTTGTAATCTGTTTGATGTCTTTTTTTTTAAATACTTTTGCATATTGTCTTTGCGACTGTAAAGGTAATTTTGGTTCATATAGGTAGGTACCTAATTAATCATCGAATATTATTTTGTATGACACGTTATCGCATTATGACGATCTTCATTCAATATTAGGTAATGGTCGGGTGTTATAAATGGGCAGGGTATGAATATAAAAAAGTAACTGTGCAGGCGGATCAGCAAGGTTAACTCGTCACAGAATGTTCCAATGTCCCTGTGCTTTACACTCATTGTTGGTCGCCTGTGATTTTAGTCACGCGTAGACATCGCCAGCTGTCGGTTGGATGTCTTTGTTTTTATTTATGGTGAAAGTTTGTCATTATATTTTTGTGCCCTTGTTTGTGAATGCGTGTCTGTAAACAAATATTTCGCTCGATAAGAAGGGGATGATAAATGTGGTCGGTTGTTTCCTTAACTCGGCGCATCGGGGCAGAATGCAGAATAAGAAACCGCATGCTCTGAACTCTCTTCCGCGGCGCCTACACGTCTTCTCGCACCTGTTGAATCTATTGAATCGTCGTTTGCTGTCGCAGCCGCTTTAAAAGCTTATTGTATCGTCAAATGGATGTAATTTGATGCAGTCTCTGACAACTGCCGAAATACATACCATATTGGGCACCTAACGGTCGACTTTCATATTATTATATGTGTCGCTACCAAATATGTCGGCGTAACATATTGGTGGCCAAATCGTCGTAGTCGTAAATACATGGAATGCGTTGGCAGCCTTTAACTTGGTGCGGTTATTCAGCGCACGAGCTCGCGGGCGGTGACTCCGCGGGATCGTCCACCCTGCCCTGTACGTCGCGCCATTGCTGTCTTTATGCTCTACGCTCCGAATACTAATGACGTCCATTGTAACGACGCTCAAACCGACACAAGGTCCGTCGTCGGCAAAGACTGACGAGAGCTGTGTAATGTCTTTGTCTTGCCCACTTTCGCGATCGTTAACTGGAACGTTCTTTTGAAATCTTTTGACTCGTTTTCAAAGGTTAACCGTTCAGTATTGTTAATGAGAATACCATTTCTCTATATCAGATTTATGTAGGTCGTACGTTAGTTATGTGACGACGGTCGTTCACAGAGTGAAGAACAGATTTCCTACGTTGGAATGTAGAATGCTCCTATTTGCATAATTAGTAGATCACGTGGGTGCGGTGAGGGTGAGAGGAATGCAATGGTGCGCGTGTGTATGCACCGTTCGATGGTAGTGCTCGGCGAGTGTCGTTGCGGCGGCCGCGGCTGCACGCTCGGCTGCACGCACCGCCCGCACGCCGCCTGCGCCCCCTCACTGCTTGCGAAAAAATCATAATGCAATCGCCCCGGGACGGCCGGTGCGGAACGCTTTGGAGAGTGTTCGCAACACATTCAGTATACATTTTAATGCGATCAAACTCACACGCTGTCCATTATGATGGATTAGATAGTGTTAGAGAAATATTTTTATTTTTATTCTCGTTATTGTTCGTGACAATAGTGTGCGGTGTCAGTACGGTTCATATTTATACATAATAGTACGTAGCTCGGTTAGTGTAATCAAACATGGCTCGATTTTATAGCCATAACGCTCTGATGCCAAACGCAGCATGGAATTATGCTATTGTATAGATCCCATTCAGTGTATATCAACCGTACAGAGGAGCATTTATAACGCGATTTGTTTAAATTTTATATATTAACTTAAATGAAAGCTACATAACATAAACGCGAGGAAACCATTTCGTTGAACGCATTACACGTGTATTTCTTTTGAACTAGTGTGTCGGTTGCAATGTTAATTTGAATCAGTTTCGTTCACTTCTAATTGTTATCTCCTTGTTTTGTGTTAATAAAAGGAAACGGCCAAACTAATCATCACCTTCGTTACGATAAGGAATTAGTGAAATCGGCGTCGATAGGCCGTTGCCAGTGTGTAACTTAACGTCATGTCGGTACGATGTGCTTAGTGTGCTATATGAAGTGGTGAATCAGTGTTACAATTATGTGGGGTACTACTGTTTCAAATCCTCCTCATCTTCACTACGTGCCGGGAGCCAACGGCCCAATTGGAGTCGGGCCGAGCGGTCCCATTTTATCTGGCCCTCCTAACAGTAGGCATCTGAGGCCCCAGTCGTCGTATTCGCTTCCTCACGGCAGCAACGGGCCTGGCAGGTGGGGTTGGCATGCGAACGGGAGTCATGCGTCCTCGTTCGATAGACGGCAGCTGAAGTCCCAACCGCCTCCACCTCAGCCTACCAGACCGGCACCCGTTGTTCGACCCACGAAAAGAGAAACCGTCACTAATGTGAGTAGAATAAATAGAAGCAACATACAAAAAAATGTACTAGTAAATAATGGTTAATAGCAGTTCGTGTGTAGATGCAATGTGCGTGCGCCGAACAGTGATATTATTATTATTTCTCTTTGAGAAACTAATGTCGGATGTCGGTTACACACGCATCACCCGCATGAATGCGTTTTCTCCACCTTAGATAGATCTCATTGTGATGAGACATGTTAACAGCCACTTACGTCGTTGCATTAGGCGCTCTCTTAACCAATTTCGTTACATTTATTATTATTATTTTTTTATTGTAACAACACTCCACCTGAATGCTGCTACAGATAAATTTCTATAGGCAGCAGTTCGCTCCACTATGCCGGCTTAAGGAGGCAAATGTGCACCATCCAAATTAACAGTGCACGCTCCTCTCCTACCAGGCTTTTTCCAAACTGTTACCGAAACGCAACAAGGTCACTTCACTACTCCAGGACGGCAGACTGGACTGATAACCATCATAAGTCTGCCCACCACTGTTTATTGTTATGTCTGCACGATTATTGTTATTTAATTAAGCAATAAAGTGCGTGGACGCTCTTTCACAGTTCTGTCATAAATTTTCCTTTATACAGACGTAAATTCTTACATGCAATCGAGTGAGTACGTAATTAGTTACAACCTATTACAAGAGTTCATTTAATTTGTTCACAAAAACTTGTAGCTATTTATCCGTGAAGTCTGAACGAATGGGTTTACATCCTAATATAGGATATGCTTGCCTGTTACGGTGACTTCCGTATTTGCCGAGTTTGCTCAAGTGGATGACTGAACTAATAATATTCTTTATATATTGAATTAAATAAAACTTGCATAGTATAAAATATAAGAAAAGGCAAAAATACATTCCAATAATTTTTTTTTGTTAAAATATCCATAGTGTGAAAATCGCAAACAGCGTTAGTTGAATAAAATTAGCTTTACGTAGATTAACGAGAGGAATGTGCACTGTCTATCTAGATGGTGCATACTCGTCTCCTCAAGCCGGCATAGTGGAGGCGATTACTGCCTGTAGAGATCGAGCTGTTGTTTCCGTTTGTGAACCGCACTCTAGTTTTACATCAGGCGGCGTGTTGTCATATGCCGAGGTACAATAAAAAAATAATAATAATATCATTAACTGCGAAACTGTGGAACTCCCTCCCGGTGTCTGTGTTTCCCGACACGTACAACATAGGTCTCTTCAAATCGAAGGTGAACAGGTACCTCATAGGCAGGCGTGCTCCACCTTAGACCACATCACTGCTTAATGGGTGTGGTCAAACGCTTGCCTATTAAAAAAATTAAAAAAAACATAATATTTACTATGTTTCGCGTCGAAAGCAGCCTCCTAACAGATGAAAATGTAAACGCAGTTTAGCTCTCACGATTCTAGTCGGTTTGCGGTATTGGATGTTTATAAAGTGCCTTTAATAGGGGGAACTGCCGGGAAAAGTGCAACTTTTTACACTTTATGAGAAAATAAAGATTGTTTTGATTTGTATTGTACGAATGTATTTATTTTATCGGATATGGTATTTCGTAGCTAGCAAGATTTAAAGAGAAACGCGACAAAGTCACTTCACGGGTGTTACATTCGAAAGTGGTGGTACTACCCCAGGACGGCAGACTGGACTAATAACCATCATCTGTCTGCCTACCACTCTTAAGCTTAAAGCCAGCCGGAGTGTTGTGATATGCCGGGCTATAAAAATAATCTAGTTTTTTTTTTCGAATAAAAGAACAACCCTACCTACACATATTTCATTCAATGGTACTCCTACCTAAACCACTTGATTTAATTATTTAAGGCTCATTCATTATTTTGTATTGGTGCCGCGAGCCGTGTCTTATCGAACTTATAAACCATGAGTCATGATGCAAATAAATAACTTCTTCTGAACATCCATCATTTAACTTCGATATAATGTCAGTCATCGATTCTTTAACGCAGAAATAATAAGAATATCTTTTTCGATGAAGTCACACAAAAACAAATTGAAAAACATCTCCAGTAATCATCTTCGTTAATAAGAAAATTAAAATTAGGAGAATATTAAAGGGATTTGTAAAGAAACTTTTTATTTGATGCAATCACAAGACTTAGACGTGGACTTTTAAAAGCTTTCTGTCTGAAGTTTGTAACACCTACAAAAGTTTGAAATAAAAATTTGCTTTTTAATTAAAAGTTGTGAGTGCTCGGTGTAAATTCATGAAAAGCCATTTGTTTTTTTTTTTTCATACATTTCAGTATTTTGGGTTGTATTTTTTTTTAATTGATAAAAAAAGGAGAATGCCCATTAGCCTAAGAAAGTGGGCCCACAATTTTTTTCTCGAGTTTTACGATCATTTTTGGTAATTAGACTTTTTCTGATACGATATTTGAGGATATTGTAATAAAATGAAAAGCTTTAATAATTGGTAATATTTTTATGTTATTTAAACATTGTATATTGATTGGGAAACGAAGTTTTAAGAAATAAGGTATTATTTTAGAATATTGTTTTTAACAAACTATTAGGTATCAAGTGGGCTCAAAAATGGGCATTATCCTTTTTATTCTATTAAATTTTCATCAAAATAGCATTTTAATAATTCTAAAGAATTAACAAAAACAGGCTCGTAAAAAAAAATATATAGTTTTTTTCATAATTTTCTCAATATTTTTGTTGGCTAAACTTTGAGGGATAAACGTTCACTTTATCATCCCTTTACCAAGGCCGTTCCTGAAACTCTTTAAGGAAAAAATAATGATGTTTGGACCGCTTCCATTTTCCGAGTAGAAACATGTCTTTAATAAATGAGTGATGTTTATTTTAACATTTAATTTTTTAAACGTTTGTTAAGTATAATACGAGTATGTTATACTTTTTTTTTTACAATTTTTGGTATATTCAAACGCTTGGATTGTTATTATTAAATTTTGAATAAAGTCATGGAATTGATAGGATTCGAGCAGATATTCTATTTATACATATTTTACATCTTTTGGCATTTTATAGATGTTTTGAGATAGTAAATCAGGTTAAGTCTTATTATGCGGGACACTGCAGGTCGTCTGATTAGGAACACGATCACGTACATTTGAACTATGTCTCGTGCAGACCATGCCGCGCCGTTTCCATGCGGATGAAACGATCACGTGTCTCTCTAATAGAGTCTGCGAACGGGATCGAGGCACTAGTAGAGGCTGTATGTTTTTATCTCGAAGTACCATTTGAATAGATTTTTTATCGACCTCTTTTCTACCTGTTTGACTTTAGTGTTTTTATTGGCACCACTTCATATCCGTACAAAGTCGACTTCGTTTTTCTTTTTCATTTCAAATTAAAAAACTATTTTTAAACGATTCGTTATGGTAGCGAGTCTATCTGGTATTTTCGTATTGAATAAATTAGCAACCTCTTTCCTGTTTATTGTTGCGTAACATCAAACATTGTTATAAATAGCGGCGGTTATTTCTCGTGTGTAAAGTTGGCAGAATATAATAAACATAAACGATAAGTAAAAACCCTTCACTTCCTTGGGCGACGGACGCGAAGTCGTGTAATTATCGCTCTCACTAAATTATAGTTTAATGAAATGTTTGAAGATAATATCTATGCGTTTCGTTCGAGGCAAATGTCACGCCAATGTCCAGTTACGTCGTCGCCTGCAGGCAATCAGTCGCATGAATCTATTCCTCGGAATGGCTAACTTTCTCTGTTCGTATCGATTGCCGCTCTTTACTTATTTTATCAGAATACTCATCGAAGTTTACTATCGCCGGGTATCGCTCGATAGCCGCATATTGACGAGCGTTCACGCCCTGTGAATAATAAATACTCCTTTAATCATAGTGTGTGAAAAGCTACATGCAACTTACTACAAATATCAATACTTAGAACTGAAGCATGAATTGGCACTGATTATGCTTTGGCGCTTATTATAATATGTATGAAACCTTGAACATTTTTTTAAAGAGCAATTTATTTCTCATTGCTATATCGGACTAAACGGGTTATTGTTATTTAATGTCAGGTTAAAAGGCAACGCAATACAAATATATCAAGTTCTTAAAGCCACGAGATGTATATTTGCATAGCCCCGTCACATCGGGTCACGTACAGGCCCCGCGGTGATATGCAAGCACTGAACGACAAACGAGAGCCTTGACTTCGGAGCAATGAAGCCAAATAAATGCCAAATGACTTGGCGGCTCTATATTGATTTGCCCTTCTACACATTCCGCTAGAGAAGGCAAATGTCAAACGACTAGTTATTAAATTATAAATGCGATCTATTTTACCCATATTAATTCATTGGCAATCCAACATTTTTGAAGAAACTAAAGCTAATAGTCGTTGCTATTTGTTTATGTTATGATAATTGCAAGTTATTTATTGATTTAATTTGATCGCTCTATTTGGTAGAACATAAATCAATCATTATTCAATAATTTCATTGTGAACTACAGTTTAATATATATTGTAATTAATTTTAATACATTGATAGCAATGTAGAAGATTTAAATGGCTTCCGAAGCTCTAGCCGTTATCGTATTATATCGCATACCAAACAGATTATTTATGATGGATGTGATATTTATGTTTTGAATTGATAATTTTTTTGAATTAACAACATGGATTTATTTACAAATACGTGACAAACAGAAAATGTAATTAAAGCAGGCTATGACTGATGGAAATTGTATAATCTTGATCGGTGTAGAAAGTAGGCTCTAGACTTACGTAGGTGGAGCATTTTTTAATCTTAATATTGTTTTGGGCTCGTTGTCATCATAACTCGAAGTTTATTAATACAATGTTTTTGTTTCTTACACAACTTTCTAAACTTTCTTCTTTTTGTCTGCAGAAGGTCGACCCAGAGCTGATCTTCACAAAACAGGAGAAGATCGGCAAAGGTTCCTTCGGCGAGGTATTCAAAGGCGTCGACAACCGCACTCAGCAGGTCGTCGCTATTAAGATCATCGACCTTGAAGAAGCTGAAGATGAAATCGAAGATATACAGCAGGAAATTATGGTGCTATCGCAATGCGACAGTCCATACGTCACTAAATATTTTGGCTCCTACTTGAAGGTAAGATTTAATTTGTAATTTCAATCTTTATACATTAGAGGGGTTAGATTTATATATACTCTTGAGATATTTCTCACGCACCATTTCTTACTTTTGCGTTTGACGTGTTATCGACTTGAAGATGAAGCTGCTTATGGAGTTCACGCGTGACTGCATAGAATTCCCGATAAGCCTCGTGGAATATCAGTTGAGACCTATCTTATGGAGCTCAGAGCGCGAAGCATCAATCATTGTCTAGGGATTTTTAGTAAGGGTTGTCAACGGAACATATTTCAATTTAAATTCTAGCTGAACGTTCTCATTCACAATACGACATACAGACAACCCTATGAAAGCACGTCGTGACTGTATATCTGCATTAAATCCTTTATTGTCGACCAAGGATCAATCGTAATGGACTCCCAGTATATTTCAACGGTTTAATGGCTCAGTAAATAACTTTGGCATTTAATTTTAAACGCATTTGCATTGGGAACGTTTGCGTATTCTGCTTTCTATGCAAATGAGCATACTATTGCAAATGAACTACTAAAAATGAGGCATCTAGTGTCTTTTTAAAAAAAATTGTTTTGCACAACGGAAATTTACTTCTAATATTTATTAAACTAGAGTTAAGATGTGTCCGCGGCTCTTTTGTGGTGGCTCGTATATTTTTTTAGATCACACTCGCTACAACTTTTCTTCCGTCATACTTTACTCGCTCAGTTTACGAGAATAAACGACGTCCTCTAAAGGTACGTTCCTAAAATTTCATCCTTCTACCTCGTCGGGAAGCACTCGTAACTTTTTAATATAGAAAATAATTGTAGAAGCATTAGGTTTTACAAAACTAATTTAAAATTGGGCACTCGTGTGTTATTAATTGTTCAATATAAAATAAGGTATCATCTTTGCGTGATATCCATTCCTCGTTTGTTGTTGTCACAACTTTCTCATACTTTTGACGGATAGATAGATAGAGAGCATAAACTAAATTATTGTAATAATCGTGTTGCATTTTTATTGTACGTGAAATCTAGTGTTACCTAATGTTCTGTTCTAGGGGATTTGGTTGATTTGGATCGCGTGTATAGACAGTAGCAGGTACCTACTTCGTTCGTTCGTGACGAGGTTTCTAGGGTCAAAATACGGCAGAAACATGAAACCGGTTGTAAAATTACTTACTATTCATGGAAAGTAGGAACTCTTAGGCTAGATAGAACATTACTTTAACCACATCAATTTCATTAGAATTAGACTTAGATAGTTTTAGTAGAAACAAAAAGAAATAAACAAAACAATCACGGGATACAAATCGGTAAACACTAATCAATAAGTGTTGAGAAGTTCGCTTCTTCTAAACACTGGAATGAGTCAGCGAGTTGGCGTATCTACACCGTCATTACTTACAGACAGAGTGACTGACATGCCCACATCGCTTACGATTAATCTAACCACCATGATTAAGGCAGCCTTTCTACCAATGAGATGTAAAGAGTAGGAAAAAGAAAACAATTTGAGCAAACATAATAAGTACGAAATCAAAGACTAAATATAGACGCTTTGTATTTACTGTAATGACCTCACCGGTGTTTAATTTAATAGTCGTTATTTGGCATTTCGAATGTTCAATTATTGTCGTTGAACTAGGTTCTTTTTGAGTAGTCTCATGGTTAGAGTGCGGCAATCAATCACCACCGTTTTGCCGGCTCGACGAGACGAATGTGCACCATCAATTGACATAACACGCTTTCGTTGAGCGGATCTCGAAACTTGACTCACATCACCACTTGAAAGTGTTGGTAATTAACCATCATCACTCCGCATACTGACAACTTTATAAAAGTTTTTTTTAAATAAAAGATTTGTCTAATACCTAATTGTATTCGGTATTATGCTCGATGCATAGTAGGTTTAGTAGGTGCAGGCGTAGCGCCTTAAATATCCTTGAAGAGGGGATCGTGGGCGATTATAACGGATTTAGTAACAATAAAATCTATGGCCTTTTCTCGTTTACTAACACTACACTAACATTATGGTATTGGATAAAAACTAAATTTATCTGCGTGTGGGAAGGCTCGTATACGGAATTAATTATTTTGCGATTAGTGTTAGTTTTTTTTTTAAATTTCCATACATTACTAAATGTTTACTGAAACCGGCTCCATTTTGAATTTATATGAGTGTTTGCTTAGGTGAGGTTTGTACGCTAATGTTTGTAAATTACATATTAAGTCTAAATTATGTCTGGCGCCGTAATTTCCATCACATTTGGTTCTAAATGCTTTATTGAGACACATGTGTTGCTATTTCATATTCTTATAACTGTAAATAGTGAAATAAATGTTTAAGTTTTTTTTAGTTCTTAACAAAATACTCGTATGTATTGCAAATTGGATGAGCTGCCCTGCCGCCAACAAATATCAGATACCCCACCTCCGTTGGGTTTACGTTTCTATTATCAATCAGTTATCTCCTCTATTTCCTAAACATAAGTTAAAGTGTATTGGTTGAATTTTTTATTTATTTATTGTAGCTCGGCATGTGACAACACTCCGCTAAAGCTAGAGTGCGGTCCATGAATGGAAACAACTGCTACTACAGATAAACCTGTGCGAGCAGCAGTCGACTCCACTACTGCCGGCTTGAGGAGACGAGCATGTACCATCTAGATTGACAGTGCACACTCCTCTCGCTATACCTGGCTACTTTCAAACTATTCCCGAAACGCGACTAAGCCACTTCACGGATGTTACATTCGAAAGTGGTGGTACTACCCCAGGACGGCAGATAGGACAAATAACCATCATCAGTCTACCTACCACCAATTAATAGTGCCTATAGGCACTGAGCGACCAAAGTACATATAACAAAGTTACATCGATCGTAGGTTCGCGCGTCTTACCGCTAGACCACGGCCGCTCAAACATTGTTTTCATTTTATGTATTTTATATATTCTATGTAGATAATTATATTTCAATTAACTTAATTGTGTTTTGATTACGTGTAATAATATATAAATCATGAATTACCAGATATAGTAGTGGTAATTTTATGTTCATTTCATTACATTTGTATGCGAGCTCTTGCAAGAGCAGGCAACCTACTTATGATAATGGTTTTGGATGCATTTCCCTCTGCATAACTAACTTTGATTGCGTGTTCTGTTGCAGTCTTCACTTGACACACTTTCAAATTAAGTACACGTTTGTGTTAATGCAGTTTTTTGTTCTGAACTGGATTTTTTTTAAATAAACTTCTGTGAGCGCATTTGTAGCGTTTATTTTGCCATATTTAGTTTAGTTTGTATATGTTTCAAAAACAGCCTCAGTCATTATTAACCCACGTGACTAATTTCATTCTATAACGCCTCGCCCCGTTACTCAAATAGAATTATGAAGTTGTCAACAGTAATATATTCAGACGTCCCTACTAAAGGAATATTTGTGATATACGACGGAGTAAGGGAAGCGGCAACTCAATTAGCAAATGAACTTGACGTGATAAAAACATTGAATTTAACGAGCGTGAAACTCGAAGGACACGCGATGACCTATGACAATATTTGTTATTGTGACACTAATGTCATTCCTTGGGTGAGAAAAATATTTAATCGTATCGAGAACATTTACGTTTCGTTCTGCACCCATTAACGTGGTAACGTTGTAATAAAATTTACTTTATTTCGTGCGGATGTTACACAACCTAATTTTATGATTTCTCGCGGTTACGTTTAATGTAAGACAATTTTCCATTGAGTTTAAAATAATGTATCCTTCACGGCTTTCTGTAATTAACCTATTTTTACAGGGATTTAACTTTTTATTTTCTTTTATTCGAGTTAATCACTCCACTAGAATTTACTGTTCTTTGATTCGATTCGTGTAATTCACGGTCCACTTTGAATGCGGATATCGTCTTGAGGTGAAGGACGGTCGCTGTTGTGTGACTCATTTTAGCCAATAACGCAGAACATTTAGAGAATGCCTATCGTCTCCAATTTATACATAATAAAATAAGATTCAAATTATATTTATAATTGAGTGTAATTATCCAGAACTATTACATACGGACTCACTTCACGGTCATGCTGTAATTTGCATTTCCCAAACTCTGTAAACAAGCACATTAATGAATTACGTTATTTCCTTTAATTTTCATAGCCCGTCGCTGATTTATTCTGAACAATAAAGTCCCCCAGTCTTCCGGTTGTGACGCAATCAATTCAGAAATGAGTGAAACAAAAAATGTACCCCGCAAAATATGATTAAATGTGATTAGGCATCGATAATGATCAAAATTTTCCTGATGCGCCCTAAAGATGTTTTATCGTCGAAAGTAGGCAATAAGGATTTGTTTGCGCTTCATAATATGGCTGCTATTTTCGACCTGACCTTAATCCGAAGGTTTCCATTTGAGCTTACCCTTGATTTTATTACTTGCTCGGATATCCGTTAAGATTGAGGAAACAAAGTTATATAGAGATTACATTCAATATATTATTTATACAATAATCATTTATGCTTACCCTTGCGGGGATATGGCATAAGCTGAGAAGTAGTAGTACTGTAAAGGCAGCAAATGCTTTTCATCAATCCTGACGTTAATTTGTTTATGGTCTTTTCTATTTAGACACCCTTCATTGTCATACTATGAAAATACCGTTTTAATTGTTTCATCTCATATTCATCAGCCTGTGATCGGAGACGATGTAGACACACAGTCTTTTATTAAATACCAGATTTATTAGGGCTTGTCTGCATTGCGGAGTGGCTTGCTGGGCGTGGACGGGAGCACTGGGAGAAGGGGGTGGGCATGTCGACGCCTCTGAACCTGGAAGGTCAAGTTTAAACCTTCACGTCTAAACATCATTGGACATTTGGCTCGATTATTTACTTTATTACTGGTACAGTGTTGTTATTTATCGCAACCTAAGTTGATGGAGCGATTCAATTTAAACGAATCTCTCGAATAATTCGAGAAAGTTAGGCCAAAATTTGTTCTGGCATTTTAAATTTGTTTTCATTGTGGAGATTGTTAACAACGTTAAAAGCCTTTATTATATGTATTATAAGTGTAATTTAAATTGTGTAAAAAGCATTCAATTTACAAGCAGATGGTCCTTTTCATGTTCTCGACTTCTTTCATTGCTTTCCTTTAATTAATGTTTTTGTTGGGAGAATATTTTTAATAACGCAGCTTTTCTCAGAGACTGACTTCAATAGATATGAATCGGACACATTTTATTCACCTTAGAATAAGAAAATATTTTTTATGTTTTGTGTTCTTTTTTTCCAACATAATCTGTATAAAATAGCTGACGAATTCAGTCAGGCTGGGTAATCACAAATACATTGAGTAGGTGTATTTATTTTGTTTGAAATTTATCTTAAAATTGGATATATCTTGCTTAAATACTTGCTAATTCTTCACAAAATTAATAAATTTCCATTAGAACTTTATCTGGGATTTTTAAGATAGAGATAAGTATCTGAAGGATTTGGCTTAAAATTTAAGTCGTATCAGATAATAGCTACAATTTGATATTTGACGATATAAAATATGCTGTGGAATTTTGAGGGGATTATTTACTCCCAGCGTTATTTGCTCGTCTGGGGCATCAATATTATTTGTCTTGAATGTTAATTCAATTGCGTCAAGAATAGTTTATATTGCATATTAGGAATAGCTGCAACAAATTATTGTTTATCAACAGTTTCTCCTTTTATCACATTCTTTCTAATTCAACATGCTCTGCAAGACGAACGCGGTTACGTACTTCGCCAACTATTTTATTTTGACGTATGATTTTATTTTGTAAACATTGCACCATTTCGCGTGCTCGGAAATATCTCGAGAATCTATATTTATAAATGACTAATCTTAGTACGTAATAGACAAAAATGGTTGACATATTACATTCTGACCAACAACATGGCTTATTAATTGTTTTGAACTTCCAAATTAATTGATTATATTTTTGATGAAATCTTAATGCTGTTTCGCACTTTTAACCTTAACCCCCTTTTTTAAGCAATAATGAAAATATTCTTATACTAAAACTATGTCTGAAGTAAAATTTTATTTCGTAAGACCGAGTTAGATTTAACAAATAATTTAATAAAATAAAAAATTAGCTGCAGTCGTGACCGTCAAATCGGTGTTAAATAAAAGAAACAACATCTATTGCGTGGACTTACAACATTTTTTTTTACATTATGAGTTAGAATTGTTGAAGGTTAAAAATTCCTGATCATTCTTATTTGACTGATGGATAATGAAACTTCCTGTTTACAAAGATGTTACTAAGTTGCAACTCGGTAAATAGGATTGATAGATTTGATGATTAAGTAGGTAGGTATTGATTATTCCTGTAGTATAGGAATTTATACGTTGGATCCGAAGAGTATGGTCGCAAATTGTGTTTGTGTTAACTTAGATAATACAATTTTGTAAGCTGCCTACAGGCGACTACGCTGTAGAGAGGATTTAACCGACGTACTTTGTAATCCCATTGTTTATGAATGCTTAGGGCTTCGCTTTAGAGAATCTGCTTGTAATTTTGGAATACGTTTTCTGCTTATTTCTACAACAGTTGATTTGTTCTTTCAGAATATACTGCAACATTAGTTAGGTCAATGCCTCTGAAAGAACGATACTATTGTAATTGTAATAAAACGCTAAAATGTAAACACGGTATTTGAAACAATCACATTTCAACAGTTTACGATGTAACGTAGTTCGCACCTAAAGGTCACGCGTGTTAGCGGTGATGACGTGTTGTTTTTTTTTTACATTCGCCATTTTTACGTTATAATGCCGTATATGTGAAGCGTGTAGCCTCAGGCGGCTAAATTAATTTCACATGTTGTGTTTAACATACTTTTTCTTATAATTAGATTCGTTAAGATCTTTCGGCACTTTAAACTTGATTGCTTCCTTATGTTTATCAATAGATTTCCAATCTTAAATTGATGGCGTATTACAGCGGTACTATTTCTGGCGATCGTAAATCAATGAACAAATAATTAAAAAGTAAAAAAATGGCATGCCACTTTAAGAATTTGTATGTAATTTACGCAAACCACGTGGATTGGGGTTCATTATCCTTTATCGACCTTGCAGCTGCTATAAATTTAGTAAATTGGTCGCAAGAGGCGGTGGCGCATGCGTCACTAAATCTGGTGCGTCGAGTTTCACAACTAAAATATGAATAAATCTAATATGCGCCTGGACCGCTAAATGAAAATGAGTTCAATATCGAATTCTTTGAAACCTGCGTTTCAAATTGCTAGCTAAGTCTGATGAGGAAGGTCATATAATATATTAAGTTCATTTATTTAATGTTTGCAACCAGAAAGGCGTGTGCTGAGGCACGCGGTCAAACTGGATAGTTTTGTATGTAATCCCACTTGTTACAGTTGGATGTGGACTAGTTTTTAGACCAACCGCGCTTACTCAATATAACGCTGCTTTTTGTGCGGTTTGTAATTATTTTTTTGTTCGTTTTTGCGACTATCGTTTACCACGCAACATGTTTATTACTTAATTTAGTATCTGATATATTTAACGCTGAAAATAAACGCTAAGTAAAGCGAATAATATTTTTGTCAAAGCAAAGATCCATGCTTTCCTATAAATAATATGTTTAATCATATCCACCAGTACTGTTTCTTTAGACAGGTGATTGAAAGGCGTCCGGACGGAGGCTGGTAGGAAATAAATTCCGAATTACCCGGGCGCAGCTGACTGCTCGTTTGGAAAATTGAAATAGGGCTGTCTTTACTTTCGTTCCGTCTATCTGTCTGCTTCATGAGTTTGATTAAAATACAACATATGTACAATGCTATGAAATTTTATGACTGACCGCACCGCTACACCCAGGTTTCCATTTTCTTTATAAAATATTTTACGGTCCCTGAACAAATTGTCTTAATTCATATAACATAGATATTTAGAATGACAATAGCTTCAGGATTTATAATTATTGTGCAGGTTTTCTTCATCTCGAATATCTGACGTGCAGTTATCTAGGTCAAAGCGACGGGGGTGCAGGGAGGCAATTAGGCCAAACTAATAATACCTGGTAATTTAACTAGCGGCAGTTCACGTTGTTGGCCTGATTCAGACTGTTTTTATTATAACTTAGAGTAAACATAGTACGTACCTACACGTTTTATAGCTTTAGTAAAGTATAGTACACGTAAAGTATAATTATTTATTTATTGATTTATATAAATGCGTCAACATCGAAATAATAAAGCAAATGACAAAGAAATATTATACAAAATTGTATAATATAATATACAAATTTGTTTTTTAAGTCCCAAAATTGTATTAATTATTAAATATATTTATATACTTATTCTGAATTCGTGTACGTATAAATCTTTTTCACATTGTTGCAGATGGCATTCTGACTTTATCAATGTTTTTAAATAAAAATACCTATTACACAATTTAATGGCGATAACCCTTGTCCAGATAAGTAGCAAAAACATTAACAAAATGCATTTTTGCTGAGAACTTGTGCTCACGAAAGCTTTATTCTCGTGTCCGTGCCGTATTGTCGTGTCCAGCAACAGATTAGTCAGGGGTTGTGGGCAGTGTCATGATGTCGCTTATGTCTGCGCTAAGTGCCGCCCGCCGCTCTCGACGTCTATCCCGACGACACAAAAGGCCGCTCTCTCTCGCTTTGTTCCGCCTCTTTGTTTGACTTGACAAGGCGGCCTAGTAAAAACTTCTTTCTATACGACGAGGGCTCAATGTATGAGGTCGCCAAGAAATGTCTGCTTTTAATATAATACAAAAACTAAAGGACGCAGGTTGGCTTGAATAGGCTCTTGTTCAATAGAAATAAACTTTAATTCTTTGTGTTTTTTTTATATTATTAGGATTTCTAATTTGATCTAATTTTCAAAAATGTACGGGTTTGTTTATAATTCACTTTATCCGCCAGTTAGTTCGCCAATTAACATTATTGAGTTAAAAGCTTTTTGGGAGATTTGCAGTGACTGCCATTTAATTAATGCTTCCTCAAACTCATTGTGGTTAATAGTTTGTTTATTACTATTTTAAATGCGATATACTAAATAAGCCTTAAACATGCCAGTAATTACGAATTAAACAAAACATCCGTTGTTGCCTCGTTGCTGCTTTATTTTACTTGTATGTTTTGCTGACGTGTCCCACCTGTATCCTCTCACCAGCTTAATCCTGCTCATCTGACAGTTCTCATGTCCTATTTGATCACCGTATCTTAATGAGTGTATTTAGAACACTATGCTCATGATTGCTATTAGCTTAGTCTGCTCTCAATAGTTGAATCTGAAATTAATACTGAAAAATCGTCTGACGAAACGTTTCTTTTATTCGCACAATTTCGCGCTGAAATTAATTTCATGTCAAAAGAAATACCGCAAGTGGGAAACGAAATATTGAACCGCGTTTGCGAGAAATTTGACTAATGTTATACCTACATTGAAGAATTAATCAAAAAAGGAAGACGTAAGATTAATTTTTAATTTATTTGTATTTGAAAATTAGACTATTGACAAGAGTTCCAACCGAATATGTTTTTAACATTTATTTCTCTTCTTTATTAATAAACCACGAAATTCGCTTTAACGTGCTAAGAAATTTATGACATTAATAAAATTGTAGCACTCCGCGAATTCCCTGGGTGTTCATGTCCTCAAACTTTGTTATTACTCAAGTCCTGAACTCGTGAAGTGGATAAGTGCTTACTTGCCAACTTGTTAATATTTAATAATATGCTACCCTGCTCTGAATAAATGATGGATTCCGGCTGTAAATTGTAAATCAAGATTGCGTATGCGTAATAAGGACTAATTTCTACTTTACCACTTATCGCTACATATTGACCGCGAAACGGGTTCGCCTGAACTGTGCATTTGTCAAAAGCTTTGTACGTGTTTAAAAATAAACACGCTTTCGTGCACCATGGGTCAACGTGACGTGAAAGGTACCCGAGGTCGTCGGCCGATCACATTGCCGGTTGACCTGGTACGTCTCGATCTGATTACCGCGTCAATCATCAGCGACAATTTGCATGTGTGTAGCCTGTTAGGTGCATAATCGACGCTTGCGCACCCGATGTCTACAATAATTGCTGTTATCAAATCGTTGAGTCGAGTCTTAGGGACACGCCCCGTCATTATTGAAAGTTGTTTGTCATCGTGTTTCTATTACTATCATATGTCCTAGTGACATTGTATTTTCACTGCATCGATTTGCGGTTCAATTTCCCTTTAGCGCACACTCTTTCCGGTCGGCTACGTAATGTATGTGCCTGCAATAGGGTTACACTACGTTTATGTACACCTTCATTTACATTTACGAGAGTTCCACTGAAAGCTTTGCTTTGTTATTCCCTTTGTAGAGGACAAGTCTACTTATTCACTCTATGGGAGTTAAGAAATATTTTCTGTGCATTCTGTTCGCAGTCTTAGAAATTGCCTTCTTACAGAATCTTTTATTTTTAAAACTTTTTATTACGAGCTTCGCTATTAAAATCGCAAACCTCATGGGATACTCATTCCAAAGGACGGTGTTTTTATTTTACGTTTTCCGTGTCTTTATGCTGGCAGCTCTCTAGAGACGTACACCTTTTATCTTGTTAAGTTAATATGCCCACGAGGACGCGTCGCCCTTTATCGTCGCTGAGTATTCTTATAATTCCCCGAGTTATTGTAAATAGAATAATTGCCTTGACGGTTCGGATTCAGCTTAAACATAAATCATAAAATTGTATCCGAGATTTAGTTTAGGTCGCAATGGGTACGTGCAATCGATATCACGACTGATTGTTGAAATTGCGACACCTCTACAAGGCCTGGCATCGTGAGTCACGCGCTGGGGAACACTTGGCCCCAGCCTCAACAAATGTGCTCATTGTCATAACGATATTACAACATGAAAACAGTCCTCTCACGTGTGCTAATGTTTATGCATAACGATTAAACACAGCTGGATGAGACTGCTCGTAAACACTCGTATGATACAAACGATAGTCGCATTTGTTAATGCAATTGGTTTTTTTTTTATTGTAGCTCGGCATATGACAACACTCCGCCTGATGTAAAGCTAAACGTTAGCTTGGGGAGACCATGTATCAAATTGGCATGTTTTTATTAAAGCAATTGTATTAATTAATCCTTTAAGTGCATGTTGGATATATATCAATTTTCAAGAATTTTCTCTTCACCTTTTTTGCTTTCATTATTTACGATCCTCGGTCAAGAACAATTTCCGTTCAGATACTACAATCTATCCCATAAAGATACTAGTATCAGTATATAGCCTATGTCAAACTCTATCTGTATGCTAAACAGCTTCTAGATTGGTTCATCCGTTCAGGTATGTTCATGTAGACATAACATTCTGAAATATTACGGTACGGTAATATAAAATTTTAATTGTTTTTAATCCTCTATGTTCATAAATTATATTAAAGCCTTAGAGGCTTTCTCGAATGGCTCCGTCACTTCTATAATTAGCAGACCGTGTCTATGAATTTATTTATAAAGTGTGGAGAGGGATGCGCCACCAGGCACTGCGGCCTCGCGACCTATTTACATCGTTGCCTTTAATCAACAGCTCGCAACAATTTCTGCACTAATTGTACAGAAATCAAGACTATATGACTACGTTAATTAATGCTAAACAGTCTTTAATCTAGCACAAAATAAAAACTGTGTTTTCTTAGGTTTTGCGCGAACATGTTTCAATTGTGTGAAAGATTTTGATTAATTTGATTCAGTTTGTAAGGAATTTTGTAAATTAATCAAAAAATATGTTGTAAACATTCCGAAATTTTCATGACAAATAATTGTTCATGAAGTGTAAATTTATTTTCATAGTAATTAATCTATGACAAGTTCACGTTCTTCCACTGATAAGCATCTCGTTCCTATTTCCTTGACATCAATTTACTATCACGGAATATTAACATTAATTTCCCAAATGTCCCATTCGCAGGCAATTTGTGAATATAATATAGGCCACGTAGATTTGTTGTGATCCAATCACCTAGATGTGTTTTGTATTTTTAATGTTACCTTTATATATAGGTAATACTTGTATTGGTATTTAAAGAGTGGTATTCTGCCGTTCTTGGGTAGTGCCACCACGGGTTAACACCCATGAAGTGACGCGCGTTTCGGGAGCAGCTTGGAATTAGTTGGGTACAACGAAAAGAGTGTGCCTTATCAATGGATGGTGCTTCTTAGCTTCCTCAAGTCTGCTTTGTGGCAGGGTTTCTTTTATCGTAGCTCAGCATATGACAACACTCCGCCTGATGTAAGTGCAGTCTGCGCTAGAGTTCGGTCCGTGAACGGAAACAACTGCTACTAGAGAGAAATCTCTACGGCCAGCAGTCGCCTCCGCTGTGCCGGTTTAAGGAGACGAGTATGCACCATTTAGATTGACAGTGTACACTCCTCTCGCTATACTTGGCTACATTTAAACTGCACCCGAAACGCGACAAGGTCACTTCACGGGTGTTACATTTGCCCAGGACAGCAGACTGGGCAAATGAGTGTATCGCATTCTAGCTTAACTCCTACACTCTCGTCCTTTTGTTAGTATGAAAATATGATATTATTAAATATGTTGTTCTTTCTGATCCTCGTACCACCCTCAGATATAAATAAAATGAGAAAATAATGGAGCTATTAAATAACTGAGTCAGTTTGCAGTTTTCCTGTCGCGGGAACAGCGTTTCCCGTTTGGTTGTTATTAATAGGTCTGCGTGATGATGAGCCCTCACAGAGCGACAGTGCACTTTATTAATAATGGCTTTTGGATGCAATGCTGACGTTGATATATTATTTTATCATATACACGTGCCGCTTTTGATACTCACCGCAATTACCAATATCATTTCGAGGAAAAATTATTGCTTAAGCTGTATTATTGTATAATTTGCGGTTTTTATCTCAATGTTGCAAACCATATTTAACATTCATCGCTGTTGTTTGTTGTGACAACATTTACGGGACACACGCTTCTCTCCCGGGCGGAATAGCGACGGCGATTGCAGACTTTTGCCTGTAGTAGCGGTTGCCTTTATTATTACATTTTTGTTTTGGTAGCTCGGCGTATGGCAACACTCTGGTGGATGTTAAGCTATAGTTTTCATGAACGGAAACAAAGAAATTTTTTACAGGCAGCAGTCACTTCCGCTATGACGGCTTAAGGAGCTGAACATGCTCTCGTTATTAATCTGGGTAATTCAAAATTGATCCTGAAACGCGGCAGACTGGGTCCCCCATCATCAGTCTGCCTACCAATCTTAGAAGTAAGCAAGCAAGTTACGTATTATAACTAAATCTACAGTCTAAGATCGTGTTTTTTTCTTGAATTTTTTTTTGGGTGGTGGCAAATATGTTTCCGCTTTGATAGTTATATTAGTTTTTATTATAGCGCGCGTGTCTGCTCGATATTACCTAAACGTAGGCAAGTTTCGCCTATTGTGTGCAGTGACAATAGTTCCAGTGGTAATTCAAGGACACATCACTATTGTCCTGAGCCGCCCGAGCCGCCCGGCTGCGTCTCATGCGACCTACCTCTTTTATACTTCGACCAAACACCCATTTATGTTTGATATACTTTAACATAATTCGTTGTTAAATTATTACATTGACGTCCTTTTTTTTTAAAAGGGATTTTAATACCATCCCCATTTCGCCTAAACTTATTCAACTTTGCGGAAATCTATAGCCAAAAGTTTATTGTTGAAACTACCGTGTATATAACCTCCGCCAATTGATGCTAGTGAGGGTAAATACAAAATCAACTAACCGACAGTAGTCTATGTGCTTGCGCAAGCGAACGCAAGTAGCACCGCCCGCCCTTCCACAGAAACGCATGCAGCACAGGGACTGTTAATGTTACACTCTACATCACCATGCAAACCATTGATATTGGAATAAATATATAAGCTACAAAGGGTAGGTACACTGTACCAGTGTACGTAGTGTATGATTATGTACCAATTCTCGTTAACATCGATTAGCGGAACTTATATGCAAGGTAGTTTTAACAAGATTTTTTTTGTTTATGGATTTTCGCAATGTAACTTCTAAATACTATTAATTATAGTTGATTTAGTTAATAAGTATCAGACATTGTCTGTTGTTTTCTATTTAATATGTTCACCGTGTATAATACGCTTTGGGCCACAGTCTAGTCTAGTTTAGTTACTGTTATTATCCTTTTGTGTATTTTATGCTGACTGTGGCCTGTTGTATTTACCAAATAAAACAAATAAATAAATCATACATTGATATTGTCTAAAAACAGAAACTATATCGTAAAAGCGGCCATCAGTCAGAATGTTATGATGATAATTTTGTTCTATTTTCTTTGACGTTACATAAAATATAATAATAAATTCGTGCAGTGAAGGATAATGGCTGTTTATTTATAGTGAGCAGCCCCATTTGCGGAACTCGCGATCGATGCACTCAAATAGGTCACTACGAAGCATTTGAAGCATTATTTGTCTAGGTTTCATGATTGTTGTACAATACAGTGTGTCCCAAAAATCAATGTCGAGCCGAAATCTGATGATGGGCCAAATATGAGAAAAATATTTAAAAAGTAGTTTTTTTTTATTGTTTTGTTTTAATTGAATATCTGGGATCGATATAAAAATCTGCAAGTATTGCATGTTTCATACGTCTACAGTTAGTAGATTACGGTAGGTCGCGTCACGTTATCCCTGAATAATAGGACGCTTTTTGCAAGGCGCCTTCAATGGGAACGGAGCAGGAATGATAAATGGGGGAAGTGACAAAAGCCGTAACTGATTATACTCATGAATGAAGAATATTTTGAACATTTTCATTAACGTATCTAATTTCATTATTAATTTATTTAATATAGATCGTTGTTTTAAAGTACTTGCATCATTAGGTACTGATATACTAAAGTACACATAACATAGTTACATTGGCACCGGTCGGGATTTTTGGAGAATCGACCACTGGGTTGTGTTTGTTAATCTACACCAAATCGGTCACTTATTTATTTATTTATTTATGGTGTGTTGTCATGGTGTGACCAAGAAAATATATAATTGTCAAGGTTATCTTAAAGGACAAATCCATAAATAACGTTTTGCTGCGATAAATTATTAACAAACTGTAAAATATATTGTTATAAATTGGTAATAATTATCGAAGCGAAGATGTATATATATATATAATTATATGCAATGTAAATTTATTCATAATAAAATTTATAATTAGCTAATAAATAGTAATTTATATTCTATTTTATGTTGTGTTCTATAAAATGTTCATCCATGTGTATGAATTATTGGAAAATTCATTATTAGAAGGAAGTTTTCCATGCCACTTAACTTGGATAATGAGTAAAAGTTACATCGAAGTGAGATAGTGTTAAAGTTACTGTGAATTAACTACAAACGTTTTTTTACTCGACTATAATACTAATTTATTAAATAGTATTTTTTATTATAATAAAATTACACTTTAAAAATAATATTTTAAAATGAAATTTTCAATATAATTTTGGGTAATCTTGAATTTTGAATTTATTTAGCAGTCTAAACAACTGTTTTGTGGTTTTTATTATAATCAAATAATTTTACTATCGTATATGCGTAACTAAAATACTTTGCAGATTATTTGCAAATTATTATCTCAAAAATTTACTATTATTATTGTTACATACAATATTTATTGATTCAATAAATATGCTCGCGTTTCCAATATCGGATACTACATAACAACCCAGATGTTACTCGTAATAGATACCCGTTGGAGTTGGGAAGGTATATCAGGTGACAGCTATCTTTTTTATTTATTTTTTAGATAATATAGGTTAATTTAGTCGACACATGTTTTTGGAAAAGTTTTATGATTGCTTTGTTCTTTTTTAATTAATTTTTAAAAATCGCAATTGTAATATAATAATCGTAATGATTCGGCCAGAACTAAACCATTGCCAATAAACAAGAAAAAATTCAAACAAACTTTTGATTTTTAAAAATTCCTGTTAATTAAAACATCGTGTTTATAGTATAATTTTGTTTTATAAATTACAATAGTTATTTGTATAAAACACTGTTATTGCAAGGAAATAAAAAGAAAAGATTAGGTTAGATAGACTACTTAATAATCTACTAATGGTTAGGTTGGTACTTTGCCTTCTATCTACACAAAAAACGTCATTACCGTTTTCAAATATCTCCGCGATTTTAAAGTGTTTTCAGATGTTAATCAAAAAATACATCTAATTGAAGTTATATCTCGAAATGGTTTTCGATTTAACATGGGTTATTTTTTGAACACCTTGCCCATTACGTCAATTTCCCATGATACGTACTCTTAAAATTGTACAATAACTTACGTAAGGTATTGTTTCCTTTTATAATATTTAAGCTCTTATTACATCAGATGGTGCGTGGAGAAATACTATAATCCTATTAAATTTAATGTTGCAATTTTACATTTCCTTCGATTTTATTATTAAAGAAGGTTCACCATGTTTTTGTATGCACAATACGCGAAGCTAGTGTTTGTGTACCAAGCCAAGTTACATCGTACATTCATGCTGGCGAGTCTGAGGTTTTAATTCTCGATTTCGAGTCGGCGACCTTCTTTGCTATTTATTATTGTTTACATTTGTACACTGTAAGGGTCTGGTCTAAAGCATTTTGACATGGTGCATGCGAGAAGTGCCGACTAAGCGACTCAGCGATTTGAAACGTCAAATTTTTAGTTTGGTGCTTTTCGCCATGCTCTTGACTAGGGGAGATAGATGGGTTGAGCATTTTTTTTTTAAAGATTGTAATAGTTGTTATAATACAGTTCTCTGCCACGGCTTATGTATAGATTATGTGTGTCTATTGTAGAAAAAAAATACGTAGCGTATTTATATTATTCGTTTAAACTCAAGTTAATGTTATGGAGTAAAGACGAGATGGCAATATTAAGTAAACAGAACTTTAATATGTGTTATCGTTGACAGAGTTTCATTCGTAGCTCCGCTAATGGGGAAAGTTTTGCGCCTTGAGAATGTTTTGGCGGTAAAAGATAGAAGTTATTGCCAAGAAATATCTTGCCAATTGTAATGGTTATCATTGGTACCAGTTCGAAGTAATTTTTGTGTAACGGTATTATTGTTCGATGATATTTGTGTTTTGTAGGGAAATCGATGTTGCTTATTATTTATTTTAGCTGCTTTGTAAATATAGGGTTGTCAGAGTTAAAAAGTTTTATTAGGAAATACGAGTGAATAGATATGTTATTGTAATTAATTTTTTTGTAATCGGCAACCCTAACATAACATAATGATATCGTACATTGTTTATGCGGCAATTGTTATATAATATTCATAAATAACAACGTATTTAGTTCACTATACGCATATTTAAATTTCTAATTAAATTTTTAATGGTTTATATTCCTTTTGTTTCAGGTAAATGCGATGAAAATATATCGTAAGTTTCAAGGTTAATATATAAATGGTTCACTTGTGTAAATTACATCTTCGCATTTTGCTTATAAATTAATATTCCGATAAAAATAAATAGCGGATTGTTTTTTATTATATTTAATTTATTCCTTTTGAAATACGCATTTGACATAGCTTAAGATTATTTTCGTCATTGTCACATGCTGGCATCCGATAATTATTCAATTATGAAAATAGATTAGTAAAAATTTTAATAAAAAGTTATTATATTCATATTTTAACGATGCGATCCGATGCCATTAAAAAGACATTAATAATTTTCCGAATGGATCATAAAATGAACCATTATCCTCCATCGGTTTGGAGAGGAAACCAATATTGATAAACGTTAGTTTATAATCTTAATATATTTTGAAGCAATTTTACTTACTAACAATAAATAACTAAATTAAATTAAACTACAGGAAATAAACTTTGGCTATTGGCTATATTCTTTTTGTGATTTCATATAAAAACAAATCGTAAAGTGAACTCTAAATCTATTTTTGATGCAGTTTTTATTATTAGTGTAAACTTTAAATAAGTTATAACTAGAGGAGTGTACACTGTCAATCTAAATGGTGCATACTTGTCTCCTCAAGCCGGGCATAGCGGAGGCGACTGCTGCATGTTGATATTTCTCTATAGTAGCAGTTGTTTCTGTTCATAGACCACGCTCTAGCTTTACATGAGACGGTGTGGTGTCGTATGCAGAGCTACAATAATAAAAAAATAAATAAATAAAGAGCACATTTATTAATTACTAGATTTGTATTATGTTTTTTTAACGTTTTCCGATTTAATAAATTAGCTAAACATCGTCCTTTTGAAACTTTATAGGTCGGAAAAATGTTTCTCCTGTTTTCCGAGTTGTTTATTCACTTCACGGCGGAGACTGCAAGTGTTTTAAAATTGTTTACGGTTCACGTGCGTTTCAACGTTTGTTCTTGCACCGGAATATATTGTCTTATTGCAAGCGCTTTTCCTAAGGACACTTCAGGACCCTACTGAAAGCGCTCTTTCGCTTCTTTATTTAGTGAAAACTTAGTTCGTTTGCAATTTACTTACTTTGCTTTTAGCGGTTATTCAAAATAGGATAGGCAGATTATTAATGGTTATAAGCCCAGTATGCAGTCCTGGGATGGCACTATCCCAAATGTAACATCCGTGTAGTGCCAGGAATAACGCCAAGATTGCGCTCTGTAAATGGATAGTGCACATTTGTCTCCTCAAACCAGGGACTTGCAGATATTTCTCCGTGGTAGCAGTCGCTTCCGCTCATGGACCACACTCTAACTTAACTTCAAGCGAAGTGCGGTTACGTGTTAATCAACTACATAAGAATAATAAATATCATTTACCAAAAAAAAAAAATCAATAACTGTAAACCATGATTCAATGATTCCCACCACTTACGACGGTCGCCCTTAAAAATATAAAATATAAAAAAAGAAAGTGATTTAATTATAATACCTTGATTTTTATCGTGACAGTATTTCCTCCCACTTGCGGTTTCACAATTACTCATAGCGATTTTAAGTCTACAAGTATAGGACAACTTATGTTTAATCTCTACCAATTAATCAAACGTTTAGACTAAAGATGGTAATGATGACTTGTTTTTGTATTAAAAAAAAAATACCCGCCCAATGTCCGATTTGAAAGTAAATTAATATTAAATTTAATAAAATATGTTACTATAAAAGAATTTAAAAATAGCTTCTTTCGAATTCTGTTCTATTTTTTTTATCTTACTTTTAACTTTCTTTGGTGCGTGGGATGATCGGTTTTATTTGAATTAGAATTATGACGATTTTTCTCAAGTAAGCACTCAAGTCCGGATTAAAGTTAAACCTTTAATTTAAATTAACAGGAGGAGCGTGCACTGTCAATCTAGATGGTGCATACCCGTCTCCTCGAGGCGGCATAGTGGAGGCGACTGCCGGATGGAGAGATTTTTTTTGTAGTAGCTTTACATTAGGCGGTTGTCATATGCCGAGCTAGCTACTCGTACAATAAAATACCTACTTTTTTGTTCGCCTGAAATTATGTCAATTCATTTTGTTTTTTCTTTTTTAGAAATTGTAATTACCACTAAATTAAAAAGTGCATATGTAAAGGCGGTCATGGTATGCCCTTCAGCAATTTAACTCTATTAAAGAAATCGTGACGACAAAGCACGCGAGTGACGTCGCAAAATTACGCCGGACGAGTACGCTGTTCATCATCCTCTATCATTTCATTGAGTGGCATTTAATTTAATCACTATGTTTAATAGGTAAATGTCTTTCTTCTATTAAATGTACTAGCTTTATTTGTTACGTATTATATAATTGACAGTAGGTACTTTGGTGTGTTGTAAAACGGTTTCTTCGCTTGACGCCAAGCTACTCGTACAATACGGTCCAGCAACGGAAATATAGAGAAATTTCTGCTGGTAACAGCCCTTCGCTGTGCCGGCTTGAGACCGATATGGACCATCCGGATTTGACAGTGCACACTCCTCTCGTTATACCCGGTTTGTTACTTGAAAGTCGTGGTACCCCAAACGGTAGACTGGGCTAATAACCATCGGCAGTCTGCTTACAATTTTTTATTTAAAAAAAATATATATTTTAACAACGTCATTGTGGTCTTTTTAAATTTAAAGTTCTTTTGAAAATTGTCTCTGCCTTCGTGAACGGTGAAACTGAATATTCTCTCGCAACGCAACGTCAGCACGACAATGTTGTCCAAGTAAACAAAAAACCGACGCCACTCAGGATGAGGCTTCAGGCGAGGGTAGCGGCTGTATACTCTATCTACAAATAAAGTACTAGTGTTAGCATACACTTAGAATGAGCTAGCCTAGTTTCACATCTGAAATTTATAGCGCGGTTTTTTATTATATTTAATAAATTCTATTTTAGATTAGACAAAAAAATGGACCATAGGAGGAATATTACGAGTAACTAAACTGGGTCGTACGCGAAAAGAATGTATAAAAATTAACAAATGGACCGTAGAAATGGACCATACGAGGAAATATTGATCTTGACGTTTTACCAAAGAATATTAGAACCTAATTCTGCGTTTTACTAATAATGGGACCGGTAAATCATTCCTGCCTTAAATGGTTAATCTAATGTCGTGTTACTGATAGCGCCACAGTGTAAAATAAAATAATATAAGACGGTCGTTATTGTAGCAAGATATGTCGTGTTTTGACGAACAATAAGATTTGCTCGATTTTATCGGTCGTTACTGTCGCCTGTTAACGATCGATAAAATAGATTCAAGGTTAAAAACTGAATAAAAACGAGAAAATTCAATAGATGCCTACTTGTTTACGTTTGATCTATCGATCGACAAGAATTTGTTTGACATGTGTAACATGCTTACATTTAATTTTATCCTTGATTTTGTTGATTGCAAGCGTCAATCGTCCAAAATCAACCTTATACAGTGGAGGTCAATCTAGATGGTACATGCTCGTCTCCTCGAGCCGGCATAGTGGAGGCGACTGCAGCTCGTAGAGATTTCTCTGTGGTAGCAGTTGTTTCCATTCATGGACCGCACTCTAGCTTTACATCAGGCGGAGTGTTGTCACATGTCGAGCTACAATAAAAAAAAAAAAAAAAAAAAAAGGTTTTAACGCGAGATTTTTTCATCATACAAAAATATCACCGCAAAATCCTTATAAGGAACGAGCTAATTTAATTCCCTGGTTTATATAAAAGTAAAGAAAAAAGAAAATCACAAAGGATTTCCCTTTTGATCATTTTTACGGAATGGTACGCTTATGAGTTCGTCTTTCACGTGTTATATGTATGTCATATTATTTCAGTAGGATGTTGTGTTACCAACATTCATGAATAAATATTATCAATTTGCGCTTCAGCGTGAGTTGCTAAGACTCCATTTTGACGTTGAGGATGATTTAGTTTTGCTTAGAAATGTACGTTTGTTATATGTTGAGAATTTTGATATTAAACTGTTTTTCTATCCTCGGTTGAGTCGTGTAAATATATTTTTCTTCTTCAACAATTTGGATCATGTTTTTAGCATTTATGCTTTAAATTGTGGCTATAATTTGCATAATGTAGCTACTAACGAAAATAAACGTTGTTTTTTTTTACGTCGATTGAATTAAATTAGCGATCGCTGACATTTCAATTGTTGTGATTCATGGCAATGTGTAAAGTGGCTTTAATGTACGTAGATCGTAACTCGCCGGTTACACGTGCCCAGTTCGAAAGCTAGGGTCAGTTGTAAATGTATATTACAAACGTGACGTGGTACGTTTGTTTGTCTCACTATATATGTATTATTTATTTCTTCTTTTGACGAATAAAAGTTACTACTATTTGTCTTTTTTATATATACAATTTGATTTTTTGTAGAATTCAACTAAGATTTTGTTATTTCATTTTTCTTTTGTTTTTATTTTGTTTGATTTCGGTGGTTATTTCCTCCTGGATCTAGGGTTAGATTTCACGCGTTTTCGTTAGTTAAAATTACAGCTTAAAATAAGTTGTGTTCACACAAAGCTCGACGTTCAGTGAGTGTATTTATATTATTTAGCGCCGATTTTTAAGTTGTAGAATTGCGCTCAATGGATTCCCTATTCGATAATAATAATAATTTATCATACGTTAATAGTTCTTTCCTCGTATAATAAACACATAGCCGTAAATTATAGAGGTATTGCGCAGTAGGTACTAGTATATATCTAATATTTTTATCTAGGCATATACTATATTTATGATAAAACTCTTGGCTTAAGACGAACAAGTCGTGAGTTATCTTATCTCGAACATTCCTTTTATAAAGAGATTCTATGCCTAAAACATAAATTTTTGATTATAATAATATTTGCTTGTTATTTATAATGATGGCATATCTTTGTTTTTGCTTAAAAATAAGTGATTAAATTTTTATGTAATCAGAGTGCTAATGCTTTTTTAAGCGAAGCTTTTATACGAAACATCCGATCGCGTCCGGAGGCTCAGGGAAAAACGTGGTCGTGACCGTCGCCTACACTACATTAGTCTGTCTCTTCGTTGCACACACTCTCTCACCATCGTTTGTTTCGCTTTGTTTCTATCCGGCGTAACCTGCTACCTTTTCTTTGATATAAGCAATATCTAACAGAAATGATTGCGTATATTTTAATCGCTTCCATAACGACGCTGCCTAAAAAGCCCGCTTGACATCTGTTATCGGTGGTAAGAATTTACGAACAAACTTACATACTATCTGAATGTCGCGTATTGTTCAACCTTTCCTACGTTTTCAAACACTACTTCGAAGAATTTTTCGTGTCGTTTAATTTTTTATTGTTGTACTTATGTCTTGGGTGATTCATAAACGGGTCCCAGGTGTGTGGAAAGAAAAGGATCCAGAGAGGAAATATTGAATTACTTACTCATTTCAATACCTGGAATTAAGTAACTTGGGAAAGTACAGTCAGTTTATGTTTATTATAAGTCATTTTATTACGGGAATATTTTATAATAAATTAATACGATGCACACTCAAATAAAAGAGGCTACCACTGCCAGCGTACGTTTCTCTCCTTACACATCCTAGCTTAACAGTGTCACGTGGTGTTTTACTATAAAAATATGATTAATTTCATATAAAACCCTAGCTTAAATTGTTTTAATTAAAATACTAAAAACTGATAAAAAATAATTAAAATGTAATCATTGATACCTATAATAAGCTTTTCATGTTGACTGTATAAAGTCTTGTAATAAATGGTTTTTTTATCGTTGCAACTCTTCAAAATGGCTATAGTAATATTTTCTCAGCGTGTGTCTTGATAATTTGACATGGGCACAATTTAGGAAGCTACGAAAATAAAACGACACTATCTCTTCCTGTTGAATGTCTTCTGACTGAGGAACTTATTCGCTTTAGATCATAAAGATATATACTAGTGGGATAAAAATGAGCGTTGGGCATGAAAAAACGTAAGCCGTTTCAACAATTTATCGGGGTTGCCAAAGGCTTTGAATATTTGAAATTTGAAAAAAATCCCACATTAAAAAAAAGTTTTTTATTCAACATAGCGAGAGGAGAGTGCACTGTCAATCTAGATGGTACATGCTCGTCTCCTCAAGCCGGTATAGTGGCGGTGACTGCTGCGCGCACAGGTTTCTCTCTGTATTAGCAGTTGTTTCCATTCATGGACCGCACTCTAGCTTTACATCAGGCGGAGTGTTGTCACATGCCGAGCTACAATAAAGAAAAAAGAATCATAAACATAGTAATAAACAATATTAGATTCACCGCAGTATAATGAAGGAGTTGTTGTAGTATGTATTAGAAAGTGAGACGCATCATGTTCCGCAATAATGTGTACAAAAGAATAATAGATACTAAAATGACGACGGCTCTTTGATGCGTAATATAAGAGGTAATGGTTTCGGTGGCGCGTGGGAGGAGGTGCACCATTGTGTTTCTAAATAGATATAATTTTCTATGTTCGTAAAACAACTGTTGCCAATAAAGAAAGAGCCTCTCGATGATTGCTTCGCTTGTTTTCATCTAAATTATAAATAAACTTGTCGTTTGCATTTGCATTGTTATTTGTGTACATTTTTGACTCGTTACTTATTTTGTGTTTGTTATTGTTGTATTGTTGATTTTATAAGTGATGTATGATAGAAAGAATGTTGTTATACTGATTTGCTTTTTTTTTAGATTATGATTAATTTATAGTGGAAGTTTAGGGGTTTGTTAGAAGTCTTTATACTATAATAATTATAGGAAATAATTTACTCAAAAACAAAATAGGTATTTATTTATTTATTTATACTCAAGTGAAAATATTTTCGCGTTTCGGGATTCGTCTCCTCGAGCTGGTATAGCGGAAGCGACCGTTGTAATTTCTCAGTTGTTCCCATTCATAGCTTAAGATCTGACGGTGTATTCTCATATGAGTATATCGAACTGTCTACTATAAAAAAAAAAATTAACGATCTTAATAATAACATCTATTTTTATGTAAAATTTATGATTTTACATATAAATAAATATCTGATAATGATAAAAATAAATGTGTATAATGTATCGTCAGCTAGGTATTATTATTATTATTATTATTATACTAATATATAGCTGCAATACCACTGACTGACTCACTGACTGACATCAATTATTTCGCACTTGCCGGTATGGTGGAGGGTAGCGGTTTTTTGAGTCGTATAGAGGGTGTTCCAAAACCGTCGAGAAAAATACGACTTTGACCGGAAGTCGATTCTGGACCGGAAGTGGTAGCGATATCTCGGAAACGGGGCGAGTCGGGGCAGTCACCCCGAAGAGAAAGTTGTAGGGAATGCCCTCTAATTTCGAAAACGATACTTTTTTTTTCAAAATTGCTCGAAAAAAATTTTTCCTCGATCGTATTTTTATCCTTTTCCCGCCGGTACGCCAATATGAAACGGAGCATGGCGGTGGGCGTGGCCTAACAGCATCCGCGACGAGGCATTTTCGGGACGAACGATCGAAACGGCTTTACCTCGGTCAGTCGGACGGTGAGCGCGGCCGCGTGAACATCGAATTTGCTCCGCGCGGCGGGCTTTCTTTTAAATATCTCAAGAAGTAGATACGTCAGAGTAACCATGTAAAGAACAATTTTGTTCAGTGTGACCAGCACTATTTTTTTAAATTTTTGTTTTAGTTTTTTTTTTAATTTTTTAAAATCTTCATATCTCGAAAAGTAGATACGTTAGCGTCACCGTGTAAAGACCAATATTGTTCAGTATGACCAGCACTATTTTTTTTTTTTAAATTTTTGTTTTTTTTTTTAATTTTTTAAAATCGCCATATCTCGAAAAGTAGATACGTTAGCGTCACCGTGTAAAGACCAATATTGTTCAGTATGACCAGCACTAATTTTTTTTTTAACTTTTGTTTTTTATTTTAATTTTTTAAAATCGCCATATCTCGAAAAGTTGATACGTTAGCGTCACCGTGTAAAGACCAATTTTGTTCAGTATGACCAGCACTTTTTTTTTTAAATTTTTTTTTTTTTTTTTTTTAATTTTTTAAAATCTTCATATCTCGAAAAGTAGATACGTTAGCGTCGCCGTGTAAAGATCAATATTGTTCAGTATGACCAGCACTATTTGCTTTTTTTTTTTTAATTTTATAAAATAGCTATTACTCAAAAAGTACATACGTTAGCGTTACCGTGTAAAGACCAATATTGTTCAGTATGACCAGCACTACTTTTTTTTATTTTTTTTTTTTTTATTTTTTAAAATCGCCATATCTCGAAAAGTAGATACGTTAGCGTCACCGTGTAAAGATCAATATTGTTCAGTATGACCAGCACTATTTGCTTTTTTTTTTTAATTTTCTAAAATAGCTATTACTCAAAAAGTACATACGTTAGCGTCACCGTGTAAAGACCAATATTGTTCAGTATGACCAGCACTACTTTTTTAAAATTTTTTAAAATCGCCATATCTCGAAAAGTAGATACGTTAGCGTCACCGTGTAAATACCAATTTTGTTCAGAAACGTAAACGCTTTTAGATGGCGAGCTAAATATTTTCAAAACTGCCTAAAATCTATTCGATCTAATACGTTTTACGACAAAAAGGGCCTCCGCGGGCCGCTTGCGCCCGCGGCTTTTACCCAACAGCTAGTTATTGTATGTAAATTAAGTCTTGATTTTCGTTCGATTGCAAACTCTATTCTATTTTTAACTATTCTAATTTTACTATTGTTTTTGTCCAAGTTTTTATATTAGCAGAAATCCATATTATCTATTAAGAATATTAATCCACACCTTAGTTTTACTTCCTTAGTTTTCCTAAAACGAGTGATATTCTATTCAAAAGTTCAAAAATTCAAAAACCACGAAATATTACGTCTACCTCTTCCTACTTTTAACTTTAACTTTAATTTTATTTAACATTTTATATTTAATTAATGGTCCTGCTACGCCCTACCGGGGCGTCACATTATATAGACTGTATATTATGTGACATGTAATAAATAAAAATAAAAAGTTGATGCAAATTAAGATGAAAATTGAACAGCTGAGGTCCATACACGGCCGACGCACAGCCTCGCGCCTGAGGGGGCTTCGCAAAAAAGTTTAATAAGATAACAAACTGAATTCATAGCGGTATACCAAGCTAAAAAAAGCTCATTTAATCGATTGGGAAATAAAATGAACGTCACAAAACTGTAGTCGCCGTCGTTACTGTCTAGCGCCGCCACTGCTGAGGTCCGTAGTAGATCTTACTAGCCATAGGTGTAGGTAAAATCCAGTAATACGTGACGTCAATAGTTGGAAGGACGGCTGAAAATAGAGTTTCGCTGGCTTCACGAGATGATTGTGCACTGTCAATCTGAATGGTCATCAAGCCTCCATAACCACTTGTTGTTTCCGTTCATGGACCGTACTCTAGCTTAACAACAGGCGGAGTGTTATATTATGCCGAACTACAATAAAAAAATTGCTCTGATGAAACAGTATGTATTATAATAATAATTATCTATTGCAAATAGAAGAATTGACCTCAATTCTTATAAAAATAATAGAAAAAGGGCACTAGGCTTCTAAATTAAAGTCAAAATTACGCTATAGATAAACCACAGAGCGAATTAACTTTAAAAGCACGTGTCGCAACCTCGCCCAAGGTTGGGAAGGCAACTTTGAGATGGAGTCACTATTCTTGTCGTACGATTTTAAATCCAAACATGAAACAACTTTCAACGGTCGTTTTCGCCAACAATTTTTAAAATTTAAATGTCTAAAACTTTAGCGTATTTTCTTGACAATTTTTTTCCCTTCATTTATTCAGTTAGCTCACGCCCTGTTCATACTGGGGTAGGCAGAAACTATTGTGTGCCAGCGACTCCTCTCTCTACATACCAATTTCACTTCGACGACATCCATTCATGCATGCGTTTTTTCATTTTATTTGATTTTTTATTATTTGTTATACCAAAAATTTAAACTTTTTTGTCGTATTTGCGGTAAAAATTGATGCCTTGGTAAAAATAAATATATATAGGTATATATAACAGTTAAATATATAAATAATAATTAAAATTAAAAGAATAAGCAGTATAGCGATAGAACAATATATCAGGAAAGCTGTGGATATGAAATAGGTTAGTACCCATTCGTCCATTGCCTTCGTCTACCGTTGTGAAAAGACTTATTGTAATTTTTGTTACGATTAACTAATGGGTTAATCAGACACTCCTAAAAACTAATTTAGATTAACAAAAAAGATCTAATCATCATAAAGTGCTCATAAAATTGTTTATCAATATTATTATTATTATTATACTAATATATAGCTGCAATACCACTGACTGACTCACTGACTGACATCAATTATTTCGTACTTGCCGGTATGGTGGAGGGTAGCGGTTTTTTGAGTCGTATAGAGGATGTTCCAAAACCGTCGAGAAAAATACGACTTTGACCGGAAGTCGATTCTGGACCGGAAGTGGTAGCGATATCTCGGAAACGGGGCGAGTCGGGGCAGTCACCCCGAAGAGAAAGTTGTAGGGAATGCCCTCTAATTTCGAAAACGATACTTTTTTTTTCAAAATTGCTCGAAAAAAATTTTTCCTCGATCGTATTTTTATCCTTTTCCCGCCGGTACGCCAATATGAAACGGAGCATGGCGGTGGGCGTGGCCTAACAGCATCCGCGACGAGGCATTTTCGGGACGAACGATCGAAACGGCTTTACCTCGGTCAGTCGGACGGTGAGCGCGGCCGCGTGAACATCGAATTTGCTCCGCGCGGCGGGCTTTCTTTTAAATATCTCAAGAAGTAGATACGTCAGAGTAACCATGTAAAGAACAATTTTGTTCAGTGTGACCAGCACTATTTTTTTAAATTTTTGTTTTAGTTTTTTTTTTAATTTTTTAAAATCTTCATATCTCGAAAAGTAGATACGTTAGCGTCACCGTGTAAAGACCAATATTGTTCAGTATGACCAGCACTATTTTTTTTTTTTAAATTTTTGTTTTTTTTTTTAATTTTTTAAAATCGCCATATCTCGAAAAGTAGATACGTTAGCGTCACCGTGTAAAGACCAATATTGTTCAGTATGACCAGCACTAATTTTTTTTTTAACTTTTGTTTTTTATTTTAATTTTTTAAAATCGCCATATCTCGAAAAGTTGATACGTTAGCGTCACCGTGTAAAGACCAATTTTGTTCAGTATGACCAGCACTTTTTTTTTTAAATTTTTTTTTTTTTTTTTTTTAATTTTTTAAAATCTTCATATCTCGAAAAGTAGATACGTTAGCGTCGCCGTGTAAAGATCAATATTGTTCAGTATGACCAGCACTATTTGCTTTTTTTTTTTTAATTTTATAAAATAGCTATTACTCAAAAAGTACATACGTTAGCGTTACCGTGTAAAGACCAATATTGTTCAGTATGACCAGCACTACTTTTTTTTATTTTTTTTTTTTTTATTTTTTAAAATCGCCATATCTCGAAAAGTAGATACGTTAGCGTCACCGTGTAAAGATCAATATTGTTCAGTATGACCAGCACTATTTGCTTTTTTTTTTTAATTTTCTAAAATAGCTATTACTCAAAAAGTACATACGTTAGCGTCACCGTGTAAAGACCAATATTGTTCAGTATGACCAGCACTACTTTTTTAAAATTTTTTAAAATCGCCATATCTCGAAAAGTAGATACGTTAGCGTCACCGTGTAAATACCAATTTTGTTCAGAAACGTAAACGCTTTTAGATGGCGAGCTAAATATTTTCAAAACTGCCTAAAATCTATTCGATCTAATACGTTTTACGACAAAAAGGGCCTCCGCGGGCCGCTTGCGCCCGCGGCTTTTACCCAACAGCTAGTACTAATATATAGCTGCAATACCACTCACTCACTCACTGATCTATTGACATCAATTATTTCGTACTTGCCGGTATAGTGGAGGGTAGCGGTTTTTTGAGTCGTATAGAGGACGTCCCAAAACCGTCGAGAAAAATACGACTTTGACCGGAAGTCGATTCTGGACCGGAAGTGACAGCGATATCTCGGAAACGGGGCGACTCGGGGCAGTCACCCCGAAGAGAAAGTTGTAGGGAATGCCCTATAATTTCGAAAACGATACTTTTTTTTTCAAAATTGCTCGAAAAAAATTTTTCCTCGATCGTATTTTTATCCTTTTCCCGCCGGTACGCCAATATGAAACAGAGCATGGCGGTGGGCGTGGCCTAACAGCATCCGCGACGAGGCATTTTCGGGACGAACGATCGAAAGGGCTTTACCTCGGTCAGTCGGACGGTGAGCGCGGCCGCGTGAACATCGAATTTGCTCCGCGCGGCGGGCTTTCTTTTAAATATCTCAAGAAGTAGATACGTCAGAGTAACCATGTAAAGAACAATTTTGTTCAGTGTGACCAGCACTATTTTTTTAAATTTTTGTTTTAGTTTTTTTTTTAATTTTTTAAAATCTTCATATCTCGAAAAGTAGATACGTTAGCGTCACCGTGTAAAGACCAATATTGTTCAGTATGACCAGCACTTTTTTTTTTTAAAATTTTTGTTTTTTTTTTAATTTTTTAAAATCGCCATATCTCGAAAAGTAGATACGTTAGCGTCACCGTGTAAAGACCAATATTGTTCAGTATGACCAGCACTAATTTTTTTTAAAACTTTTGTTTTTTTTTTAATTTTTTAAAATCGCCATATCTCGAAAAGTTGATACGTTAGCGTCACCGTGTAAAGACCAATTTTGTTCAGTGTGACCAGCACTTTTTTTTTTAAATTTTTGTTTTTTTTTTTTAATTTTTTAAAATCTTCATATCTCAAAAAGTAGATACGTTAGCGTCACCGTGTAAAGATCAATATTGTTCAGTATGACCAGCACTATTTGCTTTTTTTTTTTTAATTTTCTAAAATAGCTATTACTCAAAAAGTACATACGTTAGCGTCACCGTGTAAAGACCAATATTGTTCAGTATGACCAGCACTACTTTTTTTTAATTTTTTTTTTTTTAATTTTTTAAAATCGCCATATCTCGAAAAGTAGATACGTTAGCGTCACCGTGTAAAGACCAATTTTGTTCAGTATGACCAGCACTAATTTTTTTTTAAATTTTTTTAAAATCGCCATATCTCGAAAAGTAGATACGTTAGCGTCACCGTGTAAAGACCAATTTTGTTCAGAAACGTAAACGCTTTTAGATGGCGAGCTAAATATTTTCAAAACTGCCTAAAATCTATTCGATCTAATACGTTTTACGACAAAAAGGGCCTCCGCGGGCCGCTTGCGCCCGCGGCTTTTACCCAACAGCTAGTACTAATATATAGCTGCAATACCACTCACTGACTCACTCACTGACTGACATCAATTATTTCGTACTTGCCGGTATAGTGGAGGGTAGCGGTTTTTTGAGTCGTATAGAGGGCGTTCCAAAACCGTCGAGAAAAATACGACTTTGACCGGAAGTCGATTCTGGACCGGAAGTGGTAGCGATATCTCGGAAACGGGGCGAGTCGGGGCAGTCACCCCGAAGAGAAAGTTGTAGGGAATGCCCTATAATTTCGAAAACGATACTTTTTTTTTTAAAATTGCTCGAAAAAATTTTTTCCTCGATCGTATTTATATCCTTTTCCCGCCGGTACGCCAATATGAAACGGAGCATGGCGGTGGGCGTGGCCTAACAGCATCCGCGACGAGGCATTTTCGGGACGAACGATCGAAACGGCTTTACCTCGGTCAGTCGGACGGTGAGCGCGGCCGCGTGAACATCGAATTTGCTCCGCGCGGCGGGTTTTTTTTTCGAATATTTTAAATATCTCAAGAAGTAGATACGTTAGCGTAACCGTGTAAAGACCAATATTGTTCAGTATGACCAGCACTATTTTTTTTTAATTTTTGTTTTTGTTTTTTTTTTAATTTTTTAAAATCTTCATATCTCGAAAAGTAGATACGTTAGCGTCACCGTGTAAAGACCAATATTGTTCAGTATGACCAGCACTATTTGCTTTTTTTTTTTAATTTTCTAAAATTGCTATTACTCAAAAAGTACACACGTTAGCGTCACCGTGTAAAGACCAATATTGTTCAGTATGACCAGCACTATTTGCTTTTTTTTTTTAATTTTCTAAAATTGCTATTACTCAAAAAGTACACACGTTAGCGTCACCGTGTAAAGACCAATATTGTTCAGTATGACCAGCACTAATTTTTTTTAATTTTTATTTTTTATTTTTTATTTTTTAAAATCGCCATATCTCGAAAAGTAGATACGTTAGCGTCACCGTGTAAAGACCAATTTTGTTCAGTATGACCAGGACTAAATTTTTTTAAATTTTTGTTTTTTTTTTTTAATTTTTTAAAATCGCCATATCTCGAAAAGTAGATACGTTAGCGTCACCGTGTAAAGACCAATTTTGTTCAGTATGACCAGCACTAATTTTTTTTTAAATTTTGTTTTTTTTTTAATTTTTTAAAATCGCCATATCTCAAAAAGTAGATACGTTAGCGTCACCGTGTAAAGACCAATTTTGTTCAGAAACGTAAACGCTTTTAGATGGCGAGCTAAATATTTTCAAAACTGCCTAAAATCTATTCGATCTAATACGTTTTACGACAAAAAGGGCCTCCGCGGGCCGCTTGCGCCCGCGGCTTTTACCCAACAGCTAGTTATACTAATATATAGCTGCAATACCACTGACTGACTCACTCACTCACTCACTCACTGACTGACATCAATTATTTAGTACTTGCCGGGGGGGTGCGGGGGTGAAATTTTCGGGGTGTATAGAGGGCATCCCAAAACCGTCGAGAAAAATACGACTTTGACCGGAAGTTGATTCTGGACCGGAAGTGGTAGCGATATCTCGGAAACGGGGCGAGTCGGGGCAGTCACCCCGAAGAGAAAGTTGTAGGGAATGCCCTATAATTTCGAAAACGATACTTTTTTTTTCAAAATTGCTCGAAAAAAATTTTTCCTCGATCGTATTTTTATCCTTTTCCCGCCGGTACGCCAATATGAAACGGAGCATGGCGCTTGGGCGTGGCCTAACAGCATCCGCGACGAGGCATTTTCGGGACGAACGATCGAAACGGCTTTACCTCGGTCAGTCGGACGGTGAGCGCGGCCGCGTGAACATCGAATTTGCTACGCGCGGCGGGTTTTTTTTTCGAATATTTTAAATATCTCAAGAAGTAGATACGTTAGCGTAACCGTGTAAAGACCAATATTGTTCAGTATGACCAGCACTATTTTTTAAAATTTTTGTTTTTTTTTTTAATTTTTTAAAATCTTCATATCTCGAAAAGTAGATACGTTAGCGTCACCGTGTAAAGACCAATATTGTTCAGTATGACCAGCACTATTTTTTTTTTAATTTTTGTTTTTTTTTTAATTTTTTAAAATCGCCATATCTCGAAAAGTAGATACGTTAGCGTCACCGTGTAAAGACCAATATTGTTCAGTATGACCAGCACTATTTGCTTTTTTTTTTTTTAATTTTCTAAAATAGCTATTACTCAAAAAGTACATACGTTAGCGTCACCGTGTAAAGACCAATATTGTTCAGTATGACCAGCACTACTTTTTTTTAATTTTTTTTTTTTTTAATTTTTTAAAATCGCCATATCTCGAAAAGTAGATACGTTAGCGTCACCGTGTAAAGACCAATTTTGTTCAGTATGACCAGCACTAATTTTTTTTAAATTTTGTTTTTTTTTAAATTTTTTAAAATCGCCATATCTCGAAAAGTAGATACGTTAGCGTCACCGTGTAAAGACCAATTTTGTTCAGAAACGTAAACGCTTTTAGATGGCGAGCTAAATATTTTCAAAACTGCCTAAAATCTATTCGATCTAATACGTTTTACGACAAAAAGGGCCTCCGCGGGCCGCTTGCGCCCGCGGCTTTTACCCAACAGCTAGTACTAATATATAGCTGCAATACCACTCACTCACTGATCTATTGACATCAATTATTTAGTACTTGCCGGTATAGTGGAGGGTAGCGGTTTTTTGGGTCGTATAGAGGGCGTTCCAAAACCGTCGAGAAAAATACGACTTTGACCGGAAGTCGATTCTGGACCGGAAGTGATAGCGATATCTCGGAAACGGGGCGAGTCGGGGCAGTCACCCCGAAGAGAAAGTTGTAGGGAATGCCCTATAATTTCGAAAACGATACTTTTTTTTTCAAAATTGCTCGAAACAAATTTTTCCTCGATCGTATTTTTATCCTTTTCCCGCCGGTACGCCAATATGAAACGGAGCATGGCGCTTGGGCGTGGCCTAACAGCATCCGCGACGAGGCATTTTCGGGACGAACGATCGAAACGGCTTTACCTCGGTCAGTCGGACGGTGAGCGCGGCCGCGTGAACATCGAATTTGCTCCGCGCGGCGGGCTTTCTTTTAAATATCTCAAGAAGTAGATACGTCAGAGTAACCATGTAAAGATCAATTTTGTTCAGTGTGACCAGCACTATTTTTTTAAATTTTTGTTTTAGTTTTTTTTTTAATTTTTTAAAATCTTCATATCTCGAAAAGTAGATACGTTAGCGTCACCGTGTAAAGACCAATATTGTTCAGTATGACCAGCACTATTTTTTTTTAAATTTTTGTTTTTTTTTTAATTTTTTAAAATCGCCATATCTCGAAAAGTAGATACGTTAGCGTCACCGTGTAAAGACCAATATTGTTCAGTATGACCAGCACTAATTTTTTTTTAAACTTTTGTTTTTTTTTTAATTTTTTAAAATCTAAGAAAATTAAATAAAATAAATAATAAATAAATTAAATAAAATTTAATAAAACTAAGTGTGGCCAGCACTATTAGTTTTATTTTAATTTTTTAAAATCGCCATATCTCGAAAAGTAGATACGTTAGCGTAACCGTGTAAAGACCAATTTTGTTCAGAAACGTAAACGCTTTTAGATGGCGAGCAAAATTTTTTCAAAACTACCCTAAAATCTATTCGATTTAATGCGTTTCACGACAAAACAGGGCCTCCGCGGGCCGCTTGCGCCCGCGGCTTTTACCCAACAGCTAGTACTAATATATAGCTGCAATACCACTCACTGACTCACTCACTGACTGACATCAATTATTTAGTACTTGCCGGTATAGTGGAGGGTAGCGGTTTTTTGAGTCGTATAGAGGGCGTTCCAAAACCGTCGAGAAAAATACGACTTTGACCGGAAGTCGATTCTGGACCGGAAGTGGTAGCGATATCTCGGAAACGGGGCGAGTCGGGGCAGTCACCCCGAAGAGAAAGTTGTAGGGAATGCCCTATAATTTCGAAAACGATACTTTTTTTTTCAAAATTGCTCGAAAAAAATTTTTCCTCGATCGTATTTTTATCCTTTTCCCGCCGGTACGCCAATATGAAACGGAGCATGGCGGTGGGCGTGGCCTAACAGCATCCGCGTCGATCGCTCGTCGGGGCTCGCGCTCTCTATGTTCCGCCCGTTCAGAGCGCGCAATGAAAATATAACGACGCATTTTCGGGACGAACGATCGAAACGGCTTTACCTCGGTCAGTCGGACGGTGAGCGCGGCCGCGTGAACATCAAATTTGCTCCGTGCGGCGGGCTTTTTTAAAATATCTCAAGAAGTAGATACGTCAGAGTAACCATGTAAAGAACAATTTTGTTCAGTATGACCAGCACTATTTGTTTTTTTTTTTTTTCATTTTTTTTTTTCAATTTTTTAAAATCGCCGTATCTCAGAAAGTACATACGTTAGCGTCACCGTGTAAAGACCAATATTGTTCAGTATGACCAGCACTATTTGTTTTTTTTTTTTTAATTTTTTTAAAATCGCCGTACCTCAAAAAGTACATACGTTAGCGTCACCGTGTAAAGACCAATTTTGTTCAGTATGACCAGCACTACTTTTTTTTTTATTTTTGTTTTTTTTTTTTAATTTTTTAAAATCGTCATATCTCGAAAAGTAGATACGTTAGCGTCACCGTGTAAAGACCAATTTTATTCAGTATGACCAGCACTACTTTTTTTTTTTTAAATTATTTTCTAAAATCGCCATATCTCGAAAAGTAGATACGTTAGCGTAACCGTGTAAAGGCCAATATTGTTCAGTATGATCAGCACTACTTTTTTTTTTTTAAAAATTTATTTTCTAAAATCGCCATATCTCGAAAAGTAGATACGTTAGCGTAACCGTGTAAAGGCCAATATTGTTCAGTATGACCAGCACTACTTTTTTTTGTTTTTTTTTTAATTTTCTAAAATTGCTATTACTCAAAAAGTACATACGTTAGCGTTACCGTGTCAAGACCAATATTGTTCAGAAACGTAAACGCTTTTTGATGGCGAGCTAAATATTTTCAAAACTGCCCTAAAATCTATTCGATCTAACACGTTTCACGACAAAAAGGGCCTCCGCGGGCCGCTTGCGCCCGCGGCTTTTACCCAACAGCTAGTACTAATATATAGCTGCAATACCACTCACTGACTGACTGACTGACTGACATCAATTATTTCGCACTTGCCGGTATGGTGGAGGGTAGCGGTTTTTTGAGTCGTATAGAGGGTGTCTCAAAACCGTCGAGAAAAATACGACTTTGACCGGAAGTCGATTCTGGACCGGAAGTGGTAGCGATATCTCGGAAACGGAAAGAGATGAGGCAAAAGTGCCGGAACAAACGTTGTAGGGAATGCCCTTTAATTTCGAAAACGATACTTTTTTTTTCAAAATTGCTCAAAAAAAATTTTTCCTCGATCGTATTTATATCCTTTTCCCGCCGGTACGCCAATATGAAACGGAGCATGGCGCTTGGGCGTGGCCTAACAGCATCCGCGTCGATCGCTCGTCGGGGCTCGCGCTCTCTATGTCCCGCCCGTTCAGAGCGCGCAATGAAAATATAACGACGCATTTTCGGGACGAACGATCGAAACGGCTTTACCTCGGTCAGTCGGACGGTGAGCGCGGCCGCGTGAACATCAAATTTGCTCCGCGCGGCGGGCTTTTTTTAAATATTTCAAGAAGTAGATACGTCAGAGTAACCATGTAAAGAACAATTTTGTTCAGTATGACCAGCACTATTTGTTTTTTTTTTCAATTTTTTAAAATCGCCGTATCTCAAAAAGTACATACGTTAGCGTCACCGTGTAAAGACCAATATTGTTCAGTATGACCAGCACTACTTTTTTTTTAATTTTGTTTTTTTTTTAATTTTCTAAAATCGCTATTACTCAAAAAGTACATACGTTAACGTAACCGTGTAAAGACCAATATTGTTCAGTATGACCAGCACTACTTTTTTTTTTAATTTTGTTTTTTTTTTGAATTTTCTAAAATCGCTATTACTCAAAAAGTACATACGTCAACGTAACCGTGTAAAGACCAATATTGTTCAGTATGACCAGCACTATTCTTTTTTTAATTTTTTTTTTCAATCTTTTAAAATCATCATATATCGAAAAGTAGATACGTTAGCGTCACCGTGTGAAGACCAATATAGTTCAGTATGACCAGCACTACTTTTTTTTTAATTTTTGTTTTTTTTTTAATTTTCTAAAATCGCTATTACTCAAAAAGTACATACGTTAGCGTCACCGTGTAAAGACCAATATTGTTCAGTATGACCAGCACTACTTTTTTATTTTATTTTCTAAAATCGCTATTTCTCAAAAAGTACATACGTTAGCGTAACCGTGTAAAGGTCAATTTTGTTCAGAAACTTAAACGCCTTTAGATGGCGAGCTAAATATTTTCAAAACTGCCCTAAAATCTATTCGATCTAATACGTTTTACGACAAAAAGGGCCTCCGCGGGCCGCTTGCGCCCGCGGTCTTTACCCAACAGCTAGTAATAAATATAAAGATGATAATAATCGTGCGACAATGGAAACTCATCCAAGTGCACGTGTCAAAACATTAAATAGATTTATCATTATTACAGTCACTTTCGAAGGTCTGCGCTTTTGTTGTGGGCTTGACTCACATCTGCGGTTACCCTTTTACGCATTGTATTACGTTAAACGCGAATAATTTTCACCTACTTTTAATACTTGGGTATATTAACAAATGAGGTTTCAAATTTTTTTTATGTCTGTCCTGTCTGAAAAATCGCAATAAATTGGATTTGAGGTTATAAACTTTGTCTGGTGTTTTTTTTTGAACACACCTGGCAACCTTATTACACGTGTGACGTAGTCGCGTTTCGTTTTCGTGTAATTAGGGAATTGTGCCCTATCAATCTGGACAGCGCGCACACGTCCCCCTTATACTGACACAGCTGCCAAGCTGCTGGTAGCAGTTATATCCGCTCATTAACTGTACCTACTCTAGATCAATGTTAGGTGGAGTGTAGGTCACATGCCGGATAAAAAAAGTGTTAAAAGTTCAAGATATATTAACTTCGAAGATATCTTTCTTTTTAAACGTAGCTCTGTTGAACTAGAGTGCGGTCCGTGAACAGAAACAACTGCTACCGTATCGTATAATCCAAGTGATATTCTCTTGACTTCTCGATTTTTAGGTCTTTTTTTTTAATATAAATTATAAAAACTCGTTAATTTCTTATATAGGTAAACAAAACCATGAAAATATTTATCTATACAATATTTATATATTTATAATAACTCTCGCTGACTACATAAATATTTTGGTTTAATAATATAATCACGATGTCGTTAATATTTAATCGGCAATGTAATAAAACATCGGTGTACCTATATCTCGGGCACGTTACTTGAACCTAAATCAAAATTTATTTTTATTACTGCCAATAAATAAGAAGGCTATATCTCTGTATTGCATATTTCCGGTTTATGTGTGTGTTAGTATGTAACAAAAATGTTTACACAATTTGCCGATGTAATTTAGACTCTAATGTATACGCGATAAAGGTCACATTTGAAATTTGTGCAAGAAAAAAAATTGCAGAATTCTATTTATTGCTCGTCTCAGGTTTCGATATCTCTATAAACTTTATGATGTTTATTACTTGTACGATAAAAAATAATTATTATGAAGAATAATAAGAAAGCGAGACGAGTGTGCCCTGTCGGTGTGGAGGGAACCACACCTAGTGTACACACCTACACTCGGAAAATCGCGAGAAAATAATGTAATCTAATAAATAAATCTTGTTATTTTAACTGGAACGTTAATAAGTAGGTGAAATTAATGGTTAAGATCCAAACTTTTATTGTGCTAAAGTACATCATATATAGTACATATATAAAATATCGATGCTATAAAATATTAGTTATAACTGGGTACTTCCCGTGCTCCTTCGACATAACGTTTAACCCCTCGTGACACTCCATCCGCAATTTACGATTTAAAAAACATATTATCGCTCTTAATGCAATTTATACTTGTCACTAGTTGATGCGTCGTGAAATGAGTTGAATGTTCTTGATAAAAAAACTAGCATAAATGCATAATTTTAAAGACCCGTAGCAATAGTTTTACATCACAGCAGTTGTGTCATTTATTATCTAACATCCACTTATTCTAACAATGTTCGCAAATTATTCTCTTTTGTTAAAGATATATTGTTTATTTTGTTTGATATTCATTACTGCAGCGTAATGTTTTTGTTACATATTTTAGAAAGTAACAAAATAATTGCATGGAGTGTTGAACCTATAAAATGTTGGCACGTTTTAAGCTCAAAGCGATCTCTCGTCAAAGCCTTTCAAGAGTGGACTCCTCTTTTATTAGCGTTGTGAGAAAATTCCAAAGAAATGTATCATAAAACTGTAAGAGGAGTTTTACGACAAACCGCCGCCGTCTCCCTTTCTCTATGTAAGATATTTTACGAGCAACCAACGCGTCAAAATCTGATAATACTGCATGAGATTTTAACTATCTTATTAACCATTATATAGTGGGACATACGGACACAGCAATGTACTCCATTCTTTATCACTTGACACTCGCAATATAATTAGCGTTAGTGTCCATTCAGTTTAGGACTTTTTACCATATCTCTTTACAGCCACTCACGGCCAAGGTTGTTAACAACACTATTAAGTAGAGTATAATGTATTATGTAAACAAAACCCTGAGCATTTTATATTGTACATGTAAAATAGCTCCCTCGTACGACTTGAGCTGTTCCCGCTATCATCAAATCTTTCGACACGAGCTCGATACGAACGTTGCATGAATAATTTATTTAGTTATTAACGCGCCTCTTTGTTTCCATATTCTGTTATTTGATATAAAAGAAAAATGTTGAGACGCGTCCGCCGGCGGCGATACGCTGATATGCAAACAACTCGCTTCCAGTGGCGACGAGCGGACGGATATTATCTTCATACGAGCGAGTATGATACAAAGAACATATTATATACAATATATTCTTTTACACATTTCACTAAGTGAACGCGCTGGAACTTTGTTAATAACAATTTTTACTACTTCAAGTTGACTGAGTTAATGTCTCAAGTAACGAGTCTCCGTGTGGATATAATGTCGTGTAATGTTCTGGATTAGGCGCCGCTCTACTCGCCGCAACCTTAATGACAAATGGGAAAGATGGACCAAACTTTATCGTAATACTGTACAAACTCGCTCAGACACTTTTCGGAAGAGAAGACAAACTTAGATTTACGATACAAATGGGAATTCTTTATTTACTCAATCTGGCTTAATAGGTACGTGAAAAATCTTCGTCTAAAGTTTGTGAGTGATAGCGTTTCTTTCTTTTATTCATTTATCTTGTGACTTTCTTTTCGTGATAAAGCCATGACGTGGAAACTCAATATTGAATATTGTGTTATTTTATTATAATGATATTGCCCCATCGATAAAACAAAATTCCTGAATCCGTAAGCCTCTTTTGAAATTATGAATTAATTTACTTTGTGGAATAATCGGAAATGTGTTTTACAAAGGATCTATTCTCCTTTGTCGCAGGGGAAGGTTATGAGGAGCGGGAATGCGATTTTCACTAATTCTGGCTGTTAGACGGGATTTTCTTGGCTCAAGGCTCACAAGAACCCTCGTCGGGACCCAATCTCTCTTCGTGCACAGTCTTATCTCGGCAATTTTGCAACGATCCCTATTTTTATTGTGAACCCTTGATTTAGAAATAAATTGATTCTTGTTTTTATTACAAATATGTGCAAATAGCTAATAAACTTAATTCAATTCAATTCGCTGTATAAGTATATACATATGTATTATATATGATAAAATATATATGTAAATAGACTACAAGTTAATATTAAGCGTTTTTAAATGATTAGAAATGTTGTTTGTTACTGATAAAATAAATAAATAGGATTAAAACGTCACTGTGTACCTATTTTTTAAATGTATTGCATCATTAAAACGCCACTTATGTAGATATCATAATATTTTTATCTAAATATAGGTACATACTTGAAGTTATTCCCTTTAGTACAAATTTTAATTAATACTTTAATAGAAAAAATAATTTGTCTTTACGATAGCAGCGCGTTGTACTTTAAAATAAATTACATAAGATATTTACGCCTTGGAGTAACAATAAAAGTTTTATTAAAAGCAACTAGAAGTCTGTAACAAGCTAACAACATAGGTCGACTAACTTAAATTGGTCGTGTAGTTGTTTACCGCGAACCGACTAGCTTCAATCGTCCGGGAAATTATTAAGGCGTTCTACCCACCCCTAAGAAGATGGGGGGTAACGTCCCGACAACGCCTGGGTTACCATGACTACCAGTTTTGAATTTGTTAAAGGAATGATGAACTTTGTTCGATTGCATCCCGATCGAACGCTAAAAGTAAAATTGAACAAAACTTCTCATATTGATTAAATTTGTTTTAGAAATTGCTCCAACCCCTTTGCATTTTTTATTGAATTTTCAAAGTTTATATAACGGCCCCCCGTTCAGTTACTTTATTACTTTTGGGTCGATTTTTTTTAAACACCAATTTCATTGTCCTTCATCATTTTGGCTTTATTAAAGTTAAACAACAAGAATATAACAGTGTTATGAACTCGGGGGACTCTCTCGTTTTCTTTTTTGTCATTTATATTCCATGCCGAAGTTCCCTTTAATTAATTGAGCTAGGTTTTTTCAAGTCTGGTGAGCTGAAAGGTTTTTGACCCCGTCGTGTTATCTGTCATAATTGGTGTCTGGAAAAAAATTTTTTTTTACCCTCGCGAGTGCGATCCATGAACGGAGGCGACTGTTGTCAGAGAAGGGAATTTGCAGACCGCAGTCGCAACCGCTATGCCGGCTTGATGAAATGCTTGCACTGCGCTTGAAGGATCCCATGTTATAGAAATTTGTGATTGTTTTATATTATTAGATTACTTGATCAATCATATATGTGTTTAATATTATATTCCAGGTAAGTTACAAGGAAATCTTGTCGTATTTACATATTATTAGGTAAGAGCGTCTCTATTTTCGTCTCATGGTTTCCGTGTAGGGAAAATATCGGTATACTCTATATTTACGGCCAGACGCGGCCGGCCTCCCTTTTTGGCGCAAATATCACGATGTAGAATTATTTATCTTTCTGTTTTGGACGTAACATACGTTTATCTTGTATTATATTAGGCTGCTCTCCCCGTTACTTCGAATGTTTATTACTTTGAGTTTTAAATGCAATTTTTTGAGATTTTTAGATTAATGCTATTTAGTCTACAAAAAGTACTTTACTTTTCTTTGTTTGTATAACCTTAAAGGTGATGTTATGTGAATAACTTAGCCAAATTCTGACCGGTGCTAATGTAACGTATGTTATATGTACTTTGATTGCTGAATGTCGCGTTTCGGGAAAGTAGCCAGGTGTAGAGAGAAGTGTGCACTAGGTGGTACACATCTCCTCGAGACGGCATAGCGGAGGCGACTGCTGCCTGTAGAAATGTATCTACACTTTAGCTTCACATCAGGCGGAGTGTTGTCATATCCCGAGCTACAATAAAAAAATCTGATGACGGAAATCGATCCCACGCTCATCGATCAAAAGGCCTAATCCTTTCATAGTTTAATTTCTTTTAAGCGGCTGCTCATCTTTAACGTGAGACGGGATTACCCTTTTACCTTTTCTATTGTTGTATGGGATAGTTAAATGTGTATAACAACATAGTGCTGATGTAACTTAACGTTGACACATGTAACCCAGTGAGCTGATGAAGCATGCAGGGCCCGCCCGGAACCTCGCTTCGTTGGTTGCACCCATTGTCGTCTTCCGCGTTGCATACCGGTCCGGCCCTTTCCTAGTTCCATTTAAAACAATAACAATATTTATTTGTCTTTATATGTTCACGCTTTTGCTTTCGAAAATGGTGTTTGCTGTGTACAATAATGTCAGTTTCATATTCAGTATTGTTATTAAAAGTTGTTACTCGTGTTAATGCCTGCCAAACTCTTGTTATCATGGCGACTTCTGCATGCAGACATTTCTATGTGTCAAAGTTCTGTTGTCGTCACTTTTAGTTGAACTTATTATTATGAAAATATAATCTCGAAAAATCGATGATAAGGCAGTTAATTAGTTTGGCGTTATTCGGGTTTATTATTAAATCGAAAAGCCACGTAAATTATAAATTAATTGACTTCACCGCATTTAAAATATGTCATTCGGTTAGCTAGGGTTTTCGCGTATTTTCGATTATGTACTGTTAAATGTTGTATATTGAGAATAAATTGTCCCAAAAATAAATCCTAATAGGTTGTGCTGCATTTGCAGTTTTAAGATGGTAGTATGGAATAAAGTAAATAGTACAACTTATTAAGGGGTTGTATTTTCGTAACTCAATTTCTATGGCTTCATGATGAAATTACGAGCCAGAGATGTCGTTATTCTCACTTGTGTTTGTCTCTTTCAATTTATCTATAGACATTGCCGCCGCGCCCATCTCACATTGCGAAAATATATTTATTGTAATATTATGATTACCTATTGTTTTATCCATACGAGAAACATTGTATGATGTCACGACACGACAGTCTTAATCAGTAGTTAATATTAAAGAATATTTATCAAGTTTATAAGGCTTGAAACTTTCCAATCTCAGTTGATAATCTTAACCTTTTTCTTCTTAAAATTTTAAGCATTCAGAATCTATATTCCTCTCAAAAAATTTTGATTAGTAAAAAATATATACAGTGTGAATTTTTCAAGTGGGCTTTCATGGCCAAATCCTAAACTATAAGAGATATCGAAAAATGCTGAATGGAGTCTCGATGCCGATTTTGATGAAAACTAAAACTGCATGATTAGATTTTTAATAAATCCATTTTCCCGGCCAGAAATCGAACCTGTTGATTTTGAGAAAAAAAACACTGTATTATTGCACCATCCGATAGCGTCCCTGATAAGGATCAAATTCTGGGAAGTAATGATATACGGCAAACCAAAGAAAAGTGTTGATTTTTAACAAATTGTCTCTTATTTCCATGTATTTATACATTACCTTTTGGTATTTATACAATACCTTACATTACAACATTTATTATGTTTTGATTTAAAATCTAATAATGCAGTTTTAGTTTTCACCAAAATCGGCATGGAGACTCCTTTCAGCATTTTTCGATATCTCTTATAGTTTAGGATTTGGCCATGAAAGCCCACTTGAAAAATTCACCCTGTATACGAGTTTATATTTAGAGAATTATTTTCTGGGAATCACTAGCAAAGGCACGTATTTTATGAAAACAAGATACTTTATGCTAATACCTTTTAATACTTTCTCTTCTTGAAGATTTAATTTTATTCGTGCGCCGCTCGTTCTTAATTGTTTTGACATTTGCATGCTTTTCTGTAATTACTCAAAAGTTTTGTGTTTATAAAAATTTTGTTAATCATTTAGTGTTAGTGTTCTTTTCATAGTCACAATGTGAAAATAACTTCAAAAGAGATGAGCGTTCGGATAAGCGGCCCTCACTCGCACGACTTGTAAGTGTAGTAGATAGATAATCTTAAACGCATCTGAATCTATTCAAGTTTGTAGTTTATGTAAAAGAAATTTCTTTCACTATTTTCTTGTTTTTATTAGTTGCGCCACGATTTTTGTTTTTAATTATAAACGATAAAACCTGTCTTTGTGGTAAATTTAAATCAACAATATTATAAAATATATACGAGTATATCATTTTATAATTTATTAACCGAACTAAAATTAAGGAAATTCTCGTTTGTGAGCCACTAACGTCCATTGATCATATTACGCATTAAAATAATAACCAATTTATTATATTAAATGGGCGATAGATTATATAAAAATCTAACCGGATTTATGAATTCATTATATTATTATAATATCGAATTCATTTAGGTTATTATGATAATTGATCTATTTCTCATTATTCCGGTTAGACATGATAAAACTAATATTACCACTATAATATAGAGATTATGAGAAACAAATCGACATATATTTCATTAATAGATGTCACTAATTTGTAATTGTATTGTATATATTGTCCACTTTGTTTTATTTACACATTTGGAAAATTAAACCTAATCTTTGTTTCCTTTTGTTTCTAGGGGACAAAACTATGGATAATAATGGAATACCTCGGCGGAGGGTCCGCGTTGGACCTGATGAAGGCGGGTAGTTTTGAAGAGATGCACATAGCGGTGATACTACGCGAGGTGCTTCGCGGTCTGGACTATTTGCATTCTGAGAGGAAACTACATAGGGACATTAAAGCCGCCAATGTGCTGCTTAGTGAAATGGGCGATGTCAAGTTAGCTGATTTCGGTTAGTATTTTTTGATATTATAGCGAATCGGTCATACTCCGCCTGATGTTAAAAAATGGTTGCCACAGCTATCCGAACGCGGAGGTTCGATCTGATCGAATCGGATCTGTTTATAATTGATCGTGGGGAGAACCCTGTTTTCGGATCTCCCAAAAATCTGTTATTGAATTACAAACAAACAAACAAAACTTGTAAATAATAGATTTTCGTTATTGTAAATAAGTGATTATTTTTTTAATTGCAGGTGTAGCAGGCCAATTAACAAATACAACTAGCAAACGCAATACATTTGTCGGGACACCATTTTGGATGGCTCCAGAAGTTATAAAGCAATCATGTTACGATATTAAAGCGGACATATGGTCGCTCGGTATAACGGCAATCGAACTGGCGAAGGGCGAGCCGCCTAATTCAGAACTGCATCCGATGAGGGTCCTCTTCCTGATACCCAAAAACAATCCACCGCAACTCACTGGCAGTTACTCTAAACCCTTCAAAGAGTTTGTCGAAGCGTGCCTTAATAAGGATCCGGAAAATGTGAGTTTTGTTTTTGGTTTACTGAATTAACTTCCTTGTGCGTTGGCGCGGAGTTAATAGTTTTGGAGCGGTCGTCTCTTTTAGCTTTATTCAATTATGATGGAAATTTAATGGAAAACAAGCGCGTGGGGCGTGAACTCGGCCTGTTGAGCGTGTTTTTTTTTCTTAAATTTTCATCATCAAATAGATAAAATTACTAGCTATAAATCTTTTGAATTTGTTATGTACTTTGGTTGGTATAACGAGAGGAGTGTGCACAACCTGATGGTGTTCATTTTTGTATTCTAAAGCCGGCATAGTGGAAACGACTGCTGTTTGTATAAATTGCTCTGTGATAACAGTTGTTCCCGTTCATGGACCACACTCCAGCTTAACATCAGACGGAGTGTAGGCAAATGCTAAGTTACAATAAGATCGTTATTATTTATTATGTTTTTGGATGTATTTTTTTTTTTGTTTTATATGACATTATAACAATTTGCTAGTGTCCAAAGTAAATATTTTTGCATCAAGTTAATATTATTCATCATGAGTCATTCATTCATCACACTAAAGAGTCAGGTCAAGTCACAGTCAAGTCAAAAAATGCTCCAGTAAAGTGATAGAATCTTTACTGAAACTTCCTACGGAGTTTTGGAGGGTAACTGAAAGCACAGGTTCTCTTCTTTTGAATTGTTTGCTCACACTCACGCACGTTAACGAACACTTAATGGTTAATAATCCACCATTATTACAGATTAACACTCGAAGAAACACAAGTTTAGGAAAATAATTCAAGACAGACATCCTAACGTTTCAAGATGGCCGTCAAAACTCCTTCTTGGATGTATTATAATATTAAAGGTTTTTTTTAAATTGAATTTCAGAGACCAACAGCAAAAGAGTTATTAAAGTTTCAATTTATAAGGAAGGCTAAGAAGAATTCATATCTAATGGATCTTATAGATAGGTATAAGAAATGGAAGGCGCAGCGTAGTGAGGAGAGCGAAACCGAATCGGAAAATTCTGACAAGTTAGTTTATTGTTTAAATAATTGCATGCTCACTTGTGATGGTTATTAACCCAGTCTCGGGTAGAATGTAACACCCTGGGTTGACCTGAGGTCTAAGTTAAAAGTACAAGGAAAGTTGTCACTCGGTCGAATCGAAAACAAAATTAATAAGATTTGACTTTTCGCTGAGACTTGTCGTGATTTGGGATCAGTTTGAAAGTAGTCAGGTATACAATTTGTCAAAAATCAACACTTTTCTTTGGTTCGCCGTATATCATTACTTCCCAAGATTTGATCCTTATCAGGAACACTATCGGATGGTGCAATAATGCGTGCAATAAGTGTGTTTATTTTTTTTTTCAAAATCAACAGGTTCGATTCCTGGCCGGGTAAATGGATTTATCAAAAATCTAATAATGCAGTTTTAGTTTTCATCAAAATCGGCATCGAGACTCCTTTCAGCATTTTTCGATATCTCTTATAGTTTAGGATTTGGCCATGAAAGCCCACTTGAAAAATTCACACTGTATATAATTGTCAACCTGGATATTCATTGTCATACTCGTAGATTACGAAATTAATAAAAAAAAATTTGCTTTTTGTTAAGACACAATGCAAAAGGTTTAATGCACTCAGTACGTGAAAGTACTGTACAATGTAGACAATTGGCAACAATATGCATTTAAGGGTTGAAAACGGCAAACCAGAGATGACCGCTGCCTGCGGAAATTTCTCTATGTTAGCAGTGGTTCCCGTTCATGGTCGGTGCAGGTGCACAATCCTCTCGTTATACCTGATTATGTTATTAAACGGTTGTTACATTTGAAAGTGGTGATACTATTACAGGACTGCAGACTGGGCTAATAAATGTCATCAGTCTGCATCATGTATTTTTTATGTTTTAGTGAGGATATGGGCAGAGGAGATAATGATGCCGACGAGCCCTGGATTATGACAGTGCGCGGTGCGGCTGCCGGCACCAGGACTTCCATAGTGGCAGCCGATCATACACCCGCACCAGAAGAACACAAAAGAAGAACGCGTTCTGAAGATAGCGGTACGCAATTGCCCCATAACTTTTGTATTTTTTTTATTGTAGCGTATGACAACACTCCGCTTGGTGCAAAGATAGAGTGCGGTCCATGAACGAAAGCAACTGCTACTTTAGATAAATTTTTACAAGCAGCAGTCGCCTCCGCTATGCCGGCTTGACAGATTGATTGAAAATATAAAAGTGTTTTTTTTTTTGTTGCAATTTTAGTGGTTCCAGCGCCCCCTACAGTCGTGATACCGAAGCAAAATGGTGCTGTGACGACACGAGCTGACGTATCGCCTACTAACGAGGCACCTAATAATCATACACACGATAATCACACGGTTAGTGCATATTGTATATACAGCATGTCACGAAAAAATATGGAGTATACTCATTCGCCTGAAAGTAATGTGTTCATCATTTAAATTTTTTTATGCGAGTTATTGATTCGATTTTCTGATGCAACATTTGAGGTTGCATGATTTTTTGTTTTGAATTAATAAAATCGTATGTTATAGGAAATTCGGAATATATATTTTGAAAAAGATCGTATGTATACTTTTGGCAATATACATTTATGGGTTAAATGCTTCATTATAATTTAATAATAAAACGAAGGGGTCAATTTTTTTTATAATTAATTATTATTTTAATGTGTAATGTGATTTAGACGTTGGGTGTCCATGAACAAGGATCTCTTTTATAGTATTTGCAATGTTTAAATTTAGAAAAAACATGACTGATTATATTATTGTTTAATAATTAATTATCTTTTGCTATTTCAGTCAAGACAGACAACTGTGACAGCGACCGTTGAACAAAGAAACACTAAGGAGCGAGATCGCGGCGACAGAAAGTCGGAACATCACTCCAATAGGGACAGTGTAGTTTATAATAAAGCGGTAAGAACAAAAACAAGCAATGCGAAATGCAAGTCTCCTCGAGCCGGCAAAGCGGTGGCGAGTGCTGCCTCTAGAAATTTATCTGTAGTAGCAGTCGTTTCCGTTCATGCTACATAAATTTCCAGAGGTAGCACTCGCCTCCACTATGCCGGCTCGAGGAGACTAGTATGCACCATCTAGTAGAGTGCACACTCCTCTCGCTATACCTGGCTACTTTCAAACGCTTCACGGGTGTTACATTCGAAAGTGATGGTAGTACTACCCCAGGACAGCAGACTGGGTAAATAACCATCATCAGTTTGTCTACCACTCTTTAATAGTGCTTATAGGCACCGAGCGACCAAAGTACATATAACATAGTTACATAGTACCGGTCAGAATTAGCGAGGTTCGAACACGGGTCTCATTGATCGTGAGTTCACGCGTTCGCTAGACCACGACCGCTCAAACGACTGGTGTAGCACGCGCGAGGTCATTCAACTCACAGCTGATAGGCGACCGAGCAGCTTGCCGTAGCGATGTTATTATGACGTTGCGGCTTGACATGAAAATCTTAAAAATACTAATAATAAAATAAACCTTTTAATTTGTTTTAATTTTTTTTTTGGCATGGCTGAAAATTGACAGCCATTGCCTTTTGTCTATTTTTTGCCGTTGATTTGCGACGGATATACCAAGGACTGGATATACGCATACGAAGTGCCTGCCAATGTTTATTTAAAATTTTCAGTCGTCACCGTTAGACCATAGAGGGTCGAACAATGAGGAGTCCAAGGTGCGAAGGCATCCATATTTGCAGCAGCTGATATATCCTTTGCTGAACGAGTTGTCACGTAAACATGGCCCCGGCTCTACTGCCGCGGTCGAGGAGTTACGGAGGGCGTTCGAACAAGCAGAGAGAGCGGCGCCGCATCTAACACGGGCGTTTGTACAACAGGTAATTGGAATCCACGCCTTCTAACACAGGTCTTCTATGCCACTTTTTTTTTAACATTTCAAGGTATAATATTTTTAACAAGTTTAATTTTGCTCTTTTTTTTAATCACTTAATTTCGAATGTAACACCCGTGAAGTGACCTTGTCGCGTTTCGGGGATAGTTTGAAAGTAGCCAGGAATAAGAGAGGAGTGTGCACTGTTAATCTAGATGGTACATGCTCGTCTCCTCAAGCCGGCATAGTGGAGGCGACTGCAGCCCGTAGAGATTTCTCTGTGGTAGCAGTTGTTTCCATTCATGGACCGCACTCTAGCTTTACATCAGGCGGAGTGTTGTCACATGTCGAGCTACAATAAAAAAAAAATCACAAAAAGAATAACTAAGTTCACTAACTTTGATTTAACACTTCACTTCTGTCAAATATATATTTTTTTTTCGTATAAAATTGATCCGCCAAACCGGACGGTGCACATTGGTCTTCTCAAGCCGGCATGGAGTAAATGACCGTTGCCTGCAAACAATTATTCACAGAGCTGATATTTATTAACTTTACGACTTTAGAAGCATATCTTTTTAGTTTTACATTGATTCATGTATTTAATTTTTTTTCCAGGTTGTTCAGAGGGTAGCGACCCCATCACCGCAATCACAGACAGCGCCGCAGTGGATGAGGTAGGTAAGGATCGACCAATGTTTAGTAAATAAATAAATAATAAGTTATTATTGAAGCAAAAATATTAATATCTTTGTTATTTTCAGGGACGTGTAGCTAATATTCACGTGGGTTATCCTGTGTACGCTCGCGTCGTGTCGCGTTATGTACCATTGCTTATGTATTGCGCGGCTGCATTCCCTCACTGCTGGTGATCTCGATGTGCATATCTTAAAGAACCTATCAACAAGAAATTTTATGATTTAGGTTCTTTATTATAAGCTAATATATTGGAATTAAATTCAAAGAAAACACTATTTTCGTAAGAGTTTAGTTTTTTTTTAATTGTAGCTGTCGGGAATGAGTCGCTTTCGAGTCACAAAGTTGCAATGCCATAGTGTAATAATGTTTTAATAACGTAATTATGAATATTTTAGATGATTCTTTATATTATTATTTATGTAAATAACACACTTGCAAAATTGTCCTCGCGTGATACGGTAGGCCTAGTGTGAGTTTCCAACTTTGATACGTAACTACAGCGTTCATACTAGGGGTGTACGTACGGTCGACGTTAAATACGAGTATATCAGGATTAACAGACTGTTTATAATAACCTAACCTTAAACACCTAAAGAAGGCGGACTGATGAAGGTTATTAGCCAAGTCTGCCGTCCTGTGTAGTACCACCACCACTTTCAAGTATAACACTCGTTATACGTTGATGATGCGGATTCGTCTCCTCAAACCGGCACAGCGGAGGCTACCGCTGCCTACAGAAATTTCTCTGTGGTATCTGATGGACAGTCGGACTACTGTGTCATTCTGAAGCAAACTTTGTCTTTAGTATAAAGTTTAACTTTCTTAGTTGTTTTGGACAGTATGTTTGCTCCGATATTTTTTATGCTGACTACAGACTGTGAGAACAAATGTTTTAGTATAATTATGCGTCACGTCTCAGGCGCCGCTCGTTTCAGAATATAATTGATCCACAATAGTTTAGATTCAAGATGAAGTACCTGTATATTTCATGGGAACTAGGAAGTGTTGTATAATTTTTATGGAATGTCTTTTGATCAAATGTAAAACACCGGTGAAGTTATTACGAAAGAAATGTGCATTGTCAAGTTGATGGTGTGTAGGAGGCCGGCATGGCGGAGGCGACAGAGGCTGCAGTAATTTCTCTGTGGTAGCAGGCGTCGGTCTCCCAATCTTGTTGATAGATCTATAAAATTGTATTTATTTTGTATTGAAATGTACCTTCTATAAGTGTGGATCAGTTTCTTTCTTCTAAAAGTCGGTAAATATTTTTTTGCATTCATCTTCGATTATTTTACTTTATTTATTAGTAATTCGTTTAAATAACAAAATAGCCTTTATCGTAAAAATATGTGTCGTTAGTTTTCGAGTACTTTTTTATTTTAATTTAATTTTTACCCATGAAGGAAAGTTTGAATCGTTTTTTTTTTTCGTTTTGGTAGTGGTTAAACTTCGCCAATGTTTTGCCATATTTACTTTTCAATTTGTTTATTATCGCTGACGTTTTTGACCGATCAAGGTTCTTAATCAATTTTTAAAGAGTCCTGATTGGTTCACCTGTTTAATATCGTTTGTTCGCTAAGGCACTCTGTACACGACGCGTCTCACCTGATTTATTGTTGAATATTTAACATTGACGCTTGATTATTTTTATGTAAGCGACGAAATGCGTCGTAGACAGTGAGCCTTATTTATTTATTTCTTACTAGAACATTGTAATTTTTGTGTTAGGTACGACGGTGGACAAACGGGTCTTAGTTGGACTTGGGTCGATTTTTTTGATCTTTAAATACTAGAGTATTTCCCTTTAGTGTCATTCCAGGCAAAAGACAGTGTTGTCAGCATTTATAGATAATTTATTAGTATCGCGTTCTTGGCCTCTGTTGATTGGTTTAAAAACAAATTATACCATTATCTTGTCGTAACATCGGGCGTATAATCACCGCGAATATTAAATTCGAGATGTTGGATCTTGATATTGGGATTCGAGAGAGAACATTTTTAGTTATTTTTAAAATTAATTATTTTTAATTGTTTCTTCTGTATTAAAAATTATAACTAATATCTTAAATTAATAGTTAAATTGATTGTTTGTTGTGAACATAATTTGTTTTTATTTTTCTTTTTGGTTGGTTTTTGATTTGGTTAGGAGACGGGTATAAATGTATGTTTGGTTACACAGTTCATTATTTCAAGCAAAATTATTCCGTATTTTTTAAGTCTATAAGTTCTAATATCCTATGTATATTGACACAACAACAAACAAGATATTAATTCTAGCTCATTGGATTTGCATATTTATTTGAAATTTGTAAACTAAAATTGTAATATTAATTTAAACGTTGTGCGGTCGTTTTTTGTTTTTCTGTTTTGAACCAAAAATACATTTTCCCTATAATGTAAGAATTTGCGACAATATTAAGCAATTTTTGAGGTATATAATTATAGTTATTAAATGAAGACTACAAAAAAAAAACAATTATTATTGCTATTGTAAAAATATATATATATATTAATAAAACGTGTAAATTGTGTAGTATTAAAAAGTAAATGCTGTTTATAAAAAGTGTTCTTATAAGCATATAATATGTAGAATAATAACTATATATATGTATAAATATATCTTGCGTGGGAGATATTGTAACCCGTGTTGTATTTTGTACGGACATTTTTAAAAATCTTGATGTGAAATTGACGGCTGGGGTTGCGTTCAAAAATTTCACGGGTATTAATTTTTGAACGAAAATCAAAGCGTCATCAATGTTTTAAAAATCTTTAACGTAACGCGGGTTGCACTGCTCTGCCCGTCGCGTTTTTGCCTTGAAGTTTGATTTTTTTCGTTTTGCCATGTATCCGCATGGAAGGTGTTTTTGTTTTTCTAATTTGACGAGAGTATCAAAATTATTTTTCCACTTGTATGTAAAAATTAAAACGTTGTAATGTTCGTTAGCGGTGGACGATAATTGTTGATTATTGATTAAAGCTAGATGTTTTCTGGAATTGGACTGTGAATAAAAAAGTAGTTGGGAGCTTCGCGATTGTATAGAGGAGCCGGCAAATTAGTACTATTATATATTTGTCGACCTTACACAAAGAATAAAGTTTTCAAACTGCTAACGCATTGCAGCCTTCTAACTAATTCCTTGTAATTGTAGTAAGTAGGGAGTCTGATGATAGTTATTAGCCCAGTCTGCCGTCCTGGGGTATTACTGCCACTTTCGAATGTGACACCTGTGAAGTGACCTTGTTACGTTTCGGGAACAGTTTGGAAGTAGCCAGGTATAAAGAGAGGAGTGTACACTGCCAATCTGAATGGTGCACATTCATCTCCTCAAGCCGGCATAGCGGAGGCGAAGATTTCTCGTGTAGCTGATTCATTGACTTTTTTAAGTAGTGTTTTGAGTTGGTTTCCTCTAAACAATCGCATAGTACGCTAGCTAATTTGAACTGTAGGTATAGTATTAGTAAAATCTTGTTATAGGCGCGCTGGGGGTCTAAACAAACTATATGAAACGTTTAAAGCAAGATTTTGCGAATATAGTTTGTTGATTTAGTGTTTGGGGACGCGCATGGTTCAGAGCGTCATCGGTTCATGGGTATTTGTGATCATTAATGCATAGTTTATATACTTTAATTAAAAGAAATATATGTTTATATTTAAAAAAGCCGGTAGTTTTCTCTGTAGATGTTTAGAGAGTGCGTTGTGCGCACTATCCGCACTCTCCACATTTTTTGGCCATTGTATTATGGTCAGTGAATGTCGCAGCGTCACTCGTTAACACGTTTATGTAGGAAACAAATTCTGAATAAAAAATATTTAATTTTGGATATGACTTGTTTGATTTTTAATACCTTCCCCTGTCCATTTCGTCTAGGAATAAAATCTACCTAAGAGCTACTGTGGCTGAAGCTGTGGACTTAAAATCAATCTGGTATCAATGTAAAAATGTACTTTGGTCACTCAGTCCCATGGTCTATAAACAAAAGTTCTAGGTTTATGGTCCAGTATGCCGTCCTGGGTTGTAAGTAGGTATAGCGGTGGTTGTGTGTCTGCTCATGAGCTACATTTTTAGGGAAAGGACACAGGGGAGTTTTACGAAATAATTAAAAAGAATTTATTGACATACAAATCTTTATTGACTAGCTTACTGCTGGTTTCTTGTTGCTAGTATAGTTAGTACAAACGATGTACAACATTATATACAATTTTAGTACAAATTTAGCTTCCTTACAGGTATTATTTTCATGTATAAGTTCCTTCACATTTCCGATTTTCGAGTAAAAATCGCTAGAGTTTGCAACTGTAATCAAAAATAATTGTGGACAAAACTCGTGATTATAATAAATCATCATCAATTGTCACGTATTTTTCCCATAGTATATAAATAACAATAAAAATATTATGTACCTACTTTCCTAAACTATGCAGTCGCTTCAAGAAACCAGTAGGTTATTTAATACAAAATCTACACAATAATTAGTCACAAATACAACCTTATATCTACTTAGTATTTAAGGTAAAATAGTAAAAATAATCACAATAGTAAGGAAAATGTTGAGTATTACATAAATACTTTTATACCTAACATCTAGATATTAGAAGGATCGGTATTTACAATAAAATCACTAGAAAAAAAAAATTACAAAGTCTACGGCTTTTATTTTGATTAATTGAATTAACCTTCCAATTAAATACTTCTCAACCCCTCAAGTTGAGAAACTAGCAACTCTAGTACAAATTTTTGAAATTCCATATACTTAATCCATACTTGATTCATTTCAAAAACAAAAAACATAAATAAATTCTTATCTTAATTACGTAAGCAACTAAATAATGAGTAATCTACACTTATCTACGATTTACACATAAAATCTAAAATATATTTCTAATAAGAATTACAAACGGAATGATTCATAATCAACGTTCATTCAACATCTCGCATATAAAATACTTTAATGTTTATTATTATTAAAATTACACTGTCAACTGATAAAACCACTATTACGGAGGCCTGTTTGGATAACAATACTAATCTCAATGTATAGACACAATTTTCTCCTTTTCAAATCGCCTCCATCGCAAGTAGACCTTATAAATTCAAATTTTTGAATTGAAATTTAATAAAAGAGAAACACCACGAGATCCTTTTACATAAATAAATTTAAAAAATATATATGAACATAATTTACTTTAATTAAAAGACACTTTCGATTTTATAATTTAATACTTTTACAAACTACTATTTCTGTCAAAAATAAATAAATAAAAGAAATTTATAAAATAGAAATATCGAAGATCTCAAAAATGTAGTTTATTCATTGCAATGTCATCATGTGTGGGCTACAAAAATGTTATGTATGTCACAATTTGACTAACCACCGTTACTTAGTCAAGTTTCAAACTGCAGATCTTCCTACGGGTGGGTGGGATAAGGGAGCACCCACGCACTTTCACATTGCTTTCTCTACGCTTAATAGCCTTAAAATTTACACAATAACTTTATTATTTAGAATAATAACACATTTTACATTAAGAAAAATATCGAATAGATCCGGATTTTAACCACAATATTAGTTGATTATTTTGGGTTTTCTAATCGAGTTTTTCCTTTATTATTGTTGTTTTATTAGCAATAATATTGTTGCAAGATTATTTTGCACATATTTGCGAGTAAAGTATGTTATTATAATAAATTATTATTCCATATATAGACAAGGAATAATCTTAATACGCTATAAAGTTTATATCTTAACTGCCTATATAATTGTAAGTACAAAAGAAGTATGTATAATACAAATCTACCTATATACAGTCTTGTAGAAGGCAGTTCGTTAAAATAACATAAATTAGTGTACAGTCACGTTTTTATTCAAATTTAATACTTATGACATTTATAATAAGAGTGTTAAAACTGTACTCGTCGCGTACGTGACCATCACCTTACATTTCGTTTATATAATTTTTATCACAGCTACATTAAACTAATTTAGATTACAAATGTCTTCGTTGTGACAAATACGAATTCTGATATAAATTATTGTGGTTTTTCATTATCATTTTTTCAAAGTAATATCAATGTAAACAAACATAAGTCCAGATAAACCACAATTACTTGTAAGGGGTGAACGACCTCACCTTTATTGCACTTGAAAATATATGCAATAAATATTGACTAATAACTTGGCCGCATACACTTAATTGAATAAAAAACACGATAATGAACTTAAGCCTTACCAAAATAAGAAATACATTAGCACCCGCGCCTGAGAATGTGTGAAGGGCCACAGCGAAGTCGATGACTGCCCCAAAAGACCCTCAATCCTTCGTGGTACATGTGTGAGTCAGAAAACCTATAAGAAATGGAAAAAACACTATAGTGAAACTCGTGAGTCATTTTGATGTTTTGTGACGCAGCCTCGCAGCTGACTCATAAGGACGTTCACATAACTAATCAAATGCCTGCTAATATATTCTGATTTGTAAAACTTGATAATCTACGGCTCATTGTACTAAACTAATAAACAATATCGTGATACAGGAAGTTTTGAGATTAAAAAAAACCTTCGCAGTTACGACATACTCAATAATTTTACAGTTAACGTATACGTATACGCTAACTTTCAGAAAAAAATAATGTAATCCACAAAAAGATCCTTTTTAGCAGTCGCCTCCGCTATGCCGGCATAGGGAGACGAATGAGCGCTGTAAAAAAAAGCATGTCCCAATTTTTGCGCATTTATTTACAAATTAATGAATGACAACTCTGAAAAGTGATAAAAGATGAAAATCGTTTTTCCTGAGCATTTAATTTCAATGGGCGCTCGCTGATCTATAACGCGTGCCGGTTCGATTCCTGATCTATTTGTAATTTTGTGTCAGATAAATATAGAAAAAAATAATTTATTTCTGATATAAATAGTTATGTTTGCATTGTTCTTGTCCTCTTTGGGATCAGGGTATTATATAAATACAAATAAATAAGTATTCATTATTAATTAAGTAATTAAGAATTAAACGTATAAATTTTAAATTAAAAAGCGTGCATAAATAAGTGGAACGATTAAAGTTGTTAAAGATCTATAACGGGATTCGTTTTAAACATCAAAGAGTGCAGAACACGCACAAGAACGCTCTTTATTAGACATCCTGCCCATCAAGATGGGGTCTTGACCTCTTATCGTGCCAAGTTTACACTATATACCTATAATTATTACATGAATTTATGTCTTTGTTAATATCATTTAGATCTACATAAATTACAGAAACAATATTTGCCCATACAACCCATAATACTAAAGGGACAAGCCGTATCGTGCATGAAAAAATCGTTACCCGTTTATAAAAAATTTAGTGTTGCCAATGTCGTTGAAAATTTTCCCCACACAAAAAAAAACTTTATTCAAAATTTTTATGAATTTCTCTCTTGAGACTAGACGTGCAATTTTATCAATCAATATAAAATGAATAGTTTTATATTACTTGAAATTAAAGACGTATAAAAAAGTTTAAATAATCGCTGTATCCATTAGGCATGGTATATCTTAGACAATTATTATCTAAAGCGGTACAGCGCTAGTTTTGCTGGTAGTACGTCTATAAAGATGTCGAAGCCATAGTGACGTTATCAGTTGAGTAATTGTTTATCAGAACATTTCTTTATCTAACAATTTTTAATAAAAATAATATTTTTATTCCGTATTTTATTTATTTTTATATGTATTGAAAAAAATTGCAAAAATTAAATCTTTGTTCTATTGAATTAATAATTTAATAGGTCGTGTCCGTCGTTTGTCGCATTAGAGCGTTGGTGATAATTAATTAGATAGGTACTTAATTAACATATTATTTTTGTGAAATTCTTTAATAGAATAATAATTATTAAAAATGCTGTTACGCAATGAATGCAAAATTTACTAAAAATGTACCTATAATGTTATAAGTGTAAAATAAATCAATATACCTACGAGATGGGTCTTTTGAATAAAATTAGGCGGAAAAAAGTAAAAGATTTCCTGTTTATTTCAATAATTATGACTCAATTTTAGGATTATTGTTTATACGGAATATGATCAACCACAATTATAGGTACCAAATTTAGTTTACAATTATTTACTTATTCTACGTATTGACTTAATCAAGCGAGCTAAATATTGGGGCATGTGTAAAGTAGAAATATCTCTCAATAGAAGCTACAATATTATAGTTCGGCATGTGATAATGTTTCATGAATGGAGTCAACTACCTACCAACTGCTTCTGTTATACCGGCTTAAGGAGATGAATGTGCACCATCTGAATAACAATGCACACTCCTCTCGTTTTCCCTAGTGACTTCTAAACTGATCCCGAAACGCGACTAAGTGGACACCGATGTTACCGCTTGAAAATTGTGTGGGTACTGCCCCTGGACGGCATCAGTCTGTCTACTATTCCAAACTACCAAAATATTGCTATTTCTATGTTTATAAAGCTCGATTACCACTCGCTCACTGACTGATTTTGATGACAATTTTGGGCCACTTGCGGGGGGGTTTGCGGCGGGCCCATGCGACCTGAGATTTTTCGGAACGTGTTATCTCTGGAACGGAACGAGAGGGCCAAAGCTACGAAACAAAGGTTGTATGAAATGTCATCTAACATCTAACAATCTGAATTTTTTTCAACACTACCTACAAAACTATCTCAGCACTAGTTCTAAGTTTACTATATTTATCGATTGCACTTGGATTACGAAATCACGATCGCCGGATATTTAAACCATAATTCTTTTATAATCGATTATAAGTCGACTAAAAGTCACGTACAAATGAACAATTTTGGCTCGAGAATTGCTAACTAAGATTAATTTTAATCTAATTCCGAGTAAACTAACCTCGTATTGAATCAAGCGTATTGTTTTTAATACAAAATTACCACAAACTTACGTTTAACTAAAATATCAGAATATATTTTGTTTTATTTTAAAATAATATATTTAATAACAAAATCGGTTTTTAAAAAAATAATAAGTATATACCGGGTGAATTTTTCAAGTGGGCGTTCATGGCGAAATCCTAAACTATAAGAGATATCGAAAAATGCTGAAAGGAGTCTCGATGCCGATTTTGATGAAAACTAAAACTGCATTATTAGATTTTTGATAAATCCATTTTCCTGGCCAGGAATCGAACCTGTTGATTTTGAAAAAATAAAAACACTCTGTATTTTTGCACCATTCGATAGTGTTCCTGATAAGGATCAAATTCTGGGAAGTAATGATATACGGCAAACCAAAGAAAAGTGTTGATTTTTAACAAACTGTCTCTTATTTCCATGTATTTATACATTACCTACTACATTTATTATGTTTTGATTTAAAATCTCGCGCTCTTCGGGGTTAAAAGCCATGATTAAAAAAAAATAAAAACAATTGAAACGTAGGAAAAACAATAAATTAATTTTTAAGGTCCTGTGCCGTGGCCGGCTAGGTCGCCAGATCTAACACCTTTAGATTATTTTCTCTGGGGGCATGTCAAAAACGAAATTTACAAATGTACGTACAATGAAATTAATGACTTAAAACTAGCGTTAGGGAATATTCTGAACGGAATCAATAACCTTGTGATGTGGAATGCAGTACACTCCTTGAGGCGTCGAGTTCAGCTATGTATTGAAAATAATTTTGAACAATTGATTAATTAAGATTTAAGTAGTTAATGTTTTAAAATAAAACATTATTTTGCTAAAAATCAAGACTTTCCTTTCATTTAACCTCAAAGAGCGCGAGATTTTAAATCAATATGATGATTTCCAATTATCATAAATTATAATAAATGTTGTCAATGTACCGGTAATGTATAAATACATGGAAATAAGAGACAATTTGTTAAAAATCAACACTTTTCTTTGGTTTGCCGTATATCATTACTTCCCAGAATTTGATCCTTATCAGGAACACTATCGGATGGTGCAAAAATACAGAGTGTTTTTATTTTTTCAAAATCAACAGGTTCGATTCCTGGCCAGGAAAATGGATTTATCAAAAATCTAATAATGCAGTTTTAGTTTTCATCAAAATCGGCATCGAGACTCCTTTCAGCATTTTTCGATATCTCTTATAGTTTAGGATTTCGCCATGAAAGCCCACTTGAAAAATTCACCCTGTATATTTTTTTTGGTTTTGCTGAATTTTTTATTATTTTTTATTTGTTGTATATATTTTATTTTATTCGTTTATGATGAAAAATTAACAGAAATCAATGCGTAATTTTCATATAATAATAAAGTTGTTCTGTAAATTAATTTTATAAATATGTATAACATTTATAGACAAAGGAGAATAGTTTTGTTTAACTTAAAAACATGATTCATGTACATTGAAAATTGAAATATTTAGATGTGTAATATAATAATAATAATAATAAATTCTATATTGCATTTAACACAGTTAAAGAAATACAAAATCATAAATAAGTTACTGCAATTGGCGGTCTTATCACTAAAAGCAATTTCTTCCAGACAACCAATTGATATTAAATTAATTGTAAGGAAAAGAAAATTTTTATTAAAAAAAAAATATATTAAAATTAAAATAATAAAATATTTTATAATATTGTAGGTGTTTTATTCAAGTGAACCTAAATAATTTGACCTGATAACTTAAAGTATAAAAAAGTATCTAAACGATGAAAATATTACTAATTTCCCTAATGATGGAATACTTATCAAAATAACACTTGTAATTGTAAATATAATTTGTTTGCCGTGCCCCCAATTCATTAATTGATTTATAATAGACGCGGTATACCGCTGTTATCGGCTATAGCGCAATTAGCATTATCTATTATTGTAATTGTTAACAAAACGGTCATTGTTTTTTTTTGTTTATGAATTCTACTTATAATTACACACTAATATAGGCACAGATCAACTATGAAAAAAGCGTAAGCCGCTGCAAATAATTTTACAGTGTTGCCAACTTTAGTGAAAATTTCCCCAGATTAAAGAAATTAAAAAGTTTTTTATTTTAACTTTTCATACCCACACGACATGTCTGTTATCGAAAATACATGTTACATTTTAAAATTACATCTAGCTATTTTTCTCAAGTATAAAAAAAAATGTTTTGCGTGTAATAGACAGTTATATCAAGATCTAGTTTACCTCTAACTAATGAAAATATGGAGCATAAACATTTGATATTGTTTACGTTAAAGATCAAAAAGTTGTGAAAGTTACTTATTTTTAGAGATTGCGAAATCCCTTCTAGTTTTGTTCCAAATGCGGAAATTAGATTAATTATCATAAAAATAAGTCATCATTCAATGAATGGGTTAATTTACATGAACTGTAATACTGTTGTTTGGTAAATTAGCATATCTATTTCAGATTACGATAGAACGGTATTCTTTCGATGCGTGTGGCTCGCAAAAGAATTGTTCCCATTTTATTTATACAATACTTTATTTAATGTTCTCGGATGCACTCTAGCTTAACATCAGGTGGAATGTTATCATAATCATGTCGAGCTACTATAAAAAAAGCACTCACCACAAACGCTAACATTTTCCATACGTGGGATTCTTGAAAGATGAGGTAGGGCATTTATAAAGTGGATTTTCTCCTTCACAATAATCGGCGTTTATATCTTGGTATTGTGGGTCTGTGAGCGGAAGAGGTGGAGGTCTGTTCTTCAACATCATGTAACCAGCTACAGCCGCCGCAGCAGCCACTATTGCTATCACACCCAGGACTACAGGTACTGTCACTAGAAAAAGAAAAAAACGTATTAATTCTCACTGGAACTGGGAAAGATAACGTCTTCCTTTTACATTCATTATTTCTATTTTATTTAGTATTCTATGCTTTTTAAATCGAAGCTACATTACGGACGTTACGAGCTCAGATGACAGGATCGAAAAATATGATCGTTACCGTCACCGACATGACACCGTCAGTCTTCTTTGGCAGAGTACTCATGCTACTGAATACTGCGCAAGTACTGACTTTGATACAGTATCACATACATTGCACGGTTTACGTATAGGTTTAGCTCTTAGTGAGTAGGTACTCTCACATTTATGTTTTTTTTTATTTACTAAAAACACAAAGCATAGATAGCATCTTATAAAAATATTTGGAATCAACTTGGGATCTAGATTAATATAATACATATAAAAAAATAAATATATAAAAATATAGGCACTATTAAAGAGTAGTAGGCAGACTGATGCTGGTTATTTGTCCAGTCTGTCGTCCTGGGGCAGTACCACCACTTTCGAATGTAACACCCTTGAAGCGACCTTGTCGCGTTTCGGGAATAGTTTGAAAGTAGCCAGGTATAAGAGAGGAGTGTGCACTGTCAATCTAGATGGTACATGCTCGTCTCCTCAAGCCGGCATAGTGGGGGCGACTGCAGCTCGTAGAGATTTCTCTGTGGTAGCAGTTGTTTCCATTCATGGACCGCACTCTAGCTTTACATCAGGCGGAGTGTTGTCACATGTCGAGCTACAATAAATAAATAAAAAAAAATAAAACATCGAGACTCATTTTCGAAATCGGTTAAAAATTGTATTGCATCGCATTTACATGAAATGAATTATTGTCACAATTTAATCATTTTAGGGAGTAATTGTGCAGATAAGTGCAACATGCCATCTCCCCTCGTTTATTTATAGCTATTACCTAATTAGAGGACCGCAACTTTAGCCGCTTTGTTTGTATAATTATAGACAGTAAGAGATGTTTAATGATTCATTTCCTTTCATAACATGGCAATACATTATCGTTTCGCGTATATAGATACTTACATGCGTATAAGCCAACATTAAAATAGGCGTAAAGTTTTAAAATGTGTTGCCGCAATTATGAACTAAGGCGTCTCGTTATAGACGCGTATAACAAAATACCTATGTTTTATTTATAACAATTACAAAATTAGGTTTGTAATGAGTGAGATGATAAAAGGTTAATCAGGTCGGCAAAAGCTCTGATAAATGTCGGAGCGCTGGTTTTAGCTGATAAAAGGGCAATAATGTGATATAATTTAGCTATTGAAAGTAGAACGTGGAAAAGTGTGGCGGACTAAAAAGTTCGTGCAATCCTTCTTCTGTCGTTTAAATTATGGAACATTAAATTGTGGAACGACCTTCACAGTCACGTCTTTCCACCTTCCTATAACATAGGATCCTTCAAGCGCAATGTGATGAGGCATCTCATCAAGCCGGCATAGCGGGCGCGACTTCTGTCTGCAGATCCCCTGCACTGACAGCAGTCGCCTCCGTTCATGGATTGCACTCTGGCTTAACATCAGGCGGAGTACGGTCATATGACGTGCTAAAAATAAAAAATGTAGGCAGGTAGGTGTATCTATTTCTTTTTATAATATACCTTATGAATAAAAAAACACTGAAACAAAGTATTAAGAAAAATGTTTTAATATAACATAATATTTTTATCGAGTCTAAAATTAATTTGTTTTCTTCCTTTAATTATTAATTAATTATTATTGTAATATATTTTTAAGTAAACAAACTTTAATTTTTAATAAAGTATTCGTTATGTCAGTCACATTGTTTTCAAAAATCAATTTATGTGTAAAAAGGCTGCAATAACATTTAAAAGTTAAAAGGTTACTTGCATAATGCATGTCTCGTGTTGTGTCGTGATTAAAGAAATAATTAATAGTTGTTGCTTCGAAAACAAATTGTCTTGTCGACACATGATACGATACTGACTTTAGTGTTGTGATGCTACTTTTAGGTGTACTCGTATATATTTTTTTAATCAACAATATGTACTGCAAAAGAATATTAGAAAAACCCCAAAAAATAATACAGATGAAAAAAGGGATGCAGTAGTTTCAAATTAGAATTTGTAATTTTATTATACTCTATAGTGATATATAATACATCTAATTTGTAATTCCAGAAATAATGATAAAAATAGTCTGCAGTGCCTCCGCTATTCCAACTTAAAGAGACGTAGTCGTATATGAACCGTTCAATGACAGGGCTCACGTTTACGTGAAATACTACTAATACTTAACTCACGCCTTGTTCCCAGTGGGGTATGCAGAAACAATGGAACGCCACCGAACCCTCTCTCTACATACCACTTTCGCTTCGACCACATCCATTACTCCCCTCATGCATGCACGTCGGTTGAGGGTGCTCCTCATCTGATCTTTCTGAGCAGTTGACCAATCTGACTAAGAAAGGTCTTTCTAGGGCACCCCCTTCCGATACTGCCACCCACTTTCGCACAATAAATCTTTTTTGTTAATCTCCTTTCATCCATCCTTTCCAAATGTTGACGTATTCACGTAAAATAAATAAATAAATTCACCCATATGGTGATTAAGAACTTAATAAACAAGATGTGTGGATAAATAACATTAGGGTAGACTGCAATAACATTACTTACATAGTGTAGAGTGTAGACGAATGTCTCGCCAGCTATGCAAACAATTATAAAACAAGCAAACATAATTATAAGAAAATATTCAATATTCAGTAAGGATTTCTATGGAAGCTATTAAAATACGTAGCATTTAAATAAAATATAGCATTTAATATTACATATTATGATACTAAAAAGTCAATCAATATTTAAGATGGCATTTGTTTATTCTGCCGAGCTTAGTACCTATAAGCAATTAAACAAAAAAAACGACACTAAACGTTTCCGAAATGCAAATTAGTTGAATACTTTTAAATCAACCAGAGAAATATACAGCTTCTTGCACATGTTTATGTGTATTTGTATTTAAATTAAACAAGAATAGACCTCTCGAATCTTAGTTTATCCTTTCATCAATATAAATAAGTCATTAAAACTTGCATTAACAATAAACGTCGGAGAACGAGATACATAAATTAAAGTACCAAACGTTTCAAAAGCCTCTGTCCTATTTGATATACGAGATTTACCAATACCAATCATAATATAAAGTAAAATTTACAACACATTATAATGTTAAGACAGTAATCCACGTGTGCGCGAGAATTGCGCGATGGGTAACATTAGGTGCCGAACACATCTGCGGTCAAATTTCTGCGTTCCGCGTTCACTAAAACGATTCAAAATTTAGCTGGTCATCTCTACCGCGTGTGTATGACGCATTGGAGGCAAGGTTTACAATTCTGTGAAAATGCCTAGCAGATACCAGACTCGAACGGAGATACCAATAAAAGATAGAAGTAAACGAAACTTGCAAATAACCGTGCGTTATAGAACGGGAGAGGGTGACCTATCCCCTGCAGTGGAACATTTAAGTTTTATGCAATGGTGGGTGAAATCAGTTACATTCAGGTTATTGTAATTTAATGTAGACTTAGCGGAATATATAATTTTAGTGGAAATACAGCCTTACAATGTGGAATTCGTTTGCTATCTTTTCTCCGTTAAAAGCGCATTGTAAATTAAATTTATTGACTCAGTTTCGTCTTTTAAGATGTTTTTTTCCTACAAAACACGTTTTTAATTGTTTCGTTTGATCCCATTTCGAGATGATGAGGAAAAACATTTTTTTTTTCTTCTAATATTTGGACATTTTTAATAAGATTTGAATTTGATACCTATAATAAGGCGTGTCTATAATAAAAATAACTTGTATTATAGCTACTTAAAGAGAGAAAACGATACTCGATCGATATCAGTCAAGGAATTCGAGACTTAAGAAACAAAATCCTTACAATAGACATTTTTTAATAATAGCTAGGTATGTGTACGGTCTACAAGTGGTACAGAGAAATAACTGCAGGCAACAGTCGTCACCGCTATGCTGGATTAAGAAGACGAATGTACACCATATATGGCACAATTCTCTCGTTATACCCGGTTCGTTCCAAGGTGATCCAGAAACGCGACTAATTCACTTCATGGGTGTTATACCCACACTTGCCATGACCATAATCGTCTGCCCGTCACTCTTTTAAATACAGTATAAAAGATAAATTAAAATAACAACATGTTATTAATAAATAAAAGTAATACTCACCAGTGACACCACCAGCAACCGCAGCAGCTTCTACGTCACAATCCTTAATGATCATAACCCGATACAAATCTCTCTCCTTAAGAGTAGCATATTGTATTAAACAATCATCAACAGTCAAATTACACTTTATCCATAACAAAGACCCATCGATATATTTCTCATATAATTTGGTCTCGTTAAATGGTTCCAAATCCAAATCGTTGCATCTTGAAACGTTTGTGATGCACACATCCATATCTCGTGTCACAGAACATATATCTCTGCAATGGTTGTCGAAGTAACGTGAACCTTCTAATTGCATATTGCATCGACATTGCTCGCAGTGGCATTCTCCGTTACCGTAACAATCCTGTTGAAGTTTAAAAGCTTTATACTTCTATTACATTCATTTGCATTTGCAATATTTATTGATCTCATCTCGTCTCAACATCAGGTGAGGTACGAGTATAGTCACATGGACTGAATTGAATGTACTCCTTTTGGATTTCCAACTCCACAATATTACAATTTGTAGAGCTTGTATTAAAAAATTCCGCTCATATCTTTTAATACAGAATTCTGAATTTTTATCCTGCTGATATACTATAATTTTAAGCATAAAATTTATAGTAAACTAAGTTATTCTATTCATTTAATAACAATACTTGAAGTTTAAAAAAACTTACCGAATCTTTTGTGCAATCTGGAATATCACCTCGTTGTGGAATTTTATGAGGACACTTTTCACGTTCGCAATGTTTTCCTTGCCTGGAATTGTATCATATATTAGTAATAATTGTAACCTTTCTCTTAATTCATTCAAAAACCGATATTCGAAATAGTTTTGCTTTAATTTTATAGACTAGGATCAATAATTTTTGAGGCAAAAAATATTCTTAGCAATATGTGGATGTCTGATACCCTAGTCGGAAAAATACCTGTGGGTTTAAGGGTGGTTTTTGATGATTTTAAAATCGGTTTAGCACTGGACGCGTTGTTATGTTGAACAAATTTTAAGTTATCCATAATTATATGCAAGTAATTTATCTGATGGTGTCACAAATGAATTATTAATTATTTAATAATTTGAATCTGTATTTAGACGCGGATATCCTGACCACATACTACATACTATTGTCTTGAAAAACAGTATGAATTAGATTAAATTTGGCAATCGTTAGCATATTTATTATCCAATTAAATGCTAGGTTCATTGTTATTTTCATTATTAATTTTAAAAGACTGCTGCAGATATTTTTCTATTTGATAGCATTTCTCTGAGCTAGTTCACTCCTCCACTCCACTCATGGACGGAACTCTAGCTTAATGTCCGAACTGCTATAAAAATTGATACTTTTCACATTTCGTTTCATATTTTTTTTACGTTTTAAATAGTTGCAAATGAAACAGCGGCCGTGGTCTAGTGTTCAAATCTCGCTAACTTCTGTCCTTAAAGTTATGTATATATTTATAATACAAGCACTAGCTTAGTATAGAATGGAGACTTTGAAAAAAATTACTTTAAAACTTGACAGGTTTATAACGGACCACACAACAACAGACGACAACAGTAATCTTTTTTCTAATTTGTTGTTGTCATAATTATCTAACTTTCTAATGGAGCGAGCGGCTGAAAGCTGTAATTATTATAGTTTTAATAATATAACCATTTATGTAGGACAATCGTGACGTTATAATTAGCAATACAGACGATAGTCACACATTAAAATACACTTAACAGCTTTGTGACCGACTTTTTGTGATTTATTGCATTGTTTTATGTGTTTCCAAACAAATAACTATTTATTGATAACGCTTTATTATTATAAAATAATTTCTAGGATTATAAGAATTATTATCCACAGAGGTTTTAGGTCATTTTTTAAACGCTTTTGGGTAATTTATTTTATTTTATAAGGTCAGAGAAAAGTAGATAACTTTTTTATTAAACATTAGCTATAAAGTTATTTATTATATTTTTTTGTACGAATACGAATGCACTAAAGCGGCATACGATCATAATGTCATGCTAACTGAAAAAAGTACTCACCATCCTTCATGGCAAAGACAAACACCACATTTCAAATCGCCTCTCCTATTACAATCCGAAGCATTTATCTTTCCATATTCACTACAATTACAAGCACACGGCACTTCATAGTTAAGCAACTGATTTTCACTACCATATGATACGTTTAGTGTAAACTTTTCTGAACGTCCTCCATTATTTAAACAGAAATCAGTTTTTGGCGTCACTTCCAATGTTACTTCGCAAACTTGATCAATGCAGAAAACATCGTCATATTCTGAGATTATATTATTAGTTTGTGATGAACTGGATATCTTTAATTTCGGCTGTAAAATTAACATTTTTAAAAAATTACATTGAATATATAAACAAACTACGCGACTTCGTTAGCTGCAAATCTTTCAAATGTCGAATTAAATTGGTCAATATACATGCTATAGTAAGCCGCATAAAACATATTTGCACAAAAAAAAAACTATAAAGATACTAGGTACTTAGGCTGGGCGCTACTTAAAGTCCTTCCTACGGACGGGATTTCCTACGGTCATATTAAATTTTAAAAAAAGCATTGAAAAGAGAAGTTTAACAGGCATCTGGAGATACATGTTTTTAATCTGTAATTGTTTTCCTTTTATGTTTCTTCAAGTGTTAATGTGGGATAATATTGGATTATTATTTATTAAGTGTTCGTGAAAGTGGTTGAGTTTGAGCAAATTACTCAAAGTACTAAAACATGGTTTTAATTCAATTTCAAAACTCCGTTGAAAGTTTTAATAAAAATACCTAGTTGGGAAAGAAAACTGAACAATACGTTTCTTGAGAAAAAGGGAAAGATTACAGAAGATTATTGTATGTTTTATTTGCGTTCAAAAATAAATGAAACAAAAATATATATGAAGATAGTTTTAAAAGAGGTCATCATCTTAGTCTGGTTATTACGCTGGTTCTGGAGTATCAAGGTTCAAGTAAAGAAACTGTGAAGAGATCTAGTCCCGTTTTGGAAGGAGAGGACCGTTCACTGTCAAATTGGATGGTACACACTACACATTCGTCCCCTTGTAGACAGGGGAACTGCTGCCTATAGAATTTTTCTGTGGTAGCAGTTGTTTTTGTTCATAGACTGTACTCTTAACATCAAGCGGAGTGTTGTCATATGCCGAGCTACAAAAAAAGAGCTGTAAAATGTGTGTATGATGGAAGACATATATAGACATATATGTGTGGATACATGAACGTATTTTGTACACAAAGCCTGCAGCTCTAATTACAATTTGAAGGATATTATTTATGTAATGTACTTGGCTATTTCCTCACTGTCAAGACAACTTTACTTTCACTGTTTACATTGTACGAGTAAATATCGCGATTAGGTTGTTATTACAGTTATAAAGGTTTTTATTATTATTATCTTTGAATGAATTGTAGTTCATTTATCTCGCAATTATGGTAAATAAAGTTAAGTGGAATTTATTAATGCATACTTGAGTATTTATTTGACCAACCTGTGTTGTGTCCAACAATAAGTGTATGAAGCTCAATTTAAACAGCTGATTTACTACCAAGGTTGATGTTCCTCTAAATGTCAGTCACGTGAAATAATTCTAATTTACTTTAATTGTTATTATACATCGTATATAGTTTTATAACAACAGCGACATTTTAATATTGTGTAATGTTTTTGTTGAAGACTTTTTAATTGCGTGTAATCTTTGGAAAATTACGTGCGTGTTTATGGTTAAATTACAGTGCGGTGTAATGTCTCTTTGAATTTAATTATTTATACCACTGATATATACAACTAGATGTGCAATGTGACGCGAGAGAAAACATGCCCGCAGTCACTTTTAGATTCTCTATCAGTTAGTATTTGACTTGACGGCAACAGTTTTTTATGTCAGATGTATGAAGTTCCTCTCTAGCGTATATCTACATGGTTTATACAGCATTAGGCATAAAGCAGTTAACGACTGATGATATCATGCTCATATCCACTATGCTATTTTTTTTTAAACTAACAGTGCATATGACCACTCTTCGTTAGTGCTAGAGTGCGGTAAATTAACGAAGACAACTGCTATCACCGAGAAATGGCTGCAGTCAACATTCGAGTTTACTATGCCCGGATTTGAGGGTGCACAGGTTGACAGAACACACTCATCTAGTTACACCCAAGCTGTCTTTATTCAAAATAGTGCCTCTTTAGAGAAATTATGCAATTACATGCATAATAGGAAAACATTAGGTTAATGTAGATTTTGCGTGGATACGGGAATTGATCATAAGACTACAGTGGGCGAAGTGAGTGGGGTTGCTTGTTACATTCGTGGGCAGTAACAATTATAATCTTAAAGAGATATTCCATCAGATACCGTCATGAGACTATTATTTACCGTATTCTAAAGTTTACTATCGTTATAAACGCGTACAGTTTGATAGAAAAATTACATACAAATAATCATAGAGATATATGCTAGTTTGAAAGTAGCCAGTATAGCGAGAGGAGTGTGCACTGTCAATAGATGATACATGCTCGTCTCCTCGAGCCGGCATAGTGGAGGCGACTGCTGCTCGCACAGGTTTCTTTGACAAACTTCATACATCTGACATAAAAAAAACCGTAGGCCGCCTCAAATGATTTGACAATATTGCCGTGAAGTCAAATACTAACTAACAGAGAGCCTAAACGTGACTGTGGTCATATTTCATCTCGCGTCACATTGGGAGCGTTATTGCACATCTATTTGTATATAACTATATATAACTACTTATTGTATCCATTTTACGTTGTCAGTTTTTTTTTAAATTGTAGCTTGGCAAATGATTACACTCAGCTTGATATAAAATTAGAGTGCGGCCTATGAACGGAAACAACTGCTATTAAAGATTTCTACAGGCAGCAGTCGCCTCCGGTTTGCCGGCTTAAGGAGACGAATGTGCACCATCTAAATTGACAGTGTACACTTCTTTTGTTATACCTGGCTACTCATATTTATTATTGGTTATTTTGATTACTTTAATTCGAAGCTTCGAAAGCTTTGCAGCCATCAAGATCGCGAAAATACAATATTTTAATTTATTTAAATCATGTCGCATAAGTTTCTAATAGCTAAGTAGGTTAAGTTAAGGCTTTACTTACAGTTAATTGTTGATTTGAGTTAAAATGTAGATCCTTTTTACTCGTCTTTTGTACTATAAGTTGTTCAGCATCAGGTTGTGTAATAATACTGAAAGGTTCTCTATTCTCAGAACAGATATTGTCTTCATTGCCTATTTTACATTCTGGTATCTGAAACAAGGATAAAAACATTTTATTTTATTGCAGCTCGGCATATGATAACACTCCGCCTGATAATTAAGCTTAGGGCGGTACATAAATGGTAACAACTGCTACCATAAAGAAATTTCTACTAGCAGCAGTCGCCCCCGCTATACCGGCCCGTCCCTATACCAGGACGAATGTGTACCATCCAGATTGACAGTGCAGAAGAATGAAAAATGGATACGATAGTAATAAACGACGGTTGGCAACACAACATCCCCCCTTCTCCCAGTCCGTTTAGAATTTCCCAAAAAAAAACCTCTTCCTGTAAGAATTCCTATGATTATAACTTTAGATTAGTACAACTATAGGTTTTGTAAAAAAAAACACGTGTAATAAACAATAACAGGTACCGCTGTGGTAGCGCGACGAGGGTTTTCAATGCACTGCTAGTCTCTCACTTGTAGGTGGTTAAACTCCTGTCTAAAGCTAAGTTTTTCTTATTAATTCCTATGATATTTGTAAAAGCAATTTAAAATAAAATTACACCATGATTTTATCAAAACACATATTTCCAATATGTCGATATCGTGTGAAAATTACTTTTAATTATACAAATTTATTTTACGCAAATGTGAACGAGATTATTCTAGTTTTTACTTTATATGGTTTTAATACCTAATTTAGAACTTGTATAAATTAATAGCTATAAATAATGATAGCTAGTTTAAAATTGTACTTAACTATAAAAGTAGACTTCTGATGTTAGCGACAATCATTAACTCTTTTTTTATGTAATTAATTTGTTGTATTTTTTCAACATTAATTCCTATGAATTGAAATGAAAATCCTTTATTAACGTAGGCATAGACTTGGCATGCACTTGTTCATCGTCAGAATCTATTTTTGGCTTCGGAAAGGCATATGACGAGAAGACAGCCATAAGAAACTCGTCAATTATAGCCTGTGTTTATAACAACAAAAAAAAACCTAGTATTGTAGACATATTTATTTACGTAACTGTTTTATTTATTAATATTTTTACAGATTGTCTCGCTACCTGAATATTTGAAATGCTGAAAATGAATGATAGGAGATTATTTTTTCCTATATTTTTTTCTCGAGTAGTCATGAGCAGGACCACCCTCTGGTGCCCGCTTATCGTTGAGTTTTGGGACACGTTGTATATCCAACAATTATCTGTCGCTTATTTACAATGTCCGGTTCAATGTTGGCGCCACAAAGGAATAATGATAACGATAAATGACCACAGTTGGTAACTTGCATCGCGGACGTGAATGCGAAACTGCATAATACGCGTGACTTGTTTGCTCATTTGTGACTCTTTGTTTGTCTATTGATTATTACCAGTATGAGTAATTTATGGTATTTTGTTTATGAATAAATACTTTGAATTATTTATTATTTTTTTGCTATTTGCTTGACGGACCGCACCATGAGCGGAGACAACTGCTTCTACAAAGTAATGTTTGCAGGCAGAAGTACGCTATGCCGGCTTAAGGGAGCTTGAGAGTGCACACTTCTCTCACATTCGCTCCTCAAGCCGCGTATAGTGGAGGCGCTTTTCTCCGTGGTAGCTATAATTTCTAGCCAGTGTTGTCATATGCCGAGTCACAATAAAAGTAAATGTAAATAGAAAAAAAGAAGAATAACATAATGTCTCATTTGTAAATACTAAGAGTACTTTTAAAACCGTGGGCGGATTAGATTTACGTTTCAGTACAGCCTCTTTAATAAGTATTCCTGTCTGGCTTCTGCGTGGGATGTCAACTAGTTATAAACATAATATAGTTAAATGTACATTGCGGACTTTATTCTTTCGATTAAGAATGACAAGCTTTAATAAAATTCCATGTATTGAAAAATATTGTTGCACCATAAGTAAAGCGAAGTAAAGCGGTGTTAACGACCTATTGCCACATCTTCGACGGGCATTCATATAATAATGAATTAAACAGATTATCAGCCAATTTGAATCTACATAAGCTAATATAAACCGAAACGCATAATTAGTATTGTACGTTTAGCATTATAAAAGAAAACAGATGATCAATATTTTAATTTAATAAAATAGATATCTACGCATAAAATTAAAGGTTAGTGGATGAATATCTTATCTACCTATATATAAACGAGTGATAACGAGAGGAGTTTGTCCTGACAATCCGGACGATCACACTTATCAAGCCGGCATAGAGGAGACGAGTCCTGCCTGGGAACATGGATAGCACTCTAGCATAACATTACTCGGTGTAACAGACTCGAACGCAACAGAATTTGAAGGAAGCTTTTGCATGTTAAATTTTGAAATGAGTGACTAATTTTGATTAAAATGTTTAACTGTGGAATTACCCGGACTGCAAAATAGAAAATATATTTATTTACCTACATATTACTTAAGACTCAAAAGATCTATTGTGCGAAAGTGGATGGCAGTGTCGGAAGGGGGCGCCCTAGGAAGACCTTTCTCAGTCAGATCGGTCAAATGCTGAGAAAGGGTCAGACGAGGAGCACCCTCATCCGACGTGCATGCATGAGGGGAGTAATGGAAGTGGTCGAAGCGAAAGTGGTATGTAGAGAGAGGAGTCGCTGGCGCTCCATAGTTTCTGCCTACCCCAGAGGGAACAAGGCGTGAGCTAAGTAGTAGTAGTAGTAGTATTTAAGCACCCATATATTTCATACTTCTATTATATGTAGGTACGTAAAATTATTTGTCATTTCCGATGTCACTAATAAATAAATGAGATCATTGCTATATTAGTAGTTTTCATGGAATCCCTACAGTTCATTTAATAAAGATTTCCTTCTATTATAATGTTTCGTTTGTTTACCTGAATAACAACGATATGTCGTCGGGCGGTCGGATTATTTAGGCCGATATCGGTGTCCGATGTTGGAGCGCCTTTTTACAACTCACTCATAAATTGACGTTAAAAAAAATTGACGAAAAACGTGTGTTCTATTCTATATTGTGCATTATATATAAATCTTATCATTAGAAGTTTTTGTTTTGTAGTAGATCATTTCACGGGTGTTATACTTGAAATTGGTACTACTCCAGACTGGGCTAATAATGCCTTCCACTCCCAGACCCCTCAGTCTGGCTACAGTCTGGTTTTGTAATTATAAGATACTATTTTATTAAGTGGAGCAGCTTAAGTTTTATGTTTAAAGTGTAATAGAAAGGGAAAAGTAAATCCAAAATGTGCGTGGGTAGTACTTTATAGGGATCGCGATGAGTTTGTAGACCGGTCTGATGATTGCGAGACCAGTTGACCGACCAGTCGTACGACCCCTTGAAGTGCCCTTTGTATATCAATTTAAAGGTAAAAAGAGTTACGTAAAATCCTTAAGTTTAAGATTGATGTTAAGTGTAAACATGGGTATGTGATAATTGTGTTAATGGGTAAATGGAGCGGTCAAAAATTATTATTATGTGGCTCGGGCATATGATAACACTCCGCCTCATGTTAAGCTAGAGTGCGGTCCATGAACGGAAACAACTGCTACTACATAGAAATCTCTACAGACAACAGTCGCCTCCGCTATGTTGTCTTGAGGAAACGAACATACACCATCCAAATTGACAGTGCACACTAATCTCGTTATACCTGGCTACTTCCAAATTGATCCCGAAACGCGACTAGGTCACTTCACGGGTTATACATTTGAAAGTGGAGGTATTACCCTAGGATGAGAGACTAGGCTGATCACCATCATCAGTCTGCCTACCACTCTTTTCTGAGATTATGTAAAGTATTGCTTTTAAAGAGTGGTAGACAGACCATTACGGTTATTAGCCTAGTTTATCATCCTAGGGTAATACCACCACTTTTAAATTACATTATGTTACGGAACTGCGGTATTTAGAAGAAAAAAACTGTCATTTAATTTTAATAGTACGACATGTGACCGCACTCTGTCTGATGTAAGGCACTCGTCGCCGCCATGCCGTCGCTTTGACGAGACGAGTGTGCACTGTTTCAGATTCCTGTCGTAACTGTTAGATTAGTAGATTTAGGCAAAAAAAAGGAAAAGCGTATAAATTATTAAACTTACTTAACCTCAAAATCCAAAAGTAATTAGGTGCTAAGAAATATTATACAAAAAAAGAAACAGTAACCGATTAATTAATTAATTATTTTTTTTGCAAAAACTAAATAAATAAGAGAAATCTTTCAAACAAAAAATCGAACACAGTGGAAAATCGTTGCCAATCGAGTTAAAAGGTCGAAAAACATTACGAAATCGAGATCTTTAATACACATTTTTTTAAGCAGAAGTTAATCTTTTCACGCATCAGACGACCTTGTTATCTCATATCGTGATTCAGCAACAATATTATGCTATAATTATTTAAGTGAAAACGCTTTCGTTATTGTATTTAATAAAATAAACAAAAAACATACATTTCCCAAAATATTACTATATGGGTTCAAATCCATATAAAAAAATATATTTATTTATTTTATTTATTAGGGCATCGAACAGCTTTATATTAAACATATTTTTTTATAAATATGTATACATCTAAGAGCCAATAATTGATAACACAGATATGCAATAAACTAATAAGAAAAAGTACAGTCAATTGAAGATAAACGTATTAATACAAACTCGTCTGTCGTCTGGCGTCAGGCTAAGCTGATCTAAGAAAGTACTGCGGTTATTTTGTTTACTTTTTACCAATAGATCGATTGATTCAGGTGTGAATTAGTAGAACTATGTTTAGTATAAAATTATTCGGGAAAAGTGAAAACATTTTCAATAAAGACAAAATTTATAAGCCAGACAACTGTCTGCAGAAACTCTGTGGCACAAGGTACCTACCTACCTATACAACGGGCGAAGCATATAATTTTACACTTTTAGTAGCTACTCAGTGACCTATAAACTTGAAATTAAAAAACAAAAATGTACATTTTTGAGTCAAACTTCCGAGAATTAACTCACAATATTTAAAGATCAAAGGGTTGATTCTTTGACTTCGGTGTAAAACGTAACATCAATCATCATCAGAATATTGAGAAACTGTTTTTTTTTTTAATGCATTAAAACGAACATGTATTGAGAAAGCACTCGTCAGATTTGATATTTTGAACAAAAGTAGGAAATGAATATTGTTACCTGATTGTTACTGATACAATGAACTTTCAATTCAATTTTGTTTGATTCCTTAATGTCTTAAATCTTAAAAGATCTACGTTTTCAGTATTTTGATAATATTTTTAGTAGATCGACATATTGTGACCTCACGTACGAGGAACTGAGACAATAATTGTTATAGAGAAATGTCTGCACACCCCAGTCACCTTCATTATGCCGGCATAATGATAGTTTTACCCGACTACTTCATTCTAACACTGATGTAGATTAATTTTTTATTAATATTTCGATAAAAAATTAAAGTCAAGCAAAAATCAGGGTCCCGGCTGTTCTTGCACGGATTTACAAGTTTGTATGATTTTTAGTTACATTTTAACATAGGAAATTTACTATACAACATAATTTACCTAATCGTTTAAAAGTTTGAAAGTTTATCCTCAATATAAAATGCAATACAAAGTAAAGGATCTTATATAGTTTTCTAGACTACATAGACAGTCTGTCTAGACTCTAGACACTCGTTTATCCGAGTGTCGATAAACTGAAAGGGTGAAGAACCAGTAAATCTGCACTTTTCAAGTGTATCCCTAAAGTTACTACTAAAAGTGACTTTCTAAAGTGACTCATTCATTCATGTGGATCTTTATTAATTTTTTTTTAATCTTATAACACTATAGCCGGTTGCAGATCAAGAACTAAGTTCGTAATTCTCCGCCTATGCGAGCTAAACTAACTTAGATCTGCAATCAACCTGAATTTCATTTTGATTGAGGAATATTTTATAAAGACCCTCTGTCGATGGTTATACTAACCACAGAGAAGTGTCTGCAGGCCTCCGTTATACCGGCTTGGTTGACTATTTCTCTGGTAATAAATAATTATTAATTTTCACGATTTTTAATATAATAATTTTACGAGGATTAAAATAAAAAATAGGGAATTATTGTTTGTTTAATTTATTTTTAATAATTAATAGGTACCCAATTGAAATACCTTTTGAAGCAGTAATTCAAGGGTTAACGTTAACAGATTGTTATTAACAATTTAAAGCCATTATTTTTACAAGTGGTCGAAGTCAAGTGTTTAAGTGCGAGTGCACCGGAAGGGGAAAATGCATTAAATCTGGGCCGATATAGTGTTTGTAATAAATATTATAGGTGCTAATATATTTAAACGGTCATCCGTCAATGCGGTTATTAGAAAGCATAAATGTTATTAAAATTGGGACGATATGGGTCATTTTAACAGACTTTTTAGTAGGGATATTGGATTAGTTCGATTTTCCTTGAGTTACATTTGTCCGTGGGACGAATATAGTAGGTATAATATAGTAGGTATAAGTTTTACAAGACGTGCTTATTTTTACGCTTGTTGTACGCCTGCTCAGTTCTCGAGTGTTAAATTTGAAAGTGGTGTCTGGGACGGAAGACTGAACTAATAACTATTATCTAACAATTTTAATTTTAAAAATTTCATTAAACTAATATTTAGATAAAAAGCATATAAAGTACATATAAAGTTACTATAAAATTAGATCACTTTTGGCTGGAATTTTAGAGATGTGAACATCGCTCACCCGTAACTCCCGTGAAAGGAGCCGCGTTTCAGGATGAGTTTGATAGTAGCCGGGTAGAAGGAAAGGAATGTGTCCATTTCTAAACGATACATATTCGTCCTTAAGCCGATATAGCGGAGACGACTGTTGCCTAACATTTCTCTTTGGTAGCAATTGTTTTCTTTCATGTACCGCATTTTAAGATCAATCCATATATTTATCTTTTTTGTGCGATTTATCTGATGGGTCGAATTCGTCTTCGGTCGAGTTGTAACGTTCCTCCGTTACAGTTTGGTTTTATAATACAGTGGCAAACGCGTGATGTTATTGCACAGTTGTGCATATGTTGGCGGATGTTTATTTTGTTTGTACTGCTACTGTACCGACCTATTTTTAGGTGATATCGTGATGTGAGACGCTTTCTCACGAATCTCGCCTTTTTATTTTGATAACGTTTATAATTATATATTATAAACTACTTACTTATTTGAACAAATGTTTTTTCGAATTATATCCAATAAATAAAATCCAAAACATACAAATTATTTTTAGCTGTACACCAAGCATAGTTAAAACATAATTTTGTAACGGATGATTAATTTAAATTGTCAGCATTGGCCATCTCAACAAACATTGACTGGTGGCTTCACATTTTACTAATACCTGAAACGCAAAACATCCGGGTCATTTTTAAAAACCGCAGTAGAGATAGATTGCGTATAATTAACCGCAATGTGCGGTAATAAGTCATTTATATCATACTAGCTATTATTTTTCATAAATCAGTTTCAAGTATTTATAAAAATTTTCAGTGACTCGAATCTAATCTTACTAATATTAGGTAGGTTGTTTATTAGATATTGTTATTAGCCATAAAACATAGATTAAGGGCGTGGTTATTAGATAATTTAACAACTAAGCTTATTTGAATAGAGGGAACGGATATTGGGAAATGGGGTAGCAGGAAATTCGCCTATCGATCGAAACCACTTCATTTTGATTGCGTTAGTCATCCTCGCTTTAAGATGGACAACTTGACCACGTTTCATCTAAGTAAGTGTTTTAGCAGAAGATATTTTCTTGTGGTTTAAAAATTAAACTGTTTAATGAATATTTAGGTACACCTAAGTTTATAAATAATAGTTTATGACAAGGGTCAGATGAGGAGCACCCTCAACCGACGTGCATGCATGAGGGGAGTAATGGATGTGGTCGAAGCGAAAGTGGTATGAAGAGAGAGGAGTCGCTGGCGCTCCATAGTTTCTGCCCACCCCAGTGGGAACAAGGCGTGAGCTAAGTAAGTAAGTATGTTTATGACAAGCACTGCTTTAAAAAGTTTGGACGCAAACAATACAATACAATACAACAGGGATAGTCAGAGAAAACGGAACGCCATTTACCACGATCCTGACACAACTCCCTCGCTTCCCTCACATCCACAATTATCTTCATACACGCCCAACTTTCATAACAACTTAAAAAAAAACTGCACTGCGGATTCTGCGTTGATACACACACATTATTGTCAATAGTAACGCGTCTACGGGTATGCGATATGCTCCAATTTAAAAAAAAAATCTCAATCCAATTTCTGAAACCAAATCAAATATTTTCTTGAACGATACACGCAACGATTATTTATTTAATTCAAGTTTTAATAACGAAAAACATGTAAACGGAAATAATCACCACGTTTGTGGAAGAATTAACAAAACTACAAGCATTCTCTTTGAAAATCGCAATTTAAATTTTAACACTAATTCATCGACATAAACATGGTGAAACTTAACCTAAAGGGCAACGTGTTTCACTAATAACGACCTAGGTATAACAACACAAACAAGAAACTATAAACTTTATTGCGTTGTAATAGAGCTCAAAATATTTTCTATTTATTCACATCTCATTTGTAGTTGAGATCATGAGCAATATAAGAATGACATGTACACTTATTACTACAATTGTTTTCTTCCTTTCTAGTCAATTTAAATTGACATTTTTATATTTTCTTTTAGAAATTATCTTCAAACGTCTCCTTCAAAACTATCACTAACTCGCCGCAATACTAAGAATATAGAGAGATAGTAGTCCGCCCTGTCAACCTGGACGGTATATCGGAGGCGACTGTGCATTGGCGGACTAAGCACGTGCCTAGGGCCCGTTATTTTAATTATGTTTATTTAATTTTTGTACGTGACTTTTTTACTTTTTTTTCTTGGATTCGAATAATTGAATAGAACTACATACTATATCTTTAAAACCAATTATCATGACTGAAAAATAGGCCCGGAATTACAATGTTGCCTAGGGCCCACTTTAGTCTTAGTCTGCTACTGCGACTGTGGTAGCAATTGTCGCTGCTCACAGACCTAGGTAGTCTTAAAATCAGACATTCTGCGCAGACAATCTGCGGTCACATGACTACCATAAAAATTGTTCCTAGTGTAAAATTTGGACAATAAGGCTAATTCTTTTTATTGTACCTATTTTTTTTATTGTAGCTCGACATGTGACAACACTCCGCCTGATGTAAAGCTAGAGTGCGGTCCATGAACGAAAACAACTGCTACTACAGAGAAATCTCTACAGGCAGCAGTCGCCTCTACTATGCCGGCTTGTAGAGACGAGCATGTACCATCCAGATTGACAGTGCACACTCCTCTCGTTATACCTGGCTACTTTCAAACTATTCCCGAAACGCGACAAGGTCACTTCACGGGTGTTACATTCGAAAGTTGTGGTACTGACCCAGGACCTATTCGCCGATATTATAAGCAATGATTAATCCAATTATTAAAAAAAAAGAATAAACGTTGAACCAAGAACCAACATTCACTCATTAAATCAACTCACTCTTTTAAATTATTCTAACTCTTTTTATTCGATTCCTACTGGCATTGACGGGCATTTGTAATGTCAATCTTAATAATAACAATTAAGAATCATTTAGATTTTTAAACGTAAATTGAATACTAATTATTATTCATGCCCTATATTTATTTAATAAATTTTATTTAATATTTAATAAATTAATAAACTTAAATTTTATTTTATCAGCCCAATCTGCCGTGCTAGTTGAGAGTGAGTCGGTTATAAAGAGAGGAGTATGCCCTCGTGCACATGCGTATGGCTTTTCAAGCCGGCATAGCGAAGGCGCCCGCTCCCTGCGAAGATTTCTCTGTAGTAGCCGTTGCACTGTAATGGGTCTACTTAAATAGGTCAGTAGCAAAAAATAAAAACGATGTAACTTTTCCTGCTATCTAAATATTCTATTAAAGTACCTACATTTATGAAATGATAGCTACACGTAAATCTTTACATCCTGTGTAAAGTTAGCTATCCATTGAATCGTATCTAAATAATAAATGTGTCACGTATGACAAACAATAAATACTAAATCTGAATCACTTTGTAAACTTTAATTAAATTGTACGCGTCTATGACGATACGCTTCAACTATTAAACAAAAATTGTTCGCTAAAAACGTTCTTATGTAAGAAATTAAATATTAACATAGGTAATTTTTTTTTTTTTTTTTTTTTTTTTTTTTTTTTTTTTTTTTTTTTTTTTTTTTTTTTTTTTTTTTGGCCGATGTAACATGCTCGTTACATATTTAATTACATAAAAGTTTAATACAAGTTTACACAAACTATCAATTAAAGAGGAAAAAATTACGCGCTAAAAATAATAATAAAGAATGAAGGTAGGTTGCACATTACAGAAAAATTTAACGTTTATTTATAAATTAATAATCCGTAACTAAATTAAACATTACGAAGAGTTAATAAAAGAAAATGTTAATTGCCACAAAAGGATATTTAAAAAAATATATATTTACCTGTTTATCATAACACCAAATACCACCACATCTGAAGCAATCATCGCAATTTGTTATACTCGTTTCGTTATTACAATCCCTGGCTTCAATTAATGAAATAATTGAAATAATTATAAAAAATAATACACTATTAACCGCCATTATCATCAAAACGTTTAATAATGTAATGTCGTTTTAAAAATAAAAACTTTTAACCGATTCTCACATACGCGTACACGACCAGCGCGCGCGATTTTTCGTAAAGACTGATTGCAGCAACACGCCCGACGCGAGAGACAGCTACTTACAAACTAAAACAAGAAAACCTGATGATGTAAATCGTGTAATGAATCATTTCCATAAAGGCCGAATATCCACCAAATAGTAGCTTAAATTATTATTTTTTATATTTTTTTTATTGTTGCAACACTCCGTCTGATGGTAAGCTGCGGTTTACGAACGGAAACAACTGCTACTACAGATAAACTTCTACAGGCAGCAGTCGCCTCCGCTATGCCGGCCTGAGATGACGAGTGTGCACCATCAAAATTGACAGCGCACATCCCTCTCGCTATAGACCGCGTTGGTACCTTCACGGGTGTTACATTCGATTTCGAAAGCGCTAACATAGGTACAATTTTATTTATTAATTATATGATGAAAAAATTGCTTGCGTATTGATTTTTTTTATTAAGTTTTCATCATAATTTAATTTAAGAAAAGGAAAGGAAACTTGCCAAAAAAAAGGAGTCAAAGTATCTACATCAGTGGGGTGGAGAACTGAACTCCTCAATCAAAGTTCCAGCAAACTAATCAAACCAACTGCCGGTCCACCACAACCAGTAATCGCAGCAACCGACCCCGCAAAGCCTGCATTCGTACAATAATACGAGAATACATTCACTGTGTAGGTATGGACTCCCAAATTTTGACGTCAAACAAAATTTATTTCAATTAACAGAAAGTAAATTTTCAGTTGTGTGATGCTGTAATTTTTAACAGAGATAAACTTATGACTGAAAGCGTGGGTGTGAAAGAATAATAAACTAGCTGAAAAATAGCGACATCTAGTGGGTATAAACGAAAATACAATAAAAAAGCGATACCAAAATTTTGTACACTTTAATTTAAGCCACATCAAATATGATTGAAAACGAAATTGAAAATACAAATTTTACTTAAAAAAAAACCTCACATTTCTAAAAGTTGTATATATTTTATCTCTTTTCTACAAATGCATAGATTAATTTAAAGGAAAGAGATGACAAATAAAACAATGTACGAAACAACTTTTTTTAACTAACAGATCTACCGAATGTCGGATTAGAGAACGTAGTACTGGCGGGGGCATAAATTGGATTATTAGTTTCTGGCCAAAGAGACGACGTATATTGTTTTTTAAATCGCTCATATTCTCGACGATCACGTGCGTTTGTTAAACACTTCCAAGCTATCAAAGTTAACAAACCTATAAGTATTACTAAGCCAAGAGATAACCCTCCGAACACTGAAACAAAAATTAATTACGTTATAGTAACCTGACACTGGCATGAATACATTGTTGGCATTGCCATTTATCAATGAAGAAAACGTTATAGTAATGCAGAATGCACTTCACTGGACGTAAATGGTGGACCTGGATGGTGCACATTTGTCTCATCAAGCCGGTATAGCGGAGTCGACTGCTGCCTTTGTGGTAGCAGTTGTTTCCGTTCATAAATTGCATATCATATCATCAATCATATCCCGAGTTATGAGAAATGTGAATGAGACACAAATAAGTTATTAAATTAATTTGTTATTAAAATATTATAACGCCTTCAAAATAATAATAGCAATAATTATTTGAAATAATAGGATTTTTAAATTTTAAAGGAAAAACTTACTAAAATAACTTTCCGCACAATCACTTTCTAATTGCACCATAATCTTAACATATTTCCCATAATGTTGATATAAGAAAACAGTATAACAACCAATACCAGTCTTAATGTCTTTACATTTAATCCAATCTTCGGAATGAACTTGAGGAATTTTTTCAACAAACTCCGCTAAAATTAAACTGTCACATTTACTCTGGCAAAGATCTGTATTATTTTTCTCTTGATAATAGCAGAGGGCGCAATCTGTGAGTGATATACACTGCCTTGTGTTACAAAGTTGACCAATGCAGTCTTCAATACTGCAATAGGGTTCATTTTGTTTTCTAACATCCCAAAGTGGCAAAGGATCACATTCGCAAGCGCCACAATTGCAACTTCCTCTATCTGAACAAATCTGGAATAAAAGTTAACATATCACTTCACTAAAGACTGATGAAAGAGATTTAAAGAGAGATGACTGCCGAAAACGATGGAAGATACTAACCAAATGTGAAATAGGATCAATACAGTTATCAACAGAGGTGGTACAATCACAAGCGTCGTTCTTCCAACCGGAAAAACATCTGCAACTTCCACATTCACATTTTCCATGTCCAGAACATAATGAATTGTCAACTATGTTTATATGACAATTACTTTTATCGCAATTGCAATTTGGACCTGTAATGTAAATGTGTTTAAGCCCCTATGCCACATAAAGCTTGGGGTTGATTGAGGGTTTTCATAACCTGACCCTTCTTGAGCAGTTGACCGACTTCCTTTCATCACTACCATTAACTTTTGCACGATAAATCTCTTTAATCTCATCTAAATACATGATCATACGAAAGTAGATGGCAGTGTCAGAAGGGGGCGCTCTAGGAAGACCTTTCTCAGTCAGATTGGTCAGAAAAACTACTTAGAAAGGGTCAGATGAGGAGCAACGTGCATACATGAGGGGAGTAATGGATGTGGTCGAAGCGATAGTGGTATGTAAAGAGAAGAATCGCTGGCGCTCCATAGTTTCTGCCCACCCCAGTGGGAACAGGGCGTGAGTTAAATTATGTATTTATCTAAATACATGTATTCGATATATCGTTTAGATAAATATTCGTATTACCTTCATAATTCTCATAACAATTACATATACCACAAATACATTCTCCATTACCACTGCATGTAAGTTTAGTTGTATTATCTACACAAGCTTGATTATCAGAGAAGCCACTTTCGTTTGTTCTGCATTTACAATTCTCTCCGTGCCTGCAAATAAAGGGAAATAAGTGATTATAAAACTGTTTGAAAAAATTTACACCTAAACTACCTGATTTATTTTGACAAAAACTTGTAGATAAATTCCAATATTAGTAGACCAACAATTATTACAAACCCAAATACAAATAGAATCAATCTTCTCCTACATATAATACTTCTTTTTTTTATTGTAGATCGGCATGTGACAACACTCCGCCTGATGTAAAGCTAGAGTGCGGTCCATGAATGGAAACAACTGCTACTACAGAGAAACCTGTACAGCAGCAGTAGCAGTCGCCTCCACTATGCCGGCTTGAGAAGACGAGCATGTACCATCTTAGATTGACAGTGCACACTCCTCTCGTTTTAAATTGATTTAAATACTCTAAATTGATTACTTGCCTATTTTCATTACATTTGCATATCCCACATTCAAAAGATCCACCACCAAAACATTTTAACGAATTTGATTCAGATCTTCTGTCACAATCGCATTGTTTCAAGATATCAATGTCTAAGGTAACCTTTTCGTGTAGGCCTTCGGGTACAAGATTTATTGTGAAATTGTCAATTCCATCATATGATAGAACTTTTATCGTTGCTTCAAAGTCAATGATACCTTTACTTAGAATACATTTTTCATTTTTATTGTGTTTACCCGCACTACAGTCTGGTTGAAATGTAAGATCTATATTTTTAGTCAATTTATTATTCAAGTATATTGTTTTTATTCCTATTGTTTTTGATATTTTCTGAAATGAATTTGGAGTATAATATTCGGTTCAATTAATAAATTTCGTTCTAGAAACACTTTTAGAAAACGTACATACCTTATAAATATCAGTTAACTTCTTTACAATTTCATTAATATTAGTCAACGAAAAATGATGCGACCCTTTTATTGCTTTTTGTAACGAGTTATAGCTCCCAGCTACATTTCGATTTGTTGAAATAAACATTATTATTATTTCATTATCTGACGCCATTTTGTTGATTAAACTTAGAGACGGATAATCTAATTCGCGTTCTTTGCTATATGTCTTATCTTCCAAATAACATTTCCCATCATGGGGTTTGAAAATTCCCGCCCATTTACCATCTCCTGCCGCATGGTACGGACCGTCTGTCATAAATACTATAATTTTTCTCGATTCATTTCTCCATCCTATCTTGTCTTTACAGGCCATTACTTGTGATAATGCATCGAAACCACCTTCAGGTCCATCAAAGTTTGTTCTTAATTTATAAAGTTCCACACTTTTTAGGAACTCTTCTACGTTAGCCGTTAATTTTAATTCGTTTCTAAAGGAATATGTTATGGTTCCATTTTCTCTAAAATATTAATGTTAATTAAATTTTACTTTTATCATCTTTTGTTTTAAAATTTCAATACATTTTTTTTATTGTAGCTCGGCATGTGACAACACTCCGCCTGATGTAAAGCTAGAGTGCGGCACATGAATGGAAACAACTGCTACTACAGAGAAGCCTGTGCGGGCAACAATCACCTCCACTATGCCGGCTTGAGGAGATGAGCTGGTTTTGGTTAATCTTGATGAATTGTTCGTTTGACATATTAAAATTAATATTTACATGTGTTTGATACATAAGTTAATTAAATATAAACGTGATAGGCCAAAAAAGGATGCCCTGGCCCAAGAATATTTATGTATATTATTTTAAAATATACTCACATGACAAAAGGCATAAGATTTTTGTCAATAAATGTTCCCAAACCCATATTAACATTATTAGTTAACGCTCTCATAATCTTATAAATTTCATTTCCTTGCTTTTTCACAGCTTCTTTCGTCGCCATCATGGATTGAGACGCATCTAACAGAAAATACAAGTCCACTGGATAATGTTTTGCAGCTAAAAATTTGAAATTAAACTTATGTTCTTCCCCAACCCGAAGATTTAATTTCATCCTTTGAGGTTTAATTTGCGTTACTTCTCCAGAAGCTGAATTAAAGTCTTTGTTTTCGATTATTTCAGTGTTACTTTTTGGATTTTGTATTTCGCTTTCAGTGCACCAATTTTTAGCTTCGTTAATTGGTTTACATCTCACAATGTCAGTCATGTTTTCCTGTAAACACAATTTGTTGTTACATTTAAAAAAGAAATATTGTTAGGCAAGCGGTGATGGTGGCTATTACCCCATTAGTAACATCCATGAAGTGACCTAGTCACGTTTCGGGATCAGCTTGGATCCTTGGAAGTAGCCAGGTATAAAGAGAGGAGTGCGCACTGTCAACCTGATTGATGCACATGCGTCTTTTCAAAAAACTTTAGCAAATGCAGACATTACTTTTCGGCAGCCGTTGTCTCTATTCATTCACTTTAGCTTGACATCAGGCGGAGTGTGGCTACATATATGAGGCATAAAAATTAGTTACAATTTTCTGTCTATGCCTCATTATTAAGTGTGCGGTTTAAAACCGGTTATCGAATCCGTACTACTCGCACTCTTAGACCCAACATCGACTGCGTACTTCTCAAATTACTTATAGTTTTAAAATCTAATAACAATACTTACTGATGCACACCAAACACACATTTGAGAGTCCAAAATACACTCCTGACACGTTAATTTTGATTCACATGAATTTATTGCTGCCATTACCACATAATTTTGCAGTAAAATACATAATACTACATTTGAAACATACATGATTATTAAAATAAACTAAATTATCAATAATGTTTTACATGTTCTTTATAAGGAAAATATGATCTTTACTACCTATTGGTTATTATTTTAAGTTAATTGGAGAACATATTTTTTCCTTAAATAACAGTTAATTTTTTTCATAATTTAATTATATTTTATTTATAATTTACTTTTACCTTTAAGGGTTAATAATAAAATGGTTAAGGACATGTTTTTTTTTGGAAATTAATTGATAAAGGTTCTCCATCAAATCAGTGTCAAATATTCATAACAATGCTTTTTTCGTATGCATTCCGAAACCACGTCATCGTTTAGATTTCTTTTTGTATTACTCTGTTAATTGAGGTTTTTTTTTTGTTTTTGGTTCACACACACAGCTATTTTACTCCCATAGATGATCCTCCAGCGTTGGGACAGGAACACATAGGTATTAGTTATCAATAAATATGACGTTATTAAATATAACAATACAAGGACGTTGATCAAGGAAAAAATTGTCATTATTCACACTAATGTCCAAGAAGTAGTAATTTTCATAATGCATTTTATTCTTACAGTAATTCTTTTAATAAACATAATAGAAGTTGACATAGTGTTCTCTGATTCGCAGTGTAGTAAGATAAATAATTGTGGTGGCTGTATTGGTTATGCGAAAGCTTCGTGTTATTGGTGTTTAGCGGTAACCTTTTTGTCTTCAAATATTGTAATTATACTATACGTTGCGTCGCGTTTCGGAAGTTGCCGGGTGTCATGCCCTGTTTTCATTTTCTCAAATCCCGCTATGCCGGACGCGACTGCTGTCCGCAGACATTTTTCTGTGCCAGCACTTGTCTCCGCTCATGGGTCGGTATTAGTAAACATCAGGCGTACTGAGGATGTTCACTAGCCTGAGTATATTAAAAATAAATTTGAAGTAGGTATACCTAACAGGTAACAATTATATTTACAATAACGGATGAAATCGCCAATGACTCCAAGATTCATCGAGGAGATGAGAGGTTAAATTTTTTTACGGTCATGTAAATAATATATGTTTAAATAATATGTTTATAAACAGGACGATTATGATGGAAATCGTTGTGATGTACACGAAGAATTACTAAAAACATGCAAAGACAAAATATATCCAAATGATAAATTCAAAAAGTTAAAAATTATCAAGGACGACAATTTTAGTTCGGACATGGATAATGTAATCCAAGTGAAGCCGCAACATATAAAACTCGAAGCATATCCAGGGATTAAAACATCCTTACGAATGTCTTATAAAGCCGCTAAAGATTATCCGATAGATATTTACTATTTGATAGATAATTCTTTTTCAATGACAGAACATAAAAAGATGTTGGCTTCAGAAGGAAAAAGGATCCCAAAAAGTCTTAGTTCCATATCTAATAATGTTTACATGGGCGTTGGAACATTTATTGAGAAACCGGCTATTCCGTATGCTCAGTAAGTATTAATATTAAAAAGCCCTACCACAGACAAAACGTTAGGACACCAGCAACTAAGCAGGTAACACAAGCATATAACACCCAGACTTAAAACAAATAGGTACTTACTTTTTTATTCTATATTTTTTACTTTTGTCTTTTATTGTTACAGACAAGTCAATAAAGCTTATAGCTTCCAAAATCATGTATCGTTAACTAACAACATGGATAGGTTTACTAATGCAATATTGAATATGCATTCCGGTTCTAATTTAGATGACCCAGAAGCAGGATTCGATGGTCTTATGCAGACAATGGTGTGCAAAGAACAAATTGGCTGGAGAAATACTTCACGAAAAATTGTGGTTGTAGCGACAGATAATACATATCATAGTGCTGGAGATGGAAAAATGGTTGGAGCGTTTAAACAGAATGATATGTTATGTCACACGACTGATAAAGGCTATTATGTGGAAGAACTATTGTATGATTACCCATCAGTTAGTCAAATTAACAAGATTGCTGTTAAGAACGGATTTCTTGTCATATTCGCAGCTACGGCTTCAATGAAAGATGTTTATCAAAATCTAACAAATGAAATTAAATGGTCCATTTATGCTGAGTTGCAACAGAATTCGAATATTGTGGAAATTATCGAGAAAGAGTATACTGTAGGTTTAACATTATTTTTAAAACTTAACGTAATTTCTCTCCGTGTGTTCGTATTTAAGTTAGCTTGTATTTTAATAGGAATTTTTAGCTCTACCGTTTGCATGTTTTTTTTTTATTTAAGCAATAATTCGAGTTTTATTTCAGAAATTGACACAATCATTACATTTAATCTCAATTACCTCTAGCAATATTGATTTAAAATTGTCACCAAATTGTTTAGAACATGGTAACGAAGATTGTAAAATCGAATACAAGGAAATTAAAGACATTAACGTCACTATCGAAATTAAAGATTGTATGTCTAAACCAGAGCTTGTTGAGATTAGCACCCAAACAGGGGATAAACTTGTAATCGAAGTTGAATCAATTTGTGATTGTGAATGCGAGAGAAAAGGAATACAAAGGAATTCAACTAAGTGTTCCTCAAACGGAACTCTTGAGTGCGGAATTTGCAAATGCAATGAAAATAGGTGAATTACTGATACCATAGACAATTTTTAAGTATATACTCTTTTGGTAACTGATACATAAATATATTTACAGAAGCGGCGATAAATGCGAATGCGATATAACAACAGGATTTAATAAGAACTATATGAAAAAGTGCAAAATGAACAGTAATAATACTGAAACTTGTAGCGGCAGAGGAGTTTGCAGGTCAATAATATAAACTTCTCCGTAACTAATTTACCTTTACTTTACGACAAGTATTCAAATATTCCTCCTCCAAATATTAAGCCTCCGTTTTGTCCTGGTTTTGGCAACTTTAATAACTTAGGTTTTTAAGTTAGAATTTTAACCACTGCATACATAGTTCTGGTTACTAAAAAAGTTGCATTTCGCTTATAAGTTAAAATTCCAGCTGTGGAGTCTGCGTATCATGTGACAAGGGTTTCTCCGGGCCATTCTGTCAGTATGACGAACAACGTTGTAGAAACAGTGAAGATGAGCTGTGCTCCAACCATGGAAAGTGTCATGAAGGCAAATGTGTGTGCGATGAAGACTGGAGTGGTGACTATTGTAATTGCCAAAATAAAAAATGTATTGCGCCATATTCAAAAGAGGTAAGTTACTTTTTATGTGTATCCTGAAATCGCTGAATCAGTGTTTTGACACAGAGCAACCAAATTTTCAGCCGGTTTAACTTTATCATGACTTCGAGTACAAGAACATGAATAAACCTTTTACATTTCAACAGGTATGTTCTGGAAGGGGCGTTTGTGAATGTGGAAAATGTATTTGCAATAAAAATGCAAATAATGGAACTTATTTAGGTCTTTATTGTGATAATTGTGAAAATTGCGCAGAAAGTAGATGCATAGAACTCAATAAATATATTATGAAACAATGTGAAGTAACTCAAACGCATAATGTGAGCTGTAAAGATTTAGACAATCGTACGTTAACTATAGTCGATAAAGATTCGTTAATAGCTCATCAAAAGGCAAAATGGTGCAGTTATGTTTTAGAAAATGGATGTTCAATAATATATAAATTTAAATATGTTAATAGAAAACTGGAATTTATTGTTCAGGACATAGACGAGTGCCCACACTTAGCAAATATTTGGAGTGAGTATTGCATCAAATCAAATTAAATTAAACGGGACTATCAAGGAGGTTATTTATTAGCTAGACCTGGTCGTGTTTTAGAATTGTCTTGAAAGTAGTCTGAGCTAACGAGAGGAGTATGCTCCCTTAGTCTGGGCCATGTACTCGCCTCGTGTCGTTAATCTGGTCTAGATCCTACCCTGGCCTGGTCCCTAAGGTGTGTGGAATACCGGATTACTAAAATTATCGTTAATATTAAAGTATCGAAAGAGTTGAAAAGTTACTGTGGTCCCAACCACTAAAACGGAGATTTTAAAAGAGTGAGCCTAATCTCCTTCTCTTCTATTTTCAGTACCAATAGGTGCCGCAATAGGAAGTATATTATTAATAGGTCTGGTAACTGCAATTGTTTGGAAAATATTAGTAGACATACACGACAAGAAGGAATATGAAAAGTTTGTTAAAGAAAGTTCAGGCGCACTTTCTGATCAATCATCAGAAAATCCCTTATATAGAACACCTGAAATAAACTTCACTAACCCAGCATTTCAACCCTCATTTCAATAAATAAATATTTTTAAATCGTTATTTTTTTAAATTTTATTGTAGCTCGGCATATGACAACACTCCGACTGATGTAAAGCTAGAGTGCGGTCCGTGAACGGAAACAAGTGCTACTAAAGAGAAATCTCTACGGTCATCAGTCGCCTCCGCTATGCCGGCTTGAGAAGACAGCAATTAGTGCACACACTTATCATTATTTAAGCTATTTGTGAAAATGATACTAAAATAATAACCCAATGAAAATTTACAAGCTTTATTTCTACACTTAAATTTAATAAAAAAATAAATAAACTCAAATAAAAATAAAGACAAATGACAATTTACATCAAAATTAGTATTTACTTTTTCGAGACACGACTTCTTTTCAATTTCATTGGTGGATCATCGTCTGGCTCCAATTTGACCAGTATGGCCTATAAACAGTAACGATACAGGTTAATAAATACATAACAAAATAAATAAACAACTTTTGGGTAACAAGACATTTTAGGTACTATCAAGAGCGGGGGAGCAGTCCCAGTTTTTTTTTCAAAATTGTTTGTCGGAATATTACAGTTGCCTTCTCTTTCTGATTGTATTATAAGTAAAGGAGATCATTATTTTTGTCAATGTTTCTATGTTTTTTACATATTGCACCTCATTTAGTTGTCTATGTTATGAGGGAAAAACGAAAAATAATGACATGTAAATATCAATCAACTTGACATTGTCATTAAATTTCAATATTCAAAATATATAATATAACTATTGATCTACACTGGTCAGTTGTAATAGAAACGTAAACATAAGTTATATTTAAAGTAGGAGCTGAGAGAAACATAAAAATATGCAAGTAAAACTAGTCCTTAAGGTGGGGCTGCTCCACTGCTCTTGATAATACATGCCGGACTTCTATGAAAAAAAAAAAGGAATTAATTACCCTGTTCTGGTTGTCTGGTCCTTTTCTCCGTGGTCGTGTTGCAGCTTTCACTAAATCTCTGACAGAACAATTATCTTCCATGAGAGAATCTGGCGGACAACAACATCTGAAAAACATTGACTAAATTAATTTCATCTTCTAAAAAGTAACCGAGATAAAAATATATACATACACATTTTTGGGATTATTAAATGATTCCTGTTGGTTAAATGGTGAAAATTTAAGATCAGCGCGGGCATTTTTTAGTAGCCTATTCTCTTCTTCCATCAGACGATCCAAATTTATCACTATAAAAAGGAAATAAGGTTTATAATTTTTTTTTATTGTGGTTCGGCATGTGACAATACTCCGCCTGATGTAAAGCTAGAGTGCACTCCATGAATGGAAATAACAGCTACTACAGAGAAACCTGTGCGGATAGCAGTCGCCTCCACTATGCCGGCTTGAGGAGACGAGCATGTATCATCTTAGATTGACAGTGCACACTCCTCTCGTTATACCTGGCTACTTTCAAACTATTCCCGAAACGCGACAAGTTTACTTCACGGGTGTTACATTCGAAAGTGGTGGTACTACCCCAGGACGGCAGACTGGACAAATAACCATCATCAATCTGCCTACCACTCTTTAATGGTGCCTAAAGGCACTGAGCGACCAAAGTACATATAACAAAGTTACATTGGTACCGGTCAGAATTAGCGAGGTTCGAACACGGGTCTCATCGATCGTGAGTTCACGCGTCTTACCGCTAGACCACGGCCGCTCAAATGTTTTAATATATAAGTATAGTAAAATAAAAAATTACATTGTTGTTGAGCGTGACGATGTTTGTCATCAAAGTCTGATTCTAAATGACGTAATTTAATCTTCAAATCATCATGTTCACACATCTTCATTTTCCATATTCTACATACATTTAGATGTAGAAAAGATAGCTCTTGAGTATTTAAAGCCTAGAAACAAATTCACAATGTCTGGCTGAAATTGTAAATTCGCCATTTTTTAAATAGTAATGTTGCTGTATAATCCCTCTGGTATAAAAACGTTTGATGATGTATACGTGAGTATACATTCATTCCTCTCCTCGAGCCTGCACAGCGGAAGCGACTGCTGCCTACAGACATTTTCCTATGAAAGTCTCACTGTAATTTCTCCCATCCCTCCCTGAAATTTACGTTCTGTAGTTCTGTCCATTTTATGAAAAACGGTAATTTCATACAGAAAGACGACTGCTACCACAGGAAAATGTGTTTGAGCAGCAGTCGCCTCCGCTGTGCTGGTTTGGGGAGACAAAAGAATGGTCATGTTGATATAGCACATTCGTACCCGGCCACTTTTAAGTTTATCCCGAAATGTTACTAGGTCACTTGAAAGTGGTGATGGCAGACTCTTTGCAGATACATTTGTTGGATTTTAACTCACATTAATATTAGTTTTAATAATTTTATCAACAATATATTTTAAATAATCATGCTCTGATTTCCTCTGATTCATATCAACTTGATCAAAAATATTTCTTATTGTATCAGATAAATTAATATCTGGAGTACAAGTACATGGTCCAATATTGCGGGTTTTTTCTTCTACATCGACCGCTTGGATGTTTGTTTTTGTCAGGTTTTTTAAGTCCATTGAAGTTTTTCCCTTCTTCTTGTTTGACCGAGCTGATAATCTAACCGGTTCCTGTTTTATAATGTTTAATGATTATTGTTGTATTATTTAATATAATAATTATAGTAGTTTAACTTACTTTGTCAACATCCGTGTTCAGTCTTTGTAGTTTTAATTTTAGGACTTTATTTTCTTTGTCACATTCGTCTGCTCTTTTAGCAGTTTCGATATTTGTCAATGTTAAATCATCGATTTCAATTTCGTGCGTCTTAATAATATCTCGCAATCTTCTTTCGTTTAATGTTTTTAGATCCTGTATACTTTGATCGTGTTCAATAAGTAAAGTTTGCATTTGATTATCGTAAATTGTCTTCATGGCATCTATTTTGTTTTTATAATCCTTCTCCAGAGAAATTAATTCATCAGATAAGCTGGTAATTTTAAATTCATATTCTTCTATTGATTTGTCCAATTTTACAGATACACCTTTATTTAAATATATTAGCGGAGTTAAACTATCAGTTTTCTCGCTCACGTTGTTAGATAATTGTAATTTGTTGTATATGTCTGAATTATTTGCTTCATCATCATCATCAGCGATACCATATGATTGATTTATATAATCATCTCCTATACTGAGCAACGATTCTTTTAAATAAACATGTTCTGTGGATATATCGTCTTCCTTATAATAATTAGACATTTGCGGTTCAGAATTTTTTGTATTTATTGTCTCGTGGCCTTTTAATAATTTTGACAGAGAAGAACTACGCTTATTCTTACTATAATTTTCTATTGAGCCTTCATTGGGATCAATAATAATTTTGTTGTTGAAAGTGACAGGTCTATTATTATCTGTATAACTTTTATTGACGGCATCATGTTCTGCCTGAGAAAGTATGCGATGCTCTTTCGTTTCATTATAAATTATATTATTATCTTCTTTTTGAGGTTCTAAATAAGTGCCTATTTCCAATACTTCCTTATTTTCGATATTCTGAGCAGACTCTTGTAAAACTTCGTGAATATTAACGTTTAATTTATTATCAGTTGCTTTATTTTTGTTATATTTAGTTTCATTACTAAGGGAACTATTTAAGTCATTCAAGGTAACTAAATTTATCGGTCCACGAGTTAAATTCTTTAATTTCTCTGCATTATATTGAGCTCCTATAAGTTTATTATCAGGTTCAATTGTAGCGGTTAAAACTTGGACTTCTTTTCGGTATGGTAGTTTGCTATCATTGCTAAATTCTTGTAAAATTTCAGAAGAATCTATTACTGAACTGTCAGTAATAAATAATTCTTCGGTTTGCACACCTTTTTCCATCCTTTCAATAGATTTGCTTTCTGATGATTCCGATGTTGATGATTTTGAACATAACAGATTTAACTCATGTTGTAAATGACCAATTTCGTCCATCTTCTGATTTAGTTCGTTGTTAAGTTTTTCAATAATTCCACAATTTCCTTCATTTTCGACATTTGATTTCATCAGGTCCCCTTGAAGGTCATCAAGTTTTTTAAGAGTGTTTAAATATAATTCCTGGATTTCGGTTAACTCCTCATTCAATTTTGACAAAGTTTCTTCATTAGACTTATTAATTTTATCCATTAATAATTGTTGATCTTGAAGTTCAGCTTTTAGTCCAGCTATTATAGATTCGTCCTTAGTGATTTGATTATGTAATGTTTCTTTTATGTGCTTTAATTGGTTTTCTAAATCTATTTTTTCTTTAATCGCGTCTTCCTTTTCACTCAATATTTTACTTTTCTCTTTTGCAACAATCATCTTAGCTTCATCGGCCTTACTTTGCAAAATCTGTGATGATGTTTGTAAATTTAAAAGTTTATTTTCCAATAACGACGTTTTAGAATGATTAGCATCTATCGCCTTCTTTATATTGTGAATAGTTCTTAAGATGTCTTCAGTACTGCAATTTTCTAGTTTTGTATCCGTATTATCAAAATTATTAACTTCTAATAACCGTAAGTTATCACATAGGAGTTTTTTGGCATCATCCATTTGTTTCAACTGTGTCAATAATTCTTCGTTTTGTTTGGATGATTCTAGTACCTTTTCTTTCATAATTGCAGCTTGTTTTTCTAATAAGTCGTTAGCTCTCTTTAAATCTTCCATTTCTTGAATGATATCCGCAGTATATTGTGTATCTAAAAGTTTACATACATCAAGTTAATAGCATGTTATAAACATTATGTAATGAGAATAAAAAATATTACGTTTAGATTCAACACTTTTTAAAGAGTTATCGATATTTTGTAAGCTTATTTCTTTTATTTGCTCGCTTGTTTTTATTAATGAAGTGAAATTTTCCTGCAGCTGTTGGAGTTCATCCTTTAAATCATTAATATGATTTTCTAACAGTGCTATCTTTTCGTCGCGGTCTGCTATAGTTTTTGTTAGAGATTCAATAGTAATATCCTGAAAAAACGTGTAATATACATTGATATGAAAGAATATATAAAGTACTTAGTAATATTTAATATGTTTGATATGAATACGCACATTACTATTAGTGTGAATTTGCTTTATTAACTTTTCTTTTTTAATCGTTTCAACTTCTTCAATAAGCCGAGTTAATGATGAATCTGAGTACAACTGCAAAATTAAATTTAATGGTAAAACGACTACACTATTAGATAAAACATTAGAAACAAATGGTAAAAATACCTCGTTTTTAGTATTAATTAAAGTATTTGTAAGAGTATCGTTTTGTGACAATAATTCTTTATTATGCTCTTCGATATTATCAAATTCCTCTTTCAGTCTATTGTAATCATCATTCTTCACTTCAAATTCTTTTTCCAACAATTTAAAACTTTTAGTTAATTTGTCATTTTCTTGTTGTAATATATTTAACTGTTCTTCCAAGTCTTGATATTCATTAATCTTTTCTCTCAAATACTCATTATCTTTCTTAATTGAGCTGATTGAACTTTTTGTGGATAAATCCCTAGATTCGATACTCATAGAATCGGTTATTCTATTTTCGCAAGCAACTTTTAACTCATCATACTCTTGTTGTAATCGTGCCATTGAAGATAATGTATTATCATGTTCTTGCTTTAGGTTATTATAAGAATCTATTAAATATTTCAATTCTAAACCCTTATTTAAAAGTTCCTTTTGAATCATATCTTTCTCTTGTTGATATGATTCGCTAAATATAGATAATTCTTCTTGACTTTTTCTTAATAAAACTTCGCTTTGTCTTCTAGAAACATTTAGGGACTCTATGACATTTTCAAAGTGTAACGATTTGTTCTGAATCTCCCGTAGTAACTCTTCGTTTTTTAAGCTAAGATCACTGTTTTTTTCGTGTAAGTTTTTCGTTATTTCGATGTGTTCATTGATACTTTTCGATAACTGATTTCTTATGCTTTTTGAATACTTTTTCTCATTATCTAATTCGTTAACATAAGTCATCTTTTCATAGTTCAAATCCACAATTTCTTTCTGTAACGTCTCTTCTTTAATTCTACAAATATTCAGTTCTTTTTGTAATTTCTTATTTTCTTTTGTCATAATATTTAAGGCTGATTTTAGTTCTTCGAGGTCATTAATTAAACTACTTGACGATTGCTTAATTTCGTGACATTCACTGAGTAAATGTTCACTTTCTTGTTGAGCCAACATGAGCGAATTAAGTGTCTCTTGTTTATCAGCTTCTAACTCACTCACTTTTATGTTGAACTCATGCTCTATGTATTTCAATTGTCTATTCAGTGAATCAGTTTTACATTTCTGCTGTTCATTTTCCTCAATTAGTTTGTTTATTTCAGCTGATTTATTATTAATAATATCCGTTAAATTATCAATCGCGCTCGTTTTTTTCTCGCTTTCAAGCCCTAATTCATAGTTAGCCTCTTTTAATTTATCTATATCATTTTTTAGTTGTTCTATATTCCTTTGTAATAATATGGAATTTTGATCATTAGCAGTACCTTAAAAACGAAATAGGTTAAATTAGTTTTAGATATTACTTTGTATTGAAACTGCAACTACTTTTACCTTTAAACTTTTCCAACTCTATGTTAAGAGCATCAATGCATTCCAGTTTTTCTTTTAACTGGTCTTGAAGTCCTTGCTTGCCTTTCTCGTTAGTAATAATTATATTCTTTAATTTGTCTATGTCGCCTTTCAAAGTTTTGATTTCATTTAGCAAAAAAATTTGATGAGATGATTGTTCTTCAGGCTGTAATATATTTAATTAGATACACTATCTACTGCTTAAGTTTTGTCTATACATTTATAAGTAATGATTACCATGTCTTTGTCATTTTCAAGAAGCCTATTAATTTGATCCGACATACTTTTTATTTGTTGCTCTTGGCATAAAATCTTACACTCAGATTCTTTTAATTTACATTCCAAAGCGTTCTTGTCTTTATCGAAAGACATTGTTATATTGCTAATTTTTTGCTCAAGATTTGAATTTACGGCCACCACTTCTATCACTCTAGCAGATTCAGCTATTAATTGATTTTCTAAATTGACTGTTTCCTCTGATAGAACGAAAAACTGTTCTTTTAGCGAATCTAAGTCATTTGAACGTCTTTTAAAATGTTCTTTTTCATTCCAAAGAATATTATATTCATTTACAACTTCTTTTAAATCCTCCACTTCAGACTGTAGTGTTTCATAATTCGCACATTTGCTTTGTAACCGATTGCATTCATCTCGTAATTTCTCGTTAGAGGCCATTAATTCATTATAATTTAATTGTAGATTTTTTAAGCGATTCAAGTTATTAGTGTCTACATCATAATTGTCATCTGTAAAATATTCTTGCAAGTTATTTGTTTTATCTAATTGTTTTTCTAGCGCGCTTTTAATATCGTCATTGTTCATGATATCTAATATAAGTTCGTTGCGTTTATCTTCTACATTATATTTAGATTTTGGTATATCTGATATCGTAACGGCGTATGTTGTTTCTACTTGTTTCGATACTGGACTGGATGGAGTCGAAATCGGGTTACTTAGACTTTTATTTTGAGTACAAGGTGCAATTAGGGCTATACAAAATTTCTCTAATACTTTTAACTTTAACAGTATTCTTCCTTTGATATCTATGTTTCCAATTTCATCTTGACTTGTTGACTAAAATATAATAACTGTTATAAATAAAACCTATAATGGATTAGTAATAAAAGTTAAAACAACATTACCAATAAGTGTAAATATTTTTTGTAATCTTCATTTTGACATAAAATACCGAATATTTTTTCTAGAGCTGTATAAATGTGAGCATATAAACAGTAAGGCTCGTAAGCGTCACTTTCTAGAACCTAAAAAATGTATAAAATTCTGACCAAGTAACATATTGTTTAAAATCATTTTTTAAAATAAATTCTTGTTATTATCTACTATACAAACGTATACCGCAATAGTATTATTCATAGCGTTCAATTTTGCATCCTTTTCGATAATTGTGTCACTAAATTCGTCTAATCTTGGGTCGGTTACATCTGAAATTTATAGTTTTTTTATTTGTCTATACAATCGCATTTAATCCTTTATAACGTTCCTCGTACTTGTACTCATTTCGCATGTAACCACATTCCTTATTTTGCTCTCTTTTGGATCCGTTATGATATCAAAAAAATTGTTGTCGACATATTCCGGCCACTGTAATGAATACGCAATAAATTATTAACGTTGATCTCATTGAGAAAACGAAGCTCTAGCAAAGTACTAATTTGGCTAGGTAACTTTCTTTTTGCCAAATTATTCGGCAACATACAACCAAGACTTATTCAAAACGTGCAAACAGGTTTGTCACAATATTAAGCAAGTTAACAAAGTTGACTTGTTTAATTTTAACAACAGACTCTCGGATCCCTCCAAACAAAGTCACTTGGTTGCAATTAGCAATTTTTTGAAATGTATAGGCGAAAATAATTAAAAATTGTAAATAAATAAAAAATCTAACCTGCAGTTGTATTTTATGCATCTGAAATGTTAATAAATAGTCATTATAATTTATTTTAAAATTTAGTATTATGCCTTACAATCTCACATCGCTGAAGGGTACACCAGCGCCGATGCCGCCCTTGGTGGGTCACAAATCTTATGTATATCTATCAAGATATTTAGATAAATATAGAAAATTATAAAATACCTCATTATCACGAGATCTTTCACTCTGAAATATAAAATTAATTTTAGTTATTATAAAATCAGCATATAAAGCTTGTTGTGTTTGGCTTAATTTAACATTGAAAATTAATTTAAAAAAAAATAAAAATAAAATTACCGCATCTCCTCCAGACTTTCCTGTCTGTAAAACAAAATAAAATAATGAAAATAAAATGTAATATTTACGAGTAATATTTAATCAGCAAACTTAAACAAAACTCACTCGATAACTTTCAGTATCCAAGCCCTGAAAATTAAAAAAGTTGTTATTTAGTGTGATAAACAATAATAATTTAAATCCAAATCTATTACATACCGTAAAGCCGGTCAAATCCAAATCTAAACACTGCAAAAAAAAACAACTTCAGTTATAATTTAACTTAAAAAATCATCTTTAGTAACATTAATGAAATATTTACCAAATCATCAAGTTCTTTATTCGCAGCTCTTATCGCATTATGCTGGAAATTAAAAAAAAATTTATATATAACAGAATTAAGCTAGAACGACGACAAAATGAAAGAAATGATTTAAACTTACTGCAACAGCTATTTCTTTTTTCTGTTCAATTGTCAAATCAAGTTGGTCATAAACTGCTAACATTTGTTCGAACTCGCCAATTTTTCTTTTCAGACGCATTATTTCAGAATTCTTAGCTCCCATTAAAGTGTTCACTATAACATCTGTAGGTATGTACTTCGGTCTACACATCTCGTTATTTCTTTTTATAATTTCCATTAGATGTTCTGTTTGATCCGTCACGAAATGTGACCATGCTCTGGTGTCCGTACATGATGCAAACGCTTTTAATTTACCTTCGTTTCTTGCTGGTAAATCGTACAGATCACCCGTATTAAATATTCTCTCCCTCTTAATTATAAAAGACATGCTTTTCTTTTATCACAGAAAAATATTAACACAAATGTATTTGGGTTACCGCGTATTCCTTTTAGACATGATCCAAATTATTATTTTTCACGTTTATGTAGGCTTAATTTATAAACTATGTGGGAAAATAATTTTAATAAATATTAATTGTAAACTGTCATTTAATTAGTCATTTTGGTTGAAGTGTCAATATTTAGGCTTTCTTTGTTTTATTTCAGTTTAGGTCGCCTACTACTTAATGGGTTCATTAAATATATTTCTACATAGAATGTTAAGGATCTAGACTGATTAAAACTTAGAAAATATCTTTAAAAATATTTATATTTTTTACGCTTATAATTAATTGTAAAAGGGTGAAATAATAACTCTAAATAAAGATAAATAAAATGAAAATTACCAACGTCATAAAAACTATTTTACAATAATGTTGATGTGATTTTAGATAAATTGTGAGAGTTCCAAAATTTTTGTGAGGTACTAAATTTAATAAGTGTTATTGAATCAGCAATTATTGCCTAAGAAACTGAATAAAACGAGTTATGTATATCTCTAGTATTTATATTCAAGTAATATGACCTGCAGAAGTCGGAAAAAGGTAAGCAATGACGAAATTAAATTTAGGGTGCTATCTTAAGATTTCAAAACGTTACTCGTATAACCAAGTTAACTATCTCCATTAATTCCAGGCTCCATCACGTTGTCATCGAGGTAGCAAATCTAAATTAGTTGTAAACGCCATTGAGAAGTCTTGTCACTCCATGAGACAATGTTTGAAAGGGAATGCAAAGTTTAAAAAATACTTTGACGAGGTTGCTACTATCTTATTAATAGTTCTATCTTTTAAAGAGTGATAAGAAGACTGGTGATAATTTAGTCCAGTCTGTCATCTCTGAAATAACCTAGTTGCGTTCCAGGATTAACCTGGAAGTAGCTGAGTATAACAAAAGGATCCTATCAACGTAGACGGTGCACATCGCCTCAAAGAACCGGCATAGCGGTCATGATTAAAAATAGCTTCTCTGCATATCGCATTTAATGTTAAGTTCCTATAAAGTAACAATAAAATGTAAATTTACAGGAAGAATTTGAAACCAGTCATTGGCCGTGTGACCGCTGTTTCGAACCTCTAAAAGGTATTAAGATGTTGTGGAAAATAATAGTAGAAAAGCTCTTTAATGTAAACATGTCTAAAGAAGGATTGAATAAAGAAAATGTACCTAACAATCAAAGCGTTCCTTCTATCGTTAATAATTGGCAAAGTGAAATAGAAGTTCAAGTAGATTTCATAAAGAAAGTTGCTGTACATCCCAACAGAGAAGAAAGAATTAAACTCAAAGAAGAAAAATTAAGACAACATGCATGCTCTCGTAAAAGATCAAAATGTTTAGGTACAAATTCCCACAGATCTATAAGCGAAATGATTTACTTGAAAAAATCATCGGGATCACTATGCTTGACAAAACAACTAGATTATTTTAGTAAAGGTGACGTTTTAATTAATGAAAATGCAAAGCCTAGCAAATGCTCATTGCTCAAAGCTAAAACTGTAGACACTGGATGTAATACATGTTATTTCGTAGAAGAAATAATAGAACTAAATATGTATAAGGATAAATTACAACAAATGGAAGAAGAATTGTCTGAACAAATTAGTAAAATGGAAAAATTGACTAAAGAAAATTTGCAATTAAAATCAGTAATAGAAACACTTAATAAAAGCGACGATTTAACTGTATTTATGGATCCTATGGCTTTACGAGTAATTCCTGAAGATGGACAAATGGGTGATAGGATTGCGAATACTGTTACTGATTCGGAAACTATTATAACCATAAAGAATTGTACACATGAAGTTAGTATTAACTTTATTTTTTAATTTAGTGGTTAGATCAATTAACATTAGTTCCAATGTATTCTTGTCCTTAGACATTTAAGCACGTGTCTGTACTCCAAGTTCTACATAAATCAAATCAACCCATTCTTAACGATCGTTTTTGTGTGGAAGAAACTGCTGAAAATGATAAAAGGGACCCTATTGCTTTACTCAACAGAGGTAAGATTACCATAACACCCATTTATTTACACTTGCAATTGAATTTTTTTATTTAATTTTCATAGTGCAAAATACCTTTGGAGAAATAGTTAAAAGGGAAGTCAAAATGGTAACGAATGAGTCTAAGCAATCGAAAAAGTCTGAAATCAATGCGAGTTATCATAAAGTGAATGTTGAGAAATCTTTGTTATCTTTTACGACGCTGTCTAGTTGTTCTTTGTCGAATGTTGTAAGTGGATTATCATTATTAATTGTTATTACATTTTAATAAAATAGATCAATGTCATTATTAATCTTCATCGCAATACTTACCAAGCAAAGGCATTTTTTTTTAATTGTAGCTCGACATGTGACAACACTCCGCCTGATGTAAAGCTAGAGTGCGGTCCATGAATGGAAACAACTGCTACTACAGAGAAACCTGTCCGGGCAACAGTCGCCTCCACTATGCTATGCTACGAACTATAATTTAGTAGATTACATACCTTATCACCAATCAGTTCTATTTTTGAGCCTATATTTGGGGTTATTATTATATTATATTTAAATGCTTTAATAATTATTGATATCAATTTTTTATCTAATTGAACATTGACTATTTATTGGTTAAACATCGTAAATATTTTTTTTTATTGTAGCTCGGCATGTGACAACACTCCGCCTGATGTAAAGCTAGAGTGCGGTCCATGAATGGAAACAACTGTTACTACAGAGAAACCTGTGCGGGCAGCAGTCGCCTCCACTATGCCGGCTTGAGGAGACGAGCATGTACCATCTATTGACAGTGCACACTCCTCTCGCTATACCTGGCTACTTTCAAACTATTCCCGAAACGCGACAAGGTCACTTCACGGGTGTTACATTCGAAAGTGGTGGTACTACCCCAGGACGGCAGACTTTTTTCATGGATTATGTTTTCTGTTTCAGAAATCAACGTTAGAAACTTAATGTGTGGTTAATAAATAAGAATTAAAACAATATTTTATTTAAAATTGTCCATTATATTTAATAACCTATTATAAATCAGTTCCGTAGCATTGATAGCAAATACAAAATCTAAATGGTTGAATTTTTTAAAAGGTACCCTCAATTTACCAATAACACTCGGGATTTCTTTAGCTATCCTTTGAACGTCTTCAGGAGTTGAAAGCCAATCATTATTGCCATAATGAAGGTAAACGGGGGTCCTTATAGCTGTAAGATTATAATTTGGAGGTGAAAATGTCCCGTATATAAATCTATTTTTAAGCCACCCGTAATCGAATTGGCGGAATTTAGCTGATTTGTAGAGTTGACCGAAATGGATTAGTTGACGTGTTGATGCTCCGGCTGGTGTATGGCCCATTACGATCGGTAACATAGTCTGAAATTATTTTTCTAGTTTTTAATAATGTATTCTAATTTGCTGGTAAATCCCAGTCACGTCTTTCCCCCTTCCTATAACATGGGATCCTTCAAGCGCAGTGTGAAGAGGCATCTCATTAAGCCGGCATAGCGGGCACGACTGCTGTCTGCAGATCCCTTTCTCTGACAGGGATTTCGCCTCCGTTCATGGATCGCACTCTGGCTTAACACCAGGCGAAGTGCGGTCATATGACGTGCTAAAATAAAAAAAAAGAATTAGGATGTAAATCCTATAAACTTACTTTATTTAACTGTTCTTCATTATAACCGCAAAGAAGGAATAAAGCGTTGGTACACAAGAACTGTGTTATCGCTTCCGTTGTACATAGTTTTTGTCCCGCCAGAACATTTATTGGACCATTTGGTAGAAATTCGTTTGCTCCTAACAATTTTAATACTTTCTGTAAGGAATAGAGCTATAGAATACCACGCATATCAAAGACGAGAAAGGAGAATGGCCATTCGCCTAAATACACGCATTTTTTCTCTTTGCCTGATGATTTTTAGTTCATTTTGTAGAAAAAATTGTATACCTTATCACCAATCAGTTCTATTTTTGAGGCTTATTTGGGGTTATTATTTATTATATTTAAATGGTTTAATAATTATTGATATCAATTTTTTATTTACTGGTTAAACATCGTAAATAAATTAATGAAAATAAGATACTATATAGAATATGGTTTTGTTAATAAATAAAAGGGCCCAAAAATGGGTATTTCTTGCCTCGCTTACCTCTAATGAATTAGTAAATGGAGCTATAGCCCTAATTAGAGGACTTCTAATATTACTAACATATCCAATAGGAGCAAGCGCCTGCATTGCAATTATTTTATCATTATACTCTGGTCTCAATGAAGCCATAACCCAAAACACCGTTGTTCCTTGAGAAAACCCAACATATTGCAGTTTAGTCTTCCCACTTTCCTTTAGAGCATAGTCTATCATGGCTGGCATATCATAGAAGCCTATTTCGTGCCAACTAAACTGCCAAAATTTGGTTTTATCTGGTTTAAGCGTGACGTGGTGCCGGGAGTATGTATTGCCTCTTGCATTACCCATCCAGACATCGTAACCTGCATCGGCTAGGATGTACGCTGTGAATTGTTTTATAACAAATGAGTTTAGACAATGAAGGAAGCAATGGCTGAGATAGCCACGTGCGCGTGCGTCTTTACAATTAATTTTGCGATTTATTATAATAATATAGATGCGTTTTATATTACATGCGGGCTATCAGAAAAATAATAAACCAACTAAACCTATTTTATGCTTTATGTTTTTTTTTATTGTAGCTCGACAACACTCCGCTTGATGTTAAACTAGAGTGCGGTTCATGAACGGAAACAACTGTTATCACAGAGAAATCTCTGCGGGCAGCAGTCACCTTCGCTATGCCGGCTTAAGAAGAAGAATGCGTACCATCCACACAGACTTCTCGTTATGCATGGCTATTTCCAAACTGATACCAAAATGTGACAAGATCACTTCACGGGTGTTACATTCGAAAATGGTATAATAATACTTTTTGATAGTGCCTGAGCGGCCGAAGTACAAATAACATTGGTAGCGGTCAGAATTTTGCGAGGTTCGAACACGGGTCTCATTGATTATGTGTTCACGCGTCCTACGGCTAGACCATGGCACGCACGACATTTTAAAGTTAAATATTTTCTCTGAAATTAATTTGTCGTTTATTTATTTTTATCTACTATTTTGTATAATTCATCACTTCTACGCATATGTCACAAAACTTACCAAGTCCTCTACCAGGAGTCATAAGCACCCATTCCGCAGAAGAAGACAATATACCGTGCTGTAAGAATACTACAGGACGGTCTTTCTTTGATTCTAAAACAGCCCTTCCGTGTGGAATACGATGCATTTCCAAAATATAACCATCTTCTGTGTACACCCTATGAATCTCACAGGGGTAATCATATTTACGTACTAAAGTTGCCTGGAAAAATAATTATGTATATTTTCCCTTGTTATTGTATCGCATATATTAAATCGCATATCTAAATACCCCTATTGTTAAAAATTATTCTTTATATTAATTTGTTTTAAAATACATTAAATACACATAAATTAGTTTTATCTCACCGTATCTAAGTTAGCATCTTCGAGAATATTATAATTAGTTTTCATAACATATTCTTTTAATATATTATCAGTTTTAATTGAATTACAAAAATAAATAAAATTAATTAGTACAAAAATAAATTTCATAATTATTTATGTCCTACAGCTAGGGATACTGTTATTAGAATAATAGAATCGATAATAGACATAATCTATATTTCAAAATAAGTAGATTGATGCTTTAACAAAGAATATATGTCCCTCAATAAATATACTTTGAATTATTTGTTTTAATTGAGCACTTTATTGTTATCAATCAGATAATATAAGGGTTTAAGTAGGTGTAGGTCGTTGTATACCCTTGCTTCTGGATAATATCTACTAATTAATCAAAAATGTCTTGAGTAGGTCGGATGAATAAAAATATTTCAACTTCATCTAGATAGGCAGACGTTTCCTCACCGTTTCGACGATTAATAGATTACTCACGTAAAAGGTTTTTCTTATCTATTTATACAACGTAAATGTAAATGATATTACAAATATTGGCGGGAATATTGTGTTTACTTTGCAGCGCCATCTTTTGTTTAATGATGCACACTAGAAATGTAACATGTGTTGCCTAGAATAAGCTTGCATTGAAGAAAAGTTATTTTGTGATTAAAACGCGTTAAAAAAAGTTTAAGTATTGTCTACTTATTTGAATTTAATAGTAACTATTACATTATTATTTATACAAGACATAACGCGTTGGATCATGCTTTTAAATATTATAATCTGGTAACATTTGCATTGTTTTCATTCGATTCGTTTGCGTTTTCTTTCATTTTTGTGTTCTTTTGTGTTTGTTTATTTAGTAGTTAGCAATTTATTTCTAATGTGTAAACGGCAGCATTCGTTATGGCTAATCGTGAAATTAGTTTAAAGTGGAATGGTTACCAAAATAACATTTTAACTAATGTTAAGGATCTCCTCAAGGATGAGGGGTTATCCGATGTTACGTTGGTATGCGGCGGTCAAAGTTTCAAGGCCCATAAAGTCATACTTTCAGCGAATAGTTCAGTATTCAAGTCTATATTCCAGGTAAATAATTTATTTAAGTTTTATGCTTAAATGTTTTAGGTAAACCTTGTAACACCCACTTATTTTTTTTTTAGCAAAACCCCCACAAAGATCCAATAATAGTCCTTCATGATATAAATACGGCTTCTTTGAAGATATTGCTATCTTTTATGTATAATGGTGAAGTGAATGTCACTGAAGAATTTCTGCCTGTGTTATTAAAGACTGCAGATACGCTCAGAATATGTGGATTATCTGCAGGGAATGAGAATACTTTGGGAGATGATGAAGTATGTATATTTTTGTATTCCTTTCTGTTTTAGAAATTATATTTTTTCTAGTTGTGTAGAGAATTGATTCAGACACTTGGTATATACAATGCTAATGTTATATTTATATAATTTTTAGAAATCATCAAACAGCCCAGTGTGTAAGAAGCGTAAAAAATGTGAACCCGATGAAGGTTGCAATAAAATGAGGAAGCTGTCTTCTGTGAACAGCAATATTGAAACCACTAATATAACAGTAACTAGTGATTGTATGGACCTCAGCAAGACTATGGTAGGTATAAGTTTACAAAAATATTAAGTTGGCAACGAATCAGTGAGCTCAGAATATTTTAATGCTCAAGTTTGTTTTTAAGCTAGAGAGATGTTTCATAAGTGGAAAAAGCTGAAACTTCCGCTATGCTGGCTTGTGAAAATTAATGTGCGTAGTTTGACACACACACTTTCTTGTTACGCGGCTTAACCAAGCTGATCCTAAAATGTTAGCAGGTTGCTTTACTTTAAAAGTGGTGGTACTGCCCCAGGATGGCAGACAAAAACAAACATATATCAAATGTCTTTGCATTACATGTTTATTTTTAAATTTCAGAATATAATGCCCAAAATTGAGCCAATAGACTCTCCAATGACAGATTTTTCTGGTGGCAACACAACCGATACTGATACACAGGAAGACGAGAAGAAATTCAACCTCAGCCCTGACAATTCAAAGAGAAATGACACAGACAGTGAAAAATTGAAGAAATGGAACAGTGAAGTCAGCAGTACCCAACCTTGTTTAAATGTAGATTGTGTGGACGATGATAAGGACAGTATTGAAATTGATAAGGAGGTCGAAACTGTACTTCAAAGTGGGACAATTGTTGAATCGTTAAGTATTACTACTGATAATATTAATGTCGCTTCTGAAGTACAGAATAATAAAGGTAATCATCATTCTAATGTTAATTGGTTTCTGGAAAGGCTGTCTTAGACCCTTCTCACACACACATACGTCGTACACACATGATTTCCTCACAGTTCAGTAATGCTTCTCTTCGCTCACATCTGTCATTAACACGGAAGTTAGCTGGAAGAGAATGCTATTTGTTGTTAAGTTCGCCACTGTGCATGCTACACTAAGTTTTAAATAAATAAATTGTAAAAAAATAATGCAGGATTTAATAAACAAGCCTTCACACAATACTACTGTGATCTTTCCATACAAATCCACACGGACATGGTATTGCTATGGCTAGATTCCTCGCAGCCTCTTTATCTGCAATTGAGCAGCTATGGCCTCTCGTGCGTGAGGTGGACCGCTTCACCACAGCCACTAGATGTATCCCAGGAAGGACAGGAGACTCTGCTGCGGCTATTGCAGATGTCAACATACATTACATGAGAGATTTGTTGTGGATTTGTAGGTTTAATCTGCACAATGTTTATTTTCAGAAAAGACAAACTCTTGCTATGCTAACCCGTCGTTTCCCTGTCCATTCTGCCCTCGAGTCTACAATAGTTGGGGTTATAGAAGACGCCATGTCAAATCTAGACATATGACTAATAAGTAAGTTTACTTTATATTATCCTAAATATATAATGCATATAAAAAAATCTTTTTAAAGGTAGGCAGACTGATTTATCATGGTTATTAGGCTAGCCTGCCCTCCTGGGGTAGTACCACCACTTTCAAATGTGAAGAGACCTTGTCTCAAGGCGACTTTTTTCTATGGTAGCAGTTATTTCCATTTATAGACTGCACTGTAGCTTACATCAGGCGGTATGTTGTCATATAATATCTCGTTTGTCGATGATTTTTAGTTCATTTTGTGGGAAAATAAATGTACATCTTTATCACAAATCAGTTTTAAATTTTTTTTTACCCGGGTTATTGAGTAATTCCTTTTTCTGAAGCGATATTTGAGGTTATTATATTAAATGGAGAATTGATGATACTTTTTTAAATGTAATTAAACATTGTTTATTGATTGTTAAAAGGTGTGTTGATAATTTTAGAATATTGTTTTGTTAACAAACTATTTAATATCAAGTGGGCCCAAAAGGGGCATGGTCCCTTGTAGTAGAAAATTTCTATACTCAATTGACTAAATGGATTAATTACAAACATGTTATTCCAGGCTATCGTGTAAATGGTGTGTGTCGGTACTGTCGTCCACCTCGTCCTGGTACAGCCACGCCACCCGCACACACTCGATCCCGCACGAGGATGCTCGCAATTCACTCGTGGTCATGGTGGAGGCACATGCGGTACTCACACTAAACGAGCCCAGCGTCGCTCAGTTGCTGGGGCAAGTCGGTATCACTGATTCTAGCGGTAATGATAGTGAGAGAAGTGGTAATTAGCTTACCTGTCTATTATTATACATGTTTAAATAGGTACTATACCAGATATGATGGGATTGGCGTCACCAAACTGGGTTAAAAGTCCCTAAATTAAATTTGAAAAAAAGATGATTGAAACTGCTTTAACTCAAGAAAAGTCTTGTATGTTTCTACTTATCTAAGGTAGATAAGTAAGAGAATATTTCTATTATTTTGAAAGATTCTGCAAAGAAAATTCCATTGCCATATTAAATCGATTGAATTTTTTTGTAATCAATGGGTTGAATATTATTTTCTTGAAATTTCTAAAATATATTTTTAGTGTTTATAAAATATTTATAAGATAAATTGGTAATATTTTTATACGAAATTTTTGAAGATATTGATAAATTTTACGGATTGATATTATAGAATAACTATATGATATTATGAGAGAAAATTATATTTGAAATTAAATACGTACATATTTTACTAATATTGTAATGATTTAAATATTACTTATGTTTTTGATGTTTAGAAATATTTACAGCTTTTACGACGTTTTTATTTTTGCACGTTTCTTTCTTAAGAAACCGCAAATACACATGCTGTATATCTCTAAATCAATGATTCTCAACCTTTTAACAACTTTGTATTGTCGAAATATAATTTTATTGTTTTTTCAAAGTTTCACATAGCTCTAATATTACTGGTAATTTTAAACAAAATTCCAAACTTAACAAAATATATCTAAACATTAAAAATATATACAGTCTGTCCTAGAACTGGTGGTCCCTTAAGCCCAGGGGTCGGCAATAATTTTGGGTGGGGTCTGGATACTTAAGAATTTTTTTAACGGAGTCCAGAAGAAAAAATTGTCGCAACTTTGACTGTGACTTAATGTGTTTTATCTCCCGCGGTCCGCCGGTTGCCGACCCCTGCTTCCGTAGACCATTTAGGTTCTAGCGTACTGTATAATGTTGTAAGAATAATGATCTCACTCATTACTACGTCAAATTAATCGGTCAATTTGATCATAACACTTAACGACTGAATAATGAGCTTACGCTGTCATATTAGAACTATAAGTTAATTACTACTAGAATTAAAATGGAATTTAATATTTTTATAAACATTTTCTGGGAACATAATTTATATTAGTTTATAAGGAAACAGCAATAATTTAGAATTGTGTGCTAATTGTAATTGTGGGCCTTTATTCATAATTCTTATGATTATTGTTATTAAGATTATGCTTCGGCGTACACGTACAGTGAATTCTAGTGTTTTCGATGTTATATACAGAAAGAGATGTAGTAACGCAGGTTACAGACTGTCTAGGGTAGACAAACATAAAAAATCCAGGTTTGGATTTATTTACTCGTTAATACCTTAACAGTATTCGAAACAAGAATAAAGTGTTTATTTTTTATTGTAGCTCGGCATGTGACAACACTGATGTAAAGCTAGAGTGCGGTCCATGAATGGAAACAACCGCTACTACAGAGAGACCTGTGCGGGCAGCAGTCGCCTCCACTATGCCGGCTTGAGGAGACGAGCATGTACCATCTAGATTGACAGTGCACACTCCTCTCGTTAATATATATATCGTAATACGTTAATATCTCGTAAAGTGTCAATAGTAATGGATTTTAACTTTAAAAAAACTATGTCCTACATTAAAACATGTTTGCGCGAAACTCAAAAAAACCCCATCGGAGTGTAAAATTACGAATCTATCGATGGACTGAAAGTGAAAAATAAAACATAATTTTTCAATGTTAAAATCCACATATTGTGATAAATACAGAAATTACATACGAACGTGTCCCGTGTTTGGGACATGTTTTGCATTTAGATTGTTCGACTCGAAATAAGGAGTCGAATAATATGAAGGTTTTTTTTTTTAATTTCGATCGGTGGTGGATACTGGAGGATATAGTGACGTTGGTTATTGACTTGGTCTGCCGTCTTTAGGGCCACCACTGTCAACCCGTGAGTGTCCAAAGGCCAAAGTCAAAAGTCAATTTTTCAGAAAGCCTTTAGCTGGTCGCATCTCGGACATTCATCTAAAGCTGCCATAGCGGAGGCGACTACGGGTTACTATAAAGAGTCCAACTACGATTTTCTGACGTGTACGCTTAAGTTTAGAAATAAAAATCATTTTTGCCTACTTGGTCGTGTGAGGGTTTTTGATTTTTTTAAAATTTATTGGTAATAAATATGATTAAAATTAAAGGAAATATTATGTTATATGCAATTTATTATAAAATTAAAACGAAATTATTTCAAACGATTTTATTGTAAAATTTAACACGGGCAGTTTTGTGTTCGTGATTTTAATTAAGAAAGAGTTATTAGTGCCTGTTTAGCCGGTATAGGTGAGGTGTGTACACACGAAAATATCACACAAATTGTTTAAGAATAAAAAGTAAACAGTACAGCGAGAAAAAACATATCAAATTGGTACAAAAAATTACACTGAGCTTTTTTTAATTGACCGTATCTTTTCAGCCCGGTTCATATTAGACCGAGGCTGTGTCATGATACTTCATCTCGGTGCCATATATTTTTTATAAGGCGTATACATTGTCTGTAAATCTGATCCTTAACCCTTAATTACTCGCACGGGGTATATTGTACCCCGCGACACATTTGAAACGTCATTTTTAAAGTTACCCTCATAGAGTTCTCAGTAGCTGCCTAAATACCTCTCCCCACCACGGAACAGTCGCAGGCGCCGCTCTGTACCGTATTGTTTCGACAGGAGAGTGCGTCTGGGGTATATGTTACCCCACGCGAGCGTTTATGTAACTTTTAGTATGCGAGTAATTAAGGGTTAAGTCTAATTCAGATATGGACGATTTTCGCATACTGCCTGGTTCTAGTATAGTACGATACAAACTTTATGACGGCTCGGAAGTTGGGCACGAGTTGCTGCGCAGTACACAATTGTGGTATCAGCGGGGCTTGATGGAGGTGAGGGGGAAGGGCATACGTCTGTTCAAGTTTAAAATTAACTTCTATTTTTATAACTGTAGCTGCGCGAAGTAGGGTTCGTAGCTAACTTCCGATACGCCATTAAGTTTGAATCGACCTATATATTTGAATGGATGTTTAGTCAGTAAGTTTTGCATTAGTTACCAAAGCAATTGTAGTTCTTAAGTATTAGTGTTTAGAGTATAAAATAGGATATCTACTTTATGGAAATATATATTTTTTTACTGACGAAGGCATAAGATATTTTGCGTTTTTTAAATTCGAATTAAAACGCACTCTATATAAAGGTTTCTATTACAATTTTGTTCCTAAAAATACTGATTAAACTCGAAACATCTTTTATTGTAATACCGCCTCAAGCCGGCATAGCGGAGGCGACTGCTGATTGTAGAGATTTCTCTGTGGTAGCAGTTGCTTCCGTTCATGGACCGCACTCTAGTTTTTTTTACATCAGGCGGAGTGCTATAATATGCCGAACTATAATTTAAAAAAAAAAATAACAGAGCTCTCTAAATTTAACAAAAAAGATTGTAAACTAAAATGAATTAAAATAATTAATCTTATGGCTTTAATGAGAAATATAACGTATTATGAAGTGACTTCCAAAACGGATATTAAAAATAAATATATATATTTTTTATAAAATCTTTCTTTTATAAATCTGTTACTATACCTTCCACAGTAATATCTGGTGCTAATTGAACCCTTTCATTCAGTATATTAGAATCCATACAAAAATCAAAATTAGGTGATGGGGATTTTATTTCCCTACCATAACCAATAATGTGTTGAGGGGCCGAACGTCTTCCTTCCAGAATATTCATCTCGTTCTCCCCAGAACGTTTCATTGAAGCTCTATTCCTCGGGGTCTTTTTCAACATAGCTTGGAAATTAAACGGCGGGTCATCTTCATTCATTTCGTTCGCTTTAGCTAAAGCCCTTAGCTCTCTGATTGGGTCTTGCATGTCTGGCACGTTCATTCCGTATAAACTTCGACTGTATTCGGTTTTCCTTAACTTCGGAACGCTATTCTCAAGAATCACACTGTCGTCTTTGGACCCCGTCCATGGAGTCGGCGGTTGGTAACTAGGGATGTAATTTGATTTCTTTTTGTACACCGTCGGTCTACCAGACAGATCTTTTCCTTGCGTCTTAGTGGTTGCGATCCTCGGTTCTTCGATAGGAGGGAGTTTAACTGGAGGCTGTGTGGGATCACGTGTGTATTGAAGATTTACTAAGGTTTGTATGGTGGTTGGTGGTTTGATTGTAGTCTGGGTCGATGATGATCGCCTTTTTAGAGGCTCGTCCCATTGCTCGTGGTCGGAGTCGTATGGGCTCGCAAATGTATCACTAAAATAAGTGAAATGTTATTATAGTACCCTGGAGTAGTAACATTGTCAAGAACAATAAGAGCAGTGTGCACTCGATCTCTTAAAGCACATTCATCTCCCCAAGCCGTCATAGAGGAGGTGACTGCTGTCTGTAGAAATTTATCTGTAGCAGCAGTTGTTTCCGTTCATGGACTGCATTCTAGCGAACATTAGGACGGAGTGTGGTCATGTTCCGAGCATGATAAAACAATAGACAGGCTAACTCTCTCGTCATTGGTTAATCAATGCGAAAATATTATTATAATAGTTACTATTGGTTAGATTATTATAACAAAATTACAATACATATGTTCTACCGTGCAATCCGTAAAATACGTACTTGCTCTTAGCAGCAGGGTCACACATAAAAGAAGTGTCATAGTACTGGAGTTGATCAATTCTAAATGGTAGTTTCCATACAGTTGGTGGAGCTGTTCCTAAAAATGCTGATCCCTTCGCTTGTGGGTCAACTCGGTCTAGGAGTATTGAACAGCTTGTACTTAGTAACGTGTCCACAACTGATTGGTTGTAAATGTGAACCTGTCAATAAAGTTTTGGTTACCCTTTTACAATTTAATATACCTACCGAATGTTGTTTTTTATGGACTTAAAGTACTTATCATCAAATTAAAACTTCAATTTTGCCAGTTTTGTTTCCTATAAGTCCTTTAATTTTAATGTTTAATGATGGTGGATTAGTATCGATAAGTGTATGTGAACGTGTGAAATTATTTAACATAGAAAAAGCTTGTGTTTTCATTTTTCCTTCAGATCTCCACTGAAACGTTTTTGTAATGATTCTAACACTTTACTAAAAACGAATAAAATAACCTGTCTTATTGAAAAATTGAAAGCTGAATGAGTTACGATCCCTTTGCCTTTAATAAAAATAACAACCTGCTGAGAAAAATGCACCAAATCTTGATAACGTATAGCTCTATATTGCAGTAGAACTTGGAAAATAGATCGACTCTTCCATTTCATTGCGAATCTTTTTAAAAATGTCGAAGTTTCTTCATCGATTTGTCCAGTTGTTTTATTTATCAATGGTGCGTAGGCTTTTCGTACTACATATCCACGATACGCTGGGAAAATAAATAGATTATTAAACGAGTTATTCCCATTCACAATCATGCATGGCAGTCTGCCACGCAGGACACCGAAAGCTGTAAACTCCGCCCACTGTTTGCAGGACAATGTGTGCGCTGTACTCGGTCCTGCTTGATGGACTTTAGACATACTCTTAAACTGGATTTTTTTATTACCTTTTTGTATCAAAATGGCTGCTTCGTCCTGATCAACCGTCATTGATTGTTGCTTCTGCAGTTCTTTTACTGAAATGTATATATTTTTTTATATTTTCCTTTTCCCTTGTACTTTATTCTGTTGGTACTTACTGTGCAACATTTTTGATTTGCTCTTAGTGGCTTTTCGTCTCGCAAGAAACGCACGCATCATGCATTGAACTTTCACAATTTTCTTTACTTGTACCTCGTAAAGTCTGTAAATTTATACCTACTGGTATAAATTTGTTGTCGATACTAAGAAAGTACCCAAAATCAACGTTACAACAATATATCGTTAAATTAGAATAACGTTCTTATCGTCTATCTCTTTCTTATGATTGTCGCCTCGATAACAGAGTAACGTTATCTAATTTTCGGTATCGATATAAATAAAAATTAAATTTTTAGAATCCCGGAAAAATCAAAGAAATAACGTTGCATTTCATGTGATCGTTATCAGTCCTTACTTTTATTTTTAAATATAGTCTAATTTTATTGTTATTTATTACGAACCTGGCAAGGAATTCCTCGTTATGATATTTGAGAAACACTTTCGTTTTGCCCAATACCCAACCCTCCATTTTTAGTCTGATAAGCAAAAGCCTACAGTTATCTTTTGTTTCATCGACCGTTTCATCAAAGTCAAATGCTAGGAAGCGATATCTAAAAGAAAATATATTTAAAGATTTGTATGTGATATTTAAATCTTAATTTTTTGTTTGTCGATTGCTTTCACGAAAATATCTGCAGACAGGAGTCGCCTCCGCTTTGCCCATTTGTTGAATCGATGGCATAATCCAGAATGTCAGGGCAGACCTCGTTATGCCCGGCTACTTCCAAACGCGACTGGTCAACTTCACGGTTTTACACATTATTAGAAATTAAAATGTCATACCTTTGAAGAAATTCAGCAAAAGGTATTCTACAAGAGAAACCATTTTGTCTAGCCTTCGCTGTGTCCAAAATAGCTAAAGCTCTCAATTGCTGCCTCACAACTTCTGTTTGGAAACCTTTTGGGTTATCATTAAGATCTGGTCTGATGCATCTGACAAAATGGGTTCCTTGACCAATGGAGAGCTGCTTCAAGAGTTCAAGACTGGTAGCTCGGTAAGTAGCAGCAGCTGTACGCATTCGATGTAATTGTGAAAATTGTCCTTTTAAAAATGTGTTGAATCTCTAAAAGAAATATTGTTTTATAGTACTCGCTACTTGACCCGCTAAAGCGCACTCGAGACAACTGTTAACACTGACAAGTGTCTGCAGGCAGCAGTAACCCCCACTATGCCGCCTTGATGAGAGGAATATGATTGACAGGGTGTACTCGTTATATTCGACTATTCCCGAGCTGATCAATAAGTTAGGACGCGGCAGACCTGATAACCATTATGAACCAACTCAATTTTTTTTTATTGATGTTGAAAGAACGTATAAATATTGTGTTTCTCACCCTTGCTTTCATGTTATGATGGTCTTTTTCAGAGTTTGTCTTAACAACACCAATTCGAGGTTGATTCGGCGACACAGTAAGGTTGCCAGTCTTTGTAAGTTTATTTTTAAATAATTCTTGCACGACAGGATTGATGGAAGCTCTCATTGTTTCGATCATTTCTGGTGGTAGAAAATCTTTATTTTTGTCAGACATTTCTCTTGCGTCGTAATTAACTTTTCCCGTGTAGTGTGCAACACTGAACTCGTGACTTCCTGATAATTTTACATAGGGACCTTTTGATGAAGTTCTTATAGTACTCATAATGTATTCTTGACCGCTTCCCAGTCTACTAGCTTCATCTAATATGTAAAATAGACCAAGAGGCCTTCCCATTAGTTGATCAACAGCTATTCTGTTATCATAGTAATGCAATGGAACTGGATCCACCTCCTCTTCAGCAATTTCCTGCATTTCCCAAGCAAATATTCTTTGATTGTATAGAAATTGCAGTTGTTCATTCATAGTGTTAATTAAGAGTTGTTCGATTCGATTTCTGTGATAACACTCGAATCCGAACATGTCCAGTAAACTGACTGAAAATTTGTCGCCACTGAAATATAAAAAAATACATGTTTAATTTACAACTTATTAAATAATAAGGAAATGTTGTGTTAACCACTTACAATACAGCTCTGCCAAATGATAATTTAAAGTTAATTAAATTAATCATCCAATCGATTAATCTCTTATACAATGTATTTGCCAAAGTATCTCGAGCATCCCTTGCTTCGTCGGTTGAATGTCTACGTTTTACCGCAGTACCTCTTTCAATAAGACAATAGTTTATTAGTGCCCATAAAAATTTACACTCTTCCAAAGATAGCAACTTAGCTACTTTCTTGGCTTCTTCAGGATTTTCAATTTCAGCTGAACCTTCTCTTCCATCTTTAAATCTCACGTTCCCAAGTACGAGTATAGCAGCCAATACAGACTCTATGATCTCAATATCCTGTTTCTCAAAGTCTAAAATGTTTAGACTGTCAATAAATTCTTTATATTTTTCAACGTTTTCTGCTGGTGTAACTCTTGCACCTTTCACGTTTTGAGATTCATCTGGAACTCTCAGGTAGCGATGCTTTCTATTTTTCTCCAATAATAATGTTTCAGTTTTGTTTTCTGCTTCCATGGCGTCATAAAAGTAATATAATAAATTAAAGTTTGCATGAGACCTAAAATCAATACAGACTGTAATTAGACTGGAACTGACAACGCCATATTTGTTAACTGTTTCAACTCACATGTCAGTAGATGAAACACGCCATTTTTCATGTTGATACAACCAAAATATTGCCCCACTTAACTTTCCAGAACTACCATAAGTTACTTGAATTTGCAATATGCCTCTAGTAGAATTTGCGTTTAAAGGCGTCGCTCCACTAATAGCTGCTTGAATGCTAGCCGTTGCTTTCTTTATTCTTTCTGCTGTATTATTTTTCATAGCTCCTAAGAATGTTAAATGCGAAAGTGCATGGTTCATGTTAGTCGTTTTCCCAGATTTACTTTCTCCAGAAAAGACTATATGTTGCGGTTCTTTGTGATGAAGAGCATCTTCGTATGCACTGTCCGCTACAGCAAAGATATGAGGCTCATTGTCTGATCTTGATTTGCATTCATATTTTTTGTGATACTGCAATATGTAACAATATTTATGAGTTGATGTTTTATATTATACAATTTATTGATGCGATTGTTATATCTCACCGTTTCAGTATAAATATCATTTTCGGTGTTAGGATTCAATATAAGTAGTATATCGCCAATAAACGACATAAAATGACCTTTTGCAAGTTTAGTTTGCAATTCATTTAACATATTATCCTCTGTAAGTTTTTCAAGAGCTGCTAAATCTTCTACTTGCATTGTTTCAGCTACTGCGCTACCTTCCGTAGTAAGTTGACCGTTTCTAATAATCCTTTCAGGTATTTTAGTCTCAACGATTTCAGTGTCTTTTAGTTCCATCGCTAACATTTTTAGCTCTTGACACATCTGAAATAATAAGTAAAGTTATTTATTAAATTCGACTGAAAAACAGAGAGCTTTTGTGCGGCATCTATATGGTAATTGGCCTTGAAATAATTCCTGAAAGTTTATTTCTGCGAGTATTCAATTCTCTTTAAAATTGGAGAACTTCGTTTTCAGTCCATAACTCCGGTGAAGTTGAAGCTATTTTTGGGACGCGATCTGACTGTTTTGTGTAATATATAAAATAGAAACACCTAAATTGCAAGATATTATTTAAACTTACATGGTAATCATTTTCTGGTACTGCAGATATAAATGGATGTTCGCAGAGTTCAACCATGTAGGGTCTATGTTCTGGGTTTTTCTCGAGACACCTACAAAATAAAATTACGTTACATGGCACTTATTTCAATATGGAATTGCGACAAATTAAGTTAACTCACTCGGCAATAAAATCTGATATTTCATTTGACCACATCGCCGGCTTCGCTAATCCCGGTGGTGGATTTCTTACTATTTGAAACAGTGCCCTGGTGGGATGCATCTCTTGAAATGGCGCTTTCCCATCTGCCATTTCTATAGAAGTTATTCCTAATGCCCACACATCCACCCTGTTTCCGTAACCTCCTTTACTACCAGTGACAATTTCTGGAGCCATCCAACTAGGTGATCCAATATTTGTGTTTCTCTTCCCTAGAGTCCCGTTAAGTTTGCAGGATAAACCAAAATCTGTTAACTTCACTTCTCCATCTTTGTTGATAAGAATATTACTGCATCTGATGTTTCGGTGCATGACTTTGTTTTCATGCAGATATACCAATGCCTATAAATTTTAACCAAATATTATAAACTAAACACAAATAGGAACAAAATAACTAACAAAGCTAAAGAAGACGCCTCTTTATCGGAATTAAGATATAAAGGATATCACGAAGCCGATATACCAATCAGTGATCCGTCAGTGTGTGTTACAGTCAACAGGTACGACCGCCCCTAACGAATGGCCTCTGTCAGGCTTATAGCGCTGATCTGGATTGTTAAGACGCCACACGTCTCTAGCGATACGAACGTCAATGTCCGTCAAGTCCCCACGCCCCTGAGATGAATCGCCAGCTATTTGCATACGTATCGGGTTTAGGCCCTTTGCATGAAAAGGACCTGTCCAAGCTTACTCGGCTGTCAAGCGATCTCTCCTCCCAGATATATCAGCGTATTTAATGCGTTCATTATTACGGGTTCTTTTAGTGTTGGGGATTAATGCTTATCGATGTCCTCGTTAATTTTTTTTTAATTATATCTTATAATAATTAGGTTGCAATTATTATGACCATCAATCATTACTCGTATATAAAATTGAATATTTAATATAATTTTATAATATGATTAAATTCTTCTTCACTTATCAATTCTATAATTTCATCAAAATATTTATTCTAATTCCATTTTACAAATAGATACCTGTTTCAAAAATAATTTTGCATTAGAAGTTATATACAGTATAGTACTTATTTAGTAAATTTATCAATCGATAACACAAATAAATAACGTCATTACTTGTTTAAGTAGAGTTAAGCGGTTCGCGAGATTCCAGTTCGATAGATATGCGAGGATGATCTGCTGAACGAAAGGGATGGAACACTGGTATTGTGAGGCAAGTGGCTTGCATAAAGATAATACGCATTTAGTCTTATCTCAATAGCATTGACATAAACGCTTGTAAGTCGATCGTCGATATTGAGTTCTGGCGTGTTCTCTTAAGGTACACTTTAGTGTTTCATGTAAACGTTTGAGAGATCATTGACTACTGCATCAGAGGTCCGTATATCTTGTGTGCGCGAGCATTATTTACGATAATTGAGCGATGCGCCGCGATGGGGGGCCGTCATGGTGTTGTGGAGAGCGCGCAGACATTCACTTCGACAAGTTCGACTGTTGCGTCGCGAATCACATCAAATAAAGCGGCGTGCATTTTAAGTAATGGCCCAAGATAGTATTTCAACGTACGTGGACATTCGCCGGGTAATATTTTACCCGACGTCACGTAAGGAGCACGAAATCGTCTGAACATAGCTCTCGAGAACAATTGAGTTTGCATTCAAAGTATCTCCAATTGATTCACTCGTCGAAAGGGGGACTGGCAGGCCCTTTGTTTTATAAACAGCCCAACGGATTTCAATGTGACGAGCGACATGTTTATGGTTACCTTGGCTTACCTTTATCGTATATTTGAGTATGAAAGCGATATGTTCTTCGGACATTCTCCTCTCAGTGGCATACAGCTTCCTTACCATATCGATGACAGATCCGCATTCACACAACTGCAATAACATTTATCTTAAATTATAACAATTTTAATTAACTATATTAACAGTTATTTATGTAACTCTTACCTCTAAGACGAACCAAATCTTTTTGGCGCCTTCATTTCTTTCACAGAAGACGCCATAAAAATCAATAACGTTTGTGTGTTTATTAAAATCTCTAAGGATTTTATATTCATCTTGAATGTGTCCTTCATTGTCATCCGAACAGATTTGTATTTTTACCGCTACTGATTTTTTTGCAGCCTGGTTGTCTGTTGCTTTGTACACCTCACCAAAGATGCCCGAACCTAACTTTTTATCTAGAGTGTATCTTTCTAAAGGGCTCGGCAGGGTAGCAATGTTTATACCGTCCTTCATTTCGGTTAATTTATCTATAAAATAATTTAAGGTTTTTTTGTGACTTTTGTATTTCACAAGGTTCCTAGGATATACAATATTTACGTCAATGACGTATGATGAACACTTTTAATGATGAGTTTCGTACATCACAGCATGCACGCGTTTTTGTGTTATATTTGGTCTGACTAAGGTGGTTGAATCAGAGGCACAAGCAAACAAAGTTACATTAGCGGGTTTACAAGCAAACATTTAACCACTGTCGCTAAGAATTCAATAAGATTCTCACCTATTTCATTATTCCTTCTACACGTCAGTTTGCTACAAACTGAAATGAGAAATGAAAAAAACGTTGTAACGAGGAAAACTGTGAAATGACAAGGCTTCCAGGCTTATGTATTAACTCGTAATAGTATTAGCTAATAATGCCCTTAGCTTTCTTATGTTCTTTAATACGTATAATTAGATTACTTTTGTTTTGTTGCCATTATAATGTTAATAAATATCGTTTGTTTGTTTTTTCTCTACTTAAATGCGGCCCATGAGCGGAAACAACTGGTGGAAGAAGACGGAATCATATGGTGAGCATGCCACATTTATTCGTGACACTACCAACGTGCAACGCTTGACTTTTAGGCCTCACCTCATCGGCAAGAACCCCGGTTGAAAACCCCGGGACTACCGCTCCTTTTTTTTTTTTTTTTTATCGTGAGGAAATCCATTACGGACTTCCTGGCACTACTGGGATAGTGCCAGGGGTATGTCGGACTCCCTGGGGCAAGCGCGCATACATATTGTCGTATGGGCGCCAGCGCGGCAAGCTCGATAGCGCGTGCGCGCGAGGTGTACCGACTAAAACCTCACGGTGTTCCTCTCGATCGCCAGATGGCAGAGATACGAGTGCGCTTTAGCAGTCTTCCGCGTCTCTGCCAGCGGCGGTCCGCTGCTACCCTACAGCAGACCCCACACGGAGTACTCTAACTCTCTACGTCAAATGTAGCGAGAGGCGCGCGCAGGAACACGCTCGCCACCTCTCGTTCGCTATACGGGCGACAGTCTCCCATCGACTGCCGCCCAGCGAAGCTAGGGAGGGACCGGAGGGTTCGCAAAACGAACCCTCCTCCTCGTCGCGGGTCTTACGCGTCTGACGGGCGGTGCGTCGGCGGCGGTTTCCCGCGCTCTTTCTGCTTCTTCCTTCTGTAGCATGACCGCCTCGCAGAAGGTGATGGCCGCATCCCAGGACCTCCGGCTGGAGACCATGGCCTTGACCACGGCCGGCAGCGAGAGGTCGGTCGTCCCGGCACCTGCAACAAAATCACGTCGCAGTTGAGTCCAAGCGGAACACTCCTCCAGCGTGTGTTGTGCGGTGTCCTCAGTGCAGTTGCCGCAGTGATGACAGGCGGTCGTCGTCTCTCTTCCGGCTATTTTGCAGAGGTACTTTCCGAAGCAACCATGCCCGGAAAGTATCTGCGTGAGCCGGAAGGTGAGCCGACCGTGCCGTCTGTTCGCCCACTCCTTGAGGACGGGGCGAATCGCCTCGATAGTGCGAAGGCCGGCGGTTGGTCGTTCCAGCCTCTCGTTCCACATCTGTAAGACAAGCAAACGTGAGAAACGCTTACGCGCACTAGCAGGTTGGTCCGCGCGGATACGATACGCCTCCGCGCAGACCGCCGCGTCGATGTCCCACGGAGGCGAGCCGGACAAGACGCACGCCGCCTCGTGCGAGATCGTCCGATACCCTCTTATCGCCCTCACGGCCATGACGCGCTGTGGTTTCCGAAGAAGCGCAGCGGTCTTGTTCGTGAGGGACTCTGCCCAGACCGGTGCCCCGTATAGGGCCATGGACCGGACGACTCCCATGTAGAGGCGGCGACACGCCGCATCCGGCCCGCCGACGTTGGGCAGCAGCCGACCGAGCGCCGCTGCCGCACTCATGAGTCGGGGACTACCGCTCCTGGCTCAAGGTGACAGAGGCAACGGAATTGTACGCGATTCTCACTTGAGTCTCTTTTGAAAACAAAGTGTAACCAGAGGGGATACCTCACTTTTTGGTTTTATCAGGGTACCTCAGGGAGGTATTGCAGTATTCACCACCTGAGGACTCGCCCAGTGGGATACCAGAAACTCCAACCGTGCTCCCCATATGACACCCTCATTTATGGTCTAAGGACAAATATAAATTGACTGAAACGCGTAATTAATTATGTACCAACCGGCCTAACATTTTCTTTATCTACAACATCGATAGATTTGCACTTTTGGATATTTATATAGGAGCTTTAGGCACGTCTCTTTTTATAGGAGAATGAGCTTGTTGAACGTGGGACTTATTGTAAGTTCACAAAAAAAGTACAAACAAAGATTACGAACAAACGCAGATACGTAATCGATTTCCAAAATCTTCTACATGTCAAATTAAGTTACCTTAGGAAGAACCCATATAAAAAACATACTCTATTGAGTATGTTTAGAGTACCGAAGTATTGATCTTAAACATTTGAACAATAGATGCTCGCGTCTCACAATATCGCATTCAACGCCTTCATGATAACGGCACTCGACTCTGTTAAGCTACTTGAAGTTTTGTTACAGTTTATATAATAAAACTAGCTGTTGGGTAAAAGCCGCGGGCGCAAGCGGCCCGCGGAGGCCCTTTTTGTCGTAAAACGTATTAGATCGAATAGATTTTAGGCAGTTTTGAAAATATTTAGCTCGCCATCTAAAAGCGTTTACGTTTCTGAACAAAATTGGTCTTTACACGGTGACGCTAACGTATCTACTTTTCGAGATATGGCGATTTTAAAAAATTAAAAAAAAAACATTTAAAAAAAAATTAGTGCTGGTCATACTGAACAAAATTGGTCTTTACACGTTGACGCTAACGTATCTACTTTTCGAGATATGGCGATTTTAAAAAATTAAAAAAAAAACAAAAATAAAAAAAAAAAATAGTGCTGGTCATACTGAACAATATTGGTCTTTACACGGTGACGCTAACGTATCTACTTTTCGAGATATGAAGATTTTAAAAAATTAAAAAAAAAAACTAAAACAAAAATTTAAAAAAATAGTGCTGGTCACACTGAACAAAATTGTTCTTTACATGGTTACTCTGACGTATCTACTTCTTGAGATATTTAAAAGAAAGCCCGCCGCGCGGAGCAAATTCGATGTTCACGCGGCCGCGCTCACCGTCCGACTGACCGAGGTAAAGCCGTTTCGATCGTTCGTCCCGAAAATGCCTCGTCGCGGATGCTGTTAGGCCACGCCCACCGCCATGCTCCGTTTCATATTGGCGTACCGGCGGGAAAAGGATATAAATACGATCGAGGAAAAATTTTTTTGAGCAATTTTGAAAAAAAAAGTATCGTTTTCGAAATTAGAGGGCATTCCCTACAACGTTTGTTCCGGCACTTTTGCCTCATCTCTTTCCGTTTCTGAGATATCGCTACCACTTCCGGTCCAGAATCGACTTCCGGTCAAAGTCGTATTTTTCTCGACGGTTTTGGAACGCCCTCTATACGACTCAAAAAACCGCTACCCTCCACTATACCGGCAAGTACGAAATAATTGATGTCAGTGAGTGAGTGAGTGGTATTGCAGCTATATATTAGTATAATAAGGTGCAACTTTCTTTTCTTCACACACTCCGCTTGATGTTAAGCCTAGAGTGCGGAAACCACTGTTACCACAGAAGTGTCTGTAGATGTCAGTCCCTTCCGCTATGCCGGCTTGCGGAGACGAATATGCACGATTCATTAATAGTGCACACTCCTCGTTATATCCGCTTAGTCATGTTTTGTAATTACTTTGAAAGTAATCTAGTATAACAGAGACGTTTGCCCTTATATGAACGGTGCACGCTTGTCTTCCTTTTTTATGCCAATATAGTGGCCAGTATAGCGGAGATGCCTTCACGCGCTTATGATGTGTAGTCTGATTAGGCAATGCTTCTTAAATTTAATAAAATGTGTTAAATCTAAAATACGCACATTATTTTAGCGTACACGATTTTAAGAAAATTTTCCAGACCAATGATTTATAAAAATGTATCCTTATGCGAAATAAAAAAAAGTATTTTATTATTGTAAAGGTACTTACTACCTTACTACCCATGTATAAGAAGATTAAAATGTACCTACCCCAAATTATCTGGAAATGATAGGATAATTATTGTACTGAATACCGTTGTTGTATTGAAAATTTAGAAATATTTTTGGTATTTGTGAAAAAGATTTCTGACGAGCTTTGTACCGAAGTTGATTGCGCTTGTTTATTACACGGAACTCGATTCTTGTCAAAACAAATATTTATTTATTAATCCTACTTAATGATATTAGATTTCAGAATATATAGATATTATCAATTATTAAAAAAACAGCAGGTAAAGTTTAATTACTCAATAACCCAATTACTTAAATAATCGTTTCTCAAGCTAGGGGTCGCGACTCTTTTCGAGCTTGTTTTTAAAGGGGGTCGCAGTCCGTTGAAAAGTAATAAATACAAACTACATATAGGTACAAAAGATTCGTTTATTAAAGGAATGAATTTTAGTTTAGTGTTATAAAACTAAATATTAAGATATAATAAATTACATGAAAAATAAACTTATAGCTTACTTTATTTCAATGTACATATTATTATAATTTTATAGTGACGGGATCGCAAGACTTTTTATATAACTTTTTGGCTTTTTCGTGGGTTGCGACATAAAATGGTTGAGAAACGATGACTTAATACTGACTGAAAAGTTGTGGGCCCTTATTCCTTTGGCAAATGACCATTTATGAATGGAGTATCATACGCTAATGTCGATAGATTTTTGTGCTAATAAATCATTGATATATACAACTAGATATGCAATAACGCAACTGATGTGAGAAAATCGAGAGAAAAGATGACCCCAGTCTCTATTAGGTTTTCTGTGTATTTGACTGTCGACAACACATTGTCAAATTATTTGAAGCCCCTTATGCTTTTTTCATGTCCAATGTATGAGGTTTGCCTCTAGTACCTAAGCAATAAATGAAAAAAAATGGTTGAATTAATTGGCGTTTATTTGTCAAATACAATTGTAGAATAACATTATCACTTATTACTATAATAAATATTGAATCAATAAATATTACTGACTGTAAAAGGGAATGTTTAAAATTAATCACATGAGGTATTTACAACATTTTATCAATTAATTTAAGTACGTATGGATTGAAGATCTTACATGTTACACTTACTTACATGTTAATCTAAAAAAGGTAATAATAATTTAAAAAAATACATTGCAATAACGTTTTGAGTATTTGTAGTGTAACACGTGTATATTTTTTTACGATGACACGACATGTGACCTCGACTGGCCTGATGGTAAGCATAGTGGAGGTCTATGAACACTGACGACTCGAAAACTCGTGGTGGAAAGATGCTTTTTCACTACTCGCGACGAAATAGGAATAAGGTTAAAGAGCTCTTCGGAGCATTCACTACAAATTCCAGAATTAGGCCTACAAAATTAGCTGGATTGCTACTAAATAACTGTAGGAGTTTCTTTTTTTTATATGGCATTGTAACAATTTGCTAGTGTCAAAATAAATATTTTTGCATCAAGTTAATAATATTATGCATCATTCATTCGTTACACTAAACAGTCGGGTCAAGTCAAAAATTGCTTCAGCAAAGTGGCAGAATCTTTACTAAAACTTCCTACAAAATTTTGGAGGGAAAATGGAAACACATATTCTCTTCTTTTGAATTGTTTGCCCACACTCACGCACGTTCACGAACCCTTAATGGTTAATAATCCACCATTATTACACATTAACACTCGAAGAAACACAAGTTTAGGAAAATAATTCAAGACAGAAAACCTGATATCTCAAGACGTCCACCAAAATTCAGAATTTCTTTTTAAAAGCAGAAGTAAATCTTCAATGCATACGTACTGTCGATTTCATACACTAATACTTATATTATAGTTTCTCTTTAAATATCTGACTATTGGAAAGAATATTAATGTTTCCAATTGCATGTTACGTTTTTCTTATAGTGGTTTAAAAAAAAGGATAAAATAATTGTTTAATTTAAAAAAAAAAGATACCAATATATCTAGCTATAACTAGCTTTACCTATAGTCAGATAAACAAAGAAATTTATTACATAACTATCTTAATTTATAATACTGACGTATTTTTAATTATAATAATGTCATAAAGGTACTTGTATTTCTTATGAATGGATTATTTTGGAATGTTTGTTACTATTTTCTACAAGTATTTTAAATTACATAATATAAGGGATTTGTATACATTTCAAGTATTAAAAAAATACATGAATAATACAAAATTTCCCATAGGATTGTGTAACCATTAACTATTAACTAAAATGTTAGCAGTCGGTTAACAATTACAACTGAGTTCATACCAAATAGATTCACTAACGGTTTAATTTTTGTTTAATTGCTTAATTGATAGTAAGATTTGGAATAATAAAAATATACAAATAATACAAAAGCGTCTTTTTAAATGGAAAAAGCTTCAAGCTAAGTAAATTCACAATAAAGTTCATTTGCAAACAGCCACCCATTTGTCGTTTCTACATCTCTGGCAATCGACTCGGCAACACCAATGAAACGTGCAGTTACATGCCGTGACACGTGACTGTCTCATGAGCGCGTGCCCTCGACCACAACATAAAAGATCACATGAACCAGAATGAGAACTTCTTCCTATGCGGCAAACGCGACCAGAAGTACCAGCTGAATCTGTCCGACTGTCTATTTCGCAGAAACTTGGTGATCTGAAATTGTGCATGAATGACAATTAAGTAATAACCTATTAAGTAACATAAGAAATTAAATAAGAGCGGGAAGCAGACTGATGATCGTTATTTACTCAGTCTGCTGTTCTGAGGTAATACCACAACTTCCAAGTGGAACGCTCGTAAAGTCGCATTTCAGAATCTTATTAAAGTAGCTAGGCATTACGAGCGGAATGTGCCCCTAAGCCGGCATAGCGGAAGGGTCTGCTGCCTGCGGATACTTCTCCGTGATAGCAGCTCATTCTCTAGTCATCAGGCGGAGTCTTGTCATGTGTCGAGTTATCATAATATTAGAATTTATCTTTATACTATCAAGGGATTGTCGACTTACTTCTCAAAGTATAAAAGGCTCGTTTTCGGTGCTGGCCGTGCCCTGCTCTTCCTTCTGCCTCGAGGACGGCCTTTCAGTACTGTGACCCCTTCGTTCATTGTTTCTTGCGCCACCATGAGAGCATTCCGATATCGCTTCTTAATAGTGGATGCGACGATCCTAAAGTCAGGTGTCGCTCTCCAGCATGTTTTCACTTGACAACTGCCAGAAAGTCCGTGACATTTGCAACGAACCTCCATGTGAGATGATAGGATCTGAAAAGCCCGCAAATGTGAATAAAACTTATTTGGATATGAGAATAACATTATAATGTTTTAGATTAGTTTGTACGCTTCGAGTACAGCGGTGCTATAAATCTGTAGCCGTGTTGTACGTGAGCGAATCTTTTAGCACAATTAGGTCCGGGCGTGCGGCGCCACCCACCGACGCGGATCGCTCATAACATTTACATAATTAAACGCACCGCGCCGCAATCACGCTGACGTCTTAATTTCGCCAACCGCCGGCGGCCCGACAATTTCCCAAATTGAGTCGGGGCAAAAATTCAAATAAATCGGCGGCCTCCAGGACCGCCTCTCGATCTCGCCGCCCGGCCTTAATAACGTAGTATTAAAACCGTTCGCGATAGAATTCGCCACCCAAGTCGTCTGTAATACGTCGTAATGAAGCAGAAATATTAAAAATGGGCCCGAACCGCTTATTATGTTCTCACCTCGACGGGCCGCTCGTGAAATACGGCGGGCTAATGTGCGCCCTCGAGACGCGACCTCGGCGTCGATACTATGTAATAACCGCGCCTTCGACTGCTACGCCGATAGTTTTAAAACTAGACTAGACGTGTCAACATGGAAATTAGTAAATTAAAGTAGCTAAATGACGATCGTAAACGAGATCATAAAAGCTTTTGACTAACTCAATTAACACTAATCATATTATTTAATTGGCCATACGTTTTGCAACATTGTAGTTTTGACGCGCAGGAGGGTGTTAATTTTATATTCTGGGTGTTCACCGTCATTAACATTTCTGTTTGACATTTACATGACTAATGTATTAATAAAATAAAAATACAATAATATCACAGTAATTTGTTACAATATAGCGAACCATGAGTGTACCTCACAAGTTTATAGCGGCCGACTGAGGGATAATAAAATGGATTACGTAATGAAACATTAATTTGGATATGGTATAAAATTATATGGTTTAGAAAACTAAATTGTTTATTAAGAAAACTTTTAATTTAATTGATTCTTGTGTAATTCTTTACGAGTGTTTCCAAGTATATATTATTATGCTCTAGATAAAAATAAAGTTATTTTCTATGTACTAATAAATCATCTTATACACACATATAACATCGATTCGGCGACGAGTAAAAATATTACTTATCCAAATAAAAGTCGTAATAAGTAACTTTATAATTCATTGTATAAAATAACATGTTGAGCGAGTGTTGCATTTAGACCACCCGCAATGAATACAGTTTTCCCACTACATTAAGTTCTACTATAATAGATAAATATCTACATATATACATACAATACACCAGGATACCCTGTACTATGGGTATCAGGACAAGAACAAGAGAAACAATAACACCTAAACCCAAAACAAATGCCTTAGCGTTAGGCTTCCTTACAAATCTTACGTGTTCGACTGTAGGGAAGTAAACATGTAAATGAAAATGTAATAGTCTAAGTTTAATTGTACTTTTTTCTGTTTTGTGTACAAATAAAATAAATAAATAAACAGACAAAAACATGATCGTCACCGTTACCATTATCTCTCTCTCTCTCTCTCTCTCTCTCTCTCTCTCTCTCTCTTCTCTCTCTCAGCCGGGTGTGCCCTAATGCCACCTTTTTTTTTTCAATAATATCAATTTTGTAACATTTTAATAAATATTTATACATAAACATAATAAAAATATGTAATATATATTCGACCGCGTAATAAAATAAATATAAAATATTTAAATTACTACCTATAGTTTCCATTTTCTTCTCATGAAAAATACAACAATTATAAAGCAAAAAAAAATCGAATAAATAAACATTAAATTCATTGTCATTTTACAAATTAATAAAAATCTAAAAAAAAATTAACGTGTTGGTGATCCTGTGAGGTCCCTATGACCCCACACTCTATTGTAGTGCCGCCTCCTTACCATTTGTTTTGTAGGCACGTAATTAACACACCTCCCATGGCGGACCCGTTAGACACGCTCTGATATAATAACCTGCGATGATATTTTTATTATTGTCAAAATAAGACATCGCGTCGGGTCTCTCGGACCCCGACAAAAGGATTCAAGGTTAGACGTTAATTAGATATCAGCTGGTGGCTTTCGTTTTTATTCACATATCTCAAACGGTAGGTATGTTTTTAAAAATAGCTATAGATAAGTACATTTATACGCAAATAGAATACTACGAGTTATGGACATCTTTGTTTCGACTGGGAATCAAACCTGGGACCTATTGCGTTGTTTATTTGTCCCATATTCAACCAATTTTTATATAATACATATATACAAAAATGAATATTTATTTGCCCGTAAGAGTTTTAAAACTAACATTTTGCGTTAGCCAGTCTATTGAAGAAGGAATTTTTATTAACGTGGATAATCGTACGAAGTTGCTAGCAACCATTAGTAAAATACATAACATGTCTTAAACAATGATCTAAAAAACAAATAATAATTGTTTCAATAATATATAATAAAGTTACAATTAATCTTAACAAACACAGCATTGTCGTATTAATAATAAACGATTTTATACATCAACAGTTCGTGATCATCATCGTAAAAATCCCATTAAAACTATGTTTAAATACTCAATTAACTAGTTAAAATATATATTGCTGATGGACTCGACTACCGGCTTGTGCTAATTTTGTATTAATTTTATTATCCAGTTGATATTTTATAATTTAATAAGCTTATAAAATTGTTGATAATTTATTATTGAAATATTATTTTCAGGTTATCTAGGCACTCATACATTTTTTTTGAATGGAAAACTCGTATGTCTTATTTACGTACAGACTAGCGTCTGTTTTCTTCTTGAATTGAAAATATAGGATTAGAATACTAGCTGAGGCCCGCAACTTTGCATATAATTAGTATTACGCGTGTAGCGTGCCCGTTCCCGTTCCGACCCTAGAGATTCTCTTATCTACTACCATTGATCACAAGTCACACTGAGAAAACAAGCAATGTAGGTTAACAAAGTAAACTTGTTTAATTTCAACAACAAACTGCAGGTTTCCAAAGTCACTCGGTTGCAAATAGCAATAACTTGTTTATTTGTAGCCGTTACATTTTCTTAGTGCAAAAGCTCAAAACCTAAACTTTACTAAACTCTAGTCAAACAAACAAATAAACAACATAATTCTGTATAAATTTATCTATGTGGATTATGTGTATATTAGCTTGGAATGGTTTTAGTTATATTTACGTTTTGATTTTTTTTTGTTTTTTTTTTGTTTTTTTTTGTGAAGGTATTTTTGTTTGATGTTGATTTCTTATTTTTCTGTTTTGTGTTTATTTTTTTAGTTGATTTCTAATTTTTATGTTTGATGTGCTTATTGTTATAATGTTAAGCCTATTATTGGCCTTATTACTGGATGATTTTTTTTGTTATAAATTTATCACGCTTTAAAGTAAATAAATAAATAAAAGAATATAACAAAGTTACATCGATACCGGCCAGGATTTGTGAGCTTTAAACGCGGGAACGGTCGCTCTTTACTTATATGAAATAATTTCAGAGACCCGTTCTCAGCCTTGTGACGAATCCAACGAACCGATTGGATTGTTAAAGAAAAATGTGACATTAAAATAAGTAGGCCGGTACAGCGGACGAAGGTGATTAAGACAAAGGTTTTTTTAACTTCACATATAAAATTGTGCGATTTCGAGGCAACTGTTTCGTGAACTTAATGAAAATACTGGAATGTCCGCTCAAAGTTGTCCGGCGACTTGACAACCGTGACTGGAGGCCAACCTAATTATCATCCTACGATCAACCTGGTAGGTCGGTCATAATTCAAATTAAAACGAACTTTTAATCCACGCTTAATTAACTATTATAAACGAATTACAAATTAAAGAATTTGTATGCGGATCGAGTGCGTCGTGTTTGTATTAGGGAGACAATTGTAAATCTGCTAAAAAGCGAGGTCTGACATCGAGCCGGTGCGGTGTTAACGTCGGATTTAGTTACGGCCTTAAAGTATAATTAAATTTTTAACTACAGTTCATTTGACATGTTTATTTGTACAATGACGGCACGGTCGTATCACGACAAACAGCCTATTAGATCGTAAGAAATTAATCTCCTACCGGCATTCGGAATGAATTTCTGTCATTTACATCGAAGTACTCCAAAGCACAGCAGCTTCTACGCATTAAAAAAAAAGTCATGACACGCAACTGTTTTTTAAACAAAACAAACAAGAAAAGCTACAATTTCTTTCCAAAAAATATTATTAAGGCGGCTACTGTTGTCAGCGCACTTTTTGAATCGATTTTACTCTATAACAATACCACTTACGTTTCTAAATAAAATATATATTACACTTCAAGATATAGGGGTTTGCCTGGTTTTTTCTTTTTCTAAATTTTTTTTTAATTATTGTAGCTCGGCATGTGACAAAACTCTGCCTGGTGTAAAGCTAGAGTGCGGTCCATCAACGGAAACAACTGCTACTATAGATAAATCTCTACAGGCAGCAGTCGCCTCCACTGTGCCGGCTTGAGGAGACGAGCATGCACCATCTATACCTGGCTACTTTCAAAGTATTCCCGAAATGCGACAAGGTCACTTCACGGGTGTTACATTCGAAAGTGGTGGTAGACTGGACGGCAGACTGGACAAATAACCATCATCAGTCTGTAGGCAGTCTCACTCACAAAATGCCTTATAAATATGAAAAAAAAAAGAAATCGTGGAATGAGCGTCAAATTAATTTTTGACGCAGTTTTGCTCGGTGAAAACTCATCGAATAAAGTTTCTTTTAATTCAATATATTGTATGGAGCTACTGCTCTTCAGTTTTATTAATAATGTATTGATTCTGCTTACCCTCTAAAGATCACAATAAGACGAACTTAACTTCTAAATATTAATATGTTCAAATAATAAAAAGATAATAAAATATAAAGTAAATGTATAGTTCATGATGTTAATATTATGAACCGACATCGTAAATGCCAACGGACCACCCACTCGGCTCATTACAAACCCTACCACGCCTCTCTCGCCCCAACAGTCCAATTTGATCACCTAAATATGTGTTACATCTCATTCTTCGCGCCTGTGGCCCAATTTGAACACCTCCGTAAATATACGTTAAGAAACATTGCGGTCGGTTTGGACACAAAAATTGACCCATTTCGTGACCATATAAGATTGTTGTGAACAGTTATCTTGATTGAGTCATATTAACTTTTAAATTGACTTTAACATAGACATCATTTAAGGATATTTGTATACCTACAAGTGTCTATAGACTTTCGAGATGTTATATTTAAATAATTAAGGGTAAAAGACAACCTAAAGATGGTTGGTTATAAGCCCAGTATGCCGTCGTCCTGGTGTCACTACTTTCAAGGCACCTATTTGCGTTTCGGGATCAGTTTGGAAGTAGCCAGGCACAACGACAGGAGTGTCAACTGACAGAGAGCACTGTCAATCTTTAAGCCGGCATAGTAGAAAGGACTATTACCTATAGAAATTTGTAGTAACAGTTAGAGTTTTTGTTCATGGGCCGTACTCTACATTAAAAACAGGTGAAGTGTTGCCATAGGCCGTGCTACTGTAAAAAAAATATTTGTTTACTTACCGAACGTCCCGCATTATTATTATGACGATTAATTTTCGAAGTAAGATCGTCAACTTGTTCCCTCGCATCCAGGAATTTTCGAGAGAATTCAATGCCGTATTGCAGGTTATGGGAGCACCCACTCCATTCCCATCTGTCGCCTTTCGGTCTTACTTTCATGTCATTGGTCCCACGGTAGCCTATTGGGTCACAGCCGCACGAGATGAGACGTCCAGAGGCACAAGCTCTCGCTACTGCATGAGCCACACCAGCGGCGGTTAACGCGTAAACGTATGCGCTTTCCCTAAATCCTGTGAATTAATGTTTTTAATGAATTAAAATTAATGATAACTAATCCGACATAGCGGTGGTTGCCTCCGCTTATTTGCTCACTCTAGCAGAGTGTGATCACATGGCGAGTTACAACATTACTTAGATTTAGGGAAGTTGTAATGTAACACCCGTGAAGTGACCCTGTCGTGTTTTAAGATCAGTTTGGAAGTCCACTGTCAATCTAGATGGTGCATATTCGTCTCCTCGGGTCGTCATAGCGAAGGCCATTGATGTCTGATCTGTAGTAGCAGATGTTTTCGTTCATGCCGAGTTATTATAATGAAAATGTTTTTTTTTAAAACGACGTTAATAATAATAAATAAAATTGGAAAAAACTACTTCAATTTGACATAAGTACACCAACCGCATTCTATTCAGTCATTGAGTAATCCGTTTAAAGACAGAATCAAATGAAAAATGACATATAAAGAGAAAATAAATGACATAAACATTCCTTTTAACTCAAAGATAACTTGTCAACTATATAGAGGTAACTAATGCAGCAAACATCGATTTATAGGAACGCGGAATGCTCTAGACCGGGAGATATCTATTATAAATAGTAATAAATTACAGAATCTATTTGTAAGATGCAAAGATAAGGTATTGGCTTAGCACAATGTAATCTTTTTACCATAAATGGAATGATGGGCGATTTGCATTTTGAGTTGGGTTAATTGTAGAGTTTAATAGTGAGGGGTATTGTTGTCGATATTTTATTTATTTTACTATTCAAATCTTGCAGAAGATATGGTATAACCGACATGCGGAATTTTTTAAAAATACTTTTAAATTTCTAAAAAACCAATCACAATTTTTTTGAACGTTGAATGTAAAGCTAGAGTGCGGTCCTTGAACGTACTTCTACGCAGCAGTCGCCCCCGCTATGCCGGCCTGAGGAGACGAATATGCACTCTCTAGATTGACTGCACTGTCAACTCATCTCGTTATTTATTTATTTTTTGCTTCAATCTGATCGAATAAGTGAAATGCCTAAAAGTTCAATGAAACGAAAGACAGAAACCGAAATAATAGACATCGAGCTTTAAAGATAATCGGCTAGCTTCGACTTCGTATAGTGTCGTCTCTATTACTCATTCATACCCTCGTGATACAATGCCGAAGCTAGCCAATCTATTTCTAAAACTTTATGTGATGAGATGAAACTCCAACATTTTCTAGTGGGTAATGTACTTTATTTACTGCATTTTGTGCGCCTCTGTAAATAAATAAGTGTCCATTAAATATTACGTATCGATCTCTGTTAATAAACTCATCATAAAATTTAAATTTTCCTCCTAGGTATAAGCAAACATTAACTTGATTGATTCTAAAGAAAACTCATCAGTTTTTACAAGCATCGATAATTTAAAACATATAGGCACAACACTATTAGCAGTGTACATCTCTGTAGGTTAATAATACGTTATTTAAGCTATTTCATTGTGTAAACTTGAATAGGGATACATTTAATAGCGTTTCCTTTACATTAGCATCGCGGTGGCTGGCGGTATTAGTATATTGCTATTTTCTGAAGTCAACGTTTATTTAAACCAATTACGTTCAATTTTATATCAATATCAAAATAAATTTAAGTTGAAAAATTAAGTTTTTCTAACATTTAATGTTGGTTTATGTCTAACGTGGTTTTGGTTACTCCGTCCCGTTGTCCCTGAAGCAAGCTCTGGGACACAGATTGGTCCCGTTTTCAGAGAAACGGGCGTTCGGTATAGATATTAAAGTTGCTACCGACGGCCGATGTGTATTTACACATGATTATATTGTATATTGAACATTTTGTTTCATTTAGATAGTTGTAAAAAATAATTGCGAATTATTAATATAATTTCGAGATTCAAAATATAAGTTAAAAACATGCAATTTTTTTTAATGGATTGTGGAGAACGGGGAATATTGCCTTATATTATAACTCAATGTCCCGTTTTGAGCAAATAAATAAATGGTCACGTTATGTATGTCGAAATAAAAATCCTAAAAAAGGTAAATAATTACTGAATCTATTCCGGAAGCAGCTCTAATGCGTTAATAGATAAGTGTAAAATTCATAAAACGTGTACATTCACATCGAGAAGACATATCGATAACATTTGAAAGAATCGAATAAATTAATTCGTTTGTGGCGTGTGATTAATTCGGGAATTCTCTTATCGGAGGGATTAGTCGGGCACTGGACTCTAAAGCGGCCCTAATTGACATAAGAGATACGTTTATTAATATGATGGCCTTTTTATTTTATTTATCTAGCATGAAAACGGCCCTTAACCCTACTGTTGCCCACCGTAATATTTTGGCTACTTGAAGAACAAAAAAAAACGTATAAATAAGTACTAGTTCATATAAGTTACTAGCAAAAACACATTTTAAAAAGAAAACAAAACAACAAACTTCTTAATGACAATAAAAAGCTCAATGATCGAAGATGACGTCGAACCCCGTGGAACAGTGGGTCATCAAACCGCATAACCACAAAAACTGCCCAGACATGATTTAGGGTGAATCACGTTTAATAAAATGCTAATCATTATAAATCACCATTATCTTACAATAGCCATCGTTCTTCGCGATGAATTAATATAGCTTAATGCGATACGAAACATTTTATATCGGGGCAATTCTGAATTTCGCAACAATACGCGATTGTGAGTAAATATAGGCAATATAAAATTTTACACAAATAATTTGCGTGAATTCTTTTATTATAGCTATTATTTTAAGTCATAAAATTATTCGATATTTTTTTGTGTTTTGCTGTTATTCTAATTTATAACTTAAAACTAGCTAGAAAACTATGTATTAATTATATAATTAATGACATTTCCAATCAAATTAATTCAATATCAGAACGAAAGTGTTAAAATTTGTTAAAGAGTCGATTCGTTTGAGAATTGGAATGAGCCTTTTAGGTTTAAGATATCCAGATATACGGTTAACTTCGTTTCTGATAAATGTTATTACATTTCAACCAAATAGGGCATTGTTATTGTTTATTTATAAACTGAGCTCGAGTACGATGCGCTTTTTCTACTATCGATGACAAATTTATATTTGTCGATAGCTTGAGATGCGATAGTATCAATTTATAGAGCACGTCGATTGATTGATTTTGATGACATTGAGTTATTGTGAACCGGGAAAGGAACTATATGTGGAACTTAACGGTTATGCGCAAATTATTCCAAAACGTATATGGTGTTATGTGCACCACCCTAATTTTTACTGCCCAATGAATTATGTTTATGTTTTTGCCATATTGGATGTCCAATTGTCAATTTAAATCAATTAGTTCGATACATTGTCGAAATTCGATTGCTCTCAGTCATTCGAAATTCTTTAATCGAATTTAATGAATGTCAAGTTTGTCAAGAGGAGGCAACTTTTTCATTGAAATGCTCTTTCGATCAGGTGACAGATTTTAAATTCTTCCCTTACACTTGTCTCTTAATTTTTTGCTAATGTTTGTTTTAATAAATATATTATGCGAATTATATTCACTTGAAGTTTTTCAATGTTCATTGATCGATTGTTAATAATTGTACATGTACATTTTATTAAGAATTAAATTACAAAGAATGTTAAATTTTCGTGTTTATTCACGTGGTAGTAAGACTATTACGTCTGATTACAGTCTCTGTTTATAATAGTGTGTCAACAGCCTCTTAGGCAAAGTAGTTCAGCTAGTAGGTAGATGTGAGGCGGAGGATAATTATTTATACTTGTTCGTCAGCACTAGAGAGGTCTGACAGCGGACAGCGTCTCCGCTGGCACTGCCACCTTGATTCCTCGAATTGCGAGATTAAATTGGCGAATCTACATTCGAACCATTTACGGAAACCCGTCTCGTCAGCAAAAAATTCACAGCCGCTCCTAAGTAAATACAAATTTCAATTATCATTAAACGTTTTATTTCATCTCCGATTCTTTATTTAAAAATGTATGGAGGAGCATAGCGGACATTTATTTAATCGAATGCGCATACTGATAGGTTTTTCCGAGCAGCCCGTCGACGGTGGTCAGCTTTTTCCGTGTTGTGTAACATTGTTTTTGTTCCGCGAGCGCCTCCATGTCGCCTATGCGCATGCGTTTGCCAAGTGCACAGCGTGATTTACGATTGTGCACTTTGTGAGTTTAAACAGTTTTTCGCTGCGATTGGCGCTGTTGCGCTTCCAGATCGATAGCCTATAAATCTGTTCTCGAGATAAATGCACCACTTCGCTTTTTAAATACACTCCAGAGGACTTTGTTTACGTGCACTTTGTATGCGACACGTGTTGTTATTTTTGATTAAATTTGCGTTTATATGCTACCTTTATTTTTAATTTCATTAACAAGAAGTCAGCGTTAAGTAATCGAGCTGCTCTGTTTGCCGAAGTTAATATTTCGTAATAATTAAGGTTCCGTTGAATGTCGGCGTTACGAATTGTAAATTGCCGAAACATGGCAAAATGCTGATCCCATGTGAATGACTCATTGGTCAAATGACTTCAGAATTAATAGTATTTAATACCTTTGGTTATTTATATGGATCTTAATTTGGAGCGTAAGGTTCAAAAAATGTAAATAACTCAAAATGTCTACAAAAAACATACTATATAATTCACAATCTTGATTTTAATTTAATTAATCCTCAAAATAGAAATATTTTTCGAAACGGCCCAGAATTATCTAAACAAAGGCACTCAATGTCATCACGTTTAAGTTTGTGACGTTCATATATTTTTTAATGTTGCCTTTTGTTGTTTTTTGTGAGAGCAGCCTCCGAGGTAGCTTCAAGTGGTAATGTAGATCTTATCTGGGCCATTACAGGGTTAGATGGGGATAAGGTATTGAGACATTTCGACACTTCTGACACAATTTTGTTAATGCTGTTATTTTAAGATTTTGTTGTTAAGAACTAGTACTAATTAAGATGAGTTTTTGTTCTTTTTTACGTTTAGGACATTTTGATTAAGAGACGCGGATTTGGGCATTTATTATGTTTCTTGTTAGAAATAGAAAAAAAAAAAAAATAGAAAATAGAGAGAAAACAAAGAGTGGTAGGCAGACTGATGATGGTTATTTGTCCAGTATGTCGTCCTGGGGCAGTACCACCACTTTCGAATGTAACACCCGTGAAGTGACCTTGTCGCGTTTCGGGGATAGTTTGAAAGTAGCCAGGTATAAGAGAGGAGTGTGCACTGTCAATCTAGATGGTACATGCTCGTCTCGTCAAGCCGGCATAGTGGAGGCGACTGCAGCCCGTAGAGATTTCTCTGTGGTAGCAGTTGTTTCCATTCATGGACCGCACTCTAGCTTTACATCAGGCGGAGTGTTGTCACATGTCGAGCTACAATAAAAAAAAAAAAAAAAAAAAAAAAAAAAGTACCAATAATAGAGTAATAGACAATTTGAAGTGTCAAAAACTAATTGTTTGTTATTTATTTATTTATTTACGAAAACGAATAATTATTTGTTAAAAAAAAATATTTTCCCATGACCCCGTGAGCAGATAAAGATGTTTTTTTGCAGGAGCATGACCGCTTTTAGTTTTGGTCGACACGTTTGTTGATATAAAACGCCAATAAATGTCACTTTTTTATGACTCGTTTGTCTTCACATTCAAGTCACGTGCCGCTACACTCTTTAGATATATATCGAAGTAAGCGAGCCACCCTGTATGTGGATTTTACACTTTGAAGTTTATTTATAGGGTGAACTATTTTGTACGTAAATAAAACTATTTTATTTAATATGTTACTAATCATCACAATACTAACCCTTTTTTAATCCTTTTTTACATTGTATAGTTTAATATCTTTATTGTAAATAGAACTTAAACACTGAAATCAATTGGTTTTTGTAAAATGCCTATTTTTTTTTTTTCAATAAAGATATTTAATATAGATAATAATTTGCAGTTGTTTCCATTCATGGACCGCACTCTAGCTTTACATCAGGCAAAGTGTTGTCACATGTTTACAATTAAAAAAAAAAAAAAAAAGAATAGTGTAGATTTGAGACGTGTAAGTAAATGTTACGTAAATTACCTCTGTAGGGTTAAGTGACTTATTCCTTTAGTATTGTCTATAAATACACGCCTAATTGTGGATTCATTCTCTCACGCGAGGAAGTAAAGATCAAACGCCATACAGCTACGTGTTAATAGAGTGACGAAATATCTTTTTATCTGCCCTCTTGAACTTACAATTCCATGAATGAGAGCGCCTTTGAGCTTTTAAGTTTGAATGTTTGTAGATGATGTTGTACATGCATAACTATATATTGTTTTCATAATCTGCATTGTTTACTTCTTAGGTAACTGATATAGAGAACAAAATTGAACACAAAAAATTAACGCGCGGTAGAAATCGAACCGACACCCTCCGCTTTGCGTACGGATGATCGTACTCCCTCGTATATTGAGCTATAGTGTAGCCCTTGGGAAATGTCGCCTCCGCTTTGCCGTTGACTTATCTCAAATATACTCCGAATACTGTTATCGAAACGTGACTGTAGGTATAGTCTAACTAAGGATATAAATAAAGCATCACTCTTATTTTTCATCAATTCGTCTAATAGCCATTGTAAAATTTCAATGCTTATAACAACAATAAGCTTATTAGATGGACAACAATCATTAAATCGTTGACAATGAGAGAGTATTGTACCGTCGTCAATCACGCCAAAAGTGCTAACTACGCATGGAGGATAACAGAGAAGCGGAACCAATCGATGCAATCCTGCCATCGACGGTCGACTGCATTCTTCACGATTAAATGTATCTTTACATATCTATGTAAAAAAAGACAACGGTCCGTGCTTCGAATCATTATTATCTTTCTTCGATCATCGATAGCTATTATCCTATTTAAAAGCATCTCGATTTGTTCTACAATTTTTTTCATAGTCCTCATTCTCATCATCCCACGTCCGCCATTCAATCCGACCCAAAGACTGAGATAACAATGGCCGTGTTAAGAAAGATGTTTAAGTATTTAGTTACGCTGCTTTTTTCACAATTTTTCAATTTAAACGGAGTTCGTGTCGTCGAGGAGCCCGGAAAGTGTCGCTACGGTGCGTTATGATATCTTTTGGGTAGGAGACTTGAATGAAACTGTAACGTTATATTTACGAGAAGCTATCATTCACCTTTACTAAGATGTGCATTGTTATGTTACGTTTATACATTAGACGGATTTGTAGTTCGAAAACAAAAAAAAAACGCATACAGCGATCGATCAATCGTTCAAATATTGTGAAATACCGTTAAATAAAGGTGGAATTCCTTTAATTAAATCCCGATGTGATTTGGATTGTTTAATATTGTATTCTTTTACTAATGAAATTCAAGTGAAGATCAACCAACCAACGAGTTATTCAACTAATTAAAAATACAGTTCAGTTCCAAAGGCGAATATTTAACAGTGCTTTCAATTTCACAAAATCTATAAAAGTAAATGTTGTAAGCGAATTCAATTCTACACGGACTATTTAAACGATTTAGTCGGACAATTGAGTATAGATATCATAGTCAGTTGTGGGATATTAATTAGTAGGAGAATGGAACTCGGGCAGCCCGTCTGGACCCACAGCATACCGTGAAATCGCGGGAGCGGGAGCTTCACAGCCACACACCTGGTATATTATTGTTTCCTCATCCCCTTTGCTAAACTCATAAATTGTCATGTCGACGTGTGCGATGCTCGTGAAAAAAAAAACGAGCTTAAAGCCTTTTCACACCAAAAGATATAGACATAAAGGTTGACACGGAGGACGACACGGGATACTGTAAATAAAATGTTTGAAAATACAAACGTCGAGGAAGGCTTTGTGCGTTCGTTTTGTAGCTGAGGTTGTAATATGCGTGAATAATTTGGTCGTAATAAATTCGGATCGTAATGGCGCGGGCGGGTCGCGATTGGATATTAGCCAGGGATTTTGTTAAGTATCTCGCGTTGATTGGAATTTTGTATTCGAATTATAAGTTTTCATTTGTATTGCCACCACCCACGAGTTTTCGAGTAATGAATCGTTAAATTGAAGATGATGGTCGGTACGCACGCAAAATGCGTAGCTACCACGAGACCACCGTCGATGGAGAGTGAGAATATCTTTCATTTAATGCGTCTTAAATAAACCTTGTGTATTGTTGGCTGACGTTTCAATTACCTATAGTGTAATACATTACCTCTTTTCATAATAGTGCTCGTGTGTGGATTTTTGTTTCTCGTCAGTAAACTGGAGCAGTTCCATCGATGCCATCTGAACTGATGCTGGCATTCTTTAACGGCGAGCTGGAGACCTTCAATGGCGATAGTTGCGGCGTCTGGGGCATCGTGACAGATTGTTCTTTGTTCACGGGATAGACCGCCGACCAAACGACATGTTAGTAGAGTGCTGAGGTCTAGTTTTGTGTTTAGCATGTCGTTTCTGGAACTAAATAAACCATTTAAACATTATTTTAATTATTCATACATTTTATTTTGACATAATTTGTAAAAATATAATACAACTAATATTATTTAATAGTTTTTTCGTCTTATGTAAAGCTAGAGTGTGGTCCATGAACGGAAACAACTGCTACCATAGATAAATTTCTACAAATAAATAAATAAATACAGGCAACAATCGCTTCCGCTATGCTGGCTTCAGGAGACGAGTATATACCATCTAAATTGACAGTACTCAGGGCTACTTTTAAACTGTTCTCGAAACGCGTCAAGGTCTCACTCCACGGGTGTTACATTCGATAGTGGTGGTTTTACCCAGGACTGGGCTAATAACCATCATCAGTCTGCCTACCACTCATTAATAGTGCCTATAGGCACTGCACGACCAAAGTATATATAACATTGGCGAGGTTCGAACACGGGTCTCATCGATCGTGAGTTTATAATCAAAAACATCTTGAAATAATTAAAGGATGTATTAATTTGTATAAATTTCGATGTTATCTGTTCATATATCTACGAGTTTAAAATATTTTAAAAGTTATTTAACTAAATAGCTTCCGAGTTGTTTGAAAATTATTCCGCTTCAAGGGCGAAGAATTTCATTATTAAGTTTGTTTATTTATATACGATACTTGTGTTGGGGTCTACTGCTTTGAATTCTTTAGATAGGGAGAGACAAATAATAATCAATATTTATTTATATTTTTTTGTTTTGTTTAAGCCAAAGGGTTTTAGTCCATACAGCCTAGTGTGCAGTAATATCTTTTGTTTAATAAAAAATAACAGATAAGAGTAGGTATAACTAATTTTTAGTGTCATAATAATAAATTTAAATATGTAGTTTTAAAAAGAAAGTTCCAAAAACTGTTATTTATTTTAAAAAGCTACACTAAAAGCATATTATCGTTGTAAAGAACAAACATTTATATTTGTAACAACGTTATGTACAAATATTTTTCTCTCTTTACATAACGTTTCCTCTTATCATTCTTTATTGTCGATTCCCACGGCCGACTTGGAAAGAATGCCATCCTATAATTAAAATCAAGGAGCTGAAAATTAAAGTGTAATCTATTTTTATCTGCAATTATTTGTCACAATTTGTTAACGGTAATTCTCCTCTGTGTATATTAATATTCACACTACAATCTGAAGTGTTTAAAATTTCATTGTGTTTAAAAATACGCTGAAACGGAATACCTAATATAAATATTTGACTTTTTTAAAATTTATTTATTAAAAATATTACATTAAAATATAATGAGCGACCGTGGTCTAGCGGTTAGACGCATGAACTCACGATCGATGAGACCTGTGTTCGAACCTCGCTAATTTTGACCAGTACCAATGTAACTTTGTTATATGTACTTTGGTCGCTCAGTGCCTATAGGCACTATTAAAGAGTGGTAGGCAAACTGATGATGGTTATTTGTCCAGTCTGTCGTTGTCACCACCATTTTCGAATGTAACACCCGTAAAGTGACTTGTCGCGTTTCGGGAATAGTTTTAAAGTAGCCAGGTATAAGAGAAGAGTGTGCACTGTCAATCTAGATGGTACGTGCTCGTCTCCTCAAGCCGGCATAGTGGAGGGGACTGCTGCCCGTAGAGATTTCTCTGTGGTAGCAGTTGTTTCCTTTCATGGACCGCACTCTAGCTTTACATCAGGCGGAGTGTTGTCACATGTCAAGCTACAATAAAAAATAAATAAATAAATAACGTTAAAAAAGACGTGGATTCGAAAGATCATATTGATGCTTACATAATACGTATAATTTAATAAGAGTGGAAGGCATTGACGCTGTTATTAATCCACTGCTGTTGGCATGTATTTGTCGGAACCTCAAGCTGACATAACTGCTGCCTACAGGCATTTCTCTAAAGTGGCAGTTGTCTCTGCTCGTGACCCAGTATGAACCGACTATAAAACTTTCGTGAATTTTTGTGAGGACATGTGGTGAAGCATTTGATGATGGGGTGCTTTAAAAGTGAAAAGGAGTAGGAGACGCTGGTGAAGAAATATAAGCCTAACAGTTTCGAATTATCGCAGAGCATTCTAGCTAAACCGACATGGGACGTGTATGTGGAATTTAGCAGGATGTTCATAGGCGTCTTCCTCCCTTTTATTTCTATAATTTTGTTTATTTAGATTTAAGGCAAAGTCGCAGAATAAGTCTAAGGGCTGGCGTGCTTTGTTGACAAAAGTTTTTTCAAAAAAAATTTTTTCTCCATATTTTAAACAATTTTTTTATGAGGAGATGGGTTGCATACATATATGCACTTAATAAAAAAAATTCTGAAACTATGGCTTTAATAATAGTATAAAAATAGTTACAAAAACTCATAAATTCGATTAAAAAAAACAATATTCAAACAAATATTACGTAATTTTTTAATTTTATAGAGATATAAAAGCGCGTACTTATCCTTTAAAATAATGAGCAACGTTTAAAAGGCAAATAATTTTGTTTAAAGAGACTATTCAAAGACATCAAAGACTTTTCACTTAATAATTGCATTAAATTCCTTGCATGGAGATAAAAACAATAATTCCACGGTTTAAAACGCGTCCCCAATAAAAAATAATAAATCTGACGACGGACGTCGGAGCCTCGCTGATGAAATGCTCCGATTTCCACTCGCTGGGTTAGTTATTTCAATACAAATTCCGGCTACTTGCATCGCTTCTCTCTGGATGCCGGCGATTCTGCAAATACTTTTCCTTGCTCACTTCATTCTAACAAAATGTCTTATATCTCTAAACTTAATATAGAAAAATAAGCTTTATCTCCTTGACTCAAGGTCGAATGTAGAATAAAAATTAGAATGAACTTATTATGTGTATTTGTTGTAGAATAGGGTCTGATTGAAATTCCATGTTCCAACAATGTGTATCTGAAGTTGATACCTATTTGTTCGGTTTATAATCTCCATGAGAAAGCGCGAGATACCGGATCTGATTTAAATGGCTGTGCTATCTTTAAAAATGTTACGCCGATAGCCAATTAGTAGTCTATGCGATAATCTTAGAAATGAACATAAATATCCACTGCGTTGGGTGCGCATAAATTAGATGCTTGCATATCTATTGAGGTGCAAAACCCATTCATTGATTCCATTGGTTTATTTTTTAACAACGCGCACTTTAGAATTACGTTTAGTAACTATTAATACTAAGTATTTGTGTGCAAATAAAATATACATTAACCTTCAAAGTAAATAAACAAGTTTAATAAATTACTGTGAAAATTTTTCAGAGTATTTTATAAAAACTCCATAACTTCGCATAATATTGTAATTAATTGTAGAGTGCGAATCCATCAGTCCATGAGCGGAAGTAACTCTCACAGGTCTGAGCAGGCAGTAGTCGCCTCCACTATGCCGGCTTGAGGAAACGAATCTAATGACAAAGCACACCCAATTAAATTATCACCTTATAAAACAGTGTTAAACTTGCAAATGAATGGACATTAATCACTAAGCAAATACGCTACTATTAAGTCAAGTCTAAGTACTTTATTTGCATACTCGACGCGTAAATCTCGACCTAACTATTGGGTGGTCTCACTGAATGATTGTCACATAATAAATTTGCATTCATTACAATTATTCAACGTGTCATTACGTATACGTCACACCCTACTTGTTTTGTAGTAGGTTAGGGTTCATATACTCTTTTACCAGCGCGTAGCTACGGGGTTCTTCGGATCCGGTATAGTATCGGACTCGCATTTCGGCAAATACTTTTGCGTAGTGATTAACATAGTCTATAAATAAATAGACTAAAGTTGCAACAAATGCCGTTTGCTTTGTTCTAACTGCCCGAAAACTAATTTCCGGGTCTTTTTCCTGTGATTTTGGATCCTCGTGGCTTTCCAGCAGATACCACGCGCAGACCGCACCTACCGCACTGCCCCTGGCTACTACGTCACTAATATTTACGAGGATCTTAACTACGCGACATCCTGTTTACCGTTATACTCTGTACTATATGCTCTATTTGTTTTCGATTTAAAATTTGTCAAAAATAATCGCGTCTCGTATTGTTTTATCTCCCGTTCCCGCGCGATTCCCTTTTTAATACATGTTTTTGTCGTAAAACCTCGCTAAATTCTGACCAGTACCAATACCAACTATGTTATATGTGCTTCGATCAATGTCTGTGATACAGTACTAGTTTAGTACAGGCATTAAAAAAAGTAAAGAATAATATAATATAATATACCTAATAAAAAAGCTATGATCTATAAATACATTTAAGAGTTAAATAAATAAATAAAAATTATTAGAAATATATTAATTTAAAATTTTCCAAGTACAATTGGTATTAAGATACGGCATAAAAATGAGTTGTCGTATGTGTGTAAATGCCCTATGTATTTTGCGTGATTAGTAATGTTTGTTTAGTATTCCGAAATGAATTTATGAGGTGTGTGTATTAGCATGCTTTTGATAGTTACTGAGCGAATTATGAGCTGTTTAGTACACGTTCATAGTTGCCTTTGTATTTGCAGATTGCAATATCAATCTATACTAATATTATATAAGTGAAAGTTAGTCTGTTTGTTACTTTTTCACTCCCAAACCCCTAAATAGATTTCGATGAAATTTGGCAAGGAAATAGACTGCATCTTAGCAAAAGTCTTTTGGCACAAAAAAACTGAATGGTGTAAAATAGGGAATGAAAGTTTGTATTGGAAATCTGACGTTTTTCAAGTAAAACGCGGTAACAGCTACAAAGATTATTATTTATAGAGGAAAATTATCTTATAGACTTATTTTAGATTTATAAATAGAACTCACCTCACAGTATTAATTGTAAATAAGACCACAATGATAATAATGACCGGGCTTGTGGTGCGCATACTGTGACCACCTATGTGCACACAATACTTCATGTTGGCAACACTATCAGCTGGCGGAGCAGTGAGGGCATCCTTCCAATTTCACGACAAAGTTTTCCATATAATGTCACTCGCATCAAGTAAGTGTCCCCTTTCACATATTTTATGCAACACTGTATCTGCTTAATTGTGACACGATTGCAAACATTCACGACCCATAAATCAAATGTCAATTAAAAGTCGAAAAGCACAACCGTAACTCGCTGTAGTCAAATTTTTTCAACGAAACCTCGTTAAAGGTCGACCGAATGCCTCAATAATTAACAGTCACTGCATCGAAACCCGAGATTCTGTCACAAAACTGAACGGTCACCGTTAAACTTTTAAACGTTTTTGCTCGGCGATATGTGAGACGAAATCGTCGCGCTTAATCGCGGAAACTGACCGGTTCCTCTCCGTAACGGCTTCGAATCGCCACTTTTTAGGCATTTTACATGCACTCTCGTCAGGCAATTAAAGCGATCGTTTATAGCTGATGCAGTGTGTGCCGGCAGCGCGGAAGGGTCGTTTGTCGGATGATGTTCAGAGCGCGGCGACGGCTCGAGGCGCGCATCTCTGCGTCGAGGTGCGTAGGCCGCAAGGCGTGCCGTCCGCACACAAAAAGCAGAGGGGCGAGCGTTGCCGCGCACTGGACCGCCTTTTCAGTCGTTACTCTTCGGCTCCACCTACTCGCGTTCTTCCTTATTCCATTATCCTGATTTGACGTATATTTACTATTTTTAAGGCGAATGTCCGCGTGCGACGCATTAGGACAGACGAGTGGCCAAAATCACATAATTATCGTCATAAAGTTGTTGACATGAATATGGTCTTGTTAACGGATGCTCGGATTGTTTATTATATCAACAACTTTGTTGTGTGCAATTCGGACGGCGTGTGCACACAAAGAGTGCCAGTTTGACAGTGGCATGCCGGGCACAGTCCCTGCCTATAAAATGCCGCCCCACGCGCCTCATCACAGTCATGAGAATACAATTTATCCCTAAAATAGGGAGCAAATTTGCAATAAAGATTTATGCAAATTGACCATTAGGTACTTTAACAATAATTAAAACAATGAAAGACGTAAGGATTGCTAAAAGAAAACATTTTACTCGAAAACTCGTCGCCTCAATCAATCATTATTAAAATAAACGCAAATGATGATCAGTGTTCCGTCAGTAGGCAGTACTCATCATCGCAATTGAGATGTAAAGGGATAACAGTCTGTTATTCATTCATTACAAAGCCCTTTAAGTCGAGGGGACATCCCCTTTCATTAGTGCCGCGAGGGGCACCCGCGATAGAATAACGCGTGCCCATCGCGTGTCATCCACACATGATCGTACGTAAGGGCGACCCGAGCGTTTCTCTAAATGTATACGATAGCAACAGAAGAAGTAATTCAGTTTGGATACTGCACAGAATAGTTTCAAACGCTTTACATTAATATTACTCTGTAACATTGGATTATAAAAGACAGACTAGTATGTGCGCGTATTTAATATTTAGTCATGGGTCGCTAAAGTTGTTCGCGGCATTGTACCTAACTGACAATTAGTAATGCAGTTTATTTTATAGGGGAATAATATTTTATTGTCCTTTGTCATTTATGCCCCAATAATATCACAATCATCACATCTTATGTGTGTTTAATTATTTTAAACATTTTTTGGTTGTTTAATTAATAATTTTAATCACTGCAATGCTGTTTCAAGCCTGCCAATTGTAGCGTCATTTTATGCGCGGTCAGGGCGGTCTATGTAAATTCGTCTCAAGTTGACTTTGATCTGGAGTACACGCGCCAGTACTGTAGTCAAGGGTCCTCGCTTTGTCGGCAGTGAACAAATAAGAATATTTGCTATTGAATTAAAGAGTACGCAAGTCGCAAAGTTTACTACTTAAGGTTGTTTTGCTTCTCTATCTTCGTTCAAGTGGTCTGCAATTTTTAAAAGAAATATTACATTTACAAATAGTGTAATAATTAAAATAATAATTTTAATAAAAAAGACAGTCGCTTTAATTGTTACTGCGCATTTACTAAATAAAGAAGCATTTCCCCCTAAAATTCTCCTTATTACAATACAATACAATAGTCACGCCTTTTTCCCACAGGGATAGGCAGAGAACGCCACTTACCATGATCCCGACACAACACCCTCGCTTCCTTCACATCCACATATCTCTTCGTGCACGCCCGACGGTTATGGGCACTAGGCAGCCCAGCTTTCTCCTCTTATTAAAAAACTAAAAAACAAATAACTATTGCTATTATTTAGTATCAAAGAAAGGTCAATTCTTACGGTCAATACTTAAGTCTTGCTTACATACATGCGAGTATTACACTAAACTTAAAAGTAATTCTTATTGTCGTGTAAGCAATTAGCGTAACTTTCATTTACCTAACAATGTAACAGGTTGGCCTTACATTAATAGCTGTAAGTTTCCCGAATAAAATAAAAATCAAAATAACCTTTTATAACGGTACTAGTTTATCTAATGTGACATTTGTTAACATAATAAAAACGAAAAGTTTTACGACGAAATAACTTTACAACGTACACATTGAAAAGCAGATGTGGTCCATAAACATTATTGCGAGTTCCTATTAATTGACAGTATAATTGAATAGACCAAAAGCCTATAAAAATCCATAAAGATATCTAAAAAATAATACAAAAAATGGATGGCTATAAAAGTTCTTTCGCTCGCTGTACCCTAACATAATTAGCAGTAAAGTAAAATCCCAATTAATAACATGAAATGTTTATAGTAAAGATCGTTTAGCATGTCGGAGTCGATCCGGAGCCCACCGGTGGGTTTATAGCTTGGAATATTTGTCAAGAGCTCCCTCAATTAGAACGATTGTAAAAGTTCAACGAATTTGGGCGATGATCAGGGAATGAGATGAGAATACGTAACTGCAACAAATAAACAAGTTTGCAATCGAGTTCGGAGGAAGTCTGCAAAGTTTGTTGTTAAAATTAAACGAGTCAACTTTGTTAAAGTACATTGCTTGTTTAATTTTAACAAAGTTGTATTGTATGCGGACTCTAGATTAACATCAGGCGGAGTGTAGTCATATATTTTTTTTTATTGTAGCCCGGCATGTGACAACACTTCGCCTGATGTGAAGCTAGAGTGTGGTCCTGGAATGGAAACAACTGCTACTACAGAGAAATTTCTACAGGCAGCAGTCACCTCCACTATGCCGGCTTGAAGAGACGAGCATGCACCATCCAGATTGAGAGTGCACACTCCTCTCGTTCTATCTGCCTACTTTCAAACTATTCCCGAAACGCGAAAAGGTCACTTCACGGGTGTTACATTCGAAAGTGGTGGTACTGCCCCAGGACGGCAGACTGGACAAATAACCATCATCAGTCTGCCTACCACTCTTTATTAGTGCCTATAGGCACTGAGCGACCAAAGTACATATGACAAAGTTACATTTTTTTACATTTAGCGAGGTTCGAACACGGGACTCATCGATTGTGAGTTCACGCGTCTTACCGCTAGACCACGGCCGCTCTTGAAATATAAAAAATGGCAAAATTCGTAGGGCAGCTGAATAAAGGTTTGGAAAGTTTTGTGTTGAAAATTGATAAAACTGTGATGTAATGACATGCATTTAGGCTCGTGGGTGACAGCTTTCTCTACTCCATTCGTATTCCGGTTTTAATAAATATTTATTGAATTAACGTTTCTGTCAATTTAATAAGTAAACATATTGATAAGGTTTTATTAGTTGTAAATGTTTATGGGTTACGTGTGACGACACCTGTTGTGGGAGAATTAATTTATGTATTGACCAAGTAACTGCTCGGCCATAGCTTTTTTATGGTAGCTCGGCACTTGGTATGTTAAGGGTCGTTTGCACCAGAAGGCTGGTTAAAGTTACTTTAACTATTACTTTTACGGCGACGACGACCGTTAAACGTTTACATTTACTCCACACAGGTTGCACCTTCGTCGCGCCTGTTATTTTTGACGGTTACTTTAACCTTAACCGTAACCAACGAATCTTGGCTGGTCGAAGTTAAAGTAATCGTCAAACCAATGTTACTATGTCACTAGCCAAATATGTTTTTCTATTATTTTTTTGGGATCACCCACCCTTTTAACGACAACGATATGAATTTACACGATATTGCAACGCGTGTGGAGTAACAATATTGTGTATTTATAAATAACAGTATATTATCACAGTTGCCTGAAGCATTTTGCTCACAAATGCGAACTCCTATAATTTATAATATAATTGGTAATGATAGAGAATTATGCGTGGCGGTAGTCGTACACAATATTAAAATCTGACATTACAATGATGAGATGTCAAACAATAAAGTCACTTAATTATTTTTACTTAATTAGTTTAGTTATAATTAAAACTTGTAGGCGGACTGATCTAGAAATATGTATAGAGCGGCCGTGGTCTAGCGGTAAGACGCGTGAACTCATGATCAATGAGACCCCTGTTTGATCCTCGCTAATTCTGACCGGTACCAATGTAACTTTGTTATATGTACTTTGGTCGCTCAGTGCCTATAGGCACTATTAAAGAATGGTAGGCAAACTGATGATGGTTATTTGTTCAGTCTGTCGTCCTGGGGTAGTACCACTACTTTCGAATGTAACACTCGTGAAGTGACCTTGTTGCGTTTCGGGAATAGTTTGAAAGTAGTCAGATATAGCGAGAGGAGCATGCACTGTCAATGTAGATGGTACATGCTCGTCTCCTCAAGCCGGCATAGTGCCCGCACAGGTTTCTCTGTAGTAGCAGTTGTTTCCATTCATGGACCGCAGTCTAGCTTTACATCAGGCGAAGTGTTGTCACATGCCGAGCTACAATAAAAAAAATTATGCAAAATAAAAGCAGTAAATACCTTCGATAAATATTTTCTAAACAATGTTCATTCAATACCTCGGAGGTGGATGCAGGCAGTTTATCAAGACAAACGGTCGCAATTAGCTCCGCGAAATGTCGCACTAACACGTTAACAACCCGTCTCGAACACACCAATAAAGAATACAAAATATTTATAGCTTTTTGAATCCTTATTAGTTATTATAATGGGGAATAAGTTTTACCAAAACTTCTACTCAACCTGAGATAAAGTAAATTAGGTCCGTTTATACAAGAAGAACCCGTTAAAGTTACTGTAACTATTACTTTTACGCTTACTTTAACCGTTACGTTTACATTATGGTTTACATTTATTCCACACGAGTTGCACCATTGTCGCGCCTGTCATTTTTGACGCTAACCCGTAACCAGCGGATCTCGGCTAGTTAAAGTTAAAGTAATCGTCAAATTAATGTCACTAACGTCAAATGTATGAAAAGAAGCCAAATATGTTTTTCTACTATTTTTTCGGGTTCAGCCACCCTTTTAACGATAACAATATGAATTTACACGATATTGCAACGCGTGTGGAGTAAATGTAAACGTTTAACGGTTACGTCACGGTAAAATGTAACAGTCGAAGTAACTTCTTTTGGTGCAAATGGACTTTAGTGGGAGAAAAAAAAAAGAAAATTAAAAAAAATATATTTTAAAATACACATAGGAGGTCTCAGCACAATTATTATCGCCATTTGCAATGGAGTAAATGTTACCCAACACATACCTAATGTAACTTAGTCTATACTTAGACCTAAATCGGCGTAACTAAGAATATTCTATGTTAGGGACAATTTTCTCAAGTGAAATGTTTCGAATACCCTAAAGGTACATTTACCCGGGGGCAACATCGGCCTATTCAGGATTTGCAACGCGTATTTCTTGTTCATGTCGTGTAGGGATAGCAAAAACAGTATTTGTAAAATAAAAACTTAACATAAAATAAAAATGCAAAAGAGTTCTACGTTATTTATATTTTAATAAGATTTAAAGAAAACTAAAATTTAAACAAAAATGGAATGTATGGAAGAGACATCAAAAATCTAAAAAAATATTGTTAGAAGTATTTTGTTTTTTATTCGGACGGTACAATTATTGTAAAATGTGTTAAGGGTCAATGTATATGATGGGTCTATTACGCACGTTCTCTAAGAAGAGGCCATAATGGGTCAATAAGCGAGATATTAATGTTTAGGTACAGTCAGCACAATAAGTTTTGTCAGAGTAATTCTATATTCTCGTCATGGATGTTTATTTATTTATTTTAGTAGATAGATACCTACCCTAAAACAAATTTCAACATGAACAAAAAAATGGTGAAATATATTGTAGCTCGGCACATGACTAAAAAACAACTGCTACTACCGGTAAATCTCGACAGGCAGCAGTCGTCTCCGCTGTGCCGGCATAAAAAGCAATAACAATGAAACAAAATAAAATTCAGTGTTAAATTATTGCTTTTCACACTTACCCATTTTTAGAAAATTTTTGAATGTTATGTTAGGATTTTAATCATTTTTTTAATATTAGAATTTAAATCATTGGGTACTACTTAGATGGTACCTACAATAGAATACTCACCATCATTAATATCTTAAAACAAAAGCGTAATTTGTCAGTGAGTACAATTTATCTAGATATCGATAGATTTATCATGCTAATCGATCTAATTTCATCAGTTTGAGTGATGGTGGTCGTTGTGGGAACGCCACTGCGCCATGTCATGTCATAGATTATGTACTAACAGATACGACTTGAAAATATTCTATTAAATTAATATTGCGTCATTGCATTTTTTTTCATTTGTGAGTGGGTGGTAATATTTTTTACATTATATTTTTAGTAAATATTATATATTTAAATATTAGCTTTCGTGATATTCACTTGTCAACGCGGTTTTTTTTTATATAGTGCAGGAAAGGAAGGTAAAGGAATTAAATGCCATGCAGCGCAACCAACTAAATTAATACTAATTTCAGGCGCGAAAAAACATATTACTGTTAGCAGCAAGAAGAGTGAAATGGCACTATTTTTTTATAACTATTTTTATTGCAAAAAATATTAATTTAAAAAGAAAACCGCTACAATTTGAATTTAGAACCTAGATGACGTTAGTGAATAAAATGTATTTAATTCTTTGTAATATTCTCGCGGAGGCAAAGACTTCTAAGGTTTAAATGTAAATAAAATTAGTGTTTGATTGGCTATTTTTGAATTAGTAATCACATAGTCGACCACCGGCGATAGATCCGCCTTATATTAAGATAAGAGGGTGGGCATATTTGGATTATTCTTTAATTACCTTCCATTGTAAAGAAGTGATTCAACGTTCTATTGTCTGTATAGAATTTTGGTGCAAAGGTTAATGACACAATATCAAAGCTAATTTTCTCAATTTGAACTTTATATTTATGACTATAAGTTTGTTTTTGTATTGATTACTTTTTGTGAATTTATTTATCTGTTAACTTCGCTATTTGGTACCTATCTTATTTAAGTACCTAGATTGTTTTTTACATACAAAACCGTAGTCCATAATTTGTGTTGTATTTATGGGTATTATATCTACCTATAGGTATGTATATAGGTATTATGTAAACGAATGAAAATAAATTTTGTATTACTTATGATTTCTTCCTTCGCTTGTTCTTTGATAATAATTTGAAGTTTTTTTTTATTATTATTTGTTCCATATTATTTTTCTTTTCTTTTTCTAGATAAGTAAATAGAAATATTTTTAATAAGGATCATTTGTAATGTAAAATATGCAGGAGATATGTTGAATGAAAAGCTAACAAAAGAATTGTTGGGCGCTCGTCGACTCGGAGGCGAATTTCTCAGTTAGATATTTGGTAAATTCAAATAGTTTAAATTTTATAAGATTTTTGTGGAGGCGGGTGTTGAGTGGCTACACGGGCGTTTAATGGGCGTGTCAATGGGCGGGGTCTCTGAGACCCTCGAGTGCGCCTTCAGACCACATGCATTTTTATTATCTATGAAGAAATCTATTTTTATTTTAGACCAAAAATTATTAGGAAATAGGGGACTTATGATTTTAAATCCTATATATATTTTAAACACATCGTCGAACAAAAAAAATACGCAATGTGGATTAGTATGAAGGTTTCCCTGAAAAAAAAAAGTATGGTTCCTGGGATGGTACCTAACCTAGTTTGGGGTCAGAGCATTGCTTTCGTATGTAATAAAAAAAAATAGGCAAATAAAATAAGATAAAAAATAAATCTGAAGGCAATTACATTTTATTTATTTTAAAAATATTTTAAATTACTATTTAATCTATCCGTAAAAGTCCGTGAGAATATTATTGGTTATTAAAAAAAAACTTAAAATTATACTCTAATTGGGGGTTGAGCCCACATCGCAGTGTTACTAAAAGTGCCACATTTTATTAGTTAATTATAACTTTGTGACTAAAAGGGAGTTATTATACTTAATTAATTCTGATGGTTTCCAGTGTGCCGAGTCATTCGGTCTGTTTGGGATTGTGCTCGTAATATTTATTTTTATTATGGAAATGATTTGACAACGATATATCAGCGTTTTTTTATTGGGAGCTTTGTTCAAGGAGTTTTTTTCTCTGTAAAATATTTATTTAGGTACAAGTAAGTATAAATAATGCACAAATAAATTAATTTGTGTTTTATTTCTATTCATAATTATTTTTTAAAGTTTGCTCCCACTATACCGCCTTGAGGAAACGAATGTGCATGATCCAGATTGACAGTGCACACTCCTCTCGTCATACCTAGAATTTTCAAACTGATCCTGAAACGTGATTAGGTCACTTCCCGCGTGTTACACTCGATAGTGGTGCCTACCACACTTCCACTTCGTATACCTGGCAACTCTTTTCTTCTCAGCGTCGTATTTACTTATACTATTACATAAATATTAAAGAGATGGCGCGAGTGTAATGGGAATATGAGAATTAAAATATCTCAGCATCACTATCCGATTTAATAACCAATACAAAACCAACAATCATCTGCAAGGAACACCATTAAAATGTCAAATTTGCTTCCCACGGCAGAGTCACACTTGAAACACGTCAAATGAATGACTAATAATTTAATAAACGCATAAAGGCCTTTTCACACTTAGTGGTGCGCCTTTCAGAACTACTTACGAAAAGTTTGTATCTATAGAGTGTACTTGGAGATTTAGCTTTTTTTAATTGTAGCTCGACATGTTTTAATTTAATTTATTATAGTTAACAATAGGTGAGGAAATTTATTAGCAGACTCTTTGGCATCCGTACTAGGAAAAGAAAACCTGTCTTACGGATGCCATTACATTTCAGTGATCCTAGTTGTACAACTAAAGAATTTGATCATAAATATTAGTGGGAGTTTTTGCGGCCATCTTGAGACGTTGGGTTATCTGTTTTGAATTATTTTCCTAAACTTGTGTTTCTTCGAGTGTTAATGTGTAATGAATGAATGACTGTGATGCACAATATTAACTTGATGCAAAAATATTGACTATGACACTGGCAAATTGTTATAATGCCATATAAAACAAAATAAAAAATAAACAGTAAAATAATTAAAAAATAAAACAATATAGTATATAAATAGTTATAAGGTACATTACATGCTCGTATAAATTACAGCATACAAATGATAAGTGCTTTCTATAGATGTTGTGTTTCAGTGGACCTTTAATGGACGAACATTAGTGATCTGAATGGTATTGGCGAGCTGAGACTGGACCTGCCCGCATTCCGATGAAATTGATAATTAGATAAGGATCTTGGATCATTGCTGTGTTCTAATAGTGAAGTGAAACAGTTTTTGGATGCGGTATATTTTTGATAATAATATTTCGGTTTATAAAAACTTATGTTTAGGTAATTCGTAATTGGTACCTATATAACTTATAATGAAGAAACTACTTAATGATCCTTGGGAAGGGTTAGATGTAGAGCACACTGAATCGTTATCGTTGTTTCCGAAGAGGTGGGGTCTAACGGCTAAGCGTCCAGTGGGGTTGCAGATGAATGTATACACTGCTCAACAAAATCGGACTACTGAAATATTATTTACATGCATTACTGGAAAAATTTCATAAAATTCCACTTAAAACTTAAGCAATTATTTGACTTTTTTTTTAATTTTAGGGTACCTACTAACGAGCAATCTTATTTAAATATTTCCATGTAATCACTTCAGGAAATTGGCATTTGTAGTTTATGTACATTGTTTTTGTCTAACACAAGGTAAAAAAAGAAATCTAGAACATTCCAAAACTATTAATTTTATCACTTGACACCTCGTTCACGTACCCACTTATCAGACACTAAAAAGAGCGCAGATCATAAATGTCAGAGAAACTACGAGACTTCTGCTCTTTGTAAAATGCATTGATAGTATCTAAACCATTCTCAGGTGAGAGAGTGAGAGGGAGATATGGTCCGTTTTGTGTTAGAGCAGGACGCGGTTATGTTGAATAGAAACATCAAAATTTTACAGCGTTTTTATTGCGCGCGTGTTGCTTCTCCAATCCAAGTGTTTATTTGTAAGCGTCCGGTTTGTACCAGGGCCTGTATGATGTAATTACTGAATGTGTGATCATTTTCAGTTTACAGTACCTCACGAGCACCCAAAAAACAATTTTGTACCTTATTACAAAGCTAATAAGCAATAGGCAAGCTTTTTAGGAAATTACCTTATTCTTTTATTGTAGTTTGACATATGACAACACTCCGCCTGATGTGAAGTTAGAGTGCGGTGGATGAACAAAACAACTGTTGCTACAGATAAATTTTTACAGACAGCAGTCGCCTCTGCTATTCCGGCTTGGAGAGATAATTATAAATTCGACATAGGGCTTTAATTTTGATAGAAGAAAATATATACCAACCAATACGTAATTCCATACATGACGAGACGCTTTGATACATGTGTTTATTAAATACGATAAATGTCAGAATCACATTAGGGGTTACAAAAGGATAGGGGTTGAAATTTACGCACCCCTCGACGCAGCACTGCTGGTGTAGTGGTATCATGTAAGATTCCCATTCTTGCGACCCGGGTTCGATTCCCGGGCAGTGCAGTATGTTTTATTTTTTAGTTTTTTTTTATTTATGTATTTATTATTGATGTTTTAGTAATAAATTGAAATATTTTTCGGACAAGACTGAAACAAGAAACCTTACTAAATAAAAAATAATTAAAGTGCCTACACACATACACAGCTTCAAAAATATTAAGACGACACATTCATCTCCTCAAGCCGGTATAGCGGAAGCGACTGCTGCCTGTAGAAATTAATCAGTAATAGCAGTTGTTTCCGTTCATAAACCGCATTCTGACTTTACATGAAGCGGAGTGTTGTCATAAGTATACCAAGCTACAATAAAAAAAAAACAAATAAAAATATTATTATTCTTATTATTTGATTTTTATATATTATTAGCATTGCAGCTCGGCATATGCCAACACTCCGCCTGATGTAAAGCTAGAGTGCGGTTCATGAACGGAAACAACTGCTACTACAGAGAAACCTGTGCGTGCAGCAGTCGCCTCCGCTATGCCGGCCTGAGGAGACGAGTATACACCATCTAAATTGACATTGAATACACATCTCTCGCTACACCTGGCTACTTTCAAACTGCTACCGAAACGCGACAAAGTCACTTCATGGGTGTTACATTCGAAAGTGGTGCTACTACCCCAGGGCGGCAGACTGGGCTAATAACCATCATCAGTCTGCCTAACACTCTTTAATAGTGCCTATAGTTACTGGGCGATCAAAGTACGTATAATATGGTTTCATTGATACCGGTCAGAATTTATCGAGGTCCGAACACGGGTCTCATCGATCGTGAGTTCATGCGGCTTACCGCTAGACCACGACGGCACTTGATATGTTTTTAATTGCTTTATTTGCTAATTTATTTAAATATTGCATTTTATTTTATTATTAGTTAAGTAATTATTGTAAATGACACCAGAAATAAATATTTTCATTTAAATTGATTTTGATTTTATTACTGGTACGATTTAAACGCCCATGGTACGATTTAAAATACCGGTGGTACGATTTAAACGACTAGTTGGCTAAGTACCGTTAGCAGACCTCGAAAAAACGCATTTTGACTACCTTAGTTGCAACCTATGACAGCAATTTTTTAATATGCGATAGCCAAGATATTGATCTATAATTGTAATAGTCATTCATATGTGTAAGTCTTTTTGTAAATGAAATATTGACGTCAAAGTAAAAAGTGGTACGATATAACCGACTTTCCCCTAATTTGTTAGTTTAACAGCATGAGGCGTGTGCGTCAATGTAATTTTAAGAATTGTTCGAATCGATTCAGATATTGATTAACTTTTTACTCTGATATGATTCATTGCACCTATTACAGATCATTCATGCGAATCTCTTAGATGGAAAGCCCAATTTTTTAAATGAGTCACATATAATTTCAAATACGATACCTACAGATTACTTTAAGAGTTGTAGGAAGATAACCTTTAGCCTAGTCTACCTACCTGGGATAATATCACCACGCAAGTGTAACCCAGCCACGTTTCAGGGTTAGCTTTGTAGTAGACGAGTATACTGTGAGGAGCCAAGTATAGCGGAGGCGACTGTTGCCGCCAGATATTTTCTAGCTATTTATAATACAATGCAAAAACCAACTAATTAAAATACTTTTTTTTATTTATTTAATATTAATCGATAGGTATACAATAGCGGCGACTAATTGAAAACGTGGTTATTATTTTTGTATTGCAATAATTAGAGCTCGCGTATACTCATTTATTGACGCGTACGAGTGTTAAAAATTTACGAGTTATTGTTTGGAAAAACGATTCATTTTAACATGGATATGGTGTAATTTTATTAAAATATTTTTAAATTGTGATGAAAATTTAAAAAAAACGCCAGCACAGCAAAAATCATAAATTCAGCATTATGCAATAAATTAGTCATTGAAACCCAGATAATAAATTTTAAAAAATTACACGGATTTACTCTCGACCCTTGTTGCTACGATGATTACAGCTATCATGGCCGCAAAAGTCGTCAAATTAAAATAGTAAAAATAACCACGATAAATAATGTAGTAGCAGTTGTTTCCATTCATGGACCGCACTCTAGCTTTACATCAGGCGGAGTGTTGTCACATGCCGAGCTACAATAAAAAAAAAAAATACGTAGATTTTTGTTTAACTTTTGCATATTAATATTTAATAAAAGTCTTTAAATAAAAATAAAATAAAAAGAATACGTTGATTAAAATCACATTTAAAAATCATGTAGGTGTCATCCACTAATTTTTCAGTTCCGATTTGATGTTAATTGAAAAAGGCTTCTCCATATTAGTCTAACACAAATAAAAACATATAAAACGCATTGTAAAGTAAAATTGGTAACAACAATTTTGCAGTAACATATTTTATTAGCTGAGGTCAACACGTAATGACTTAGTTAATTATTTGTAACGCGACTACCTTTAATTACGAAGCGTTTATAGTAATAATTATGGAGGTATTGTTTACAAAGCTTTACCGATCGTAATGGAAACTTAGTATTTTTTTAATTATAAAATAGACGATCGCTAAAATGGCTACTTATTGGTAGGATGAAACAATGTATCTGTTTGCAGACATATTTTCTCTGTGGTAGCAGTTGTCTCAGTTAGCTTAAGAGCATTCTGGCTTTTCACATCTGCAACAATCTACACCGATTCGAAAATATGTATCTTGTAGTAATTTTTTATACGGATTTTATCCTAAGCTGGTGCTTGTATCATAACAAAAACGAAACTTTCGAAGCTAATTGGTACTGATTAGAATTTAGCAAAATTTTGATCTCGAGTTTCAGCGATTGTCACTCCTTAGGCCGTTAGACCACGACCACGAACGCATAAAAATTGTCGCTAATTATGTCTATGAATTGTTTCTAGTTTTTGTGTAATAATATTTCATTTCACATACTATTTGAAGCAGCATAGTTACTCCCTATCTTAAATCATGAAATTAAAATTTTAATACGAAATCTTTGTACACTACCGGCTAGAAAAATCGGACCATAAATGATGTAAAGCTAGAGTGAGGTCCATGAATGGAAACAACTGCTACTACAGAGAAATCTAATCTAATCTGTCTACAGGCAGCAGTCGCCTCCACTATGCCGGCTTGACAGTGCACCCTCCTCTTGTTATATTTGGCTAATATCAAACTATTCCCGAAACGCGACAAGGTCACTTCACGGATGTTACATTCGAAAGTGGTGGTACTGCTCCAGGACGGCAGATTGGGTTAATAACCATCATCAGTTTACCTACCACTCTTTAATAGTGCCAATAGGCACTGAGTACAAAGTACAAAGATATGCTATTTTATAATACTTTACTAGTTTTGTGATACGTACTTTAATCTAGAGCGGCCGTGGTGTAGCAGTAGAGGACGGACTTCACGGTCGATGGAACCCGTGTTCAAATCTCGCTGAATTATGACTGTACCAATGTAACTGTCTCATATGTACTTTAAACACTCAATGCCTAGCACTAGATAATAGGCATGAGAAAAAAAATGCGTAGATGACCTGATTTTCCAGCATGCCAGTGTAGAAATCATTTGCAGTGAACAATATCGTTTAATTGTCAATAAAATAAAGTAGTTAACTCTCCGTTGTTTATAATGTTTTAGTATCTATTAACATTATTTTATGGAGACATCAAAACCGCAAATTTATTTTTATAACCTTTAATGGTTAGGCCGAGTACTGAGCACGTAGTATACATTACTGCTCACGCATGACACGCGCATATGTGGCTGACTAGACTTATTGAATGTTATATTAATTCAATTTTCGCAAAATATAACGTTTGTGCCCGATTTGGCCATAGCACGTTTAAGTGGCCAATAGTAGCTGTCCTTGAGTAGTACCACCACTTTCATATTCCAGGTATAGCGAGAGGAGTGTGTACTGTCAAGGCATAGTGGAGGCGACTGCTGCCCGCACAGGTTTCTCTGTAGTAGCAGTTTCCATTCATAGACCGCAATCTAGGTTTACATCAGGCGGAGTATTGTCACATGCCAAATCTAACATCTGGGAAGTGACCTAGTGGACCTAGTCGCATTTCAGGATCAGTTTGGAAGTAGACTGATCTAAACGATTCGCAGTCAGAGTTCCTTTAGACAGTAAAGCGGAGGTGACTGCAGACAGGTCATTATACCCGGCTACATTATATTAGTTACACTTGAAATTGGTAGTTTTTTTTTTGTTATATTTGACAGAATGGGAGAGCGGTCCAAGGCTTCTATCCTCCATTTGTGGGTGATAACTAAGCAAATATGCTGAAACACGACAGTTCCTCCGGACAAACAAGTTACAACATGTTCACCGCGTGGCTTGTTTTCAGAGCCTCCGTCAAAGCGTAACGACGCTTTTGTTTCATATTCAGTTAGTGCTTGTACTCATGACCACGTATTCATTTTGTTCCAAGTTAGTTTCCATAATCGTTCAAATTAGAGTCCGTATTCATTACCGTTCCGACATATATTTATCGTGTCATTATTTTCATTAGGAAGTGTAGAGGGTTTGCCCACAATGCATCCTGAACATTATCTACTCTAATATAGGTCATTTACAATATTCTCACGCGTAAAGAATTAAAAAAAAATGAATCAGTATCCTGTCCACGTGTCATGAGTCACAATTGATTAAGATTTTCGTCAAGAACACGACATCAATAGGGATGCTGAGTGCCCAACATTACGGGACATATCGACAATCTAAGATCGATATCGATATTACTTGCCGAGTCATTTGACCGGGGTGGCATTATGTCCGTACACGTATAATGTCCAACCGGTATTATATTAACCATTTAATGCATGGAATTTAATTTCTAAAATGACTTAACTATTCTAAAAAGTCGATAGAATTAAGTTGTTTGTATGGACATAAGCTGTTATGTTACTGTAGTTTTAATATGACATCGCTAGTAAGTCGAGAGCTAATCAAAATGTTTTAATCGATGACGCGATAATACTAGTGTTGGGAAGAGATTTGTATCGATTAATTTATTTACTTCGTATAATTTTGTATTCGATAAATAATATTATTAATAAAACAAGTATTGTGTTGAATTTTTTTACAACAGTGATCGTCTCCGCTATGCCGACTTGAGATTTTTTGTGTCACCAAAGAACATATAATATAACATAGCTACATTGGTACCGGCCAGAATTTAGCGAGTTTTGAATCGTCTCATCGATCGTGAGGATCACGGCCAGTCAAGTTATAATTGGATTGACCAGGTTGACAGTCAAGATATCTAAAAAAAGTGATTATATTATTAATTAAATTATTCATATAATTAAATTCCGTAAACAAAGGCACATCACTAGATAGATATAATATAAAAGGTGAATGAATTCTTTGCATTGCTTTAATTGATTTGTTAGATATTTTCTCATCGATTATCTGTAAAGTCATTACGTATATTTTTTATTAGACTAAAAGTAATTTATTGATAGGTCATAATCATGATTTGTACGTACTCTATTCGGTTATTGATATATTGAGTTCAAGCCTTTTTTTACGTAGGGAAATCCCAATTACAGATGCCCTGATCCTTGGGAAAGGTGCCAGGGTTATGTCAGACTCTCCAGTTACCGCTGGCACACCGACTAAAAGCCCACGAAGTTTCACTAGACTCATAGTGGACGGAGTTTGGGCCCGCGTTAGCATTCATTTAGACTCCGTCTTGCGGAGGTCCAAGGTGGTAGACAAATCGAGTTTAAACAAGGAGCTTATTTAAATCGAAGTTTAGGTAAAGGGGACAAATTTTTTTATATAGGAAAATAGGCCTACCATACCGAAAATTGTAACATTTATTAATGAAATATACGTCGATTTGTTTCTCATAACAAGCTTGTTTCACGGGTGTTACATTTGAATATGGTGGTACTACCCCAAGACAGCAGATTAGTCTAAACCATCATCAGTCTGCCTACCACACTAGTTTTAGTTTGTAGATATACAAAGGTACATTAGGAACTAAGATTTGTTATTATTTTTAATAGTCATAGTTTTATTAGTCATGGCATACTGCTAGTGTCATAGATACTGAACAAAGTCCAAAAAGTTACATTGGTACCGGTCTAATTTTCTTGTGATATCACTTTTAGTGTAATGTACAATTTTTATATTTAAAAGCCTAATAATTATATTATTATTTTAAAAATAATAATGCAGAAATAGTTCAGTTTCATTATTTAAGTAGTTTTTTTGTAAACAAAATGCTTTTGTTCATTTGCTTATGTTAGATTTTCTTTGATCTTATAATATTTGCCACCTTTCTTTTGTTGAGTATTTATTTAAGTAACTAATAGAACAGTTGTTGTAAGAACGTGGCCTTCATTATGGAAATTTTCAGGAAATAATTTAGTAAGAGTTTTCAGAATTGCGTATACGTAGAACTTGTGGCTTCACAATTTTCTTATTTAAAGTCGTGACTAATCGCATTACAACACTCTAGCATAGTGGAGACGGCTTCAGTCTGCATATATATGAGATAGCAGTTGTCTCCACCCAGAAATGCGGAAAAAATGCATGGAAAATATTCACGATAATTCATTGAATTTTTTACATATACTTCACTTAGGATAAAATGTTTTAATTTATAAATTATAAACGTTGTTTTATTGTGCAATAAGTGTCTCGTACAGATGTGCGTGTACAAAGCACAATCGATTGTGTCAGTAACCCATTTCTGTGTAAAGAGCACCCATAAACGATGATGTAGCACAGGCGGGCGCCGCGGCACAGGTGGAGATAGCCACGCAATTGTTTGTACAACACGGGATTCGTGGTTTTGCACGAACTAATTATAGCTGAATAGACGGACGCGCCGCAACTCACATGTCCATCATTCGTACGACCGGGATAGATAACGTCTGGTTCTTTTTAGAACATCTTTCCTATGAATTCTTCCTCTAAACAACGACGATGTGTGCATTATAAAAATATACTAAAGTACATTCTTTCCGCGATGATAACCGCGTGCTAATTCCGGCGTTAACGGCTGCTGCCGGAGATCGATCAAATTCCATCCGACTATAAACTAAACATTTCACTAATTGCCGACTACCCACCTCCGACGACCTGCGCGCCGACCGAAATAAACTATAATACCTCATTTGAATTACAAATAAAAACCTCACACGAGAGCTTTATCCCCGCCATTTTCACCTCGAATTATTGAGAAGGCTAATCTGTTAAAATCTTAGCCAAAATAGCGCGAAAAACGCGAGGCGGTGCGCATGCCGTAGGGTGTGCGCACAGACCGCGTCAGTTCGCGTCTCGATCTCCCGCCGACAGGGAACACAGACGCACACGTGCATATTTTAAAGAAATATCAAATAATTCAATAAGAGTCTAGTCCCACCGATGCGATACGACAGGGAGATGGTCGGGTGTATGACCGCACCGTGGTGGTAGTGATGACCCGGAGGCGACATGCGGACTGGTGTCGTCGTAGCTTGCTTGATGCTGCTCGCACCCATCACAGTACTCTGTGGGTGAGTACTACGAATTACCACTTAAATCATTTCACGTCGTAAACTTACTAACAATAGCGAAATGGGGTAACCCGCTCGTTTACGCCTACGCACTCTATTAACGTTGCGGAGATAAAAATTTAATTATGATGCTAATAATGGCCGTTATGGTTAATTGATGTTCTGTTGAACTTTTAATTAGGCTCATTATAAAGTCGTAGTATTAAAGCAATATTGAATAACTAGAGTTACTCTTAGATAGCAATATTTTCTTGGATTCAATTAATTTTCACCGACAATCGTTACGGTGTAAATCAAATTCGAAACGGTTGCGAAATCACAGAGTCATCACATCAAATTTAACTTTGTTTTTATTCCTAACGGTATAAGATTCAAATTTGTACTTTCGATTTAAGTCGATCTCTACAAGATAATTGCAAACATAAGATTTATTATGAGGAAGACACATAGATGGCGCTCTAAATGATTTGTCTTCGTTGTTAATTCGATGACGAAATTAATCATATTTTTGGGTTAGTTAATATCTAATAGTTTATTGACAAAACACTATTCTAAAATAATATATTATTTTTGCATTAATTTATTTCAACAATCAATAGATAATATTTAATTAAATAAAAAACAGATATAGTTAATTATTAAAGCATTTAAATAAAAATTGTATCAGGAAAAGTCTAATTACGCAACAATCCGGGTAAAAAAATGAAAACTGATTAGTGATAAAGATTTATTTTCCTACAAAATGAACTTAAAATCATCGACAATTGGTCCCACTTCTCTTAGGCAAATGGGCATTCTCCTTAATTCGAGTGGCCGTGGTCTAGCGGTAAGACGCGTGAACTTACGATCGATGAGACCCGTGTTCACACCTCGCTAATTCTGACCGGTACCAATATAACTTTGTTATATATACTTTGGTCACTCAGTGCCTATATTAAAAAGTGGTAGGCAGACTGATGATGGTTAATTAACCCAGTCTGCCGTTCTGGGTAGTACCAACATTTTTAAATGTCGCGTTTCGGGAGCAGTTTGAAAGTAGTCAGGTATAGCGAGTCGAGTGTGCACTGTCAATCTAGATGGTGCACACTCGTCTCCTCAGGCCGGCATGCGGCATAGCGGAGGCGACTACTGCCTGTAGAGATTTCTATGTAGTAGCAGTTGTTTCCGTTTATGGACCGCATTCTAGCTTTACATCAAGCGGAGTGTTGTGATATGTTGTGAAAAAAAAATTTCAACAACATAAAGTTACTTATTTTGCAAGAAAACCGCTATTTCAAATTTTCACATTTAATTTCAGTTAACACCAAAAAACAAGGCAAATTGTCAACTCGACTCTAACTACACGTAGCGCAAACAACGAAGTAACGAAACTCATTAACAATTGAACTGCATTACCAAAAAAAGCGCATTTTAAAAAGCTCTAAATTACAACAGCGTTCTTTAGCAAGCGTACATTCCTAATTATGCGTAATTGCACACTGCAGCACTGCGCCGAGGAATAGCGATAATAAATTCGGTAATCGGGCCATAAATCACGAAGCATGAAATTCAATAAAGTTGTATGGAACGACCTCCAATGCAGAGGATGGTTTTAATTTGCTATTAATCAACCGTGGCCTAAATTAGGAGCTTCAGACAACATGAATTGATGTACAAAGATTGCGATTATGACATTTATTGATGTAAATTGATATTTTTAAATATCATTGGTAGTGTGCGCCGTCAATCTTGATGTGCACCTTCGTATCCTCAAGCCGGCATAGCGAAGGCGACTGCTGCATGCAGACTTTATACTGTAGTGACTTAAACTGTACTCTAGCTTAACAACAGGCAGAATGTGGTAATTTACCGGACTATTATTAAATTTTTTTTTCTTTACGTGTTTGTACCAATGTACATACCCCATGTAAATATGGCCTAATAGAAAATTCAATAGTATGTTCCCAAGATATTATTGAATTTTACTATTATACAAATTTATTTTAAAACTAAACAATGTTATGTTTTTATCAATTTTTTATTTATTTATATACTTTATTGTATTTTTTTACAAAAGGTGGACTTAAAGCCGTGAGGCTTTATCTACCAGTCGACCTTTGGGTAACTGAGAAGCGGTAAGGGGGATAGATTATATAATTATAGTAAATACATAAATAAAATATATTGTGTAATATACATACACATAATAAACAAATACTACTATAAAATAAAATAAATATAATACGTTATATAAATAATAAATTTATCACAATTGAACACAATTTTAACATTTGATTATGCAATAATAAATAATCGATAATTATTTATTTATTGTAGTAACTAAAACTGTGTAAATGTTTGTTTACATTAAAATAAAAGGTAAAAAAATAAAGAGTACACTTTTGCCTACTTTAATTAATTCTAATTTGATTTGTAAATAAGAGATCGAAATAAATACAGCAATTTCCGTTTTATAAACATGTGACCACAGTCACAATATTGACCGGTTTTGATTGTAGATAATAAAAATTTGATACGTAGAACGTCACTAAATTAAGATATATATAGATTTTTAAAGTAGCCAGATATAACGAGAGGAGTGTGCACTGTCAATCTGGATGGTACATGCTCGTCTCTTCAGGCCGGCATAGAGGAGGCGATTGCTGTCTGTAGAGATTTGTCTGTAGTAGCAGTTGTTTCCATTAATGGACCGCACTCTAGCTTTACATCATGCGGAGTGTTGTCACATGTCGAGCTACAATAAAAAAAAAAATATATAATATACTCTTGACTAGTAAATTAGATTTTAATTGGAGTGCTTTTTGTGATAAGTTTTTATGTAAAGCATTCTATTTGATCTTTATTTTAGGTTTGTAAAGATAAACTTTAAATTTTATAATAAAGAAATCAATTTAGAAGTTGCTCGCTGCATTCATTTTCAGGGCAGATGTTTCAAAATTCAATTGATTACTTTATCATATTAAAGTCCTATATCTTCCAATCACTTTGAATCGGCTTGAATGGATTTCACTTCACGACTTTTTTTTCTCATATTTATGGACATAATAAAGAAATAAGCCTAACTTATATTTTAGACTCGTAAGTATCATAGTGTCTGATCAAAAGTGTTGAAAAAGTGCAGCTGGAAGCCTAAAAAAATTGAAAATTAAAACCTTAAAAACAAAAGGAAATTTTCACTTGTCTAATTTTCTTTTATTATTTATACTAATAATATATACAACTAGATGTGCAATAACACTCCTAATGTGACGCGAGAGAAAAGATGCCCACAGCCACGATTAGGTTCTCCGTCAATTAGTATTTGACTTGACGACAACATTATTAAATCGTTTGAAGCGGCCTACGCTTTTTTTATTTCAGATGTATGAAGTTTGCACTTCTATATCTCTATGATTTATATTCTACAAATATTTCTCCATGAAAATCCTTTTTTTTTTAATAAATAGTCCGATACTGAACGCTTCGCTTGATGCTAGAGTGCGGTAAACGAGCGGAGATACCTGTTGCAAACTGCAAAAGAGAATGTCAGGTTGACAGAAATAAGTTTAACTGAACGTTGAAACACCGATCCTCAAATATTTATTATTATACATATAAATATAGGTATCATAATCAATTTATATGTGCCACGGGACCTGCGCGTGTTGTTCACACTAATTTAGTTGAAGGTACGATGCCCTTATGTCGAGCAAAGAAAGTCGAGTACGACCGCCCGCGCGCCCTTACTTTATCGAGCCCCATGTTTGCGGGACGCTTAGCGAGACCCTGTTAACTGTGTGTCGCATTTAAATTATAGATAGTTAAAGTATAGTATTACAAATAGGTATTAATGTTTTATTACTGGCTGTTTGTTATTGTTTTGAAATCATATCGTCAGATCTTTTTTAAAAAAGCCATTTTATTAGCAAAATCTCCGTGGTCTAGTTGCGTTTTAGGATTAGTTTAAAAGTATCCAGGTATAACGAGAAGATTATGCATCTGTGGTAGTCTCCGCTCTGGCTTAACATCAGGCGGAGTGTGGTCATTCTAAAAATATCTTTTCTGTTTTCTAACTTAAAAATAATCTTTGATATCTTTTGTAAATGTAACACGCACTGTCCTGCATTGTGTTGTGCGTAGTGCTCTACTAATTATCGACTCTTGCGACCATTATCGACACGTCATATCCACTATTTGTATACAAAAATAAACTGTATTCTACTGTAATAGGGTGTATGTTTAAACGCTGAATATTATGATTTTAATTGATTTCTTATTCATTGTTATGATAAAAGATGTGTATCTATTGTAAGAAAGAGCATGGGAATTACTAATATCAGTTTGCTTATAATATATGCCGTTTCTTAGAAACAGCTGCAAAAATAACACTAGTGTTTCTGCCTATCTATATTCTAGCATTATTTCCTGAACAAGTTCATTGTTAACCATGACCCATCTAAACAATAGGTCGCATTACTCTTGGCACGTGCACAATTTTAACACGATTTATGGACGCTATTTGGAGTTACTTACCCTATGACAAAACGTGCACAACTAAACGATACGATAAACAAAACGTGTTATCATACACTACTGCTTTTAATATCGCTTCTTGATTTGTAGTGGAAGAGAAGCCGTAATGTATTCTGTGTTAGTTTTTACAGTTTTGAAAGTGGTTTTTTACAGGTGTATGTGTGCGTAGATGCACTCTAGATGCCGCTGATACATTGAAATTGACATTATAGACAATGTTGTTAATTCACAATTAACTATGGAATTTATGACTATTAATTTTAGTTACAAAAATGGTTTTGAAGAGTAGGGTATCTGGAAGTAGCAGAGATATGTTTGCATTATGCAGGCAGCAGTCCCCGCTACTATGCCGATTTGAAGAGACGATTATGTACTCCATTGATAGGACACGCCTCTCGTTATCTGTACTGAAACATGTTTAAAATATTTAAACAGTGCTGTAAATTATGCAATTCGTTATGCAAATGTTTAAGAATTATGTATGTAAAAGTTATACCCTTTACCTAAATGTTTAATCTATGGTTTGTAGTAAAATAATAATTTTATTAGTACAAGTTTGTTTATAAACAGTAATATCGTAAACTACTTACCTACTAGTAACCAGTTTGGTTTAAAAGCTGGTTCACTATACACATTCATTAACAACACGAGTCAATTTGTTTATTATATCTACTTATATTATAACATGTTCAAAGGACAATGCCCATCTTTGACCCATTTGATATTTAATAGTTTGTTAACAAAACAATATTCTAAAGTAATATGTTTGTGTTACTATCTGAGAATATAATTGGTAAAGTATTTCTAAGGTTATATATACAAATCGTTTTTACTTTCTGTTTCCTGAAGGCCAGCTGGAAGAAAATGGCTTGCGGCAATAAGCTCGCCTTTTGATTTATGTCAATAAAGGTTTTAAAATAAAAATAAATGAATAAAATAATATATTGGTTTATTTTGTGGGAAAATAAATCCATACTCATTATATTCATATGGCTTATTAAGGAATTAGATTTTTTCTAATGGAATATTTAAGGCATTAAATGCTTTAAAAATTAATTCTCTTTCTTATGTAATTAAACATTGACCATTGATTGGTGAACCATGTATTGTTAAATATCAATATAAGATCTTAGAATATTCATTTGTTAACAGACTATTAGATATCTAGTTGGCCGAAAATGGGCATTGTTCTTGCAATTATCCAGGCATAACAAAAGGACCTGCTGTGCCATGCCGTCCGTCATAGCGAAGGCTACTGCTGCCTGCACACCGTTTCACTCTGTTCATTGACCGCAATTAAGCATCAAGTGGAGGGAATAGAATATAATTCATCTGTCACAATATAAATTAAATGTTAAGATTGTTGACAAACAAGTGACAAAAGGGAAATTAGGTCAGGGCGACAGGTGTCGCGGTATTTGTTTTTAACAGACGCTGAAGAAGTGCTCATTGATGTTTTTTTTGTTTAATTTTTTGAGATTTAATATTAATTGATCTTGTATAATAATAATAGATTCCATAGGAATAATGAAACAGATAAATTGTAATAAGAGTGATTTCCGATCAAATCAGCGACATCTTTATAAAAACTGGGCTGCCTAGTGCTCATAACCGAAGGTATTTTTGTATGAAGAGAATTGTGGATAAATATGAGAGAAGCGAGGGAGTTGTGTTAGGATCGTGGTAAGTGGCGTTCCGTTGTCTCTGCCTATCCCTGTGGGAAAAAGGCGTGACAATTGTTGTTATAATGAAAAATTAAAGCGTTAACATACCGAACAATTTATTTTACAAAAACTGTTTTTGGTCAATATTTTCTGTTAACAATTTCAGCGGCAAAGATCTATCGTTCAAGGATAGATAGCTGCATAAATAAATAGTTAAAAAGCTAGTGTTACATGTGTGAATCCTTTGTGCTGTACTTCCGGGGTAATGAAGACTGTCACAACTCTGGTGACAATGAATGAAGTATGTTTGCGGACACCGGGCGAGGCGCTAACTCGCGACCGAAGCACGATTAGCGACCATGTGACGAATTAACTGTAAACATTATTACCATTAGGTACCGGGGGTTCGAGAAGCTTCTGTCAACAGCAGTAATCGAGCCGAGACTGGATCGCGTGTATGTCGCACAATGTGTCAGCAAACACTTTTAAAGTTTATGTGGAGTTCGATGAGCAATGTTGTCTGAGCATGTTAGCGAGTGCATCATAGTCGCTCATGGCGACTCCGACACGTCTCCCTGTTAGGACACTTGTTAAAATTAGGCCTCACTTGATGTTACCATTTTACTTTTTTTTAACGTAACACCAACTTTTTTATTGTAGTTCGGCGTTTGTAATACTTCGCCTGATGTAAAGCTGGAGTGCGGCTACCATAGAAAAATTTCTAGCCTCTTCGCCTCCGCTATGCCGGCTTAAGCAGACGAATGTGCATCATTCAGACTGACAGTGCACATTCCTTTCGTTTAATATTATATTGTGTAATTTTTTTTAAAATATAAATACTTAACTGAAATAAAATAAAAATGTAGTTACTTAAACGTAATGTAATTATATAATGGATAAATAGTTATTACGTAATATTTTGTAATAATATGTAAAATCAATATTACAAAATTGATCTCATTACCGAGGCGGTCGTGTCTCTGTGCTCAATGCGGTCTGTCGTCTCACAAACCAGATGGTTCTTTGAAGAATAATTAATTGACATACAACTTATCACACCTAATTTATTCGTCGAAATAGACAGAGGTCCATCGCTCATTTGGCATACGTCCATCTATTAGATTACCATTTAAATTTATACCCTAAACCTACGATACTTAAAGTTTAAAATAACTATTAGAGTATGAATTATTTTCTTAGACTGCTGAAATGTTAGTGTCACCTAGAAACTCTTAAATTAGAGCCAAAATAAACTTTGAAGTTTATAAAGACTTATTTCATAATAACAGGATTGGGTACATATTTGACCTGAATTTCTATTACATCAGCGTAACCAATAAAACCGAGCACTTTTCAGACGTATATTTTTTTAAAGATTCGTGCCTAAATACCTTCTTGCCAGCCACTGCAATAGATTGCAATATAGCTTTCATTGGAATTGACCAAGACTACCTCATCATGTCTATAAATATTGTAGCTCGGCATGTGACATCACTCCGCCTGATGTAAAACTAGAGTGCGGTCCATGAACGGAAGCAACTTCTACCACAAATAAATTTTTACAGACAGCAATCGCCTCCGCTATACCTGCTTGAAAAGACGAATGTGCACCATCCAGATTGACAATGCACACTATATGTCTGCGAACTGTGAATATGGTTACTTTCTTTTTCTTATGTTTGTCCTCGTATAAATAAGACAAAAAAATCGTAAAATTAGCTCGAAATAAATTTTTTATGCACTTTGCAGTTTCTCTCGATGAAAACTCATCGAATTATTTATACGAGTATGTTTGTAGATATAGGTCCTTTGAACAATTTTTATAATTAAAATATAATGAAAATTGAATAATAAAAATATATTCCTTAAAGTGAAATGGCTTATTCATTACAACACATAGTACATTACAATCTCTATCTACCCTATTAGGCATAAGGCGTGTATATAACAGGATATAAGTTGATTTTCTGTACGATAATTTTTTATATACATAAAGTATTTTGACAAGTCCTTTTATGTGGAAAGTAGGTTAGATTTGGTGACAAAATATTTGTTATGTGGGCGTGTTAAAGACGAATTTACTATGAACTTAGACAATTGTTATTTAAATTGGGCCAATGTTTACATCTTCATTTAACACCCACAATATTCTTAACCTTCATATAAAAGTATTATATAAACAATCACAGGTTATAAGGTAAAATGTCAAAAGTGAAAAAATTGTCCAAAACTATTTTTTATTTAAAAATTTACATATATTACTTACTTTGCCATTTTTTTTTTAACTTCCCTTTTCGCAAACGTCAGAAGAACATCGGGTTAGGATAGATTTAAATATAGGTTTCATCTATAATTAAAAAAAATGTTGCTGAAAAAAATTTTCCTCATTAACCGTAGTACACTAATTAGAAGATAAAATATGTAACACCATTTTTATATGAGTTATATTGAAATAACTTGTATGTGGGGCAAAAACACTCATAATCTATATGCGTCTAAATAAATTCAAAAACAAAATTGAAATATATATTGTTTAAAGTCGTGTATAGATTATCGAATTTTAATTTTAATTTGTCATATATATGTGTACAAGGTCTATCTAAGTTTTAGAGAGAGTGTCACAATGTTATTTATAGTAATTAATGATTTATGTATTTTCTATTACGTTCATTTTGTTAAATTGTTTATGTAATCGTTGGGGTTAATGAAATCATTACTTGGAAAATTGCGCTTTCAGATAGAACTATGTGTCGTAACTCACGCGCATCGCTGACTTTTACTGTAGTTGTAAAACCAGTGAAGGTCAACATCTCTACTAGATGTTTGTTTTTTCACTATATTCTTCTATACTAGATTGTTTAAACAATTATTTCCTTGTTTATTTTAATTATATTCCTCTATGTTTATACATGTGTTAACTAAAAATCGCACTACTATTTTAGGGATGTCGTCACACGTTCATTATTGTTATCGATATGTTTTTTCGATCTACTCACTATTTTTTTCATCAAGTATGATTACTGACATGTCTAATTTTACGCAAGATCTCGTCTTTTACTGTTCTGACAATGAACTCTTGTAACAGTAGGTAAACAGACGGACGTCACTCGGCACGACCTGCGCACTGTCCATCGCCGCTAGACAAGATCTCGTAAATTGTTACATGGATTTTATCGATACTGCAACACTAACTAGTTCCGTAATATTTGATTTTTATGATCGCAACGCTTATCAAAATATTAATATTTAACACATTTTCTCATTTACGTCTAGACAAATATGCCAAATGGCTAATTGTAGATTTTTTCCTACGAACACGTCATGTTGGTAAACTAAGTAGGTAATTTGTTTGCGTATAATTTCGATCTTGCTATATTTAAGTAGCTGGAGATAAACGATTTGACAATTTTTCAGAAAAAAAAAACGTTAACTGACCTAAGATTTGATTATAGGAAAGATCCAGTACTAAAATTGATAATAATAATAATAATAATAATAATAATAATAATAATAAATTCTTTATTGCATATAAAACACAGTTAAAGAAATACAAAATCATAAATAAGTTACTGCAATTGGCGGTCTTATCACTAAAAGCAATTTCTTCCAGACAACCAATTGATATTAAATAAATTGTAAGGAAAAGAGAAAAGCGGGTAATGCAGTCAAGAAAATCTAAAATTAGTTATAATAAAGATATAAAATTGATGTACTGATATTTTTATTGCACAAAATAATAAATAAAATCGATGATTTGGGTCAATTTAGGCGCATATTACTAGCGCTTTCATATAAATTAACAAGTTAAATTATAAATGAAAAAATTAAAACATATGTTACTATGTCTAGGGCGTCTGGCAGCGGAGTAATAATGGATCCAGACATGATCTGCCAAAAGAATCGACGAACAAAAGGCCGATTAGCACAAATTTGTCGTAATGAGACTGGTCTACTGCAAGAAATTACTAAGGGAGTCAACCTTGGAGCAACAGAGTGTGCATATCAGTTCAGAAATCGTCGATGGAACTGTACAACACAACGACGAAGCATGAGGAAAATTCTTATGAGGGGTGAGTTATATTTCTATATACATACATACTATATTAAAATACGAATTACTATATAAAAAATATATACATATATAATTTAATTACTTAAGAAACTTTATGCTTTTATTTCATAGGTAAAATACAAGAATGTAAGAAATATATTTACCAAAAAATACTATTTTCAATGCTTGAATTAGATCCTGTCCGTCCATAAAACAACACAATATAAATCTATCCTTCTAATAACCACTACCTTATCATTACATTACACATGTAAAATACCCAAAATCTAAATAGCTTCATTATGTCGAATTCTAAATTAAATCAATTAGAGGTTTATGGAGAAAGAGCAAAAAATATCTTAAAAACAGGTCCAACTTCCAATACAATACATTAAAATACCAATAGATTTACAAAAATGGCCGCGATGATTTCATCTGAGGGATATAAAGATACAAAGTTGTATTTTATCGCAGCAATTTGGCCACAGCTACCTGCCAGTATATTAGCTAAAGGACAAGAGGATGCAAAATGTGTTAAACCACACAGATGAATATCGCGGCCTAATTCGATTAGCCCCAAAGAGTTGATTTTTATACGCTCGCTCGTTTATCTAAATGACTCGTGTAAAGGATGCGAAGTTTGGGTTATCGATCTCGAACTTTAATTATAGAAAACATCTGAAATATGTGAAGTTTTTTTGGATATCAATAACTTTTTTATTTCAAGATATATTGCGAGATTATTATCCTTTTTCATATATGTATATTTTAATAATTATTTAAACGTACTCGTTTCTTATGTGATGTGTTTAATTTATTTATTAGAAAGTACAAAGTTTAAGTAATGTAAAAATTGTCATAAGATTTTTATCGATATCAAAAATAAACGAAAGTGAACATCACTAAAACGACCAAGCACATTAATTTCGATTTCATTAGCGTAAATTAAGTAGTATTTGTCAAAATTTTATTCGTACGGAAAAATATTTATAAACTTTTAAAAATATTTTTAATATGCACCAAAATACCTAATGCTTACTCTTTTATTTATATAATTTAAGTTTTATCATATAATATTTTTTTCATTTTGCTCATTAAGTAATTAATATTACTTTATTAGGAATTTATTTTCAAAGTATCGTAAACCCAGCTGACTATTGAATATATTTTATAACATTATATTTAAAAAATAGCGAATTAAAGCGATTTGAAGCTTCTGGAGAGATGTACGAATTGTCTTGAATTATTTTCCTTGTGTTATCTTTCTTGTTAATGCGTAATAATGGTGGTTAATCCATTAAATGTTTGCCAACGTGTGTGCAAAGGAGTCTGAGCTAATGATTCAAAATAATATAAATATTACTGAAGACTAGGCTAGTCTGCGTGGGCAACGATTTCATTGCTTTTTAATACTTTCACATTGTTACACGAAACTTTTAAGAATAATCCTATAAAGTTATCTACATTTCAGTTTTGATTATGTAATTATAACGCTACTTCAGCCTATCCCTATCTTTTGAAAATACTTAACACATGTGAACTTAATATCTATATTAATGAACACAATATTTAAAGTAAAAAAAATTAAAACAAAGATTATGATCGCGTGGGAGTGGATCGTTCGAATCCGAATGACATCGGAGGAGCGCGAGGCACCAACAAATTAGGTTAAAAGCCAATAAATTGATCCAGTCAGTTTTGGGTGGCGCAGGCGCAACTGCCAACAAAGCTGAATTAGTCCCGGCGTTTTTTATCACGAGGCGACAAGAAAAAATATACTATAGGATGTTTTACTTAGACTATTTACATAGATCATGTTTACTTCTAAATATCTACATCACTAGGCAGGGATATCATACTTTTAAATTACATTTTCTTTTTCTTTTATAGTAGCTCAACACTTAGGCACACTTTTTTTTTAATTTGTAACTCCACGGACGTTTGTTTGTCCGTGCCCTTTTTTAGTTATTTTATATTATGTGTTATTAAAATATTTTTCCGTTGCCTCTGTCTTGTGAACTCGGAGTGTGTGCATGTACACTTATAACTATGTTCTAATTACTATTGTTATTTAAATTATTATTATTATTATTCTATTATGATTTTAATACATGTCGCTAATATATGTGTCCCGCCCAGCAGCCATGCCGCGCACGCTTCAATCAAAATAGCTCTTGTTTATCTTTGTTAGGTGTTGGGTTGCTCTCTTCAGGACGCTCAGGACATCTTCATATTCGTCCTTCATGGCCATTTTTTAGTAGTATTGAGCTATTAAGTGCTCTGGTGACTTAGACACACTTCACCTGATGTTATGTTTTACTTAGTTTATGTAAAAAGCGGCCATGGTTTAGCTAGAAGGCTTGAACTAATGATGAAATCTTACTAATTCTGACCGGTACTAATGTAACTATGTAAAGTACATACTTTGGTCGCTCAACGCCTTTCATACAAGCTGCTTAGTATAAGCTTTTTAAAATTAAAATACAAAACTAATTAAAAAAGAAAGGAGAAGGTACTGTATTTAAAATAGGAAGCTACTTACAAATAATTATTTTTTAAATATATATATGTGGGATTATCGAGCAGGCGGATTTAGAGAACAAGGCAATTTTACTATTATCACCGTTTATTCTCGTCTTTTACACAAATAAAACTTCTTTACAATTACAACGTCTTACTCCTCTTCCGTCAAAAAGCAATCTCACCTCTCGCTCAACCTCCTCCCTCTCACTCGTACAAAAATCATGTTCACAGATGGACAGGTGAGTTGGAGAAATACTTTGAGGCTTTGGGCGTCAAATTAAATCCCACATATATTATATTTTAAAGAGTGTTAGGCTGTCTGTCGCTCTGGGGAAGTACCACCCGTGAAGTGACATAGTCGGGATCAATTTGGAAGTAGCCAGGGTCAAGGCTCAATGGCTCAAGTTAAGAGCCAAGCGACAATTGTCACTTGATCGGATCGAAAACAAAATATATGAGATTTAACGTTACACTGTCACCTCAAAACGTCAAATCCCATACATTTTGTTGTCGATTCGATCAGGTGACAACTGTCGATGAACTTTTGATTTTAGCCGTAGGTGTAACTAGAGGAGTGTGTCCTCAAGCCGGCATAACTGAGGCACTGAGTGGTATCAATTGTTTCTGCTCATGGATTTTAGTGCATCTTATGTAGCATTACGCCGGGTTATAAAAAAAGTTACGGATGACCTGTGTGTGAAACACATTCTTTCCATTTTTTAATAAGAAAGGAAAAAGTAGATGTCAAAATTTGATAGATGGTTTGGTGTGTGCGACTGTTTTTGAGAGAATAAAAAAGTGTAAGAAAAATCGTGTTTTATAAAAAATAGAATCCCAGCAATCCTGAACAACCTGATTTATTGTCATAAAAAAAAACAAACAAGGATCTAAAAGCTACTATAAAAATATATATTATATTTTAGAACATCCTGTAAGTATTTATAAGAAAAAATAATCAGCGTTAATTGGTTCCTTTCATTAGTAAGCCAGTGCATTCTTCAATCGTTGTTTTTTTTTAATGTCAAATCTTTATCAATGAAAAAGGATTTCATTCTTATTTAAATTCCCTTATCACTTAATACTCAGTGTCAATGAACGGTCACTACATCTACACTTTCAATATAACGTTATAATTATTTCTGGATACTTATGTGGCCAGGTATTCTTACACTCGACTGGCCAAGTGTAGTGTACTGAAATCGCGTTTGATCTTGATAGACAGACTGATAATTGTCGTAAACAGTACCATCACTTTCAAGTATAACATCAGTGAAATGACCTAGTCGCATATATAGAGGCAGGCATAGTGGAGGCGACTGATAGCTTAACATCTAGATTACCTTTATACTGTCCTACTATAAATCATTACACAATATTGGGAGAGGCAAAGATACGCACATTTTAAATATATAGGTATATATATTTTATTGTAGCTCGACATGTGACAACACTCCGCCTGACGTAAAGCTTGAGTGCGCTCCATGAATGGAAACGACTGCTACCACAGAGAAATCTCTACGGGCTGCAGTCGCCTCCACTATGCCGGCTTGAGGAGACGAGCATGTACCATCTAAATTGACAGTGCACACTCCTCTCTTATACTTTATATACCAATTATTTGAAGCCATTGTTTGCGTGAATTTATTTAGTATCTGAATAAAGAAAAAGGTTTATTGATCTTGCAATAATTTTGTTCTATACACAAACTATTAATAGAGTGAGAGTAATTTTTAATAATGGGCAGTGTAAGTAAAATAATCACAAAAGGCATTACCTCAAAGCTAAAGGTATCTACATGTTTACTAATACATTAATTATGTAAATTAATTACAAACATAGCACTCGCTTACCGAACGACACTTAACATTCCTCTTAAAACAATAATCAAAATAAAAGAGTAAATTAAAAACAGTATATTAAGTCATAAATTAACAATCTCACCCGAAGTCGTATTACGTCGTAAATACCGTTCACTCCAACAAACCTACACGAAATAAACAAAACAGCCTAATTAAGCTATAAACAAAAGCCACAAATAGAGGTTGCAGCGACGCGAGAGACAACGCTTTTCCAAAATACTGTCAGGCCCTTTAATAGACCCCATACTAATCTCAGTCCAGGCCATTAAGTGTCGACAGGTCCCACCGAGGAGCAACCCGCAGGGGCTCCATAAAGATTACCATGAGATAACACAGCTACCAGGCCGGACCTCACACGTACCACAGACCCACACATAAATCCACCAAAATGACTTTATATCTACAAAAAACTCGGCGATATATTTGGCGCCCTGAGCGAGTAAATATTTTTAATTATACAACACCTATTAGGAGAAGTGATATCCGGCCGGGCGGGATATCTAATCTCGATTACTCTCATGACTGAGCCTAAGTGATTTTACTCTTAATCTGCTCGAGAAGTTCAAGATGCTCTAAGGTCATAGTCGTTATAATAAAAAGACACAATAAACTATGTAACAAATTGTATGAAGGCAGAAAGATCTTATCGCAAAACGTCTACAAATATCAACACTGCTGAATTTTTCATCTACCTCATTCATTAAAGCCTTACTTAATGCACCTGACAAACGACGACTGCGTATCTCCAAATATAGGCTGCCCTAAATATTTATAAGTGCTCGATATAGAGCGTGTCGTTGGCTTCGTGGATCACTGCAGAATAAACAACGCTCGTGCTTTATTTGAAAGTCAAACAACGACTTCGAGTGGAGTAATCGACGTCTCAAGCACAAAATAGTTGCTTCAGACGATATCTCCCGACCATCGTCCCTCGTACGATTGCGTATCGTGTCATTTGACATACGAATCTCTCTTTCTATCTCACGGACATCATGTCGCTTTCTCTCACTTCGAGTTGCGTGTGTTATACTATGTTTTATTTTTCCATTTGCTGCGGACGCTCGGCCGGCTGTCCGTCAGCGGTGACAGGCGAGCGCGAGATGCCGACAGTCCACAGGTTGTCAGTGTCCTTTCTTGCCAAATTAAACGAAATCCTTTTCTACATTAAAATAGACGGTCAAATGCAGTAGGATAACTTACTTTTTGTGTCATCGATACTTTTAAGGTGATTCAACATGAATGATTTTTTTAACGATCATGTATAGAGAGTCCAGCACGATGACCGAATATCATAACCGTATTTACTAGAGTAGAACAAGAAAGTGTTAATTGGGCTTTAACTCGAAAAACAAAAAGAGCGAGTGGTTCCAATATAGATATTTTAGGAGACTCGTATTTTGTTTTTCTTATTCAAACAGTGAGACGTATTAACAAAGCTAATTATTCCCATTAAATGGGTACAATCCATTCAAATTAGCCTCCGAACGATCATTGAATGAAGTATTCGCGTTTTGTGCTCGGCTGAATGACGCTCGGCCCCTTCCGGTGGGTGGCTGCTGTCACAACACGCAATGCGCGTCGCGAACGCACGGCACCGCATAATGAGACGTTTACTCGCATTAGCTAAAGAAATTGACAAGTGAACAATAGCGGACCGCGGGAAAAAAGATCGCGAAAACTACAGAACGAGCCGGACAGTGTCGTATCGTATTACCCGACGTAAAATATCTGGGGGAAGGAATGAGAAACGATCGTTCCATTTAAATAGTCGTACGAGACGGCAGAGTTCGCGTGCGTTCAGTAGCGTGAGAATACGATGCGCTTTATTCGAAGTTGGCGACATCTCGCGAACTGCGACCAAAGAGCGACGGCGGCTGTTGGGGCACTCGTCGATAAATCAGAGACATGGCTACGGGAGCCAGCGGCCGGTCATATATCGGGCAGAGGGCCACAATGGCCACTCGGTGACATGCTGACACTGACGCAATTGCGAGCGCATGTGCCGTCCGCCGCTGACACCGATAGCCGGACAACGTTACGAGCCCTTCTGTCCACGGAGACAGCGACGATTCCTTCTTACACGTATTTATTGCGCTAAATATTTGAATTAATCAGATGAGATAAAATGCTCGCGTTCGTTTAAACATTCCGATGCGGTCGCGTTGACAACTGGATGTATTGTGCTCGTATCGCATTAAAGCTTGATGTACGTTTAAAGAAAGTCATCTTTGCTCTTTTTATAGAGAACAGATTCAAATTATTTTATTATTTGTACTGGGATGCGTCTTCGATTTCCATCGCTCGATTCTCGCTAAATCACCCGTTCAACACATTGTTAGAATATTCAAAACCGAGATATAAATTTACTATAAATTCTGACAGTTTTATGAACCCAGAAGGGTGGAAGCACGTAGGCGCATCATCTGACATGACATACATACTACTTTATATATGATACTTGATACTTGACAATTGTGCACAAATCTAAATCATTTCTCTCGAGCTGATGAGAAATGGGGATGAAGAACAACGTGAAGGAATTTGCCATTCAGTTTCTAGTGCTACATGCAAATGTGCATATTTATACAAATAATACGTGAACATTTAAGCGTAAAAATATTTAAAATGAACGTGGAAAATTATAATCTCGAAGTCTTTCTGAATCTCGATCAAATATTGATAAAATCGTTTGTAATCTTAGCGTTTACAAGATCGTTAATTGCAAACTTTTAACACCAACAAGGTATTGGTAAGTCGCGTCGATTAATAAATATAGCGTGCACGCATTCATCTGAAATCTAAAATTCCTGAACAGAGCTGGTTAACAGTTAATTTATAAGCGAATGTTGGAAGCTGGCCTTCAGATTGATATCTGGTAGCTGGTTTCGACGTGACTGTTATCAGTGTCTAGCGGGAACGTCCGGTCGAAGCTTATAAATAAAATTAAAATTGCAAAACCTTCAACAATTTCACATATGGTCGTGGTTGGAGATGATCTTCATCCTCTCGTGTTTGCTCTTTGGTTATCGAGCCTATTTGAGATGTCTTCTCTGGTATTTGTGATTCTGCAGCGAGATATGAGATTTATTAATGTTGCTTAACAGCTTGACTGTTTCAGGTTATTATTACTGAATTGCAAAATGTTATTATTTTATTCATTTGTAAGATTGTCGGTTTAAGAATGCATTGACAGGGCACACTCCACTCGTTATATTTATATTATAAATACTCGATTTACTTCACCAGAATAACTCGTGCAAAAGTCATGCAGAATTCTTAATTACCCTAAAAAATTATTAAAATAAAGGCAGGTTTGTTTTTAATATTTCCATTTTATTTTTAATATCCATACAGATTTGTGTATAATTTCAACGCCGCAATGTCATAATAGGATCGCGCTCGGGCGTCTATCAGCTGTGAGTTGAATGACCTCGTTATGGTCACTGTCTTTTTACACCCTGTATATAGCCTATTATATACATTACATATACTATTGAACTATTGAAACCTATTAAATCTGCCTACATAATATATAAATTATGGTCTCTCAGAACATTCATGTGGTGACACATCATTTGCTAAATGTTTTGTCCATGTTAATACTCTTTCGATAATGCATGCATATTGAGTGTAATTATCATAGCCAACTGACCGTAACGAATGGCCATAGTCGAGGTTGCGCATACGCATCTCACAATATCGAATTCTAATGTACTGAAATGAATGGCCCCTTTGTCAATTATTTAATGAGCAAAACATTTTATTGCTACAATGACATTTATAAATATTAATTGATTTTGACTTAAACTTTACTATAAATAACTTTCCTATTTATCATTTATTTTACGTTTTAAAATTTAGCAACTAAGCTTTTGAATTTGATTATCTATTATTTTATTCAGTACCTCTCTTTGCCGCTAGTTTTTATTAACATTTATTTATAACATTAGTTTTCTATAATTTGTGTGTTTTTTAAATTTTTTTATTGTAAGCTCGGCATATGAAAACACTCCGCCTACCACAGAGAAATTTCTACAGGCAGCAGTCGCCTTCGCTATGCCAGGACTAATTACCATCATCAGTCTGCCTACCTTTACAATAGGCACTGAGCGACTAAAATACATATAACGTAGTTACATTGGTAGGTATATTCAGAATTCAGCGAGGTTCGAACACGGGTCTCATCGATCGTGAGTTGACGCGTTCGACCGCTAGACCACGATCGCTCTGATACCTCCAAATATATAATTGTGTTACTTACGTGTACCTAATTCAAAAGCTCCTATTCGTTATGCAATTTTATAATTATTCATGGTTATTCTTTGAATATTCATTATTTATTGGTTGACCCGCAATTAATTGTTATGGCTTGGTGCCAATTGTCTTAAATGTTTTATGGATGGGACTTACGAAGTCTCATCCGAACTCTGTTAACATTCTCGTGTGAATATTGATTTTCAGGTCAACGGTTTTTTGTTGTTTTTTTTTTAATGTAGAATATGGAAACATTGACGTGTATTTGTGTAATCTTTGAAATAATCAAAGAAGGATTTTCTACACATTCATGTAAGAGTATACTAAAACCATTTATTAAGAACAATGTTCCAGTAATTAGGTCAATATCGACGTTCACTTATATTCCTGTTTGCGATTCGTAAGGGAGTCATTAATCTTCATTCCGTAGTGTACTTATAAGTGCGCATATTTCGTGTACATGAATCGTGTTATGACCAATCGGACATCCTCTTCGTTATGTGATTGACTGGACGTGAATGGCGGAACGACTTCCAAGTATTTTGACTCTGCAAAAACCGACACGATCACGTTTTATGGTAGCTGTATACCCTTCAAGTGTGAATCAATTTAATTCCATCGGTTTTATTGATCGATCGACGAGCCTTCTGAATTATTCAATGGACACGAATGCCGACATTCCTCGACCGCTCGTGGCACCGGAAAAAAAGCGTCCAGCTCATCTTCGTCATGAGACTATCGAATTATATCTACTACGAGGATTCAGCATCGCTACTGCCGTCTACGTGGTTCGATACTATACACATACACACAAAAACTTAGCATTCGGTGATGAGAATGTCATGTCCCTCGTTTCCAACGACATATTTGCGAGTCGGCGCTGCGTTTTGTGATAATTACAGCGCATAATGCGGCAGGAGCGCGAGGAATGCTCGGCTCTGAGCTCACCGCTACGGATTTATAATGACGACGAGCATCGTGTCGCACCCGCCGGCCCTCTATCGACAGCATCGCCGTGTGCATAGAAAAAATGAGGCGTGCGAGGCATCCGCGGGACGCTGGTAGTGAACGGTTCCCAGGCACCCGCCCTGGCCTCTCCGCCCGCCGTCCTCGTCTACGTTACTTTTTTCATCAGACGACCGTCGCTAAACGACTAGCGAAAAATTTCAAAATTGACATTCCTTTCATAATTCCTCGAGAGGGCACATCCCTGTGGTACCTTGCGTGTCGTGTCGGTGAAATTCTGGCGCGGCTGATAAAAATGCCTATAAAAATTGAGCCGCGATAAGAAACTTTGACTCGCTGTAATTATGGTGACCAGATCGAATTCTGAGCCAAACGTGTATGTACTCTCGCTTTTTGTCGCACGTCAATTATATAAATTGTTCATGCAATAAATTTTGCTGTATCTCTGGCAGACGGGTGGCGGAATGTGGCGCGACGATACGCTGCGAGTGCGTCCCGCGGCCGCGACCGGCACGGGCCCAATTAGCATGGGATCGATAGGCTCGCTGATGCCGATCTGCTGTCAACTGCCCGGCATTGCGCAAACTTTACTGGTTATCTAATCTCAAGTTAATGAGACTGCGTACACATCCATACATCTAAGAATAAGGAGAATTTGCTCTAGACCGCACTCCAGTTCGGTATAGTTTTTACAAACATTCAAAACCGACTAATAAATATTTGTTCACAGATACGCGTGAAACAGGATTTGTGAATGCCATCACAGCTGCTGGTGTCACGTATACCATAACTAGAGCATGTACCTCAGGGCTCCTTCTGGAGTGCTCTTGTGAAAAGGTATAATACTTAATTAATTGAATATTTGCCCCTGCGTTTTAAAGATGTATAATAGCTTACACATTTTTCTAGTAGTCCTGCATATCACTTGGTGTTGGTGCCATCATTACCCTGCCTAGTGGGATAATTTTATTTTTATGTATGCGACAGGGTGCCCCAAGACCTCGTCGCCGTGGAGCTGCATCTGTGACCACTCCAGCGGTGCCTACGCCTGAAGGAGGTGGGGCGGAACAGTGGCAGTGGGGTGGATGCAGCGACAATGTGAGGTTTGGCCTAAGAAAATCCAGAGAATTCATGGACAGTCGTTATAGGAAACGAAGCGATATTAAAACCTTGATCAAGCTGCACAACCACAACGTTGGGAGGTTGGTTAGTATTCTTTATATTTTGATGCCCATCGTTTCAGTTTTTACGTGGCTGCCTAAAGAAAAGAGGTTTATGTATTTATAAATTGTTTTTTATGTTAAAAAATCTAAGACAAAACACAACCTGTGAAAAAAAACTTAACTGAAATATTTCAGCCTGAATGAAATAAATAAACGATATTTACATTATTAAATTATGATATTAAATTATGTACTCGGCTTCGATACCCACTCCAAGGACCAGGCTAAACCTTGTTGTGTGCGTGTTAATTAAAAAAAATTCATCATAATTTAATTATAAGCCAAAACAGCATTTTAAAATGTTTAACATTATTTAAAAAATAACCAATAATTGACATTAACATTATCAAATCCTAATAAGTTGTAACTTATCCAGGCGATAAAGAACAATATGAAGATGGAATGCAAATGTCACGGACTGTCAGGGTCTTGTACATTGCAGACGTGCTGGTGGCGAATGCCGACCTTCCGAGAGGTTGGCGACCGGCTGAGAGATCGCTTTGAAGGGGCAGCTAAGGTAACCTGTATTATTTATTACATAACTAAAGTTAAACAATGTAAATTATATTTTTAAATATTAGCACGGCATATGATAACACTCCCTCTACCTGAAATTAATGTGCGGTACATGAAACAACTGCTATAATAGTCCGCAGATAGCAGTCGCTTCAGCTATGCCGGCTTAAAAAGACAAATGTGTACCATTAACAGAACCATTCTATCCAGTTACATTCAAGCTGATTTCTAAACACTTAAAAAGTTATGGTACACCGCCTACAACTTTTGAATAAAAAGTAATTATTTCAGGTAATCGCCAGTAATGATGGCGAGAGCTTCATGCCGGAGAGCACGAGTATAAAGAAACCAGGCAAAAGGGACATTATATACTCAGAGGAATCTCCCGATTTCTGCACACCAAACATAAAGACCGGCTCTCTCGGAACTGAGGGACGTCAGTGTAATGCCACTTCTGCTGGGACTGACAGTTGCGACCAATTGTGCTGTCGTCGAGGTTCTATTCGTCGTATAGTGAAGGAAAGTGAAAATTGTAAATGTGAATTTAAATGGTGTTGTGTGGTGACATGCGAAGTTTGTTATGTGAAACGTGATGTACATACGTGTCTATAATATTGTGATAATATCTAATAAAATGGTTTTTTATTTATTACTTGTTTTTGTTTTTTTTTTCATTTTGACGGCCTCTGTGGCGAAATTCACGTGACACGGAGATCCAGGATTCGATTCCCGAACGAAACAAATATAATATTATATATTTTTTTTTAATATTGAAAATTAAAGTGGCAAATATTGTTTTGGATCTGGGTGTTGTATATGTATTTCTAATTGTGGCTCAGATAAATTTCTACAAGCAACAGTCGCCTCCGCTATGCCGGCCTGAGGATGTTTGTATTGTTCTTTTTTGTTCTGTATGTGTAGGCAGTATTATTATTTAATGGTGTTTAATATTAAGAATATTTTATTATGAACGATTGCAGAAATGAAAATAAATTTGTACTTATGCCAAAACAAACATATAAACAAAACAAAATGTTATTATTAGTAATTGATTGCGCAAAATTGACTTTTGTAATGCAAGAATCCTTTCGCGTGAAAAATTATTCACGCTATTTCAGATTCTACCACGCCATTCGTATCCCTTATGACAGATTTCTCAGTTCATAAACATAAATTTTCCAGTGAGACCAACGATACTCGTGGGAACGGGCCCCGAGGGCCTGATCGACCACCAACACCGTTCAGCTTTTCACTTTCAAACTTACAGTGAAAACAAAAATCGACCTTAAATATTCAATTTGACGACTGATTTCCGAGCGTGTCGCCGCAAACTTTATCTTAGAAAATAAGTTGTAGCAGAAATCTGCGGACGGTGAGTTAGTTTTGCAATAAAAGGAATGGAAGGAGATACGGCGATGTCGGCCCGCGTTCCGCATCTCGCGCAACTGACTGCGTGCATAAATTTTGAGATGAAAACATCACCATACACAATATCAGACAGTGGACGAGAAATGCGTACACGGAGCATACTGACCAGTACACGCTCCGCCACAGGAGATTAAATGTCTAATGGAGATGTTACCAACTGATCCTTTTGCTGTATTTATGAATATCGTTTTGTTTTATTTATTTTTTTATTTTTACACGTCATAATATGACTGCACTCCGCCTAGAACGGAGGCGACTGTTGTCAGAGAAGAAATCTGTAGACAGCAATCGCGTCTGTTATCCTGGCGCTTAATGGATCCCATATTATAGGAAGGAAGAAAGACGTGGCTGAGAAAGTCGTTCCACAATTTGATGGAACATTTTCGTCCGCGAGGGGATCGTTTTGGCGGTAAGGTGATGCATTCATTCGTCTTAAGCGTCGACCTCTGCTGAACATTCACCGTGGCAATAGCGGTAAAACTGCAGGGTTTCGAGACCATCCTCCACATCGCCCACAATTCATACATTTTACTATGTATGCACTTCAATAATGCGATTCACATGTATGTTAGGTACTATCGGCATAACTAACGCTGAAGCACTTTCGTGTAATCTAAGGAGCATTATTTCCACCATTTTCAAGTGTAACACCTTGTCCCGTTTCAGGATTAGTTTAAAAGTCGCCAGGTATAACCTCAAGCCGACATAGCGGAGGCAACTGCAAAAATTTCTCTATAGTAGCTGTTGTTTCTATAAAAACTATTTTATAGCGGAGTGGGATAAGCCTGTTCAACAAGCAAAGAGTACAAGTTCAATTTATCCTTAGTGGTGCACATTCGTCTCCTCAAGCCGGCATAGCGGAGGCGACTGCTGCCTGTGGAGATTTATCTGTAGTAGCAGTTTCTTCTGTTCATGGACCGCACTCTTGCCTTACATCAGGCAAGGTTGTCATATGATGCTGAATTGTAGATATAGGTAGTTTGAATCCCATAAATACCTGTAGCAATGTAACTTTGTTATATTATACTTTGGTATCTCAGTAACAATCGCTTGGAACAATAAATAACAAAAAATGAAATGACAATGAATTGTGAAAACTGTCAGAAATTTCTAGAACTTTTATATAGTCCCTAACTGTATTATAAGATGCAATAAAAAAAATCTGTACAAAAGACTAAAAACTTTCTTATGACGTCACTCGTGTTTCTGGATGGCCATGGATTTCTCACAAATTCAATTAGTCAGCATCTGAGAGGAAAATTCTTTGTGTGATATTATATTTTGTATAATCATCTATAAATAAATAAAAATTCACCTTTATTTAGTTAAGGAAAGGATTAAACTGAAAATTATAGGATTTCCTTCTTCAACCTTGGATCCTTCAAGCGGAGCGTGAAGTAGCACCTTCTTGGACCGGCATAGTGATGGCGACTGGAGCCACGGTGTACTGATCATACCTTCCTTAAGTAGATACTTAATATGAGATTATTTTCTTTACAGACATATTATACCTACTACATATAAGTCAGTGTTGAATTACTGGAACTACCAAAATGAAGAATTAGCTTCTTTTATTATTTGTTTTCGGGTGAGGTTGGTGATAAATAAAAAAATATGTATCGAATCAATTTTTGTATTTTTAGTAACAACTAATCAATATTTCAATCATAAATAATTAATTACGGAATATTTACAAATTAACAGTATGTTAAAAAACTACATGCAGTTTTAAATTGAACTTTATTGCTGTGAATATAAGGAAACTCAATGTGCATGTTTAAAGAACCGTCTTTTCTCAACGCGTTATGTTAAAATAAGGTGGATACGCCCGAATTAAAGTTCGTCCCAAGTTAGAAATTCCTAAACTCAAGATTACTTCGGAATTTCGGTAATAGTTATTTATTTATAGCCATTAAATAAATAATAGCTCAATTCTTTTAATTTGAAATTCTTTTTTCTTTAAATTTAAAATAAAGGATGTTAAGAAAAGACGCACGTACGACTAACTGCAAAATTTTTGTTAAGCATTTAGTTTTTTAACACGCTGTTTAATAATCATAATAATCATAAATACCAAAAATAAATTGATCACCGGACATTTTATAATATTTACAAAAAATAAAATAAAAATACAATATATTTCATTTGTACAACATAGGATTGAGATTCAGTACAGTTCAGCTGATTTTATTGTTATTATAAAAAATATACATTAATTAATGTAGGGATATAAATAAATTAAAAAATGAAAAATATTTACAAATAAAAGTTATTTTAAAATTAATTTCACGTTAAAAGTTTCGTTTATTTACAATTTTATTAGGTAATTTTGCCATAAAAATAACATTATAATTATACTGTTTAAAAGATGTCATTTATATAAAAAAAAATGTATAAAATGGCACCGAAAATTCTTGAAATTCATCGAAGCAAATGTTACATTAAAATCTATCACATTTCACTATTATCAAAAAGTACTAAAATTATTAAAACATTGTTTTTCAGTCTTTTATGTTAATTGTGGCACATTAAATCATCCGCAACATAGTTTTAGTTATTAGAACCATAATTACAATTAATTTCTATAATTATATTTACAATAGAAAGCAAAATAAAACACATTTGTTGCTTTTTAAACTGCAATAAATAATTAAATAATTCTCGCGTAATGTTTAAATAAAACTAATTTACCTATATCACATATGGAACCTAACATATCCATAATAATTAAGTAACAATTCCATAAAGCTTTTAAAAATGCACAGCAAACTCTTCGGTTCGTACTGCGAAATAAGGTTTAATTTTCTATCAAATACCTTCTCAGGACGGTTCAATTGAATAAAACATGCATTAACACATTGTATAAATAACATTTGTCATAATTTTGATAAGTCATTTTTGTAAATTTAATAATACAAAACATACCTTTAGGTAATGAATACAATAACCCAGAGTTTAGAGATCTACGCGAATATAATTAAGAATCAAATTTACAAAGTAAAGTTACTTAACATTAATGAGACAGGCAATCGTATATAAAATTTGTTCGACGAGCAAAATCTTAACGTTCGGATGCAACCGCTATCAGGCGAATAACAAATGTACGCAATACATAAATATAATATTATACGTATAATACTGATTATTTAATTCGTTTAATATTTAATTAAAATTCTCGAGAACTTTTATCTGGTAATGTGGGACACTTTTACGATGACGTTACTTGCGCGCTGATAACATACCCGACAAACGCCGTCCGAGAGGAAACCTTACACGAATGCAATTAAGACACAAATTCCAATAAAAACGTTCACTGTAATATGAAATTAAAATTACAAGATAATTTAATTCTTCAGCTTCACCTTTAACAGTTACACCGTTAGGGCGATATAATGTTTTATTTTAAAATACTAAAAAGTGTACACAATAATTAACAACACTTTATTAACGATATTAAACAATATCATGTAAAGTTGTAATACGAATAAGATAGAACAATTGTGAAAAGTATTCCTCCGAAAGGCGATGTATGTCTGTAAATAAACAAAAATATACACCTGGCCGCGTAAGGAAAGCGATAAAACCAATTTCTAACGAATAAACGAAGGATGACAGGTCGACGGAAACAAATCGTCATTAAACTGGTATCATTACTCTCCATACGACAGCGTCCACAAAAAAATATCGATACTAGATCACATGTTCGCACTTAATAGCCAAATAAATTAACCGGACGAGTGGGTCGAGATTAATACAAAGTGTATCGCTTATTTTAATTTCACGCCGGATCAATTATAGAATAGAAGAAATAAACAGTGAGAGGAAACTAAGTATTTACATAAGTCAACTTGAATTACGATATCGACAACTCAGATAGGAAAAAAATTAAAGCGATTTAAAGTCCGTTATAATACGCCTACGAACACTTTCAAAATTGTCCACTCACAGTTTGTAGCCCAACTAATAACTGTTAGACACTTGTCAGTTTTTTTAATCACAACTCACTGAGTATATCGAAAGTCTCATCGGGCTTCCGGCCGATCTGTCTATAAACATTTGTGAACCACTTTCTCGATTCGACAGAGTTTACATTTGACTTCACAACACCAATGAAAAGTGCAGTTACAGCGCTCCACTACGGAGAGAGTTTCAGTACGATACCCGCGGCCGCAGCACATCAAGTCGCAGCCGTCCACTCCGATGCTCGTGTCGTTACACGTACGACCGAGCGTACCAGGAATACCGAGTCGCGGGTTCTTTACGCAGAATCCAGGTGACGGCTCGAGATACACGAGGTCTTTTACCCCCGGAGATTTGTGATCCGGGTTGTGCGGCCTCAACTGGAGACTATATCTGTCCCTGCGCGGCACTCTGTGTGGTGCCGCGTCATTTCTCTGTGCGGGCACTTCCACGTCTGAATTTCGCATCATGACCCGCGAGGCGCCGTCGAAACGATCTTTTAGTGCATCACCGACAGATCGAAAGCTAGGCAGCCTCATCCAACAAGTTTTTACTGTGCAAGAACCGGACATACCGTGACACTTGCATTCCTGTCGCATCTCGGTTTGAACATGCTAAAACAAAAGAAATACCATATATTATTCAAGAGTCTTTTAGAAATAAAAACAGTATGATTTGTTAATCAGTAGATAAAGTATTAAAATTGAGACTATGATGATGTCCGAATGCCTTTAAATTCCTTCGATAAGACGATACGGGTGATCGATGATCTTTTAAGCTCACTTCATCGATCGAATCTCACGATCGAGCAAATTGTTACAAATTGTGAGGAGGTGGGCCACGCGTCACCGGCTGAGGACCGATCATAAATCAAATTCTAGAGACATTCATCATTCTTAGAAGGTAGATAAATGACATGAGGACGAAGACAGTAAATATTTTACTATCCGAGTGTGCCGCGAGCCCTTCGTAGAACATGTCGTCGGTGTATTTATTCATTCTCATGTAGATAGCTCATTGTGAGAATAAACGCGTTGACATTATGCTGTGTCTTTGGTGTCCAAATATGTGTCAAACAATCGATGGAATGCTGTGAATATTCATCAGACGGACACCCAGAACGTCGCGTCGCCGCCCGTGACAAGAATTAAGCGAGAAGGGCTTTACGGCTCCGGATGGCGACGATCGCCGACGATAATGTAATCAGGATAGATATGAGAGTAGGTAATCTGAATATGCAAATATGACAGAGGGTGTGGTGTGGGAGGTAGTGATGCGCGGCCGCGACGAATGGCCGCGTCGATGGGCCGCGCTCGCTCGCCACGTAATTAATATTACTTACGCGACACGAGTCAAGTGGACAACGATTGATCGCACTCGAAGGACCGTACGGTACCCCGAGCCTAATATAAACAGCAGACGACGATAATGGCTGTCAATGAGAAGCACTTGCTACATCTAGCGTCTGTCGATACTTAACCAGTTATTGTTTATAAGGTGCTACTGACATAAAATTAATTCAAGTGGTTTATGTTACTGTTACTTGGGTGGGAATAATCTAAATATAACTTGTACTTATTAGTGAGCTGAAAAAGTTCACAATTAGTGATTGAAGACCTGCTGTGAGATATAAATACTGGTTTTTTGTCCAGAAGCAATAAAAACATAATAATTGTATCATTAAATAAATGATGCTTACCGCTCGTCCCGCTTCGTTATTATGCAAGTTCATTTTTTCTCTTTGCGTTTTCCCTCTCTCTCCTGTATCGACAAACTCTCGACTAAATCGGAAACCAAATCCGATATTGTCCGAACAACCGCCCCATTTCCACACCCTGACGTTTGCTGCTGCAGCAGCTCGACTGTGTTGCGGTTGTCTGTCTACGTGTGAATAGTCACAAGTGCAGGACTCGATTGCACCTTCCGCGCATGCCCGGGCGACAGAGTGCGTCACTCCCGCGCTTGTTATGGCGTATATAAAAGCTGTTTCGCGACATCCTGAATAAAAATACCTAAATTAATATTACATGAAGATATCATAAAAATAATATAAATAACGATAATAAAGTATTTTATAAAATTTCACATGCGCTCACGAAATTGATTAGTTTCGGTAAGTTCGGTTCACAAACACCAATAAAAACTCGACAACAATGACTAAAGCAATCATTACACCGTGCTCATTCATCTCGATACAACGTACGAATACATAAATCGATCCTCTCATCCCGTATCGAATACTATAAATAATTAATGGCCCTGCATTAGAATCAAATACTCATAAAATACAATTAAAAGAGAGAGGGTATATCTCAGCGATTGAAAAATAAAAGAAGTGCCTCTTACCTACCCGAGAGATTATAAATTCGATCATTACAACTCGTAAGGCGCGCGCATCGAATTCTCTCTGTTAATATCGATTTAATAGCCTGCGTACTTTTTAAACATTAATACGAGAACTCCGTGTTCTTTGTCTACACATGCATTAAGTAGATAAATATGGCCGGTTTATATGCAGAAATAACTAACACTAAAAACAATATCTACTAATAAAACCCACTAGAAAAGTATGTGCATATATTTACATGTAAAATCGATAATGTAGTTGTTATTAAATATTAATTGGTCATAACAGATGACTTTGATTGAGACAACGCTAATAAAACATAAAAATATTTTGTATGTTTTGATGCATCGATAAGATGCTATATTGTAAGCTATGCCATTAAAAGCTTACACACCTCACGCGGTGCGAAGAACCATCATCAATGTTCTGTCGAAATACCTCACCGGCCGCGGCCGTCACCCGCAAGTAACCGATCGCAATCGCTCACAAAGAATACCTAGCTATTACATTTAAATTAAACGAATAATTAACTAAAGGGTTATAAGATTAGTTAAACGCGGTAACTAAGAACAGAACACATAAGAAAATACCGTACGAAATCTGCTCGCCTTTGGTGGGCTTCCGGAGAGTAGCAATAAAATATTCGGTGGAGGTAAGATGAGCCACTGGCAGGGAAGTAAAATAAGGTATGCGTATTTGTTGTTATTTATAATAATATGTGGAACGGGTCCCTCTCCGAGCGCCCGCGCCAGCGTTATTAAGGACTCAATAAGCAAATGAAATCATTTTTTTATTGAGTTGTCATCGTGCGCCGATATAAATTATCGAGCACGCACACAGGGCCCTCGCGACCCGACTTTGTTTTTGTGTTTCCCTTTGGGATGTTATACAAAAGTATTTTATTCAGCAATTACTTGAGACGTTCTCTGGAGAATTTTAATGTCAATTCTGCCATCATTCAATGCTCGGACGAAATTAATTCACGGTGAGGATACGAGAACTGCGATTGGCGCATTTATCTTCAGTAATGACTTGCAAACGTTCTCTCGCATTAACTATACTATAACGAATAGGCGCAGACCAATTAAATATCGCATACGTAAATAACGCGAAGTAATTGCTTTAGGCTAATTCAATTTACTATTAACAGTTAAAACATGTGAAAATTGATCGAAATAATTAAGCAAAAGTAACACGAAAAAGTAAAAAAAAATGTAATGAAAGTTGAATACACAGTTAGAGATATATTTTCCTTCTATTACATGTTTATGAGTCAGATATTGTTGGAGGTCTAGCGACGGGGAGCCGCCCGGGCCAGGTGGTACCTACCACGTGCTGCGCGGTTCATCCTCCAAATATACGAGCTTTATAAGTACAAGATAGCTGTCGACACATCTGTCAACAAACAGATGCGTCTCAATAACCGCAACAGCGAGATGCTTTTATCTATTTTAGAATACCATTCACTTAATAGGTTAAGAAAAAAAATTACAATTAGTTCAGATTTTACCTATTATAATGGTGGATGGTTATTAGGCCTGGGGTAGTACCACCACCTTCAACGGATATAACGACTGGAGTGTGATCTGTTAATGGATGGTGCATCTTCAAGCCGAGCAAAGCGGAGACTTGTGAACTGCACTCTAAGCCTGACTTCAGGCTTCATATGATTGGCATATGTTATTGACATATGGCAACACTCCGAGTGCAATCAATGAGCGGAAACAACTGCGAGAAATTGCGTGAGAAATTTCTACAGGCAGCAACAGTCTCCGCTATGCCGGCTTGAGGGGACGAATGTGTACCCTCCAATAACAGGGTACACTCCTCTCGTTGTACCCGGAACTTCCATGCATCAGCTTTTTCGCCCGGTCTGCGACAAGGTCACTTCACGGTTTATCAGTCTGTCTAATTGATACAGTAATTAAAATATTTATTTAATAATGTTGTCCAGAAGTTCATCAAAATGTGAACAAGTTTATTCGTTTTGGGTTTACGACGTTGTGACATTTACAAACATGACGCCTAATGATAACATTACAAATGATTAAACAACCTTGTTTTATAAGTTGGGACAGAGCACAATCGTTATAACAAATTACTTCGCCTATCATAATCCTATTTTATAACAACAGAAACAAAAGCAATACAAAAATATTCCAATGTAATTAATAACGTAGACGACGCACACGAGAAAATATCTATAAATCGTGTTCAATAAAAAATAACATTGATATTTCTTTTTATTTCAACTCTTTTGATACCTAAACGTTATTTGTGTTAGAGTTATGCATGGCCGGTGTCGGATTAGCGTTGTTGGGTCGTTTAATTAGGGCCATAGAAGGAATTTACATTTTATTTAATACCATAACTAATGTGGTCCCCCGTGGGTGAAGCTTCTTTCCATTTGTCATCATTTTTCTATGTCGCGATTTATTTGCGGAGAATAATTCCTATAGAACCTAAGACGACGAATTCCTAAGACGACTGAACATAAAAATATTATCAAGAAAATACATTAAATCTATCTACATAGGTATTATGATACAATTAGACTGTTGATAGTTATTGGACCAGTCTGTCCTAATCAAACCTAATCGCGTTTCAGGATCAGCTCATAAGTAGTCGAATATAATGAAAGGAGTGTGCAATATCAATAAAAAAAGTTTTAAAAATATCTTCAGATTCGTGTTACGTTCTGTGACTCATGCTATTTTGATCTAGCACTTCTGTCAACTCCATTTGAAAAGTGTAAGTTATGAGTTATGTATGTAATAAAATATGTTAGTTGCCGCATTAAGTGATCACGGTCCGAGGTGTTTCGAGCAGATTAATTTGAAGGATTCGACTCACGGCGTATTTGCGCGTCCCGGCCGAGTCACTCGTTCCATCTTATTTATGGCAAGTTGCTTTATTCAAATTTGATGAGACGTAATTACTCAAAACATTCATAAATCACACGCTCCGTGTTGTGGCTACTTTACTTGTTTGGAAACTGGTTTTATATGCTGCTATCTCTCTATTGATGAATATTTTATTCAATTTTAATGAAGTTCGAGTAAAATTGATTTATAAGAAATTTATGTGACTCGAAATACTCAATCGACATTTATAAAGATTGAGAATAATAAAGCAAATAGTGTCGTCCATCTATTTCATTATCGAGCATAGACCGAGTGGTGCTCGAAGGAATCTTAAGAAGGCAATTTGCTGAACGAAAGCCGTTCCACGACGAGGTAATAAAAAGCAATAATTCATTTTCGTTATGCCCTGTATGGGTGATAATTTCACATTGAACGTTGTGCTCGAGGCTTCCACTGCGACAATTCAGAATTATGTCGCTCGTATATCACTCATTGTGAGTGGCACAATACGCCGCGCTACCATCCGCTACCAGCCGCGTACGCCAACACCGAACAATGGAGCCGGGCATTTGTTTCCAAACTGAGAAAAAACACCGAAAATAATTGAAGTTTAAGAGAGCTGTCGATGAGTTATAAAAAGCTATTGAATCAACAACACATATCCAAAAAGGAACAGTGAAAAGGACTCACCGTTGATGTCGAGAGGCGATAAATTAAAAATCGAGAAACCCTCATGATTATTCTTATTTTACAAAACGCGTGTATCTCGAAAACAATTCAAACGCCACAAAACTCAAAACGCTTATCTAATTGAGCATTAAATATTTCGTCGAGGGCATTTTATATCCGTTTTATTTTCGAGTCCGATCGTTTTATACGTTTTGTCCACCCACGGCGCGCGGCGATGGAATCTCTGGGTTCGATATTCGAAACACTTCAAAACAGGAAATATTTGAAAAAAGGTCGGGTTTTATTGGCCGCATTACCTGCTATTAGGAGTTGCGTTAGGTGTAAATGTGGCTTCTGTGGACCGTGTTTGAGTACTGCTCCTCGCTAAACTACTCGCCGGGGGGGCCCGGGTTCGCTGCGGGAATTCGGACCATATATTTTTCTATTCTCGAGCTACAATGAATCGTCGAATAGAGATATATATCTATTGTTGAGTTGTCATCATTCGTGTTAATATGTTCCTTGAGGTTTTCACTACAATGAGATGAAGATGTCGCGTCTGTCAATAGTAAGTGTCGATGTGTAAATTTGTAATTATTTGTGTCCTTTCCAGGAGGGCTTTGTATGTTTGTATTCTCATTATTAGAACGAGCCTATCTTTTGTTGGAAATAGATTTTGATGAATTTTTTATAATTTTACAATAGGTTATGATTTTTAATAATAGTTAATATGTTTTTTAAATGGTGTCACGTTGTGTTCTCGCCGGTATCGATTCCTGGTTTTATGTGATTCTTAAATGAACGTAATTGCAATGTTTAAAAGGTCTTTATCGTTGAGATTGCAGTGTTACCGCGCCCGCCCGGTCTGCGGCTGCGCTTAATAAAGTAATACACTCTAAATGCGCACGCATATAACATAAATTTTGTACTCCTCGTATTGCTTTTTTTATAATGTGAAATAATTACAGTGGTGGTCTCGATCTTACCAACTTTTTATATTGTTGCATATTATAGTTGTAGCCTATGCTTGGTTGAAGATCGTTCGTTTCAATTTCGAAATAGATATAATACATATAAAACTTGCGATATCGTAAAAGCGAGTGTCGTGTTGTTGGCACAAGTCTCCGGACGAGTTGGTTATAGCTGGAGGCGATGTCGACGGTTTTGGTTCGAGGTTTTTTTTTATAATCCCATTAATAACCTAACCAGCTTTAACGGTGTGTAAACATATAAATCTAATTGCCATTTGTTACCAATTTACTTGGTCATGAATATTTAGATTGGATTCTTTTTGTTTATGACCACAAAAACAAGGTCAAATTTGTTTTAAAAGAAGTAAGTCACTATTGTGAGAGCATATTTTTCTTTTTTAAATTTACATAAGGAAATTTTCGTGTCAGCTTTAACTGCTAGATAGATACAACTTTTCAAAGGCTAATAGAAACGTTTTGAATGGCACCAAAAACGCTTGCACAATTCATTAACAGGCGACTGCGATCAGGTCAATAACCGGTCCAGAGACCATTCGGTCAGACTGAATGAATTCGAATAGCGTTCCGAATTTTAAATTTTGATGTACCGAACATTCCAGATGTTGATTCCTTAATAATTTGACGATAACCCTTACTAATGCGCTCCGCTAGATTATCATTAAACTTTGATCTTAAAAGAGCTTTATGTTATTTGTTATAATTTTATTACTGATTTACCAATTTAGGATTTTATTTATAGAACAACAAACCGCATGAGGTTTTATTACTACAATTAAATTAATGTTGCTTTGCAATCGTTCAAGTTTGCTCTTCGAATGAAACTGTAATCGAAGTATAGTGCAATCATAAAATTGCATGACAGGTCGAGCTCGTGAACAATGTGTAAGGAACAAGAGACCAGATGTTCTGAGGGTCATAATGAGCCGGATCAAGCACAATGGTATGTTATTCGACACCGTCGGGGGACACGAATTTAATTCCAGGTGAGAGGATGTCTGCACATACTGTTTATAGGTTATTTTGATCAAATAATAACATCACTTATTATTTATTATTGGGTGTATTAATATATTTTTATCACCTAATATTGAATATTTAACAAAGAACGCATTTAACTAATGTGAATCGCGTTCAGATAGGATCTACAGATAAAAATCTTCATTCGAATTTAGGGGGGACTAAATGAATTGGACGTTTGTTGCAATTGTTCCGATGTTTATGCGATGCGTAATTCTAAAAGCTGATGTTATTTTCTCAATAGATACAAAAGATTCCATTTTGCAATTTGAGGCAATATATGAAAAATACGTACAATCAAAAGAACTACAGTTACATTCTAAAAGAGCTTTTAAGCAATAAGATAAAATAAAAAAAAAACTACAAGCGGGAACTCAAAGTTGGGTCGCATGTAATTGATCTGGGATGTGTTATCTCGATGGTTCTTTTATAGTTGCCCCCGAAACGCTACCCTCCTCGATGAAGAGATAAGATTTGTGAAAAGGGTTGTTGCCTAAAGATATCACTTAATTTGTAGCCACTCTTTTAGTCGCATCGGCTTAGGGGATCACACAAAACATTCAGACTTTTATCCTGCCATTCATTGAACTTTTTTGAGATGATATGAATAAACAAGTATTTTTTGCAGAAATTTCAATTTCGTTTAAAATATTATTATGGTATTGTCATAGTTCTTTGCCATTACTTTTCAACCTTAAGTACTATTGTTTGTTTGTTTTTAAGGCGCGTGTTCTTTGAAACGTTTTATTGTTATACTTAAGCATCTTTTTATAAATATAATTATGATGAGATAAGATATTATTAAGTTTGTTTTCAGTTAACTTACCCCTATCTACTATTTTGCCGAACAAATTCTTCCCTCTCAAAAAGTTTCTTGTTGAACAGTTCCATCTTCTGTTCTTGAATTGATGTTGACATTCGGCGACGGCCATACTGGCACCCTTGGCGACCGCGGCGAGCACACCGGGATTCTCTCGTGCCAGTCTTCTTTGTTTTCTCCTCAGTGTGGCGTGAACTGCTGGATCCATGTACAGTACTCCAGGTGACACAGGTGATAAATTATTTGGTTCGCCCGCTTTTGCAATGCCCCTGTAAAATAAAACAAAACTCAAACACTAAATCACAAAGTAAATAAGTAGCGTTTTTCACGCAGTTGACTTTTGTCACCAATGCAAAAGATGCTTAAGCTACAGTTTACATTACGTCCCAAATGTAAACAAGACAATGCGCAGAGAATTCGAACTCTTAAAAAACAAAACAACTATAATCCCTCGGCCACTTAAGGCAATGGGTGCAGAGACGCTTCAAATGAAATGGTCATTTGAAAAGGTAAAGACAACAAACAATTGACGACCGAACTGTCAATCCGCAGACGTTTAGATAAATATTTGCGGCGCGCATTAATCCGGTACTCGAGAACCGGCTGTTTGTCGAACAGCGAACCGAAGGAACGAGATCAGGGCTGTTGACTCGGAGCCGCCTCGCTGGATCCATCGCTCGCACCAATAGAGACCTCGCTCACAAAAAAGCCCGACGCACTCTAGCGCATAGTTCCGTGAGCATGGACCACGGGGAAACGTATTACTTTACTATTTGCTTTACTTTGTACTCGAGACTTACGTAAATATGGATGCCTTCGTCAGAAATTCTCATTTCTACGATTGTTAATGAAAATTTTAATGATTAAAGATAACAACGGTTTTGTTTAATTACAACAGTAATTCATGTATTAACAGGAAATGACCAATTATGGGTGGGTCGATGTCGAAATGTTAAATGTCACAATTATAATAAAGGTGCCGTTGGTGTTGTCTTTTTTTAGCAAATATTGATTCAGTGTAGCATTCTAATGACAACTAGTTTGGTACGAGTTCGGTGGCGAGCTGTCAAGACGCGTTTACCATATTAGTGAACTGTTTAATTCAATCTCACTAATCGCTTAATACGACGTCGACGTCACTTTTTATTACTAAATTATAATAGCCCACTTTTTGTGCTTACAACAAACTTTAATTATTTTTATTGCTTCCAATGAATACAGTGTGATTCTAAAATGTATAACGAACCTTTATCTATATTTTAATTGGCCGTTTGTACGGTTTTAATTACGGTAAATCTATAATTATGATGCTAATGATCCGAATCAATCAGGAGCGAGTTTTCGGGCGGCTGTAAATCATCGACAAGTCACCTATCCCTTACTACTTTAAGACAAAAACCAGCCACAGAGGATGTCCATATTTGCCCGTTCAGATAAATCCTTTGGTGTACTTGACACGTAGGTAGAAAACCAAATATGAAAACACAAGGACCACGGGGAAAAAATCGTCAATGGCTTTCACGAGTAAACTAAATGTTTGCACAGCGATAAAAGACTTGTGTGAATGTGTCAAAATAACAAATATTGTCTTTGGACGAGCCATGACTGTCTTCGGTCAAACGCATTGTCCTTTCTCGGCTAACATAATTATTTCTTGTAAAGGCTGTGTGTTGTTTCACATTTAACACGTCCTATCTGCTATGCTTATTACACATTGGCTTATTTAAAACTGTCATCGGTCTTTCCTTTCCTTTTGCTGCAACTTAAGATCTTTAACACCTGGTGTAGACAGCTCATTTATATGCATTAAGATATATCTCGCTAAAAGACAAGTCTTGAGACTTATTTCTTTAATGATTACTTCAATAATACCTATAAATACCAAGGACAGTAGATCGTGCGTGGTGCACCGGATGTGTACTTATCTCTTGCGCCGTGATGCATCTTTCTAAAGAATAGCTATAATTTATAAAGTGCCGAGTCCTTAAATTTAATCTTATTAAACTCGGGAAATAATGATCTACTGCAACATAGCGTGTGTGTTCTTCAAACGTTTGATGCATACAAATTAGGTATGGTGTCATTTAATTTGTTGTCGAGCGTGGTAACGCATCAAAATATATTTTAAAGCGAAATATATTTTAACCTGTTCGTGTATCTTAAGCGACACGCGAGTTCGCGGCACAGTAATGTAATATGCTGTACGAATGATGAATACTAAGAAGCATACTTATTCTAGATATTGTTTTGTACTTTTGTTCACGATATATTACAATTTTGTGACTACACTTGTCGAGTGATGAAGAGATCCAAAGGCATAGTTATATTAAACGATAAACCATCAACAAAGAAACGCACAGCCGAAGAAAGCTGTAGCGGTCAAGTCAAAACCCGTCAAGAAGAAATAATAAAGGTTTACAACGACGTAAAGACTGAAGAACAATGTGTTTGTTTCGAAAGTGTAGTAGGTGTGATGGCGAACGACGGATGGAAGACGATCTAAGACGGTAGGCTGGCTAAGGCTGGTGCTTCGCGTTTTGATAATGCACATCGGCACACGTACATACATACACACGCATGCTCTCTGTTTGAAACACTCGGCTAACATACGTTTCATGAAATCGATTTTCTTTTTGCCTATTAAACGTCCTAAATACGTTTGTACCTTTATAGTATGGTAGATAGTAGTGGATCGCGACTATTTTTAATTTTATGAATTTTGCTTGTGGTCCTTGGCTCTGCATTATATTTACTTTTATCAGATTTTACTTTTAATTTTCAGATACATGCATCAGTTAGCGTAGGATGCAAGAGAAACAAAGGCAAAGGAATTGTGGGCAAACCCACATGAACCTACCAGACATAATAATACTAATATCTATGTAATACTAAATCATCCGAATTGTCTTGGATAATTTGTTGACGCAATTCTTTCATGTTTATAAGAAAAAGAAAATTAAATGTTCTGTGTGATCATTTCGTGCGATTACAACAGTTATTGCCGTCTTGCCACCATCCTGACACGGCTCCCTTGCTTCCCTCACATCCACAATTCTCTTCATACTTCATAATTCTCTATGGTTATGGACACTAAACAACTTTCATATGATTGTCTTTGATTTGATCGGAAAACACAATCCTTTGTCAGCCTTGTTTAACGCATCCACTCACATCAGATTTATAAAAGGCCTGACGGACTGCAAAATTAGTAAATTATTCTATTATAATATAAACACAAAATGTTTAAGCAATATTGTAAAATGAAACAAACCTGAACAACAGTTAAAGAAAGCTGACGGACATATCGACATTATTTCAGTTGGCACGATTGCGGTTAGAAAACCTCAAAGTTAGTTTCATTTCATAGCATTATGTTCACGCATATGTATTTTAAACAAACAAACACATCTTTCGTCTCAGATGCTGAACTAAAGGTTTTACTTCACATACAAATTGCATAAAAAACCCTTTTTAAGAATAGTAGGCAGACAGATAATATGTTTAATAGTATTAGGCGTTACTTTGCGGAAATCCATAACCAAAATTATTTTTCAAACACGAGGGTAGGTACACAGTCACATCAACTGTCAATGTTAGACCCTTCACCAACGTTTCGCCAATCTACGTGGCATCCCCAGGAGACGTGTGGTCGCTTCGAAGTGAGTAGCAAAATAGTGTTTGGAAAATAATTTTAGACAGATGATGGATTAGATTGCGGCCGTCCTGGGGCAGTACCACCACTTTCGAATGTAATATCCGTTAAGTGACCTTGTCGCGTTGTAGGGAACAGTTTGAAAATAGCCAGGTATAACGAGGTAGAAGTTGATTCTGTTCAAGGACCGCACTCTAGCTTTACATCAGGAAGAGTTAAGTTATTTTTTGTTCATTTATAGGTACTAAAATCTTGATAACATTAAAAACAAAAACAGATGAATAATTCTTTAAAATAATCAGAATAGGCCTTCTTCTTAGATTGTGAGATATAAGTTATTTTTAATATTACAGAGTTCCTAATTTATTATCATAAGTGAAACTCCGCCAATGGAATAGCCTTATTTGTAATTTCTTCTTCTTCTTTTGTTTAATGGCCTCAGATGTCATAACAACGACAATTCTGCCAATGTCAAGACGTAAAATTTTAAAGTTTGTGCATCAAATTGCAATGGTGTTTTACAATTTGATTTCTTTGATTTAATTTGAATTTACCCGGTCACGTCACAATATGAGCGTTTTCACGGCATGGAATAACCTCTTCCGTTGCCTCATATAGAGTGAATTAATGTTTCCACAATTACTCACATGCGCAGCATAAAATTACGCAAAATAACACAAATTTTACACAATAATAACCACTAAACTAATTAAGGAAAGGGATAAAAAAACACCTCAACCTTCCCGGGCAAAAGCGCGCCAAACACTCTTGTAATTTCTTTACCTCGACTGTCAAAATAATATTGTCTATTGATGGAAAATACTAAAAATACGCAATGCGCGCCGTGAGCGTAATGTCTTCGCTCTGTAACGCTCTGTCTTCGCATCGGTAACGAAAATATTATAGATGAGAATGTAAAGTAGTGAAGTACGTGATAGGATTTTGTATTTATTTTAAAATATGCTATAAGACTAAACAAGTTCTGTAAATAAAAGGATATAAATAATATCAACGAAACCCGTATTCAAACCTCGCTAAACACGAGGAGTGTGCACTGTCAATCTGAATGGTGCACATTCGTCTCCTCAAGTCAGCATAGCAGAGGTGACTGCTGAGCGATGAGTGTTGTCATATTCCGAGGTATAATAATATTATAAACAATTATATTCATTTGAGAAGGATGGATGAAAGGAAATTAACAAAAAAGATCTATTGTTCGTACGTGGATGGCAATGTCGGAAGGGGGCGCCCTAGGAAGACCTTTCTCAGTCAGATTGGTCAACTGCTGAGAAAGGGTCAGATGAGGAGCACCCTCAACCAACGTGCATGCATGAGGGGAGTAATGGATGTGGTAGAAGCGAAAGTGGTATGTAGAGAGAGAGGAATCGCTGGCGCTTCTGCCTACCCCAGTGGGAACAAGGCGTGAGCTAAGTAGTAGTATAGATATTATAATATAATTTTTATATTGTTTATATTATCTTAAATAAAATATATTAAAAATTCATATCAGTCTAATGTAATGTCGCCCAAGTTAGTTGCAATTACAAAAATAATATTGAGCCCTATTCAATTGAAATAAGGAAACTCAAGTTTGTGCAAAACGTACTCACATACAAGCAGCTGCCGGAAAGACCGAGATCTGATCCCCTTTTACTCTTGCTTTTGATTCGTATCAATTACAAAGCTTATTTCGCTAATTAATTTTTTTAGGGCCGGTAAATCAATCCCGATTTAAGTGAGGTGGTAAACTAAGATTACTGTGTTACTGTGAAATAATCTAAAATGAACTTTGGCAGTAGGTTAAGCTACTACATTCGGTATTTTTAGTATAGTAGTCCGGCATAATAATATGATGAGACTGGTTGGCAGACATTTCAGGATCAGCTTGAAAGTAGCCGTGTACAACAAAAGGAGTGTGCCCTGTCAGTGGATGAGATACATTCGCCTCTTTAAGCCGGCATAGCGGAGATCAAATGTTATGCCTTAATGTGGTTTAAGACTTTGGCCCTTGGCAAAGCATTTCATTTGAGCCTTGACCCAAGGTGTAGAGGGCGTATTAGGTTACTAGTTTTGCTTAACCCTTAGTAAAACCTCTAAGTCTCTGTCTACCTCAGTTTGTAACGATGTAAATAAATATATAGAACATTTAGTAATGAAAAAGCGATATTTTAAAAGTGAAAATTTGTTTGTTCAACGCAATAAGCACGCGACCATGTTTCTTATAATGTTAGCTATGTGGTAGATAAGGCTCTGTGAATTTAAAATTTTGTAGATATGACATTATGATTGTAGTTTTTTACTTTCACATGTTTTGGTATTATTCCTTTGAATCATATCTCAAAATTGAATATGGTGGTATTACAGAAGGTAGCAAATACCTACATACACTTTTTTTGTTTGTTCTAAGTTAATATTCTAACAATACAGTAATTGTTAACTAACATTAACTTAACTAATAAAATGTGTAAAACAAATAAAAACGAAACAAAATAAACAAACAAATAAACGCTTAGTAGGTATGTATAGGTGTATGTATATTCCAGTTTATTTAAATTTAATTAACTCATCGATTATTAATTTTTGGCGTAATCAAAGGAGAATGCCCTAAGAGAAATTGACCTACGATTTTTTCTCGAGTTTTTCGACAATTTTTAGTTCATTTTGTAAAAAAAATTAAATCTATAATACATTTCTTATCGCCAATCAGTTTAATTTTTTTGCCCGAGTTAATAAAATTGATGATATCTGTTTTTTTATGTAATTAAACATTGTCTGTTAATTAGTAAACGATGTGTTGATATAATTGAAATCAAAAAATAAGATATTATTTTAGAATATTGTTTTGACATCAAATTATTAGGTATTAAGTGGGCCCAAAAATGGGCACTGTCCTATATTTGTTTATTAATTTTGATGAAAACAAAACCGGTAATATATCACGTTAACCCAGCAGTTTGAAAATTTGCCGATGGGAAGACGGAATGATGAAATCTCAACAAGGTCACGTAAAACGTCAATGGCTGTGTTGTTTAGTGATTAGAACAACCGAGCGCATGGCGAAGGATGTAGATTTGATCTCCAACTCAGGTTATGATTCTTTCCATTAAATTTTTATCATATGTTAATAAAAAAGATGTTAATATATAATTTTTATATAAATAACTATTCTAGTAGTTAAAATTCTACATTTTGTGGTGTTAAAAGAATTAGTTGTAAGCAAACATTGTATGATATGCTATATAAATAACACCCGGGCTTACTTGTCACTGAGATTCCTTCTATATCAAAACTGACGACTCATAACATTGCTGTGCTTGTGACACAAAAATTAACTTAATATTTTTACTTATTTTTCTTGAAATCGTTTCATAATTGAGTATAATTGATACAAAAAATATACTTTTTTCATCAGGAAAATTTATTAATTTGAACGCAAATCTTTGATATTTATAATTTCTGTATATCAACAAAAACACGAAAAACTATATAGTATAGAATATTAAGAAGGCCTACCTTAGCTTATACTTGACACATTTGACCGAAAAAATTACATACAAATAATTGCAATACAGCGTTGACCCAGTTCTAGTATTTGATAACAATTGTGACGCGTCTATGACGCTACGCCTAGGTAGTTAACACGTTTCTCTCATTTTTTCAATAAATATTTGTTTCGACCGGGATTTGAAGACAAAACATCCGATAACTACGCGCTAGTAAAAAAATTAATTAGATTTATTTAATTTTATCAATTAATAAAACTTTATAGAAGAACAATAAATCACAAATTACCAATAGCTAATAGAAATAATACCTTTGATATGAAGGAAATATTTGCTTTTATGATACGCTAAAACTTAAATGATGTAATGAACCGCGAGAACTATCGTAGTTTTATAGGTGCCTACGTTATCGATCCGCGAATCGATTTACACTTACCTATTACTTTTTCTTTACAAATTAATCTGTTCACTTCACTATTTATTACAACACTACACTTAAGTTTATATTAGATACATTTTAAATTCTTAGTGAGTTTTTTATTTAATTTATAATAAGTTAGACAAAATTTAATTTAATGTGTTTTATGGCCCTGGGTTCTAGCTAGCCCTCCCGAGGCAGTTAAGAGTTACAATTTATTGTAATTAAGTGTTACCAAGGTTGCAAATTTATTGTCAATCGTTATTATTATTTCAATTAGTAACACTAATCGAAATAAACACTTTAATTGCTCACTTAGTTTAAAGCAATTATTTTAACATTGTAAACGTGAAATGTATTTTTGAAAGTACCTTAAGTGTAAATATTTAAAGTTCATAATTGTTAAGATACAGACAGGCGTAATAAAGTTGTACATACCACCACATGCTGCCTCGTCCTCGCCTCGGTTTATTACCAGCACCGTCACACTTCAACCACAAAAGAGTCAACACTAATAACCACAAACCCTTCATTCTTGTATGGGCGGTCTTTGCCGGCGCGACACAGCGTGCATGGACATATGGACTGAACGGCGAACGACTGCCGTGCTCAAGGATCGGTCACATCTGACGACTCGGCCGGTGAGATCTCCGTTCATGCCGCGGGCGTGGTCGGCCCTGGTGGGAGGTATTACCTGATCTACAAAGCCGGCCCCATTGGGTCAACTTTTTTTCTCATGGACAATAGGACTTATTCGCGGTGTTCTTGGTCTAGATCAAGTGCGTTACGTGCCCTTCGAGTTGCATTTAAGCGGATTATTAAGGTTTATTTCAGATTTATAAGTGATATTAGTTTAGTTGTTAAAGCGATGTTTTTGTTTGCTTAAGTAATTTGCTTATCAATGTTAATCGGTTTATTTTCAAGGATCAATTACTTAATTTTAAACTTTATTTAATAAGATAATAATTTAATTGCATTAACGGACTTGTGCCCATTTTTTAAATAAAACCTTGAATATTTTTATTTTTAAAAAAAGTAAATAATTATATTTTTACCTATTAATTTTTAATATAATTAGAAGTAATTAGTTAACACATAGATATAGCAAGTAAGACCTAACTTTGCGTATTAAATATAAAGTTGCTGGACCAGTTTTTGTGGACATCTCGAGAAGTCCGAGAGCCAGAGGTGGAAGATATCTGACGTAATAATACTAAGTCGAGAAAAACTTTGTTTCTTACTTAGTTGATAGTCTAGCAAGGTAGCCATTTTTAATTTTAATCTTCAATGTATCTAGGTACCTAATGCAAACTAATTAGATTGATGAAATTAATAATATTTTAAAAACAAAATAATTTTATAATATTTAGGTATAGGAATTATAAATTTTGATTTAAAATAAATTAACAAAAAAAAAAATAACAATGTACTAATTTTAATTTATTCAATGCAAGTAAATTCTTTTGAAATCAAATAAAAAATAATTTTAATATTTTTTATTAAAGCCCTCACACATACTTTTACCAAAAATGCATGTAAATTTTCATCGATTGATACACAAACGGCCTGCGCCGGAGTGGATCTACAGATGGGAGTGGCCGTACCGACCAATCAGAGGCTCGGAACTAACAACGATCGACATGCAGCGGCGCCGCAACTCAAATTAAAATGAAACTATAAACTTGGAATTTCAAATAATTGGATTTGACGTGATATGCGTGTCTATTTAAACCTATATAAGGTTTATTTAAGTATGTACTTGAGTGGTGATAGCTATGTGGGAATCAATTTTATTATGCATCAATTATTGCGTAATGATGCAGTGTTATTTCTATAGGCAACTAACTTCACTGCGTTCACTTGTATTATACAAAAGGAGGACCCCCCAACATGATGATTAATTCTAACTAATTCTTAGCACCTTTAAGTTGATGTAATACAATACCTATAAGATTTTATTTAAACGTCTGTACTAAGTTAGTAACTGAGTAAATATATAAGTTACATTGATACCGGTCAGAATTTAGCAAGGTTTGAACACGGGTCTCATCGATCATGAGGTCTCTGCTTTACCACTAGACCACAGTCGCACACAGATTATACCTTGTTTACTTTTTTATATATTAGGAATAAAAACGGCATTTGACCGCACTCCGCACTCAAGTCAGAGTGCGATCCATGAACGGACGCGACTGAAAGAGATCTGCAAACAGCAGTCGCGTCCGCAATGCCGGCTTCGTGAGATGCCTCTTCACACTGCGCTTGAATGATCCTATGTTATAGGAAGGTAGAAAGACGTGACTGGGAAGGTCGTTCCACAATTTTGTGGCCTTATTTTCTATTTACTTATACATTTCAGATTTTAAAGTAAAAGATTTCAACGAAAGTACCTACTTAATCAAAATGCAGTGTTTAGGTTACGTATACGAGGTAGGGTTGTCAGATGTGTTGAGCCTATTTTCATAACTTAAAAAATAAGTAAAATTACATACAATTGTCCGGTTGATTGCCGGCCAGACCGGACAGACATGCAAAAACCGGACATCACACAACCCTAGTATGGGGTTTTTGTACGTACTGCCAAAATGTGGAACTCACTGTCGGTTCTATCTTTCCCGATGTAAAGAGTGGTAGGCAGAGAGACGATGATTATTAGCCCAGTTTGTCGTCCCAGAGTGGTATCGCCACTTTGAAGTGTAACATCCCTTTCCTGAAAACATTTATCTGTTTTTTTGCCAATGCGTAACATCAGTCGAAGTCATCTGTCAAGTTACTATAAGAAAAAATAGGTAGATATGCGTGATCCACGTAGACCGCACAGTTGGTGTGGTCAAAGGCAAGCACGAATTAAATAAAATATACATCGAAAAACATGTGACCATAAATTGCATGCGTGACAAATTCCAATTTTAAATACAGGATATTAAAAAAATTAAGCACGTGCCATCCACAAATATGTCGTAACACTTGACATTTTGACACACTTAATTGACTATCCTTGTTCAGGGGCTGCCAAATGTTAAAACGTTTTATTATGACGCCATGCCTAAATTTTAAGTGTACGAAAGATTTTTTTTATTGTAGCTCGGCATGTGACAACACTCCGCCTGATGTAAAGCTAGAGTGCGGTCCATGAATGAAAACAACTGCTACTTCAGAGAAACCTGTGCGGGCAGCAGTCGCCTCCATTACGCCGGTTTGAGGAGACAATCACGCACCATCTAGATTGACAGTGCACACTCCTCTCGTTATACCTGGCTACTTTCAAACTATTCCCGAAAAGCGATAAGGTCACTTTACGGGTGTTACATTTGAAAGTTGTGGTACTACCCCAGGACGGCGGACTAGACAAATTACCATAATCAGTTTGCCTACCACTCTTTATATACGTACAATTCCAGATTTTTTTTAACAACTGTGACATTTCCATTCCTCTAAACAATCATGTCCTTGTATAATGCCTATACCAAGCTTGTTCTTATACCATATTACCAAACAAAATTAGATAACTATTAAGACTGAACCCGAAACGCGACTAGGCTACTTCTCAGGTGTTACGCTTGAAAAGATTGAGTTGATAACCATCGTCAGCCATTCGTTAACTACCTGATTTAAATAATACCTGTATTATAAAAAGCGCATATTTTGTTAATTGTTGTAGTTATATATTTAAAGTTTATTTATCAATGATTGCTAACTTCACGCCTCTTAAGTTTACTATAAATAAATTCTATTAAATTCGAACAAAATAACTTCATGCTTCTTTTATTTCTATCTCACACAATATATGCTAATAATTTCCAGTTTAGCACTTTCTTAGAAGTAGCAATTATAGACGATTTATTCAAAATTTGTCACAGTTGTACGGTCATTCATCTCATAGGTAAGGGGGGTCACAAAACAAAGAATGATCAGAAATATTTCTAGTAGGTAAGTGAGAAAGGTTCATTATGAGCATAGTCTATTGTTACCGATCAGTACTCTCGAGACTACTTGTCAATTTAACAATTACTTACCTGAATATTGGATCCTATGCTTAGAATTATAAAGCTTAAAATCGTAAAAAAATATTTTGTAAACAATTAATCTTTTTGTCCGGTAAAAACTTAATAATGTGCCACTGTGCACATTATTAAGGGACTTCAATGTTTCTATTATATGTTTAAGGAGTTATTATTCGTAATAACAGTGGTGATGGCATTTGGTGGTCGCGTTAATGGAATAAAGAATACCTATAATTTTATTTCTTAACTAAAATTAAAAACAAATACATACAAACTATATAAAAATAAGTATATCTAAGAAGCAACAAAAATGAATTCTTTGAAATAAGTTATGGCGCAATTAAAGATACTAAAATACCTGTCCAATATTTTTAAAACGGACCGTGTGATTCAGAAGAGCAAACAGACGTTTCGGGCCGGTAACGGCAGCTTTCCCAACCCTCGGCACACAATCTAATCTGAACTATTACGAAACGCAAATATCACTCCTAAAGACAATGCGCAACCTTACAAATAACTATAAACCAACAATGACTTACAGACCAACGTCCGGTGGGATATGTACCCGAAAACCGACCTTATTCCGATTTATAAAATAACCTGAATCCTTTGTACGATAAAATTATGGATACAGTTTTTCCAGTACATGGTGATTGTGTATTTATTGCCCGGAGTGAGCATAGATATTGCGTTTTATTATGTTTACAGATAGGCGCGGTCTGTTTCCATTGAGGCCGGTGAGCCGGTGTGGTCGCCTCCCAGAGCGCCCATATCTATCATAGAAAAAAACACATCCCCTTACAATGACTTTATGGCGATGACAACTAAATAAGTAGCCAGCTATTTTCCTGCTGCGAGGAATTCTTCAAGGGACGCTAAATTCAACACTTATGATGCGCGGGAGCTGATAATTTATCTATAGAGATGACGGAGCGTGTTTTTTGATGTCTTTGTTGCGGGCTGCTGACGTTCCGCTTCGGGCGCAATGGAGGTATTGAAAATGAAATAATGAAAATATACGATGTCATCTTAAGTCAATCCGCTCACGATGGGGGTGTCGTTTTTGATCCGTACGTAAATTAGATGGACGGTGAGAAATGATATTCGAATGAAAAATAAGCTGCTTTCTTCTTTACTTTTTATTTTGAATCATTTAACTTCAGAAGATGGTAACCCATTATTATTTTTTAACTACTGGAAGTTAGGTAGATACATATATGGATAATAATGTGGAATTCATAAATTTTAAATGTATGTTCACGAAATATTTTATATTCAGTTTTAGTGAAACAAAAGGCTCGTATTCCCATATGAATCACAAGTAAAATCTCACGTTATACCACTCTGGGAGGTCGGTCGAAAACGCCACACATATCTTACCGTGCGACCATCGACAATTCACATACAAAAAATTTCACAAATTCATTTCATATTAATACAACCTTCGGCCCCTCTAATGATTATGCGAAACATTGTTCTTCTGATCGCAAAAAGGAACGAAAAAAAAATTGAGACATCGAAATTCTTGGCCGCATTTAGGAGCGATAAAATCACCGCCCTCTAAATGATATATCGCACTCTCGTCTAATCTAATAGCGTTTTAATATCGTTGTTCCCTGCACGTACAGATTTGAGGAATCGAACGCGACCGCAAGCCGCAGACAGAAAAAAATACATATAAAACAAAACGTGTAGAAGCAGTATCTGCGGTTTGATGGTAGTGAATATTTTTATCTGTGGTTACAAAATCGTGTTCAGATAGTAAAAGTGTTACAAATCTCTGATACCACATTGAGGTGTTCGTAATTTAGCTGGGAGGCGGTCAGTGGTTGGCGTCTGTGTTAAGTTTTTTATAGCTGTTGTGTTTTTGACCCGCGGTCTTCCCAAATTATGACATATGCGGTTTGTTCTAACTACCTACATGATTTTTATAGCAATATCCTGTTGCCTTTGTAAATTATTTTTTACATTTTATAATATAACTTATTAATATATTTTTTTCAATAAAAATATTTTTTTTTATATAAAAAACAATGCCTATTTTTGGGCCCACTACTAAAATAATATCCTATTTTTTTTATCAATTCATTTCAATTATATCAACACATCATTTGCAATGTTTACAATGTTTACTTACATAAAAACAGATATTATCAATTTAATTAAAGCTTTTAAAATAATAATAACCTCGAATATTGCATCAGATAAAGTCTAATAACTCAATAAACCAGGTGAAAAAATAAAACTGTTTGGTAATAGCGAAATTAATTTATTTTTCTACAAAATTAACAAAAAATTATCATGAAATCGAGAAAAAAATTGTGGGCCCATTTCTCTTAGGCGAATGAGCATTCTCCTTTATAAAATTTATTTATTTAAATTTAATATCAAATAATGTATCAGTACCTATAATGGACAAGGTTGATATCATAAATATTTAGATAATTATGGAGCCTTTTTTTTTTTTTTTTTAACGTGGGGAAATCCATTACGGATACCCTAGCACCTCGGGGAAGGTGCCAGGGCTATGTCGGGCTCCCTTACAAACAGCGCGCATACGAGATGATGTTGTATACGCACAAGGACTACCGACTAAAACCCCACGGTGCTCCTCATGGCCACCAAAGTGCTGAGGGGTTGGGTACACGGTAGCATTCATCCAACCCCCCAGATAATTATGGAGCCTAATTATATCAAAGAATTTTCGGAAAGGATTCAAACTCACAACTTTTAATTTGTTGCTATAAGAAAAGATGACGTGATCACACTTAATCGGAAACGTAAACAATATGTTACAATTATGATTTAATCATTCTGATCTTTAAGTTTCGCTTTCAAGTAACGCAAGAAGGCACGCAACCATCAAGTTTGTAACAAAAAATCTAGGGAACTAGTTTGTAAATAATGGGATTAAAATCTTCGCGGTTGCTTTGTTCAAGGTCGTAAAGATGTGGGGTATGAGGTCGACAGGTTAGCACTAACCTAAGGCTATTTAATAGATATGTTATTATATGGATACAAACCGTAATTATAATGTCTGGATTAAGTTTTTTTTTATAAACAAAAAAAGATTAATTTTTATTATTTTTCTGGTATGTATAATAAATAAATAAAATACTGTAAAGAGAACAATGAAGCAACTGATTCGTCAAGCCTTTCTTAGCCGCGAGGCGACCGCACACTGTTGCCGACTTTGTCGAAATAAACATAGATACAATAAAGTTTTTAATAAAACTCTAGAAACTCAAAAGTATAATTTAAAAGACCTTGATTTAAAAGATAAAAGTGTAAAATTGAATATCCTTATTGAGTTCAAATTACAAGTATGGCAAATTGTAATATTTGTAAAGTGCACTCTAACCAGTACTAGTTCTTCAGACTTGCTGAAACAGTCTTGACCGGCTATCAGCAGTTTCATAAAAAACTAGTGGTATTCGGTATGTGACTAGAATCCGCCTAATGTTAAGCAAAAGTGTGATCTATGAGCCTGCAGATCTGTCGTCTCCGCTATGTTGGCTTCAGGAGAGAAATTGGTAGTCCTACTGCGGTTAGAATCCTAGATCTAACTTTAATAACAAATATCCATAATTGGTATATATTTTTCTAACAAACGGCAATAAATAGGCAACTGTTTGCGTTAGTCCAAGGCACTAAACCCAAGTCTTGATCCAACGTGTACTAGGCGTGCATCCTAGATAAAATGTCGTATCTAAATATCTTCGTAGTCTATAGCAAGAATGTATGATGGATACCTTTGAGTAATAAAACAACACATTTAAATATAATTAAGCTACGTGAATACCCTGCCTATGTTCACAACATCCGTACAAAGTTTCAATACCGCAAACACTTAAGCTATGTTATAATCTATAATAAATACATAACTAATTTAAAAAATAAATAGATGTAACCCATTAAGTGTCTATTTCAATCTGGATAGTGTATATTTGTCTCCTCAAGCTGGCATAGCGACTGCTGCCTGTTTATGGATAGCACTCTAGCTCAACATCAGGTGGAGTGCGGCGTGCTAAAATAAAAACCGAAAAAAAATGCCCTCAACATATGAATTATATATAATTAAAGTTTAAATAAATTATTTTTGTTTTAAAAATAATTTTATAATATAAAAATTTTCAACCTAATACACATATAATATTAATACGAATAATAAATTTTCAGCAACTATAAAATTTAATATACTTAATTTAATTTAACTAAATACTGTTAAACAATAATTTATAAGATGTTTTTCGCCATCTATGAATCCACAAGTGGTATTTCCGTTACGTGAAGTCATTAAAATCATCAAAAATTATATTAGCATAAATTTCGATTTTATCTAATTGTTAGTTTCTTTATACGGTGATGATATGTTAATGATTTAAATTACAGATTAAATATTTGTCGTCGTGGGCGATGGGCTTTTAGGCTTTATTGTCAACACAATAATAAATAACAAATTTATTGGAATTAAAAAAATAATTTGTGATAGATCAGAATTTGTTAAAAAAAAGTTAATTAGGTAAGTTAAAGAGTGGTAGGCAGACTGATGATGGTTATTTGTCCAGTCTGTCGTCCTGGGGCAGTACCACCACTTTCGAATGTAACACCCGTGAAGTGACCTTGTCGCGTTTCGGGGATAGTTTGAAAGTAGCCAGATATAAGAGAGGAGTGTGCACTGTCAATCTAGATGGTACATGCTCGTCTCCTCAAGCCGGCATAGTGGAGGCGACTGCAGCCTGTAGAGATTTCTCTGTGGTAGCAGTTGTTTCCATTCATGGACCGCACTCTAGCTTTACATCAGGCGGAGTGTTGTCACATGTCGAGCTACAATAAAAAAAAAAACAAAAAATAAAAAAAAAAATTAGTTCAAGTATCAAGAAGGAATTTTTGTTTTAATAAAAGACTACAAAAGTAAATCAATTAAAGGAAAAGTGATATTACAGTTACATAAAATATTGTAATTACAATTTGCAAGGGTTGTTATTATTATTTGCCATTTAATTTGAATGTGCCAAAAAATTATTTAACAAAAAATGAACGAGTTGTTTTAATTGGTAATGACCTCAAATGCAAAGTAGAGCTTGCTAGTATCAAGTCAGGTGTAAGTGAGTCACACAAGTAAGCGCTGTCTAGTGGTCGTGCGCGTAGTGAAGGACTTTAGTTTGATTCCCATCTCAGCAATTTCATCGTAATTCAGTATAAAAAATATACGGTTTTTTTTTTAAATTTAATAATTGATAGTTCCAACATAATATTTAAAAATCATGCCAATTATAATAATGGGCATTTAAGTTAAGATGTCGAACAAAAAGTGGCGACAATATCTCTATAACGAAACCGTGTGAATCTCAGCCTTACTTGTGAAAAAAAAGAAAATAATTCGGTCGGCGTCATTGAGAACCTTAGTTGTGCTGCTTCGTCCCAAAATATTCGTCCGCTTGGGACGAGTTGGACCTTGATTCTTGAATCTTGTCATTTGTATTTAACATAAGTTTCATAAAATAATTATTTATTTATATTATTTTTTATTATTTATTGTACGCCAGTCCTAACATAAAAAACAGTACAGCCCTAAAGATTTGACTATAATACACATTATACCACAGATTATTTTACATACAAATAAAGTACGTCCCATAAGCCGAAATTATTAAGTTGAACTGTAGAAAAATGTATCTGTGGGAGCGGGCGCCGCTCTGTGTTATAATAATGAGTCGGTATTTCACGTAATGGTGTACAATCAAACACAAAATACTTTATTGTTTTATATATATTTTATTAGCTAATTTAGTATTTCGTAGCGGTAGTAGTAGGTAGTAGTACTAATTACAAACATAAATATGAAAATAACTTTGTTTATTACCTTCTAACACGCACTGAATCCAATTTAGATATTTGGCAAGGATATTTGATTCGATATTTGCAACCCAAGAAAGGAAAAAAACTGAAGGGGTGAAATAGGGGACGAAAGTTTGTATCGGGAACCCACTATGTCTAAAGTTAAACGTATAAGAAATAATAATTATACGCATACATCACAGCTAGTATTTTTAATTTCAAATTCAGAAACTGACTTTTCTTTCCGACTGTACTAAATGAAAATAATACCATAATACTGATATTTCTTACTTAGACATAGATATTATTTTTTAGGTCTTCCAATAGTAGGCTGACTTATTTAAATTTCATGAAAGCTACGACGTTTTATTTGAAAAAAATTTATTTTGCCCATTCGTATTCGTTAGTTATCTCTACTCTATCTATATATACACCTCGCAAAGCTTTTAAAATTAACGTGAAAGCCAACACCTAAGCGTCCATACATTTTGTTTTACAATATTGTTTGAAACATATTAAGTAATTTTATAACTTTCCCAGCACTAATTATGATCGCAAATCACTATAATAAACAAATAGCTACGGCACAGAATACATAAAATGCTTGTGAAATATATAACCAATATAAAATATTTAAAATGCATTTTATACATTCTGTGTCGTAGCTATTTGTTTATTATAGTGATTTGCGATAATAATTAGTATTGAGAAAGTTATAAAATTACTTAATTTCAACATAAATCTGCTATATTTCAAACAATGTTGTAAAACAAAATGTATGAAGGCTCAGGTGTTGGCTTTCACGTTAAAGCTATTAAGTAAACAACAATACAAACAGAAAATAGTGACACGGTAAAATAAAAACTTAATAAAAACTTTCCGAAACCTTTCCATAGATCCAGGTAAATAGTCTAAATAGGAACAAATAGAATCTTTTTTGCTAATCATAATCTTCTGTGCAGGTTATTTAAAATGGTAGCGCTGAAACCCTTTGTACATTTTTATCTATTGTTCTTAATAGCCTTAACTATATACGGTAAAGCCTTTAAACTATTGTTTATTGTAAATTTAACCCAGTTGGTTTACCTACATATTATTATATGATTATTACCTATTTTGTGTGGTAAAACAATGGGAATTCTTTGAACTCATTTCCGTAGAAAGCGTTTTGGTTATACTCGTAGACTAGTTTTAACGTGTTTTGTATGAAATTGGACCACCCTTATGTATTTGCGAGTTTCGGGCATTGATGACCGCAGTCACTTTTAGGTTTTCTGTCGGTTAGTATTTGACTTGACGGCAACATTGTCAAATCGTTTGAAGCGGCCTACGTTTGTGAGATGTCCAATGTATGCGGTTTGCTCCTCTAGTATGTATCTCTATGGTTACGGGGGCAAAATTCACAATACAAAAATGTTCCTTTTTTAATTTGAGTAGAATATTTATAACATTAAAATATAAAGAAATATTTAGTGTAGGCTCACTTTTCTGTAATACGCAGCTTTGGTAAACTTGAGGGCTTTTGTTGTTTTGGCTGTTTTGGTGTTTATGACGTATCTCACTTACATTAATTAGTTTATTCTTAAAAGTGATAGTTATTCGCCCAGTCTGCCGTCCTGGGGTAGTACGATCAGTTTCGAATGTAACACTCATGAAGTGAGCATGTCGCGTTTTGGGATCAGTTTTGAAGTAGCCATGTATAATGGGAAATCTGGATGGAATGTACACCACATTTGACTCATTAATCCGGCACAGCGGAGGCGACTGCTGCCTTCATGGGTTAACATCTAATTTTACATCAGGTGGAGTGTTGTAATGTGCTGAGCTACAATAAAAAAATGTGGCAAATAACTTTGTCACACTATAGTTTAATCTTTAAAAGAGATAAAAACTTAAATAAACGTTAAAACGCGTGAAAAGTTTAAATTAAGCTTTAAAAAAGTTCTACCAACAGTGAAATCAATTCAGTCGAAAGCTTAATCATTGTTGAGTGTGTACCATTGTTCTTCAAAATTCATGTGTTAATCAGTTTACATAATACATGTACAAAATTCCTAACACACGTACCTACCTGCCTGTTAAGTTAGTTTTTTAAATATTTTTGACTTTTCTCTTATTCAAATGTTTTCTCGTATTACTAAATAAATAAATAAAATAAAAATACCTTATAATAATAATAATTTATTTCATAAATTCAACTTAGCCTAATTATAAATTGAACTAAAACTACAAACAAAACAATAAAAACCTTATAGGTATCTATTTTAAAATTTTTTTTTTTATTGTAGCTCGACATGTGACAACACTCCGCCTGATGTAAGGCTAGAGTGCGGTCCATGAATGGAAACAACTGCTACTTCAGAGAAACCTGTGCGGGCAGCAGTCGCCTGCACTATGCCGGCTTGAGGAGACGAGCATGTACCATCTAGATTGACAGTGCACACTCCTCTCTTATACCTGGCTACTTTCAAATTATTCCCGAAACGCGACAAGGTCGCTTCACGGTTGTTACATTCGAAAGTGATGGTACTGCCCCAGGACGACAGACTGGACAAATAACCATCATCAGTCTGCCTACCACTCTTTAATCGTGCCTATAGGCAGGCACTGAGCGACCAAGGTACATATAACAAAGTTACATTGGTACCGGTCTTTTAGCGAGGTTCGAACACGGGTCTCATCGATCGTGAGTTCACGCGTCTTACCGCTAGACCACGGCCGCTATTAATCTAAAGTGCGATTCATGAATGGAAACAACTGCTACTACAAAAAAAGCTACAGGCAGCAATCGCTTCAGCTATGTCGGCTACTCAAAATACCTACTAATACTACTCTCTTTCTAATAGATTCAACATCTAATTAATAAAATAATAAATATATTACAAAGTTACATAATCAATTAATTATATAAGGAATTTCGAGAGAGAGAAAAAAATACATTAAATGCTAATTTCAACAAATCATTACACCTCCCACGCATCCTATACCTTAACCGTAGAGAAGTAAAAAATCTATGATTAATCTTGTTCATACAAAGGCACCTAACAATTGCTTACTCATTTTAGCGAATCACATTTACGAAGAATGTTATAATAATAATGAAAAAAAAAACAACCTAATATATAATTTTAACAAATTAGGCGACAAAATCGGCACATTTTAAAACTTAAATGTGGTGTTTAACGATTTTTTTATGAAATTAAATTATTATCTAGTGAAGCTCGATGTTTTCAATTCGATACCTTATCGATGTTTTGAAAATATGTATTTCAATTTATTGTAATGTATTTTGTAAACTGACTATTATTTTTGTTTTGTTTATGGTAAAAAAAAGAAATCATAAATAAATTCTTATAAATGAGCTATTCAAAGAAATATATAAAAATAAATCGCTAGAAATTTTGCCTAAAATTACAACTTTTTTATTTCACCTTATTGTTAACAATCGATAAATTGCACACAGTACAACACTATGAATGATATTACCGTCAGGGTTGATATTCCGGAGAGCGGCACGAATGAGTCGAGGGTCCATCATGAAGGACTGCCTGCGGGGACGACTCCCGACCACCACACAGATACGTATCTATAGACTGCACAAAATATTAATACTATGAACTACTTATATTATCTTTAACATAATTAATTTATTATTATTATTTTATTCTTTATTTTTGTAGGGGCTTGCGCTCACACTCGTGGCGATGTTGCAGCCCAGCCCATTGCAGCCTAAACACAAAGTTAACTAAAAATAACTTCTAAATAACATAATAAACACACAATATACACACACAATAACATAAAAAACAAAAGAAAATATATCTACCTATCTTTCAAAAAAAACAAATTTATACAACTCGACAGCGGCTACAGACGCTCATATCCCAATTATTATAATTATTATTTTTATTCTTTATTTTTGTAGGGGCTTCCGCTCACACTCGTGGCGATGTTGCAGCCCAGCCCATTGCAGCCTAAACACAAAGTTAACTAAAAATAAATTCTAAATAACATAATAAACACACAATATACACACACAATAACACAAAAAACAAAAGAAAATATATCTACCTATCTTTCAAAAAAACTTTAACAAATTTATACAACTCGACAGCGGCTACAGATTTGGGCTGGGACAACATACTATTGTATGTGCCCATATCCCATTTATTGATACAAAACTGTCTATTGGCCTCGCTCCTGACACAATCCCTCAACATATGTTCCACATCCTCCAATTTATTATTTTTAACATAATTAAAATAATAAATTAAATACTGCTTCTCCTCGCACACCTGTCATAAACACAGAGGTTAACTGGAAGAGAATGCTATTTAGCATTAAGTTCGCCTGTGTGCATGCTACATTAAGTTTAAAATAAATAAATATATAATTTTACATAATAGCCTATTTGAAGATGTCAAGACATGCATCGCCTTTCCATTTAACAAATACATTTAACAAAGCTACAATTTTATCTCTTTAATTAAATAAATAATAATTGAAAACAGTTCAGTCTATAGATGTCATGTTCAAACCACACAAACGGCACCCGTCTCATTCATACATTCAACAAAAGAACGAGACAACAGACCGAAACTAACGAATAAATTTATTAAAACATCACAGAACCAAGCGAGAATTTTCATTAGACATCTTCGTGTGAGAGCAACACTTGGCCTTTCACGCCGGAATATGAATGCCCAATTAAACTAAATTATACTATAATGTATAAATATTATATGGGTTTTGTTGTAGGACGAAGAGAAATATCTCTCGAAATGTTCTGGAGTTTTTGCTTTGTGTAAATTATTTGACACTTTCGTATGGCTTTGGATTTTTAACGCCAATAAATACATTTGTTTATTATTATGACATTTCTTACAGTCCTTTCAAATTAACTATTTCTATTTTAATTAATTTTACTATGAAAATGTATACAAACAAAAGGAATCCAAGACCGTAAAAAGCACGTTGTTCTAGATGAATATTGATTAAAGATTAATGGTACCAATGTAATCAATGTTAAGAGTGGCAGGCAGACTGATGATAGTTATTAGCCCCAGTCTGCCGACCTGGGGTAGTACCATGAAGTGACCTTGTTGCGTTTCGGGAACAGTTTTGAAGTAGTTAATCTTGGTTTTTTTTATTTTTTTTATTTTGACACGACATGTGACCTCGACTGGCCTGATGGTAAGCGCAGTGAAGGTCCAGGTGCACGCCTCAAGCCGGCATAGCGGAGGCGACTGCTGCCTGTAAAATCTGTAGTGGTTCTTTCAGTTTAGAGAACACATTCTACCTTTACATCAGGCGGAGTGTTGTCATATGCCGAGCTACAATTTAAAAAAGACTTTTTTCTCAGTACCTAACTTGTGTAGTACTTGTGTTGGTAAAAAAAGTTAATCATTAAAAAGTAGCAGATGATAGCACGTAATATAGATAAAGCAATATTTGTAAAAGGTATAAAATCAATAAATTATGAAATAACACAATAAAGGCAATGAAGTGGTACAACTTGAACGGGTCCCACGTTTCGGTACATCATAATAGCAATATCCTGTCCATTGATTGTCAAAAATTAGGAATTTCGGCAATTACGACCAACCTCCCACGTCAAACATCCAAAAAACATGCACCCGGCATCGAAATTTTCTTTAAAAGGAGATCCGCCATCGCTTTCTTATATTTTTTCTTTCATTGTTCCTTTGTGTCGATAGCGCCGGCATTATAGGTTGCAATCAAAAAGATGTTCTTAGGCGTTACATTGATGAAATGGGCGTCTGTTATATATTTATTTTGTGATCTCCATTCTTATAGTGACATGTAAATAAATAGTTGACCGGTTACGAGCTAAGAATATTATTATTTAACACACTAAATCATTAACCTCACACGACGATAATTACCTATATTCAATTAGACAAGTTTTTAATTTGTTTGTGGGAAATACATTTGCAAAATTTATTTATCTATAGACATATTAATTTGTGTAGAAGATCAGTTCTGCTCAAATGATATAGTTGACAAATATTGTGAATTTATTATTAAAGGTTCCAGTAACGCTTTAGTTGTTAGTAGCTCGACATCAGACCTGCGGGAAATTCTAGAATCTAGTAGACGTATAGATTCATTTCTACTAGTTTTGAGGAATCGATTTCTTATTGGATAAAAAAATTGTAGAAAATTGTAATGGTAAGCTATAGTGCGATCCATGAGCGGGACTAATTGCTATCACAGAGAAATATCACCTCCGCTAGGCCGGTTTGAGGAGACGTACGTCTGAACTATTTAGGTTCCTCTCGAGCAAGAGCTCCTCTGTTTATTTCTACACTGATCGCTTCAAGGTCGCTTCACGGGCGTTATGTTCGTAAGTGGTGATTCTACCCCAGAACGACAGACTGGGCTAATAACCATCATCAGTCTGCCTGCTACTCTTTAATTTCTCCTACACTACTTAACACAGGGTGCAGCGATCTTACCCCGGAGTGCCTCGGACTAATATAAAAAAAACTGAAAGCACCTATGGCAAATTCCGTGTAATTCATTACTTTTTCTTCTTAGAGATCTAATTACCACCCTCGTCGATCAAAAGTACAATAGTTGAACGGTTTTGTGAATGAACCTCTTTATTGCCAGTAATTAAGGCAATAGCAAGGCTAAAAATATTGAATGAAAGTGAACAAAGTGTCAGTTACAAACAGCCAGACGGTCGTATTACTGCCTAAGGGATTGGCGCCAGAACTAATTACTTTATTACTTTAAACAGTTTGAACTACTACTATGGTGTTATTATCCTTCTTAAGATCCAATTGCAACATTTTGAGTCGTTTAGATAAGGTGTAGTGTAAACAAGTATTGTTTTCTAAATAGCGTTTCGAATTTTCGGTAGTTCACAAAAAAAGTTTGAAAATTTGATCTTTCTTACGTCTTGGGGTCTACTTTAAGGTGACGTAAAATTAAGTTTCGTTTTTTGAGGACTTTTCCTTCTCAGAAACATATTTATGAAGTTTCATTCTTGATCGAATCTCGTACATTTCGCAAAAAAGGGTAACATGACAACGCAAACATATTATAACGCCCAGACCCGAAACAAATAGTGTTTAATTTATAATCGAATCGGGAATCGAATCTGGGACTTTCGTGTAACAGACTGACGCGTTAACCAGTTTAAAAAATTGAATAAATTCGACTGTGCCATGCACTCGATGTATTAATTTAATTCTAAAATAAATCTCTTACAATTTTAGATGACTTTAGATAACGGGTGATTGAGATATGAAATTTCGCGCGTAATCGTTTCAAACATTCAATGGCATTAATCAGAGTCGTCACCGGTTATGGGAAGAAGCGAGTAACGTGTTAACGTTTAGGCTGATTATACACTGTTTCCGTGTCCCTGTCCACAACGAAGTTACTTTTTTGTAAAGAAACATTTTGCAATATGATTACATCTCAGATTAAGGAATGGTCGGCCGCTCGAAGTGACCAATCATAAATCTATGAATAACATTAATTCAAAGAGTTGTCGGCAGACTTACGTCATGGGATAGTACCAACGCTTTCGAATGTAATACTCGGGAGCAGTACGAAAGTAGCCACGTATAACGAGAGGAGTGTGCACTATCAATCTAGATATTCTAGATGATGCATATTCGTCTCCCGAGGCTGCCATAGCGGAGACGACTGCTGCTCTGTAGTAGCAGTTGTTTCTGTTCATGGACCGTAAAAAACTATCTACTTATTTTAATTATTATTTAATGTAGGTATATTTTATTATTATATTATATTTAAGGTAGGTAATGTATATGGCTTAAGTTCGCGTACAATTAGTGTATAGATGACCTTATAGACTAAAGCTAACATGGTATACTGAAAATGATCGCATTCCACATCTGAGGACGTTTATAAATGATTAAAATAATCATATTTCTTACTTTAATTGACTTTTGTGCTTGTAGGTATATGTTTTTTATTAAAAGAATATTAAATTACTTGTGTATTTGTGAAATTAATTTTTTTAATTCAATCAAAAATACGCTGTATTCTAGTTTTTTTTAGTATAGTCCAGTATTTTAGACTACACTGTGCCTGATGTTAAACTAGAAGGCGATTCTTGAGCTGTATGCAATAATACAGCAGCATTTACCTCCGCTATGCCGGATTTTTTAAGATGCATGAGTAGATCATTTTTGCGTGATGTGTTATCAATACAGAATAATGTTTATTGAACTAAAAAAATAGAGTACACGTTATCTATAAAGTACAATTATCATTATGTAGCGTTGAAAATCTTAATCTTTCGATATGCAGCCAACAACTTGCATATTAATGGCGTACATTTATATCGTTGGTAGATTGTGTTCGCATGTATTTTAATTAAGCACTCGCGTTTAAGCTTTATAAATAGTGTACATTAACCCTTAAGTTTGCTATTCTAAATTATGTTCTGCGCTTATAAATTATGAAGGTTGTTTTAAATCTATTGTTTATATCTAATATGACATAGATATACTGTATTAATAAATGTATTAATATAGGTACAGTCGACTCTCGTTAATTGGGGAGGTGTATCTGGTGACAGCTATCTTTTTTACATATTTTTTAGATAATATAGATTAATTTAGTCGACACGTGTTTCTGGAAAACTTTTGTAATTGCTTTGTTCTTTTTTTAATAATTTTTAAAAATTGCGATCGTAATATAGCAAACCTGAGGTTTCGTTCGGAACTAAACCATTGCCAATGAACAAAAAAAATCATTTGTCAAAAGTTCAAACAAACTTTTGATTTTTAAAAGTTCCTGTTAATTAAAACATCGTGTTTATAGTGTAGTTTTGTTTAAAAAATTACAATAGTTATTCGTATAAAACACTGTTATTGTTAGGAAACACAAACAAAAGATATTTGACAAACTGGTGAGGCGACAACCATAGACAACAAAATAATCTACAAAACTGTTGGGTTGGTACTTTGTATTCTATCTTGTCAAACAGTACGAAAGTCGAAGTGAAAGGTCGAAGACGGTCATTACAGTTTTTCAAATATCTCCTCGATTTTTAAGTATTTTCAGACGAGAATCAAAAAATTCTTCTAATTGAAGTAATTTCTCGAAATGGTTTGCGATTCACCATGGATTAGTTTTTTTGGACCTTGCCCATTCAAACCTGCGATAATTCGAACCTCGCTATAATTCAAAGCTATCACGAGTACCCTACAAAATCCCTTATATTTCGAACTATATCAATACATATTTATGCACTTGGTCATTCGAACGTAAAAATCATTGCTACGTAACAAAACGACGCGTTAATTCGAACTCATCGGCGTCAAATACTCGACAAATCAAAGTTGCAGAGAGAAAGAGACAGAAATATTGTGAGTACATTTTGAGACTCGTATCATCGTACACGAGCCTTTGTTGACAATAACAACGATAAAAGTTTAGAGTACTTACATTCGATATTTCAAACACTCGATAATTCGTAATATTTTAAGAGGCCCTCGAGTTTCGAATTAACGAGAGTCGGCTGTATTTATATTGTTCAAACTTAAAATTAGCTTCATTGCGCTTTCCTCATTATTAGGTATTATTTATTTATTTTTTGGCATATTTACTTATACTAAGGTAAAGCCGCCCGAAATAATTAACAAAGAGCAACCGCATGTCTAATTAAGGCCAAATTAAATACTTTATAATAAAAAATAATTTACATTTCTTAATTAATCAGAATCAATTGTTATTGTGGCAACCCTAAGTCCGTATTTATAGACCATCCTCAGATGCAAAAACTGGCACAAATTGCAGCTCAAAAATCAGGGGGCATACTCTTAGGTAATGTGAAACGAAGTGATGTATTTATTGATAGACGAAAATTATTCCTGGATCGAACGAAAACGAAAAACAATACTTCGTGAGCTCTGGGTAGGCCCCCGATTTTAGGTGTATGGTGCTTATCTATTTTCTCCCTTTGATAGAATAGTACTTCTCCTCTTCCTGCTTCCACTACTCTTCTTGAGGGCAGTTTATAGATATAGCTCTCTGTATTTGATGCAAGTAAAAACATTTAGCGTTTACGTTGCAAAACAGTGCAACGTCAGCGGGCGGTCTTGTCAGAATGTGTTTCAACTCGAAGGTGTTAAATTATACATGTAGTCTGTACATACATTATTTAGAAGTAAAGAAAAACTTGCTTTGTAAATGTTACGTGACAACACTGGACGTGTCGATCTTATTAATTTCTTTACTAAAAAATAGATTCTAATTCAAAGACTGGTAGGCAGACTGATGATGGTTATTAGCCCAGTCTGCCGCCCTGGGGTAGTACCTCCACTTTCGAACGTAACACCCGTGAAGTGACTTTGTCGCGTTTCGGGATCAGTTTGAAAGTAGCGTGCACTGTCAATCTAGATGGTGCGTACTCGTCCCCTTAAGCCGGCATAGCGGAGGTGACTGCTGCCCGTAGAGATTTCTCTGTAGTAGCAGTTGTTTCCGTTCACGGATTGCACTCTAGCTTTACATCAAGCGGAGGAAACGCTTTTTTTATAGCAGTTAAGCTACCTTAAAGAAAAGTCTACAGTTACCTCCGTTGTGCCGCCATGACGTGCACCTAACCGTAGTTTAGCAGGACGAAAAGCAACTAGTTAACTTCACTACTAATTAATAACCAATCCATCATCAGTTTTAAAAATGTACATAATACTTTATGTTGATATATACCTATCACCTTACCAATTTTACCACCCACCAATTAAAAAAATAAAAAAATAATTTAATTAATACAAATTTTTCTTATACTATTATTCTCGTACATCCCCCTCTCAAACATTTGAATGGTGGATGACTTAAACTATGTTTGGGGGTTCACAGAATGAAGAGATTAAAATTATTAATAAATCGGTCGCCGAGGTGCGCCGGTCTAAAGACCAGTCCGGCCTCATTCCCGATTATCTACGCCCATCAGCCAACAGCGTTGGGACCACTCTTAATTAAATAATCAAAATTTGAGAGGAGCGCCGCTTTAAATTTTGTTCGAAGTTATATGAATAGCTTTTTTATATAAATATTATATTGTTGTACGCAATCATGATCACTAATACTTTTGATTTAAAGACTATTTTCCTTTAATTAAATTAAAATAAGTTACTATTTCGGTTATTCAAGCGTTTTAAAAGTGATCGACTGAATAACAAACATGCAAACATTTCTATTTACTTAAATAATTAATAATAATATTCCAAATATAGTTTAACATAATATTTCAAGTATAGTTTAATTTTATTACTGTATTAATGTTATTTTCATAGTAGTCTAATATCTAACTATTCCTCCTGATGCTAAGCTAGAATGAGACTACTACGATGCTACCACAGAGAAATATCTGCAGACTGTAGTCGCCTCCATAATGCCGCATTGAGGAGACGTGTGAGTGCAGTCCAGATTAACAGAAATTTCTCTTGCTAATCTTAAACGAAATCCCGTAGAATGTTCCCCAGATTCATTCTTCATTTCCTCACGCTTCATGGGTCGCAAATAAAAAGGTTGTAACTGTAAAATTTTGTAACAAACAAACGTGTAAGTATTTAACCTTAGCTTATTCTTTGTGTTGAGATTAAAGATATATCGTATCCATTCAGAAGGCAGGTAAGTGCACGGATACATTAGCTTTGGTCCCGGATAAGATAATCTTCTTTGTAAAATATACCAAGATGGGCTAAAGGAATGAATTTGTTGTCTCTTTATTTGAATTTTTAGTTAAGATGTATTAACAAGTTTTTTATTTAAATAACATATCTATTTAGTTTTTTTTTAATATCTTTTTATTTGAAAAATAATAACTCGTGGTATTGAAAATAATTTAGATATAGTCGTAGACAATGTAACTCACGAATTTTATTGAAATAGTGTTTCCATTTGTTCTAAAAACTATGATTATAATATAATAATTGATCCCTAACTTTCCCTAATAGGCGTAAAAATATAGGTTAATTATATATTTCAGTTAATTGTCGTGTTTTTAATAAAGTAATTGCCTATTTAAAATTTATTGTTTATATTTACGTAAAGTTTTTTCAAATTATTTGTTATGTTTTGTATTATTCCTTTAATATCAATGTAAATTTTAAAAATACTGTAGCACAATAATTGCAAACCTTTTCAAATGTCGTGTCGATCAAAATAAATACGATAGTAAGACGCATAAAATATTTTACACAATAAGAAATAAATAAAAATTATATTACTATCAATTTCTCGAGTCCCAATGACAATAAAAGAAAGTATCACCCAACTCTCTTAGGCTCCCGTTTCGGCGCCAAACTTTATTTCTTATAATCTATGAAAAAAGGTAGAGTAACTCATCTCATTTGCTTTCGCTTCAACAATCACGTACTTAAGTAGCATTTCCTTAAGGGCTCATTGAACACAATTTGAAGAAGTTTTTAAGAAAGTGTGAGTACCCTAATTATCTATAGTTATCTTTTGAAGTGTTAAATTATTTTTAGTGTCCCTTAAGGGTTATACAAACCCTTTCTTTTATAATCGTTGACAAATTTTCACTTGAGCTCTTACTGATATTGCGTGTAATTGTCTGTTTAGGATTTACTTTTAAATCGCTTGTGGGGTGGTATGGATATATTATTTATTTATCGCTTATTTGAAAACGAGGTAAGCAGACATTTTAAAATTTTATTTTATTTATTGAAACTAGATAGCAGAATCCAAAGACGACTTTTCTCGATCAAATTTTAAGGATCATGTAAAGGAAACCATGGCGATGACACAGGGACAGAAGAGAGCTCATATGACGAAGTACGAATAAATATATATATTTTTTTAATTAATCATTAACCAAATAAATTGAGGGGTCTATTTTACTTCCATTCCATTATTTCATTATGTCGATAAAAAGCGTCGATATCGACAATTCTACTAAGTTGGTCGGTGTTAATCGTTCCGTATGATGCGATATGCATAATATCGTATTATTTAACATAATTAATTAACATCGCTGCCATCCCACAATTGACAGTTTGACAAAACAAAAAGAAACATTTATGTCTTCAAATATCGACAACTTCATCGGTTTAAGCAAACATTAATAATACATTTTGACGGTTGATTTCCGTCTGTTCGATTATACAGGGCGATTATACTTATATATTTTTAATATATTTTTTATTTCTCAAATTTGTATTCATGCAAATTACGTCTTTGTTATTTAACATCCACTAATAATTCAATAAATCAATACGTGTTCTGTCTATAATTTAAGTTAATTATTTGAATTAATTTTATTTATAATACCGGATACAAAGCATCAAAGTATTATATTAACATGTAGGTATATTAAACAAAAATATTCTACATGCACTAATCTCAGAAAGGAGAATGCCCATTCGCCTAAGAAAAATGGACCCACAATTTATTTCTCGACTTAGTCTATGATTTTTAGTTAATTTTGTAGAAAAATAAATCTACTTCCTTATTACCAATCAGTTTTCATTTTTCACCCGGGTTATTGAGTTATTAGATGTTTTCTGATGCAATATTTGAGGTTATTATTATATTAAATGCTTTCATAATTGATTATTTCTGTTTTTTATGTAATGAAACATTGTCCATTGATTGGTAAATGATGTGTTGATATAATTAAAATGAAATAATTAAAAAATAAGATATTATTTTAGAATATTGTTTTGTTACCAAACTATTAGGTATCAAGTGGGCCCAAAAATGGGCATTCTCCTTTTTATGTGGTGTTTCTTTTATGGTGATTTTTTTATTTTTTTTAAATTCTAGCACCACATGAAGGAAAGACAATTGTATCTAAAAATTATTAAATTATTCGTAACCATTGAATACTTTTCGAAATAAACCGGGATAGTAGGAGCTTTGATTTTGTATTTTTGAGTAGGTAGGTACACGTATTAGTTGCTGGTTAGCTACATATTTTGTATTATTAACATTTTTTGTTATTAATTAATTGAATAAAACTTAAAAATAAAATAAAACTCGCCCACGTGAACTTATAAATTATTCAAAACATTATACCATAAATATCTTTGTTTAATAGCCAGTAATTGGGCAGGAAAACATAATTTTTATTAGCATTGTCTCAGCTAGCGAACTGAGATTATGTTTTGGGGTCAATAAATATATAAATCGTCAAGATGTTCCTTTTTTTTATCAAATCCATAAACTCGGTAGAATTGAAAAACAAACCAAGAATAATATTGTGGTTGATTTTATGATTATTTTGTTAATTAAAGTCGTAATCTTTATGGTTTATATCTCGCTTCTAATTAAGCATAATCATGATGTCCAGATTTAGATTATATTAAAATAATTGTGTCAATATTGTCATTATGTATTTGGGTAGCCGTGGTCTAGTGATGGAAGGCATGATCGATGAGACCCGTCTTCAAGTCTTGCTAAATTTTGACCGGTACCAATTACTACCTTAGGTCCGTTTGCACCAGAAGGCTCGTTAAAGTTACTTTAACTATTACTTTTACGCTTACTTTAACCATTATCTTTACATTATGGTTTAAATTTACTCCACACGAGAGTCGCGCCTGTCATTTTTAACGTTTATTTTACGGTTAGTGTAACCAGCGAATCTTGGCTGGTTAAAGTTGAAGTAATCGTCAAACCAATGTCACTAACGTCAAATGTATGAAACGAAGCCAAATATGTCTTTCTGTTATTTTTCGGGATCAGCCACCCTTTTAACGATAACAATATGAATTTACACGATATTGCAACGCGTGTGGAGTAAATATAAACGTTTAACGGTTAAAAAAACGTCGTCGCCGTAAAAATAAAACTTAAAGTAACTTTACCGGGCCTTCTGGTGCAGACGGATCTCAAAAAAGGATAGGTAGATAAGGCCTATATTATACCATAGACACGAATTTGCGAGATTTATACTATAGAGTGGTGGTAGCCTGATGATGGTCATTAGCCCAGTCTGCCATCTGGGGGTGGTACTACCATTTTCGAACGTAACACTCGTGAAGTCCTTGTCCCGTTAGCTAGGTATAACTAGGTGGTGCACATTCGTCTCCTCAAACCGGCATAGCGGAGGCGATTGCTGTCTGTATATATTTAGTTGTAGTAGCAGTTGTTTTCGTTCATGAACCGCGTGTTGTCATTTGCCGAGCTACAAAACACAAAAAAATCACAAATATACATATTTTTATCTCAGTTTTAGTCAGCGCTCCCTCAGTTGCCGAGGAACGAGCACCGAATCTGTCTCCTCGAGTAGAACACGCTTAAATGGACAACGCTCTTCAAAATTTGTCAACGGCTATAAATAATCAGATAGCTTTTGAATCAGATAAGATAATTATGACCTGTTTTATATTAATAATGTTTAATTTATTTAAGTCGTTCATTTTTTATTGGCGTTAGACAAAAACAAGAAATCGATCGTTATACAAACACTAATGTATAGAGACAAAAGATGCATGCAGTACTGCCTGTAATATTTGTCCCTGTTTTGTATTTAATATCAGGCGGAACTGTGGTCATATGCCGGACTGCTGTAAAAAAAAGAAGGTAATTACTACTAGTAATAATCGGTAAAACTTGTACTTTAGGACAATAAAAAAAAATCTCCTGTAAAAACAAGTAAATAAATAAATAAAGAAACACAATAAGGATGACCTGCATATTTACAGCATCATGTAGGCTAGTAGCGCCATCTATCCGTTAACGTTGAAACTAACAGTTCAATTTAAAGCGACCTCTACATAAATACTCCAATCAGGAAAAGCTGCTAGAGTTAATTTTAGTTCTCTCACCTTTTGGTAGATGTCGCTTTCTATAATATTCAGTGTACTAGAAAATGAGGTAAGCAGACAGAGGCAATGCTATACATAAATTTGTTGAAATATATACAATATATAACGAGAGGAGTGTGCACTGTCAATCTGGATGGTGCACATTCGTCTCATCAAGTCGGCATAGCGGAGGCGACCACAATTGTCTGCAATGCTCAAAGCTTTCGTAAAATAATCAATATAAACGCGATAGCATGACGCATATAAATGAATAAAACCATACAAATTATTATTTATTAATTTATTCCATAATATAATATGCCATACAAAAACCTATGCCTATACCTACTATCACAGAACCAAAGCGACACGGGACACTCCTATTTACCGTCATATGTTCACGTGAAGCCAAACCACATCACATTTCACAATCATTTTACAAATAACTAATGAGTACTTTGTAACATTATCATATACAAACCTCCTTTTTTAACCTACCACAGATTTTTAAGAAATCGCCTTCGCTATGCCGGCTTGAGAAGACGAATGTGCACCATCCAGGTTAATAGTGCACACTTCTCTAGTATTACCTGGCTACTTTAAATCTGATGCCGAAACGCGACCAGGTCACTTGAAAGAGATGGTACTTCTCCAGGACGGCAGACTGGACTAATAACAATCATCAGTCTGCCTACCACTCTTTATTAAAATAGCTTCAAAACCTTTTATGAAAGAAGACTAGTAAAATACACAAATAAAGACATATTGTTATAAATTTGAAAACAAAGCAAATATTTAGAGTAAACACGTAAAGTAAAGGAGACAATTGCCAACACAAAGCAATGTCTAGAGTTAGCAATCGCCTCCACGATGCCGGCTTGAGGAGACGAATATACATTATTGACCGGGCACATTCCTCTCGTTATACCAGCCTGTTATTTACAAATATGATAATCAACATCTTCCTGACACGTGTCACACTTCACGAAGCAACATTTGACCATATGACAACGACAGCGTGACTCCACGACCCGTTTTGTAGTATTAAACCCTCTCCCACAACATAAGGTAGCGCAATTGTCGCGATCTCTACATTCCCTGCCGCCTGTGCCCACGCACAGATTCGGTGTCTTTTGAAAATACTGCAACGCTTTTCTATCTTTCTGCAAACGTTTCTTCATTTTAGGGCCAACAGCTCTTTTTGTTGTGTAGTTTATAAGCTTCTTCTTTACAGCGTGGTGGTAGTGTTTCTTTAGTAAGCCCATGACGGAATTAAATGGGCCGAGGCGTCTCCAACAAGTTTTTGTTGTACACGAACCTGAAAAGCCATGACATTTACACACTTCTCTCAACTGCTCCCCTATAGCTTCCATTCCGACTTGAACATCTTGCTTTAACACCTCTGCGATCTGATCATTTCCGGCCTGTTTAAATTCCAAGAAATTTCTAGTCGCTCTCTTCCCGTACCGTAAATCATCTCCACATCCCGCCCTCTTCCATTGCCACGTAGTCCCTTTAGAAGTCTTTAAGGACCCGAGACAGGAACATCTGATCAAGTTTCCGGAAGCGCAAGCCTTAGCGATCGTGTGTGTGAACGAAGCTGCTGTCAAAGCGTAGATTAAAGCGGTTTCTCTATAAATATGTTTAAATATATTTCGCTTCGGTTTATTATTGTAAAACATGGTGCAGTTCCATCTGTCATATTTGAATGTTTCTTCGCAAGCAGTCACAGCTTGTTGTTTGGCTGTAGATATGACATCGATCAATCCTGGATCGTTTCTGCACATTTTCGTCTGTCGAGGAGAAGCTCGTACCCATTTGCATACTCCTGGATATACTACGTCAGATCTTTCTCCAAAGAATGCCTCTATCGTTCTTTGTAAGACTGGATGTGAACTGGAAATTGTAAAAACATCATTTATTATTTTGTACCCTGAGTATCAGTTCTGCCCGTAAATATATGTTTTATCATTTAAACCGTGGAATTGTCGGAGCAATACATCCGAAATACGTATCTGAACATGCTGATCATTCGGATAACTTTTTCATTGGGTATTTCTTCAGGACAGTGTACTATAAATTAGGGTTGCCATCTCTAAAATCTGGACGATAAGCGTAGAAATCGCGGACTTTGGAGCTTTAAAATTTCGTAAAATTTCGGACGTGTATTTTTGTCTGCTGACAGCTAAATCCCGACCGGACGGTTTCCGAACGGCCTCTAAATTAAGATAAATCTGGGGAAACCCGAAAGGTTGCAACTACTATAAACAGGATAAACTTACCTCCCAACAGTAGTGTCTTCAGCTGTCACAAATAAAATCAACAAGAACAGACTACATCTAATCATAATGATATTTCTAATGTAATCACATGATCAAAGAGGTTCACAGTACATTGTGTATGACTTCATGATGAACTGATGGCCAGACAATGACAAGTTGGATCGTTATCTTGTAGGGTGGGTCAGCCAAAAATGGTCAAAGTAAACCGGCATTTCAGTATCAATAAGTACACATTATGGAGTCATATTGTCAAACAATGTCTACCGAGACATTGTTACTTTACGTCGCACTAATATTTTTGCTATTTACTCTTTGTTGTTCATGTTTTTGAGTTAAAAAAGAATCTGATTCGGATAAATAAAACTGATTCCAATCTAGGATACTCTTTGTTACCCTACCGACGCGGACGCTTGCCCCGCAGTTCGACCTCATCGGAAAGAAACATAATTTCCTAAAACCACCGCTTTTGGCTCGGGATAAAGGAAGTAAAAGAAATCTGCCAACACCGGCCTCCTCTGAAAGCAGAATATGACCAAACAGGATTTGTAAATATGTGTTCATTGAGTATCTAACCATAGAATCATGGCGCCACCTCAACCAAGGCCTGAATACAATTCACTTCGTAAAGAAGTTTATTCTTTAGAAAAATTCTAGAAAATATTAGTAGAAAATTGTCCAATTAAAATAAAATGATAGAGTAAAGAACTACTTCTTTTGCAATTTGCAATCCTTTCATCTTGTGGTAACAACCACAATATTTCTTAACTTTTTTAAACATATTATACTATTTTCTATTTTTTATTTTTTCGGCATCAGTACTTCCAAAAGTAGCCAGGTATAACAAGAAGAATGTGCATTGCCAACCTGAATAGTGCACATTCGTTTCCTCGATCCGACATAGCGGAGGCGACTGCTGAAAATTAAAAATATTCTAGATTTCCTTAATTAATTTCAAGCTTAGAATTGGGTTCTAAAAAATTTCGTACATTTATTACACAAAACATTCTAATGAACTGAATTAGAAGGTAAGATCTACCTTAAAGTGAAGATTTAATTAATGTTACAAATCATGCTGTTTCAATTCAACCAGACTTCTATTAGATACCTATTCATACATTTCAAAGGAGAATGCCCATTTTTGGGCCCACTTGATACCTAATAGTATAGCAACAAAATAATACTCCAAAATAATATCTTATTTTTTCATTTATTTATTTTAATTTTATTAACACATCATTTACCAAACAATAGATAAAGTTTAATTACATAAAAAACATATATCTTCAATTATTTACGCATTTAAAATAATAATAACCTCAAATATTGCATTAGAAAACATGTAATTACTCAATAACCCGGGTGAAAAAATTAAAACTGATTGGTAATAAGGAAAGTAGATTTATTTTTCTACAAAGTTAACTAAAATTCATCGACAAACTCAAAAAAAATTGTGGGCCCATTTCTCTTAGCGAATGGGCATTCTCCTTTGCAAATCATAATAGAATCTACTTCTGACAGTAGAAGTGTCTGTCTTACTTACAATGTATCGGGTAATGGACAACACGTCTGTTTCCATGTCACGTGCCGTATAATTCGGCACTGATGTAGGAAAGTATTAGATTTCATGTATCTTCAAAGGATGGTAAACATTCGTCTCTTCAAGCCGGCATAGCGAAGTAGACTGCTGTCTCATATTTCTGTCTGATAGCAGTTGTTTACGCCCATGGACGGCGCTTAACATCGGGGCAATGTGATTACTTGTCGAGCTACATTCGCGTATTAAATCAATAAAGATTTTTGGATCGGTTTATTTACCACATCTATGTGCACAGACAAAATTTATTAATTCGTGTAAAAGCGAGCATCTCCCGCGCGGATCAATAGGATCGTCCGTTGCGCGCAGCACCACCTACAACTATGTGAAAATCACACTTTGGTCACGGTTTGAGTCCGTCAACTTCAATTAAACAATAGAAAGCTTTTGAGGGTTATTACTCTTTTGATTATAGATAGAAACAGACAAATTAAAAACGTTACCGACACAAATACAACACTATTTGTCACCTCGATGAAAGTAACGTTATCTAATATCAGCTTCTTTGCGTTACTTTTGATATATATATTAAATAATACTTTTTAGACTAACAGTAGAAATCAGAGAAATAACTTTACTTTTCATGGTATCTTTATCAGTCCCTGAACGAACCCAGAATCTCATTTTCATTGCATTGCATAACAAAACATTATAAAAATAACGTATACCTGTGAAACGAAGTGTGAAATCGAAATGACCTTTTTATTCTGAATTACTTATTCATGAGGATGTCTGACCTTAGCTATTTTACAGTTGAATCTAGATAAATGATAAAACTTATTCTAGAAGCTGTTTTAATATTGGATAACCTAGAAGAATCTGCTATTTAAATTTTCTAAGATCCCCGTAAGTACCAATGTATTGTATCTTTGTTGTTTGTACTTTGGTTGTTAGTTCCCATGATACGAGTTAGATGGAAAGGAGAATGTCCATTTTTGGGTCCACTTGATGCCTAATGGTCGCAAACAATATTCTAAAATAATATCTTATTTTTTCATTAATTCATTTTAATTATATAAAAACATTATTAACCATTAAACACATAATTATTATGTTTTATTACATAAAAAATCTTCAATTATTAAAGCATTTAAAATAATAATAATTAATAACCTCAAATATTGCAACAGAAAATATCTAATACCTCAATTTCCAGGATGAAAAAATTAAATTTGATCGGTAATAAGGAAGTAGATTTATTTATCTACGTAATTAACTAAAAATCGTCGACAAACTCAAGAAAAAAATTGTGGATCCAGTTTTTCTTGGGCGAATGGGTCTCCTATAAAAAAATGTACCAATATAAACTGGGGGTAGAGAGAGTAACATAAAACTCGGTAGAAACATAAGATGAGTTTATAATAATAACAGCTTTAAATATACATAAATACAAAATATGGTATCGAATGGATAAAGATTTACCAAAATTATTTAAAACAAAAATATATTATCAAAAATGTTTTAAACATCATGCTTAACAATTACAAGTAATACAAACATGGAGGATATATTATATTCTATATTATCTTTGAATACAAACAAGTAGCCTTGCAGCTTGTTGCGTTTATAAAAATATGAGATAGAAATGAAGTACCTCAATTTTACGACTGCGATCATTGTGTTAACATTGTAATCCCGTTTAAGCGTGTTTTACTGTAACTTTCAGTTTTCATGGAACATTAGTTTTCTTTTTATGGTCGTACTTTTCATTAAATGATTTTTAAAAAGAACTAGCATTGTGAATACGGTATTGATCTATATTAAACTAAGCATTTACTGTCTCTCCGCCTTGCCATTATGTAGAGCCGAGTTGAGAGAAGTTGACGAGGTCACTGACACACGCTCTTGTTATCTCTGGCTACTTAAATTGATCCAGTATTTGTAACCAAAGTAGAAATAACATTACAAGTAAAAGATATTTTATCGGTACTTGCAGATTAGTCTTGGATGAAGCCCTGATATTTGAATTGATGATTAGACTAGAATGATAGAAAAGAAAGGCAACATTAGAGAAAAGGAACTGTGGTAGATTAGAGGAAAGGTAAAACCAATACAAAAGAGAACCTGCAACAAAAACAAAGGAAAAACGAAAAAAACAAAAGCTACCGTAAGAAAAAGAAACTATCAAGTGATAAACTACGGAATAGAAAAGTATGTAACGGGATAAGGTAAACAAATGGTAAATTCTTAATTAAGTAACAATAACAGGATTTACGTCAACATTACCACGGTCACGACATACATCTCTAAGATATTTTTTCCTAAGTAGGTACTAATGTTTCGACTGTCTGATTTATAAAAGAAGTTGTTAGCTGGCAACATGCCAAATAGGGCAACATGTTTGTAACGTAGAAAAACCATAATAATATCAAACTTTGTAATTTATTAGTTTGTTTCATCAACTGAACTATTAACTGAACGGAATTTATTTTTTATGTAAATATTTTGCGGAATTTCAAAAGTTACTTGAATTTACGGTTGAAATTAATTTTGTGTTTATTTTAAATTGTTTAAAAATAAAAATATCAGACAAATGATTCTTTATTTGTATTTTACAATTTAACACAAAAGTATTCAAGTAATAAATATTCTGTAAGGTCAACAGAAACAAAATCAACTATCAACAAAAACAATCAACAACAAAACAATTCTCTTTTTTAATTTACATGGGCAACATTTGCGTCCATCTAAGTACGTAATTTTAAGGGAATAAAATATTATAAGTTCTCAAAATAATTATCAGGTTTTTTTATTAATTTGTGGCATAGTAAATGTACAAGAAAATTTTTTTTTTTTAAATATATATTTGACCTGCCTAATAAAAAAAGGTTTTCTTTAGATAAAGGAGTAGTTTGAATAGACGTTCGATTTTGTCGAGACGGTGAACGCCCTCTCTAAAGTCTAGAATACTAAGTACCTATTTCTTTTCAATTGTGGTTAATTTAGGAAGATATTTTTTATAATGTTTTACGTGTATTTAATTTAATTTAATATTAAATCAGGCACTTTTAGATGGTACATGCTCGTTTCCTCAAGCCAGCATAGTGCAGGCGACTGCTGCCCGCACACGTTTCTCTGTAGTAGCAGTTGTTTCCATTCATGGACCGCACTCTAGCTTTACATCAGGCGGAGTGTTGTCACATGCCGAGCTACAATAAATAAATAAAAAATCAAAAGAGCCGTGAATTTTTTTTGGAATAGCCTTGTGACATTTGACGCTCATCTTTCTCTGTACTCTGTCCATTAACTAATACCGAAATAATCAATTTAGAATATGTGTATAATAATTTATAATAATAATAGTTTAGAATGTCCATTATTGTCCATTTCTGAGCCTACTTGATACCTAATAGTATGGTAGCAAAACAATATTCCAAAATAATATCTTATTTTTTAATTATTTATATCAACACATCATTTACCAATCAATAGATTATATATTACATAAAAAACAGATATCTTCAATTATTAAAACATTTAAGATAATAAATAATAACCTCAAATATTGCATCAGAAAACATGTAATTACTTAATAACCCGGATGAAAAAATTAAAACTGATTGGTATAATAAGGAAGTAGAATTATTTTTCTACAAAATTAACTAAAAACTGACTAACTCAAGAACAAAATTGTGGGCCTATTTTTCTTAGGCGAATGGGCATTCTCCTTTTATGTTTTGTTTTTTTTTCAAAAGGCTATTTTCTTTTGTTATTTATTTAAAAACTAGTAATTATAATATTTTTAAAAAGTAGCTATGAAAAATCGTAGTTTCAGGTCAATGACCTGTGAATACAGTATCCAAAAAATCAATTTGATTTTCATTCAAGAATAAACAGGGAATCCCTTTTGACGTTTGTTACAGAGTTGGAGAATAAACACGCTTTACAGCTCATGCGCAGTGCAAGGAAACAACCCCACGTACCCACGGTTACCCTATAGCGAGATTGGGGTAAAGCGCCGCGAACGGCTGAGAGTGACGCTCGCCTCATACATCTTTTAAATATACTCTAAGAAAGAAGCTAGCAAAATCATAACATAAAAGAAACGTAAAAACATAAATAATAACTTAGTTTATAATAAACAATTGTAGTAACAAATGTTTAGTGAAAATTTGTTAGCAAAATATTGGAATTAGTGAAAATTTATACGTTTATATTGTAGTGAAATATTGTTATTCTAGTTTTCGGCTTTGTTAGTATTTTATTTTTAAACTGTAGCGAAATGTTGTTTTGTTAAAAGTCGTCTAATTTGGTAAGTCTTTTGTGTGCTTGTTACAATTTTTCAAATCGTTTTAAGATATTTTTCCAGCGACCGGTGAACGGTGTCGACTAATCGGCACATAAAAGAGTAGTTTACATAAATTTTTAGAACTTGAATTTTTCTGGTTTGCTTTTAGACAGACTTAGGCAATACAGGGACCCTTGAGCGTACAAGGTTTAGGGCTTTTTGAAAAAGTTTAATCTTAAGTTTAAAAAATTCAATTTATAATTTAAAAGAAATGTAATACAAATTGATCTTCTTTTTCCCTGGAAATTACAAACCTAGACTTGTGAGTCGTACGCCATGTGCACTTATTGAAAAGACAGACTCCTCCTCGGCGGAAGATTATAGATGACAGAACACATTGAACTAATTTCGCTGAAAAGTTTTTAACCACACAAAGGATAGACATTTAAGTCTTAGAATCGAGAACTTATTTTATACGAAACAACTGACATTTGTTGTAATAAATATGTTACGATTTTCTTAATAGCATCATCATCTAATATTTAAACAAAAAAAGTGTCCAAAAAAGTGCAAACATTTCAGACGCTCATATTATAGTATTTGTAAGAATAAAGGTTGAGAAAAGGTTGAAATAAATTTATTATATCACGGTCGTGCTTTCTACGAAGCCATAAAGTTGCTGAAGCCGTTTACGAATGCTTGTAGCTAATGTACACTTCTGGCTATACAATAAAAATTTTATTTATGCTAATTCAAATCTTATTTTCTAAATGATAAAGATGATTTTGTAACATATGTCAAATTGTTAAGGTTGTGATTGGACACTATTGTTGCTAAAGTAACAATTAGAAGAGGTCATCAAATGTATATTTACTTGAAAGTAAAGGACAGGTTAATGTTTTAATAACTATCTACTATTATAAGTTACATCTTCTAGTAAAAGTTTCTATTCTATTCTAATATTTAAAAAAAAATTGGTAAAAAATATTATCACAAAACTGTTTAAATAAATTTAAAAAAAAACTACAGATATATAATTTTTTCTACAAAAAGATTTAATAACGTAGGTCCAAAAGTGATTCAAAATTGACTCGAAATTCGAAAGGCTTAATTTTTTAATTGTAAGTTTTGTACTAGAGACTAGACCGGTATGTGCCGCACTCTCCCTGATGTTAAGCTAGAGTGCGGTCCATGAACGGAGACAACTACAACCTACTACAGATAAATTTCTACAGGCAGTACTCCCTTCCGCTTTGTCGGCTCAGCACCATCCAATGGACAGTGCAAACACCTCCCGTTATACCTGCTACTTTCAAACTGATCCCGAAACGCAACTAGGTCACTTTACCTACAATTCCTACCTACTACCTGAAACCAAAACCTAAATTAGGAAGGTATACGTATCATTTGTATTCATTTTCATATAATTCTCCAAGTTTAGTATACAAAACCACAGACAGATTTACACTTGACGAGGGTTGACGTGGCATTTATTGTGGTTTATTGATTTGTGACATACTAAGTTACTTTAGGCGAGTACTACTAATAATATAATAATGTGAAATAATTCTAACTCCCCCTATGGCGCAGTAAACTGTCACGTAGAGATCCTTGAAACGATCCATTGTCTCTACCTATCCTTGTGGGACTAAAGTCGTGTTATTGTGTATATAAATAATATTTATTATGACCGACCTAATCTAGAATTCCTACTTTAAGAGACAGACGCGTTAATTACTAGGCTACAGAGACTCTCGCGGTTCCAAGTCGAGATGCACTCTACTAGTGAAATTAATACTTTATAATTAATTTAAATCTCTACTACTAATCCACCTTTCTTTAATTTTTATTACGTGGGGATGTCACAACTACGGATCTCTTGACCCAAGGGCAAGGGGAAGGTGCGGTGTGTTAGACTCTCCAGCCCAACGCTGGCATACTGACTAAAACCCCAATCGTGAATCGCATACGCACGAAGACGAAGTCTGGGCACGCGTTAGCTTTCATCCAGACAACATAGTTAATAATATAATACTTGTAAATCCAATTTCACGGATATCTGAAAATTTTGAATACACTGTGTTAATTTAACTGCAAAATTAACATAATTGAGTTGGGTTAACGAGTACCTAAAATCGTTTATTGTTTACAGGCAATAATGTTTCTTGTGAGCTTCTTCTCGACTGAGCCTTTCCGAAGCCATATTATGCGGTTGTAGAATCATATGATTATTCAGAAATTGAAATAAATAAATTGAATTTGAATACCTGGCCGAAAGAAGACGTTAAGCATATGCGACTGGCTTCTTTTCTCTTCCTCATTTTTTCTATTTTTATGCCACCCAGAATAAAGTAACGCTGTAAGTAGGTACACCGTCTCTTAGAAATAATTACATAATATGACTACTTTTTTCTCCCATCCTATTTCCGCAATCTTATTACGACAGACATAAGATTCAACTCAATTAATAAAACATAAAATTTTAAAGTAATACATAAATTGGCAGCTATGTAACAAGTTTTATTTAGTTTAGGTTGTTAAGTTTACACGTAGGAGGATACTGAAATGTCACATTTAAGGGCTAATTCTTTAAAAACTGAAACCGATAGAATAATAATTTCTGAGACCTAATTTGTCTAGAATATCATGAAATAAATTATATAACATAATTATTAAAAAGAACTAGCTCGATGTTCTATCATCATTCAATATTTTGTTTAAAATCTATTACAACTCGAGAGAATAATAAATTACAAAACAATCTCGAGTCAATAGAAAAGTGTTTCCGATTACGATCGGATTAAGAATACATCTCCTATTATATTTGGAATGTTCTACATCGTATCTCGAACACGGTCCAATAGTCATTGTTCGTAACAGCTTCAAACGTTACTTTGTGAATAATACATTCAAAGTGATGAGGTTGCATTTGTGTTCAGTGGAAATATTTTCTCCAATCTTTAAAACGATAGTTTTCGCCAAAGATATTTGATTCCAAAGATAAACTCTATAATGATACACATAAAACGGGCTAGACAGTTAAGTTACCTACTGCCAAATCACCTAAACGACATGCTAGAATATCTGCAGAACAGGTGGAGGCAGTACAAGGTATGCTTCAGGAAGCCTGGTGATTGGGCAACAGATACAACTCAGGGGTTATAAAAACCCTGTCTTGACTCCAAACTGCTAATACCCATAGTTGAAGGTATCTTAGGACAAGGGCACCACAAACGAAAGGAGAATGCCCATTCGCCTAAGAGAAATGGGTCCACGATTTTTTTTCTCGAGTTTGTCAATGATTTTTAGGTCTAAAATGATAATATAGGAAAATAAATCTATATTTCTTATCACCAATCAATTTTAATTTTTTCACCCGGGTTATTCATTAATTTGATCTTTTCTGATGCAATATTTGAGGTTATTATTATATTTATTATGTAATTAAACATTGTCTATGGATTGACAAACAATATGTTAATATAATTGAAATAAATTAATGAAAAAATAAGATATTATTTTAGAATATTGCTTTGTTACCAAACTATTAGATATCAAGTTTATATACTCGTAAATAATATTTAAAAAAAAAACACTTTTTATATTAGGCGTTAAACGAAACCCCAAAATAACCCTAGATATTATAGACACCACATTTAGGTCATCGACAGAACACGCCCAATATACACAAATAAATTTGTATCGTCGTTTTATGTATCTATAATATATTTATCACCATTTTTGTTACCACATCATATCTATTAATATATCGTAAATTCGATAAGTATTGGTGAGAAATGGAGAGAAGATAGACTTTTTATTTATTTATTTAATATGCCAACAGTTAAATTATGTTTGCCAATTATAGACAGGATTAATAATTATGAAAGAATAATGAAAAAGACATAGGTATTTCACCTAAAATGAAATGATATAGGAAATTAAATAAACCGCACTCAAGTCAAGCGGAGTACGGTCGGAAGCCGGACTACTATAGAAAAGGTCTTGCTTTCTGGTTAAGTTGCGTTTAAGTGTTCTTTAAATATTGATTAAACCCTATTCACCTTTTAGCTTATGGCAACGAATATCTGAAAATGTATTAACTATGAATAGATAAGATCAAATCCTTGGTAGTACACCATTCATTTTACATACTGCAAACAAAATGCTGAAAGAAATAATATTTTATTTATCTCAATTCCAAATCAAATAAAACAAATCAATAAGTAAAAACAATCTGAACGCGAATCTGCACAGACAAAAGGGTGCACAGAAAACACGTAATAACAACCCACGACCATTGACCATGGCGCTGATTTTCAGCTGCAATTGCACATAGTGGGAAATTCATTTGGTGGCGGATATAATTTTTTTTATTTTTTTTTTATTTTATATTTATTTATTACGTCTACCTGTCGCTGTCTTTTCTCCAAAATAAATAAATAAACTTTAATGATGCATATCTATACTAATTTATAAATGTGAAAGAATGTTTGTTTGTCCCCCCTATCATGCTTAAACAACTGAACGTAGACGTAGACGTAGTTTAAATGTAGACTAAAAATTATGTAAATATAATTTTTTACTTTTTTAAATTATTTTTTGTATTTATTGAGGATGCGATTATTGAAGATTTTTTTAATATAATGTGGGTGAAAACGCATACGCAGTTGTTTCCATTTATGGACCGCTTTCTAGTTTAAAAAAAAAAGATATCAATATCTGTGAAACATGTGTTCTTTTTGTAATTAATTAGTTATAAAGTGAAATTTAAAATGATCTCTATAAACACTAAAAAACAAAGTTCGAAAATCTCTTTCACATTTCATTACAGACAATCATTTTCAACAGAATTTTCCACTCTAAAGTTTAAAATTATAATTATTAACTTCCACATAAAGGAAAACAACTGCTCATAATATTAGAACTCGTTTGATAAATGAAAAGTTAGTTTGTATTATGTAACTTTATAAAACTAGGGTAGGAGTGGTAGGCAGACTAAAAATGGTTATTAGCCCAGTCTGCCGTCCTGGGATAGTAGCACCACTTTCGAATGTAACACCCGTGAAGTAACCTTGTCGCGTTTCGGGATCAGGTATAACGAGTTAGGTGCACCTGGATGGAGCACATTCGGATCTTCAAGCCGGCATAGCGGAGGCGACTGGTGCCTGTAGAAATTTATCAGTAGTAGCAGCTGTTTCCGTTCATGAACCGCACTCTTTACATTAAGCGGAGTGTTGTCACTATATCGAGCTGCAATAAAATAAAATAAAAATTCAAACCAACTGACAGATATCACAATTGTCATTGTCACATTACAATATGTCTTACACAAAATACAATGAGATAAATAGCTATACGACTATTCGACTGACAGATACACCAGGACCAGCTACGGACTACGAAAAAATAGGACCTGACAGATATCACAATTGTCATTGTCATATTACAATATGTCTTACACTTTTGTGAGACTTAATCTTACAATGAGATAAATAGCTATACGACTATTTATTACCAACAAATTACATTTCTTGTTTTCACGGTATTAAAAATAATCCTTGATCAGCCAGTAATTTAAGGTAGAATACGTTCTGCTGCGGAACTGCTATGCTGAAACAGACAGTCGCATTCGTATTACCGGCCTGGTAAATGATCCCAGCGACGAAGTTGACAATCCTCCTAGTCACGTCACAGAGGTAGACGTCATCACACGTCAACGGTATACTGTGCTAATATTTGCGAAAGCCAAGTCTTTAATATCAATTTTTAACGACACTTATGTCACGTTTCGCAAAAAGACGAAATATTGTAACTTTTGTCAAACAAAAATCGACTCTCTCCAGTTGCCTTTAAGGCGGTATTTCAAGTCGAAGGTTGTTATTATAAAATAAATGTATTTATTTTAGTCGCTTTTCTATAATGGGTAAATATCGTTAGCAGAATAAGCGAAGTCAGATAATACGTTATGCGTACATAATTAATGAAAATGTTCATTAAGAGATTGGACTGTAAGGAAGGGGAGGTTTTCATGGACTTGCGTGTTTTTATAGCAATGTTATAGTTACAATGTTTGTAAAAAGGTCAAAGCTCCGTGACCTTTGGGCACCTTCATACTTTTTATTGTAGCTCGGCATGTGACAACACTCCACCTGATGTAAAGCTAGACTGCAGTCCATATACAGAAACAACTGCTACTACAGAGAAACCTGTGCGGGCAGCAGTCGCCTCCACTATGCCAGCTTGAGGAGACGAGCATGTACCATCTAGATTAACAGTGCACACTCCTCTCGCCATACCTGGCTCCTTTGACGGGTATTATATCTGAAAGTGGCGCCCAGGACGGCAGACTGGGCGAATAACCATCATTAGTCTGCCTACCACTCTTTATTAGTACCTATAGGCACTGAGCGACCAAAGTACATATAAGAAAGTTACATTGGTACCGGTCAGAATTTAGCGAGGTTCGAACACGGTTCTCATCACGCGTCTTACCGCTAGACCACGGTCGCTCTTATTATGTATTTTGATCGCTCTGTGCCTGTGATACAAGTACTAGCTTAGTATAGACGTTAGAAAAATCCAGATCAAAGTTGTTTATTCTAATTTCTATTTTTATAGTGTCTATTAAATTTTCCATTTATTATAATTAGTTCCTAAATTTACAGTAGCAGTGAAAGCTATTGATGCCGCCTGACTCTATAGGGCAGGGGTTAGGCTCCAGTCTGTTACGCGAAGGCCCTGGATTCGATTCCAAGTCGAAACAAATTTATTAATAACGGGGTATTCTAGTTTGGAGTTAGAACATTGTATGTACAATGTATACATTTATGAATCTACCAACAACTGAAATTTTAGTAACGATTTTGCGTTTTAATAAATAATGTTTATAATTTTTGATTGATTACCCAAATCCCGAAAGGTAGTCCAGAACAACCCATTAAATAATAATTTGAATCTAATTTTCGGAAGCTTAACTGAAATTTTAATCAAAGAACTTGTTTTATTGAAGGAAATATGTTTTTATTTGAGTTTATGGTACAGGTAAAGATTTTTTTAAAAATTATGTATATTTTAACCCAATTCGGCCATCATAACTGAAACTTTTTTTTATTCTAGCCCGGCATATGACAACACTCCGCCTGATGTAAAGCTAGAGTGCGGTCCATGATCGGAAACAACTGCTACGACAGATAAATCTCTAGGGGCAGCAGTCGCCTCCGCTATGCCGGCTTGAGGAGATGAGTATGCACCATCTAGATTGACAGTACACACTCCTCTCGTTATACGTGGTTACTGTTAAATTGTTCTCCAATCGTGACATTAGAAATTTAATTAATAAACACATAAATCTAACTTATAACTATTTCTTAAATCTAGCTATGAATTACTTATTTTTCATAATTTATTATTAAATAATAAAGTTATAATACAAAATAAATAATTACTTAAAAGCCCAGACAGACTTTAACACAAAGAGCAAAATACTCATTATTTAACATTAAAAACTTTTAGCTGAAAATGACTCTACGTGTCGTTCAACGATTTTCTCAACTGCTGTATAGGAATAATACACTTAAAAAATAAAGACTTTTATATTATACGAGTACGTTTAGATACTTTAGAGAAACTTAAAGACGAACTGGATCTGTATTGAAATATGGAAATATTTCTTTATCAATATTTTTATTATAATTTTTCTTTATTGTAGCTCTGAGAAATCTCTGTAGACAACAGTCGCCTCCGCTATGCCGACTTAGCAGATTTTAATTGAACAGAAAAATAAACAATACGCGCGCTCGATTGTTTTGACTACTTAACTACACAACTGTAATTTATAATAGTTTTTTTATGTACATATTATATTTACGTGATCATGTTGAAATTCCTATATTATGTACATTTTTTAAATGTTTAATAGACAAGCGTTTGACCGCACCCTACCTGGTGTTAGGCAGTGGTGTAGTGTGGTTGCACGCTTGCCGATGAGGTACCTATTTACCTTTGATTTAAAGAGACCTGTGTTGTACTTCTCGGGAAACACAGACACCGGGAGGGTAATGTAACTAGTTCTTTTTTTTTCAATTGAATTTTCATTTTTATAGTAAAACTAGTTTTTTGGGCGCGCTTCGCGGCGCTGAAAAAGTTTTTTTCGGGTAGTTTTGAAAAAAAAATTTTTTTGAAAAAACAATTATGGATTTCGATATTAGAGGGCATTCCCTACGACTTTTGTTCCGGCACTTTGGCCCCGTCTCGTTCCGTTTCCGAGATATCGCCGTCACTTCCGGTCCAGAGTCAACTTCCGGTCAAAGTCGAAGTTTTCCTGGGGTCACGGGAGCGCCCTCTACACGCCTCAAAAAGAATCATCTCTCTAACCCCCCGGCAAGTGCTTCATAATATATGTCAGTGAGTCAGTCAGTGAGTGGTAATCGAGCTTTATATAATATGATAATATTTGGAAGTCTTGTTGGTTAGGTTAATTTTTTTTTGTTTCTACGCTATGCTTGCCTCCTCAGTCTTCTTTACATTTAAAAAATAGTTTATTTTAAATCTTGACTGTGATTGTTTTAAATTTCATAGAGATATGTTTTATGCACATTCTTTTACATAATACAGTTAACGTGGAGGTTACCACGAATGGATTTCTTTCGAGGTCAATTATAATATTATTCATGGACTCGACCTTCCTGTCCAATTGCAAATATAGATCTGATGCTACATTTTTATTACTTAGTTGTCATTAAATTATAGTGAAAATTGAATAGATAAATATTGTCTGCGGATATTTTTTTTTATTAAATTTTCGTTTTGAAGGCAAAGGAATCAAAGCCCATACAGTCGCGTCTTCAGTATTACAATTTATTTATTTCTTTTTACATTGACAGGTATTTTATTTTCTTTATAATTTAATAATAAAACAAATCTAGCATTTAATATTTTTTTGAAGCCGCCCTGATTGATCTTGTGAGAGGGCGGCACTAAATGTGTGGCACTAAAACGATTGTGTGTCTAAAAATAGGAATTCATTCTCTCTGGGTGACTAGAAACGTAAAATTAAAGATAGATAAATTGTGTAATTAATGCTAAATACCTTCACACATCATTACATAACCGTGGTATCTCGTGACGTTTGCAATTTCATTGCCAACAAGGGAATGAATCAAGTAAATGACAGTCATCCTGTCTGCTTCCGACAAAGATATTAATCTCTAGACGTCTTGAAGTGTTTTTATTTTCATAATATAGCCGAAGTGCGGTCAAAGATAATTGCTGTCACAAAGAAACGTTTGGCAGCAGTCGCCTTCGCTATAACGGTAGCTACATTCTAACCTTACATCAGGCGCGGCGGAGTGAAAGTTATAGCGAGCCAGACTAGTAGACTGGGTTGAAACTATAAATCAGTGATTTTTTAATCAGCATGTTTCGGGACTTTGTCGCGTTTCGGGAATAGTTTGAAAGTAGCCAGGTATAACGAGAGGAGTGTGCACTGTCAATCTAAGATGGTACATGCTCGTCTCCTCAAGCCGGCATAGTGGAGGACACTGCTACCCGCACAGGTTTCTCTGTAGTAGCAGTTGTTTCCATTCATGGACCGCACTCTAGCTTTACATCAGGTGGAGTGTTGTCACATGCCGAGCTACAATAAAAAAAAACAAATGTTTCACAAATTTGCAGGTCTATTCGAAGTAATCGAGTAAAAAGTAACGTCTCTACATTGAATTTTAATAATATTTGTAGAAGAGTGATTGAATTAACATTTCCAAGCGTTTAGTTTAGCGATTAAACGTGCCTTTCTTGTACTCGACATTGTTGAACACTGAGGTTATCCTCACTAATGAACCCACCCCTGAAATAACTTCGTTTGTGTTTACCAAATAGAAACTTCTGGTTAGTAATTCGGAGGTCAAACACAACAAAAGACAATACTCGCTTTTGGACCCACTTGATATCTAATTGTTTGCTAACAAAACAATATTCAAAAATAATTTTCTTTTTTATTAATTTATTTCAATTATATCAACATATCGTTTACCAGTCAATAAACAATATTTAATTAAAACATTTAATATAATAATAACCGCAAATATGGCATCAGAAAAAGTCTATTTGCTCAATAATCCGGGTTAAAATTTATTTTCCTACAAAATTAACTAAAAATCATCAACAAACTCGAGAAAAATATTGTGGGCTCTTAGGTGAATGGGCATTCTCCTTTTGCGTGTATAGGCTACCTAAACATTAAATTATGATGAAAATTTAATAGAAAAAATCAACACGCATACAACCCAACTAATATAGGACACGAACCCACGTTCCGTCATACGTCTGACTACAAACTACTCCGCTTAACGTGTCGAAATACATCTAATCTATCTTTCTAATAGTTTCCATCGGCAACTTAGGCTACGTCATATATTTTAATATTTTTTTACCACAATTAATGCTCTACTTTGTAGTTGACACAACTCGTATATCATTTTAAAAAAATCGTCATTAAAGATAATGCAATTAATTGTTGGGTAGATAAATTACTAATGTATAGATTTAAATATTATAAGGTTATTTGTCCAGTCTGCCATCCTGGGGTAGTACCACCACTTTCGAATGTAACACCCGTGAAGCGATCTAGTCACGTTTCGGGTATAAGTTGAAAGTAGCCAGGTATAACGAGAGGAGTGTGCACTGTCAATCTAGATGGTACATGCTCATCTTCTCAGGTCGGCATAGTGGAGGCGACTGCTGCTCCCACAGGTTTCTCTGTAGTAGCAGTTGTTTCCATTCATGGACAGCACTCTAGCTTTACATCAGGCGGAGTGTTGTCACATGCCGAGCTACAATAAAAAAAAAATTAGTTTTTTTTCACGACAATTAATGCTCTACTTTGCAGTTGAGTTAGCTGTTGACACAACGCGTATAACAATTAATTAAAATATACCTTATGATAATGCAGGCATTGCTGATAATAAAAAAATTACAGTCACTTTGAAACAAAAAGGATATAAGAACCCATTTTCATAACTCAGTGCGTTTTGATACATCCTTGACCCGCACAAGGTTCATTTATGACACGTTTAATTTAAGTCATCACAAGTCAAAGGAATTAACCGTTCATGAATGGAGGTCTTGGTAAAGTTTTCGAACGCAGACGTATAGTTTTTCACGGTCTCTCAACCAATACACACATATCACAAAATTTTATTACTTGTTTAAAAAATGGTTTATAAAAGTGTTTATTTTCAAGATAGATCATACATGCCATATATTAATCCAAGTGACAAGTAAGTCTATTTATTAAATCAAATATTTCAGGTGCATTTAACATTCCTATTTGTAAGATCCACTAACTGTATGAATTGTGAACTGTCAATCTGGATGGTGCACACTCGTCTCCTCAAACAGGCATAGCGGAGGCTACAGCTGTCTGTAGAAGTTTTTCTCTGGTAGCATGGACGCATGGACCTTACTCTAGCTTTCCAATAAAAAAAAGAATTATATGTTTTGTACGTGTCTGTGATTATACGGTTCAATTAATAATAGTAAAAATGTATGTTAAAATTAAATCAATTCGAGCATTGATATAAATAATAAATATTACTGATACTGACACACGAATAACTCAACTGGAAAGTTACCGAGGCGTGACCAAAAATAAACGCATTAATAAATCATAAAACTCTAAAATAATTTATTAGCAAACAAATAAACACATATACCGAAATAACCGTCAGGCTTGCATGAAGAGAATTGTGGATGTGAGGGAAGCGAGGAAGTTCTGTTGTCTCTGCCTATCCCTGTGGAAAACGGCGTAACAATTTATTTATTTTAAATAGTACAACAACAGTAATACAAAAAAAAAATCAAAACACAGATAAAAACAAGTCAAATTTTGTAAACCTAATAGTTATACATAACATTGGTTAAAAAGAACAATATAATTATTATAGAAACAAATATATAAAGTGACGATGGAGATGTAAATTATTTTTAAAAAACCCACAATACAAGTATATCTGAGATAAATCCTAATATATGTACCTAACATATCCGTTTGAACCATAAACGACTTGTCGTCCGTAGTCGCGACTTCATTTTGTAAATTATTTTTGAGTTGGATGCATTCTTTATCGCCTATACCACGGTGAATGCTCCGAAGAGCTCTTTGACCTAGTTCCTGTCTCGTCCATCCATTCCCGTAACACCCGCACTGGGAGGAGGAAGCATCCACATTTTGTCGACCGAATCGGTAGTCGAACGAACGGTTCGGCGCGTCTTTTATGTGTCGCACAATTGACAAACGAAATGCTTTACCCTCTCATGTGTTCTCCCAGTCCTATCACCTTGGATCCTTGAAGCTGAGGGTGAAAAAGCACCTTCTCCGGTCTTGCAGCAGGTTCTCTAGTCGTCTGTACTCATGGACCTCCACTGTTTACCACAGTGCTAACCACCAGGCCAGTTAAGGTCGTATCATCTTAAAAAATATATTGAGACAGGAAAGCTTTCTGGATGAACATAAGTGAAACCGCGCGATACAGCTAAGTTTATCTCTCTGTACAAAAGGGTTCCCTAGAGATGGAAAAGGCTCGGTGTTAAACGCATTTTATATACGTACGAACTTGCAGGCACCAGTAAGTGTTAATAATAAAAATCTGTGTCTGAAATAGAGTACACTAAGCTTTAGTGGAACGAAAAAATACTACAATATATTCCGATTGAAAATACTTCTACAGAAAACAAACACATCAAAAGTGAAAGTCTGTTTAAAGTATTGTTTGTCGCCTTTAAAAAGTGCTAAAAGTATTTTCACGTCTTATAAAGCATTTGTTTTTCCTTCTTTTTTATTTTTTTTAGCACGTCATATGACCGTACCCCGCCTGATGTTAGGCTAGAGTGTGATTGATGAACGGAAACAACTGCTGTCAGAAAAGGGGATCTGCAGACAGCAGTCGCGTCCGCTATGCTGGCTTGATGAGATGCCTCTTCACACTGCGTTTGAAGGATCCCATGTCATAGGAAGTAGGATCGACGTAGCTAATAATAAAAATAATTATTTGCTGTTTTTAAGATTTTCATATAAAATCAAGCCGGCAAGGCATCATCTGTGAGTTGAATGACCTCATGCGTGCTACGACGCTGCCGAGACACCAGCCGTTTATCAATCGTTGGTTGCATTCACATTGCTCATTTGTGATATTTAGATGTTGTTGTTGAATCAGTTAGTCCGGATTTCTTTTATATAAATATACAAATTCTAATTTAAAACAAAAATAAGCATATTTTCTTTAACATATCAGTAACATTCAAATAATCCTTTGAGCTAGGCCAACTTCATTACATAATATTTATAATATTAATATAAATTACCTGACCTTTAGGACTAAAGGCGCCTAAGGAGATGATTCACGTGGGAGTTAAACAATTTTCTGCTAACAGGGTTAATATAATATAAAAATGAAAATATATTGTTTCTGTATTGATTAACTTATTTATTTAATATAGGTGAGTACCTACTCAGATAACACGAAAAACAACATACATAATATGAAGGGTAGATATATATAGTTTATTTCTAGCCAGACAGTGGTCGTGGTCTAGCGGTAAGTCGCGTAACTCACGATCGATGAGGCCCGAAAAAAACAAACAAAAGACTATTTATTATCCTTTACAAGGAAAATAAAAACGCACGTCGGTACATGTGCACTATAATGTGCTGAATTGTATACCGATAACTAGTATTTTGTGGCGAGCGCTCGGATAGTTTTGTGAGTAGTTTTGAAAACACAAAATTTTGAAAAAGAGTGTCGATTTCGTAATTATAGGGCATTTTCTACAACCTTTGTTCCGGGACTTTGGCCCTATCTCGTTTCGTTCCGGTGATAACCCCTTCCAGAACCAGACAGAACCGATTTTTGGAACATTTCATATTTTATCTCTGGTCACATGGGCTCCCTCTATACGTGTCAAAAAAAAAAACTCACTAACCCGCCAGCAAATACTCCAGTGAGTGATAGTCGAGCTTTATATAACATGTACCGATAATAGTTATTAACGTAATCTATCGTAGTCTGTATTGCCACTTTCAAGTGTCTTGAGATAGGCCACTACCACGCTCGAGATGGTACGGCATTGCGGCTTGATTTTGCATGATACGCTTTTAAATGTTAATAATGGTATTTTTACCATTGCAATAACGTTTTGGTATTAGTAGCGTAACATACTCTAGTCAAAGTGTAGTCTCGTGTTGGGCTATTATAATAAAATAGAAGATTTCCCTCTAGTTGTGATAACAATAGTTAATAATATATTTTAGTATACGTTTCCTTTACATTATAAAATTTCCATATCAAATAAATAAAATAAATATTTAGTTATTATTATAATTTGTAAATTCACTTGAAGTATAGTGTAGGTACTCTCCGTTACACGACCTTGAATATTAACGCATTCTAAGGCCAACTCAATATGAATAACAAATGTTTTATTTTTAATACGATATGATACACCACTTACAACAAAGCTAACCTTTTTGATAACGAAACGAGTTTGTATATTTTTTTTTTATTGTAGCTCGGCATATGACAACACTCCGCCTGATGTGAAGCTAGAGTGCGGTCCATGAATTGAAACAACTGCTACTACAGAGAAATTGCTATAGGCAGCAGTCACCTCCACTATGCCGGCTTGAGGAGACGAGCATGTACCATCTTAGATTGACAGTGCACACTCCTCTCGTTATACCTGGCTACTTTCAAACTATTCCCGAAACGCGACAATGTATACAATTAAAATAATAGTAAAACTAATCGTACTATTTAAAGGCGTTACACTTCTCTGGTTATACATGGCTACTTCCAAAGTGACCCCGAAACGTGACAAGGGGCCAATCGATACTTGTCACTTGATCGAATCGAAAACTAAGCATATGGGATCTGACGTTTCACTGTCACCCAAGTGATAACGAAACGTCAAATCCCATATATTTTGTACCGATTCGATCAAGTGACAAGTATCGATTGGCTTTAAACTTTAGCCCTTTAGGTTATTTCAGGAGTGGCACATTCAAAAGCGGTGGCGCGGCAAACTTAGCCAATACAATTTTTTTTTTAATTGTAGCTCGGCATGTAACAACACTCCACCTGATGTAAAGCTACAGTGCGGTCCATGAATGGAAACAGCTGCTACTACAGAGAAACCTGTGCGGGTAGCAGTCGCCTCCACTATGCCGGCTTGAGGAGACGAGCATGTACCATCCTAGATTGACAGTGCACACTCCTCTTGTTATAGTTACTTGTTACTCTTTAAAAATCCTCGGAAATCTTTCGGTCAGCAGTTTGCATAATTTCCGCACTAAAGTGCCGCATTATCTACTGTTGTTTTTACCCTCTCTAATAATAATAGTGATTGCTACCCGTAGTTGTAGTGTTAACTTATCTGTAACACGTTTTGCGCTTACTTAGGAAAATCAATTTAACCCTACGCAGATTAACATATTTATTTAAAAACCAATCTAAAAATTAATTAAATGCGTCTCACGTCAAAGTCATAAAATAAAGAATGGCTTCTAAATAGATCAATTTAATTAGACTTTGTAAAAGAATTCATAAATTTAATTTTACCCGAATTAATGAAATGAGTCTACGAAATAATGCTCTTTTTGCCCCACGGCTCCCGTCTTTTAATTCTAAAGTTCTGCAGAGAATAAAGGCAAACCTAAATTGTTATGTTACAGAAATTATCAAAATTGAATTATTTCAAAGTCATTATTATTAAATTTAATTTATGTTGAAAATTAAATGTAAATAAAATATCGTTCACATAGTGCGAGGTGATAACCGCGTCTTCTATGGCGCTCTTCTTTTTTTTTTTTATTGTAGCTCGGCATGTGACAACACTCCGCCTGATGTAAAGCTAGAGTGCGGTCCATGAATGGAAACAACTGCTACTACAGAGAAATCTCTACAGGCGGCTTGAAGAGACGAGCATGCACCATCCAGATTGACAGTGCACACTCCTCTCGTTCTATCTGGCTACTTTCAAACTATTCCTGAAACGCGACAAGGTCACTTCACGGGTGTTACATTCGAAAGTGGTGGTACTGCCCCAGGACGGCAGACTGGATCATCAGTTTGCCTATCACTCTTTAAAATGTTTAAAATGTTCATATTTTAAACATAATGTAATAACAAACCTTATGTAAAACACTTGGGATGATCATAATTTAATATAAGTACATAATAATACATATTCAAAAGTTGCTATTTGTTTGTTCGCAGACCTTGGATAATGGAGACGAGAAATGAAGATGATGAAGCACCAACAGATCCAGCTGCAAGGAAATTACAGCACCATGACTACACTGAACAAGATTTTGAAGGTATATTCTTACTTTAAAATCAATTAAGTATATAAATTTTGATTTATCTGTAATAGGTCAATACCAAAATAGAATTGATTACTTTTTGCAAGATCTTTTTAAATCGTAATAGATGACTAAGCAGCAATCTGTAGAATTTATTTTAGACAAATATTGAAACGGTCCATTTTCTTGAATATTTAAGTAAGTATTTAAGGTAAAGTTGAATTTAACGTTCAATATTCGATTTGATAATATTAGTATTTCCTTGTGGTATTTCTTACGTACACTTAGTTACTAAACATAAACTAAAGATGCAATGCCCTGATCCCTAATTCAATACAACGTACACAAAAAGCTATTAGCACAACATAAAAATCAAACAAACTTGTTTATTTATCATAAGTTGTTTAAAGATTTGTAAAGCGAAGTTATTTTGGAGCTGATAAATAATAGATCAATAAAACTGTGAACGTATGGTTCATCTTAATTTAGCAAATACGTCTAAACATATTAGGTTAGTCTACGTTCTGTCTGCTGTAAATATGACCTTGATCTAAATATTATTATTGGGTATGAATAAAAAAAAATGAAATTTAAAAAAAAAAATAATCTTTTGACCATAATCACATTTATGTTAGGTGATTTTAATTTTAATTTAGAGAGGAAATCGATTCGATTTACGATCGAAACGATATCATATCGCTTACATGAATAAGTAGGTCTGCTTGAAGTAAACGTGAAATTGAAATGGGCATTTAAATAAGATTATAAATTGATTTATTTGCTACGAGAAACATCGTAGCACTCGTAGCTTTGATTAATTTATTTTTATAAGTAGTCTAAGCTACACAGAGCTCACGTAAACGCACCGAAATTACCTTTTTCTATTTTTTCATCGACAGGGTGAGTATTTTCTGTGGGTAACCCTTTCAATAGCGTCACATATTACTGAGTCTTTACACCACATTTAATGCTAACACACTCTACTATACAACTCAACGCCAATTCAGCGGCCGTGGTCTAGCGATTGAGGACGGACCTCACGATCGATGCGACCCGTGTACAAACCTTGATAAATTCTGACCGGTGCCAATGTAACTTTTGTTGCACGGTGTCTGTGATACAAGTACTAGCTTAGTACCTCAATAGCAAAATAGCTTCTTAGTATTAATTATTGTAGTGTAAAAGGTCAGTAATATGTGGAAAGGCAAGGCTACCGGTGGAAAAATGAATATGGGAATTTCGTGGGAACGTCATGACGTGAAACGCAGATGCTGTGTAGCTTAGTAGTCATGAGAATTCGCGCGTAAATCGTAAAAGATGTGAAGAAACATTGTAATAGCAATAAAGACCTGGATTTACGAGTATGTATAAAATAAAAATAAAATTAAGTACGTTGTTACTTAGAACATGATTAAAGTTGTGTCTTTGTTTGCTTAAGTACGTTACCCATATGAAATAAATTTAAACTTACACCGTACGGAATAGAGCCGTTAATGGCTTGAGGTAGTTAAAATTTCATCAATATTTTGAACATCCAAAAATAATTTTATACATAATGGCTTTTAAACGTGTAGTGACTGTCAAATATAATCACGGTATTGTTCCTTCCTTATTAAGGTAGGTTGACATTATATATTTGGTCGTTATCCTTCATTCAATAACTTTCACTTTATTTGTATAATACATTTTTATTAGTTGTCTGATAAGGTAAATAAAACTGAAAAACAAAGTCTAACTAACGTGCACTAGAGAAGAATGAAGGTTCACAGAATCGAATCGAATCTCATTTCTTGGATTACTGCGATCCGATTTACCTCACACGCATGGAGGATAATGGAGTGAGCATCACACATAACAGCGCTAACCATACTTTAGTGAAATAGCTCTTATGCTATAAATATTACGTCAGTCTGAGTTATTATATTTTTATGTTTGCACGTCAAGCGCTCCCGTTTTAATCCCAATTAAAAATGTCAATAATGCCTAGTTGTGCAATTAAGTGGTATCAAAAACGTCCATAAACTCAAGTTACAAAAAAAATGGATTAACATTTCACAGATAAGTGATTTGCTCCTTTATTTTTCAATTAAAATATTCTGATTTAATTTAAACAAAATTTCTCAAAACGTGCCAATGAGCAATCTATTTTATATTATCTTTGCTTAAACGTGACCCCCTTCCTTTATAAGCGAATTTCACCTAACGCGAGTTTGCGGAACGTATCCCTCAAGTAAAGCGGGGTATTACTGTAGTATTATTCAATACCATATTATTGTACCCTAAGTTTAACAGACCGTGGGAAACGTATTCGAGTGTTCAAATATAAAGAAAATAGGTCAGATGGAAGAAATATCTATATTCTGTGATCATTTCTAATAGAAAATTCTTAGGATTGGGTCCCTTTTGACCTTAATTAATCACTACAAGACGTAAAAAGTTCTTTTAATTAGTAATCGGTGAGTCTACGGAAATATATGAAATTATTTGTATTCTGACGCAACCTTCAGGATTGTGATATGATGTTTTTTTTTTACATGCATAGAAATTAACAAATTAATATTTCCAAAACAATGACGTAGTCTAAGCTAAATTTAAAATTACAATACTTGGGTTGGCAGCTCGACCCACTCTCCGACCTTGTAAACGATAGCCATCCAGCCGAGAAAACCTTATATTATTATATAGGCTTTATTTTATATTTTTACAATAAACTTCTTTTGACAGATTTCTGGTGTATATCGGTCTAAATAGATTACCCTTAGTAACGAGAGGAGTGCGTACTGTCAACCTAGATACTGCATACTCGTCTCCTCAAGCCGGCATTGCGGAGGCGACCGCTGCCTGTAGAGATTTATCTGTAGTAGCAGTTGTTTCTTCCGATCATGGACCGCACTCTAGCTTAGCATCAGGCAGAGTGTCGTCATATGCCAAGCTACAATTTAAAGAGTCACAAAAAATTACAGCATTTTAAATTATTACACTGAGGTTTAGGTTCAATTCCATACCAGATCAAAAAAGCTTCGAAAGGTTAACAGGCATAGAAAATATATTTAAAAATGGTCAGGGCATTGTATTTGTTCATACTGGTCACACAACATGCAATTTGCTTAATATTAAGCTAGAAGGGTCTATGGGTACCTACCATTCCTACTATGGTGTCTGTACGCAGCAGTCACCCCCACTATACAGGCTTGATTTATTGTCGACTTTATTAATTAGCCAATTAAAGGCTATGACACTCAATTTTAAGCCAATTTCTGTAAGCAGGGCACCGAGCGCATACCGTGTTTGTTGGGGTGCACGTGCCAGCGAGAAGACACTCCCACCGTAAACACAAACATCACCACCGTAATGGAGAAAAAGAACAAGATGATAGACCTGGTAATTAGATATAATGAAAACTTTATAAACGTAAAATTATTGGCATTTACAGCTGTATGATACAGCTGTTCATTTATTACGCAAGACAATTTTAATCACGTAACCCCCCTACGTAAGAAAAAATAAGATTTGGTTAACCCCCCCAAATAATTTTACGTAACATTAAAATTGCAATGAAAATATTTCAAAAAATTAAGGATGTTTTTTTTTTAAGTTATAAAATTCCATAATGCATTACTTAATACACGTGAATTTAGTAAATTTTTAAATTATATTTTTTGCTTACTTTTGTGATCTTAGTTTGGTCTGGTTAAAAATCAACTAACGGCAAAATAATAAAAAATAAATAAACGTGGCAGTAAATTTTGAAAATTGTCGTATTACAAAAAATTCTAACATAAAAATGATATTAAATACATAATAAATATGTTTACCTAAAAGATAGTACAAAGAAAATTATAAAAGACTTATTTATTCCATATTGAAATTTATATATTCATTCGTAATTGTTTTATTATGTTATAATGTTTTACTTATGTAAATAAAATGAATAAATACGAATTCTGAAACACAATATTATTTCAGCTCGGAAAAGCAACCAAAAACTGCTAATAAATATTTATTTTATTTAAATCTTATTGTTTAAGTTTTTATTGTAAATTTTTATATGTAAAGTAGAATAGAGGAATTACAACGCAGTCACGTGAAAACTGTGTAGAGTCTGTGTGTAAAGCACGTGGATGTGGTGGGTTCGATTCCCACAAGCTGTGTGGGCGCCCGCGCCGTGATGTTGTTTTTGTTCAATTTCATCAGTTAACTTAGATGGCAAGCCTCGCGAACAACATTTCTAAATTAAAGTTAGTTATAAATTGAATTCAAAGAACAAACCCACTCCATTATCATTAAGAATATTAGTTTACTGTAATATAATATATCTGTACAAACGTAATAATATTTCTTAGGACCTACTATTTTATCACGTGGGCGAAGATTGAGCGTCACAGATGACGGAGAAACACGTAAGAAAATAGTTTCTAGAAAGTTTATCAATTTATTCGTTTATTAATTTTACATCCATTTGTTAGAATATTTATTTGTTTTGCATGATATCTATCTGTACGATTAATTATTTACTTAACCTTCCCGGAGATTTCTTTTTATAATTCAGACGTGTACGATGAAGCATGATCGCAGTCCGCTCGCTAATTCGCTACATACGAGTAACTCGTGTCGACCGGATCAATCTAATTATTAAATAAAAACTGTTATACGGATAATAATATTCTTAATTTCATTTCCTATTCTTCATTTTTAGTTTAGAATTTATTCCTGTAGTTTACGGTATTAATTTTTTTATCATTATTTCTGTTTCAACTCGTACAGTTTCATTTACACGTTTACAATTAATTTATTTATGAGTTTAAGTTGAAAATAAATATTTCAGTGACACCGCCAGCTCAGAGAGTACAGTTTATTCTTGGTGAAGATATTGATGATACGACAATGGAATCACATCCATTATTCTCTGAAATGGAAGAGTTGGTTAAAGACGGTGATGAATTAGAGTGGAAAGAAACTGCGAGATGGATTAAATTTGAAGAAGATGTCGAGGTAGGAGGCAATCGTTGGTCTAAACCTCATGTTGCTACACTATCTCTCCATTCGCTCTTTGAACTACGTAGCTTAATATTAAATGGATCTGTGATTCTTGATATGGATGCAAATTCATTAGAACAAGTGGCTGATAACGTGCTCGATAATATGGTTACTGAAGGGTCTTTAGGATACGATAGCCGTGAAAAAGTTAAGGATGCATTATTAAGAAAACATAGACATCAATACGAGAAAAGAAATCACAATAATATGTCCAGGCTACCGCTGATCAGGTCTCTGGCTGATATTGGACGCAATCATTCAACATGTAAAAGTGAGTGTTTTCCTTTTATTTACCCGAATAGTAAAAATAATGGAAATTCATTATGATAAATCTTAAAAACAGATATTTATCCCATAGTTGTGTCCAATCAGATTTCCAGGATGGTAGCTCTCGACGCTATAATTCAAGGAGTTGTCGTGGGTCTACCACATCATCTCCGCATACTGCCCTACTCCAAGCTGGTGATGCGAGAGGATCATACTTAGCAGTGCCAGGTTAGCCTAAAGGGTTACAAGTGTGGCATTATAGTTAACTAACACGCTAGTCTTTCACCTGTGAAATAATCTGTAAAATAAGAGCACGCACCACTTTGTGCTAATTCAAATGAGGCAGTGAATTTACTAACACAATAAGATATTATATCTATGTATTATATTTATAGCTAGGTATGGTTAGGTCAGGGTGTTTATTACATTATGTTATAATAAATATAATTCTTTCTACATATAACATCGGCGTCCCAGTGGAGGAAGGCAATGCAAGTAGCAGTGGACATAATAACAAAGGAGAATTCAATCGTTTCCTAGGCATTCCGGGCGCGGGTAACCGCTAAACTACTTCAATATTTATTTCATCATGTTTTGCAGCTCAAATTGTTTATTTAGTTTCATTGTATTATATTTTGCTAAGATGCTGAAGTACGATATTACATTAGTTTTTGTGTCTAGTTGAAAAAATGCTTATGGTTCGCTTGGTCATTATGGTTTACACGTTTTGTTGTGGATTAAGTTTAATGTAAAGCACATTCGTTGTAAGTGCTTACACATCTGTTAATAATTCAACTTTTGCACGGTAGGTTTTTCCATAAAGTGTAAAATAATTATATCGTTCGCCTTTTTTTTTGCAATATATCTGTTACATATTTATTTTAATTTGTGACCTAACTTTACATCTATCCGAAATATTACAGGTGGTGTTCCTGAAGATGCAATGGTTAAAAGTCCAAGTAGCACATCTATGCATAGAAATCATAGTGCTGGCGAACTTCACATGAATGGAGACATAAATCACAAAAGTAACACACACTTTATGAGAAAAATACCCGCCGGCGCAGAAGCTTCTAACATTTTAGTTGGCGAAGTAGATTTTCTTGAAAAAACTCTATCTGCCTTCGTCCGCCTCAAAAGTGCAACAATTATGGGAGACCTCACTGAAGTGCCAGTACCGACGCGATTTATGTTCGTTTTGCTCGGACCTCCGAATAGTAATTCAAGTTTTCATGAAATAGGACGTGCTATGGCAACCTTAATGTCGGATGAAATATTTCACGAAGTGGCTTATCGAGCTAAGAAAAGAGATCATTTGCTTGCCGGTATAGATGAATTTTTAGATGCAGTGACAGTGTTACCACCCGGCGAATGGGATCCAGCTATTCGGATCGAGCCACCGGCCGCTATTCCTTCGCAAGATCCTAGAAAACGCCCACCAGACAATAACAAAGAAGAATTCGACGAGGAAGAAGAGGAGCAAAAACAAAGGGAGGAATCTGGTTTGTCACGCACTGGAAGATTATTTGGTGGTTTGATAAATGATCTCAAAAGAAAAGCACCATGGTATTGGTCCGATTTTAAAGACGCATTAGCATTGCAATGTATAGCATCGTGGATATTCCTCTATTTCGCCTGTTTGTCACCTATAATTACATTTGGAGGGTTATTAGGCGAAGCGACTGGAAAAAACATGGCTGCATTAGAATCGTTAATATCTGGTTTCGTTTGCGGAATGGGTTATGGATTTTTCTCTGGACAACCTTTAACGATTCTGGGGTCGACTGGACCAGTATTAGTATTTGAGACTATCGTATTTGAGTTTTGTAAGCAAGTAGGCTGGAATTATATGTCATTCAGGCTATGTATTGGGACGTGGACTGCTGTAATTCTGTTAACTTTAGTAGCTGTAGATGCCAGTGCTTTAGTCTGTTATATTACGAGATTTACTGAAGAAAATTTCGCGACACTTATAGCTTTCATTTTCATTTACAAGGTAATTTTTTATTGTAGTCCGACTGTGTGTGACTACAGTCTACTTAGAGTAATATCTGCAATCAGCACTTGCCTTCAACATGCTAGCCCTAAGAGAGGAATGAGCATCGTTAAGATTAACAGGCCACATTCTTCTCGTTATATCCAGCTACTTCCAAATTTATCCCGAAACGCGACTAGGTATCTTCACGGGCGTTAACTATTACATTTGAAAATGGTTGTACTACTCCAAGACTGACAAACTGACACGATATCCATAATCAATCTGCTACCTACCGCTCGTATAACTTGATTAATAATATAGAAGCATATACTAATTACTAATTCGATTTACGTTGCATCTTGTTTTGCAGGCAGTAGAAAATGTTATGTCAATCGGAAAGAAGTTTCCTTTAAGGGCACACCCTGATGAGGTACTTAATTACGAGTGCTACTGTTTGCCGAGTAATCAATCTAATGTACCAGAACACTTTAATTGGTCATCTGTCGACAAAGCTTCATGTCAAGTAAGTCTGAAGGCAGTTATTTTTAAGTGTATTTCTTAGAAAAGTAATGCAATTAAGTATCGAGTTAGTCTGCACGTGTTCGACCTAGTGAGTTTGCTAATGACAGTCTCTGATTACTTTGTAAGTTTAACTCGTAAGTGGGTAGTTGCAAAATGCGACTTAGTTTAAGATAAATACATAAATAGACGGAAAACAACAACAATTCATTATAATATTCGCTACTTTGTGTTATACATATATATTCGTTCTCTTTTAATTGAAAAAAAAAACTAATTAATTTTTTCAGCAGGTATACAATGGAACTCTCGCAGGAGGAGGATGTTTAACACCAGAGTACGTTCCAGACGTATTCCTAATGTCAATCATACTATTTCTTGGTACTTTTATAATCTCAGTAATACTGAAAGATTTTAAAAATTCTCTTTTCTTTCCTTCAAAGGTTCGTATTTAAATTAAAACTAATTTGGTAAATCCCAGTAGATTCAATCAGCTCATGGTAATTTAATATAATTTAATCATATACTCGCTCGGACGCGACGTCTACACTGCGGGGTTTAACCTTCAATTAAGAGGACGTTGACTATATTAAATTCAATAATGTGCAGTTTCGCCATTTGATGTTCTTTACTGATTCAATATTAAACTTTAAATTTTAAATAAACTTTTCGTTTTCAGGTTCGTCAAATCATAAGCGACTTTTCAGTTATTATAGCAATACTTTCAATGACATTTCTAGACTTCAAAGTTGGAATCAAAACACCAAAATTAGAAGTACCATCAGAATTTAAACCGACACTACCAACACGCGATTGGATAATAACACCGTTTAATGGCAATCCATTTTGGTCGGCAATTGTAGCAGTACTTCCAGCCCTCCTCGGCACAATCCTCATTTTTATGGACCAACAAATTACAGCTGTTATCGTAAATCGAAAAGAAAACAAACTCAAAAAGGGATGTGGATATCATTTGGATCTGTTTATATTGGCAATTTTGATACAAATTTGCTCTATAATGGGTCTGCCTTGGTTTGTCGCAGCAACTGTATTGAGTATTAATCATGTTAATTCATTGAAAGTCGAGTCCGAGTGTGCTGCTCCTGGTGAAAAACCACAATTTTTGGGCGTGAGAGAGCAAAGAGTTACACATATCCTAATTTTTCTAATGATCGGATGTTCAGTAATTTTAACACCTGTCCTTCGCCACATTCCAATGCCAGTGTTGTTTGGAGTCTTTTTGTATATGGGTGTTGCTTCATTAAAAGGTTTACAATTCTTCGATCGAATAATAATAATGTTTATGCCACAGAAATATCAACCAGATCATATGTTTCTTAGACAGGTACGTAGACACATTTTATTTACCTGTCTGTTAAATATTATTGTTAATATTGTATACCTACTAATAGTTTTTATTTTGTTTTAGGTCCCAATTCGCAGAGTTCATATATTCACAGCCATACAACTCACTTGTCTTGTATGTTTGTGGGTAATCAAATCTTTCTCTTCGACGTCAATTCTGTTCCCTTTAATGTTAGTCGTAATGATTGGTATCAGAAAATCTCTAGATCTATTCTTTACAAGACGAGAACTCAAGATTTTAGATGACGTCATGCCTGAAATGACAAGGAAGAATGAGGACGAACTTCGTGAACTGGGAGATGCGGAGGTGGGATGGCATGTCAAACTTATAAGTTTTTGCTGTCGAAAGTGACCCCTCTATCCTCTATTTCTTCAACATTTTTATTCATCATCACCTTACCAAAAACAAATCCTAATTTTCTTAAATTATTTTCTTCGTAGAATTAAGATCATGTGATTATTTATCATTAGTATTGTGCTTATCATTTTAATTTTTAACTACATCCGTGACTTGGAAGAATGGCCCAAACAGGATTAAATTAACCTTATAGGAAGCGACCAAAGGCAATCCGCCGCCGTATCAAGAAAACCTACAGATCCCTCTTATCAATGGCAATATCATGAACATTCCTCTGACGTCAATCAACATATCCGAGGAGGTGAATAAAACTGGGATTTGGAAACAAGTAAATCAAGGCAAACAAAAGACAGAGGTGAAGGAATACAAAGCGAAGGCGAACAAGAAAACGTAAGCTATATTTTGAGTAGGAAATATATAAAATGCTTTGAATACACTTGAAACCTCTGATAAAATTGCATTACGATCTAGAATGTTTTGATTCTAGAAATTGGAACAATTGCTACAATCACTGTGATTTGTGCGAAAGCTACTGCTGCCACACATAAATATTTACGGACAGCACTCGCCTCACACACACTTCTCTCATTATGTCTATTCCGTCTATTTACAAGCTGATCTTAAAACTCGACGGTTTTTTTTTACGGATTTTTACACTTAAAAGCGATGGTACTACCCCTAGACGGATAATAACCATGAACAGCAATAACGTGATAACGGCTAATAACCATCCTTCATATCTAATTTTTTAATATAAAAATTTCAGGCCAAAACACAAGAAATTAATATCAAAGGAAGCACAATCAGAAGTGGAACGGAGACTATCAACTATGGACGAAGTGGAAGAAGATGAATCGACCTCAATTAAGGTGTGCGTGACTGACACCAAGTTTTGAACCTAGCATGGAAACGGCATAGCATGACGCATGGTAATAAATGCACACCCCTTGTTTTACCTATCTATATTAATTATCCTTTCATTGCCACTGCTTTTCTGAGAGTTTTCTGACTTTTTTATTGTGAAATTTAAATAATAGATACATGTGTATCTGACATATAGACATTTCTGTCGATCGGCCATATTATTAAACACGGCCCTACGCCCTCGAACTAGAATTTACTCGTATGATAATGGACCGCAGCCCTGTCGAACCCTGTATTCCAGATTGACTCAAGGGGGGCCACCTTAGAAGCTGATTATTTATTTTAAACCTTGTTTCAAAACTGAAACCAATTAAAAATATCAATTGAAGTCATTATAGAAAACAACATAGCTCTATACAAGAGGGTCGCCAGCCGATGGCCTAGGAGGGGGCAAGTTGATATGGTGGATGAGAAAAGTATGAATTGTAGGTAAAGTCTGATAAAGCACATGAAGCTTTTCACTTGTAGTACGAGCCTTACATCTACGGCGATTGTAATAACAACGGTACAGAGTCCAACGTATAAAGCTACACGAGCTCTTGACAGTACAATAAATAAATTTGGGGGGGTTTGAAGCTAAAACGCCCTTGCCTCTATACTTACCTCTATTATGTGGTGTATACATATAGTAGAGTTTCAGTCATTATAAGTTAAGTAAAGCTAGTTTAATGAAATTGTAAAAGTCATAATATGCTCAGAAAGTGCACGTAAAATTGGTGTTTTATATTAGATAATTATGTAGGTTATAAACTAAGAATTGTTGTAAATTTTATTTGTAGAGAAAATGTACAGTGTGTTCCGTAGAAAAATATTTCTTATGATGTAAGTAGAAGAATGACTAGTTTATTGTGGTTATTTAATTTTAAGATTTTTCATACAAATAATTGTGACACATCACCAACGTATTCTTAAAAAATATATTCTTTTTACGCACTTCGCCTCTTTTATAAGACACCGTTTGTATAAAAACTTTGTTAGTTATTGGAGATGTATTCCGAATCTTACTTCCGTTACTGCTGTATTATTTAAATCTTACCGCTTTGCTAATTTCCCTGTTCCAAAGTACAGTCTGGTGCAATTGTTTATTCTATTGATATTTGATCACTTAACTGTACAGTTAAAGAACTTTATCACTTATTGTTGCATGTTTATTTTTAAATAATATTTTAGCATGTTTTATATAATTGTATTTTTTTAAACTATAATTATTAAAAAGGTATTGAAAACATTATTAAATTACATTTAAAATTCAAAATTATAAAATTTTAAACATTAGGTCATAGCGCCAAACATCGATAGGAAAGTATTGAAGGTAGACCCAAAACTTTTAAACAGTAGATATATGTTTTTATCTATTGTTAATGTATTTATTAAACACAATCCTATTGCAGAGTATAAGAAGAAAGAGTTCTTGGAGTGGAAGTCTTAAAAAGATCGATACGAAAAAATCATCCACAGCTGAGACTTGCGTCTAAATTTTTTTTTACTGGCAATACAGTACAATAGTTGCCTACAATACAATACAGTTTTAATAAAATCAACTCATATGATTTAAGTTATCAATAATAGTTTTGATTTATCAGGCCTTGATTTAAAAAAAAAACGTACTTATTATCAAAATATTATGTAGTATTTATTTTATTTGTAGTTTTGAATCTATTCTAATAATCTTGATCTCTTATATTCTAGAATAATCAATTATTATTCATAGCTTACTGATAAGTCATATTGTTTTGATCGTACATTGGACGTAGATGGAGTTTCATTTGTACCGTGGATCTATTAGGAATAAAAAAATTATTAAATGAAGTGCCAATACAACACCAGTTAGTAAAAATAATTTTAGGTACCTTAGTATTAAATATATTATATAATATTTATATTTAAGTCAATTTAGCCATCAGCTATCTAAGTATGTAATAATAGTGGTCTGGAAAGGATAATAGTGGACTGGAAAAGGATAATAGCGGGCTTAATTTAAGTGCTCATATTTGTTATTAATAAATTACATACGTAAACGTAATTATTCGCCTAAAATCATTTTGCAATAATATGTATCTGAAATAATGAAATAGATATTAAAAATATAATAATTTAGAAGCTCGGCGTGAAAGATATGCATGTAGCAGTCGTCTTCGCTATACCAACTTGACAGTGCACACTAGTCTCGTCATACCCCGCTATTGATCTAGAAATGTGAATCTCACTTTACGGGTGTTATGTTACACTTGAAAATGGTGCGTAATACCACAAAACGGCAGACTGCGCTGGGAATCCTTTCTGTATCAATGGTAGTAACGTTAAAATGTAAAACCTAGATTCCTTATGTTCAGTGATTTTTTAAATAAAACAAATTTTAAAATGCGTTCAATTTTATTTTTGGTTACCTATTTAAAAACAAAATAATTGAGTGGATTTTCATGTATAATACATACTAATTATTGATATTTTATGTGTACCTATTATGTTTACTATATAGAAAAAAAATTAGCTAATAAAAGTTTTTAGGGTTAGGTTTTTGAGTAAAACAAAAGAATCATTAACCGGCACGCTTAAAACATTAGTTCACTAATAGCACTCAATGTAGTTTTTTAAGTTATAGACAATTGTTTAGCAAATAAAAGAAAACTGTGGTTTATTTTTTTTAAATTATTGTTATTTAGTAATATTGTCCCCTTAAATATAGAGAGGTGTATAGATTATATTTTTGGCTTAATTAGACATCAATGGCCATAAATTAGCATAGCACATTTAATTTTTTTATTTGTTTAATACCGAGACCTTAAGACCTAGTATTGTCTTATGCATTTTCAAACATCTTTCGGTTGATTAAATTTACGATTAACCAGTCGTCAATTATAGTAACCTGGGGCGGGTTGTACCTATATAAGGTGGGTTGTAACTTGATTGTATAGGATTTCTTTCTTTTGTTTTATATGGAATTATAACAATTTGCCAGTGTCAAAGTAAATATTTTTGGGTCAAGTTACTAATATTTTGCATCACGAGTCATTCATTCATCACACTAAACAGTCAGGTCTCAGTCAAGTCAAAAATTGCTCCAGTAAAATGGTAGAATCTTTACTGAAACTTCTTACGGAGTTTTGGAGGGAAAATGGAAACACAGCTTCTCTTCTTTTGAATTGTCTACCCACACTCACGCACGTTCACGAACACTTAATGGTTAATAATTTACCATTATTAAACATTAACACTCAAAGAAACACAAGTTTAGGAAAATAATTAAAGACAGATAACCTGACGTCCGAAGATGGCCGCCAAAACCCCTGTATGGGATTTGATTGTCGATTGGATTTGGACTTTAGCTTCAGATTTTAACGAGATATGAACACGGTCTCATCGATCGTAAATTGACGCCTTCAACTGGTAAACACGGCCGTTGGAGTTTTGGCGGCCATCTTGAGACGTCAGGTCTCTGACTTGAATTCGGAGAATATCTGTTTTGAATTATTTTCCTAAACTTGTGTTTCTTCGAGTGTTAATGTGTAATAATGGTAGATTATTAACCATTAAGTGTTCGTTAACGTGCGTAAGTGTGGGCAAACAATTTAAAAGAAGAGAACCTGTGTTTCCATTTTCCCTCCAAAACTCCGTAGGAAGTTTCAGTAAGGATTCTACCACTTTACTGGAACAATTTTTGACTTGACCTGACTGTTTAGTGTGATGAATGAATGACTCGTGATGCACAATATTATTAACTTAATGCAAATTATTTACTTTGACACTGGCAAATTGTTGTAATGCCATAAAAACAAAAAGAAAGAAAAGAAAAAGAGTGTTTGGCGCGCTTTTGCCCGGGAAGGTTGAGATGTTTTTTTTATCCCTTTCCTTAATTAGTTTAGTGGTTATTATTGTGTAAAATTGGTGTTATTTTGCGTAATTTTATGCTGCGCTTGTGAGTATTTGTGGAAACATTAAAATTCACTCTATATGAGGCAACAGAAGTGGTTTTTTTTTGTGGTTATCCCACGCCGTGAAAACGCTCATATTGTGACGTGACCGGGTGAATTGCCGCCAAATACTCCAAGAAAGCGTCAAATTGTAAAACACCATTGCAATTTGATGTAAAAACTTCAAGAATTTACTACAAATGAGATATATATTATATTACTGAAGACATGGCTGTATGGACTTTGTTCCCTTTGCCTTCCCAGAATGGGAGAATTAACAAAAAAAAAAAAAAAAGAAAAAACACGGCCGTTCTTATTATTATTTTTGCTAAATATTAACTTTATTTTAATATAAAAATCTCTCTATAATTAAGTAACTAGTCGTGTTTTTAATTAGCATAATTACTTGTATACTTAGCAATTATATTATTGTACCTGTATGGGGAATGTTTGTTGAGATTTTTTGTATGAAATTTTGGAAATGAATGATTTTTTAAAATGTTTCCGAGTTTTAATTTCTATAACCTTTTGCCACTTTTAGAACCCTTACTGCACCCCACCTGCTGTTACGAGTGACAACAGAATAATGTCTGCAGGCAGCAGCTACCTCCCCTATGCCAGGATTATAAAGTGTAAAAAATAAAATTCCCATTATTTACTTAATATAATCAATATATTATTTTAATAAATATAGCAGCATTTAAAAAATAATTATTTACAAATACATACAAAAACTACATTAAAAACTAATTTTTAATTCATTTAATTTTTCTTCTTCTTTTTTTCATCTGGCAATAAATCCATTTCTTCTTGATATTTCCTTATTAGTTGCTCTTGCACATCGGGTAGGCATGGTGTATATTTAGCATATTCCATGCTAAACTCGCCCTTACCTTGGGTCATTGACCTGTTAAAAAAAAACTTTAATATTAAACTTAAACAAAATTTTAATTCTTTCATTTGGAAAGGATCGATGACAGCAGATAAATTAAGAAGGAATAAACAGACAGTAGTCGCCTTCGCTATGCCGGATTGACGAGACGAATGTGCACCATCTATATTGACAGTGCAGACTCCTCTCATACCTGGCTACTTCCAAACTGTTCCTGAAGCATGACAAGGTCACTTCACGGGTAATACTAGGACGGCAGACTGGGCTAATAACCATCAGTCTGCCTACCACTTTTTAATAGTGGCTGCAGACAATGAGTGACCAAAGTACATATAACTAAGTTACATTGGTATCGGTCCAAATTTAGCAAGGTTCGAACACGGGTCTCATTGATCGAGAGTTCCCCATTCTGCTAAAATAAAACAAAGTATAATCTCACCTCAGTTCACCAGCATATCCAAACATATTGTTTAAAGGTACTTCAGCATAAACCGTGATCCAACCTTCAATACCTTCATTCCCGGTGACAATACCACCACGTTTGTTTAATTGACCAATCACAGTGCCGTGAAACTCTTCAGGCATCGTCACTTCGACAGACATGATTGGTTCTAGAATTATCCAATGGCCTTCTTCGAACACTAAAATGTTTTTAATTATATTAAATCATAAATAGTAACACTAAAGCTACCTGCAGCGGCTTCAGGCCGTCTTCGGGTTACAGCACAGAAGTTACACCACTAACCATCATCATTTTTTTTATTTGTACTACTATACTACCAATTTACATTAATGCCAGCCGAAATTTTGAAAGATTCGAACATTGGTCCCTTAACTGGAATTTCACACCTTTAACCGCTTGGTCACGACCCACTTGAAATATTTTAATTGCCAATTCTAATACTATTATATTTTATGATATGTGAAAGTTTGTATATTTGTCTCCCAATCACCACCAAAGGGGGGTGGTTTGCTTTGCTTATTCTGGATGACGGGGGGTTCTGGATATAGATTACGTCAGAATTATTACTTATTATTATTATTTATTTACTGATTTGAACATATAGCAACTACTAGAAAGAACTGAGGGGAATTACCGCGCGTGATATTCATGTATATTTACGTAAGCATAGAGGTGGGTAGAGGAAGACAACTGGGCCGAGGGGAGAGGGTTAAAAATTACTAAAATTATATTTACGTAATACATATATAAATGAACCTATGAATAAACGGATAAACGATTTAATAAGTTAAATCTTACTGTTCGCGCCTGAAATTGTTATTAATTTAGTTAGTTGCGCTGCATGGCATTTAATTCCTTTGCCTTCCTTTTCCGCTTCAAATTAAAAACAAAACCGCGTTGACAAGCGAGTGTCACGAAGGCCAGCCGCGCGCGCGCATCCACAAATTTGAATAAAATAATGTTATATTGAGGAACGATCTATCCACGCAAACAGTGAGTCCTATTTTGATATATTATATATACATATATTAGAGTGCCAACCATTTCTATTCAATTTTCTAAAATACAGTCCACTTAGCTCGCACCACTTACCATCTTTCATAGCCCCTTTCGCAGCTAAAAAGAATGCAAGTTCACTAGAATCGACAATATGATGAGCGCCATCTTTCAAACGGAATTTCACACCGGAAACTTTGTGTCCGGATAAGTAACCTTTTTGACAGATGTCGAGGAAACCACGTTCGACACCGGGAACAAACGGCTTCGGTATATTTGTACCTATTGTCTCGTCCACGAACTCGAGCACTGGAAGAAAAAATAAAGTTAGTCCTAAACTTAAATAGTTTCAGTAGACAAATTGATGATGGTTATTATACTAGTCTACCGCCCTGGTGTTGTAGTATCACCACTTTCAAATGTAACCCTCGTGAAGTGACGATGTTTGAGTTTACATTTACGCTATCACGGCGTACAGTGAAACCTCTCCATTATTTATTTATTTTATTTATTTATTTAATTAGTTAATAGCATCGTTTACCTTTTTTTTTACCTTAACCGTTAAAATAATATTGCGTTCCGAATATTCCGAGAGAAACTTTGAACTTGGATGGTTCACATTCGTCTCCCTGCAAGCCGGCATAGCGGAAGCGACAAATGCCTGCAAAAATTTCTGTGATAACAGTTCTTTGCGTTCATGAACTACACTAGCTTGTGATTTTATTTTCCCTATTTAACTTTGTAGAATTATATCTTTCATAGACAAATCGTTAAAAATATGATTAACAAAGACACATTGATACTGTGTATGTAAATATAATATTTACTCGTATTCCGTTCTGGTGGCAATGGCTCCAAGATGCCTTCAACCCGCGCGAACTGTCCAGCACCACCGCTCTGTTTCTTATGAAGATAATCAAAGTTACATGGCGACAATAATGTTTCCCTAAAATTTAAATGAAAAGTATTTATGTATTATTAATGTTTTTTTATAGCTCTTTTCTACAACACTATCTGTCACAGTAAGGACATTCAGCGTTAGTTGTGGGTTATTGGGGTAATTTGGCATGTGCTGTACGTACATGTCCAGTGACATGTCCTTCTCAATATCAGCGGATGAGCTCCTTAACATTCTCCAGATTTGGGCTATGCGAGATCTCTTGGCACTTTCCTTTTTAATCTTCGTCTCAGTTTTGTCTTTGTGAGGAGCTCGGAAGCAAGTTTGTTGGGGTGGTTTAACATGCAGTCTTTGTATTTTCTTGCTGTATTACAAGCAACCGTTCTTACACAGTGGGTATATTTAGATCATTATGAATAGATTCGTTTGTTATGAACCATGGTGCATTTAACTTAGATGCATTATTAATGTAATACTAATTACTTTTACTCAAAACAGATTTTCAAGAGTAGTAGAAAAAAAAAAAACTTTCGAATGAAACATATGTGAAGTGACCTTGGGCTAGAGTCAAAAGCCAATAGGCAGTTGTTCCTTGATCGAATCGAAAATAAAATGACAGTGAAATGTCAAATTCCACTGTCGATTCACTTTTGACTTTAGCACCTTGTCGCGTTTCGGGATCAGTTTAGAAGTAGCTACGTATAACGAGAGGAGTGTGCATTGTCGTGCATGGTGGCGACATAGCGGAGGCAATTGCTGCCTGCAGAAATTTGTGTGGTAGCAGTTGTTTCCATTCATGTAGTTTAGCTACAATAAAAAACAAATTAAGTAAAAAGTCCCAAGTAAACCCACTGACAGTCGAAATTCAATAAAGAATAATAATTTAAAGAGTGGTAGGCAGACTAATGATGGTTATTTGTTCAGTCAGTCGTCCTGGGGCAGTACCACCACTTTCGAATGTAACACCCGTGAAGTGACCTTGTCGCGTTTCGGGGATAGTTTGAAAGTAACCAGGTATAAGAGAGGAGTGTGCACTGTCAATCTAGATGGTACATGCTCGTCTCCTCAAGCCGGCATAGTGGAGGCAACTGCAGCCCGTAGAGGTTTCTCTGTGGTAGCAGTTGTTGTTACATCAGGCGGAGTGTTGTCACATGCCGAGCTACAATAAAAAAAAAACATTATTGTTAGTGCCAATAGTACTTACCTAAACGCAACTTTAGGTTTTCCGAGTTCAACAGGACAATTGTATTCTCGTTCCATTCTTTGCGCATATATCTCTAAATGTAATTCACCCATACCAGAGACAATGGTTTCTTTGTTATCAGTATCATATCTGAATTGGAATGTTGGGTCTTCTTTGGTAAATCTGTAATTAAAAAAAAAATTATCAGAACAAAATTGAAACAACTGCATCTATTGCGTCATCGAAGGCGTCCATCCCACCCATCCCTGCTGTGATAGGAAGCTCAGAAGCTCACAATACAACGCTCGAGCGAGACGCACGTGTCACGTTAGAAAATTCATTCATATTGAGTCATCTTTTCTTTCAAATACCACTTCTGATGTATTTCTTAATAATATTAATTTGAAAAGATTAAAGAGCGAGTACCAATGTATTTTGGTAGCACAGTGCCTATGTCAGAGGCACTAGTAAAGGCATTAAAAATGAATGAATTAAGAAAATCTACATAAAAGCGGGCATTGAGAGCGGCCGTGGTCTAGCGGTAAGACGCGTGGACTCACGATCGAGTGGTACAACCCATGTTCGAATCTCGCTAATTCTGACCAGTACCAATGTAACTTTGTTATATGTACTTTGGTCGCTCAGTGCCTATAGGCACTATTAAAGAGTGGTAGGCAGATTGATTATGGTTATTAGCCCAATCTGTCCTCCTGGGGTAGTACCACCACTTTCGAATGTAACACCCGTAAAGTAACCTTGTCGAGTTTCGGAAACAGTTTGAAAGTAGCCAGGTATAACAAGAGGAGTGTGTACTGTGAATCTACATGGTGCATATTCGTCTACTCAGGCTGGCAAAGCCTACTGTAGAGATTTCGCTGTAGTAGCAGTTATTTCCGTACATGGACTGCAGTCTAGCTTTACATCAGGCGGAGTGTTGTCATATGCTGAGCTATAATAAAAAAAACTGTACCTAGCAACAGCTTTAGAGAAATTATCTCTATCTTTATTATTCTTAGGTTTAATTGCCATTGAAACGACAGGATCAGGTACATGTATAGATTCCATAGAAAGTTCTAGTTTAGCATTGTTGGTAAAAGTGTCACCACTTGCACAATCTACGCCAAATAGTGCAAAGATATCGCCTGCAAATACCTCGGTCACTTCTTCCATGTTATTTGAATGCATACGTACTAGGCGAGCGATTTTTACCTAAAATATTAATTAAAAATTAAATTTGGATTAATACAAAGCGCCCCTGTCCTATCAGCTAGCACCAGTGTAACTTAAAAAAAACTGGTTGCTCAGTGTCTATGATATGCAGGCAGGAGTGATGATGGTTGTGAAGTACTCCAATGGTTGTGAAGATTTCCAGTTGCCTCCGCTATCCTGGCTTAAGGAGACGAATGTGAATCATCTGGTGCACACATGGGTGTCACATTCGATAGTAGTGGTACAACCCCAGCATACTCTCCACTCATAAATACTCTTTAGAAATAGAATAAGAATCAGTACCTTCTTCCCAGTTCTTGCATTAAAAATATTATCACCCTTCTTCAGCATTCCTTGATAACATCTCAAATACGTCAATTGACCGAATTTACTCATTTCCAACTTAAATGCCAACCCCACAAAAGGATTTTTGTCCGTTCTCGATGGATCTAAAATTATTGTCTCGCCACCAGACTTTTTACTTTCATTTATGATAGCAGTATTCTCCACTTCACCGGGATGCGGTAAATAATCGAGTACAGCATTCAGAAGAGGTTGGACTCCCTTGTTTTTTAATGCAGTTCCCATGAGGACTGGTGTGAAAGTTCTTTTGAGAGTTGTACGTCGGACTGCGTTTTTAATGTCAGTCAGGGTCGGTGTCTTTTCTTCTAAGAATAATTCCCCTGGAAAAGAAAAGACAAACTTTATTCTGAATCATACTTAGCTTAGGTATGGCAAAGACACTCCTAGTGGTGTGCAGGAATATAAAAAGGTGTGGCTGCTCAATTGCAGAAAAAGAACCTGTAAGGAATCGATAATCTACATCACTAGCATTCCATTTTTGCTTTAGCCTTAGATATGTCTATGGCAGTGAAAGTAAAAAAAACCTTACCTAAAGAATCATCAACATTAGACAAATGCTCAATGAGTTCATGCCTGCGTTCGAGCGCCTCAGCTCTTCTATCCTGTGGTATATCATCAAATCGCATTTTTTCACCATAATCTCCTTCAAAATAAACAGCCTTTTCATCAATAAGATCTATTATACCTTCACACTCCTTCTCTAAACCTAATGGTAGATGTAGGAATGCTGCGTTGTGATTCATTTTTGATCTTAATTGCTTTAGTACTCTGGAAATTATATTTGGTTTTATTGATCAACTGTTCAGAAAGGGTCAGGTGAGGAGCGCCCACAACCGATTTGCATGCATGGGGGGAGTTAATGAATGTGGTCAGTGTGACCCGTGTGGCCAGTGGGAACAGCGCGAGAGCTAAGTAGTAGTAGTTGTAGTATATACTACCTTAGTATATGTAGGTATGTAAAAACATTATAACCGCAGAAAAATATTCAAGAGAATTCCTCTAATTATGTATACAACCAGCTGACGGTGTCCAGCGCTTATCAAACTAACAGCTACTGAAGCATTTCTCCCTTTCTCTCCCTCTCCCCTCCCAAACTTTTCTTACCACACCTCTTGCTATCACCTTACACCAGAGTGAGATAGAAGTATGATTGAGAAAACCGCCATAAGATGTCATTATCTATGTTTGTTCCAGAATTATTTTCTTTCTTTTTCTTTCATAGTTTTGGCTGTATGTTGATTATGAATCAATCAGAACTTCTTTTATATATACAGAAATAACAAGTACTATTCACTAACCTCTCAGGATTGGCTCCCATTCTATCTAATTTATTAATAAATGCTAAACAAGGCACACTGTATCTTTTCATTTGACGATTCACTGTAAGGGTTTGACTCTGAACACCTCCGACAGCACATAGAACTAAAACTGCTCCATCTAATACTCTCAATGCTCTTTCAACCTGTCAAAAATTAATAAATACATATAGAACCATAGAACATCCAGTACTACACCTAGACTAGAACCTAACACTTACTTTTTAAAAATATATTAATTTAAAGAGAAGTAGTCACAACACCTTTTGGTCAAAAAAGGAGGATTGCCAGCTCGTGAAGCACTACCGTGCCACAATGGCAAACTACTCCGGTTAAGTAGGTAAAAGCTGCGTGTTATGGTTGGGGTCATTACAGGACACCTGGCCCTAAACAGGCACTACTACAATATAAATGTTACGGACAGCCCTCTGTGCAGAGGATGTCTGGAACAGGAGGAAACGGTGCAACACATGCTCCTGGAGAGCAGCAGCGTCGAAGCACCAAGAAGGAAATTCCTGAGTACAACGTCAACACTCCCTGGGGCGTGCCGGAACGTCGACGGCGTACTGGCCCTCATGGAGGAGATGAAGGGTCTGCATGCAGAAACCAGTCCGGAAAATCAAGAATCAAGAGTAATAGACAAATTGATGATAAGCGTTATATCCTTCGCCCCGAGCCAAGTGCGGTAATCCCGGAGTTGAACTGCCGCTCATTTACTTGGCTGGAATGGTGTTTCTTTCTGATGAGGTAGGGCCTAATGGCCGAGCGTCGGTGGGGTCGCGGATGAATGCGAAAGCGTGCCCGTGACCTCACCATATGACGTAGAGAGGGACACAGCGGGGGTTTTACTCGTGTATACCCGGTATTGGGGACAAAGGTAGACTGATGATGGTTATTAGCCCAGTCTGCGATTCTGGGGTAGTACCACCACTTTCGAATGTAACACCCATGAAGTGACTGTGTCGCATTTCAGAATCAGTTTCAAGTAGGCAGGTATAATGTGAGGAATGTGCTCTGTCAGATTTAGCTGAAATTTGTTTGTGGTGGCAATTGTTCCCATTCATGGGCTGTACTCTACCTTACATCAGTCAGACGTCTTTACCAGTTTACTTCCAAACCAATCCCGAAAAGTAACAAGTGTTAACCTACAACTGTCATATGTGAATGTTCACGTCAACACGAAGCATGCCGGCAGTGAAGTCCTGCTCCCTCATCGTGATTATGAAAAGGTACTACTGGCAACCCTAGCTACGTATTGAAGTTGACAGCTACATAAATATCGACGTCAAAGTGCAACGCTGCCGAGCGCGCGAATAAATGTGCGTCTGTCCTGCTCGCGCATGAGTCATCATGGAAAACGTATAAAAGGCAGTGAAGCGGGGCCGTCGGCCTCTTTTTGCTACGTCAACGGCGAGGAATACATCTCTTAAAGTGCAGTAATATCTTTTATTTTTCTTCCTCTTTAACATATCAGAAGTGGGATTTGGAAATAGTATTTAGTTTCTCAATTCACGTTCACAATTCCGTAAGTGTCCTGATTTTATATTACTATATAATGTGAATAATTGTAAACATGCGTATATAATTTTTTTTTTTTTTTTTTCTTTTTCGTCTCCTTGTGTTAAGATATAGTTACGCATGAATTGTATTATTATTATCTTTCTTCATTATTATTATTATTTTTTTTCTTTTCGTTTTACATTTCCCCACCCAACAGTGAAGTGAATTTTTAAATTTATTACTAATTAATTGCTTTGTAATTGCTAACATCTAGTGCAAACGTTATTCATCGTTCTTGATAATTAAAAGATTTTAGATATTAGAATTTGTTTATTGAGACTACGCTTACAAATGTAATGATGCCGTAATAGTTATTTTAAAATTTATACAGGTTTGATTTATAATTCGTAATTAGAAAAGTGTATACGATGACAGCTATCCCATTACATATTTAATATATATACTAGCGACGAAACCCCCGGTGTTGCTCGAGTTAAAATGCATCGCATGTTTAATGTTGTAGGAAGTATTTAAGGATCCGTTTTTGACGTAGATATTGTAGATTTCTATCTTAGATATTGAGAGACTTCTTTGACCATTAAACATACGGTGTTTGTAGAGTTAATCAAATTAAAAATAATTGACTAATTAACGAATTGAAAATGGGAAATGCTCTGGTAAATGTGTAAACAGAAATTTGTGGAACTTTCTGGAACATTCTATATCGATTTTGGCAGTTGATAACGTTTTGGAACTTTCTAGATCATTCCTGAAATTTTTAGAACCTTCTAGAACATTCTGGATCGATTTTAACAGTTGTGCTCATTTTGGAACTCTCTAGATCATTCCAGAGATTTGTAGAACTTTCTAGAACATTCTATATCGATTTTGGCAGCTATACACATTTTTAATGTTTGTAGATCATTCTAGAAGTTTTTAGAGCTTTCTAGAACATTTCATATCGATTTTAACGGTAGAGGTCATTTTGGAACTTTCTAGGACATTCTGTATCGATTTTAGCAGTTGATAACGTTTTAGAACTAGATCATTCTTGAAACTTTTCTACAATATTTTTAAAAAATTTAGATCTCTATACTGTACTCAACATGTCATAAGTTAGAAAAAGACAAACTTAGTACTCAAAATGTCATAAGTTAGAAAGAGACAGATATACATTTTTTGAGATTTTCGCCTCCTACAACCACCCTCTTCCACCCACCGCGACCAAGCTCCCTTACTTTCACCAGGAGACCAAGAGGTGTCTACCACCCCAACGGGAGGCGGATTGGAGTTGGTGATCATGGAGAAAACCCTGTCTTTACGTGCTAACATTAGCATTTTATATAAGTATATTTAGATTAACAAAATAATTTATAAAGATCGATTTTAGAGATTAATTGAGTATTTTCTTATTTTCGATAAATATATGTACTTTTTTTTTTGTCACCGAGTTTCAGTAACATGCATCGAACCAGATCAATGGCAACGATTAGTAACTACAGCAATAATCGGAGTGACAACGATGTCAGCGTATACAACGGAGCTGAGCCCGACAGCAGACCTCGTGCTGATGTAAGATCAAGAAGCAGAGATGACCCTTCATTTTATTCGCAACGAGAGGTAACAAAGCGTTGTTCGAGAATTGATAATAATCCATCGCTAGAGCGAACACGCGATGATCTTGAACGAAATACGAATTTACGAACACGGCAAAGGTGTGTCGGCGACTCGGGGAACGAGTTTGATCAACCCCCGAGACAACGACGACGCCCGTCCAATTTCGATCGACTTGACGGTGAGCTTGTAACAGTCATTGGACGTAATGAAACGCACTAGTTGAACGATGATATAAAGCGGTGTACCGGCGACTCGGGGGGCGAGCTTGAGCAACCCCGGAGCCACCGACGACGCCCGTCCAATTTCGATCAACTTGACGGTGAGCTTGAGCGACGTCAATTGACCGTGATTGGATGTAATGAAACGAATCAGTTGAATGATGATATAGAGCGGTGTACCGGCGACTCGGGGGGCGAGCTTGAGCAACCCCGGAGCCGCCGACGACGCCCGTCCAATTTGGATTATTTTGATGGTGAGCTTGAGCGACATCAATTGATCACGATTGGATGTAATGAAGATCACCGATTGGGCGAAGAGCTAGAGCAGCGTCCTTTTGGTATTCAGCATAGACGACTACAAACACCAGTGGAACTGGATAGATCTAGAACTCACAGGCAAAAAGGCCGTTCACTGTCTATTACAAGGAGTAGAAGAAAGAGCCGTTAAGGTCGGCGCACAGGCTGCTCAATTCGACTCGCCGGAGCGGGTACTAGAATTTTTCAAGTCCGTAAAGGTTGGACAACAGAGAGATAATTCATTGAATGGAAATGGATTCAGAAATGACGGAAGAAATAATCAAACCTTACCATCTAATGGAGGCAAAGGCATTGGTGCTGCAGGGGGGCAAATTAAATGTTTTAATTGTGGCCGGGAGGGCCATCCCGGTTTCCTGTGCTCGAGGCCACTCATGGGATGCAATAGTTGTGACCGAGTTGGTCATAGGGTGTCTTCATGTCCACACCTCAAGCCTAATAGTGGGAAGAATGATGAAAACACTAATGGAGAGGAACTTGTAAGAAAAATTGAGTCTAACGAGCACTCGGGCGGTGGCGCAAATTGCAGGGATGGATGCCTGTTGACAGTCACAGTGGATGGGAATGAGTTTCCCTGGTTTATTGATTTTGGGAGTGAGTACTCCCTTATCGGGCAGTCTGATGCATTGGGTTTGGATGTTCCTATCACTCATGACAACTTGCCAAGTTTGGGAGGCCTCGGCGACAATTTAATAGATACGACAGGAAAAGTTTATGTTGTGGCTGGAGTCCAAGACGTGTCTTTGCCTATCGAAATGTTCGTAGTAGAGGACAATGTTGTTGAACAGCCTGTCCTTCCTGGTCAAAGTTTCGCGGAGCGCCCTAGTCTAATTATAGCTGAAACTTCTATGGAACTTATTTTTGGAGCTGTTGAGGATTGTGACAAATTGCTCTTAACCATGAATGATGGTGTGACAGTCGTTGGAGGCGGTTTTCAAACTTTACCAGTGAGATCGAACACTGATTATAGTGGTAAAATTTGTGTCCATGGATCCGTTGGAGGTGGAATTGGCAATGAATTTTGCCTTCTACCGGGCGAATGCGAGCTTGAACTGGGTTATGGTTTTTTGTTGGTGCAAAGCATAGCTGAAGTTAATTTGGTATTCATAAAAGACACCTTGATGGTTCGAGCGGGGCACGTGAATAGAGTGAGGAGCGTTTGTGGTTTCGTTGTACAAGGTGGTCCTCGCGAAGGGTGCGAGATGTCTGATGACCTGGGACAAGGTCTGCAACTGTTATTGTCCGACTTTGGGGATTGCTTTTCAAAGGACTTGAGTGATATTGGATTTACTACTGCCACCGAAATGAAAGTTCAACTTGGAAATTCTGAGCCTGTAGTTTATCGTCCTTAGGTTAGGGGTATGGTCCAAGAAATGATCGACGCTAGTATCGTACGTGAATCTTCATCGCCATATGCTGGTCCTATTGTGCTTGTTAAGAAGAAAACGGGAGAGGAGAGATTGTGTGTGGATTGCAGAGCATTGAATCGGAAGACTGTTGGGGATCACTGTCCGCTACCAAGAGTTGACGATCAGCTTAACTTACTTTCTAGCAACAGGATGTTCACTGCACTGGACTTAGCATCGGGATATTGTCGGATGCCTATTGAGGGCGAATCTGTAGATGGGGCCGCCTTTGTTGCACCCGGTGGACAGTGCGAATACCTTCGTGTGTCTTTCGGCCTCGTTGGCGCGCCATCCGAGTTTCAACGAGCTATGAATAAGGTCATGGCTGAGGCAAAGGTAGACTTTGCCCTGGTTTATATGGATGATATTCTTATTCCGGCGCGTGATTTCGCTGAGGGTGTCATTTTTTCTTTAACAGGATCGACTTTTTGGGATTCGAGATTGGAGAGGATGGCATCCGACCTGGCAGCCGTGGAACTGAAGCAGTAACAGGGTTCTCTACACCAGGGAACCAGCACGAGGTTTGTCAATTTCTCGGTATCTCAAGTTTCTTTCGGCGATTCATCGGAGGCTTCACAGCGACAGCTGGACCCCTAGCCGACCTATTGAAGGGGGAATACTGAGTGGACATGGTCTCGGGGTCAAGAGCTGGCTTTTGGAACTTTACAGATTGCTCTGACGGAGCGTCCCGTCCTTGCATTGTGTGATCCTTAGGCTGAGGCGGGGCTTCATGCTGATGCAGGTAAGGTTGGAATCGCAGGTGTTTTGTTGCAGAGATGCAGAGGGGGTGGTTTGCGTCCAGTGTCATATTATGGCCGTGGAGCTGCTGCGGACGAACAAAAATTGCACTCTTTTGGGCTCGAAACTCTTGTCGTCGTATGCTCTCTAAATTTTGGTTTCGAGAAGGCCTTGGCACGTGTAAGGAACTCCTATTGGTTCCCAAAAATGCGTCGCTCTATTGAGAGATGTGTTTCAGCCTGTCTGGAGTGAGCCCATCATGGGGCCCGGGGTGGTGCTGAAGCAGGAGGGTTGCATCCGATCCCCAGGGTGGAAATGCCGTTCCACGCAGTCCATGCCGATCGCGTGGGACCCTTTGTGCGTGACAAACGTGTCAACTCGTGTTTGTTAGTGGTTGTAGATGGTTTTGCAAAATACACAGGTGTTGCGGCGGTGAAAAATCCCAAAGCCATCGCGAATGTTCGAGTGTTTGGGGAACATATCAGCTGTTTTGGCGCGCCTGCACGGCTAATTGCTGGTCGAGGATCTTGCTTCACCTGTAATGCTTTCAAAACCTTTATTAAAGGTACTGGTATGGAACATATATTGAATGCTGTCGCAGTACCTAGGGCCGGTGGCCAGGTGGAGGGATTTATTGGGACCATTTTGGATGCTTTATCTACAGGGACTCACGGTAGGGATGATGGGACCTGGGATGAATGCGTGCCGGATGTGCAATTGGGTATTGACACTGCGATACATAGTGCTACTGAGAGGGGTCCCTCTGAGCTTCTATTTGGTTGTAACCTGACCGACACAAGTGAAACAGTTTTGAATGAGGTTATTAATGGCACTGTAGAGGTTTCTGCATCAGATGACTTCTCCGAGGTCGGAAGGGTGGCGGGAGAATACATTGGATGTCAACAAAGTGATTATGAACATCGTTTTGATAAAATTGGAAAAGATATCCGGAAGTATGTGTAGGGTGACTTGGTGACACTAGAGCGCGGGTCAGGCACTGGTGATGGAAGTCCAAAAAAATTAAGCGTAAAATTTCATGGTCTGTATAGAATCACCAAAATCCTTCCAAATGATCGGCTTGTTGTGGAAGGTGCTCCACTCACGCGAAGGAATAACCATCGGTATGAAGCCACAGTTGCAATAGACAAAATCCAACCGTGGTTAAATTTCTCTAGAAATTATGACAGCAGTTCTGATGAAAACGATAAAGGTAGCGATAATGATAATTCTGAAAACGAACAAATTTAATCATTCGGGCAATTACATTGACACACCATAAACTTACACATATTATACACACCTAGACTATTAAAATTATTATAACAGATATAATGATACTTTTGTTACAGATACAATGGTACTTTTGTTTTGAATATACTCTCATTTTGTTTTATAATACTTTCATTTTTATATTTGAATATTATATGTGTAACCTATGAAATAAATAACCATGATTAAAAGCATTATTAGTAGTTAAGTAGTAGGATAGCTAAAATTATGATTGTGTAATTTCAGATCTAGAATCAGTTTCTAGAATAATTAATAATAGTAATAACCTAAAATTTGCTATTGGAACAAAATTGATTAAGTTGATTGGAATAATTATATGTATATATAAAATAAACCCTAAACTTTTAAATTTATGAAATAACATATCATTTTTAGTTCGTTTATTGTTTTATAGCTTATATTGTGTGTATACATAAGTTTATAAATATATTGTTTAGCATTTATTAAACACTTTATCGCAACGTGTGGGGCGACCCGTGATTCGTCGCGCTATAGTGGATATTTTAATTATTATGTAACTTAGAATTGTCCAGTACTGATAAATTAATTATTAAATTAAAATTAATAAATTCATTAGAATAATAGGTTTAAGCTGACTATTGAATTCATAATGATGAATATTGTCAATGTTTATTATTTAATTTGAGTAACTTGAGTAAAATCAATAAATAAGTGTTCAATATTATTAAATACAATTATATTATTGTTTACGATAAGTTTAAATTTATCATTGATGCTAATTGTAAATCGGGCAACTGTATTCAATTTTGTCAAAATTACTCATAGCAATTATTGCAATTAGTACTATAACTAAATATTTGATGCGAGGACGCATCGAGAATACAGATGGCCGAACTGTTAACCTACAACTGTCATATGTGAATGTTCACGTCAACACGAAGCATGCCGGCAGTGAAGTCCTGCTCCCTCATCGTGATTATGAAAAGGTACTACTGGCAACCCTAGCTACGTATTGAAGTTGACAGCTACATAAATATCGACGTCAAAGTGCAACGCTGCCGAGCGCGCGAATAAATGTGCGTCTGTCCTGCTCGCGCATGAGTCATCATGGAAAACGTATAAAAGGCAGTGAAGCGGGGCCGTCGGCCTCTTTTTGCTACGTCAACGGCGAGGAATACATCTCTTAAAGTGCAGTAATATCTTTTATTTTTCTTCCTCTTTAACACAAGGTCACTTCACGGGCCTTACAATTGAATTTTATATACATATAACTTGTATCTGATTTTGAACTCAAATAATGACTACCCCACTCTTTCATTAACAACTGACTAAGAGGTAGACAGTACATTTAGCAATTTCTTATTTTAAAGAAGCAAATAATTTTATTACAACAATTATTAAAAAATATTAATTAATTAATGATATTTTTACCTCTACTGTAAAATCAACATGTCCAGGAGTATCAATAATATTAATATTATGCTCTTTCCAGATGGTGTATGTGGCAGCAGACTGTATTGTTATACCTCTTTGCCTCTCCAACTCCATGGAGTCCATTACAGCACCAACATTGTCTTTGCCTTTTACCTAAAATTATTTGATACTAAATAAACAAATAAATACTATGCTCTTACCACAAACTAAGTTACTCTGTTCTTACATATTACATTGTTTGTGCTTTACACAAGTGGCAGAGCATGAATAGAAGTAGACTAGGGTGGAGGATAATTTTACCACTTCCATATTTACTTATTTCAATTTAATATACAGTAATTCTAAAAAACATTTCTGTGAGAATGATCATCATTTTATTCTTTTTTTTTATTGTAGCTCGGCATTTGACAACACTCCGCCTGATGTAAAGCTAGAGTGCGGGCCATGAATGAAAACAACTGCTACTACAGAGAAATCTCTACAGGCAGCAGTCACCTCCACTATGCCGGCTTGAGGAGATGAGCATGCACCATCCAGATTGACAGTGCAAACTCCTCTAGTTCTATCTGGCTACTTTCAAACTATTCCTGAAACGCAACAATTCCTGTAATGATCTGAATTGTAGGTGCAACACAAATATTTATATAATATTTTTACGATTACTGTGTAAAGCGGCTCCCGACACCGCTATGCTACGCCACTGCCTAACATATTACATTGCCCTACAATCAGGGGCTAGTCAAAAGCCAATCGATATTTGTCACTTGATCGAATCGATAACAAATTGTATGGGAATTGACAGTGAAACATAATTTGACTTGAGCCCTAGGGTGAGTGCAGTCATGAAAGTCCAATCAAAATAATATATGAAGGAAAAGCATATTTAAAGATGATTATGTATGTTTTACATAACATTTTATGCTCATTGTCCACAGGTCTGTATTAATTAAATTATACATATGCAAAAGAAATATTTAAATAATAATTACATACCTCATGCATTTGTTCTATTCGGCCAGTGTAAAATAATATTCGTTCAGTCAATGTGGTTTTACCAGAATCAATGTGGGCTGAAATACCAATATTTCTGATCCTCTCGAGTGTTTTATGTTCGGCATATTTTACGTAAGACGAGTAATACTGGAAGATAGGTTATGTTACATTGAAACCGTATGAGATAAAACGAAAACATTACTTATTATATTATAAATTATAATACACATTGCATTCGTTTTCATTTAAGAAAAATCTTAAAGACCCTGATAAGTATAATAAAATGATGTAATTTATAAGAAAAAGTTCTAATTATTATTCTAGTTTATAGTAATAATATGTATAAAAAGGTGTAAATACTGACTTCAATTTGTGACGCTGGCAATTTTATTGATGTTTTTAGTAGGTTTCCGACTCGAATTATAGAAGATATCGTCATCTTGACGAATAAAAACGTAAAAATATCAGTGTGAAACCCCCCAGAATTGAGGTTATCCAAATGTCAACTGTCACCAATGTCACTTGAAATTGACATCGATTATTTTGTTGGTACCTTTGGGTCGAGATGTGTTTTTAATTTCTAAAATCTCGGGAAGCTGTGACGGTGTAAAGCAATATCTTCAATCGGATTGACCAAATGAATGAACTTGACTCAGTAAGTCGTAATTAAAATCATCCATCAACCCTCTGGGATTAGAGAAAAATATTTATATATTTTTGCTATTGAAATTGTTATTGTAAGTAAATCATAAAATATGGGCTCAAAAATGCTCAAAAAGTCATCATTTTAACATACAAAGCTGGCCCATAGAGAATAATAACAATATTTTTATATTGGTAGCCCTTTGAGTCGTCTAGTCATAAACAAAATTTTCAGTTTGATTTTAGTTTGAAAGAATATGGCCGTGCTCGGCCCGTGTGTTGGTGTGAATATGAACGGGCATCATAGTATTAATAATCAATTAACGAAATCTCTCGAAAGAATTATAGAAGATGCATTTTTAAGTGGTGAATTAAAATTAAACGGTCGTAAGTTAAAAGAATTCCCGAAGCCAGTGAAATTTGATTTGACTGATACTGTTGTAGCGGGTAAGCAAATCTGTGTTTATAAATAAAACTCGATGCATTTCTGTACTATTTTCTTAATTTATAAGATTTCTACGTGTATAGACTATATAGGGTGCTAATTTGTGTAGTTTTGCTTTAGTTTTAAGTCAGAACTTTAGTCCGCGCTTCCGGCATTCGAATTGAGGTATTCAGGATATACATGGATCACTGATAACGGATTATAGTCATATTATTCACATGAGTTTAGCAAATACCTGAAGTACCTAATTGTCAATAATCATATAACATATATGTTGAAAGTTTTAAAAGTTAGTTAGATGTTTAAAACTATAAAATGAACTGTAATTAAGCGTTTAAATAAAATTTCCAATTCTATAGGCACCTATTTAAACTTCAGTCTTTTCTACTAGTTGTGGAGTCTTTTAGGTACGTAAGTATGTAGGTAGTAAAAATGGAAACATGTTTTAAAAAAGTATTGTTTTCTGAAATGTTTCTACAAAATAGGCACTCTTTCACGATTTAAAATGTATTCAAATATAAATAATTAACAATTAAACTAGCATTCATTCATTTCAATTAAAACATAAAATATTCAATCAAATTTAATAGGGTGGAAATTAAACACCCACTCAGATTAGGGTTGTCACTGATTATCTACATGAAAGTGGTGTGGTACCTAAAGCTTTATAAAAGCTTTCAAAACATAAATTTAACCTATTTTAGTTACCATTAGGCATTATGTCATATCTATTTGTTTAGATAATAATTAACTGAAGAAATAATAGTGTTTAAAATAATAATAAACAAATGAATAAATTGATTCAGTAATTAACATTATCACTATATTTACTTTTTTTTTTTGTTTTATATAGCGTTATAACAATTTGCCAGTGTCAAAGTAAATATTTTTTGCACCGAGTTAATAACATTGTGAATGGCTCGTATTCATTCATCACATCAAACAGTCAGGTCAAGTCTCAGTCATGTCAAAAATTATTCCAGTAAAGTGGTAGAATCCTTACTGAAACTTCCTACTAAGTTTTGGAGGTAAAATGGAAACAGAGGTTCTCTTCTTTTAATTTGTTTGCTCACACTCACACACGTTCACGAATAATCCACCATTATTACACATTAACACTCAAAGAAACACAAGTTTAGGTAAATAATTCAAAACAGATAACCTAACGTCTCAAGATGGTCGCCAAAACTACTTTTTATTTTCATCTACTATATTTTTGTGCTGGTATCATTTTATTTTAGGCAACAACCCTAGTATTTAACTGACTGGAGCACCTGTGTTCAGTTGGCATGAATAACCATTCACCCCACCTAATTTAGTTTGCCAACATGCTTGTCTGTACTGCAGTACCTGCCCCAATGCAGATTTTTTGTTTGACTTTGTTTCACAAAGAACTTACATTTATCTAGGTATTTGCTAAATTATAGGTATATATATATATCTTTAGCATATTAAGCACATTATTATGTATTAAAATATAAACAAACATAACTAATATTAAATTTTAATTTTAAATGAAATTAACGTAAATTATAATCTAAGGTTATCGACGGATATCACGGCGAGACCTCGATGGCTGCAAAGCCTTTGAAAAGACCGAGTTAAAATAATCAGAATAAACACTATAGTTTTTTTTTTTAAATCTTTATTTTAGTTCTGGGACTACCCTCACAGTTGTGGCAATGAACGCTACAGTAAGCCGCACATTTATAGGTACTTAGTCAATTTTAAATTCTAGGTTGGTAGCAGCATCGGGATTTCGGAACTTTTTGAGTAAAAAACAAACGGGATTCTTTCTTCGAAAGCAGGACACAGTAAAAAACATATATAATCAGAAGTGTTTAAATGTGTATCTTTTATCTGTTTACGTGACAATAGATAGCAAAAATAGCCATAGTAAATGTACTTAATTAAAAATATGATACTTTTTTTACACAGTTTACAGTAAGCTTTTTACTCATCCGACGTCACAATACACACACAAGTCTGAGAAGCGGGACTGAGCCTGTCTTCACGGACATTTAATTTTGATTTAAAAATCGGGACGTCTGGTAATACTTGGTAGATAGGTACCTAGTAATTTTTCCGTAGTAAATATGTTACATTTATCTAGGTACATAAATAAGGCAGACTGTCCAAACACCGCGTCATAAAAATACGATAATTTACGTACAGCTGAATTGTAATTCATGCCGAGGGTACTGGTTAGGTCAATACCTATTTAATGAAAATAATGACCGTTGGCGGTTGACCTTCGTACGCAACTCTACCTTTAGATTACTTTCTGTAGTCATTGTACAGTATTATGTGGCTGCATGAACGAAATCAGGGCCAAGGGCGTAGCAGTCTTCATCTTGGGGCGTGATCCCGTGATTTTGTAATTTAATAATTTAACCTATATTTTTATTTACGCTTATTTGTTGAATTTAATTTCGGGCAATATATTTGCTTAGGAAAGCGCACGTAATGGCGTATAGGGGTCGTTTTCACGTGCGTAATTTCAACGCGTATTGCCTTTATTTCGGACACTATTTTTGCTTTAGAAAGCGCAATACATGCCGTATGGGGGTCGTTTTCACGTGCGTAATTTCAACGCGTCTGTAAAAACGCCCCGAACATATAAAATACATAACTCGTTACCATATTTTTTAGTTTTTAAATTGTAGCTCGACATATGACAACAGCGGAGTGTCATATAAAGCTTGAGTGCAGTTCACGAACAAAAAAAACTAGTACAGGAAAAATTTTCGTATGCAGTAGTCACCTCCGCTATGCCGGCTTGAATGATCCAGATTGGCAGTGCACACTGCTCTCGTTATTGCCGAACTGTTTCCTATGCGCGACGAGGTCACTTCACGGGTGTTACATTCGAAAGTGGTGGTACTACCCCAGGACGGCAGACTGGGCTAATAACCATCATCAGTCTGCCTACCACTCTTTTGAATTCTAAAGCAGTTGTCGGATGTTTTTGGTGTCTCCTAAGTATCTCTAGTCTCTACCTACGCGTCCATATATAGAAATTATAATAAACAGCGAAAATATTTAAATTGCAATAGAAAGTATTCATCTCTACTAACAAGCGAGATCACGCTATTTATAATACTGCGACCGGTGTGATTTACTTATTCCGGATGTGTTGTATTATCGCCAACATTCATCCTATAATACTACACATGGACTACAGTTAATTTTTATTTTTTTTTTTTTATATTTTAGTGCCTATACTAATCTAGTGCTTGCATTATAAGCATTGAACGACTAAGTTCATAATATAACATTGATACTAATCAGAATGTAGCTACATTTCAACACGGGTCTCTCGTGAGTTAACAGCGGCCGTGGCCTAGCGGTAAGACGCGTGAACTCACGATCGACGAGACCCATGTTCGAACCTCGCTAATTCTGACTGGTACTAATGTAACTTTGTTATATCTACTTTGGTTTCTTCTGGCTTATTCTATTTATTTTGTTAATATTTATTTATTTATTTCATTGCACTGTAGACATCACCGCTCACACCAACAAAGGTTAGCTGGTAGACAATGCCAAAGGCATTAAGCTCGCCTATGTACTATTTAACATGTGCAATAAAGTGTTTTTTTATTTTATTTATTTATTTGGTCGCTCAGTGCCTTTAGGCACTATTAAAGAGTGGTAGGCAGATTGATTATGGTTATTAGCACCCGTAACGTAACACCCGTGAAGTGACTTTGTCGCGTTTCGGGAGAGGAATGTGCACTGTCAATAGATGGTACATGCTCGTCTCCTCAAGCCGGCATAGTGGACGCGACTGCTGCCCGCACGGGTTTCTCTGTAGTAGCAGTTGTTTCCATTCATGGACCGCACTCAAGCTTTACATCAGGCGGAGTGTTGTCACCAGCCGAGCTACAATAAAAAAAAAACATCTTTCACGGCTTGACCACGGACGGCTTCTTACTCTTCGCGTTAGACTCCTCTACACGTTAGCCAAGATGTGTATCAATGGTGATTAGTCAATGGTGATGATGGCATGTTAGTTTGGTCACCTTGATAGGTTCATAATGGGTCAACATCACGACCCACGATGTATATGTTGTCGGTTTTTCTACACAGATCAAAGAGGACGTGATTAAGGTCGCGTTGACGCTAACTAACGCGTAGAAACGGCATTACATTGTATGTTTCCTACAGACATTGCGTTTGTTGATTTGGACTGTTAGCCGACGTGAAAGGGTGGCTACTGTCTACAGCTATTTCACTATTATTGCAGATACCCTATCGTAAACTCTATGTACCCTATTTTTTTTTTAAATTTTAAATATCTACACAGCTAGTGCTTGCTTGTATCACATGCACAGAGCGACCTAAGTACGTATAACATAGTTACATTTTTTAAAAATTATTATTATTTTTTTATTTATATATATTTTTATTTTTTATATTTACATTCTATTTATTTTGTCAATATATATTTTTTTTTCATTGCACTGTAGACATCTCCGCTCACACCAATAAAGGTTAGCTGGTAGACAAAGCTCGCCTATGTACGATTTGTGTGTGCAATAAAGTGTTTTTTTAAATTTTTTTAAATTTTTTACATTGGTACCGGTTAGAATTTAGCGAGATTTAAACACGGGTGTCATCGTCGATCGTGAATCTCACGATTTTAAATGAAAAATGAGTGAAAAAAATACGCGGAAAATCAATTATAAGTATGTGTTACCTATGTGTTTTATTAAGTATGATAACAAAGTATAGTATCGAATAAGGGCAGGTGTAGAGACGCTTAGGCTTGTTCAGTCGACCATCACACACAGTCCGGATACGAGGGCGATAACATACGTATCCAACACAATGCTTTTTACCATGCTTTTGACGACACTTTTATATATTTTACTTTACTTATTTTTATATATTTTATAAAATGTGTGTAGGTACATACATATAACCGGTCAAAATATACCCCAAAGCCAAGGAAAATGATCTTATAAGACCTATTTTTAAAATGAAATATTTACTACTAAATTGTCTTCATTTGTGAGTTGACAAACGAAAGACAGGTATTTTTTGTAAAAAAAATGGGCCGTTATGGGGGCGGGTGTAAACGCCGTTACGGTCCTATTCTGGTGCTAAATCCATCTACTTTCACCACGAATCGTCTTCGTTTAGGTATTGTTTTGCTGACTGTGATTTAAAGATTTGTATTACATGGACGAATCCTCGACATGTTCACAGATTTTCTTTTTATCTTCTCGGATTAATAGTAAATAACTGCGCTTACCATCAGGCCAGTCGAGGTCACATGTCGTGTCAAAATAAAAAAAAATAAAAAAAATATACATCTACTAGCTGTAATGTTTTAAAACGTTGCGTTCAATGAAAAATTGTATTTTAAAACGAACTGAGATTTATGTAATCGATCTCGAATAAAGTCAGAATACAGGATTGAAGGAATTCATATGTTTGGTTTTTGTTATAGTTAAACTGGTTTGTTTGGTGATGTATGATTTGGGGACACGTTTTATTATTATTTAATATTAATTTTGAATTAGGTAGGTGGTAAGTTGGAAATTATTCCAATAGTAAAAATCGTAAAATATGTTTTTGCTTCGACTATGAATTTATATTTGCGTATACAACGCATTACAAATTAGCAAAGCATCTATTCTTAGCGAAGCACATTTTTCTTTCGTAATAATTAAATTCGAAGACAGGCAGACTGATGATGGTTTTAGCCCAGTTTAGCCTTAGAAGTAACTCCTTAAGCCGGCATAGCGGAGGCGACTGCTGGCTGTGGAAATTTCTTTGTGGTGTTAACATCAGGTGGAGTATTGTCATATGTCGAGCTATAATAAAAAAATGAAATTTTGCATTCATTTTTATTCACGACGGACGTATCGACAAACATGTTGTGTTGAATGTTAATTATTACGCTACCACTTTAAAAAGAACCGTCTTTATACTCTCTACATGTGGTGTGGGAACGTATTCTTCATTCGACAGGACTCTCAATATGTTTTGTCAAAGTTATTAGCATGCAAGTGGTATTCACTTCCTCCGCACAGGGGATGTCTGAATGTAACTTTGCCTTATAAATATGCTTTATGGTTTTCTTTTGTAACTGAGCTATTTTAATTACTTATGAATAAACAGATAGGTAATAAATAAGTACATACACATACAGAGGCCTGAGTAGTGTTTACATTTACGGTGTCACGAAGTAGAGTACTATCCACCAATAGGATTGCTTTATTTGAATTTTTTAAGCTCCGCAGCCAAAACAACGTTCTCTGATTGGTAGGGAGGTGTCACTACGCCGTGACAACGTGACTATTTTTGGACCTAGATTTGTTTTTACTAATTGTACTTACTAATAAATATTTCTTTCTATCTGGTCACGGAAGTCATTGGAAGTATAGAAATATATATTTAAAGTGCGATCAAGTTTTAAAGGAATAAAAAACAAGTATCCGAGACCACGAAGGCTGAAGAGCTTTCAGAATCTTTGTCGGATTAAATTAATTAGAATAAACGCAATACATATAAGAAACGTAATAATTTACACAATGGAGATATGTAAGTTTGTAAGAAAATATCCTAATTTCTTCAAAAAAATTAATGAAATGCTACCAAGGCGTTATAAAACTATAAATAATGTTAATTCAAATTATACGCTAGTATGGTAGGCAGATTGATGATGGTTATTTAAGAGTTTGCCGTCCTGGGGTAGTACCACCACTTTCGAATGTAACACCCGTGAAGTGACTTTGTCGCGTTTCGGGAATAGTTTGAAAGTAGCCAGGTATAACGAGAGGAGTGTGTACTGTCAATCTAAGATGGTACATGCTCGTCTCCTCAAGCCGGCATAGGGGCGGCGACTGCTGCCCGTAGAGATTTCTCTGTGGTAGCAGTTGTTTCCATTCATGGACCGCACTCTAGCTTTACATCAGGCGGAGTGTTGTCACATGCCGTGCTACAATAAAAAAAAATTGTTAAATGTTAATTATATTTTTACCATAAATAAATAATGAAGATATCAATGTTAATAATCAAGAATTTAAATTGTGCTGTTTCTTGGCAGATTTGATATGTAGATTGTTTAAATATAGGTAGGTATAGACTATAGAGTAAAAACTGTTACTATTCAACGCCTAATACGATCGTTGCATGCAATCTCGTATGCGTGGGAAGTGCAGTAACTTAATTAACCATACTTATTGAATTAACTCCTTGTGCGATGAGATGCGCAGGCGCATGGGATAGATAACATCGTCAATACGAATGAATTACCGCTTGATATTAAAACAGTGAACCGTTATTTTAATTCGTTATAGCTTCACTGATTAAAGTTAGTCTTAATTCAACATTACTTACACTAGAGGAGTGTGCCCTGTCAATAGAGCTGAGTAGGTAGTAGTTGTATTCGCCCATAAACCGCACACTTTTATTGTAGCTCGGCATGTGACAACACTCCGCCTAATGTAAAGCTAGAGTGCGGTCCATGAGTGGAAACAACTGCTACTACCGAGAAATCTCTAAGGGCAGTAGTCGCCTCCACTATGCCGGCTTGAGGAGACGAGCATGTACCATCTAGATTGACAGTGCATATTCCTCCCGTTATACCTGGCTACTTTCAAACTATTTCTGAAACGCAATAAGGTCACGGTTCACGAGTGTTACGTTCGAAAGTGGTGGTACTACCCCAGGACGGCAGACTGGACTAATAACCATCATCAGTCTGCCTCTCACTCTTATTTATTATAAAATAAAAATTGCCAGGATTATATTAAAATATTTATGCCTATATTCTTATCCTTATAAAACAGGTCTGTGTATCGTCAGTGACCTGAATTAACGACTAAGTTAACGCTTTAACAATTTTCCAGGGCTACCTTTTATTGACGCATTAACCGACGTTACCTATTTATAACCGAATGTGGTAAATCTATCTGCTAGCTAGCTACCTATATCAGATTTTTTTCTACCTACCTACTTACTACATTGTAATGCGTCACACAATAACAATGACGCCTCAAACTTTATGACGTCTCGGAAGTTAGGTGCGGGTGCTATTTCGCACAGGTACAGTCAAGTTTACAATAATTAACGAGTTTATCTATACTAATATTATAAAGCTGAAGAGTTTGTTTGTTTGTTTGTTTGTACGCGCTAATCTCAGGAACTACTCATCATTTATCGAGGAAGGCTTTAGGCTACATAACATCACGTTGCGACTAATAGGAGCGAAGAAACAGTCGAAAATGTGGAAAAAACGGGGAATATTGTTCATCTTTGAGGGCTTCCGTCGCGTGTGCTGCGAAAACCGTTCGAGATACCCAAAAAATATGTATGAAAGAATTATTCCTTTTTAAATTATCTAAAAAAATGTCCGCGACAGTATATGTCTATCTTCTAAGATTAACTCACAATAACCGTTTTTATGATAATCAAATTTGGTCCAAATTAATGCATTATTACAAATTATTTGTCAGAGTTGTATTAACATAATAATATTAATCTTTATCCAAATAAATGTGTTATTAATTAAGAGTATTTAACTGTGAACACAATTGTCTTTGACATCACCTAATTTCAATAATTTATATTTACAGATAAATAGATTTAATTTGGAATTTGTTTGCATGTGTATGTTTATGTTATTAGTGATAACAGAGTTCTTTGTTTATTGTTACTATGGAAACGAAGTTAAATATGAGGTATTCTTTTCTTACTTTTCATACTTCGAGAGCTGTTAAATTGATAAGCCCGGGTAGCACCGGGGACCAACAGCTAGTTTTAAATATAAATAGAAGATAGATAAATAGTGAGTGCCCCGCTGATTGTGCCTAAGTTTGATTCGCACTATACCTTGAAATTATCCTTACACACTCCTTTCATCTTCCTTACATCATCAACGATTGAAAGTTCTTTTGTCTCTTCCTTTTTTACTGCTCTATACTTACCACGCATTAATTTTACGATACAATTTTAATATCACATCAAGTAGTTAAGTGTAAATTGAAACATACGTCATCACTAGATAAACCACTCGTAAAAAATCATTCCAGTATACCCTTCATAAAAATATAATTTATGAGATTGTTTCTTGGAGTATCTAGAACGTTGACTCCTTATATGAAGGGCCTTTCTTATGTTCTAAAAGCAGTTTTTGTAGTCATAATTCTGAGTTTTATGATCATGATTGAGTTAACTCATTGTGCTTTCATTCTTGTTTATTTTCACATAAGACAATTTTCATTTGTTTCTGTTGATTTGTTTCTAATTTTCCTTGTATATTGTCGTTTCTATATTCTAAAACCAGTTCTATTACTCATAATTCCGAGTCATTAGGTTAACGCATTGTGCTTTTATTTCCGTTTTTTTATGCACAAGACAATTTTCATTTGTTTCCAATCAACCGGCCTCTCCAGTCTGGCGCTGGCATACTGATTAAAACCCTACAGTGTTACACTCGACAAATAGTGGATGGAGTCTGCGTAAGCGTTAGCACCCATCCAGATTCCACTCAAGGAATGGTGAATCGGAACACTCAACTCCGAACGCTTTAGTTTATAGAATGAAGAACAAATCGCTATCAATAACCCTTTAGAATCTTAACCGGTGTTATGTTATGGAAAAGAGAATCGGTTGACATTTAATAGTATTACACGTTACTTTGCGGAAATACATAACCAAAATTATTTTTTAAACACTACTTTGCAACTAATTTTCGCTAATCAATGTTATGTCGCAGTCACATCAGCTGTCAATGTTAGACCCTTCACCAACATGCAAAAACATCTTGACGTTTCGCCTTTTCACGTGACATCCTCGGGAGACGTGTTAGCGTTAGCATTGATTAGCGGAAATTAGTTGCAATGTTTGAAAAAATTTTGGTTATGTATTTAACTTTTCAAAACAATTGTATTCTTGCAAAATAACCACATTGTCTCTCTTATCGTTCTGTTAATTTCCATATTATCTGTTATCGATATTGTGCGTCGCAATTCCAATTGTTAACGTTTTTTTATAGATTTGACTTCAATGTTAAGTAAAGAGCGTACTTCAGATAATACACAAACGCGCATTGAATCAACCTAAACAGTTCTATATAAATAAGCGTTTATATAAGTTTTCTTATAATTTATAGCCAATGATGTCCAGTTTTTTTGAGTACTTCCGAAGTCAAATGTAGTTGTAGAATCATTTGACATGTACATAGTAAATGAGCCCAATATAATATTTTGAGTTTATTTTTAAAATTAGGCGTTCTTAAAGCCTTCAAAGTTAATTATTGTTAAAAAGGCTCACATGAAGCAGAGTTCCGTTTCCTTCACTTTCCACTTGGTTGGCTTCACGACAGACACCCTAATGCTAATGTATCGAAGGTACGAGCAAGGAAGCGCCGTCGACTATCCATTGTTGTTATTCATCCTGATCACGAACCAATACTAAACGTGTGACTTAATTCGAAGCTTTGTATGTAAATTGTGTCTACTATGGTGGTTTGTATACAATACAAAAACATGGGAATTATCTGTCGGTGATTAAGATTGGTCCAATGCAAAATATCTTAAGTCGACTTTTTTTATTACCAGTAGGTGTTTTTTTTTAAAACTAGAACCTGCTACCGCATAGAACTAATTGTAGGTAGCAGTTATACTCTGCTAGTTTCAAGCTGGTCATGAAACGCGACCGGGTCACTTCAGTTTCACGTATTCAGCTTCCTTGTCGCCTTTCGGGATCAGTTTGGAAGTGACCAGGTATAACGAGAGGAGCGTGAGTCAAGTCGACAGCGGAGGCTACTGCTGCCTGTAGAAATCCATCTGTAGTAGCAATTGTTTTCGTTCATGGACTGCACTCTAAAGGAGAATGTCCATTTTTTGGCCCACTTGATACCTAATAGCTTGGTAACAAAACAATATTCTAAAATAATATCTTATTTTTTATTGATTCATTTTAATTATATTAACACATCATTTACCAATCAATATACGATGTTTAATTGGTTAAAAAACATATGTCTTTAATTATTAATTTTAAAATAATAATAACTATTTTGTAAAAAAATTTAAACTGATTAGTATTAAGGACTACTTCCTTATTATTATTTTTTTTACAAAATTAACTAAAAATCATCGACGACCTCGAGAAAAAAAATTGTCTTAGGCGAATGGGCTTTACAATGTCCTTTACATCAGGACGGCAGACTGGGTTAATAAATATCTACGGCCTGCTCTTATAAAAGTTATCAATAAATTGATATTTCTCGCTCGTAATAAATTTCCAAAATAATCCCAAGTATGTGCAAAATGTACCGCCAAATACTCGAATCTAATCTTGGCAGCTGCGAAATGAGGTCGTATACAATTTGTATTAGATCTGCATGTGTTTGACATTAGGTGAATTCATTGCTATTTTAGTCTGTCGTTTTGACTTGATTAACATGTGTACATAATCGATATACCTACCTTATTAATTATATAGTGAACCTACACATTACTAGTACGTATTTTTCTTAGTAGTCCGGCATGTGACTAAATAGAGAGACACACGCGAAGACAACTACTACCATAGCGATAAGTCTACAGGTAGCACTCACTTCCTGCACTGATCGGACGACGTGGTGGCAGACCCCAGACCATCCGGGGCTAATAACCATCATCAGTCAGCCTACCACTCATTTATTATTGTATTTCTTATAAGTGTAAAATAAATTATCAATTTTTTAGATGAGAAAAGCATATGTTATTCATGTTCATATTTATGTTCTTAAAATAAGTCTTGACAACGAGATAACCGCGGACGTTTTTATTCCATCAGCGCTCTCCAGTGTTTGCTATTGGAGGGGAGAACCGCACGTGCTCACTCATTAGGGACTCTCAAATCGGGATCGACAAAACGAACATGACGACTCGTTATGGAAGACATTTCTTTTCGTATTCTAATTTTGAACTATATTCGGTACTTGCCCAAACTAATAGGTACACATTAGTAATTTTGAACGAGCAATCGATCAAAGGGAGTTCAGTGGAAGAAAACATACCATTCTTTATGAAATATTTAATACGCTTAGAAATCAATAAATTCAGATCCATAGCGGTTTTGAGACGATATTTTAAATGATTCCTCGTCGTGCTTCTCAAAGTTACTCGCGTCTCCTGGATTTTTACACTTTGGTAGAAAAGGAGGGTGCGTTCTACAGTTTAGAATTGAATCCCATTCTATACCTCTGAACCATTTGTGATTCTTGTAATCCAGGACTCCTTCTTTCATTACACCGAACCTCTTTGTAATATCTACTTGTAGTATATTTTTCAATAAGTCTCTCAAATCACTATTGAAATGAGAAGGGCATCTATACTTCCCTGCAACTATTTTCTCGTATGTCTTCATCGGTTCATTTGCATAAAACGGTGGATAACCAGCATTCATCTCGTACAGTAGGACTCCGAAGGACCACCAATCGACAGAAAAACCGTAGCCCTTGCTTAAAATTAATTCTGGCGCTAAATATTCAGGAGTGCCGCACAGTGTCCAAGTGCGTCCTTGCAGTATTTTGCAGAAACCGAAATCGGTTATTTTTAAATATCCATTTCTGTCTATTAAAATATTTTCAGGTTTCAAGTCGCGATATATTAAATTACAGAAATGAAGGTATTCTAAGGCTAAAATAACTTGACTCGCATAAAACTTTGATGTGGTCTCGTCAAACTTTCCTAATTTGCGGAGATGTGCGAACATTTCCCCACCACATACAAAAGGCATTACGAAGTAAACATAGGAATTGTCTTTAAAGCTAAACTCCATTGATACGGTGAATGGGAATTTTATGGCTTCTAATACACGTTTCTCATATAAAGTGTGATCTAATTGTTTTGTTTTAATTATCCTTTCTTTCTCCAAAACTTTCATAGCATAATGTTTGTTGGTTGATGCATTTTTCATCAAGATCACTCTTCCGAAAGCTCCGGAACCCAACGTTCTGACTTTTTCAAGATCTTTGAACTCTAAATTGAATTTGGGCCTTTTGCACCAACGTTCTATGAATTCGTTTCTCAGTTGAGTTAGATACTTTGAATATAGTTGCTGTTGTTGCACTGAATATCCATCTTTATCAATTAGTACACCGCTCGCTTGAGGACCTACTTTAAACGTTGTTTCCTTCGTAGATACATGACTTCTGGAATACATATTTAATATAATTTTATTACATGACATTTACATGACTTAAACAACCACATAGATTAAGTTTTTTTTTAACTTTGTAAACCTAAAACTTACATGTAACGGACACACCTACAAAGGCGAACACAAATTTCCATTGTAAGGGACCGATATTTCTTATCGAAAACACCGGCGGCATCTATCAGGGTTTGTTTGTAACGACGACATGAGGGGTGAAAGAACTGAATAGAGGGAGCCAGACTATAGGGAGGGAATCAGCTGTGTTTAGGGTGGCACGCCATATCGGCTGGTTCCGCGACGGGAATATTGATCAGAGGGCGCCCATATGACTATAGTACACCGAGTAAAGTTTAATCTCGTTAATTTATTATTGAGTTAAAATGTAATTATACTGTTGGTTTGATACTGATTGGTTTTATTGTTTAACCCAAATTTTTAAATGATAAATTAGCTTAATTGAAGATTGATAAATTTATCTAAAATATGTCACATATTATACGAGTATTTATTGTGTAGGTATGTTAATTTTTTGATTGAATTTTTACTAGCTGTTACCCGTAACTTCGTATGCGTATAATTAGTATTATGCGTTCCCGTTCCATGCTTCCACGTTAATAAAAAGATAGTTCTAAACTTTCCAAAATAAACGTCCAAAAAAAAGTATCTTATAACGTATTCTAGCCTATAATCTAGACCTTTATATTAAAGCATTATTGGGGGACAAACAAACATATTTTCATATTTATATATTAGTATAGATACAACATAGATGTTTGTAAACAAATGAAATATGTGAGTCGAAATCGCCAATTCACTTCATTTAAAAGATTATCGGTATTATTATTTGGTGTTCGACCTTAATTTTCTCGTTTATCAAACGAAATGGACTTGTGCCAATAACGTCTACTGTTGTAGCTTGTCTTTAGTTATATGTAGATAAACTTCACATATAAACGGCGAATGGTAAAAAAAAATTTAAAAAATTGTGAATTATATCTAAATTTATTTCTATTTACAAAGGACAATGCCCATTTTTGGGCCCACTTGATATTTATTAGTTTATTAACAAAACAATATCCTAAAATAAAATCTAATTTTTCATTAATTTATTTCAATTATATCAACACATCCTTTACCAATCAATAGACTTCCGTGAAGACAACAGAATTCCGTTATCTCTGCCTATCCCTGTGGGAAAAAGGCGTGACAATTGTACTGTATTGTATTGTATTGTAGACAATGTTTAATTACATAAAAAATAGATTTAATCAATTATTAAAGCATCATTTAATATAATAATAACCTCAAATATTGCATTATAAAAAGTCTAATTACACTGATTTAGAACTGATTATTAATAAGGAGTGTAAAATTTTTCTACAAAAAAATAAAAATTATCGACAACCTCGAGAATAAAATTGTGGGCCCATTTCTCTTGGGTGAATTGCCATTGTCTTTTTGGAATCCATTTAACTACAGAGTTCAGCATAGCTCTGTCTAGAGAAGAAATTATTCCGATCCATTCATAAAACTCAATTGAATGGTCATCAAACATAAAATCGTTTCGAGATGACTCTTACTCATCTTAAAGTCATATTAAATTACAGTCACTTACTATTCAATTATTACATTAGGAAGTGAGTTAGATGACTGAAGATGATGATTACCAATGCCATGACTGCTTCTATTCAAACATTCATGGCCGACGGCTATATGTATTACTGGTACCGTTACAGACAGGAAATCACAAATATAATTAATTTGTATCAAAGAAGTATACTTTTAGTGATGATTGGAGTTATTAGCGAAGATGATTTAACTAAATTAAAAGGCGGCTCACAATCGCGTCTATTTTGTTTAATTTAATCCGATGTTTCGAAAGCTTTGCAGTCGTTTCATTTATACCTATTCATTTTCTAAGAATGACGTACTTGCATAAAAATTTGTCTAAATTTAGGCCAATTGCGTCGTTCTAATTGATGTTAATGTCTGATGGGATGACCTTGTTGAATGAAAATTTTACAATAACTAAAAATTAATTTTTGCGAGCTCAAGGACAGTTTTGTGACCGGAGGAGAAAGCAGTATGTTGAGGTGGTTGGGAGGGGATGAATGAAAGGAGATTAACTAAAAAGATTTATTGTGCGAAAGTGGATGGCATGTCGGAAGAGAGCACCCTAGGAAGACTTTTATCCGGCAGACGGTCAACTGCTCTGAAAGGGTCAGGTGAGAAGCACCCTCAACCGACGAGCATACATAGTATGTAGAGAGAGTAGTCGCTAGCGTTCCATAGTTTCTGCCTACCCTAGTGGAAACAGGGCGTGAGTTAAGTGAGTAAGTAAAAACTGCTTCCAATCCTATCGCAAATCTAATTCGAAGGCGCTTGTTCGTTTTTTGAAGAAAACCGTTTCCAACTAATTTCATAATGTTTTTATTATGTAGTGTTGTGCAAATAACTAGTTGTAATTCAATATACGATAGATATGTTGTCATAACGGCATCCGATCGGGGGCACAAGATTGTTTTTGTACATATTATCACTGTCTTATGGTCAGTTATAACAATGACTCGCTTTGTGCATGCTAATGAAGCTCTCTACATTTTTGATTGACAATAAATTATATTTCCATTTCAAGGTGTTGTCTGCGTCTCGCATGTAAAACTGTCTATTTGATCATCCGTTTGTTGATACTGTTATTTTAGTTTTTTTTTCTTCTAGACCATTCTCTATTGTTCAGATTATATTCCGCAGTGCGGATTCGAAAAGTGGGAATCGATAGGTCCGTCTCAGGTATAGCGTAACACTGCAGCAGACACGCGTCGTCTGTTAGTATGTACAGATCTATTCGGCGGGGCTACCGGTCAAGGTTGAGGAGGCCCCCCCTTATCGCGTCTTGGCATTACATCAAGCTTGGCGCAATATACGTTAATGTTAGATAACTTCTTGTGTACATTTATTTAATTATTTAGTATATTTTAATCATTTGTTACCCTTTTTTTGCGTGGGGGGAATCTTTTATAGATGCCTCACCGTCTCGGGGAAGACGACAAGGTTATGTCGGACTCCCCGGCACTCTCCAATACCGGGTATGCACGGCTAAAAACCCCACGGTGTCCCTCTCTACGTCATATGGTGAGGTCACGGGCACGCTTTCGCATTCATCCGCGACCCCACCGACGCTTGGCCGTTAGGCCCCACCTCATAGGGAAGAAACACCATTCCAGCCAAGTAAATGAGCGGCAGTCCAACCCCGGGACTGCCGCTCTTGGCCCGGGGCGAAGGAGATAACGCTTGGTACTCCACTATCGCCTCCGCCCACGCGATGAAGGGTGGTCTCTCACTCAGGTCTTCTCTGAAAGCAAAGTGTGACCCGAGGAGAGACCCCACCTTGCTGGTTTTGGTTCGCGCCGGGGTACCTACCCTCTATCCACCACCTGAAGACGCGCCCGATGGGAGACCAGCAACTCCAACAGTTCCTCCCATACGACACTGTCACTCATGGTCAAGGGACCGCGAGCTACGGGATCATTTGTTACCCTGCCTATCGGACTGATGATAGTTATTGGTCCAGTCTGACGTCCTGCCGTAGTACCACCACTTTAGAATGTAACACCCGTGATGTGACCTTGTCGCGGAGTCATAGGATTGTGCACTGTCATTCTAGATGATGCATATTCGTCTCCTCAGGCCAGCATTGTGGAGGCTTTCCGTTTATGGATCTCACTCTGGCTTTACATCAGGTGGAGTGTTGTCATATGCCGAGCAACAATTAAAAAAAATAACACCGTTTACTTTATCTTCGTTTACCTTAAACCATTTTCCTTTCTTTGCTATAATGGTAATAATATTGTAGATCCGTGTAAGGATAGATGCCATATTTAGAACGTATGGCGGTTTTATTTCGAGGACACATCAACACTAGAAAAACTAGGTTTACAAACCCGTTCTATAAAACGTTCGAAGATCCATGCGGTTTATCAATACGTTTGTCTAGTATGTGTAACAAAACCTAATCTTTGAAACAAGTTAAGTTTTGTCTTGGTATGTTCTATTTTAGCCCTAATTAGCACATCCCATCCATATTTCGAGCTGATTATTTACAACTGATAAATTGTAATTACCAAGTTCGTTAGATATTAATTATAATAAAAGGAGTGTGCATTGTCAATCTGGATGGTGCACATTCGTCTCCTCAAGCCGGCATAGCGGAGGCGACTGCTGCCTGTAGTTCATGTACGGCACTTTAGCTTTACATTAGGAAGTGTTATCATATGCCGAGCTACAATTAAAAAAGTTATCACCTATATTTTTTATATGTAACCATTATAAAACCTTTTGTGAAAATTGATTTAGTTTTTCCTTGATGCAGTTATCGGATTATAAAATAAAAGGTTTAGTATGTTAGTCTGTTTTTATATCTGACAACTCATCAAAGTCTTATCATTAATGGACTTTTGAGGCTTATAACTGAGGTTAAAATCTGATGTCTGACTAAAATTATAAATAAATAGACCCTGAAGCAAGATTACTTTTCGGGTAGTGATGCAAGAAGATTTTTATATCGATGAAAACATTGAGATTTATATCGACACCAGAGAAATATCGATATAATTTGTCAAGGAAAAAAAACACATTCTAATTCAACTTATATTGCAATAGAAGTATTTATTATCTGCGGACCCCAAAAACATAGCCTATTTCTGGTTTGTGTGACCGCAGCACCTGTCTTTTTTAAAAAGCAAAATTTCCTGATATAATTATATCACAGGGTATACAGCAGTAAGCTCTGGTTTTGAAAAAACCAACGCGTTTGACAGGCACTGACGAGGCAACTATGATCACGTCTGGAATATCGATATCATATTATATAAAGCTCGATTACCACTCACTGACTGACTCACTGACATATATTATGAAGCACTTGCCGGGGGGTTAGCGAGATGATTCTTTTTGGGGCGTATAGAGGGCGGTCCCGGGACCTCAGGAAAACCTCGACTTTGACCGGAAGTGGACTCTGGACCGGAAGCGATACCGATATCTCGGCAACGTAACGAGGTAGGGCACAATGGCCGGAACAAAAGTCGTAGGGAATGCCCTCTAATATCGAAATCCATAATTTGTTTTTTCAAAAAAATTTTTTTTTTCAAAACTACCCGAAAAAAAAACTTTTTCAGCGCCGCGAAGCGCGCCCAAAAAACTAGTAATCGATATATTGTTACAACTCTATTTATGAGTGGTTATGTAACTCCGTAACCCCTGGCATTTGGGCTGTTGTCAATCGAAAATTTGCTTGTGCGTCACTCAAAGCCTGCCCTTTATCCGTAAGCCCTTCCTTCGTCATCTAAAAATACTATTTCACCTTTTTACATTAAAAATGCCCAGCCTTACCGAGGGAAACGATCAATACAGCTATGTTATGAATAGCTTTTATGGTTGCTTTTATTATGATGGTCTTTGGGTAATTTGCACTATGTATTTGAGAATTTGCACACTTTGTTTGACAATGTATTTGAGATACAAGAGGGCAGTGATTACTACTAGAAAATATTCATGAATTATGAATTACGTAGCGCGAAAAAGCACCTTCTTGGGCCGGTATAGTGACGGCGACTGGTACCTCCGTGTGTTGCGGTTCTTTAGTCGTCAGTGTTCATGGATCTCCACTGTGCTTACCAACAGGCCAGTCGACGTCTCATGTCCCGTCAATATAAAAAACAATACTGAACGACTGATAAACTTCTACTTGATATAACTGCGAATATTATCTTAATCTAATAGGTTAATGTTAACTTTTATGACTTAATCCATAACTATTAAAGCACGTATAAACTATTTCAATATTTACAAAACGATGCAATTTTACGAGCCAATTCCTGGGAAGAAACGAAAGCAACTGAAACACGGTTCGCGTATGTTTACTTCGTGGAAACCACAAATGTTATCGTAATAATTTAATTCGATACTCGTAAGTTTTGCTTTTATATTTCGATGTCGACTTATTTGCCTAATTAATTTGTTACGAATTCGCGGATTTAATTAGAACCTAAGACCACGTGGGGGAGCCACATGGACGATTTTATATGGTGAAATTAACCCAACTTTTATTACGTAGCAACTTACTTGTTTTTAGGTTTAGCTTATATTTCTTGATCCTCGCCTCCTTCTCCTTTCGACTCTTAAAGCATTCTGTATGCATCAAATGGTGCATAATCTCCACCACGCCACAGAAGTCACTGCTAGGGCTGTCTGAAATTGTCACCTTTATGGTCACTAACGAGAGGAGTATGCACTGTCAGTCTAAGATGGTACTCAAGCCGGCATAGTGGAGGCGACTGCTACTGCTGCTGCACAGGTTTCTCTGTAGCTTTACATCAAGCGGAGTGTTGTCACATGCCGAGCTACAATAATAAAAAAAAACTTTGGTACACTATAATAACCCGTACAATGTAGAATTGTAAACATTTGTGCAGTTGTGCAGTTCGTCAGCATAAGAAGTGACTCACGAATAATCTTGTATTCATACATCTTATTTATAATTCTCAACGGAAACTGAGTCTATCTGTATAATGATTAGTTAGAAGAACTACAATCATTGGTCTTTAGTATTATTGCATGCGTCTTTCTTCTACTATATTTATTCATGGTTTTAATTTTATTCGTCCGTATAACTACATAATGGTGGTTATTTTTTTTTCGCTTTTGCCGGCTTGAGTAAACGAATGCTGGTTACTTCCAGATAGTCCTGAAACACGACAGGTCACTATGGGTAGTTCACTTGAAAGTGGATGCACTACCCCGGGACGGTGTAGTCTGGGTAATAACCATCATTAATCTGCTTACCACGTTACTTAATTAACATTTTCATAAATATTTGTTGTTTAAAAGGGAAAATAGCAGCTTAATAACGTATTTACAATAAAATAGGGAAGGATAATTGAACCGTTTAATTATCCTTGAAGATAGGTAATATTCATTACGTGAACTATGGTTGAGACCCGTGTTCAAACCTAGCTAATTCTGACCGGTACCAATGTAACTTTGTTATATGTACTTTGGTCGCTTAGTGTCTATAGGCACTATTAAAGAGTGGTAGGCAGACTGATGATGGTTATCTGTCCAGTCTGCCGTCCCGGGGTAGTACCACCACTTTCGAATGTAACACCCGTGAAGTGATCTTGTCGCGTTTCGGGAATAGTTTGAAAGTAGCCAGGTATAACTAGTGGAATGCACACTGTAAATCTAGATGGTAGATGCTCGTCTCAAGGCGGCATAGTAGAAGCGACTGCTGCCCGCACATGTTTCTCTGTAGTAGCAGTTGTTTCCATTCATGAACCGCACTCTAGCTTTACATCAGGCGGAGTGTTGTCACATGCCGAGCTACAATATAAAAAAACAGTTTTTTTTTGTTTATTAGTAAACTTGTAGTAAGAAAATCGTTAAAATTAAAACTATTAAATCGATGTTATTCATCAATCATTTTTCAAAAGCACTCTTGGAGCTCGTCACGTTTAAGTATGCAGCCTCATCTTCATTGTGCAGAGGCGTGCCCTCTTCACATTAATTCTTAGATGTCTCCTTTGTAATAGCCACAAGCTTGCGTCTCTGTCGTGTATTAAAAAAAGCTTCTTTTTTTGTTTTCATCACAACATTGTATGAAAAGATCTGCTACTATACTTTAGCAAGATGAACTCTTTTTGTTTTTTGCGACTAGTTTTTTCTTTTCATGCGAGTAGGATTTTTTCTGTACAATCAATTTGGAAGTAACCAGTTATACCGAGAGGTGTATGCACTGTCAATCTGGATGGTGCACGTATTCAGCGAAGGCGACTGCTGCCTGTAAAAAATTATCTGCGGTAGCAGTTGCTTCTGTCCATGGACCGTAGTCTAGCTTAACATCAAGCGAAGTGTTGTCGTATGCCGAGATACAATAAATATATCCTAAGAGTTAGATAATTCTTAAGATATTCTTTTATAAGACGATATAATCTTTCTTTCGAGCATTTAGCAAACAATTTAGAATTTGTTTCTAGAAATGAATGGAAGAAACGATAATTAAACTTTTGAAACAACAAAATACTTTTACAATTACTGTCACAATTTGAGAGTCATAGACATCAACTTGTTTTTATTTCCTTCGTAAGGCATTGGCCATACGCAATCATAGACAAATCAAATAAATAACATTTCTTTATATTCTTATAAAAATTACATATTTTTTAGGTTTTCATTAGGCATCGTTACCCCGTAAAACACATAGGTACCTTGTGGCAATGCTAATTAATCTCAATCCTTATGCATTTTTGAGTGCAATTTCGTTTCAAATGAGGACTGTATGGTGTAGTGGAAAGCACTACTCGCTAATTAGTACAACGTTACAAAGTGGCCGTGTCCTACTTTTTTCAATAAGTAATTAGGTATGTTTCTGCTTTTCTAGTTTTCATTTTTATTGTACATTAACATACAGAAGGCGTGGACTAACTGCCGAAGAAACCTACATTCAATAGCAATAATTCTGGTCGGTGTCAATGTAGCTTTGGCCTCATCTCATCCTTATTAACGCTCATACCTTTTGAATCTCTCAGTAAATATGGAGATGGATAACAATTCTCACGGAAACGATTTTGTAAAGGAAACCAGTTTGTGTGCATTCTTGCTCCATTGACTGCTTGCTGGCATACATTTTGTGGACCCAGAGGTCGAATATTTGAAGTAATCTTTAACGCCGAAGCATTTATTATACGAAGTTCTTTGAATATATGTAATTCATGATTATTAGAATAAATTTAATTCTCACGGCTTAGAATTTATTTATTTAGATTCAGCGACAGTTGGCGGCACAACTTTAAATAGGTACATATTTTAAAAAGAAGATATTCTTGCTCCGTTACTCAAAGACTGGCGTGCTGTCAAAACAATCCAATTGTCTTTATTGAGTTAAACGAAGCGTGTGTGACGTGTATTGAACGATTCGTTTAGTGACGAATAAAGGCATTGATCATTTTATTTTGTAGAATTAAATTAGGTACTAAAGAACCTATACTTGGTGTCCTTGAGCTAGAATATCCCAAACAACGCGATAAGAAATCGTTGCGAGCTCAAGGACGATGTTATGACCAGAGTGGAAAGAGGTATGTTGAGGTGCCGAAAGTGTAGGAAGGGAGCGCCCTAGAAAGACCAGATTGGTCAGCTGTTCGGAAAGAGTCAAGGAGGAGCGTGCATCTCAACCCGCGTGCATACATGAGAATAGTATTAAATGTGGTGAAAGCGAAAGTGGTATATAGCGCTCCATAGTATCTGCCTACCCCGTTGGGACAGTGCGTGCGCTTAGTAAGTATACTTGGTTTAAAACTGGCAACAATATAATCGTGAATGAGCATTATAGTACCACCCCTTCGAGGTACTTCGATCTTTGAAGGTATCCAGTCGGGTTCCGCATCGGCTTAGTCCTTAGCACTCGTCTCATCAAGCCGGTTATAGCGGAGTTGATTGCTGTCTGCAGTAATTTTTCTGTGGTTAACTTGACATCAGACGAAGTACATCACAAGTTGTAAATTAAAAAAGTATGTTTAGAACCTGTGCGTTTTAACTTCTGCTCTGTTATGTTCTGGCTTCATATAGATTTTGTCGCATTAGCTAAATTGGTGTTACTTGGTATTTAGGAATAAACAAAGCTCACCAACATTGTTTTACATGGAATGAAACGACATTCCACGCGAGGTTAATAGCTATAGAAGTTCTGACTCACCGCGCCCCCGAGGAAATATAACTCTTTAGCTTGATTCATTTCCTTTAAAAAAGAACTCTGGAATAATTAACATTTTTTTCTTGTATTTTAATTTCCTGCTTCCCTTTTAAAAGTCACTGTTATTATACTAGATTAGGTATCTCGTATTTCTTGATAAGTAAAACCCATTGATTGATTTATCTAAGTTTACACAGAATAGCCTATTATTCATACATAACATTTATCAAAGCTCAAATACCACTGACTTACTCATTGGCATCATTCTTGAAGCACTTACCAGGGGTTAGCAAGGTGTAACTTTTCGAAACGCCTCTGTGACCTCCGAAAGATCCGATTTTGACTGAAAGTGACAGCCATATCTCTGAAATGAAGCTGAAAATAGTAGGTAATGTCATCTTATATCAATCCCATAAAATTTTTCGAAATCTGACAAAAATAAACAAAACTTCTCACGAACGGTCGGAGCGTGGAGAAAGGTATTCCTCGTGCGCCCGCGTATGCTCGTGGCGCTCACTCAGCCCTGCGGGTGTGTTTTTTTTTATTATCCGTGGCCATGCACGCGAAGCGGCGTTAAACATCTATTTGTACTTAAAGATAAATATTATCTTACAGATAATCAAATTTCAGTCAAAAACGTTGTTTATTTAAATATCATTGTTCGAAAATTCATTCATAATTTGTTATTTTTTCTCATGACTTGACTGTCTTTGTTAAGTCTATTGTCAACCCACATTGAATAGGTATTAGGGATGCTCGATATTTGGCTTTGTATGGTGTCGCAAAGTATTGTTATTGATTGTATCGATAAAATAAACAAATATTTGTATCATTATTTAGATATCTATTAGATTCTAATAGTTCCGCCTATCCCTGTGGGAAAAAGGCGTGACAATTGTATTGTATTCTAATAGTTCTAGCTTGGTACAGCCATTTATATAAAAAATGCAAAATAAATACAAAATTCTACAAATGAATTGACCTTTTTACTATAGAAGAAAAAATATAAAAGTATTGTAAAAAATATGTAATATATAGTGCATCTGCAAGCGTGGAATTTAATAAACTCCTTGGATTTTAATTCCAGTGGTTTGCGGTCCAAGTAAGTTGATATAACTAGTGGTCGAGTCGACGAGCGACTAACATTTGCTTATGCGAGATAAGAAAATTATGTAATAAGGGGGAAGAAAATTGCTCTTAATTTGATACTAGAGATATGCACCATTATTATTATTATTATTTTTTGCAAATTTATTCACTCTGATTTTTTTTAAACGTTTTTGTTTTAATGCCTCTAGTTTTGATAGTAGGTACTTGTATCAGGCAGTCATTAAGATTTAAACAAATCTTAATGATCACAGGTTCAAACCTTCTACCGCTAGAGCACGACCGCTCTGTTGCCGCTAATTGATGCGTCACTTAAAGTTGGATTACTTGTCTTTCCATACTAATAATCTTAATACACGTAGCTTTGTTAATTAGGTCTCCAATATTCAAACACGAAGTGCATGAAAGAACTTTTAATTCCAGCAAAGCTCGCATCGAATCCTAACTCGTAATATTTTTTTATTTTTATTTTAGCACGTAATATGACCGCACTCCGCCTGATGTTAACCTAGAGTGCGATCTATGAACGGAGGTGACTGCTGTCAGAGAAGGGGATCTACAGACAACAGTCGCATCCGCTATGCCGGCTTAATGAGATGCCTCTTCACACTGCGCTTGAAGGATCCCATGTTATAGGAAGGGGGAAAGACATGGCTGGGAAGGTCATTCCACAATTATCCGGATAATACATTCGGTTGATATCCAGATAGCAAACTCTACACTATTAAAGAGTGGTAGGCAGACTGAAGATTGTTATTAGCACAGTCTGCCGTCCTGGGGTAGTACAACCACTTTAGAATGTAACACTCGTGAAAAAACCTTGTCGCGCTTCATGGACAGTTTGAAAGCAGCCAGGTATTGCGAGAGGAGTGTGCACGTTCGTCTCCCTGCTCGTAATGATTACTCTGTAGTAGTAGTTGTTACGTTCATGTACCGCACTCTAGCTTTACATTAGGCGGAGTGTTGTCATATACCGAACTACAATATTATTATTTTTAAATTCGGAGAAGTTTTGTTTTATAGATATAAAGATATGGATTCCATTTTAAAATTACAATAACTTGCTCTTCATGAAATTAGTCACGCGATATGTTTTGCTATTCAACAATTTTCATAGATTAACCTAATTGGGTTCAAAGGTCATCGTTATTTAGTTCCATGACAATAGCTATAATTAGTTGTATTGTTCGAGTTTTAAAAAAAAAAAACTTTCTTCTAAGTTTTACCTAAAACATTAATTAAAGTAGTGGTCGGGTGTAGCGAGAGGAGTGTACCCTGCCAAACTTGATGATGCGCTTCGTCTTCTCCAACACAGCGGAGGTGAATGCTACTTGCTGCGCTCACGTGTAGGTTAGCGGAGCATCTATGTGAGAAGCACATGGGTTCGACTCCCACCTTTAGGCTATGTGTGCTGTGTAGTTTTTTCTGTAGCAATAAATATGCATTATTTTTTTTAAATTTTCTTTAATAAATATTATTAACAATTTTTTTCTTTTGTCAACAGATCTGTCTAAAAATCGGTTCTCCGAAGTCCCAGATGAGGTTACCACATACATCTTCCTGGAGAAGTTGTTCCTCTCGCAGAATGCTATTAGGACCGTCCCAGACGGTGTTGGGTGTTTACAGTCCCTCACATACTTAGATCTTAGGTAAGTCATAGTCATCATATTGTAAAGGTGTGCACTGTCAACTTCGATAGTGCATATTCGTCTCCTCAAGCCGACATAGCGGAGGCGATTGCTGCTAGTTGCCAATAGCTATCGATATTTTCGTTTTGTAGAATTAATATACATACGTACCTAGATAATAATATATTTATTAAGTAAGCAGGTATTATGCTTTGTCAATTTTTTTTTAATAGTAATTTTAAATTTATGCCTTTGGTCTGAATATCAACAAGTGTGTGCGTAAATCGCACAAAAAAAAAACTTATTTTGCCTATTATGTATTTTTAAATTACCTACCTATATTAGAAAAAATGCTAGGTTACAACCCCAAACTGTTACAGTACGAAAAATAACATACTATCCTCTGATCCTATTGTCAAATACTGAGACAAAAAAAAAACGCGTTTAACGTTATATTCAAGTTTAAATGACGTCATACGGCTGTACTCCCATCAAAAGGTGTGATCATCAAAATCATGGGTGAAGATACATGAAGAAAATGCATATCTTGTAGATATGCAAAACAATAAAAACTAAAAGGAAATATATCAACTGAGCCTATTATTATTTTTGGCTTTGTTGCAATACCGACATCAGATTCATTTTTACTGATATCTTATTTCTCTCGGGTACAGCCTTTAAATGCGGTAAGAGGGATAATAAAAATAACTTATCAGCGTCTTCAGTATCATTTTTTGACGACATGTCCGTGTCTACATCTGCAAACACGAAGTCATTTCTTGACTTATTTGGCGTTCCTTCCAGTTGTTCCGGCGTTTCGTCCATCGAGACTTCGACCTGACTTTGAGATTGATAGACTTCGTAATCGTTATCTTCTGCCGATACGTCTTCATCGTCCGATGATTGTACACTTGATAAGGAGATCTTTTCTTTCTTTATCCACTTCAACGGTCTTTCTTCCGTATCAAAATCGTTATTTTTCTTCAGCGTTTTAAAATCTTTTTCTTTTAATAGAAATGCCATTTGGCTTAAATATATGTATGGTCGTTTTGTTTGAGGATTATTGATATATTTAAAGAAACAGTCTCGCAATCCCTTCCATTTCTTGTGTAATTGGTACTCTGAAATGTAATAAAAACGTATGTTAGTACAATTTTTTTTCTTGTAAATGAAATAGTTTATTAAGTAATAACAAACAATTAGGTTATAACTAATACTAGATAAACACACAATGTTTGTTGAATATCCTCAAAAATAAATTTTCAAGGATAATCCTATATTTTATATTATTTCAATGAGTTACTAACTTGCAGCGATCTGTCATAGTTTTCACTTTCGTTAACAACAATTATTAGTCTACTTTAGACTTTATTGCTTGGCATTACAGTGTATTTATGTGTAACAGTGAATGAAGTTGTCAAATAAACTTCATTTATAATTTGATCAACAAAAAAATAATTATTGGAAGCTCGTTATTATTATTCTGATTCATCTATGCGTTATAAGTTTAGTCAAATATACTCAAAGGACTCAAGATTATAACGGCACGGATGAAACTCGCCGCGCGGCGTTAAAGCTACATGTATGTGTATTAATGTGTATGTGCTACGTGCTCACCTAATTCTTTTTGCTCGCTCTTTGTAATATTCTCAGTGGACGGGTTTAACGACGCGGCGACTTCTTGCCATAGTTTGTCTCTTCTAGATTTGCGTCTGTGATCTTCGCATGTCCTGTCCCATAAACCGGGTCGTTTCTTCACTTCTTTTATGAGACTTTCGGGATCAAATTCAAACTGCATTATTTTATGCATTTAGAACTATCGGGCGAGTTTTATATCGGACGAACGGCCTCGCGCCGAAGCGGTTGTCGAGCGACTGAATCGCCCCGCGCCGCGTTCCCCTCGCGCGATTACAGCATGGCGTCCTAAACGCGCTCGCCCGGCTGTACTGCCGAACAAACACGTGCATAGCGACCGACCGCGACGACACCGCTGCGCCGACGAACGGGCGGCGATAGAAGCAAGCTTGTGTGCGCAACAACCGCGATTTTTGAATTGACGTTTCGTGCGTTTCTGACGCGTCTTTTATTTTAATTTCTATTTTTTTTTTAAGGTTTTGAAGTTGCTTTATTAAAAACTAAATAAAAGTTGTATGTTTCTAAGATTAGATTTTCACATACAATTGGTATATTTTTGAGACAATACCGAATAAATAGTTTACCTTAATAGTTTGGAATAATTATTAATTACTAACGTTAGTATACCTACTAAATCTACTAATGAATTGTGACCCCGTTTTTAAATAGACCATTTATCACATACATTGTAGCATCGTATTAAACACGCATTGTTTGATCCATTTATTAATCTAAAAGAGATGATAATTATAGGTATTTATTTATTTTTATTTTACAATTTTTAGTTTACAAAAACAAGGAGTTTTTATAGGTTTATAGGAAGTATTATAGGTTATTATATAGGTATTAATTACATACTCGTCTAATTTCAATTTAAAAAATTGAGAATATATGCACTCGGAAGTGCACTAAAAATTAAGTAAGGAACATGAAACGTAAGTGCAACACGCTCGTATATTATAGTATACACACATAATAACTGTTCCTCAAACTGTTTGGCTACTTCACATTTGATCACCTACTCTACAAATCTATACTAGCTGTACTAAGCTGTGCTTTATTCCGATTGACAAATCTATTATATTTCCGTTATTTTCTTATTAATCGTTGATATATACAACTAGATAAGCAATAACGCTCACGATGTGACGCCAGAGAAAAGATGACCGCAGTCAGTTTTAGGTTTTCTGTCAATTAGTATTTGACTTGACGGCAGCATTGTCAGATCGTTTTTGCTCCTCTAGTATACAGTGTGAATTTTTCAAGTGGGCTTTCATGGCCAAATCCTAAACTATAAGAGATATCGAAAAATGCTGAAAGGAGTCTCGGTGCCGATTTTGATGAAAATTAAAACTGCATTATTAGATTTTTGATAAATCCATTTTCCCGGCCAGGAATCGAACCTGTTGATTTTGAAAAAAAATAAACACTGTATTATTGCACCATCCGATAGTGTTCCTGATAAGGATCAAATTCTGGGAAGTAATGATATACGGAAAACCAAAGAAAAGTGTTGATTTTTAACAAATTGTCTCTTATTTCCATGTATTTATACATTACCGGTACATTGACAACATTTACTATTTATGATGATTGAAAATCATCATTTTTCGATATATCTTAAAGTTTAGGATTTGGCCATGAAAGCCCACTTGAAAAATTCACTCTGTATATGTCTATGCTTTTAATGTCTTACATTCAAAAAATTAACAAAAGGGTTGCATCGGCAACATATCGGTAGGAGAGTTTCTATTTTGTTTATTTACATTATATGGAGTATCGTTTAACCTCGTTCTCGGGCGGCGCGGGCGGCGCGATCTTTTAAACTTTGTTATTATACACGTCAAAGTAACATGAAAGGTGAACGGCCGCTAGTGTCATGGCCTCCTAACGATGTTACAACACTTACAGAACTCTTTTTATCTAGGGATATATCTGGTGCATAGGTAGGTATGTGGAGGTTTCTTACATAAGAATTAATTTATTATTCTGCTTTGTATTGTCATAAGTAAATAAGTAATAAAAGAAAATGCTAATCTACGTCCTTCCCTAGGACTCAATCTATAATCTAGGCAAATTTTATCGAAATCGGTTCAGCGGTTTAGGCGTGAAATCATATCAATCACTTTCACATATAAGTGAGTTATACAAAAAAAATTTTTTTTGGGTGCCTATAGATTGGCTGCATTATAAACGTACCTTAACTGATTTGTCTTCCGATCCTGGGGCTACGGTCAAAAGCCGATCGACAGTTGTCACTTGATCGAATCGAATCGAATACAAAATGTATGGGATTTGACGTTTCGTTGTCATTTGGGTGACTGAAACGTCAAATCCCATATATTTTGTATTCGATTCGATTCGATCAAGTGACAACTCTCGATTGGCTTTTGACTTTACTTAGCCCTTGGACACCATTCTAGTTTAACATTAGGTGGTGTTAACATGTCATATGTTGGGCTACTATTTTTTTTTAAATTTTTCTATCTAAAAATCACTATAAAATAAATTTAATTTTTAATAATCACTATTAAAGAGTGGTAGGCAGACTGATGGTGGCTATATTGGACCAGTCTGCCGTCCTGGGGTAGGACCACCACTTTCCACGATGTAACGCCCGTGAAGTGACATTGGCGCGTTTCGGGAACATTGAAAGTAGCCAGGTATAACGAGAGGAGTGTGCACTGTCAATCTGGAAGGTGCATACTCGTCTCCTCGAGCCAGCATAGCGGAGGCGACTGCTGCCCCTAGAGATTTCGCTGTAGTAGCAGTTGTTTCCATTCATGGACCGCACTCTAGCTTTACATCAGCGGAGTGTTGTCATATGCCGAGCTAGAATTAAAAAATATATATTTACTAGAGAAAATAAATAAATAATTGAAAGTCAAATTACATTTTAACATACCTTTAATTGTTCAAATTAAAACATATCTACAACTTTCTTCTTAGGTTACCTACCTTTTAACATTTATTCTAATAGACTTAAGGTCTATTTTTGAATGATAACATAACGTATACAAGTAAATAAATATTAAATACACTAATTTGCGTATACGAGGTTTAGTTTACGTTTTCACGTTTTGGTTAGTTAGCGACCTTTCTCAAATGAGTATGGATGCGCACGCGCCGATTCGAAACGCTTCACGCGCGCTTAGTAGACCGCAAACACAATAAAATGCACGAATTATATCACAAATCTGCCCAATTTATAGCTATTGTATAACTATTTTACACATACAATCACATACATAGAGCGGACGTGGTCTAGCGGTAAGACGTGTGAACTCACTATCGATGAGACCCGTGTTCGAACCTCGTTAAATTCTGATCGGTACCAATGTAACTTTGTTATATGTACTTTGGTCGCTCAGTGTCTATTCCCACTATTAAAGAATGGTAGGCAGACTGATGATGGTTATTTGTCCAGTCTGCCGTCCTGGGGTAGTACCACTACTTTTGAATATAACACCCGTTTGTCGCGTTTTGGGAGCAGTTTGAAAGTAGCCAGGTATAGCGAGAGGAGTGTGCAACTCTAGATGGTGCATACTCATCTCCGCAGGCCGGCATAGCGTAGGCGACTGCTGCCCGCTGAATTTTTATAATTTTAAGTTGATTTTGTAGAAAAATAAATCAACATTCCTTATCACCAATCAGTTTTAATTTTTTTAACCGGGTTTTTGAATAATTAATTACATTTTTTCTGATGCTAGATTTGAGGTTATTATTATTCAATAATTGATGATTTTTTTTAACGTAATTAAACATTGTCTATTGATTGGTAAACTATGTGTTTATACAATTGAAATAAATTAATGAAAAATTAAGATATTGTTTTGTTTACAAATTATTAGATGCCCAAAAATGGGCACGTCTTTTACAGATAAGTTTGTCAATAAGTAACAATTCCAATAAATTATGATAATTTTCTGCAATCATCAATTATAATTAGTATTATTTTCAAAAGAAAATATAATAATGTTCCGTACCAGAAAACATTATTTATTATTTAAAATTTTATAATTAGTAATTTTGCTGGCTGGCAACATCCCTGTCCCCTTCTATCGGATTACCTTTCCTACAACTGCGCCAACTAGTGGCCACCTCTCTCTTGTGACAACTACACGCTCGGACATCCGGCAATAAGAAAAAACTACGAAAATTCAAACTAAACGATATACAATCGATTCAGCTTTCTTGCCTTGGCACCAAGTGATAAGGATACCTTTCTTTCTCCATCCAGCATACCTTTCGCCAGCCAGTGAATATAACATACAAATAATTCCATAAAAAAGACAAAGACAAAAATAGTGCAGCCAACTCAAGCTTTATTTTCACGTCACGTCTTTGTTTATTTATTTATTATATAATAATAAAGTTTTAATTAAATATTATTATGTAAGTATGACTCACGGCGTGAATTACTTACAGAAAGGAATAGATTTTCAATTTTACGCATGCGTGCGCGCATCTGCTCGTGTTACTAACACTTCGTGCACTGTACCGACTAAAAATAAAAGATTTACCATAAAACGTAAACATACTCGTGCTTTTACTTGGTGAAATTAGCTATATCGCCACTATATTTTATTTATAATCCTGTTTATTTATACTTTTGTTATTGCAATGCATACTCGTGTTAAATTCGCGTGTAAGGGGGTCACGTTTAAGCATAACCAAAAGTCAGTATAAAATGCAAATCAATACATACTTTAATTCCAAAAACACATTGTGTAGCGTTACATTATGCATTTTTTTTTACAGAAAAATATACATATCGTTTACGGTCTTGTAAAATATTTTCATAACACGTAACACTGTTTTTTACTGATTGACACACGGTTAAAATACGGTCACCATCGCTGTCTATGCTCTGCAATATGCCCAAACCTGAATAAATCTTTGAAAGAGGCATTTTAGCGCGAAATTTGAAATTCGCGTAAAACCTTCGTGTTACTGTAGTTGTTTTTGAATTTTAAGTATCTTTTTTAATATAATTTTTGGCATGTTATAATTAAATTATGATGAAAATTTAACAAAAAAAAATCATTAACCTGCACGTCCTCCGCTTTACGCACGGATGCTCTAACCATTAAAAAGCTGCATAGTCGTTGGCGCTTCACATGACCGCGTCGAAATTCCTTTGTCCTACTTTTATTCTTCGTTAAAATTCAATTTTCACTATATTTAATAATACGTATATTTTAATTTTAATTCTATGACAATCTATACCTAATATCAAGAAAAAAATTATTAGGCACTTTTCGACAGCTATAGGCTATAACGAGAGGTGTGTGCAGTGTGCACTGTCTCTTCTTGATGGTACACATTCGTCGCCTCAAGCCGATATAGTGGAGGCGACTCTTGATTCCGTTCGTAAACCGAACTCTAGCTTTACATCAGTCGTAGTGTTGTCATATGCCGACCTACAATAAAACTAGCAAGCTATGAAAAAGCTACTTATAATGCTACAACCTATCTGCAACAATGAAAGGAAATTTTATTATTTTTTATACTTTTTATTCGTGTACAAAATAGACTATAGACATTAAAATAATAAAAAAAATAATAAAAAATCTGGTGACTACAGAAACTAGACTATGATGCGAAATTATGCACAGACTGCATCAGCTTACATGAAAACATAGTACAATTGCAAAATATAAAATAAACAGGCAAAATCCTACAGCATCTCTAACATTCAATATGTTCGTGAAAAATCAATAAAAAAACGCGACCTTGGATTATTTGCTCGAACTAATCACATTTTCTGTTCACCCATTTAGGGGAGGGTCGTTACTGTACGTATTTTATCTTATAGGTACACGTCTATTTTTGTTATTGTGTGAATTTTACCAATGCGTGCTGAAATGATAATGTACGTCAAAACTTATTTTGCACGCTCTCGTGGACAATTTATAATGACGGCTTTAGACTTTTTTTTATTAATACTCCTTTTCTTTTAAATCTTTATTTTATATAAGGGCTTCACAATCGTGGCAATGCCGGCCTCATTAAAGCATAACCTGAGACACGTAATATGAAACAAAAAATAAACGATAGGTTTGTTAAAATTTTTTTTTAATAATCCTATAATAATTATATTACATAATCGACAGAAATCTGCCGGGGGACAAATTGCCTGGCTTGTGTTACTCACACAAAGGAAAATAAAATTAATACAATCTCATTGGTTTGTTTCTAAAAGCTATTTTTACACAATAATAAAGACATCTACACCACATAAAAATAAATCCAAGTTTCATGCTAATGCAGATCATTATTTCTTCAGTCTGTGACCGTCCTAATGGCAAGGTGAGTGTCGAGGGCATCAGTCCCCTACCTAGGGTACATGGGGGGACCAAACGACCCTCTTCTATAATAAACACGGTCTGTGGGTAAATGTTATCGTTCGTCCGAACTAATTTGATGTAAGTATCGACCTTTACATAAAAGTCTAGATATTTTACGGGGTTTCAGAGATCACTCTGTTAGGCATATGACAACAGCTAGCTAGAGTACGGTCCGTGAACCGAACTGCTACTACCACTATGCCGGCCTGAGGACGAAGGACGATCGACAGTGGGCTCTCTCATTATTAATCAAAAGGATTTAAAAGTAATCTGCCATGTGACCTGACTTCGCCGGATGTTCAACTCGTTCCGTCGTCTGCTGATACTGATAAACATCTCGCCGGCTTCATAAGACGAGAATAAATTCAGGGCACTTCCAAGCTGGTTCCAGGTGTTACATACACTTGAAAGTGACGGTACTGCCCCGGGTCGGTTTACTGGGCTAATTATCACACCACCACTCGTTAAAATTTATGAGATTACATAATATTACTAATTTAAATTAATATAACGCATGCGTCGTAAAATGAGTGAAGTTAGCATTATAGTCAAGGGAGCCTTTGCCAACTTTCGCAACTTGTATTTACTTGATTTACGATTCGTATAGAATAATCTAAACGCCTGATAAAAATTAATTAACAATTGAAGCTTACGATAAGAAAATAATATCAGCAGACCACCACCAGACGTCCAAAAACACAAAATCAATTGAAACAAATGCTAAAACAGTCTGAACTCAAATGGATAAAAGTACGCACAGCTCATCATGTGCAGACCACGAGGCGGGTCGTAGCGCTGATTTTCAGCTGGAACCCAAGACTGGCGAGTCATCGCTAACGGTGTGATAATTAAAGAAAAAAAAAAAGCAATAATAATAAAAAATATTTAAAGTATAAATATTTACACTAATGAAATTAAAGTCTTAAAAAGTGTGTAACTAATAATTTAATGTAAATACATATTTTACTGATGTTGAAGCGGCTGTGAAAACGTCCACCACAGAGAAATGTTTGCAGGAGTTTCTTTACAATTTGCTATTTCGATTTATTTGAAAGGAAAAAAAGCTAAACATATTTGAATCGGAAATTTGACAGTCGAGACCCGAATTGACCAATTTCCTCAACCCAATTTCGTTGTAAAACATGAATGAATAATATTCTTTATTGTCCTGCTTTTTGATATATCAGATTTGTGTCAGATAAAAATACGGCGTATAACAAAAGAAATCCCGTAACAACATCCCGTCAGTCATGTAATGTTTGTTACCAGGCATGTTTCCTGTTCATCCATTACAAAATTATCTTTGTGCTTAATTTGACCTTTTTTCCTCATCTACCTAAGTTAGATTAATAACATAGTTTGATGTTACTGTTTTTTTGGAAGGAAAGTAGTTGGTAACTTGATCCTAAATTTTCGAAGGTTTTCCGTCAATGGTAACGAGCTGGATCAATTTCACCTATTCTCGCCCTCCGTGTGCATTAAATGGAATAACTGTTTCGAAAATATTCACCTCTACTGTTTGATTCGTATTGATTTAATTACTAAGCAGGATTCGTTGAATATAGACCTGAATATAGATTTCTGTTTAATGAAAAATAAACTGCGACTTTTAGAGAATCGATTGATATTTTCGCGAACTTTCTCTCGATAGTTCTAATGTTTTCTACATTATTTGTTTTAGTAAACAATAAATAGATTTCGGGTGACTGAGATAGTCGAATTGGGATCAAATACACATGCTAGTGAAACTGCATTGTGATGTGAATGGTGCTGCGCCCACGCACCTTATTTGGAAATAGTTGTCGACACAAAATTGTTTTCACGACTATCTCGATTATACAAAAATAACTTATTTATAGTGGCTATTAACTTTTATGGTATTACCAACAGTGTTTTAATGTTTAATTTGTGTTTCGTGAAAAACCTCGCGTTTATTACCGTTTTACATTTAAGTATGTATATGAATTTCATCTGTTTCGTAGACGTTTTGTCTTTTTGCGTTGTGCAGTCTATATTTCTTAGGATAATTTAAGCTTTGTTAAACTTAATTTTCTTTCCTAATCCATAATATAACTCCCATGTTAAATTTCATTAAGAACGATTCCGTTTTGAGCTTGCACAAAAGTCGTTTTAATATTTTATTTTCACATAATATACTGTAGTTCTAAATACTTGTCTAGACTAACCATAAGCTAGTCAATAACCTTTTCATAGAAATGAGTTTATTACTACAGCGTTCAATCTATTATTACTTAGATCCCGAACTATACCTGTCTGGAGTCTAGACTTTTAACAAGGCTTGTCTGCGGATAGGGGCTAAAAAATATACAATCTTTTACTCATAAAACGTTATAGTTTTCTTTATGAGTATGTTTTACTTAATTATTTTCTTGTTCATTTTGAAATTACAATAAATAAAAAACATTTATTTTCCGGCAACAAGGGTCATGGCCCTGTAGATAAATATACCAATTACACTAGATATAAAATACTGCAGCTTCCGCGTCAATCTCTTATTGATTGACGATTTGTATTGTAGCTCGACATACAACAACACTCCGACTGATGCTAGAATGCGGTCCATGAATGAAAACAACTGCTACTACAGATAAATTTCTACAGGCAGCAGTCGCCTCCGCTATGCCGGCTAGATGAGTCGAATGTGCACTATCCGGATTGACAGTGCACACTCCTCTCGTTAGACCTGGCTACTTTCAAACTTACCAAAACGCGACAAAGTCACTTCACGTGTGTTAGGTACGTTCGAAAGCGGTGATTCTACCCTAGGACGACAGACTAGGCTAATAACGATCATCAGTGCCTACCATTCTACTTTTTTCTATAACTATTTCTCTTTATCTTTCTTGTTCCATCCATACCGTCTATTAACTTTGTTAGAGCAATTTAAGTCGTTCTGATTCTGTTCTTATTGTTCCACATGTGGGTTTGGAAAAATTGGAGATTGTTATCTCATATGGTAGGGTTTATATAACGCTATATATTTTGGTTAGTTACTGTTGCTTTTTTTTTCTATCTGTACCTAGGTTTTGTCTGCTTGGTGTCCGGGTATTTTTTACACGGCCACATTCTTTTTAATATTAAGCTAAAGTGCGGCCTATGAGTAGAAACAACTGCTACCACAGAGAAATGTCTGTATGCAGCAGTCGCGTCCGCTATGCCGACTTGGTTGGCCGCAAAATACCAAGCAAAGTGCGACTTGGTTTCTTCACTGGTGTTACAAATTAACTTAGACCGACAGACTGAGTTAATAACCATCATTAGTCTACCTACCACTTTTTGTTAGGTTAGGTTAGCTGTTTATATTCTATATGTTGTTTTGTAGCATTCCTTCAATACTAGCTACGTATTCTTTAACAATTATTGTTGTTATGAATGTCTATAGTCTATGGCTCAACATCTTTGCCTCGTCGACTGTAGTCTATGCCAGTCAATGAGACTTGTCAAAATCTTGTATTAGAGGTCGGTTGAGAAAACATCGAATAAACTAAAATCCGGAAGCATCTGTTTTATTTCAACACGAACCCACCAAAATATGGTGTCAGAAGTTGGTCGCATCACAATGAAGATGCAAGGAAGCGGAATTTTGCCAATGAAGATGGACGGCGATTTAGCGTTCAATTGGAACAGGTGGCGTCAATCTTTTCAGTTATATATGAGGGCTAGCGGGCTCGATGATGAAAAAACTGAGCGGAAAGTCGCGTTGTTGCTTCATTATATTGGACAACAATGTGTTGATATATTCAATTCCAAAAATTTAGATGAAAATAAAATAACATATGAAGAAACATTACAGGTATTTCAAAAATTTTTCGTGCCTAAAAGAAATCTTACTTATCAGTCGCATAAATTCTTCACATATAGACAAGAAGAAGATCAGTCGATGGAAGATTATATTACAGTATTAAAGAATTTAGCTCTGACATGTGATTTTGGAGAAATCCAGGACAGATTAATTAAGGACATCTTTATCTGTAATATGCATCAAAAATATCATCATATTAGAGAAAAATTGCTAATGGAAACTAATTTAAAACTAGAAACAGCAATAGATATTACAAAAAATTGTCTGCTGTCATATAAGCAAGCCACATCGTTACAAGAAGCTTCCGGAAGTCAGTCATCAATCATGTTCAACAAAGTCTCAAGTCACAGAAACAACTCAAATAGATATAGAAGCAGAGAGAGGTCACAGTCAAGACAACCACATAGGTCTAATTCACAGTCAAGTCGCACAAATTGTGGTCGGTGTGGACAAATTCATAGAAATTCTTGTCCTGCAAAAGGTGTCACGTGCCATAAGTGCAAAGGAAGAAACCATTATATGTCAATGTGTAATTCAAAAAGTGTAAAACAAGTCAGCGTGGATGAAAATGTGAGTACAAGTGATGAACTTTCTCGACAAGTCGAAAACTTATTTGTAGGTCATGTCTTAAGTAATAGTAATAATTCAAATAATGATTGGACAATAATAATTAATATGAATAATGTAAATGTAAAATGTGTATTAGATACGGGTAGTGATGCAAATATTATGTCTATAAATGTTTTCAATAGTCTTAACCTACAATATTTAACAAATTGTAATTACAAAGTAACGTCTTATAGTGGAAATAATGTCCCAGTCTTAGGTGTATGTAATATTAAATGTGTCTTACTTCATAATCATAATAAATTGTCTTGTGATATGAAGTATATTATAGTCAATATTAATTCTCCGACAATAATTGGTCGTGAAACATGCACAGCCCTAGGTCTTGTTAAACGTATCTATTCTATACAGTCAGATAGTAATAATTAAAAATCGTCTCCTTAAGCCGGCATAGTGGAGGTGACTGCTGCCTGCACAAGTCTCTTCGTAGTAGCAGTTGTTTCCATTCGTGGACCGCACTCTAGCTTTACATCAGACGGAGTGTTGTCACATGCCATGCCATGTCATGTGTTAAAAATAAAAATAAATTAATTAATAAAAAGTCAAAATTCTACTATGATAGAAAGTCGAAGTCCTTACCTGAGCTAAAAATAGGGCAAGAGGTAGTGTATAAAAAGTCACCACAAAGTAATTGGTCTTTGGGTAAAGTCACAAAACAATGTAAAGAGCCGAGGTCATATTTGATTGAGTCGCCAGAAGGTCAAGTCTACAGGAGAAATCGTCAACACATAAATATATGTGCAAGTCCAGGTAAATATTTTAATCCTTATATTACCCCTACAGTGTCCTCCACCTCTGAGCTAACACCACCTCAAACAAACAGTCTACATGAGTCTAATATGTCTAATAATAATGATAGTCATAAATATTATACTAGGAGTGGTAGAGAAATCAAAATGCCATCAAAGTATGATGTTTATTGTAAATATTAAGTTTTCTTATTTGTCAATAAATACTTTAAATAATAATTACATTTAATTTATGTTTAATGTCATAGTTTACTCATTATAGTAAATTGTCACATAGATTTTGTTAAATGTAATTGTAATTTATATGTCAATATATTAAGTTAGTCTAATATTTTAAGAAAAATTTATTATTTAAGTTGATGTTGAGTAGTCATAATTTCAGGTCTGAAAAATATTATATAGAATATTTTTGTTCTCTTTATTGTCATGTCATATGTCTTAAGTTTCAATTTTTATATTGTTTAAATATTTTATTATTTTTATTTTTTTTTAAAAAAAGGAACATGTTATGAATGTCTATAGTCTATGGCTCAACATCTTTGCCTCGTCGACTGTAGTCTATGCCAGTCAATGAGACTTGTCAAAATCTTGTATTAGAGGTCGGTTGAGAAAACATCGAATAAACTAAAATCCGGAAGCATCTGTTTTATTTCAACACGAACCCACCAAAATAATTGTCATAGTTAAATCGTTTGTTTGGTTAAACATCTCGCAAAATCAAAGTAGTTTTCTAATTCGTGTTATAACGAATATAACACTCGACTGTTTCTTGCGTTAAACAAATATGAAGCATGTGTAAACTTGAACTATGTTTACGAATCGTTTCTCGAAACTTCTTCGCTGTTGACTTTGGCTGCGAGAGATTTATGCTTGTTCCATTTACTAATTACCATGCACTCTTTTTGATCGATCGTTTATTTTGTTTATTGGTTCAAAATTAGACGATTTTGTTTTTACAAAATATAGTTAGGACTTAGGATACATTCAGATTTAGACATTGTCAATATATATATTTTTTTAATATTGGTGCCCAAATAGGCAATGGTCGATTACATGTGTAATATAAGGGGTTAAGGTGAAAGCCAACACCTGAGAGTCCATACATTTTGTTTTACCACATTGTTCGAAGCATAGCAGATTTATGTTGAAATTAAGTAATTTGATAACTTTCTCAGCACTAATTATTATCGCAAATCACTATAATAAACAAATAGCCACGGCACAAAATATATAATATGCATTTTAAACATTTTATATTAGTTATATAGTTAGACCACGACCGTTAATAATTCCATGTTTATTTGTTTACAGTTCAAATCAACTCATCGAGTTGCCGCGTGAAATATGTCTAATGCCGCTTCAAGTTCTCCTCGTGTCGGACAATGCTTTGACCAGTTTGCCCAAAGAAATTGGTAAGATGAACTCGCTGGCCGAGCTTGACGCGTCAGTCAATAGGCTGACGCAAGTACCGATGACTCTGGGCGACTGTGTAGGCATGCGTGCACTCAATCTTAGCAAAAATCAATTGGGATTATTGCCGTTGCGTAAGTATATAAGACTACTCCTTTTTTTTTTAATTATAGCTCGGCTTTTTATTATAAGTTAATAAATAAAGGCTGACTGATGATGGTTATTAGCCCAGTCTCGTCTGACGTCCCTGGATAGTAGTATAGTATCACCACTTCCTATTGCCACACCTTTGACATAAAGTGAAGGAGTGTGCCTCGTCAACCTGAACGGTGCATACTCGCTTTTCTAAGCCGGCATAGTGGAAGCAACTGGCGCCTATTAGACGGCTAGATATTTTCTTTGTTTAGTAACAGGCCAGATAATATTAGGTTCAAATACAAGCTCGACTCAAGATGTTTCAGTGAGTGCCGTGCATTTTTTTCATAATTCATTAATAAAACATTTAAAGTGCCATGAATTTTTTTTTTATTGTAGCTCGGCATGTGACGACACTCCGCCTGATGTAAAGCTAGAGAATGAATGTAAACAACTGCTACTACAGAGAAACGTGTGCGAGCAGCAGTCGCCTCCACTATGCGACTTGAGGAGACGAGCATGTACCATCTAGATTGACAGTGCACGCTCCTCTCGCTATACCTGGCTACTTTCAAACTATTCCCGAAACGCGACTGAGCCACTTCACGGGTGTTACATTCGAAAGCGAATTAAAAAACTATAATAATAACGAATTTCTTATTTTATTAATTACAGAAATTACATACCTACGTTTAGAACATTTGGATGTAAGTTGCAATTGCATATCGTCCTTACCGCTGGAGCTGAGAAACATGTCCACCCTGGTCACACTCAATTTGGATAATAACCCACTCGTCTCACCACCCACCACTGTAAGTATCATAATATTAATTTTTTTTTTTTTTTATTGTAGCTCGACATGTGACAACACTCCGCCTGATGTAAAGCTAGAGTGCGGTCCATGGATGGAAACAACTGCTACCACAGAGAAATCTCTACGGGCTGCAGTCGCCTCCACTATGCCGGCTTGAGGAGACGAGCATGTACCATCTAGATTGACAGTGCACACTCCTCTCTTATATCTGGCTACTTTCAAACTATTCCCGAAACGCGACAAGGTCACTTCACGGGTGTTACATTCGAAAGTGGTGGTACTGCCCCAGGACGACAGACTGGACAAATAACCATCATCAGTCTGCCTACCACTCTTTAATAGTGCCTATAGGCACTGAGCGACCAAGCGAGGTTCGAACACGGGTCTCATTGATCGTGAGTTCACGCGTCTTACCGCTAGACCACGGCCGCTCTGTGTGTGGTAGACAGAGCTGTTGGAAAAAAAGAAATTAAAACTATTTGTTCTTTAGATCATACAGTATAATCCATTCAATTTCAATTAAATTATGAAATTAATTGAATACACTAATATAGTTTTTTTTTTTTTTTTGAGATCGGCCGTGGTCTCGCCTTAAGACGCGTGCTGAAATTCTTACCGTTACTAATGTCGCTTCGGTCGAGGCACTAATAGTGGTTATTATCCCAGTCTGCCGTCCTGGGGTAGTACCACCACTTTCGAATGTAACACCCGTGAAGTGACCTTGTCGCGTTTCGGGAATAGTTTGAATGTAGCCAGGCAGGCAGACGAGAGGAGTGTGCACAGTCAATCTGGATAGTACATTCTCGTCTCCTCGAGCATAGTGAAGGCGCTGCTGCTCGTACTGGTTTCTCTGTAGTAGCAGTTGTTTCCATTCATGAACCGCACTGTAGCTTTACATCAGGCGAAGTGTTGCCATATCCAACTACAATAAAAAAGTAGGAGATGGAAGTTCCTGTGGGGTAGTCCCAGTTTACTATAAATTGATTGATAATAAATACTTTTCAGGTGTGTATGCGCGGGCGCGTCCACATATTTAAATACTTAGAGAACATGGCCAACCGTGACACGTTATCGCACAAACGGGTTGAGGATACACGGAGGTCTACCAAACATACCTCATACATGGCTACCACTCCCACGCAAGCTGTTAATCATCAGATAATATCTGGGAACGCTACCATTGATTGCTTGAGACATCGACCTAGGCAGGTCGTCGATAGCGGTTACAGCACTGATGGTGTCGATAAGCGATGGTGTAACGATGGTTGGTATTTGTTTTTGTTGAAAAATACCAAGTACCAATGTAACTTTGTTATATGTACTTTGGTCGCTCAGTGCCTATAGGCACTATTAAAGAGTGGTAGACAGACTGATGATGGTTATTTGCCCGGTCTGCCGTCCTGGGGTAGTACCACCACTTTCGAATGTAACACCCGTGAAGTAGCCAGGTATAACGAGAGGAGTGTGCACTGTCAATCTAAGATGGTACATGCTTGTCTCCTCAAGCCAGCAAAGTGGAGGCGACTGCTGCTCCCACAGGTTTCTCTGTGGTAGTAGTTGTTTCCATTCATGGACCGCACTCTAGCTTTACACCAGGCGGAGTGTTGTCACATGCCGAGCTACAATAAAAAAAAAAGTAGATTTATTTTCCTACAAAATTAACTAAAAATGATCGTGAAACTCGAAAAAAAAATTGTGGGCCCATTTCTCTTACACGAATGGGCATTCTCCTTTGTAAAAAAAACAACTTAGTTTTCGAGTTATGGACTAATTTAAGCCCAGGTTAAATTATGCGTTTCACGTTTTAATTTTTTTTTTAATTCTTACCTAATAACTAAGTTACGAAGGGTCATAGTCAAACAACTGTTAATTCATAGTTTTTTATTTTATTGTAGCTCGGCACGTGACAACACTCCGCCTCGTGTAAAGCTAGAGTGCACTCGACAAACGGAAGCAACTGCTACTACAATCAAATTTCTACAAACAGTCGCCTCCGCTATGCCGGTCTGAGGAGACGAATGAGCACCATCCAAATTGACAGTGCACACTCCTCTCTATTCTTCTCATTCGAAAGTGGTGGTACTGGATTAATAACTATCATTAGTCTGCCTACCAATCTTTAAATCTGTAAAATTGAGCGAATTAAAACTTGAATTAAACCTTATCTATATTTCTCTAAGGTCCAATATCAATTGGCCTACCTATAAATTTTTAACGCGCCTAACTTTATCTATCTTTACGTATTATTTACAGCAGCAGGCGAGGCTGGTGGAGGTGGCTCTGGTAGATCGACACCTTCCACTCCATCTACCCTGTCTCCCGGTACGGCGTTATCGAGGGCTCATTCAGTATCTTCCGATTCTCCGTTAGTGCCACTATTATCCGGGTAAGTTTCCGATAATCCAGTTTTGGTAATTATTATTAGAACCAAACTTTACGGCGGCTATTTAGGCTTAAGTTTTCTTTGCCAAACCATTATCGACTTTGTTTGTATTTTAATAGTGTCGAAATTCAATTACCGCAATAATTAAGCCCTTATGCGAGCATCGAAGTAACTGAAGAAAGTTGTGTTTTCGATATTATTTCAAAGATTGCTAAGTCGATAATAGTTTAGCTGTGAATATGCGCTGGCCTTAATGCCGGTCTTCCACTGCGAGCGAAGCGGACTCCGCTATAAAAAAAAACATAAAAAAATACGTTTATTTGTCTTAAAAATATACATAAGAATAAGTTAGGATTCCTGGCACCCGTACTAGGATTGACCTGTATTACGGATGCCAGTGCACTTCCGAAAAAAGTAAACAATATTTAATTTGATTACAAAATAGATGTGTATGAGTATCCTCTCTGTGTGTAATATGAACGGGTGTGTAGAATGAATGTGAGAGGGTGTATACTAGGGAATGTGTAGCCAAGATGGGAAACAGGAAAATTAAGAAGGGGGTGTTAGAAGGAGTTCTGTATGACTTCTGCTATGATTTCGTTGGGCTCGCAAAACTCTTTGCTCTGTCCCGCTTCGTCATTCACCCTTTCCTTATGGAAGACTAGCATTATAGTATGTATGTAGTTAAAAATATTTTTTTTCAACAAATATACATATGAAAATAGAAATAGCGAGAGGAGTTAGCACTGTCAGTCTGTATGGTGCACATTCGTCTCCTCAAGCCGGCATAGCGGAGGCGACTGCTGCCTGTAGAAGTTACTCTATGGTACCAGTTGTTGCCGTTCATGGGCCGCACTCCGGCTTTACATCAGGCGGAGTGTCGTCGTATGTCCGAGCTACAATAATTTAAAAAAAAAAACTAGTTTTTTATTTATTATTATTATATAGAAACTATTTAGTTTGTTTATAGATATAAGTAGTATTAGACAAGCTTTTTAGTAGACTTTTCTACATAATTTTTTATTTTTTTTTGCTTTGGCCGCTCCAGAGGTAAAAAAAAAATTGTTACGCTTTATTAACCCGACGATTTGTTTCATTGTATCATTCTCCTAAGTCCAATTATTTTTTTTTGTGTTTATGTTTTTTTTTTGTTGCGTACTCAAATTCGAAATGTAAAGAGGATCCATCTTTTTATAAGATTATGTTTTGAACCGTGACACTGGTATTAATACAGTTCATTTTAGCTTGAATTTAGCAGTGAATACCAGCATCAAACGCGAAACATTGCATTGTTATTAGCCCAATTTGTAGTTTATAAATACAAGTGTAATGAAGAGAAAATTGCCCTGACGACCTGGATGGTACATTTTGTAGTCAGTACAATTTGGTTCCGCCGTCCCCTTTCTTTCAACCGGAGAAGTACCATCCGTTTATGGTCCAAGTTTCCAAAGTACTTACAAAGTATTTTGGACTTCCCTCCCGGGTCTGGGGTTCCCCGCAGACAATGAGTTTATTTTTAAATTAAGAGTTCACCTTAGACCGCATCACTGCTTAAGATCAAGCAGGGTGTCGTCAAACGCTTCCCTATTAGGAATTTAAAAAAATTGAGCCGGCACAGTAGAGGCGACTTGTCGGTATGCATTGATCGGTGGTAGCAGTCGTTTCACGAAGTTAACACAAAGCGGCAATAATTGAAAAAAAAAATGGATCCTTTTCTACAATTTTGAATTCGTATATTTTTTAGTTCTGTATTAAAAACCCCCATTTGTTGTCCCTTTCAGCCTCCGTATATCACCCGAAGGAAACATGTCGAATGGAGATGATAAAAATAAAGTTATTCATCAACAAACTTACAGGTATTCCCTTACATTTTGCACAACATTACACGCATTATTGCACTATGTTTTTAACGCTTTTCTATATGTTTGTTTGTAGTGAAAATTTGGAGTTTTGATTGTATTCTAATTGGAAGGAAATTAATAATTATTATACCACTAATTAATGTTGTTGCTTGAATTTGTCGGGTTATAATTATATCTTTTCCGAATATTAAAACATTGTACGCTTTATTTAAAGAAAAAACAACAAAATTCTAATTTATTTCAATTACATACTCGTAATTTGATATTTTTATCAAAAAAATAAATAAAAACTAGTAAAATAATTTTTCATTTTCATATCGCACCCCCAGAGTAATAAGAACATAAGCCTTTTTATGGTGGTTTTGAGTTATTGGTACAGTTAGATAGTCCTAATAAGGCCGTATAAGCTCAATTTTTTACGTAATTTTATCGATAAAATTCGCAATTATACATGAAATTATATAATACGTCGTTTGACAGTTCCTATTTTCTTATTAACAAATAACAGAATATGTTTATTTACGTTTTATTATTGTTTAATTAAACGTAACGACTCATATGATTGTACTTTTAAATGTCGTTTTAAACATTCTTTTAGGTCAAAGGAAAAAAGTTATATCTTTTTAAATTTTTAACACTCTTTGCTCTCCTGTAAAATATACTTTTTCATCTTATGCCTTTTTTCCCCTGGTGCTGCGATAAAGGATCATAGTAATTTAATTTAAATAACATAACCAGCATTAAAAATCCCAAAAAAAAGTATTAAATGCCTAAATCAAAACTCTAATATTTTTACTGCCTTAAAAGGATAAAAAAAATACTGACAAAAACCCTAATTTCAGACAATACAAAGAAGCCCTAAGACAACAACGACATCAAGACGTGTACAGATCCCGTGCCGACCAACCTTCCCCGGACCTCGACTCGTCCCCTCAAAACCAAAGCCCAGTACATCTCCAAAGAACTGATTCACCAATCGCCAACGGTTACTCCTCTAGTATATACAACAAATCGCCAATTAACTATGTGCCAAATTCACCCCTACTCGCTTCCACTCCGAGAAGAATCCATCAGAATGGAAATAGTGAGGTTAAGGAAGAGCCAAAGAGACCGGTTCAGAAAGTCGTGCCATCGCGAAATAAGTCTTATACTCTGAGCAATGGGAACGAGTGTCGTTTGAACGGTGAAAATGATTTATACATTAAACCGACGTCTCCAACAAGATCGCCAACGACAACTCTCTCATATAACAGTTTGAGTGGCAGAATAAGAAATGTGAACGGTGATAAGTTTATGAAGAATTCGAGTCCAAAGTTGAATAGTAAAGTCTGGAATAAGGACGTGAGCGGTGATAAACTCAGTTTTACGATGAAACGGGAGTTTGATAAGCAAAAGGAGGAATTGGATTTATTGCAGCAGCTGAGGACCGTGAGTGACAGCATTTTCGTAATGAAGTTATTATTATTTTTTAGCACGTCATATGATGTTAAGCTAGAGTGCGATCCATGAACGGAAGCGACTGCTGTCAGAGCAGGGAATCTGCAGACAGCAGTCGCGTCCGCTATGCCGGCTTGATGAGATGCCTCTTGAAGTCAGTAATATGAAATGTCAAATCCTATATGTTTTTAGTACGGCGTCTTTCGCATGCGCATGTCCTTCATTAGACCTCTTAATTTTTGAGATTATGGTCTAGTGGACTCTAAATGTAGAAGGTATGAACTCACGATCAATGTCACCCGTGTTCAGAGTCTCGCTCAGTGCCTATGATGCAAGCACTACCATAGATCGTCGCATATAATTTTAATAGTGGTGGGCAGTCTGATGATGGTTATTAACCCAGTCTGCCGTTCTGCGGTCACCACTATCGAAGGTAACGCCGGGGAAGTGAACTTCAGGATCAGTTTTAAAGTAGCCAGGTATAACAAGAGGAGTATGCACTATCAATCTGGATGGTGCACATTCGTCTCCTCAAACCGGCATAGCGAAGGCAACGGCTGCCTGCTGAAATCACTGTCTTTGTATATTTTTTTTTATTGTAGCTCGGCATGTGACAACACTCCGCCTGATGTAAAACTAGGGTGCGGCCCATGAATGGAAACAACTGCTACTACAGAGAAACCTGTGCGGGCAGCAGTCGCCTCCACTATGCTGGCTTGAGGAGACGAGCATGTACCATCTAGATTGACAGTGCACACTCCTCTCGTTATACCTGGCTACTTTCAAACTATTCCCGAAACGCGACAAGGTCACTTCACGGTTGTTACATTCGAAAGTGGTGGTACTACCCCAGGACGGCAGACCACTCTTTAATAGTGCTTATAGGCACTGATCGACCAAAGTTACATTGGTACCGGTCAGAATTAGCGAGGTTCGAACACGGGTCTCATCGATCGTGAGTTCACGCGTCTTAACGCTAGACCACGGCCGCTCTAAGCTAATTATTAAAATAATTTTGTACAATATTGTTTCAGACGATCGAGTGTCGTCTCAAAATGAGTCTACCTTCTGAATTGGCTCCGGTGTTAAGCGATGGCGTTGTTTTATGTCACTTGGCCAATCACGTTCGTCCTCGGGCAGTCGCGTCTGTGCATGTACCTTCGCCAGCGCAGGTAAATTAAAAAAAATTACTGACGTCCGGGATATACGAGCCAGACCTGTAAGCTAGTTAGCTATCGAGCTATGTTTGTTCAGAACTAGCTTGACTAGGATGAGGTTCTATTTTTGGAGCCATGCAGGCTTGAGGATCTTTTATATACTGGGCGTGAGTAAGGTAGACCAACGTTTAAAGTAAGTACAGGGCCAAGTAAATCTGGAACACCTCAACTCGTGAAGTGTCGCGTTTCGGAAATAGTTTGAAAGTAGCACCAGGTGTGTGCACTGTGAATCTAGATGGTACATGCTCGTCTCCTCAAGCCGGTATAGAGGAGGTGACTGCTGCCCGCACAGGTTTCTGTGTAGTAGCAGTTGTTTCGATTCGCACTCTAGCTTTACATCAGACGGGAGTGTTGTCACATGCCGAGCTACAATAATTAAAAAACATTAATTGCTGCCTGCTTATATGTAAGTAGCACTTGTTTTCGTTCATGGACCGCACTCTTGGCTGCTATAATAAAAAAAAAACTATATTTGGACATAGACAGATTGTGCACTAGTCCAACCGCCTACTCATTGTGTTACTCGAGTTCCTAAATATTTAATCATAAATAATTTTGTTTTTCAGCCAAAATTAACAATGGCTAGATGTCGCAGGAACGTCGATAATTTTCTGGAAGCTTGTCGAAAAATCGGCGTCGAAGAAGTGAGTTACAATTTTATTTATTACTTAATTAATTATTTTCATTACATTTTTAAGTTATTTTGATCAGTTGAACTGCGCTTTTTTTAAAGTTTAATTTAACGCGAGTCAAACGTATTAAATTGCAGGGGTCAATGTTTTTAAAGAGATTTAATGAGTGTGGTGGCGTGTGTTGCAGGAGTTCCTCTGTTCGGCCGAAGATATACTGTGCCATCATCCGGACTATGACGACAGGGAACACGATACACTGCCGCTCGCGGTCGCACTCGACGCGGTATTACGTCACACACCACACTCTATTAACATTGACCCCATACCTGAGAACTATCAGCCAAAAAGATACAGCGAAGATAGAATGCTAAATAACTTCAATTATGATTCGGAGAATGAGGAGTGCGGTACGAACGAGTTTGTGCGAAATCGAGCGTTCGCTCTTCAGAATAAGGTTCAATTTGTTACGCCCTTCAACAAGGACGATGGGGTGCTGAAGGGTGATTCTATAGAGATTCATGACACGGATCTTGTTGATGGCTTTGAAGAGATTCGGGATCCTGCGAGGTATGACAGAAGCAAAATGAATCTGGAGATTGAAAATAACTTGAATGAGGAGTTGAACGTGATGCAGGCAACTCCAGCGGTTACGGAAATTGATGAAGACCATAGGCGTAAGGTCACGGCTTTATGCCTCGGCGCGTTTTTTCTTTCAGTTCTTATATTGTTCTATTTCCCGTTGTAAATTCGTTTTTATTATATTGTCATTTAGTTTCAAAATTTAACTAACTTCAGAATATTAAATTGGAAGTTTTAGGAGGGGCAGCTGAAGCGATACCAACTACCAACTCCACATACACGTAGAGACTTGGTTAGTGAGTCCAGGGCCGGTGACTCAATTCTGACTTAATAAAGTATCAAAGACCCCAAAGGAAGCTTATACAACGTCCCTGAATTCACTTATTTGCTGAGTTGAGAATTGCAAAGTCTAGTTAACAAAGGATTGGAATTACCGGCCCTCAAAATAAGTATATTGAAAATGGTTTTTTTTATTTTTAATTTGTTAATAAATTTTAAAACTAAATGACTACGTGATCAGGTTTCACCCAGTGAATCTATATCTACTTTGTATACAATTTTTATTCAAAAAAAATTTTTTTTAATGAAATTTGCAAGAAAATTTTAATATGTATTTGAATGAGAGGAGTGTGCACTGTCAATCTAGATGGTGCATGCTCGTCTCCTCAAGCCGGCATAGTGGAGGCGACTGCTGCCCGCACAGACTTCTCTGTAGTAGCAGTTGTTTCCATTCATGGACCGCACTCTAGTTTTACATCAGGCGGAGTGTTGTCACATGCCGAGCTACAATAAAAAAAAAGAAGAATTTCTTGCAAATTCAATTGAATTATAGTTAGATATAAGATTGTCTATAAGACGCGTAATTGAATGTTATTATGCGAAAAGGAACATAAAAGTTACAATTGTTCGACTTTGCATAGTAATGTTTGAATATAAGGCGTCGTTTACATATTGGTAGCTTTTTGTAGTCGTAAGCGTGTATGTACCACATAAAAATTGCCTTAACATTTCGTCAGTGGAACTGTTACGAAAATCGAATTTTGAAATTCGAATAAAAGGAATTGGAATCTTCGAAATTTAAATTTTTTCGACTTTTCTTGGAATTCGAATCGATTTTTTGCATTCGAATCTTTTATGAATTACGAATACTTTTTTTTAACATGTGAAACGTTTTTCACGTATGTAAATGGAGAATGGGTTAGCGGTCGAATACTTAAACGTCACTTTTTGGAGTTTGCTTTAATTTATAATTAAAATGTAAGAGTTAAAACAAAATAAGAGTGGCAGGCAGACTGATGATGGTAATTTGTCCGGTCTGCCGTCCTGGGGTAGTACCACCACTTTCGAATGTAACACCCGTGAAGCGACCTTGTCGCGTTTCGGGAATAGTTTGAAAGTAGCCAGGTATAACGAGAGGAGTGTGCACTGTCAATCTGGATGGTACATGCTCGTCTCCTCAAGCCGGCATAGTGGAGGCGACTGCTGCCCGGACAGGTCTCTCTGTAGTAGCAGTTGTTTCTATTCATGGACCGCACTCTAGCTTTACATCAGGCGGAGTGTTGTCACATGCCGAGCTACAATAAAAAATAAAAAAATAAAATTAAGTAGACTTCATATTTAGATAGGTAACGTTTGGGTATCCGACGATTGAACATTAAAAGTATTGCTTTATGAATTTATAGTCGTAGTTCTTGCCTGTGCTTTTGATGTTGAAAAAAAAAACTAGGGATCAAAATTGGAACAGATTCATTCCCGTATTGAATTTAAATTTGGAACTGATTTTTATTTAGAGTTAAGTTTATTAGTTTTACAATTAATCGTTTTTTTTTTCGAAAGGTATTTTTCCTATAGATCTCGATTAACATATTTTTTTTTTACATTTTCTTCTAAAAGACAATGTATTTTGTTATATTTAAGTACTTAATAACCTTATGCATTTATTCATTAATCGATTTACCAAAGCAATAATTCGAAACGACTATTTAAAAAAGTGGACAGACGTTTTCCAAAAAAAAAAAAAAAAAACACATCCAAGTCTGATGGTAAGCTAGAGTGCGATCCTGAACTGTTGCCACAGTGAAATGTCTGAAGAGTCCAGGTTGACAGGACATACTTGTCTATATTACTTTCAAACGACTCACTAGTTTACTTACACTTATGGTGGAATGGCTTTCTGCTGTAAGACCTAATTTATTACAGAATCGAATCACGTAAATTCAACATATTTACTATGAAACCGGGCCGCGACGAATCGGACATCGCTCGACGCTCGTTAAGACGATTCTAATTTTCTTCGCACGTGGAAGTAATGCCATTCGATTCGGCTCGTCTCTAGTGTACACTAGGCTTTATTTTTTGTTCTTTTTTTGTGACAGCTTCCACGATCACATACCTTATTATTGTTTTGGTACAGTCGAAGTATTGAGTTAATAATATATTTGTTAATTTCTTATATAATAAGATTGCCTTATTGATTATCATATCGTTTATTTAAAATTAATAATAATAATAATAATTTTAGTGATAGATTGAGACTGTGTATTTGGAGGCTTTTTTCTTGAGATGGATCTAATTGTATGGATGTAGCACCCGTGAAGGTATAGCGAGAGGAGTGTGCACTGTCGATCTAGATCGTGCATACTCGTCTCCTCAGGCCAGCGTAGCGGAGGCGACTGCTGCCCGTACATATTTCTCTCTAGAAGCAGTTGTTTCCGTTCACGGACCGCACTCTAACTTTACACCAGGCGGAGTGTTGTCACTTTGTAATTTTGATTATCGCTTGTAATGATTTTTGATGCTGAACTCTTAAATCCAGAACTCTTGCTGATTCATCCGTAGATACCCAGTCTGCCTTTTCACTTACAAGTGAAGACCTGAAGCAGTGACTTGGTCGCGTATCGGCATCAGCTTGGAAGTAGCCGGATATACATTCGTCTCTTCAAGTCGGCATAGTGGAGACGCTCAGTATTGGCAGATGTTTCCCAGATGAATATAAAAAAGTACATTGACACCTGATACATATGATAAAGGTGTAACAAATAAACAGACAAACTTCTATTTACAATATTAATATAAAATTTGAGCGGCCGTGGTCTAGCGGTAAGACGCGTAAACTCACGATCGATGAGACCCGTGTTCGAACCTCGCTAATTCTGACCGGTACCGATGTAACTTTGTTATATGTACTTTGGTCGCTCGGTACCTATAGGCACTATTAAAGAGTGGTAGGCAGACTGATGATGGTTATTAGCCCAGTCTGCCGTCCGGGGGTAGTACCACCACTTTCGAATGTAACACCCGTGAAGTGACTTTGTCGCGTTTCGGGAGCAGTTTTAGCCAGGTGTAGCGAGAGGAGTGTGCACTGTCAATCTAAGATGGTACATACTCGTCTCCTCAAGCCGGTATAGTGGTGGCGACTGCTACCCGCACAGGTTTCTCTGTAGTACAATTTTAAAAAAAAGTCGAATAAAAGCGATAATCAATATCAGTGAATAGCCAAACGTGTTTTGTTTTAAATTCGGATCATGTTTATGCCATGTTCGCATGTGTAAAAATACACGGTTCTTAGCCTCATGAATGTATGGATGGCTTTATGCAATTTCTTATTTGCATTCCAAAGAAAATGTACATTTTTAAAGACTGTCTTCATTTTTTTGTGTGTTTTTGTTGTTTATTCATTTTTAAAATATATATTGTGTTATTTCTATGAAGTACAACGCTTTTATTATTGTTTAATTTTTTTTTCTTTTTTGTCATGTAATTTTGACACAATCGTTTAAATTATTTGAAAACACTACTTTGCAACTAATTGGGGAGGTGTATCTGGTGACAGCTATCTTTTTTTACATATTTTTTAGATAATATAGATTAATTTAGTCGAGACTTTAGTCGAGAAAACTTTTGTAATTGCTTTGTTCTTTTTTTTTTTATTTTTAAAAATTGCGATCGTAATATAGTAAACCTGAGGTTTCGGTCGGAACTAAACCATTGCCAATGAATAAAAAAAATCATTTGTCAAAAGTTCAAACAAACTTTTGATTTTTAAAAGTTCCTGTTAATTAAAACATCGTGTTTATAGTGTAGTTTTGTTTTAAAAATTACAATAGTTATTCGTATAAAACACTGTTATTGTTAGGAAACACAAACAAAATATATTTGACAAACTTGTAAGGCGACAACCATAGACAACAAAATAATCTACAAAACTGTTAGGTTGGTACTTTGTATTCTATCTTGTCAAACTGTACGAAAGTCGAAGTGAAAGGTCGCAGACGGTCATTACAGTTTTTCAAATATCTCTGCGATTTTTAAGTATTTTCAGACGAGAATCAAAAAATTCTTCTAATTGAAGTAATATCTCGAAATGGTTTTCGATTCACCATGGGTTAGTTTTTTTGGACCTTGCCCATTTCCGCGCTAGCTAAAAGGAGCTTTCATTCAGCGTACGTCTCCTGAGGATGTCACGTGGAGTGGTGAAACGCGTCGAGAGGTTTTTGCATGTTGGTGACGGGTCTAAAATTAACAGCTAATGTAACTGTGCACCTACCCTCACTAACATGGAAATTAGTTGCAAAGTAGTGTTTTCAAATAATTTGGTTATGGTATTCCGCAAAGTAACGCCTACTACTATTAAATACAAAATCATTTACTTTATTTGGGAGTACATTTTTTTTTTTTCTGGAATCGTTTATTTATAATATTTTGTTTTTATTTGTGATACGCAATGTTCTACAGTACAATTTTATTTCCAAAAACTTTTTTTTCTAAATAATTATTATATAAGTAATTTTTAAGGTTATTTTCCCATTACGGAAATATTGCGTACAATTGCATCGCTATATGGCTTCAAATGGTACCCCAGGGCTGTGGTACTACCATCAAATCTTCATGTAACGAGTGGAGTGTGCACTGTCAATCTAGACGGTACGTTCTCGTCTCCTCAAGCCGGCATAGTGGAGGCGACTGCTGCCTACACAGGTTTCTCTCTGTAGTAGTAGTTGTTTCCATCCATGGATCGCACTCAAGCTTGACACCAGGCGGAGTGATGTCATATGCCGAGCTACATTTAAAAAAAGTGACTTGTATAGTATCATGATCAGAGTAAAGTGAGTCCTCTCCACCGATAGGATCGCTTCATTTGGATTTTTTAAATTAGATTAGAGAATTCTCACTTAACGCCGTGACAGAGTAATTGAAAACTCATACTTGGCCCCCTGTTTAAAACAAGCTCTAGAAAGCTAAAGTTACTTTAAACACGCCAGTCTCTATGGTTTTACCACGTCACTAAAAATCAGATATTAAAAGTTGATGGTACTGCCGCTGATCGAATCCGAGTCTATATCGAACCACGTGAGCCCCCTACACCATCGATCACGCTAGGAGTAAAAAAAAAACACATCCATTGATATGTGTCACGTATAGGTTTTTTTTTGAAACGACTGGCTATTTCCTATTTAAAAAAAAAAACTTGATTAATTCCAAACAAAAAGTCTGATGTTTTTATACGTCTTATATCGTTCCAAAATGCATCTAAGATTTTAATTTAAGCTTTAAATTGCTAGTACAATGTTGAAGAGTTTAATATATTTCATTTAATAATAGTATTGTCATACAGGGTGTTCCGTAAGTTGAAGATTTAAAATAACACCCGCGAAGTGACCTTGTCGCGTTTCGGGAATAGTTTGAAAGTAGCCAGGTATGACGAGAGGATTGCACTGTCGATCTGGATGGTACATTAGGGTGTCCGTTATTTCCCGAATATGCTTTGATTGTTTTTTTAGTTTTTAGTTTAGAAAAAAGCAAATATTAAATAGTATGGGAAATGTATTATGATTTAGGCACGGGTTAATGTGAATATTAAGGGCTTATTTTGGTTTGATATATTTTTTTAGGTCATAATCTTACAATTTGGGGGGCGTCTGCAAAAAAAACACCAACTTGGAAAATAACGGACACCCTAATGGTACATGCTCGTCTACTCAAGCCGGCATAGTGGAGGCGACTGCTGCCCGCACAGGTTTCTCTGTAGTCGCAGTTGTTTCTATTCATGGACCGCACTCTAGCTTTACATCAGGCGGAGTGTTGTCACATGCCGAGCTACAGTTTAAAAAATAAAGTCAAACCATTATCGATTAATATCTGGAAAGCATTTATTCTTGTATAGAGAAATCTGTATAGGCAGCTGTCGCCTCCGCTATGCCGGCTTAAGAAGGCGAATGTGTACCATCAAGTTGAGAGCGCACTCTCCTCTTGTCAAGACATAGTTCGACTGAACCATCATAGTGTCGATGATCAGTGAGGTGAATGGTTTTTGTTTTTGAAATTGAAATCATCGCGTTATGAGCGGATAATTGATTACTTTCTCGGTATTCGTAGCACCCTGTATGTGTTTAGTTTTAAGCTTGTAATTTGTTTATGCTTCGGTGCTTGGGTTTAAGGACGTGAGTTTAAGATAAATTTTAATATATTTAATTAATATTAATGTTATTGCTTTAACTATTTTATTTAAATAATAGCTGTGTGTTTGTTACGACGAGTATTATTTGGTAAAGCGTTGCGCAGATTCGTTTTCTGTTCGTTTTTAAAAAGAGCGGCCGTGCTCTAGCGGTAAGACGCGTGAACTCAATGAGACCCGTGTTTAAACCTCGCTAATTCTGACCGGTACTAATGGTATAGGCACTATTAAAGAGTATTAGGCAGACTGATGATTGTTATTTGTCCAGTCTGCCGTCCTGGGGTAGTACCACCACTTTCGAATGTAACACCCGTGAAGTGACCCTTGAAAGTAGCCAGGTATAACGAGAGGAGTGTGCACTGTCAATGTAGATGATACATGCTCGTCTCCTCAAGCCGGCATAGTGGAGGCGACTGCTGCCCGCACAGGTTTCTCTGTAGTAGCAGTTGTTTACATTCATGGACCGCACTCTAGCTTTACATCAGGCGGAGTGTTGTCACATGCCGAGCTACAATAAAAGAGCATTTATTCTTGTAGCTTTACCACAGAGAAATCTGTACAGGCAGCTGTCTTCTCCGCTATGCCGGCTTAAGAAGGCGAATGTGTACCATCAAGTTGAGAGCGCACTCTCCTCTCGTTATACTTGGCTACTTTCAAATTGATCCCGAAACGCGACAAGGTCACTTCACGGACTGGGCTAATAACAATCACTGGTTCTTGTGTTAATTGACTTTTGACGTTATTTTAACGCTCGTAAAGTCGATAATGGTTTGGTAGTGAAAACGAATCTACGCTGCGCCTGCTCAGATGTGCGCCGAACATTAAGGTTCATAGTTTATGAACAAGTTTATTGTTATATATCTATAATGAAGCATTTTTCATAGCCTAAATGTCATCGGAGGTATCAGTATATTTTGTACGTTTATTTAAAATATATATATATATATATATATATATATATATATCAGTAGCATACCGCGTGTTCTCCGTGGATTTCTTTTTTTTTTATTTTGGCTCGACATGTGACTTCGACTGGTCTGATGGTAAACTCAGTGGAGGTCCATGAGTATTGACGACTAGAGAACCGCTCGCACGGTGGCTCCAGTCGCCACCACTATGCCAGCTTGAAGGATCCAAGGTGAAAGGACTGGGAGAATATAAATATAAATAAGCGTACAAAATTACGATTTCGACTGTACTGTAGCGTTAAAAATATACTGTACTGGACAGACTGTTCATAATGATCTCAGAAAATTGAACTTTATCTCGATGACACAGGGTGTGTTTCAGAATAAACAGCTGCATTCTGATGTCATATTGATATAGAGCGTGTTTTTGTTTGGTGAATATTTTTGATGCTGACTGTACACGTTATATTTACATGTACCGCTGGAACTAAAGCTATTTAAATAAGATTAGGTATATATTTCTATGAAATCTGCACCCAATCCGACCAACCTGTATTACTATCTACTAGATACGGTTACCTCCCACTGTTTATTCGTTGCCTTTGTACTTAATTTTATCTAAGTCTTAATAAATTTTGATTTGCAAATTTGGCTTTTATTTTGTAAGACCTTGCGTTCCAATTCCAATTAACACACACGTTATCGCGTTTCGGGAACAGTTTGGAAGTAGCCAGGTATAACGAGAGGAGTGTACTGTCAATCCGGGTGGTGCACAGTCGTCTCCTCAAGCCGGCATAGCGGAGGCGACTGCAGCCTATAGAAATGTATCTGTAGTTGTTTTCGTGCATGGTCCGAGCTTCAACCTTTAAATGTAATTCATAATTATGTCTCTTTCAGAAACTCATGTGTTGTGCTGCAGACGTCCTCGAGGGTAAAGGTACGGTGCAAGTCGCAATAACAGTAATGGAGTTGTTACGCCGGCATAGTGGTGCGCGGGAGTCCCCGCTACCGCCTCCGCCTCCGACATCGACCGCCACAGCTTCCTAGCGTTTAGCCAAACTCACTTTAGCGCCGCTCACTGAATTTAAATTATAATTCACTTTTAGGGGAGAGCCGGATGCGTTGCCGTCACATTACTAAAACGTTATCTAAAAAATCTTAGGTTCATTGATTTAAAGCTGGTATCATCTGATTTTAGTCAGGCAAAGTTAGGTAGATTATAGTACCAAACAAACTTTATGGCGGCGAAGTTAGGCACAAGATACAAACTGAGGTATCAGCGATTATATTCTACATGTTCTGTTCATATTTAATACTAACTCTTAATTTTTTTTTTCTGATTTTTATATGGCATTATAACAATTTGCCAGTGTCAAAGTAAATATTTTTTGCATCAAGTTAATATTGTGCATCACGAGTCATTCATACATCACACTAAACAGTCAGGTCAAGTCTCAGTCAAGTCAAAAATTGCTTCAGTAATGTGGTAGAATCTTTACTGAAACTTCTTACTGGGTTTTGGAGGGAAAATGGAAACACAGGTTCTTATTACATCTTAACACTCGAAGAAACACAAGTTTAGGAAAATAATTCAAGGCAGATAACCTAATGTACCTTTAGACTAGCACAGTCTAAGTCTTCTATCATTATCTTGAAACCTCCTGTTTGAATTTCTGTTCCATTCGCCGCCATATAAGTTAATATTGTTGCCCTATTTGTCATTCTTCCTGGCTGGAGACGTCCGTTCTACTTTTTCCATCAGTGATAAGTAAGCATAAGGATGTTTGAAGGAAGACCGCCGTCAATTTTCCCTTCTTCACTTGGAAAAAAGAAATAATTTGCATTACAAGATTTAAACTGACCAAAACAACAATTGAATTTTAAAGGAGGAATTGAAGACTTCGTATTTTTTGTATAATATATCCTTTTGTAATGCAAATTTCTTCGATTTTCTGCTGTAAACAATTGTTCTAGAAATGCTGTTGTAATTTTATAAGCATCGTTCATTAAAGAGTTGCACGGGGCCTTATACTGTACTTGTTAATTCGGGAACTTTCACGAAACCAATCGACGATCGGCGTATTTGCGTTTTTATTATCTTTTGTAAAGGAGAATGCCTATTCATCTAAGAGAAATGGGCCCACAATTTTTTCTCTCGGTTGTCGATTATTCTTGGTTCACCTTGTAGAAAAATAAATCTTAATAATCTACATTCCTTATCAACAAACAGTTCTGATGCAATATTTTAGGTTATTATTATATTAAATGCTTTAATAATTGATAATATCTGTTTTTTTATGTAATTAAACATTGTCGATTGATTTGTAAACGATGTGTTGATATAATTGAAATAAATTAATTAAAAAATAAGATGTTATTTTAGAATATTATTTTGTTACCAAACTATTAGGTATCAAGTGGGCCCAAAAATGGGTATTCTCCTTTCCTATTGATTAATGTAAATTATTTTCTGTAGTTAAAGTGGGCATTTTAGTTCGATAGTAAGGGATTGTGAATATATTTTCACGTAATAAAATAACTTATAACGCACCTTTATTCGTGTATATTGTGTAAATTAATAGATAAAATTTATTAGAAAAAATTAATACGTTGTCTAGACGGCTGTGTTATCTAATTTTTTTATTTGTTTGGAGCATTTTTTTTTCTATCTATGTGTATCGAGTTGCCCCTGACTCCCCTAAAAAGAAGAGAGGGGTGAGAGGGGCTCCAGTTCCAAGAGGGAAGCCTTATAAGTCAATTTTATATTAACGTAGGTTTTATACATGAAGTCTAGATCGAAATAGGGCTAGCCTTAAATAAAAGTAGATGAATCTTGTAGCAGATCGTTAGATTGCAATTTCTATATTGATTTAAACAAATTATTTATAGAAAAATTAATGTATACAATTTTATACATATCTCTTTCTCTCTCTCTTTACTCGTTCTTTTACCACCGAGGTACTTTATTTTCTTACTCAAATACTCAGTTTACTAGTGTTTTGTCAATTGACCTAGATTTAGTGTTTAGTTGTTTTTTTTCGCGATTTTATGGTTACTACATGATTATAGTTGAGCCAATCGTGCAATCTGTAAAAGCATTTTTTTTTTGTAATTTATACCATTAATTTTATAATTTTAGACGTATTCAAATTTTATTATTATTTATTAAATTATGAAAAAATTTTCGAAATTTCGACGCGTTAACGCAACGCCCGGGAGTACCTTAAGTGCTAGCTCCCTGTTTATCAATGGTCAGAGCATCAACGTTAACTACATTAAATTTTCACATAGTTTATACGAAGGTAAGCCCACAAAATGTACAGATAATTATTTTTACGTAGCAAAATTTTTTTTAAATTGTAGCTCGGCATATGACAACACTCCGCCCGATGTTAAGCTAGAGTGCGGAAACAACTGTAACTACAGAGAAATCTCTACAAGCAGCAGTCGCCTCCGCTATGCCGGCCTGAGGAGACACTTATGCACCATTCAGATTGACAGTGCACTCTCCTCTCGCTATACCTGGCTACCTTTATTTCCTTGAAAATCTCACTCGAATTCATTATCAATTTATTTTTTCATTATAATTTTTACAGTTTGGACCATTGATATATACCACTAGATGTGCAATAACGCGAGAGAAAAGATGACTGCAGTCACCTTTAGGTTCTCTGTCAGTCAGTACTTGACTTGAAGGCAACATTGTCAATTCGTTTGAGGCGGTCTACGGCTTTTTTCATGTCAGATGTATGAGGTTTGCACCTCTAGTGTGTATCTCAATGGTTTGAACTAAATATATATATTTTTTTGTGTTATCAAATGTTAAGAATATAATTTTTATGTTGTAATGTGATTTAGATTTAATTAATAATTTCTTTTTGTGTGTAATAATTGTTAATTATATTATTGTGTTGTGTATAGTAGATAATTTGATTTAATATTACAATGTATTTATTTTAATGTAAATATTGACAATATTGTAGGGAATATTTATTTTATTTTTTTCTTTATTTTTCGTCTAGTTTGGTTCATTTAATGAGTTCGGTTTTGTTTTTACGATCGTTTGCGCCAACTCGCAATTTTTTTTCTGAATTAAAATGTTATTATTGTAAAAGTTTGGTAATTAAAATGTTACATATTAAGGTAAGGATATTGGTGCAAGCGGTCCTGAAAATTCTTAATCGCGTTTAATGTAATAATTAGTATAATAGTTACTCCAAAGATGGTTCCAGTCCTACACCAAAACCTCTATTACCTAGAAATGTTACCAAGTATTAAAAAATAAAATCTACATGAGTTTTTTTGTGTATTAGTTGTTAACGGATAAATCTTCGATTTTTGGGTAAAAAGTTATACAATTTTTTAAAAAAATTTGGCGCTCTGTTTTTTTATTGTAGCTCGACATATGGCAACACTCCGCCTGATGTAAAGCTAGAGTGCGGTCCATGAACGGAAACGACTGCTACTATAGATAAATCTCTACGAGCACCAGTCGCCTGCGCTATACCGGCCTGAGGAGACGAGTATGCACCTTCTATCTATCTCTGATCCATGAGTGCGAATAATTGCTACCAAATGTCTACTGACAGCAGTCGTCTCCGCTATGCTTGCTTGAAAGACGAGTGCGGTTTAAACTATCTATATTTGTTGTAAATTGAATAATAATTTAATATGGTGCGATATTGTACCTTATTTTTTTCTCATAAGGTTTATTTCATGTTGTACTTTTTACTCAAAAATATAAGCTTGAAAGAACTGATATACAAATTGTAATCGTTTTTAGGATAATAATTATAATTAAAATCGCTCGAGTCTTTGTACAGTTCAAAGATTATGTGCCAAAGACTATATAGGTACGTACGTGTTGGTGATTTTTATAGGTATGTAGGTAATTAAAGTAAATGCACTGGTCTCTTAGATTATAAGATTGTTTTGCAATATCCTTTGTACTAGTATTCATGTGTTTAAAATATTGTAGATAATTATATATCATTATACACTTTCGAAAATAAAAAGCTTTTTATTTACTTACATATATTAAAATAAGTTTATATTTTTATAAGTATATAAACGGACGTTAGAGTGCGGCCCACAGTGCCGGGTTCAAGCAAGAGGGGGCGCCACCATACCACAAAAAAAAATCGATAAAGGCTCAGTAGAAACAAAAAATACTGAGTTTTGTTTTAAATTTTGTGTTAGCAAACTTATTTAGTTGCTCTCTTCTTTACCTTGACCTTAATAGAAACTCAACAGTTAACCACAAACGATATGAGGGCCTCGACAACATGCTCTGCCTATGGGCCGCCGAAGTCTTAAATCCGGCGCTGGCGTTCCATGAACAGAATCAACTGCTACCACAGACAAATGTAAGTGAACTCACGATCGATGAGACCCATGTTCAAATCTTACTAAACAAACCGTTACCAATGTACGAGTATAATGTGCCGTGGTCTAGCGGCCTCACGATCAATGAGACCCGTGTTCAAAACCTCGCTAAATTCTGCCTTGTGATATGACATGTGACCTGGCCTGTGATACAATCACTAGCTTAGTACACTTACACACTTAAAAAAAAAGATAAATAGAAGGTTTAACTGTAGAAGTTTTGTCTAAACGAAAGAACTAAGGTTGTACCTACTGTTGGAATAAACAAGTCAAATAGATAGAACTACTTTTTCAAATTGTACCTATGTTTTCATGAAAGAAGGCATATCTAATTATTTAGTAACGATTAAAGAAACAAAAAAGAGAGCCAATACTCCCTTACCACACAAAACTAGCAAATTCCATTCAATAAAAACTAAATTATCTTTCCAAAGCTTTTTTCATACAAGCAATTGTGCGTTTTAAAGTAATTAATTTGGATAATATACCTACCTATAGGGCGGGGCGAGCGTAATAGTAACGCGATGACTAGCGTATTAAGAGGCCACGCCTACGCTTAAATAGAAATCCGCGTTTAATTTTTAGGGTAATCTACACCTCCACTATAATTAAAAGACGTAACTAGAACGCTATTTTTAACTGTCACGATATATTTCATAGTTATTTTAGTTGTATTATTATTTACACCCGTAATACAGACTATAGTCTAATTTATGCTATGCTTTTGTACCTAATAAAGATTTTATTTATTATGAAGTGATTTCAGAACCTCTCTTTTTTTCATGTATAAATATCAGTTTAAAATAGCTATTTAGTGTGATGTATGAATGACTCGTGATGCACAATGTTATTAACCCTATGCAATATTTACTTTGACAGTGGCAAATTGTTATAATGCCATATAAAACTTTAAAAAAATAGCATAAGTCAGTGGCTCCTGAACTTTTTCAGTTCACGACGCAGGTTTAATATTTCTTCACGGGCGCCTTTTTCACGTTATTTGTACAATTTTTACAAAAATTTTGTTAAAATCGCGTAATCGCTGATAACATATTTTAGATCTCCTAAATTTCTAGATTCCCGCCAAAACTCTGTAGATTGAAGCGCTTTAGAAAATGTGCCCAGCTACATTAAGTAGCATAATATCAAGCTATTTTTATTATACATTGCCTAAAATTTTATAATTTGGTCATCTTTACAAACTGTTAATTTATTTAATACGGACATTTTTGTTTCATAGACGATTAAATACTAAGCCTTCAAAACCACCACAGAGAAAAATAAATAGTAGGTCGTTTAAGACTTATTAAAGAAAAATAATTAACAAAAGAAAAACCACGACGTTTTTATATTCTCACGTACAAATTGATGCAACTGGCGCCAGAAGTTAAACTATCCATAATAAAAGTAGTCAAGTAAAAAAACCTTATGAGCCATTGTCTATTTAGTTCCGCAGCTTTCTATTTACCTATAGTACGATCATCGGCCCTGTTTAGCTGTAATTAATTAAATGGATACAAAAAAATGTCGGTCCTCGTTTACAAGTCAAACCTTTCTTTTTCCCCATTTTAAAATTATTTATTCTTTGTATTCGTGAACATGACAATGTTCTTTTTTATTAATAAATGAATCAGTATAATTTTGCTTGTAAATGAAGTGGAAAATTGGAATTTTAGCGTCCCTCACTATTTTCTTGATTATATGCATCAGTGAGGTTTGATTGATTGAATTTCTTACCTATTCATTCATGAAACATGCCTCTATTCAGGTCGATTACGCGCATGGCTTTAAGTTCCAAATCGGCGCTAAATAAGTTGCTCGGGATTTATGCAAATTAACAATTAATTGTGGTGAAAAAAAAAACAGTATTATATAATGCATATGAATATATGGGGTCAACAGCAGTTGAAAGAGCTGCCGTCCTGGGGTAATGTCACCACTTTCAAGCATAACACCCGTAAACTGACTTAACCGCCTTTCGGGATCAGTTTAAATGTAGTCAAGTATACCGAGAGGAGCGTGCATTGTCAACCTGATGGTGCACATTCGTCTTCTTAGGCCGGCATAGCGGGGGCGACTGCTGCCTGCAGAAATTTCTCTGTGATAGCAGTTGTTTCCATTCGTAGACGGAACTCTAGTTTAACATCAGGCGGTGTTAGTTATGCCGAGCAAACTTAATCCCAATGGCGGAGTAGTTTAGTACTTAGTAGAGCATCCGTGCGTGGGTTCGAATCCCATTTCACCACAGGCGTTATGCGTGCTGATTATTTTCTATTAATTTTTTGTTAAAATTTGATAAAAGAGTAAATCCTTATCTTTAGCACATGATCTTCTATGTTAAATTTTAACAAGATCCATTCAGTCAAACAAACATACTTTTACATTTATAATATTAGTTTAATATTCTTTTATCTCGGATACTGATTACTTTATTCAATATTATATTCAATTCAAAGTATGCTAACAATAAAAACATGGATAAGCAATGAGCAGCGTTGTCAAGTTCACAGCAAGAGTTCTGGACACGTACACTGGCGCTTGTGTGGTGGGATACACACCAATGTGTGGGATTTTAAACATCGCACAATTGAATTAGAGGACATGTAAGCGTTCACTTGCACTCTGCTGGAATGCATGCACTATGTATATCAGTAAAATAAATAATATTTAAGTATTTCCTTTTTTTCTTAGATGGTCGCGTTTCAGGAACAGTTTGAAAGCAGCCAGGTCAATCTAGATGGTGCATACTTATCTCCTCAAGCCGCCATAGCGGAGGCGACTTCTACCTGCAGAGATTTCTTTGTAGTAGCAATTGTTTCCATTCTTGAACCGCACTCTAACGTTACATCAGGCGGAATGTTATTATGTGCCGTTTTACAATAAGAAAATAGATCGCTACCAAAGTTATATTGGTACCAGCTATAATTTTGGGAGATTAGAATACGGATTATCAAATAGGAGATCACTTCTATACCAAGTCTGTTGTAATTTTTAAAATAATTGTCCGGTATATGACAATTGTATGGGATATCCACTGGCTGGCGGAAGGTTTGCTGGATGGAGAAAGAAAGGTACTCACGTTGTGATACGGCTGCACCTATTTCCTCCTGTATCCTTATCGCTTGGTACCAAGGCAAGAAGCTAGATCGATTTTATCTCGTTTTGTTTGAAATTTCGTCCCTTTTTTGTTGTTGTCGGAGGTCCGAGCGTGTGCGTTGCACAGTAGTTGTCACAAGAGAGCTGTGGCCACTAGATGGCGCAGTTGTAGGAAAAGTAATTGGATAGAAGGGGACATGGATGTTGCCAGCCAGCAAAATTACTAATTATAAATTTGATAAATAAAAAATAATCCTTTCTGGTACGGAACATGCCGCTCACCTTAAAAGAACTCGTTTCTTTTAAAGAATAAATACTAACACTAAGCTTCTATCGCATATAAAAGTAGCCTTTGTAAGACGTAACAAGAAAGATAAATAAATACATAAATAAATGTTATGATTAAATGCAAATAAGTTAGTACTATGGAATAGGTTTAATATTATACTAAAATTAATGTTTAGGTAATACGCATATTTTTACTACCGGGCGCTTGACAAGAGTGTTTCCCATTTTTAAAGTAACTACTCTGACGATATTGTCGCTGCCCGGGTGCAAAGCATGGACACGAGCTAAACGCCATTGTAACGGAGGGGTGTGATCATTGACTATTACAACGTCACCCTCGCTAATCGGTGCATCACGATCGTGCAACCACTTTGTACGTTGCTGAAGTTGATGAAGATATTCATTACTCCAGCGACGCCAGAAGTTTTGGAAACACTGTTGCATTAAACGCCAACGAGTGAGACGATTGGTATTTTCATCGTGCAACGCGACATCTGGAAGAGTTGTCATTGGTCCTCCAATCAAGAAATGAGCGGGAGTTAACGGCAACGGATCGGTAGGATCCGTGCTGAGGGCGCACAGAGGCCGTGAATTAAGAACTGCTTCGATTTGAGTGAGAAGTGTGTTAAACTCATCATATGTTAACGTCTGAGTTCCGATTACTCGATGGAGATGATGTTTAAAACTCTTCACACCCGACTCCCATAGTCCACCAAAGTGACTAGCATATGGTGGGTTGAAGTGCCACGTTATTCCTTGATTTAAGGAATATTCTACGATTGAATTTTGAGTTTTTTCATTGCGAAGAAATTCGTAAAGATCCTTTAGATATTTATTGCAACCGACAAAGTTTTTACCGCAATCGGAATAAATGTCTGTACAGAGACCCCTACGTGATATGAAACGGCGAAATGCCGCCAGAAAAGCGTCAGAGCTCAGATCCGAGACTAACTCGAGGTGGACTGCCTTAACGGTCATGCACACGAAGACTGCTACGTAACATTTTACGATTTTTGCATTGCGAACTTTATTCGCGCGTACGTAGAAATGTCCGGCGTAATCGACGGCGACCCTAACGAACGGTCTGTGAGGACGCACACGTGCCGGTGGTAAATCGGCCATCGATGGTTGTTGGTGGCGTGGGCGCGCGCGAAAACAACGAACACAACGATGGACGATCCGGCGGATCACGTCGCGCGCGGATAATATCCAGTAACGCTGGAAGAGTAGGCACTGTAGTGTTTGTGGACCTACGTGAAGATATGATATATGTGCATGATCTACGATTAAGTTTGTTAAGTGGTGTTTTTTAGGTAAAATTACTTGATGTTTAGCGCTGTACGGTAAATAGGATTTATTTAGCCGCCCACCAACGCGTATTATTTGATCTGCATCGAGAAATGGCTTTAATCGAAGTAATTTTAATGAACAAGGATTGTTATTAATCAATTTATTGATGTCATCATAAAAAACATTATGTTGAACTAATTTAATTAGACGTTGAAGTGCAAAATTATATTCCCTAACTGAAACATGAGATTGTTTTATTGAATTAATTTTTTTACAATTATTATAAAAACGAAATATGTATGACGTCACGCGAACAAGTTTCCCTAAAGACGAAAATCGCTCGATGAAATCGATATCAAATTGAGCTTGTTTATTGGCCACATTAACAATTATTTCCTTTATGTTACGTTTTTCTAATGTTGTGTCTAGTGAAACGTCGTGATTAGTAGTCGTCGGCCACTGAGATGGAGGTAATATTAACCATTGAGGTCCGGTTAACCATAATTCATGTTTTAAAAATGTATTAGGTAACATACCTCGCGACGCACAGTCAGCAGGGTTATCACTAGAGAGTACGTGCTGCCATCTACTGGCGGGAACGCGCGACAGAATTTCACTAGTCCTGTTAGAAACGAATGTTTTCCACTCATACGGAGAGGAACGCAACCAGGCGAGGACGATTGTGGAGTCGGTCCACGCAAAAATATTGTCGTGACTAATTTTGTCACTATAGACGGACATGATAGTATCGATTATTTTCGATAGTAGCACTGCACCCATGAGTTCGAGGCGCGGTATAGAAATGACCTTAAGGGGGGAAACCTTTGTTTTCGCTAACAGAAGAGATGTGGTGACCCTATCATCTTCGTGTTGAAGACGAAGGTACACACATGCTGCGTATGCTCGCTCCGAGGCATCACAAAAACCGTGTAGTTGAATATTAGAAGAATGATTTTGAAAAACGCGTCGCGGTATACTAAACTTTGATAACGACGGTAATTGACTTCGAAACTCGTCCCAGGCGGTAACGATATCGACGGGAGGTTGATCGTCCCACCCTACGCCGCAAATCCACAGACGTTGAATCAGATATTTAGCAAATAGTGTCACCGGGGCGAGCCATCCCATGGGATCATATACACGTGCGACTTCGGAAAGAATCGTGCGTTTGGTGCAGCTCGAAGAAGAGACGTGTACGTTGAACCCGAATGAGTCGCTCTGAGAGTCCCAATGAAGACCTAAGACCTTGCTGTTATTATTCTCGAGCTCCGCGAAGGGCAAGCCTGAGGGCCGCTCACCATGAGAACACCTCACTTCTGCATCGAGAAGTCCGGAATGATTACTCTGCCACTTATGCAGTGTGAAACCGGCTGATCGACAGATAGCAATCAATTCCTGCTTGAGGGACAGTGCGTCTTGAACAGTCGGCGCTCCTGTGACGACATCGTCAACAAAAATGTCGTCGAGGAGAACGCGAGCCGCACGTGGGAAACGGTGTTGTTCGTCGTTCGCGAGCTGAATGATCGTGCGCATAGCTAAGAATGGCGACGAGCTTACGCCGAAGGTGACGGTGCGTAGACGGTAATCACAGACGGGCTCATTTGTCGATTTACGCCACAGTATGCGTTGAAAGTCGCGATCCTTTTCTTGAACGAGAATTTGTAAGTACATTTTCTTAATGTCAGCTGTTAAGACGATTTCATGAATTCGAAATTTTAATAGAATAATAACGATATCTTTGTGTAACGTTTGTCCCGTGAATAAATTGTCATTTAACGAGTTGCCGTTCGTTGTTTTGCAACTGGCGTCAAAAACTACGCGAGTTTTCGTAGTTGTACTACTCTCTTTGATTACACAATGATGTGGTATGTAATATACTGGAGACACCGATTCGCACTTCGCTACCGGTTCCATGTAGTTAAGATCGAGATATTCTTGTAAACAATTATTGTATTCTGCTTGTAATTTGGGATTACGAAGCAAACGATATTCGAGTTTGTGGAATCTAGAAAGAGCGATATCACGTGACGCGCCGAGCGGTGCCGCGTTGGGCTTGAAGGGAAGTGATACAGTGTACCTACCTGTGTTGTCACGTGTGAATGTCTTTTGGAATATAGATTCGCAAAGTTGTTCCTCGGGAGTAGGAAGCTTAGTCTCGGGAATAGATTCTAATTCCCAAAACCGTTGTAGATCAACGTCGGTTACGACCGAGTTCACCTGAAGATGAAACGTTGTCAACGAGTTTGACAACATATCAATTTTACCCATGAGTATATACCCGAAGACGCTATCGATAGCCATCGGCGACCCTGGCTCGCCAACGACAGTGTTACCTAGCATCAATTGAGACATGACGTCTGCTCCTAGCAATATATCGATAGGTTGAGGTATGTAGTAGAATGGATCGGCAAGAGAAAGATTTTTAATATGATGCCATTTATTATTTGGCAATTTTACACTGGGCATGTTACTCATTAATTTATTCATAATGAGTGCATCGACGTGAATACGCGGCTCACTTCGATTCCGCGGTGAAATCATAAAACTAGTTTGACCCTTTGGTAGTAATGGTTTATCGCTGCCTATGCCAAAAATCGGCACATTACTATGTTGACGCGCGAGGCCTAAGCGGCGAGCACAGTGCTCAGTAATGAAAGTCGCTTGCGAGCCCGAGTCGATAATACAACGCACGGTATGGGAAGACGCATTTACGTGAATATCGACAAGTGCCGTAGCAAGAAGAACAGTATGTGCGCTTTCACAGCGACCAATGAACGGCGCGCGTGACTCATTCACAGACGCGAGCGCATGAGAGGGTTCGATGTTAACACTAGTATCTACGTGATGCATATTCAGTACGGAGTTATTTGAAATATTATTATTATTGCCCGTATTATGTAATAAAGTATGGTGTTTTTCATGACACGAACGACAAGTAAAAGATGATTGACATTTACTAACATTATGACCCACATTTAAACAATTGACACAAATATTTTTATTTTTAATAAATTCGCAACGTTCATTAATAGTATAATTAAGAAAAACTGGACATTTAAATAAATAATGATCAGACTTACAACAAAAACATTTTTTAAATTTATTATTATTATTTATCTTGTTATTATTATTGTGGTTGTTTACATTATTAGGTATGTTAACAGCGAGCGCGCGACGCGGCTCTTTTGTTTTTATTATTATTTTATCACTAGATTTAACACTATTTTGCATGACGTCAGCCGCTGCAACTTCCTTTTCAAGAAAACTAATTAGCTCATTAATTGTTGGAATCTGTAATGCACAACTCAATGATAACTCAAAACGTTTACGAATATATGGAGATAGTTTACGTAAAATAATATTTAATAATATGAAATCCCACTCATCGACAGGGAACTGCATAACTTTTAAAGCAGAGATATTTTCTTGATAAACATTTAATATATTTTTTATACCAATTTCGCTTTGATTAATTTTGTCTGACATTGATTCTAAATCTAATATTTTTTCTAAGTGTTTTGTAGCAATAATTCTTTTGTTGTCATAACGTTTTACCAAAGTATCAAATGCAATAGGATAGTTTTCAGAAGTTAATTGTATAGATTTAATTAGGTTAAGTGGTTCATTGTGAACAGATAATAGTAAATATCTAAATTTTTCAATATTTGATAGGGAATCGTTATTATGCACAATAGAAAGAAATAAATCATGAAATGAGTTCCACTCGGTCGGTTCACCGCGAAATTCAGGAAGATTTAAAGGCGGAAGTTTGATTTTTGCATGTGTACAGTTGGATGTATTTAATGATTGTTGTCGCAAATTAGACTTGAGCTCGTCAGCTGCTATTTTAATATTGTAGTAAAGAGTATTAAAATTATCTCTCATTTGCAACTCCGAATCTTTATCGAATTTTCCCGCTTTAAATAAACTCTTTTCTATTTTGCCTTGAATACGCGTAAAATCCTTTTTTAAGGTATTTAATTCTGGCACTCTGCATTTAAATTGAGATATGTTATCTTTAGAAAAATTTAACATTTTAGTTAGGTCGTTAAGAACGACATCCCGTTCAAAATATAATTGATTAAGATCGTCCATGATCGTATTGCACAATAAAAACACCAATTAAATGAATAAATATAGAAATATATGAAAAAATACAAAAAAATATGTACTAGTGGGTACGTAAGAAAAAATGTTAAATTTATATATTTTTTGTAATAAATGTAAATAACTGTAAATAATTAAATTATGATTTTAGTAATACGAAGAGTAACAGATTACACAGGCTAATTTTGCTATGCGGTAGGTTCTGAAACTTTGTACACTGAAATACGAGTATACCGTGATTTGTGACTACTTTGTGACGTGAACTAAGAAGCTTATTTCAAACAATTTTAAAAGATGGATCCGGCTCGAATGACCAAAAATAATATGTATGGGATATCCACTGGCTGGCGGAAGGTTTGCTGGATGGAGAAAGAAAGGTACTCACGTTGTGATACGGCTGCACCTATTTCCTCCTGTATCCTTATCGCTTGGTACCAAGGCAAGAAGCTAGATCGATTTTATCTCGTTTTGTTTGAAATTTCGTCCCTTTTTTGTTGTTGTCGGAGGTCCGAGCGTGTGCGTTGCACAGTAGTTGTCACAAGAGAGCTGTGGCCACTAGATGGCGCAGTTGTAGGAAAAGTAATTGGATAGAAGGGGACATGGATGTTGCCAGCCAGCAAAATTACTAATTATAAATTTGATAAATAAAAAATAATCCTTTCTGGTACGGAACAACAATATTCCACTTAATTTTGTGAGAGTGCGGTACATAAGCGGAAACAGCTATTACTGTCATAACTGTCATAAGTCTCCTGTCGCCTCCGTCATGCCGGTTGGAGGAGAAGAATTTGCATCGTGCAGGTTGACAGTGTACACGGTTCAAAGTGGTGGTATCTACCATCTAAGGATATCAGACTGAGTGAATAACTCTCTAAGTATAATTCTGTTAATTTTATGAAATAAATACGTATAGGTCGCGTCGAAGTTTATGGCGTCTCAGAAGTTAGCTGCGGGCGGGTAGCTCGAGAGTGTGCCCTTCTCTCTCACGTTCATCATCAGCTAATACCTCAATTTGTGTATTGCGCAGCGACTTGCGCCTAACTTCGGAGCCGCCATGAAGTTTGCTTCGTACTATAACTTCTCAATTACGAATAATAGGCACAAACCGATAAAGTTATTCAGATATGTGATCATTAATTAGAATTGTATTGTAGCTTGTAGGCGGACACTAGAAGCTGTGGGTGAGTGGGCAGACCCATGCTGAGTGACACGCGCACTCTTGTCCACGCACGAGGTGAACACACAACAATTTGCATGACAATACAAATCAAATTATTTATGGGTCGCTGCTACTATTGTGTTCTGTATGAAATAGAATTCTTATTATTGGGAATAAATATTTTATTCTAAATGTATGTCCTAGAATGGATGTTAAGTAAACACAAGTTATTCATTTATTGTTTTCTTTAGGTACTGCGCGGATATGTTTTAACTGAATAATATTGATTTTATTTTACTGTAAATTAAAATAGTAGTACTGTTAAAAAATGTTTATTTAAATTCTAGATTTATCTAATTTTTTTTTTCTAGTTGCCTCCAGAGAATTTTGTGGCCTGAACGACCAATGAATTATCCAATGAGTAACCGCTGTTCGAATCAAAAATACTTTTTTTATTTTTTATTTTATTTTAGCACGTCATATGACCGTCAACACTTTGCCTGATGTTAAGCTAAAGTGTGATCTCATGGAAGCGACTGATGTCAGAGAAGGGGATCTGCAGACAGCAATCGCGTACACTATGCCGGCTTGATGAAGTGCCTTTTCACACTGCGTTTGAAGACTCCCATATTATAGGAAGGAGGCAAGACCTAGCTGGGAAGGTCATTCCACAATTTGATGGAACGACAGAAAAAGTACCGCCCGATCTTTTAAGTTCACGTTTAAACTTACTAAGTTTAAGTTTAATATTACATATTTGCATATCGCGCTGATTGTTGTTTGTTTTCCACGACGGGGGATGATACATGGTGTTCATAAATAACACGGGAACACCCTCAGGCGCATCCAATTAACCGCTCACCGACGAACGTTATTCGTTTGGCCAAAACAAACAATTTGTGAAAGAGATAACTTTAGTATCTCACTTGACAATCATCTAAAATGTGCTTTATTTTTCTATGAATAGAGTGTAAATTATAGATATATAGAAATTGCCTGTTAATTCCACTTTTCGTTCGTAATATGGATAAGTATTAATTTATAACTTCTTTTTAAATATATACGTAATAATAATAAAAATGATTTTGACTTTCCTCTGTAGAACGATGTTTGAATGTCAAATCTAAACTCTTATTAAACGTTTTTTCCCAATTATTCATCGACTACATCATGCGACTACTCCTTGAGCATAATTGCATCGAAATCAGCGAATTGTATCTCAGTAAACGTGTCTAATGCATCACAGCGCCTCTACAATCTCAACAGCATCCTGAAAGCGTTATTGTATTGCAGTAGTTAACCAACCCATTTGTGTGTCCCAAGTATTACAAATATACAAAAAATTTGGTTATTTTTTCTTAAATATTTTCAAATTACCAAACTCAGTTTAATCTTAAGACGAATTATATATTTAAAATCTAACACCTATTTAGTAAGGTATAATTTCTTTCATCACTTCAACAACCCAGGTGGTCCACAACAGTTTTTTCCATTATCTTACAAACTATCATAATGCAATGGGAAATTAAGCAATTTATTTTGTCCAATTACATTTTATATTCATAGCTAATTACGCGCGATATTATCTCAAATCAACAAACAGCCGTGTAATGCCAACGAACTATTTTCTGAATATTTATCAACGTCAAACCTTTCTAGTGTTTAGTTTGTTTTGGCATAACATTAGTTAGTCCCAATCATTGATTTGCTGCATAAAGCTGGGTTTACATGACAATTTTTCCATCTGGGTACATCATATATTATACAGTTATCCTATAATAGAACAATTGTTTTAAAAACTCAAGTTATCTGTTATTTTGCACTTGGCCTGTGTGGCACAATGGAAAGCACCAAATTCTAATCCGCCACACCTTTCTGCGCCATCAGTGAGTAGTCAACTCTGCTATGCCGGCTTGAAGAGACGAATGTGCACCATTTAAATTAATAGTATACTCATTGCAAGCCTGCATTATATTCCCTAAAAATCGAAAAATATGTGTACTGTTATGAAGTTTATTTTTAACATACGTGATTTAATTTAATGATGTATGGACATATTTAACTAGAAAATTATAAATAAAAAATCTAATCCAATGTTTCTTCGTCTGAACCTAGCATTAGTTAGTCACAATGACTGATTTCCGGCTTAATTGATTGGCTGACATATGAGCCGTTGAAAAAAAAACCTAATTTGTACTTCCAAACTCGAATGCTTATTAAAAACCCCTTTTAGTATACCTTGGATATAATTAAATTCGAGCTTGTAAGTAGATTAACTGTTTCGTATTTAAATACGTTTTTAAGCCACGGTTTTATTTCAGTTTCAATAAAGCTCTTCTCAATCTGTTAGCGAAAGTTTTAAAACCGTTTATATTTTTAGACATAAAACTATTAAAAGTTAAGTAGTCGTTCACATTCTAAGGTTAATTTCTTATCGATATAAATTATTTTAGTTTTATGCAAATGTCGGGTCCAAGTTGTGGAAGTAATTAAATTCGTTTTGTGATGCTCGAGGCGAAATTGTTCGAATACTGTACATAAAATGTAATTAGGAGCTTCGTTTATTTTTAATTTATTTGTTTTTGAAATTGGATTAGATAATTTAAACATGTCGTCGCCTTAGGTCGAGTTATTACTTTCAATATTCAACTTAGTAATTTGAGATCTCGATTCTTTAAAAATTTAAACTATTTATCAAATAATATTAATTCTAATTACTGTAAGTATATTTACATTTCTACATATAGTGTTTTTAACACAAGATGTTGATATATGACCACTCCGCAATGATCTTAAGCTAACAAAAAAATAGCTGCATGCCGAGCTAATCGCGAGTTTTGGTAACTTATATCTGAAAGTGATCTTATTAATCCGAGACGGCACAGGGGCGGATACAGAAGACCTAATAATTTCCTACTATTACGTAGTACATAGAAAATTAAGGATTTTTTTCCTGGAAAACAAACTTAAAATTAAAATGATTTCTAATACTTAAACTCGTTTACAATGGTTTAATCCGCCGCAAAAACGGCAAACTCTATTCAGCTACATAGCCAACATAAGTCTGCTTGCAATTGTTAATTCTTTAAAAATAATCAAAATCTAATCTTAACAAGATTACAACATTTACGATCCAATTCGAGTAAGAATCCAATGATCGCGACGAAAAGCCAAACGCCCCATATTTGAATTCCTAATGAAATCTCCTAATAACGTGTTATCATAAATATTTATCGTGTTTCGTTTCTGGAGCCAACCAATCAACTTATGTTATTACTTTTAATTATCTTTCTTAACAGACGCGAGCCGACAACACGCTTCGAATATCATCGAGACAAATTATAGAAAAAAACCGAAGCTCCAACCTTAAGGTAGAGTCAGACATGAGAACATGCGTTGCGTTTAACCCTGCGATAATAATAAACCGCTATTTGTATCTACCACATAAAATAATAATCATATTTCTTTACTTTTCCGACTACATATGTAAAGTAACTAATGAAAAGCTTTTTTAACAATATACATATGAACGGAAATGTATGGAAAAAGATTGACGATATAGATTTATCTTGCGAAAATCAGTGGCTTAGCATAAACAAAATATCCACAATGAGGTAGTTCTTCCAGTGACCATTACGAATTCCGCCCCAGGTTTCCATTTGTTAGCGGTGACACCCAAACTGTGATGGGCTCGCATCACCACGAGTATCGCCCGGGGTGTCACCACTACTAGCCACGCCAAAGCGAAGGTGAATTAGCAACCTAGGAAGATCTTTCTCGATCAGATTGGTCGATTGCTAGGGTCTATAAGGTCAGATAAAGAGCACCTTTACCTCGGTGTATGTATAAGAAAAATTAATGCATGTTATCGATTAGTAAGAAGAGACAAGGGTTGCGGGTTCGATTCCCGCACCAACTTTTTCGAGTCATCAAATGAGCATGAGCACCCATGAGGTTTTCTAAAACCCGGCGCTCCTGCTGCCACTGCATAGCTTCTGTCTACATAAAAAAGTAAAAACTAAACAATAAAATCTAAGTCTTTTGTGTGCCGCTTCATTATGTCGAGGGCCTAACTTAAACGTAAACCCAGTAAAGTTATCTACTGACTACTAAGGTGTGGTTAGCAGTAAATATTTAGTATAAATAGGTCGTAACTGTCTTAAATGTTCATGAGAGAACGTATAGATTCTCCAAATAAGGTTCACATAGTATTTGTTTTAAAATGGGATGTCGTAAATTAAAATTATGTTTCTTATAATTAGTCCATTCATAAATATTTTGATTGTATTTAATTTAATTTTTAAGGCAGCGATTTTAAACTTATTTCTAAAGGGTAACTCTAAATTAAGTATCATTGTTATAAAAAAAGGAAAAATTGGGAATAGCTACAATAAAATAATAGCCAGGTATAACGAGAAGAGTGTGCACTGTCAATCTATATGATACAAAGATAATATAGAATCCTCCATGATATGATACATGCTCGTCTCTTCAAGCCAGAATAGTGGAGGCGACTGCTGCCTGTAGAGATTTCTCTGGAGTAGCAATTGTTTCCATTCATGGACCGCCCTCTAGCTTTATACCAGGAGCAGTGTTGTCACATGCATACAATATAAAATAAACTTTTTATTTATTCATTTTATTTAAACTTTATAAATAGAACAATCTTGTGCAGAATATTTTAAAATAATAAATATATAAAAAATAATAAATAAATAGTTTAAACATTTTATATTAGTTATATTTCACAAGATTATATATATTCTGTGCTATAGCTATTTGTTTATTATAGTGATTTGCGATAATAATTAGTGCTGAGAAAGTTATTAAATTACTTAATTTCAACATAAATCTGCTTCGAACAATATGGTAAAACAAAATGTATGGACGCTTAGGTGCTGGCTGTGTTATGTGGTCATATTATGCCGAGCTACAATAAAAAAAATTCTTCAGAAGATTTTGGAAGGTAAATAATCGTTCAATACAATTTCAAAGAATTGCATCGGCACGAGCATCTCTCACAATCAATGAATTTATTGGCGCGTGTAAGCCTCGATACCCAATAAACTATAGTTGAAAAATAACGAGCCTTTCCATTTAACAATTAACTTAACAAACAAACGTAATAAATTGTATTTAAATTTCAATACTGAGTTGCGACGCCTGCGCACCCGGCCAGCCTTCGATAACGTATTACAGTCGGATATAGACTTTTTTTAATATTCTTTATTTTCTGATGTTCAATTAGTGTCCATACATGAGCCACGGAGAGTTGTCTGCGACACACGGAGATAGGAGTAGCCTCCGCTATACCGGCTTGATGAGCCGATTTTACACCTTTTAGGCAGGCAGGCTTCGCGCCTGTAATTTTATAATTTTTACTTTTAATTCATTAATGGTATTAAATTATTGTTTTACTCAACAAAGCTATACATATAGGTAGATATATGTATATACGTATAGACATATATTAATATAAAAAAATAAGCGGTCTCAGGATAACTACAATTAGTAGACAATTATGACACAATTCACGGGCACTAATTAGAGAAAAACAAATTGAAATAATAAGGTAATAAAAGCGGCTTTTGTTCACATAATAAACTTATTTCCAGAATATATTTTATTGCTATCTTAATAGTGTACAAATTTGTTTATTGCCCTTGATTTGCCGCGCGACTGTTTGATGTTCTGCTTGTCCAGATAACAACTTCATTTAAATTATTTAATAATAAATGCAGAAACTTCAGGGTTTAATTTGAATTGCCGTGTTCATTATTATAACAAATATCGTAGACGAATTATATTATTAAATTGACGTAGGCAGTAGTATGATATTTGTAGATATTAACTAAGTAAATTCTATTATGAAATGTTTTTTTAAAGTTTAATTTAGTGTGTACATAACTAAAGAAAAACTATATTATACCTACCTACCTGTCAATCTGGACATGCATCTGGTCAAGCCGGCATAGCAGAGGCGACCACAGAATTTTTTAAATTATTTTTTGTAAACCTTTTTGATTTCAGTAATGTAATGATCAAAACTTGTCGCTTCATAAAATATTGTACATATAAAGAATATTATTTATTGTTAATAAATATATTTTTTTTATTTTCTATTAAGTCTAACCTCTACAACACCGAAATAAAGTTAAATTTAAACGATTTTTTGGAGGCGCCACGTGTAAATTGTATATTACATCGGTATATAATGGGGCATCACGAGATTCCACGGTCGATTAACGAATAATTGTTAATTAAAATAGATTTAGGCGCCATAGCGTATTTCATAATTGCCGACTGTAAAAGTGATTGAACCTTTGAACTATTTCTAAGAAAGGAGAATGCCCATTCGCCCAAAAGAAATGGGCCCACAATTTTTTTTCTGGAGTTTGTCGTTTTTTTTTTTAGTTCCTTTTAAAAAAATAAAATCAACATTTTTTTTTATTGTAGCTCGGCATGTGACAACACTCCGCCTGATGTAAAGCTAGAGTGCGGTCCATGAATGGAAACAACTGCTACTACAGAGAAACCTGTGCGGGCAGCAGTCGCCTCCACTATGCCGGCTTGAGGAGACGAGCATGCACCATCTAGATTGACAGTGCACACCCGGGTTATTGAGTAATTAGACATTTCTGATACAAATATGAAAGTTATTATTATATTAAATGCTTTAATAATTGATAATATCTGTTTTTTATGTAATTAAACATTGTCTATTGATTGGTAAACGATGTGTTGATATATTTTAAATAAATATTATAAAGAAATAGGCATTACCCTTTGGAATAAGTCCGTTAATATTATTAAAATGATCATGGAGATGCCCTGGATATTAGTCTGGACACTCCAAAGCGTTTGACAGGGCCTGGCCCTTCTTTATAAGCTCGAGGCATACGGTTTTGCCTGGCCGACTTGACTGTGTAATCGTTAATCAGGTAACGCTCTATCAGCGGAGATTACTACCACTATCAAGCGCCTTATTAAACACATGGATATAATTATAAGAGGGAAAATATATTCCCCACAAGTCAATAGGGATTTCAGGAATGAACTCTATATAAATAATTGGTCACAAAAAGTTATTCTTGCTCGCCCCATAGCCGTAACATTTATGTCGATTGTTGCCTTGTTATTGTTTCTGTTTATGGCAGGCATGTCTGTTGTCTCACACGCGCTTTTAAATACTTAATGGTATAACATTTGTATTTTAATTTAATTGATCGAAGAGTTTTAAAAAAAGGGGTGGTTAATTGATTCACTTCTGTGTTTTCAACAATATTAATTAACGCACGTATGTATAAAAGTATAAACTTTAGGTAGCTATACGATAGTCTTATAGACAAAAAAAAATATTTTTAATAAATTATATTAGAGAAAATAAATTATGAAAAAAAAAATCAACGCTTACACAAGCAACAGCCAGAGCTAATAATAACAATAAATTCAAAATTTTAATTTGACAAAAAATAATAAAAATAACCGACAAAATAGAATATAAAAACATTTCTGAAAAAAATTGAACCGACTTCTAAATAAAACACAAGGCACTAAAAAGTAAAAAAATAATTTTAATTGAGAGTACATACACACAATTTAATAACCATAAACATGAATAGATGCCTATTATTATTTACACATTAATTATATGCATTTTATTTAGCATATATCTGAAGTCGGTGCCAACCAAATATGAAACTCCGCATTGCTTGATTCTAGGTACATTACCAATCATAAAACATGTTTCAAATGCTTGCACCGACTTCAGATATATGCTAGATAAAATGCAGATAATTAATGTGTAAATAATAATAGGCATCTATTCATGTTTATGGTTATTAAATTGTGTGTATGTACTCTCAATTAAAATTATTTTTTTACTTTTTAGTGCCTTGTGTTTTATTTAGAAGTCGGTTCAATTTTTTTCAGAAATGTTTTTATTTTGTAATTTTTAGTTGTAACTGTTGATTGATTGTATGGATAACATTCTAAACGCGCTGTTCAAATAAAATGTGATGAGTAGTGGGCTTATAGACAGACACTCTCAAGTCCTACCCGATAAAAAATGAATCATTAAAATCAATCGAAACATCCCCTAATTTTCCACCCTTAGAGATGGAATATTGTATTCCTTAAATGGGATCAATCCCGAAACGTACTTTATCAAATAAAAAAAGAATCATCAAAATCGGTTCACTAATGGCGAAATATCCCCTAATTTTCCACCCTTAAAGGTGGAATATTGTATTCCTTAAATGGGATCAATCCCGAAACGTACTTTATCAAACAAAAAAGAATCATCAAAATCGGTTCACTAATGGCGAAATATCCCCTAATTTTCCACCCTTAAAGGTGGAATATTTTATTCCTTAAATTGGACCAATCCCGAGACGTACTTTATCAAACAAAAAAAGAATCATCAAAATCGGTTCACTAATGGCGAAATATCCCCTAATTTTCCACCCTTAAAGGTGGAATATTTTATTCCTTAAATTGGACCAATCCCGAGATGTACTTTATCAAACAAAAAAAGAATCATCAAAATTGGTTCACTAATAGCGAAATATCCCCTAATTTTCCACCCTTAAGGTGGAATATTTTATTCTTTAAATGGGACCAATCCCGAGACGTACTTTATCCAACAAAAGAAAAATCATCGAAATAGGTTCACACACGGCGAAACATCCCCTAATTTTCCACCCTTAGAGATGGAATATTTTCTTCAAATTTAAAATTGACCAATCACGAGACATACTTTATCCAACAAAAGAAAAATCGTCGAAAAATCATCGAAATCAGTTCACAAACGGCGAAACATACCCTAATTTTCCACCCTTAGAGATGGAATATTATCTTCAAATTGAAACGGGACCAATGCGGACATATACTCTATCCAACAAAAAAAAAATCATCAAAATCGGTCCACAAACGGCGGAGATATGAGGGAACATCGCCACAAAAAAAAAAAAAAAAAAAAAAAAAAAAAAAAATACACGACGAATAGATAACCTCCTCCTTTTGAAGTCGGTTAAAAATAATTTCTTTTGTGCAAATATGTTTTAACTAAATTGATATCTTTTATGCGTCTTACTACGACGAAAGCTTTGCATTAAGTGTTAGTTAAGAGTATCTATCCAATTCCTACTATAAATCATATCTATCTTTTAGCTATGATGTAATTAGTTACCTATCTATAATAAAAACAATATTAAAGGTCTATAATTTAAATCCTAACGTAAATAATGATATCAGGATATAAACAGACCCAAAGCATCACGCCTTATTTACTATAGTCAAAACGGTTTTCTACATGCATCGTTGCCAATTTGGATAAAGAAATTCCTACAAGAAATCTTAAGAAAAAGAAATATTCTCACTGTTACAGCCTCAAAGAGTGGCTAGCCCTTAAAGTCAATGCACCTATAAAAAAATTAAATAACATTTCCACAACAAATTAACATAATACAGATTTACAACACCGCAAAGCCTAGCTCTTACTAAAAGTGCTGGGAAAGTATAAAATGGGCATAGTAATGTCTTAGGGACGTTACACGTTAAATGCGAACTAGTCCGAGCGATTGTATTTACACACTAAAGTAAGATTCACAAGCACTACTTATTGATAAGAACTTAAGCTACCAAAGATTTGTTTATGAAATAATTTAATTTTACTGAATTTTAGCCAATAAATTAAGTACGCAATAAGTTCAAGAGTTTGTCAAATGAATTTAATTGTATAAACTAAACGAACGTAACACAAATGAGCGTTGCGCAACTAATTTCGCTTCAATGTAAAAGAGCCCTTATAAACTTGGGCACTAATTGAATAGTCTCGTGCAGACATAGTTGCGAGTTCGTTATTGCCCCGTCAGTAATTACAGGGCGCATTCATTATTAGAATTATTACTTTATTAAAGCCGCTATTAGCCATTGCTATACGACTGCTATTGCCCGCCAATCGCCAATTTATTTGTTGAAGCCGCTTACATACAAATATACTATTAAGACTTATTTTATAGACATATTTACTTCTAAAGAATGTTGAATTATTACCATTTATGTGGAGAAAGTAATATAATAATATTGTAGAATTAAGTGAGGGTACCTACACCTCGAATGATCCTTTTTTACGTGAGGAAATCTTAATTACGGATGTCCTAACCCTTGGTGCCAGGGTTATGTCGGTCACTCGACACATAGTGGACGGAGTCTGGGCATATGTTAGCAGACTCCGTTCTCGTGTAGGGCTGGCCCTAGGATCCCTGTTTTGTGAGCATCTAGTAAAAATCACGTAACATCCAAAACCAAAAGAAAAATTTATTATATTTAATTATCCCACCTCCGACTTTTTTTTTTTCAGTTTTCATCCGTTAATCATCAATCAAGATAAATAAATCCGTTTTAAATTACTACAATTATTGAATGTCCACTTTTTAAAAAATATTATTTCTTAAATATATTTTTATAAAAAAATATTTGTTTCGACCGAGAATTGAATTTGGATCCACCGCGCAACGATTTGCTCCACAGATGCTATTTTATATTTTAACGCCTGATGTTATGTTAGAAGACGGTCCAAGGACAAAATAAAATTTTATTCTAGAGAAAAAAAAAATTAGTAAATTTCAAATTACTTTTTATAGTGCACACGACATCGCGAACAAATTAAATTTTGTTTACTAGATTAACTTGGTTTCATGAAGTTATTTCTGTTCTACAACTTATTTCACTTTTATCGCTGGTTCGCATGTTAAAGTTTACTTTAAGCGGCAATTCCGTGTGCGAGCCGTAATGAGTTGTTATTCAGTGTAAAATGTTTGCAGTAACCATGATTCAATTAATTAAAACCTAATTTCACTTTGCATAAAGCTCGCAAATTCTACGCCATTTTTAATTAGTATGTCATTTATGTTTAGATTTTTTAAATGTGTGTTTAAAGAGTAGATTGATGATGGTTATTAGCCCGGCCTGTAGTCCTGGGGTAGTACAAGTACGCTTTCAGGTGAAGTGACCTTGTCGCGTTTCGGAATCAGTTTGATAGTTCCTTCAGACCGGCATAGCCAACACGAGTGCTCCCTGCAGAAATTTCTCTGTAGTAGCAGTTGTTTCCATTCATGGACCGCACTTTAGCTTTACATCAGGCGGAGTGTTGTCATATGGCCAGCTACAATAAAGAAAGCGCAACCACATACTCCACTGAGAAATGTCTATAGGCAGCGGTCGCCTCCACCATTCCGACTTAAAGAGATGAGTTGGTTCACATGTTGAACTGTTTTTTAACAAATAGTCAAGATTAATCGCATTAATTATAATATCTAACTGCAGTTAACTTGTAATTTAATTAACAGAAACCCCATGACGTGTTTACTTAATGTAAAAACAATAACATACTCGTGCCCCGGATACGTCTGTCAAATACATATTGATATTCAGGTTTTTTCACTACTCTTTGACAGTTGGCATTTCACGAATACACGGAAAGGTCAGGTTCGAGTTCTAGCAATTGTTAATGTAATTATATAAACTTAATTACGTTTGTATGTTTGTCGGTATGTTTTTTATTTCAATTATTTGATTAAACTGAATGGAATTGAAAACAATGTTTTTGAACTGTTATCTTAATTAATGCTTTTTATAAACAATAAAGTGATAATTATTGTTGACATGTGACAGGTAAATAGCTTCATTATATATTGTAGCAGCACTAACAACTTTGGACATTGTTCCACAAAACTTAAGGGTGAAATTACAACAAAAATATTTGTCAAATTGCACATTGCAAAATTATCATTATAAACATTAAGTAACTCAATTAAATGCTATCATTTAAAGACAATTACGGCTATTTTATTAAATATCTCGTCACACATAGTTTTCATCGACTATTCACTGAGGCGTATCGTCCTAGAAGCGTACTTACATTTGATAAGAACATTATGAGTCTAATACTAATAGCTATAATATGTGAAACAATGAGCAACATATAGTGACGACCTTAGTACACGTGCGGCACTAAGGCAAATTTTTTTTCGTCAAATAAAAAAAGTCCCCTGATGAGTGTTACCATCACTAGACTGCATGGGCAATGATCCCTTTGGCTTTAATTTTACATTTAAGTTTTGAGAGACATGAAATAAAAAATGATCAACTACGTTTAGTGATTATTCACGCATAACAACGGATCCAAAAAGCAGTTTTTATTTGGGTTAATATAACTTTATTTGTTTTATATTCTTTTGTTCAAAGGTAATCTTCAGAAAAAACAGTAGTATTTATTGTTGATTCTGGAAGTGTTATTATTATTATTAATTTACTGTAAGCCGATTTTTATATAACTGTACCAATTTCGAAGGTTTTCTACATATTTTTTACTAATTAAAATATTTAGTCTATAAGAGAAATAAAAAAAATATATAGAGACTAACGATGCCTAAGTTAGCCCAGTCTATCGTACTAGGGTAGGAGCATCACTAACAAATGTAACGCCTGTTAAGTGACATAGTCGCATTTCAGGATCAACTTGGAAGAAATTTTTTACCTGGAAACATTTCGCTGTAATCTGCCGGACATGAACCGCACTCTAGCATAATATGGTCGCAGGCCAGGCTATTTAAAAAAATCTTATTAGGAATTTCAATTATTGTTTATGGGTTTATGTACTTTCATAAGAAAATGTATTTTTAAATTCATCTCTTGTTACAAGATCATCCTCGTTAAAATATTTAGATACAATAACACCTAGCTTCAATTTCAATTGTACTAAAATTGTGAGAAAAATTGACGCATTTAATAATCAAAGTATTAACCGACTAAACCTAATGTCTTTTGGTAAAAAAATCAATTTGTTATAACGTCGTTTTGGCGAGTAATGCCTAGTAATTTGGTTCAAAGTGAGCGTACTTCCTGCGGGCCACGGATTGTTTACTTAGCTTTGTTTGGGCGCGAGCAATTCACACCTCGTCGCTGGCCCTTCGCCCCTGTCAACAGAATTCTATGCTCGGAGTCCGTATCCAATAATTAGGGTTGGCAGAATAACCTACGACATTAAAACAGTTTAATATACAATTTGAAGTTTTTTTTAATTGTAGTTCGGCATATGACAACACTCCGCCTGATGTAAAGCGCCTGCTTGAATTCGGAAACAACTGCTACAATATACCTATAATGTTTTTGTACAGATTTTCATTTATTTATAGATAATAAGCCAGCATAACGGATGCGACTAGTGGCCCTAGTACTGTGACCACACCTAACCACTTTTGAAAAAAAAAACTATCCTATGTTAGATTTACACAAAATGATTTCCTTATACGTAACTAACTATAAGTGATATTGTAAAATAGCTAAAAAAAATAAAATAAATAAATCTGCAAAAAAAATGCCGTTATCAATTTCATAGTAGTCAACCCTACTTAACCATGCTGATTTTGTTTGTCTATTTATGTTAAACACAATGAGAATAGATCGTGTAGTTAGTGAACCTTGTTATTTGATAACTGTACTTTTATTCTGATTCTAATTCCATTGTCGACGGAATCATGGAACGATCCGGTTGACAATTGGCTTGACTTGATTTCCTTAACTTGATCAAGCTTGATACCTATTAGATTCTACGAAATTACCCATTGTTTAATAGAAAGTTTAAAAGTTATTTTAATTGTTTCGTCATTTAATTGCCTCTATTTTAATTTTAGGCTCTTACTCGTAATGTAATGAAACTCTATGAAAGCCTTGACTTTTTTATAGTAACTCAACATATGACCACACTCCACCTGATTGCGGTCCTTGAGCAGAAGCGACTGTTACTACAAAGAAATGTCAGCAGGTAACAGTCGCCTCTGCTATGCCGGCTTGGAGAGACAAATGTGCACAGTCTATTGCCAGTGATTTTCTCTCATATCCAACACCAGTATTATATTTATAAGTATTACACTATGTTATACAATAGTGGATGGCAGTGTCGGAAGGGGGCGCCCAAGGAAGACCTTTCTCAGATCGGTCAACTGCTGAGAAAGGGTCAGATGAGGAGCACCCTCAACCGACGTGCATGCATGAGGGGAGTAATGGATGTGGTCGAAGCGAAAGTGGTATGTAGAGAGAGGATTCGCTGGCGCTCCATAGTTTCTGCCTACCCCAGTGGGAACAAGGCGTGAGCTAAGTAGTAGTAGTACATGCGCGTCTGTGAGTTTTACATACATTTATGTGTACAGATATGTGTTTTAAGTTTTGATGTCTATAAAAGCGATTTGTCTATGTTTACAGTTTGCGGCTGCAAAGAAATTATTAATGTATCTGAAGACAAGCTACATATTATTACGATATTTTTAATAATTGATATTTAATTGTTTTAGTAAGCGTACAAAATGACAGATCGGAACGAACTGAGTTGGTTAGTGTTTTTTAAATGTAATTCCGAATGGAGTTCGAAAGGAAGATGGAAGGACTAAGCAATGATTAAAGGAAGAAATAAAATTGATTTTTCGAAAAGTAATAAGTGTGGTTATTATTTTTATTGCCCATAGCCGCCATTTTGTGTCATTTACTTAACCTGTTATCGTGGTTAGGCCGCCGGAACAGGGACAATAATGGGCACATAATGTTATTGTAATAATCGGCCACGACTATTCGATTCGTTTATCTCATTTTAGTAATTCGAATTCGGTTGGACAAATAATCGTGGATCAAATTATTTAGAGGTCAGAGCGAGCCGCAGACGAAATAAATTTATAGTTATTAAAGTATCGTCAATTTCACTAAATCTAAAGATAACCTGCCTTTTCGTAAATGGCTTTTTAAATCGTTTTATTTAATTTTATATTTCGTAGTTAGTTATTTGACTTTTTCTAACCTGAAATCTAAAATTACTTTCTATTGCATCATGTTGTCGAGTTTTTAGTGTTCCTTGAGTAACCAACTCCAAATTTTACCACTAGAAATATCCAGTCGTCTCCGCTAATTCTAATCTAATTCTAAGCTTAGTTTTAAACAAAAAGATTCCACTATGCCGGCTTCGCGCAAGCAAGGTCCGAGGACGGCAGACTAACCGATCAATAATCATAATGAAGCCCCTAATCCTCATCTAATTAACGTTTTCCAAATAAATTACGTATTGTAAATTAAACAAAAAAATTGCTTTATTTATTATTAATATACAAGTATTTTATCTTTTCTCACCACACATACATATATAGGTAAATCATACAACATTTTAAAATATAATAATGGTAGTTCGTGAAGTGCTACAAAATTCAATTCTAAATCAGTAACTGCAAATTGCAAATGTTACAAATCACGGCACTCGCTACGTGCTGCTATTTAGCACCGAAACAACGAACAGCGCAAATTGGAAATCAAAACAAGAACAGATCATCGATCCACAATCGAAAACTTTGAAATCGTGATCGATATCTGTGCGCCAGATTATCGAACCATCTACGGATATTATGGCAATTCCATATTCAATTCATGACCCCTCTATATTAAGCCGTAAGGTTCAAATTTGCCTAAGTATTTTTATTAATTTAGGACATATTTTGAACCATATTTCTTTTACGTTAAGCTTGCAATTACTTTTCTTACAATAAGGGTTGTATAGACTTTATATAACAATTTATAGAGTGGATAATTGTGTAAAACTTGTGTATAAAATTGCTTCGAATACATCTATTTCTTTGGATTATATTAAATTATAGCTAAGCCGTGAAAATTGTCTCATGACGTGTCGGAATATTACGACTCGTTCGTGGGACTGAATCTGATGTATCATTTTGAAACGTCTCGATTCGCTCGTCTAAGTGCACGTAATGGTTTGTAATCATTGAATTAGCTGTGGTTTTATTGATTTTGTTTTGTTTAGCGATGTTTACGGATGAATTAGAGTTGAGACTTTGATTGTAGAAAATTGTTGTGTAAAACCTACTTTTAAGCATACTTTTACATGTATAAGTTTTTTTTTTGTTATTCGTTCTTAGTAGTCCGGAATGGAATCGCAAAAAATGGCTACGACCACGTTGCACTTCGACTATTTCCGAGTTGTGCTACGCTGAAAGTGTTGGTACCACCCCCAGACAGGAGACTGACGTAAACCCACTATCAGTCTGCCTACCAATCTTGAAGAGAACTTTACTTTAACGAACAAAGTAATCTGCTGAAAAAAAATCTGTTATATAAAGTCAAAGATGAACCAGCAATATTTTTCAGTAGATATCCTATACCTTACCTAACACATACAACTTTAGCAAATAATAATAGGTATTTAGTAAGGTAAAAGGCATGACATGAAGCGCACATTAGCTCTCTACATTACCTCAGCGAGCATATAATTCTATTCTCATTTCCTAACTCGAACACATATACAATTAAGATGATTTCCAGAGATTATTTGAGATTTTTAAAAGGCAAAGATAAAGAAAAAATAGCATTAACATCAGTTAAAAGAACATTACTGCTGACGTTGGGGGACGAAGTCACGCTCACTTTGCTCACACAACAAAATCGCTATAATACAAAGAGATAGCTTTAAATAATTTCAAGAGTAAACTTTTTTATAATTACCAAGGTTCCGTATACTGTTTTTATTCAAATATGTGTTCGATCATGATATGCCATTGGCGCAGCAAGTAAATAAATAAAATAAGACTAATAGGTATAATTTAAATGTTTTTTTTTTAATTTTGGTCCCTCAATTTATAATTAAATTAATAATAGCCATTCATAAATTTGTTACTTATTATTTATACAAAATGCAAATTTCTAAAGAGTTGTAGGCAGATTAATGATGTATATATATACAGTATATAAGTACAGTCTGTCGTTTTGTGTACCACCACTTCCCCCGCGTTTCCGGATATGGTTAGAAGTAGCCAAGTATAACGAGAAGAGTTATCATTTTTGGTAAAAGTTAGCTCTGCTAAACGTCACTGACAAAATCATAGAGATATATACTGGTACTAGGTGAAACTTCATACATCTGACGTAAAAAACCGTAGTCCGCTTCAAACGATTAGACAATGTTGCCGTCAAGTCAAATATTAACGGACATAGAACCTAATCGTGGCTGTGGCCATGTTTTCTCTCGCACCACATTGGGAGCGTTATTGCACATCTAGTTGTATATATCAATGGACAAAATAAAGAAATTACTCTAAAAATATAAAACTAAATATAGACATAATTTTAGTGTTTTAAAATAACAAACTCAACGAATCCCTAAAAATTTTTAAGACAAAATCTGTTAGTAGATGTAATGTTAGTGTAATGAGGACTTTTACCTCAATAATTAAAACTCGATTAAGTACATATAAGGCTTTCTAATGGTTCTTGTTAGGAAAACATTATTTTTTTAAACTGTCAAGGGTTGGACCCTAATTGTAAAAAGCATATAGTTATTATCATTCCCTTGGTGTTAAGGGTCATTTTGCTTCTTTTATCATTAAATTATGGTGAAAATTCAACAGAAAAAAACCGGTTACTGTGTGCAACAAATTCAGCATTTAAACATGAAAAAAATCGTAAAACTGTTATCAAATCTTTTTCTCAATTTTCAATAAGGTATTATTTATCACTCACAAAATTATTATCAAATACTTTTTTCTTTATACCTATATGCTTAAGTAAGCATAAATGTGGTAATAACTAAGGAATCGACTCAGCTGATGTCTACAATCGTTGATGTCTTTTATATGACTTTTTTTTTTAATTGTAGCTCGGCATGTGACAACACTCCGCCTGATGTAAAGCTAGAGTGCGGTCCATGAATGGAAACAACTGCTACCACAGATAAACCTGTGTGGGTAGCAGTCGCCTCCACTATGCCGGCTTGAGGAGACGAGCATGTACCATCTTAGATTGACAGTGCACACTCCTCTCGTTATACCTGGCTACTTTCAAACTATTCCCGAAACGCGACAAGGTCACTTCACGGGTGTTACATTCGAAAGTGGTGGTACTGCCCCAGGACGACAGACTGGACAAATAACCATCATCAGTCTGCCTACCACTCTTTAATCTGCCTACCACTCTTTACTTGACTACAGTATCTTTTCTTTAAATTTGTTAATACACTACATCCTGCTTGATGTTAGGCTGCAGTGCTGTCTACGGTGACGCACGCTTGCCTATGAGGTACCTCGAACTCAAAATAAATACGTATGGAGATCGATTCAGGAGATACACATGGATGTGCCAACCTACACATTAATTATATTTTTTGACAATTTTTTTCTTTAATTTTATATTTGACATTATTTCTAATACTGCCTACTTGGAATAATAGGTATTATGTACAAATGTATTTTAATTTTTATAAAGACAAGCGATTTTATTCAGAAACAATATATTTTAATGACTTGTGAAATAAAGGTTTTATTATTATAATTATACTTTAAAGCAACATAAATACATAAATATAATATCTTACAGACATATTAAAATAATTCAAGCAAACCACAATAAAAATATAAACATAAAACGTCTAGCAACGTTATTACTTCTACCTGTTAAAATCTTTATCTCAACATAAAGTGTTGCGGCATTTCAAAGTTAGGTTTAATAAAGTTATAGGTAATATAAACAAGTACTAACATCTTAGTGCTAGATCATTAACTTCAATAGAGAATATGCATAAACATTAACTATGAGAATGCATTAGAAATCTTTCACACTGGTGAAAATATTACTTGTTAAATTAATCCCGTTGTTTGCAGTAAATTCTCTATAATTTTATAGTGCTGTAAAATCTATGCTAATATTATAATGTAAAAGTACGTTTGTATGTCTCCCAAACGGTTAACTTAACAACATTCCGCCAATCAAACAATCAGATAGATTTGCGATCCTATTGGTGCAGAGATTTCACTTTACGGCTACGTGGGTAACGTGTTTAAATGCGTGTTTAAACACTTGGACTTCAGTACTCCGTCTTTTAACGCACATAAAATGAATAAATAAATAATTCAATAATTTATTTCTAATTCACCTTCTCTAAAGCCAAACAGACTCTTAACTTTATGTCATCAAAAGACAATGAAGACACATGTTTGGTTTGATTCTCATCCTGAGAAGTCTGGATCATAAAAACTAATATTAGAATAGAATAGAATAGAATATATTTTATTTGTCACAATACAGATGTTTTTAGATATGTAAAGGGTGAGGTGACAAAAGGGAAATCAGCTCAGCATGTGCTCTGGCAAATGTCAGAGCGCTGATTTTCAGCTGACACCGCAGGAAGTGGCAAAGGGGCAGTGATAGGGAAGAGGTGTAATAAAATAGTTATGGAAAGTAGTTTGTATTGGAAAGATAAAATGCATAAATATAAAAGAATATGGAAGAAATAAAGTATAAAATAATATTAATAATAATATTAATTAATAGGTTGCTCGCGCATACATAATATATAACAGTGTTGGCAATAGTAATAGCGACCGCTAATCTAATTGTAGCAAAAGAAAATGTTTTTTTAATTTATTTTTAAAATAAAGAGGGGAAGACAAATCATGAAGCGGCGGTGGAATATTGTTCCATATTTTTACGTAGTATTACGTAATACGTAATACGTAATACGTAGTATTACGTAGATTTAAGTTAAATAATTATTAAAAAGATCATGGTAAGTCAATCGCGACCAATCGATTACGTACCACCGTGGAGTTTGTTTAACGAAACAAACTGTCATCACAAAAAGAAGAATTGAAACAAAAACTTCGTGAAGGAAACTACTCACTAGCTTACTCGGAATCCTTCTCTATACATATTCCATTGCTTGTTTAATTAGAAAGATTAATAGAACCTTTACAAATAAGCTTCAATGTATGAGGACGTTATTAAAGATTTGTTTAAGAAAAGGCTGAAAAATACGAACGTCACGAGCGCTCGTCCCGGACAAAATAACTGCATTAATGGTGTTTGATTTTGTCTCTTTTGACGTGTAACTCGATTTGTTTTTTGTTAAATCAATACAATGGTTAGTAAATTTTGTTAGCCTCGAGTCGTGGCTGAGAGCGTCGTGATGATACACTTTGATGAGGATGCGCGATTTGCTCTGGGATGGATCTCAAAAGCGATCATAATCAATTTAGAGAAGTTTATTAAAATATTTGTTTTAAGCTTATTTTTGGTATAGATATTGCATTTAGAGTTATAACTTAAGAAGAACTATTAAAGATGCCTTTTCAAACAGAAAATAAAATTAAATCGGAAATAAAGATGAATGAATCGGCACATCCGGAATTCCTTTTCCGTCCCAAAAGTCGCTAAACCCAAAAGGCTCACTGATTGATTAGTAAACCGCAAATGGACATCATTGCCTGACCCTTTTCACCTTAAATGACAAACCAATTTCGACCACAATACGAATGTGTTAGCGGACAATTTAGTTTGAAAGTTTTTATCAATGAGTTGACAATAGTTTTTCATTAGTTCGTCGGCACCTCAATATTGTCACTAGTAATGATAGTAATTGCAATGCTATAACGGAAACTGATACTTCACCGGCTTCTTTGTTGTTCTATATTTTAATAGTCACAAAGCTTAATTGCAGTTATTGCTGGCGATAATGCAAAAGCGGGGCTGACGGATGTGCGTAATTTTTCTAACGCGCTCGTTTCCTGTCATAACAAAAACGTATAAATATTAAATTTTAAAAAATCATATCCCCCTAACTGAATTTACACGATCGAGGGCACTAACGACAGTAAAATAACAATTACAGCGACATAGATCTTATCTGTATAATTTGGAGCGGACAAATTTCATGTTGGTGCGCGGGTAATCGCCAGCAGTTTTATTGTGTTATTTACACAAATAAAATCGTTTATTTTTACATTTTCCCAAAATTAAATATGGACCAATTTGTGTTCGTTGTACGGGAATTACATTGTTAGTTTAATCTGAGTGGGTTATTTGAAAACTCGGCGTCACAAGGGCGCTCACTGTTATTTCATATAATAAGTATATTTTATTATTCATACTCATTACTACAGTAATTTATGTACAATTGTTAAATAATTACTTTGTTGAGAATATCCTGGTCTTTTTATAATCACATCGACTAAATTATACTAAGGTTTTTTTACTATAATCATTTTAAACATTAATTTTTCACGTGTGAAGTTTTTAAAATTGTCATTGACGTAGCCTTACTAATCCAATTTATATTATGAAAAAAAAAAAACAATAACGATTTAAATAACGTAGAGAAAAAATCCAATCGAGAAAAGTCAAAATTTAACCGATATGACTATATATTTATTCTACATATGTGTATGTATATAAAGTAGGAATAGAACTAAATGTGATTTTAATTGTTGTAATTGCAACATTGTGAAACTCCGTCTAATTATCCACAAGAAACATACAGAATTGTGTAGTTAATTACATGAATGTCATTTTAATGAATGTTAGGTATTACGTAAATACTATGTACCTATGTTTAATAGTATTTTCACAATATTATAGTCAATATTATGTCTAAAAGAGCTTAATAATAAAATGTATAGGTAATATGAATAAGTTAAAATCATTGATACTTAATTACTGATAGATATAGTAGTAAGTAGGTACATTCACTTAGGCTTTTGACTCGATAGTAACGAAATGTTTATATCGTGACTTGAAGCAGTAACGTCGGTTTGTTGATAAAGTCAATTAGTAGCATCGAGGTGGGGACAAGTCGGTATCTCTGGTAGACCTCCTCGTGGCCGCCCGCCCGCGTCCGCGCCGTCATTGGCCGGTGTACCGCAAGGGAGTGGCTTTAGACCGCTGTTTTTTATCACTTCCACCGTGCGTAGGCGATTTTGCCGTAAGCCGGGTTATTCGAATCCAGTCCACTGTAGACGTCGGTGCGTCATAGTTTATTGCCTTGACGTTTCACTATTTCCAGGGATATAAAATAAATTGTGTACTTTATTAAAGTAATTTATGAGTGTTCAACATTCTTAACGTTGCGGTTGAAGTGCCATTGTAGATTATTTGAAAAAAATTGTTCGCTTATTGTGCAGATTGTACGGTGAGTTTTTATTTATTCATATTTCTTTTATAATTAATTACGTTTGTGTTAGTTTTTTTTTTTTCACTTATTATGTGTGTGCTAACAGCAGATATTCCAGTAAACTGGATAATACCTAACTAGTAGTACCTATTTACTCGTAGGATAAATGTGGATTTAAATTATTACTTTTATTAATTCTTTTATTATAATTGTAAATATGTAAATAATAAAATAAAATAGTTTATTCGCTTCGGTTTATTATTGGTTAATTATTGTAATTGTTATTTAGGTATAACTTTTGTTTGCGCATTATTATTTTTTACTGTTCAAATTTCATCATAACTTTTTTTTAAATATAGGTATATCAAAATTTACTCAAGACTATAATGATTATTTAAGAGATAATTTATAATTTTAAATCCCCATAATATTATACCTAAACGTACTTTTGGTGTACTTTGACTTGTTGCACTAGGCACAAAAATCTTCACAAAATACTTCGCTGTTAATCGGATATTCGTAATAGTAATATTAGTTAGAGAGTTCAAGTAGTTAGTAGTCAGTAAGTTACTACATCCCTAGATAATACGTCAAGTACTATTAATATTTCTTAGAAGATATCTAATCCTTTATGTGGGTGCATGACCTAATATGAAAGAAATAATTAATATCAATTTCATAATCTCGCAAAAGCTACAAAAGAATTAATTACAATATGTTATTTTAAATAAGGAAATATAAAAATAGATAATATGGTTAATAGAGTTTTTTGTATCTACAAATTTTATATAATTTGTGGTGATAAATTATTCGTTATCGCACGTCCCGTGGTCAGACTAATTATATAAAAATAATTAACTATTAAAATAATAACATTATTATTGGAAAGCTCCGAGAGGGTCTCATTAATCAAAGCCTTTTTAAACAACTTTATTTGACAGCTCGCATCATATTTTATAAGTAAAAACCATAATACAGTGTAAACTCTTTATAACGAAACTCAAGGGACTGAGCATTTTTTGTCGTTATAGAGAGTTTTCGTTATATGGAGTGAACAAAAAAACAACCATATTAACAAGATTTTTTAATATGTATGTATTATAAATTATTGTTTATACATATAGTCTGATAACTTTGTTTGACGTTTTTTGCTATGCCAGTACTTGTTTTGTATTATTTTATGTATTCTATTCATATCTAGATGTGTGGTGGAATCGTCTTGATTAAACAGCAAAAATTTTTCTACCAACTTAGCGGCATCTAGGGCTTGTTGAATTGTTGGTGGTGATTCGGCTTTGTCCACTTGATCATCTTCTTCATCTTGATTATCGGGTGTTTCCTGACTTTTTGACACTAAATCAACAATTTGTTCATCTGTAAGTGTACCAGTTGTGGCTACATCCTCATCTATATTTTCGTACGATTGTAGATCTTCGTTGAAATTGTTTGGTATGTCGAACTGGCTTATCCATTCACTCAGTGGTAGATTGTCTTCACTGTCAAATTGGTTCGTTTCTTGGCTACTACATAATCCAGCATGTCGAAAAGAATGTTGGATAGTGGCTGCTGTTACCTCTTCCCAGGCTTTTGATAAGAAGTTCACTGCCTGTAGCATGTTGATCGAGACCTTGCCGTCAGTTTCGATCATATCCATCAACATTTTCCGTCTATAGTGGCCCTTTATGCTTTTAATGACACTCTGATCCATTGGTTGTAGAATACTGGTTGTATTAGCTGGGAAAAATGCTAACTCTATGTTTCGAAGATTAGATATGATTGGGTGAGCAGGACAATTGTCTACTAGAAGCAAGATTTTCCGTGATTTTAATTCAGCATCCCATTTTCTCACTTCCTCTTCAAAAATCTGCGATGTCATCCAAGCTGACTTGTTTGCTTTGTACGTAACTGGCAACTGTTTTATGTTCTTGAAACACCGAGGGTTTTTCGATTTGCCTATAACTAAGAGCTTTCTTTTTTCTGTGCCACTCATATTGGCAGCCACTAGAACTGTAATACGCTCTTTAGACAGTTTTCCTCCAACACATTTTTCCCCTCTGAATTTTAAAGTTTTGTCGGGAGTCAACTTGAAAAAAAGGCCAGTTTCATCTGCATTAAAAATGTCTTCTGGTGAGTACTTCATCTTTAATTTAGGCCATACTGTACTAATCCAATTGTTAGTCACATTAATATCGACATCCCGCGCCTCTCCGTTCATTTTACCGTACGTAATTTGGTGACGGTGCTTAAATTTTCCGAGCCAACCTTCAGATGCTTTAAAGTCAATTATGCCAAGTTGGTTGGCAAACTTTTCAGCCTTAGCTTTTACAATTGGCCCCGAGATGGGTACATTATTCTGGCGCTGATTGTTAAACCACGACAACATTGCCTGATCTAAGTCTTCGAATTTTGGCTTTCTTAATTTTTTAGAAGAGTTTCCTTCCAGCGCCGCCTGTAGAATTGTTTTTTGGTTTTTCCAAATGGTAGCAACAGTGGATTGACTTAGTTCAAAACGCCTTCCAACGTCACTTTTCTTTTCACCCTTTTCAATCGCACGTATCACACAAACTTTTTCGTCAACACTAATCGCTTTCCGTTTACTGGCCATGTTAACAGTTTCAAAGTAGGTTTACGACTGATAATACGATAGGTACCCAGTATGCTTGGTCGAAGACCATCACTTCCGAGAAAACAATGCGTCTTACTGCACGTGTTCAAGGCAATTAAGGATAACAAAAGCTAGACCGACATCGGATGTTTCGGAGCTTCAAAGTTTTTTGTTACCTGATAACATAACATAAACAATAATACCGATAATAAATATTTACTGCCTAAAAATATGAACACATTTCTTCGTAATAGAGAATGGCGTATCGCTATAAAGAGTGTTTCAATATATGGGTTTTAACGCAAACCAACCAAGTTGGGCTCACTTCAACGTTATAGGGAGTTTATCGTTATAAAGGATAACGTTATAAAGAGTTTACACTGTACTTGATATTTGTAAAGGCATTTGCATAATTAGGTGAATTTTATTGCTTTATTGAATTAGGGCCGATGTCAGGCTTAAAATTGAAAGCAGCGGGGGTCCTTGTGTTGTTAATTTTGTTTATGGCTTGTATTATAGTCTGATCTAAATGTTTTTCATATCACGGCCTATAAAGGTTGTTAGAAACGATGTAAATCCTCAACAATGCGTTTTATATTTGTATTTATTTACTTATTATTATAGTTTAAAGTAACATTTTTCAAATTAACTTTTATGGTTTGAATTATTTGAAAACACTACTTTGCAACTAATTTCCGGTAATCAATGTTAGTGAGGGTAGGTGCACAATTACATTCAGCGTACGTCTCCTGAGGATGCCGCGTGGAGTGGTGAAACGCGTCGAGAGGTTTTTGCATGTTGGTGACGGGTCTAACATTAACAGCTAATGTAACTGTGCACCTACCCTCACTAACATTGATTAGCGGAAATTAGTTGCAAAGTAGTGTTTTCAAATAATTTGGTTATGGATTGCCGCAAAGTAACGCCTAAGTACCTAACTACTATTAAATTTATAGTTTGAAACTTAATCTATTTAATTTATATGATAAATTTGGACTTTTACCTCTCATGGTTGATCCCTCATTGTCCACGCTGTTGTGGACTGGCTCAACTAGACGCTTCCATTGGCCGCGACTGCTTGCCTGGTCGAGCACTGTATGAATCGGCATCTCCAAGTCTCTCTGGTCCCGCGTAGTCTTCCGCCATCAACTTCCGCCTCGTCATATCATAAGAAGCTTGTCGAAGTTGTCACCATCGTTGCGACCTATGGCTTTTACTGGCATTTCATTGCCCCAAATGTTAATTATTATTTTTTATTTAATACGCTGTAACTGGTAGGTATTAAAATTGCATATCATTCAATAACAAAAACTACATCATAAACAAAAAAAAACAATGTATGTAATCTTGCTCCCAGTTATAACGACTCCGAGTGAACATCTTTATAACCCTATCAACCGATCTAACCTCACAAAGATACACTAAATTAAGTTCTCATGCAACAATGAGGCCCCGGAGTTGGAAACTTACCCATTTTTTTACCAAAGGGTTGGCCGATCTCAATTTGATTACCCGCGTGATGACTTGCGGATGCCCCTGGAACGCGACCGAGCATTGTTGATTGTATTAAACTTCATTAAGTCTTAATTAACATTCTGGTTTCTCATTACACGCTACTCGCAGCTACTTGTACTGTTGTGAGCATCTATTAAGTGAGTACAGACAGAAGATAATTTATGCTTGATGCTTTTTTGATTACACATTCCATTATTGAACTTGGATAAATGTCACAGTCGTTAACACAGATGAATATGGAAAATGACAATAGAAATAATTTTAAGAAAGTTAAAAGTAAAAGTGTGGCACGCTTATTAAACCTACACGAATTGTTGTCAGAAAACAAAGTCGATTGTCTAAAAGCAGCGCTGTGGCAGGTAGCAGACGACGATCGTCAAGGATTGCTTGAGTCATGTTATTTGTTGACGTTATCGGTGGAACTGCCCGAAGCCGCGATATAATCCTGAGGCGCCATTAACACTTAAGACCATACCTAATGGACGTGACAAAAACTCGACGATGGCTCTTCCACTAATCCTTAAATTCTTAGACTTACGACCTGATAAGAGCGACCAGAACAATGAACTGATACTAGACATTAAAAAACTTATTAAGTATCTTCGCCAAATAAAAAAATCATCGAGATGATCGCTAATTTTGATTTTGGAAAATCCTGCCCATAAACTATTAAAATCTTCCCACAGTAATTTAATTATAATAACAGTATTGTCAAAACTGTTTCCTAATCCGCAATTCATTATAGAATAATAGTCCTTTCCATTAAAAATTTACTACCAGGTAAATAAAACGTCGAGGGTCCTTATCGAGCTGTTAATCCGCACCCGGCGCCGGAGTTCGATACAAATCCTATTACAAATTATAATTCCCTTATCCGACCTCAACTAATCATGGATTTCATTAAGAGCTTTAACAACAGACAATGATGTTAATGATATTATTTCTTTTAGGAGCTACTCCATCACTTCTAGTAAATTACTACGTTATTTCTAGCTGTTTATCATGTGTCATTTTATACTACACATTATATCATTCTTATTATCAATCATTATTATTGTATAGTAGTCCGGCTCAAGGTGTTATTAAGCTAAAGTACGTTTATTGAACAGAGGCTACTACTACAGAGAAAACAAACTGAAAATAGTAGTCGCCTTTGGATTGAGGAGACGTGTACGTGTACTATCTTAGCTAACTGGGTACATTTTCATCCTACCCAGTTATTTCCAAATTGATGCCTAAACGCGACTAGGTCACTTCATAGTATAATTTGAGTTTTTTTTTAAATACAAAAGATTTCAATTAGACGCATATAAAACTGATATTGGATTAGACAAAAAGTAATAATAATGTATGACCATTATTAATGTTGTATGAACTGCAAATGTTCTTTTTTTTGCACCTGTAACATACCACATGATATTAAAGACTTCCATCGACTCACGCGCCTCACCCACTGGTCTGTTAAATTATTACGCGAACCACACATATTTATTGCTTCAGAATTAATTGAAACCATACCAATGATCGTCACTATTTCATGTTTTTAATTGAATAATTAATAAAGTAAAAAATCCAATTGAATAGTACGAGTACATACATGATGCTGTTATTTTACTTCTATTTTATAAATACCCCTAAGAATTCCACATCTTAATTTTATTTTTAAATAATACTCCATGTGGTTTAGATGTTGTTTGTATGTTATGTGTATAATTCATAATCATATTTGATCCTTTTAAATGAATTTAAAATTAAATTAAATGAAAATACTTTATTAGCATGGTTATGGTCTTAGCATGTACTTTACCATGACTCTACCGTGGCTTCGAAAAGGCGTATGACTGCCACAAGAAACTCATCAAAAATAGCCTGTGCAGATTCTATTTTAATGAAATTGATTGATAAATTAGTTGTACCCCGCATTTTCACCCCGTTAATCCAATAAATAAAATGCTCAAACCTTTCCAAAGCATCAACTATTCTAGCCCATTATTTACCTTCGTGCATCAAGGTTAAGAAAAGAGTGGTAGGCAGACTGATGATGGTTATTTGTCCAGTCTGCCGTCCTGGGGCAGTACCACCACTTTCGAATGTAACACCCGTGAAGTGACCTTGTCGCGTTTCGGGAATAGTTTGAAAATAGCCAGATAGAACGAGAGGAGTGTGCAATGTGTCAATCTAGATGGTGCATGCCCGTCTCTTCAAGCCGGCATAATGGAGGTGACTGCTGCCTATAGAGATTTCTCTGTAGTAGCAGTTGTTTTCATTCATTGACCAAACTCTAGCTTTACATCAGGCGGAAGTGTTGTCACATGCCGAGCTACAATAAAAAAAAAGTAATATTTATTCCAAGACATCGTTCAGAATAAGTTGCAGAAGTAAACAGACAGCCCAGAGGCAAATGAACTCGTCCCGCTAACTCAATTGTAAAAAGTTGACCGAACAATGTGGCCGATTACTCGCTCGACAGACCCAATCAACGAATAATATTCCAATATTCACAGCGATATCAGTCAAGCGTTAAAATCAACTTCTTGATTGCAATATTTAATTTGTTTAATTTTTTTGCAATCATCGAAAGGAAATAATGAAGTTGTGTCGTTGTAATGAGATTATTTCTTTTGCGGTTGATGAATGTTGATGTTATTTCGGGAATTTAAAGAGCGACGCTTGGGATTCGATCAGAACCTAAACTAAATAAACTTCTTGAACCTTACGTAACCTTAAAGTAGTGTCCCAGTTTCACGACTAAGTCCCAAATGAAGTAAAAACTGAGATTAAAGTTAATTCAAAAAAAAAACGAAGAAAATGCAGCAGTTATTCATTATTAGGTTTATTTTCCTCGCAAAGTTTTTTAACTAGGTTTTTTTTTAAATTGTAGCTCAGCATGTGACAACACTCCGCCTGATGTAAAGCTAGAGGGTGGTCCATGAATGGAAACAACTACTACCCCAGAGAAATCTCTACGGGCAGTAGTCGTCTCCACTATGCCGGCTTGAGGAGACAAGCCTGTACCATCCAGATTGACAGTGCACACTCCTCTCGTTATACCTGGCTACTTTCAAACTATTCCCGAAACGCGACAAGGTCACTTCACGGGTGTTACATTCGAAAGCGGTGGTACTACCCCAGGACGGCAGACTGGGCTAATAACCATTATCAGTCTGCCTACCACTCTTTAATAGTACCTATAGACACTGAGCGACCAAAGTACATATAACAAAGTTACATTGGTACCGGTCAGAATTAGCGAGGTTCGAACACGGGTCTCATCGGTCGTGAGTTCACGCGTCTTACCGCTAGACCACGGCCGCTCAGACCTATAACTAATTTTATTAGTAAGTATAAAAGTAACAAAACCTAAATTAGCGATAATAGATAATACAATGATTAGTAGAAACGATTCCAGAAGCAGATGCTTATAGGCAGGTGTCGTTACGCTTGGCAGACGTTATTCTAACCGCATCATTTCATAGTCAGGGGATCGATTACAAATAGATGGTTAAACAAAACCATAAATCTGTCTTTATTAGTGGAAATTATATAATGAAATAAATACATGGTAGCAAATTATAATTATGTTGTAAATAAATAATTAAAATTAGTTGCATTACTTCCTATGAATACATTACTGTATTTTTTGATAACAATAAATATTACAATGATTTGAAAAGGAGAATGCCCATTTGCCTAAGAGAAATGGGCCCACAATTTTTTTATCGAGTTTGTCGATGATTTTTAGTTCATTTTATAGAAAAATAAATCTAGATTCCTTAACACTAATCAGTTTTATTTTACTTATCCACGTTATTAAGTTTTTCTGATATTTATTGATCAGATCTGATGAGGTTATATTATATTAAATGTTATAATAATTGATGATTTTTTTAAAATGTAATTAAACACTTTCTATTGATTACTTAACAAAAAACAAGATATTATTTCAGAATAATGTTTTATTAACAAACTTGTTGGCAACGCGCGCTACGGTTCGAATTTAAAATGTGACTTATGTCATATATTTCATTAGTCAGATGGTTTTGAGATTTGGTTTTTCTGGTCGTCGGTGAGTTTGTTACTAAGTTTGCTTCGTCTCTGGCTCGTTTTCAAAACTATTAGATAAGAAGTGGGCCCAAAAATAGGCATTGGCCTTTAATGTATTTAGCACCCGGAATATAATTCGTAAAACGTAATCAATACCTAAATATAATAAATTATCATACTTAGAGATATTTTTTGACAATGCTGTCAATTTTTCTCTTGTACATAATATCTAATATAGTGAACTATTCTAGACTTGTCTGTGTCTAATCCAGAAATGTGGTACACTTAACATTTTTTGTTCAAACTGCACTGAACTGGCTTATTTTAAAACAAAAAACAAAAGAGAAGAAGTCAATTAAAAAATAAATATAAAATTACGCATTCAACCTGCTGATTTGCATAAACAAACGAAGTTTGTTGAGTGTGGTATTGATAATAAATTTGCCGTATAATTGGCAGTAAAAACTAATTAAACACTTATTTAATCGAGTCGCTGTTCTGATACAAATTACCTATGTTAATTGTTCTTTGCAACGAGTTCTCAGCTTAAATAGTAATTGACATCCGGTCGATAAAGTTGTATCCTAATTTTTATTAAACAATAAATTTTAATAAAAATAAATTTGGAATGCAGTTTAGCAATCGTTTACTAAATTAAGAAATTTTCAAACGCGAAAGATATTTGCAGAGCTTCTTCCTTTTTTAAGTCCTTGTGAACGTTTTACCAAATTTTCCATTTTTTATTTACCGGGACTAGATCTGACTGATTTGTACGATGAATGTTCCTACACATGTCAAACAATATTAACTTGATGCAAAATATTTGACAATGGAAAAAAGTTACAATGCCATAACAGAAAAAATAAAAAAAAAAATATTTGTGATATAATAATCTATATCATAGATCGTCGGTATGCAAGTAGATATAATATGACATAATTATTATTGATAGTTATTAGAGTAAAACATGCAAACGGCTTACTTTCACATAGTAACAACGTTGTTCAAAGGGAATATTGCAAAAATGCACGTACACGCATTATTACATTAAAAAAAGGAAGAAAGCGGATGTTTGCATATTGCAATTTAGATACGGAAGGGCAGATAGTCTTGTTTAATTGCGCGAGACCACGGTGTGCCGCAGGGTGACGTGTTTGGTCCCAGTATAAAACAGTTTATACCAACGCAGTAATTTTTAACAATTACATTTGTTAAATAATACACTTAATTACGTACTTAATAAATCGCTGAGCAGTACCATCCGTAAAGCTTAAAAGCAGTCGAATATGACAAACAGTACAGTTTGTCGACCTAGACTATACGATCTCATCGTCTCATCAAGTCTGCTTAGTAAAGGCGACTGCCGCCTGAAGTGATTGTCGGTGGCAGTCGTCTCCGCTCACGGAACGCACTCTAGCTTAACATCAGGTGGTTTACATTAACATTTATTTATTTAAAATATATTCTTTTGTTACAGATTAATTTTGTAGTAAAATAAAATGGGTGTATCTGAAACGGGTACTCCTGTAACACCTGAACCAGCACCTTTAAACCCTCAAGCGGAAAGGCCGAGAAGCGAAAGCAGTATCGGGCTCGAGATGGAAGACGATTTACCCCGTAGGAAACAGAGGAGATACCGTACAACCTTCACTAGTTACCAACTTGATGAGTTAGAGAAATCATTTAGTAGGACGCATTATCCTGATGTTTTTACTCGGTAAGAGAAGTTAATCTTTATAATACACTATGTAACACTGATTAAAACACGATGAGCGATGCAAAAAACAAATGTGATGCGGCTACATTAAATCAAAATGACACAGCATTGCACAGTCATGACGATTTTAAGATTACAATCAAAGTACTGAATTTGCTGAAAAAAAAAACACTTGATTTCGTTGTGTATTGCCTTAGATACGATTATGTTACCAATAGATACTAATATGATGCTATGACTGAATCTATCTGTTTAGATAAATTACTTACAAATACAAAGATGGATTAGATTCAATACTTGCCATCTACTCGTACATTCAAATCTATATTCCTGCTGCTCTACATTTTGTTAATGGTTCGTTAATTAAGGTTTTATTTTTTGTTGTAGTGAAGAGTTAGCTTTGAAGATTGGTCTGACAGAAGCAAGAATACAGGTTAGTAATGAATAATTGTGTTTTTGTTCAAAATATACACCCAAATTTGCTTGACTAAACACGTGACAAAAAGTCGCACTTTCGGCACCCCACTGTGAAGTTGGCTACAGGCGGCCTACACACTACACAGTTGGACGTCTTATCCACACAATATTATTTTCTCTTTTACAAACCGACATTCAAAACTAACTAACTTTTTATTTTAAAATTGACTTCGATCGAATGTAACGTCCTTACGTCCACATAAAAGGTTATGGATGTATTTTTTGTTCATAACGATTAGAGGATATTAGAGCGGTTAGTATGCCGTGTGAGCAATAAAAGGGGCGATCATTGGCCAATAACATTTTATGATTTATTTCACATCGAATAAATTGAAAATGTGTAGGGTAACCAATTAATTATTCCACTGAATTCATTATTTAACGTAACACTGGAGTTAGGTTCATGCTCACGACAAGTTGCGATAAAATTCTAGTGCTCGCGTCTCGTCTTTGCCGCTCATTGTCATAGATTTAATTGAGAGCGCTTGTGTTGTATTACATTTTATATGATATATGGAAGAAATAAATTTCTCCGTGCATCTAATAAATAATAAAATCTTTTTGAATAGTATTACATTAATAGTATAACTTAGTATTTGTTGAACTGTAAAGAGATTATCTCTCTTTCACTTCAAAAATAAAAGCATAAATGTCAAATATTTTACATAAATCAACGCACATACATAGCTCAAAGTTAATGAAGGGCGCGGCGCGAATCATGAAGACAAATGTCCCCACATGATTCCGCAACTTTGTCGAGCCGCTTAAACAGCGACAGTCATTCTTGTTATGAATCCTTTTATCAATATTGCGACCGCAACACTATTGTGAACATTAAAGGAGTGTAACTAGAAAGTTATTTCAACAAAGCAATTTCTCACAATTTTTCAATTTCTTGAATATTTAGTTAAAAGGAGAATACCTATTTTTGGGCCCACTTGATACCTAATACCTTGGTAACAAAACAATATTCTAAAAAAATATCTTATTTTTTTATTAATTAATTTTAATTATAGCAACACATCATTTACCAATCAATAGACAATGTCTAATTACATATAAAACAGATATCTTCAATTATTAAAGCATTTAAAATAATAATAAAGTCAAATATTGTATCAGAAAACATCTAATTACTCAATAACTAACCCGGATGAAAAAATTAAAACTGATTGGTGATAAGGAGTGTAGATTTATTTCTTTACAAAATGAACCAAAAATCATTGACAAACTCTAGAAAAAAATTGTGGGCCCATCTCTTAGGCGAATTAATCCATATTATTATCTCAATATACATAACTATAACATATAATATAGCCACCCTACCTACAAGACAGGATTCCTTATAAAGGATGGCAGAAATCAAGTGAGAAACAAAACCTCGCTCCACCTAGCTTCGTCCCGTATACGTGTAACCACGTTTAATGATCACTTAATCACAGCCTGTCATTATTGACCGATCCGACAATTTAATTATTAACTATAAATATATATATCTTATTTTTTAACGTGTACAGGTATGGTTCCAAAATCGTCGAGCCAAATGGAGAAAGCAAGAAAAGGTTGGTCCTGCTGGACACCCTTACAGCGGATATATGGGCGCCCAACCGTTACCCAGTACTACTGCCATTGGAGCTGCTCCTCACGCTTTTACTCAACTTGGATTTGGGTTAAGGAAACCATTTGATGCCAGCGCTCTAGCATCATTCCGGTAAGTTACTACCTAACTGAATTACGTCTACAATTTGTAGTACATACCTACATTTTTTTTATTTGTGATTGATTTATGTATATTGTCTACAGATACGGAGCATCACCATTTTTAGGAGCTCAATATCTAACAGCGTTTCCTCGTCCCCCATTATTTGGCGCTCCACTCTATCCGGGTGGACCTGCTCCATTCCATTCCCTATTCGCAAATTTAACACCACCAGAATTCCCAAGACTCACTCCAGAATATCCACGTACTTCTCCTGAAATTTCGACATCTCCTGATAGGTCACCTAAGCACACAGAAAGTGTTAGATCTCCGTCTCTATCACCTCCTATTTCACCTGGAAGTGAATGTTTACCTCCAACGGTTTCGGAAGATGTGAAAAACTCTAGTATCGCTGCGTTGAGGTTGGCTGCGCGTGAGCACGAGCTCCGATTAGAAATATTACGTCATCGCAATTTAATCTGTTAACTGCGTCTATAGTTAGTTAAATATTTATTGTTACTTGTAAGATTAGTACATTATACAATGTTCCTGCAAGTATTATTTTAATTGTTGTAAATATAATTTGTTTATTTAATAGTTAAGTTTAATTTTAAAATATAATAAATTAATTTAAATATTACCTAATAAATCCTGTGAATATTTTATAATACAGAAAATGTTTAAATAAATTTTTTATTATTACAAAAGTTACTTTTTTATTTATCATTTCTCGCATTTCCCAATACAATGAGTAATTTAATTATTATTAAATAATGTTTATGTTATTTTTTAAGATCACCTTTTCTTTAATTTAATTTCCAAAAATACGACAATATTAATTAAATTCAGTATCTAGTACTAACAGCAAAACTAGCACTGCATCACTTTAAAATATAATCGTCTAAGCTGCCAGAGGCTCACGCTCTTCTTTTTTTTAGGCAATTATTGATGAAAATTTGATTGTAAACCGATTTATATTTGTGGATGTGGAAGCTTGTTGAACAGTAAATAGCATGTAAATCTTTATTTCGAAAAAATTTACAATTACAATAAATAGTGGAGTTTCTGAAGGCAAGTGCATTGCCACCACTTACTAAATTTGTCCAACATAGTCCTTAACGTGTTGCACCAAATATGTTGCTGATAGTACTTACATATTGTTTAAGAATTCAAATTAACTATTTTGAATGAAACATAAATCTACATAGAAATTAACGAATTCCGTATTAGTCACTTCAAGGTTCGAGTGAAGGGATGTGCCGAACTCAGTAATTACGTCGGTTGCATCTACGTGATGCAATTATGTTATATGACCTTGCGGTGAGCCTATTTGACGTCGACTCATCGAATTCCAACACAAAGACTGAATGATAATAATAAAATGCGGCTGATGACGATTATTAGCCCAGTTTCCCGTCCTGGGGTAGTGCCAGTATCAAGTTTTTACCACTTTCAAGTGTAGCACCCGTGAAATGACCTAGTCGGGTTTCAGCTTGGGAACTTTTCGGCTTATTAAGTGCACACAGTCTCCTCAAGCCGATATAGCGGTGGCGACTGCGACCACAATGACTGCAGCTTTAGAAACGTTCGGATAAATTAATCAAAACAAACTCGATAGTAAAAAGCCGCAAAAAGTGTTTTGAATTAGATAAACAAGAATTATTAACTTAGGGTTATTATATTTTATATTTTAACACATACTTGACTAAGTAAACGTAACTGCTACAAATAAACAAGTTATTACCGTTTTCAACCAAGTGACATTGTTCGAAGGAAGCCTGCAAAGTTTGTTGTTAAAATTAAACAAGTCAACTTTGTTAATGTACATTGTTTGCTTAATATTGACAATGTCGTATGTTATACGCTTAATCGACGTTTAGGTACGTACCATTATGAAAAGCGAAGCAATGACTCCTACATGACGACTTTTTAAAGTATCCAATATAATTATGGTATCAATGTAAAAGAACTAAAATGTTGTGTAAAGTAAATGTCGATAAATAGTGATTTGATTCAGAGGTCATATTTAAATTACCTATATTTAATAAACATCAAATTTTTATTAATATTTATTTGACAAACAATTACACGCCTCCTTTGTGATGGTAATGGCTGTTATCATGGGATTTTACGATCTTCGGAGAAGACTTTTTTAGTGTTGCTCGAATTTTGTGTTTGTATCGTTATCGATAATTAAATGTATTTAAATTATGCACTACAAGTCACACACTAAACATTCATACTTAAAATACTATTTCAATTTTTTTTATTTTAGCATGTCATATGACCGCACTCCGCCCGATGTTACGCTAGAGTGCGATCCATGAACGGAGGCGACTGCTGTCAGAGAAGGGGATCAGCAAACAGGGGTCGCGTCCGCTATGCCGGCTTCATGAAATACCTCTTTACACTGAGTTTGAAGGATCCCATGTTATAGAAAGGAGGTAAGACGTGGCTGAAAAGAACTTTTTAGCCCGCGAGAGAATTGTTTAGATGGTGAGGCGATGCATTCGATCGCCCGCATGCGTCGACGTTAAGCAATGTAGGGTAGAAGGGATTAAATCGTGGATTTCTGCTGAACAATTACATATTTTTGGATTATTACATTTATTTAAAACAGAAAAATATTTAATTCGACCAGGAACCAAACTCGGGGCCTCCGCGTGATCGAATATGATCAGTTTTGTATAATAAAGTATTTTTTTGCCTTAAAGCATTTGCCTAACTATGTAAAAACTACCTATAAATTAACACAGTCTATAATCCTTTGTTGTTACGCTCAATTAACTTACACAGATGACTGAATAACTAGTGATATACCGTCACAAATAATTTTTATTCATCGATATCGATATTAATTTAAAACGTCACTATAAAAATGTTTTTAGTGTACGTTCGTCGCAGGTTTGGGCCCGTTTGCCGTGTCTCAGCTCTCAAGTCTTTAGTTATCCAACTTTATAGTTACCAGTAAATTAAATTCTGAATAAAGACGTTTTGTGAGCCAAATGCGACGTATCTTGCTGTTTTTATTTTAATTTATTTAATATAAGGTAATTTCTTTGTGTTTAATCGACATTTCAATCGACAGTCATAAGTAAAATTCACTTGTTTTTCCGTATAGCCCAACAAGGAGGTTGACTCGGTGTCGTGGACGTCCCGGGTTCGAATTTCCCCAACGAGTGGTACCAGTTGTTTCAGTTCACTATCCCACTCTCGATTAACTTCAGGAGACTGAAATTAAGTAGATTTGTATTTAAAAAAATAATAATTTCGAATCAAGATTTCCTTTCATTTATAGCCCTTAATTATACAAAAAGAAGACAAACAGACATACAAACGATCCATATAATCAGTAAATACATATATCATAATGATTATAATAAGAGCCTTTATTGCTGAGCCAATTAATTTGAAAATTATTATTAACGATCGCTATATAAAATTTTAGAAGCCAATCAGTCTATTCTTGATCATTATAATATCGTTATTTTAAATTTAGAATTTATTTAGATTTATTTTATTGTCATATGATATTAAACTAGTAGAATAAGGGACAACTGCAGCTAGTAGTGACGTTTTTTTCAGTCCCTGACCCCCACTAGTTTGGGCGGTGACACTCGATAATTTTTTAAAAATCTTTTAAGTGTACACCACAATTTCTACTCACGCTTATTTAATCGTTGACTGCTATCACGGAGAAATGTCTGTGGACAGCAGTTGCCTTCGTTATGCCGGCTTGTATAATATACGATAAAATTAAGAAATATAAACGAATTTTTTTACTAATGCCAAAAATAAAGTCAATATAGACAAATAATATAATTCGTTTGAAAAATCTCTAAATCGAATTGGAATTGATTACAAGCATTTTTTACTGATTAGGTTAACGAGCTCGCCGACTGTTTGATGGCCGTGTTAACATTCACAGAAATTAATCGATAACTAAGGGCTGGTAATTTTATATTTGCTTAATTATAAGACAATATTACAATTTATGATTTAAAAAGCACGTATACAAATGTGGGTGCACTGTCAATTTGGAGGCTGCATATTCATCTCCTCGAGCCGGCATAGCGGTGACTGTTGCCTCCAGAGAATTCTCTGTTGTAGCTATTGATCATGGACAGCACTCTAGCTTTACATCAGGCGGAGTTGTCATTGCAATATGCAATTTACAAAAAACTTCGTCACAAGTATGATCTTTCCTCAGTTCGGTCCAGATTGCTTTCACTTTTTTCTCTAAAGGATAATACCCATTTTTGGGCCCACTTGATACCTAATAATTTGTTAATAAAACATTATTTTAAAATAATACCTTATTTATTTATTAATTTATTATAATTATATTAAAACATCGTTTCCCAATCAATAAACAATGTTTAATAACATAAAAAATAAATATTACCAATAATTACAAATTTTAATACAATTATAACCTTAAATATTGTATCAGAAAAAGTCTAATTACTCAATAACTCGGGTGAAAAAAATTAAAACTGATTAGTGATAAGGATGTAGATTTATTTTCCTACAAAATGAACTAAAAAATAAACGTAAAACTCAAGAAAAAATTTGTGGGTCCATTCCTTTTAGGCAATTATTATATTCACACTACAGGCTATAATTGTCGAGTTTTTTGTTTCAGTCTTCTTGTTATAGGCCTTTCTGAAGTCATGGTAGAGTCTGAGGCCGAGTGCATGCTAAAACTATGCTAATAAATAAAATCATTTCATTTAATTTACTACGATCTTAAAAGCTAATCTTAGTTTACCACCCAGTTTAAGTTAGAGTTGAATTACCGGCCCTTAGAACTCGATTATAATGTATTCGAATTTGAGTTATAAACGTATCGTTATATCTAATGACAACATGTGGCGATATTGTGAAAAACTTAGTAGTCTTTTTTATTGTAGTTCGGCATATGACAACAGTCCGTCTGATGTTACGCTAGAGTGCCGTCCATGAACGGAAACAACTGCTACTTCAGATGAATCTCTACGGGCAGCAGTCGCTTCCGCTATGCCGGCCGGAGGAGACGAGACAAACGCTATCTAGATTCACAGTGGTCTCACTCCTCTCACTATACCTGACTATTTACGATATCGAAAGTGGTGGTACTGCCCCAGTACAACAAACTGGACTAATAGCCATCATCAGTCTGCCTACCACTGTTTAATCTTTAAAATAAGCATTTCCTGTTTTTTTTTCTATTTTTTTAGATGAAAACTAGTTAAGGCGCCATTTTTCTTAAAATTATCGGCGATTGAGAATCAATCTATGAATAAAATTATTGAATCAATAAATAAATGAGTTAAGAATTTTTAAATGAAATACCTTAAAATGTTAATTTATTATATAAATAACTGGTTATTTCAAAGAAAATTAATTTATACTGACAAGAGGAAGAATATAAAATCTAATAAAGTTAAGTATACAGATTTGCCAATTCTTATAAAAAAAAATATTTAAAACACTCGTGAAGTGACCTTCTTGTGTTTGGGAATCAGTTTAGAAGTAATCAGGTACGACCTTCCCAGTCACGTCTTTCCCCCTTCCTATAACATGGGATCCTTCAAGCGCAGTGTGAAGAGGCATCTCATTAAGCCGGCATAGCGGGCACGATTGCTGTCTGCAGATCCCCCTCTCTGACAGCAGTCGCCTCCGTTCATGGATCGCACTCTAGCTTAACATCAGGCGGAGTGCGGTCATATGACGTGCTAAAATAAAAAAAAATAAAAGTTGTGCACTGTCCCCTGGATCATTCGCATTCCTTTTCTCAGGCCGGCATAGCTGAGACAACAATATTTCATGGACCGCATTCTAACTTAATATAAGGCGGAGTGTTATCATAATTGCAATAAATAAAAGTAATTATATTAGAATTTTTGAATAGTTTGACTAGTTTCGACGTATGTGATTAGTTTGAAACTAGTGGTACTACCCCGGGACGGCAGACTGGGGTCAATAAACTCATCAGTCTGCTTACCACTTAAATTATTCCACAGGCACTGAACGACCTAAGTACATAATTATAACATAGTTACATTGGCTACCGGTTAGAATTTAGCGAGGTTTGAACTTTGGTCTCATCGATCGTGAGTTCGCTTGTCCTACCGCTAGACCACGGCCGTTTACTTTCATATTACGTTCTTGAATTATTTTTAATTAATTGATTGATTATTATTAATCAATTATTTTTGTTTTCTAATCAATTTAATTTATTATTTAATGCTTTCACATTCACATAATAAATTAAGAAAATTTTCTTTCAATAAATTACGTCAATTTGTCACATAAATACTGCCAATCACAAAAACGCACATCTTTAATAGCAATTAATCAATAAACATTGTAAATAGGATAGCTGCACGCAAATTACGAATTAATCTCAGACACTCGCTCTAAATACAATAAAGAACTGCTATCGTGAACAGAAACATCTAAAACCTAATGTATTCGCTAATACAAGATAAATATACAAAAACAAAACGCAACAACTCATTCGGAATACACGATAAACTATACTCTAATATTAAAGTAAAAGGGGCTATTATTGTTTAAAAAGTTAGTAAATAGGTTTTTAAGTTAAAAAAAGAAGTGTTCGGAAAAGCTTTCCATTAGGCGGCACGCGCCAAAGTTTGCAAAACAAATGACATTTAGAGGGAACAAGATTTTAAAATTGGAATGATCGTGTTTTAAATTTAGAACTCGGTCATTATAGTGTCTAGACTCTGATCAAAGCTCAACGCTCAAAGCTCTTATCATGAAATAATACCTATAAAGTATCTACGAATAATAGCAATTTCCGTGTAATTAAGACCATCATGTCCAGAATGAATAGAAATGTACAACACTATAAGATACCTAAAATTACTAGTAGCTCATCTACGTATATAGGTATAAACAGGCAAGACGTACGTAGTTTTTCTTAATTTAAAATGCCAAATTAAAACCATTTTTTTATTGTAGCTCGGCATATGTGATGTAAAGCTAGAGTGCGGTTCATGAACTGAAACAGCTGCTACTACAGATAAATTTCTACAGGCAGCAGTTGCCTTCGTTGCCGCCATGTTTTGACCTCTCGTTATACCTGTTTACTTCCAAACTGTTCCCGAAACGCGACACGATCACTTCACGGGTGTTACATTCAGAGGCGGCTTTACCTATAGCGCAGGGTGTGCGGCGCACACGGGCGCCGGGTCCAAGGGGGCGCCGAGCACTCTCTAATCTAATGCGACACCTCCAAAGACACTACTCATTTCCCGACATCATTTAAAATTGCATTATTTGCACCCGAATTTCCGTTTGAAAATATAACTGTAAGTATTCTCTTTTCACCCCGCTCCTACTAAAGGGCGCCTTGGTATTGGTTGCACACGGGCGCCACAAGGGCTAGAGCCGCCTCTGGTTACATTCGAGAATTGATTAATCATAACACTAAGTTACTAAAAACATGGGCGGACTAAGGCCTAGGCAACCTGGGCCCGTAATTTTTGGGGCCCGAAAATTAGGTTTTTACTGTATCATGACTGTAAAATAGGCCCGGAATTACAATGTTGCCTAGGGCTCGCTTTAGCCTTAGTCCGTTACTGACCAAAAATAAAAGAAACAAGTGACTCAAAGAAAACGTAAATGTTCAATTATAACATTAAAATAGTGTGCGGTCTGTGCCGTAGTCAAATTGTGCGGTTGATGCTGGTTACATTACACCATAACTGAATCATTATCATTAAAGTGCGGTTACAAATAATACCAGCTAGAAGCTAATTACACAAATTGGCTGAGCTTGTCATATAATTTGAGACTTGTTCAGATCATTACGGATTTATTGCCATAAAAAGTCATAAAATTATCAAGTAATGAGCTTAAAAGTATATACGAGTATAATATAACTAGATGAGATATTGTTTTGAAATTATTATTTGTAATTGTTGACCTTAATGCGGTGCATACTTTAAAAAATAATATAAATATATTTAGACATTATTTATCAATGATTTTTTTATTAATTTTAGGCATTTTAAATGCTAGTGGTGTTGCTAATGTACTGTGCATGACGAAAATTGAATAGAAAAAAATAAGGGAACACACCAATTAAAGTCCCACCTCAGTTCAGAGGGATTACTGCGATCTTACATAATTTCGTTTTGTTTAGCCGACTGATGTGGGATCCGAGATTCGATGACGATAAATGCTGGGTCAAAGAAATTCCTGTTAATTCACCATATCTGGTAGTTCAAAAATGCAATACGAGTTTTTAAATATTACAACATCCAATCAGTATGTAGATTTCGCCGAACGACACAGTTCTTTTCAAATTTTTAGATATCTAAGCTATTGTTACGAGTTACAGACTCATCCAGATGTCGTATCTGTGTTGTCCTTGTCCTGATGCCCTGGGTATCCTAATTTTGGGCCTGGGTATTGACCTTGTGCGTATATTATGTATTTATTTATATTATTTCTTATTGAATTTACATTTAATTTTACTTTTTATTTTTATTAGACTGCGTGCATTATTTTTTAAAGTTTAAGGCATAAGTTGTTAATAATAATTAGAGTAGGACGACGTCATCGCCCCCTTCTGATGTAATTACAAAAATTAATATACAACAGCAACCTCCTTCTGTTTCGCATATCATCGCTGCTCATTTATTTTAGCGACGGATAATCGAATGCAAAAGTTTATATATGGTACCACTTGAATCTATGCATGAGTGGATTCGATTCCCACCTCAGGCTGCGACTTTTTTCCTGTTGAAATTTAGTCACATTTTATTATAAAGTAACTTTGTCACTATGAACAAACGAGGGTAGTTGAAGGAGGGTACTATAATAAAAAGTCTAATTGAACTTATTTGTCGCTGTATTGGGTTAATTAAATTAATAAAGGAAAATGAAAGGTCAAAATCTCGGCTATGAACCTTTCTTCACGAATGTACTTAAAACAAACAAGAATTCATAAATTAAATTAGTGGGCGTGTAGCTAGTCAACGTACCTGTATACAAACGCCAACACTTACAGATCTAAAGACTTTGTTGATTGTCTACTCTGGAATCTTATCAAGTCTAATATAATAAGAAATTAATGATGACTGGATAGAATAGTTAAAATAGCTAAAATTGTTTTTTATACACGTACTTACTAGCATATTTAACTACCCATTTGAATTTAATATTTCTGTTCAGGTCGCACCACGGGCCGTGGATATATGAGCTTTCTTTAAATTTAAGTAATTCTTTTCTATTAAATTTTCATTATAATTTAATAAAGTACTTTTGATAAACAAGGTTTTTTTGTACTTTTTGCAATATTTATCAAATTTTCAGATGTAATATGTTTTATATCCTCGCACAAAAGACCAAATTGTGTTTTCCTGACAATTTTCACCATAATTTTAATAAAATATTACCTATTTACGGCTTATTTTTTATTAGTTTTTTTGGCATGTTAAAATGCTAGATTTTTTTATTATTATAAATTATGATGAAAGTTAAATGAAAAAAGAACTTAATTTTCATTGTAATTTAATAATTATTAGACATGTAACGGATATCCGGTAACTATCCGGCAACTGGCCCATCCGGCCTCCTAAATATTATCGGGCCGAATACCGGATAGCTAGCGCCTATGTTGCCACAATGTTGGCCGAATATCCGGTATCAGGTATCCGGCTAAACTACTATTCGTTGCATCTCTAATAATTATGATTTATGAAAATATGAAATTTTAAAGTGGTCAATCACTAAAGAAACGAACACGACATCGTGACTGCCGAAAACAAGACATGGAATACAAAAATATTAATTTGGTAAAAGTTAATTTGTACAAAGGATTTATTGTTTTTAATTATACATAATAATAAAATTAATTTCAAATTCTGTTAATTGTTTTTAGCATATATTTTAAGTTCTGCTACTTCTTGGTAATTAATAAAATGCAAATTTAAACAAACATCGATATGGAAATCTATAATTATGATAGTTAGTACATATTCATATCTAAATTTATATGTTTTAATACCTAATACTAACTGTTAGCCAAAATTTTGTATATTTTTAATAAATAGTATGTGTTTACCTTAAAAATATATTTTTTTTATATAAAAGATAGACTCTATATACTTTCCTTATCCTACATCCTTTCCCAGGAATGCCCAAGATCTAATCCTCCTCTAATCCTTGCTAAATTTTATCATCAATTCAATCGTGAACATGTATTTAAAGATATATGTATAAAAGCATTTATATATCAGTATAGAACGTAAATATATTTGCCCTGATTAGTTTCAGGAAATAATAGATAAATAGTTTTATATTTAAAAAAGTAAATTATTATATTAAGATAAGTGGGTGGTCATTTTAAATAACACGAAATCTATAATTGAATCGGTTGAGGGCACGAAAGAAAAATTATCATCACGACTTCACATTACTTAGACGTAAATTGTAGAATGCATGAACTCACAATCAATGAGACTTGTGTGCAAATCACTAAAATTTTGACCGGTACCAATGAAACTTTTTTTTTAAATTGTAGCTCGGAATGTGACAACACTCCGCCTGATGTAAAGCTAGAGTGCGGTCTATGAATGGAAACAACTGCTACTACAGAGAAATCTCTACGGACAGCAGTCGCCTCCAATATGCCGGCTTGAAGAGACGAGCATGTACCATCTAGATTGACAGTGCACACTCCTCTTTTATACATTTTATGTTATATACTTCGGAATTAATTAAGAGTGGTAGGCAAACTCATGATGGTTATTATTTATTAGCTCAGTCTGTCATCCTGGGATAGTACTACAACCAGTGAAGTGACCTAGTCGCGTTTCAGAATCAATTTGAAAGTTGCCAGATATAACGAGAAGAATGTAAACAATCAACCTAGATGATACACATTCGACACTTCAAACCAGCATAGCGGAGACGACTGCAGTGGTAGCAGTTGCTTCTGTTCATGAACCCCACTATATCCTAACATATGTCGAGTTATAAAAAAATATCAAAAATAACTTTATCTCTTCTCAACTAAAAATAAATGGTTTTCTAACCATAAAATTTATAAACTTTACACCATTATTTTCAAACAGACATTATTAAGCACCAATATCGTTTTGGTTAATGAAGATTCGGCGCCAAGTTCAGGCCTGGGTTAGAAACAATGATCATCAAAGAAGACGGACCGATGAGAGGCACAAGCACTCCCTGATTGCAAACCAATGACTTGCAATATCTAAAGTATCTATAGGTTAAACTTACTTTTAAAAATATTATTACCTTACATGGGTAGATTGTGGTTTAAAAAAAACATTTACGCAAAAGAACATTTACTTAGATGACATAAAATACAAAATAAGCAAAAGGTTAGTGATCGAAATATTAATAAAATAAATATTAATATTAAGGAAGTAATAATTTAATAATAGCGCCGTGGTTTAGAGGGCGATCACGAGCGATGAGACCCGTGTTCAAATCTCTGTAAATTTTAGTATAGGAATTTACAAAGAAATAATAATAAAAATGACACGACTATTTTTTAAAATTATTTTATGATTTGAATGATTTTTTAAAAATAAATTTAAATGTTTTGTTTTTTTTTTCTTTATTTGAACTAATACATGACCTACACGAATAGATATAAAGCGTGAATATTTTTATTATTTTTTTTGTTTCATTATTTTAAATAAAATATGGAATGGTTTATTATAAGTTACATTTTGACTAGCAAAGACACGGAAAGAACTCAAACTCCACTCTATAGATATCATTCAATAAGTAACTTACATACATAGGTACCATAAAATTGGGTCCAAATATCTATTCTTAGTAAAGGTTCCGTATATTTAGCGAGCAATTCTATTAAAATAGATTCGGTAGCTAAAATTATTTCCCGTAACTGATCGATTTTGCACGTTTGTTACTTTTTATCGCTAAAAATTAATTTTAATGAAATACTTTGTGTTGTTAATGGTTGATTTTAAGGTTTATTTTTGTGTATAAAAATTTATGATGTGAATTTTTTTATCACGACCGGATTAGTTATGGAGACTTTTCATAACAAAGCTATGAATTAAGTAAATTTTTAAATAAGGGCTCTTGTCTTTCTCTCTGCTTACCTCATTCTTGATCATTTTTTTTTTGATAATCTGAAAAAATAAAACTCCCACTTCTTCAGATATTTTTTTTTAAATTAAGGATCTGACGTTTAGAAAACTTTGCATCCGTCGCGTAGGCAATAACGTTGTTACCAGTTAAAATAAATGCAAGGTTTTCTCCTACATTTTTACCTAGATTATAAAAATTATTATTCAATTAAAAATTGCATTAAAAAGATATTCATTTGAACCAATTAACACATACTTTAAAAAATTAGAGATATATCTAATAGTATTTATTATACGTGTATATACTATGTATATTGGATAAACTACGGAACCTTAAAATAAGTAATCTTGTTACATCGGCATATCATTTTCAAAGTACCAAAAAGCGGCTACTAATTTATTTATTGATTTAATAGTTATTTTGTCTGTTCATGATCTAACCAAATACAACGGTAGTGCGACAAAAAAATGCCGCTTCCTTTGTGGCCGGTATAACTTAGATGACTTGTTATTTCATACAATTGTACGTTTAAATGGCGTACATTCACATTTACACGTACTAATGACATTTAGGACACCTTATTCTATTTGCTTGCTGTTATGAGAAAGTTCTTACATTACCTACAATATAGATAACACTTAAAAAATATACGCAAACGAAGTAGCCAGATATAATGAGAGGCGTGTGCACTGTCAACAGTTGTTTCCGTTATGCAGAGCTACAATAAAAATACTATAATATTGTATAAAATTAATAAAACTAGTTTTTTTTGTGGCGCGCTTCGTGAGCGCTGGGTTAGTTTTATAAGTAGTTTTGGAAAAAAAATGTGTCGATTTCGAAATTAGAGGGCATTTCCTACAACCTTCATTCCGGAACTTCGACTCTATCTCTATCCATTCCGGAGATATCGCGTTCCGGAACCGGACGGAACGGAATTCTGGAACATGTCGAGGTATACCCGAGGTCGCATGGGCTATATACCCCTATACACACCCAAAGTTTCACTCCCCCCCAACTCCCCCGCGAGTGCTTCATTATATATGTCACTGAGTGAGTCAGTGAGTGAGTGGTAATCGAGCTTTATATAATATGATGATGAAACTTAACCCAACTGCAATGAAATTATAAGACATAATTTTGCTTAGAAATTATATTAATAATTATATTATTATGTACTTATCTCTATTAAGTACATAATTGAATATTATAGATAAATATATAGCATAAAAAACCTTTAATATCAATATTATCGTTTCATTTGACATTTTCTCAGTCATATAGAGCTGAAGTGTTATTAGTGCGCTGCGGGCGGCACACAGGCATCAACGCAGATGGTATTCGAACTGGCAAATTGCTGGTTACACCATACTAATAGTTGTCGTTACATTAGTATCCATTATACACGGGGTACGATATATTTTGTAAAGAGGTAAATTCAGACCGATACCAATGTAACTTTGTTATATTTACTTTGGTCGCTCAGTGCCTATAGGTACTATTAAAGAGTGGTAGGCAGACTTATGATGGTTATTAGTCCAGTCTGCCGTCCTAGGGTAGTACCGCCACTTTCGAATGTAACACCCGTGAGGTGACCTTGTCGCGTTCCGGGAATAGTTTGAAAGTAGCCAGGTATAACGAGAGGAGGGTGCACTGTAAATCTGGATAGTAAATGCTCGTCCCTTCAAGCCGGCATAGTGGAGGCGACTGCTGCAGGTAAAGATTTCTCTGTGCAGTTGTATCCCTTCATGGACGCATTCTAGCTTTGCATCAGGCGGAGTGTTGTCACATGCCAAGCTGCATAAAAAAATGGGGTAGTACCACCACTTTCGAATGTAACACACCCATGAAGCGATCGCGTTTCGGGAGCAGTTGCGAACCAGTGGTATGTATAGTTAATCTAGACCTCATGCCGATATAGCACAGGCAGCTGCTGTCTACAGAAATTTCTCTATAGTAGCAGTTGTTCCCGTTCATGGACCGCACTCTAGCTTTACATCAGGCGGAATGTAGTCATATGACGAGCTACTTACTATATTGCGTATTTGCAAACAAAGTTGCTAATAACAGCTTGTAAATGTACATGCTGTTTAGTTTTAAGATGGTACATGCTGGTCTCCTCAAGCCGGCATAGTGGAGGCGACTGCTACCCGCGCAGGTTTCTCTGTAGTAGCAGTTGTTTCCATTCATAGACCGCACTCTAGCTTTACATCAGGCGGAGTGTTATCACATGCCGAACTATAATAAAAATATATACAGGGTGTATCGGGCAACGTGTAAAAAATTTCAATAGATGACTCAGTAATTGATTCTGAGCAGAAATTAATTTACAAAATAAATACTTTTTTTTTATCCAAATGTCCACCTTTTCCTTGTAGAAACATACATACGAGTAATTTGCTACAAACACGTGTAATCGTTGTGTCGGCAGGCGGTGCATCAAACGAATGACCTTGCCTTTGATCGACGCCGACAACCTATGCCGCCTCGCCTTTGTGCTCGCGCCGACAAGTCGTGTGCCGACCCACCTGCAACGGCTATTCTGTTAGTTGCCGAATGGCCGCGTAACTATGTACACGTGCGCGTATTCGTAAGAAATAACACTAAACGCGACAATGTCACTTTCGAACATTGAACTTTGTGATCGTTCTCTTGTGTGGAGAAAGTGGTGGAAATTTAAGTGCTACCTTACGTTTGTGGAGAGAACGGTATCCTACACGATTCCGTACGACACGTATTAAGAATTGTTCAAAATCTTGTGTGGAGGTTATTACGTGCGCGCAAGACCTACACCCGTATAAGCTCGCATTACATTTTGCGAGTGGCCATCTCGCTCCCCAGACTTAACGTCCTGTGATATTTAATTATGGGGAGACATAAAGCGGCGCGTGTATTCCGACAGAGACGGTCAGGTCAACGACCGCGGTGAACTTCGTAGGCGGATTGAAAGTATCACTGTGTTTAGCGCGAATTTTGACCACCTGTTATGAGTACCATAGACACTTTCCGAAGATATTTTTGTTTTTTGTAAGTAAACTACCTAATCATTGTGTTAATAAGTCAATTATACTGAAACACTTTTGTTCTACTACTTTCTCAATAAATTATTATTTATGACCGCTGTACTTTCGTAGTTTCGTAGCGCTCGATGTCCACGTCGGCCGGTCCATTTATAGACATTTTGTTTTTGTCATAATACCATACACGAGAATTTTTATTTAGTAAATTTATTTTTTGAGGGGTGATCACCCCTCACTTAATATTTACCTTAATTTTTTTACACGATGCCTGATACACCCTGTATATATTAAAATACGTAAGAGTAAATGATCAGATACAAACTGTAAATGAATTATAACATCGTAACTCGATCGACAATGAAAAGGAACAATTAACATAGCTATTAGAAAGGAAACTAAATAATCAGGTAACTAACTCTAGCTGTCTGAGGAGTCTAGTATAAATTCTAGTTAGAACAGTCGCCCCCGGTCCAATAACTAGACCAGGCCCGGCCAACCCAAACGGTCGCGGCAAAGATGCCGCCTAACATTACAGCAACAAATCGTACTTTAAATTGAAAAAAAAAATTTATTGTTTTATTTAATAAACTCTGACTCAATATATTTAATAAAGGAGAATTTCCATTTGCCTAAGAGAAATGAGCCCACAATTTTTTTCTAGAGCATGTCAATGATTTTTAGTTAATTTGTAGAAAAATAAATCTATATTTCATATCACCAATCAGTTTTAATTTTTGCACCCATTTCAGTAATTAGATGTTTTCTGATGCAAAATTCTAGGTTATTATTATTTTTAATGCTTCAATTATTGGTAATATTTAATTTTTTATGTTATTAAACATTGTATATTGATTGGGAAACGATTTTTTTTTATATAATTAAAATAAATTAATTGAAGAAATAAGGTATTATTGTGGAATATTGTTTTGTTAACAAACTATTAGGTATACAAATGGGCATTCTCCTTTTCAGTATCAAAATACATGTTCATTCCGTTTGATCATCAAGCTATGTAGGTTTGTTTTGTTCCCATCTTCATCTTCTCTCAAAATAATACGAGTAAATCTCGCCGGGCAGCACAATTTCACGTGACAGGCCGCGTGTTAGTCAGACCTAACTACTTTGAAAGCACAACGAGTTTCTTAAGAAAATTGCATTATTTAGTTCTGCAGTAGTTTAGTGGTAAAGACATGAACTCACGAACGATGAGACCAGTATTCAGTCTTGATAAATTTTGATCAGTACTAATGTAACTACATGAGTATTTTGGTCTATAGTATAGTAGAGGCATTAATTAAACAGTGGTAGGCAGGCTGATTATGACACCTTCTTGGGGTAGTACACTTTCAAGTGAACCCGTAAAGTGACTTAATCACGCCCTATTAATGATAATGATATTAATATGATATTAATAAATGATAGTCTCGTGAAGCCGGCATAGCGGAGGGGACCGTTGTCTGCAGACATATCTCGGCGGTGGCTACTATAAAAATAATGTTAAATTGTATAGTAAATGGTCATGAGTACGAGCTGTATGTTTAGTGACCGAACTTGAACTGACCCAACGTTTTCCATGTAGAACAAGATGCTAACTAAGCGGCAAGCGCTATTAACAAAAACTCCGAAAATAAATAAATAAAAACGTACTTTAGAAAATATATATTTTCACATATATCTAGTCGAAGTTATTACTAATGAATGTTATTAACATACAAATAGAATTGGAGTAGAGGTCGTTGTAATTGAAGCAAAGACCCCCGCTGTTTAACCGCTTTGTGTTCATCCGACATAACCTTAAAACACGATACCAAATCATAAAGAACAATCAACTTATTGTAACTAAAAAGTACTAAAAACTAATAAGATTTGTTTATAAATGCATAAAATTTATTATTTTCTGATGCGCGTGGGAATTACTTAAATAAATTTCCTAAATTAAAATTGCAAACACAAAATTTGATATAAATTAATACAAAAATAATAAAAGATGATTGTGTATTAATATGTAAAAGCCCCCACCTAGCATTGAAATAAGGCAAAAAAAAAGAATAATGTAAAAAGAAATTTATTAATTACCTAACTAATAATAATTTTCATAAAAATTAATAAAATTATATTAGGCCATTGACAATGCACTAATTAAAGCAACTACCTCAAAATCAAAAGAAGTAATTAAGTATCTATATAATCTATCAAACGAACAGTTAAATTTAGTAAAACCGTCACATAAATATTACCTAATTAATTAATTATTATTGAAAAAATTATAATTTTTGAACTATTTGGCAATCAGCGCGTACATAAATTGATCTGTTATGTCCATTTGCACCATATGACTTAACTATTACTGTCACGTTAAAGTAATGGTTAAAGTTAAAATTGGTTTGCTTCAAAAAAAATCTGTCAGATTTGACGATTTGACGGCGAATTTCGGCCGGTCAAAGTTAAAGTAATAGTTAAATCAATGTCGCTAACGTCAAATCTTTGAAAAGCCGCTCTTGTTTGTATTGAGAGAATTCATTTACACCAGCAACCCTTTTAACTATAACGAATTAATTTACACGATGGTGCAACGCGCGTGGAGTAAAAGTAAAGGTAACTGTCAAAGTTAAAGTTAAAGTAACAGTCAAAGTTACTTTAACCGGCCATCTCTGGTGCAAACCACCCTTAGTAGCTGTTGTTACCGTTCATGGACCGCACTTTAGCTTTACGTCAGGCGGAGTGTTGTCATACATGCCAAGCTACATTTAAAAAATATTACCTTATATCGACATTTTATTGACGAATTATGGATATCTACTGATATCGGATCATTGGTTATCGCTATAAATCGTTAGGTAATTATTCCACCTAATTACACATTTCTAGTCATTTTATTCACGATTTTAAGTCATTAGTTTTCCATACCCTATGGGCCTATATTATTTACCAAAAGTAACCTAACCTAATATCTATACTTAAAATAAATAAACGTACCTATACAAAACAATTTATTCATTAAATACATCGTTTAGTTGGAATAATGCGCACACCAATCTTTTAAATCAGAAAGCACAAACATTTGAAACATGTCCGACACATCGACTATCACATTAAATGTAATGAACAAATAATACCTCGTTATCTTGCTGTTAATTGCCTGCCGATGCCTCTTAGGGGGACAAAGAATAAGTTCATTTTATTCATGTTACAAACAGAGGTGACTTTAGGTAAAATACTTTTTTGGAATCAATTAGTTATCTGCATTTCTTTTTTAATTAATTAAATTCATTTTATTTTATCTCATAGGTACACACGTAAGTGTTATTTTTTATCAGATGAGAAGATATTAAATATAATAACAATTTAAACCAGTAGCTGTTAGTTAGGGAATGCAATCCCGATCTCGCGGGATCCCGATCTCGCGAGATCTCGTGTAATTTTTCGGGATCAATCCCGAAGCATAATATGACGAGATCCCGTTCGAGATTGACGGGATTGGGCGGTAGTGCTGCAGTGGTCAGCAACGCTACACACATCTACTCGGGGCGCAAACGGTGCGCTAGGGATGGGCGTTGATTCAACGAACTGTTTTTATCAACCGTTTTTCTACTGTCAACGAGTTAACCGTTTTTCGTTTTGAGCGAAACCAGTTAAATCCATCAACTGTTTGTAAACAAAAACGTTCCGTTTTGAAAGGAGTTATTTGTACTTTGGTCGCTCAGTGCCTATAGGCACTATTAAAGAGTGGTAGGGAGACTGATGATGGTTATTAGCCCAGTCTGCCGTCCTGGGGTACGGTACCACCACTTTTAAATGTAACACCCGTGAAGTGACCTTGTCGCGTTTCGGGAATAGTTTCAAAGTAGCCAGGCATAACGAGAGGAGTGTGTACTGTCAATCTAGATGGTACATGCTCAGACGAGCATGAGGAGACCCTCAAGCCGGTGTGTGGATGCGACTGCTGCCCGCACAGGTTTCTCTGTAGTAGCAGTTGTTTCCGTTCATGGACCGCACTCTAGCTTTACATCAGGCGGAGTGTTGTCACATGCCGAGCACCGAAGACGTTGATCAACCGAAAGGAAATGTAAATAATGCAATGAACGCTTACGAATGAGTGAGAGAGATACCAACAGTATAAGTTGTTTTAGCGTGAACGAGATAAAAGCATTGTCTAATAAGGCTTATTGCAGAAAAAAAAATTATTGGTTCATTTGTTTGAGTTTTCATCGTTTTCAGTCATCCGAACTTTACATTTTCTTAAAACTTGACGAGATCCCGAAAATTCCGGGATCCCGCAGGATTGATATTTCTAATCCCGCGGGATCTCGAATTTGCGATCTCGAGTCGGGATTGCATTCCCTACTGTTAGTATCTATAAAATATATGATTCCTTTTTTTTTTTTTATTGTAGCTCGGCACGTGACAACACTCCGCCTGATGTAAAGCTAGAGTGCGGTCCATGAATGGAAACAACTTCTACCACAGAAAAATCTCTACGTGCTGCAGTCGCCTCCACTATGCCGGCTTGAGGAGACGAGCATGTACCATCTAGATTGACAGTGCACACTCCTCTTGATTAATGATTAATTAAAGTTTTTTTTAGTATAAAAAAAATAATTAAATTATTTAGTAGGATATTGGCCTAAATACATTTTAATATCAATATTTTAATATCAAAAATCATCTAATGTATTTAGTAGTTAATTTAAAAGAAAATTGAAAAGCGATATGTCCCTTCTGGTTTTACATAGACTACATGAACATGATTTCAATGGGCGTCGCGATCAGTGCTCCGCCTGTTTGAAGGCGGAGGGCTAATCGAAGTGCGCGGGAGTGAAGAGTGAAGCATCACTGAGGAGGCCAGTCGCCCTCCAAACCGCGGTGTAGTGTGCACCACTCGCGCTATCGCGAAAATAAATCGCGAAACATCACACAACGAACCGTGCCTTAATATTTCTAACTTGCATATTTTCTCGTGTTTATTTTTTTAATAATGTCTAGTGGTAAATGTTTTAAATTAAATATAAGATTGCGGACTGAATAAAACTTAAAAATGTGAATAAAATGATTAGAAATAATAGTTTAATTGTGTACAGTTGTTTAAAAGTTATTAAAAATGGACTTGACAACTCGCCGTGGAGATACAGAAATTACAGAACAGAATATGATTGGTAATGCGTTAAATGGTACGGACAAAATGTGTCGTGAACCGGGCGTTTTCAAGAATAACGAAAATTGCTGTGGAGTCGAATTGACTTCGAAAAAGACTAATTCTTTTAGTATTAGGAATTTGATGGGTGCTGATGATTCTGATCAGGCAGATGATATTAGAAGCGATGTTAATGATGGTAAGTTAATTATAACAATCTTATTAGAATCTACTTTACTTCTAAGTGATATAAAAAAACATATATACTATATTGCAAATATTGTTGCCCAATACAAGGTCAATACAAACATAAAAGCACCTAGACCCGAAAAAACGTATTTATTTTCAACAAACTACCTATTTATATCAATAACAAATATTTAAAATCTTAATAAATACACCTAAACGCAAAACTCCCGGGTCACTTGTAAAAAATGCTTATTTAAGAAATATAATAAACATAATAAAATAATCGTACCTACTAGTAAAATTTACGAATCAATTTCAAGTATTTATAAAACTATCATAGATGTTTTAACCCGGAAGTTTTGCGTTTCAGTGTATTGAAAATTGTAATTTATTTGTCATAAAAAATAATAGCTTTTATTATTTACTCTAATGTAGATATGTACATGTAGAATAAATGTTAATTAATAGTATTTTACTTTTAGATTTTTTTTAAACATTAAATTCGGTACATTTAAAATATATTGTATTTCTATTTATAAACGAAAAATATAAGTATTCATATTTTAATAGGAAATTCTTCGTAATTAATAACCCCAATCCATTTTTTATCTCAATTTGTATTATTGCGGCCGTGGTCTAGCGGTAAGACGCGTGAACTCACGATCGATGAGACCCGTGTTCGAAACTCGCTAATTCTGACCGGTACCAATGTAACTTTGTTATATGTACTTTGGTCGCTCAGTGCCTATACGTACTATTAAAGAGTGGTAGGCAGACTGATGATGGTTATTAGTCCAGTCTGCCGTCCTGGGGTAGTACCACCACTTTCGAATGTAACACCCGTGAAGTGACTGTCGCCTTTCGAGAATAGTTTGAAAGTAGCCAGGTATAACGAGAGGAGTGTGCACTGTCAATCTAAGATGGTACATGCTCGTCTCCTCAAGCCGGCATAGTGGAGGTTTCTCTGTAGTAGCAGTTGTTTATACATTCATTCTCTAGCTTTACATCAGGCGGAGTGTTGTCACATGCCGAACTACAATAAAAAAAAACATCAAATTGTTCAAAAACAAGGACTAGACTACTATATAGAGGTATACAGGGTAATTTTTTTAACTGAGACAGTATGGGGAAATCCGAAACCACAGGAGATACAGGGAAACTGTCTTAGGAACCATTTGCTCTTTTATTATGAAAACGAATTTGGCATAGTAATTTTTATGGTCAAGCTTGAGTTGTCCATGGAAATGAGTCATTTTGATGAAAAATTTTTTTGATGCGGTTCGACTCAGTTTCGTGTAAGGATCATTACATTGTATCGGAAGAAAAAAATCGGAGCAGCAGAAGTTAGTCAAATTTAATGAAATGGTTTGTCATACAACGGGCCAGTACATGGTAGATACTGAATGAACCATAGTCGATACATACACACTCAAAAAGTGTTCCATAATTAAAAACTAAATTTTATTTGCACTCAAGAGGTAGAAGAGAAACACTATGATCTTACGAGTTACGGTTAAACAAAATTTTAAAAGTTTAGAACGAACATTGTTCTAACTGTGATTTTTATTAATAGTGTACGAGTATGTTTACAAGTCAAATATCTAGAGATGTTGAATGTAGTTGTGGATTTGGATGAGACCATTTCAAATAAATTTCATCTACTAACAAGATGGTGCACCTCCTCACAATGGTACAACGAATAAACGGTTTTTGATGAACACTATCTAGGTCGTTAGATGGGCACATTGGTCGGTGGTCCTGATAAATGGCCACGACGTTCAGCCGATGTGATGCAGATGAATTTTTCCATGTGGAGTCACGAGTTTCGAGTTTATGTCGTATCTCATTAATTCTTAATAAAATATCATGCAACGCAATTCTTTATCATTTAACAAGATTCACCACACAACTTTTTGTCACTAAAATAGTTCTGAAACGTGCCCGTAACATTTTTGCGTTAGTATTATTAATGTAACCATCAGATTACTTACAAATTGTATGGGAATACATTTCATTAAATTTGACTAACTTCTGCTGCTCCGATTTTTTTCTTCCGATACAATGAAATGATCCTTACACGAAACTGAGTCGAACCGCATCAAAAAAAATTTTCATCAAAATGACTCATTTCCATGGAGAACTCAAGCTTGACCAGAAAAATTACTATGCCAAATTCGTTTTCATAAAAAAAGAGCAAATGGTTCCTAAGACAGTTTTCCCGTATCTCCTGTGGTTTAGGATTTCCCCATACTGTCCCAGTTAAAAAAATTACCCTGTATATCTATAAAATTTAAAACTAGATATACCTAAGCGTAAATAGAGCGTGCGCAAACAAATTTAAGTAAATTAAATTGGTTTTACTATCAAGTTTCACCTGCCACTTGCCTATAGCTTCTACAACAGCGGACACATCGCGGTATTTAATCTATGAACGAATTACACAAACCCTAATCCAAACTATACATGTATATTGTATACACTTTAATACAAAATTATAGGGTCGATTACTAGCCCGGCATGTGACTGAATTCGACGCGGTCGAAGCAACAGTGCGCGTAAAGCAGAGAACGTATTATTTCCACCGTTTTATCATAATTTATGAGTATACCCAATTTTTATGTCCGTCGGTGTAGTTACAGAAGTTTAATTTAGAAACGGAAGAGGCTTGTTAGATAGAGCGTTCCGTGCTGTGTTTAGTGACGTCACGTTGTTTGGGGGGTTGATTTTTGGGATTTTCAACTTTATTCCTACGCTCTTAACTCACATTTTAAAAAGATACTAGTTCAGTTGGCAAAAAGATGACAATAAAACTGAAAGATTTAAATCAAAGTTGGCTAAATCACCAGAGACATGCATTTCAGACACGATACCTTGTTTACAAAATATAAAACTTCAGGTTTTATTTATTGCAATATTTTTTCTGTTTATGCAATCTTTACTTATAGTAGCTCGTCATATGATCACAAAGACATATCTGCGGACAGCAGTCACCTTCGCTATGCCGGCTTGAAGAGATGACTGTGGACTGTCCAGATTGATACCGCACAGTCCTCTCGTTAAATTCACGGGTGTTACTACTGAAAGTAGTGGCTCTACTTACTCCAGGACGGCAGACTGAGCTAAAAAATAAATATCGTCATTAGTCTGCCTACCAATAGGAACACAGTCTGGAAGACATTCCAGAGAATATGATAATCATTTTTTGAAATCCTCATGAAGTCTGCCTTTTTTGGCAATCGTCTTAAAAAAAAATTTACTCGACGTCTGATGAAGTGCGGAAATAGAAAATAAAGTTATTAATATAAATATGTAATTTTATGGCGATAACAATATCAGTAGTAGAAGGAACGAAGATGGCGAATATCAGCAAGTCACGCATGAGAAAATTATATTATTAGCTTTTTAGATTAAAACACACGCCGATAGTAAACTATTATAGTTTAGGAGATGGTTATTTGAAAGTTATGTCGAAATAACGATGTCCATTTTTGAACCCACTTATATTATTTTGTTATTAGGTAATTTATTTATTTTATTTTATTTATTAGGGCATCGAACAGCTTTATATTAAACATAACTTTATATAAATATATACATCTAAGAGTCATTAATTGATACCACAAATATGATTATTTTTTTATATATTAACACGTCGTTTATAAATCAATAGACAATGTTTAATTACCTAAAAATAAATACAATTATTAAAGCATTTAATATTATAATAACTTCAAATATTGCATCAGAAAAAGTCAAATTACTCAATAACCCGGGTAAAAAAAAAATTAAAACTGTTTACTGATAATTTTTCTACAAAATTAACTAGAAATTAATGAGAAACTCGAGGAAAAAAATGTGGGCCCATTTCTAAACATTAAAAAAAAAATTTAATCTAAAAATGGAATTCTTTCATTTTTACACGGCTTCTTTAATTGGATCCTTCAAGCGGAGCGTGAAAAAGCACCTTCTCAGGCCGGCATGGTAATCTAGAGCAACCGAGTATGCGGTTCTCGAGTCGTCAGTGCTCATGGACCTTCACTGTGCTTACCACCAGGCCAGTCGAGGTCACATATCGTATCATAAGGAAAAAAATAATATTTGTCTGCTAGCACAGAAAAAAAATCTATCTCCGCTATGCCGGCTTCACACACTCCCCTCGTTCTTATTCCAAGATAAGGGGGTAGGATTTCAGTGATTAAGAAGCATAATAATTCGATACCGCCATCTCTCAAACTATAAAGTTTATTATGATATGAAAAGACCTCTCGTAGTGTTGTTATGGAGTTAATTATTATATTGTACCTAGTTTATTTATAAATGTATCCAAGACGGCCTCTTTGATGTTATACCGCCATCTTTATGAAATTGTTCACGTTTTCAATAATAAAAAAAAATAGCGTTTATTAGTGTAATTTTTATAAACTTTTTTTTTTCATACAGGCTTTTATAATAGATAGTTTGTATGCACATTATTGATTGTTATTTATGTGTGTGATTAAAGAAATTAATTTTTGGACTTAGGGCCGGTAATTCAATTATTTCTTAATTATAAGCTTAGAACGTCTCGAAGGGTACTATTTAATTTTGTGAAAGAATTGTACTAGAAGCTTCTCGTATAAGCAGCGTAACGTAAACTACAACGGCAACGTAAACGTGCCCTATTCCTGGCCTATTTGAAATAAAGATTTTCAATTTGAATATTGTTTATGACGGCAGTCGCCTCCGCTATGCCGGCTTGAGAAGACGAATGTGACAGTGCACACTCCTCTCGTTATACTTGGCAACTTCCAACCTGATCTCGAAACGTGACTAGGTCACCTGACGAGTGTTACTTGAAAGTGGTAACCATCATCAGTCAACTACACTGAATTCCTAAATACTGCCATCCTATATCCAGCAGTGGACATCCTACAGCTGAAATGATGAAAATTATGATTAAATTACTATTAAAAATAATACACAGGACTCAAGTATTATAAAACAATTCATAAAAAAAAACATTACGCACGCAATTTACAAGTGTAATTAATACAGTTTACTTGTTGGCGTATTAATTTATACGTTAAGAGGTAGGCAGGTGTTTCTTATCTGTTTGTACGCTTTCTTTGTGCAAAATTGATATAAAAACATGAAACCCTGCTACTTTCCCCTTACAAACATTTATAATCTACTTTATTGTTTTTTAATTTTGTTAAAAAAAATTTTTTGCCAATAAAAGAGATATTTAACCGGTCTAGAATTAAGATTGAAATTAAGCAGTGGCGGCTCTAGGCGTCAGCGATGTTCAGGGATCTGACGAAAGAGTTTAACAATATAGGAAATAACAACGAGGAATTTCTTACTATGTTTTATTGTAACGTAAACACCGTAATTTATTTATTTATCTTTCTTGTTACGTCTTACAGTCTTACGGAAGAAGCTTAGTGTTAGTGTTTATTCTTTAAAAGAAACGAGTTCTTTTAAGGTGAGCGCTGTTGATGTTCCGTACCAGAAAAGATTATTTATTATTAAAAAAAATTATAATTAGTAATTTTGCTGGCTGGCAACATCCCTGTCCCCTTCTATCCAATTACCTTTCCTACAACTGCGCCATCTAGTGGCCACCTCTCTCTTGCGACAACTACTGTGCAACGCTCACGCTCCGACATCCGACAACAAGAAAAACCTACGAAAATTCAATACATTACATACATTAGGAAGACAGTTAATGTAAAATTACTTTTTCTAATGCCTGGTTCTTTTCGGCCATTATCAATAAACAAGTCTAAATTAATAGCGGCAGGCAGAGCTAAATGAAAGAGGCTGTAAAGTTGTTGTCGTTGACACCTTGCGCCTGGGGAGCCACGTAAAAAAAAAGTATCGCCGACATCCAGGTTTGGTCTAGAGCCGCCACTGAACTTACACAGGTTCCTACGATCGCTTATAATCACTCGTAATACATAATTTTTTCAATCCATTCTAAAAATGTTTTTCATTAAAAAAAACAATAGTTGGTACTGCTTTATAAGACGTCAGAAACAGTTGGTGTTGAGCTAGAATGGGGTGCATGAGTGGAGAAATGTCTGCAGGCAGTAGTCACCTCCACTATGAGATTGATGAAACGGGTGTGCACTGTACAGGTTCAGACCCCTCTTATTATGCCCAGCTACTTACAAGCTGATCGCAAAACACAATTAGATCGCTTCACAGTTTTTACATTTGATAGCACATGTCCGCTTTCTGTCCGGACAGTCCGGTTTTTTGCATGTCTGTACTGTCAAAAATCGCATTCAACCGGTCCATAGTATGTAATTTAACTAACTTTTGAAGTTATGTTATATGTATATACTTTATCCGGTTTTTGTGTCAACACATCTGGCAACCCTATTTGGACATGGTGCTAAAACCCGGGACGGCAAGCAGGACTTACAATCGTCATCAGTCTGCCTACCTCAATTAGTTTAGAGAGGACCCCGAATATATATTTTTTTTATTATTTGGATTAGTTAATAAGAAATATTGTTGTTATTACAAATGTTATTTAACAAGAATTTTCAAGCCGAAAACAACTAAACAAAGGACAATGTCCATTTTTGGGCTCATTTGATATCTAATAATGTTATTAAAATAATATTCTAAAATAATATCTTATTTTCTCATTGATTTATTTCACTTGTTTATCAATTAAAAGACAATGTTTAATTACATAGAAAAAAACAAACCATTAATTATTTATTAAACAATTTAATATAATCATAACTAATAACCTCAAATATTGCATCAGAAAGTTCAAAAAAAAATTATATTGATTAGTACTAAAGAATGTAGATTTATTTTCCTATAAAAAGAACTAAAAATCAACGACTAACTCCAGAAAAAATGGTGGACCCATTTCTCTTAGGGGAATTGGCATTCTCCACGCACAAACACATTGTAAAATTCAATGCCGAGAAGGTACCAAGCCAAAAGTGTCACACAAAAACTAACAACTACTAATAAGGCATAAATTGTTCACAATTACAATAATAAACAATTGGATCTCACGTTAACAATTACATTAAAAAACATATTATATTTGCATATATTTATGGCAACAGAAACAAGAAATTAATGCAGTAACGTAACACTATCGCAATCGTAATAAGTACAAAGAAACAACACTATTGTTATATATTTATTTATTGCAATTTTTAAACATTATAATGCTGGAGTTTAGTGAGTTGTTTATTATTAAATTTTGATAAACAGAATAAAATTCGCCGCCTACATACAGGCTGATTTTTTTTTTCTTTTTTCATAATTATTTTTTATCAAAGCTGTATTATCCAACAAGAGTAGACAGAGATCATGGATTTTCTTCTTATGCATTTTTTATAGTAGATAAGTGGTGAGAATCCAGTGGCATGGAGTACCATGAGAACAGAAATGGATGTGGTCAAAGGAGTCACTGGCACTCTTTAGTTTCTACCTACCCTAGTGAGAACAGGGCATGAGCAAAGTAAGTATGTATAAAATTAATATAAAGAAGTGTTCTCTGGTAAGTATGAATGTAACGGTTCATTAAAAATTACGAGTCAATTAACAAGCATGGGTTCAGTGTTCCAGTTAACCACTACAAAATTGTTTTGGTGACGAGAGGACCAGTGGGCCCCTAAAACTTATTAAATAAGCGAAGAATTCAAAAAACTCAACTAAAATAACGCACCAGTATTAAAAAAGACCATCCGTGACGAACAGAAATCTCTTTCTAAATAAAACGTAGATAACATTTACAAATGAGTTATATATTTGGAATTTAAAGTACTAAAGAATAATCAAATTAAATTGACCTTTATTTGACAAGGCGTAGGGTAGATAATCCTTTGTTTGTTAAAAAAAGGACACAAGGGTGACATCGAAATAAAAGGATTCAGCAGTGAGAGTTATCACAGGGGCCCATTAGTGCGCACGCGCGGCCCCACAGGCGCCTTACAGAATAAAAAGAAACCAAAACACATTACGAAGTGGAAGCATTTTGTATTGAAGATCGTAAAAATAATGCTGTCTGCCCTAAAACATGTTAAAACACATCAACCAAAAGCAATTAAAGCCTGACTTTCAATTATTAATATGAACTTTGGTTATTTTAATTTTATTTCGACTTGCATGTTACATTTATAAATGAAATAAATTATAAATAAATTCTTGTCTTGTTTCCGTTGATACACCGCACTCTAGCTTAACATCAGGCGAAGTGTGGTAGGCAGACTGATGATGGTTATTCGGCCAGTCTGCCGTCCTGGGGCAGTACCACCACTTTCGAATGTAACACCCGTGAAGTGAACTTCTAGCGTTTCGGGAATAGTTTAAAAGTAGCCACGTATAACGAGAGGAGTGTGCACTGTCAATCTAGATGGTACATGCTCGTTTCCTCAAGTCGGCATAGTGGGGGCAACTGCTGCCCGTAGATATTTCTCTGTAGTAGCAGTTGTTTCCATTCATGGACCGCACTCTAGCTTTACATATAGAAGAAAAATATGTCAAATTAGTCGCTATTTCCTCTTATTTTGTAGTACTATGTGTTAAACTAGGTTATGGTACTCGTCGTTGCCTCCACTATTCAGCTTGATGAGAGGATGTACAGTACAAGATTGACAAGGTCAGTTCTTGATCTCGAGTCTTCATTTGAAAGCAATGACTACCAATCTCTACATTGTATATATCTTATTATTTATATTCTGATCATTAGATATAAATACATATAAATATTTACATTTTACATACCACCAACCCTAAGTACTTAACAACTGATAAATCAATAATTAACACCAAAGGGGAATGACAAGACAGGTTGTAATTATCAACCCAAAATTAAAACTATATTCGTATTCAAAAAGAGAACACACAACCGTTTTTTTACGACATAATTGCTTTTTTCTATTTAAAAAAAAAAGAAAAACAGAACATGACTACAATCTGTCATAATTATAATTACAAAACAAACTGCTGTTATAATTATATAGTTATGTACTCGTACGTTGATGACAATATGTTGGTACAACGTTGAGTTCCGGTAATTTGTCTTCTTTACTCGAACACGATGCAGTAGCTCGAGATAAAGAAAAAAAAACTCTTTTTGTGTAATTTAGTCGTTAATGACATGCCTTATCTTGCTAATTAAAAGGCGATTTGGCATAAGCTCCCAAGAGGAACTTGTCTCTGCTGATGACTATCTCGTAACGCTCACTTCTTTATGGGACATCTAGATAATGTTTATTTTTATTATTTAGAAAAATAGAGGGTGTAAAAAGTTTAATTATTCTTTTATTGCTATTATACTCTTTATAGCAACGACTAGCTGTTGCCCGCGACTTCGTATGCATATAATTATTTAAATAAATAAGTATTTCCCTTCAGTCCCTAAGAACCATGAACAAAACAAAAAACTACGTAATAAACGGGTTTATCTAACGTATTTTTTTAAAATTACTCAGATATTTTTTAATCAAAAGAAAGGCGATGGGAATCTGCTTTTTAAATTTTCATATGGACGCTACCCATTGATATATATAATATAAAATCGTAATTATTTACTTTTTAAAAATAAAACACGTTACGGTAACATCCGTTGACATCCATCACTCATTTTACACGTAACCCATAATAAAAATCAATTTTAGAACCCGTCTAAAACGCATGACACTTTGAAATTTCACCCTTTTTCTATCTTTTATGTTGTTATACCCCCATTAAATGATCATGAGTAACGTGACGCGCTTTACTAATGCAGCGTCACAGTGTAATAAAATAGAATGCCCATTCACCTAGGAGAAAAGACCAACAAAATTTTATTCTCAACTTTGTATAAAAATAAACTTACATACCTTATCAATTTTCATTTTTTTCAATCAGTTTTCATTTTAAGGGTGTTTTCCGATAAAATAAGAGATCCTCATGAAAGCTGGGCTGCCTAGGGCCCATAACCGTCGGGCGTGCAAGAAGAGAATTGTGGATGTGAAGGAAGCGAGGGTATTGTGTCAGGATCGTGGTAAGTGGCGTTCCGTTGTCTCTGCCTATCCCTGTGGGAAAAAGGCGTGACAATTGTATTGTAGTTTTCATTTTAACCGGGGTATTGAGTAATTAGACTTTTTCTGGCGCAACATTTGAGGTTTTTATTATTATATTAAATTATTCAATAATTGTTCTTCATGCAATTTAACATTGTATTGTGATATAATTGAAATAAGTTAATGAAAAAATAAGATATTATTTAAAATATTGTTCTGATAATAAACTATTAAATTTTAAGTGGGTCCAAAAATGGACATTGTCCTTTGACAGAATTTTAAAATAGAATAAAACAAACTATATACAATTTATCTAGGCTGTGACTTCAAGTAGCGTCTCCGCTAATGTAATTTTAATACGCAAAGGCTGCGTTGATCGTTACCCTGTTCGGACAATTTGGCAGGTAGAAGCGAAAAAAACCCATTTGGCCACTTCGCCGTGTGTGGCGCTGTAATGGGAAACTAATTGTTGGTTCACTAAGACTTCCAGGCTTTAGGACAATGTACCGAACTACTTAAAATTGAGATAAGTCAATTTCTTTGAATGTTGGGGACAAATTTTTGTGAGAAATTTATTACGTAAGCGGATCGAGTCTGATTTAAAAAAATTAACTGGCTCTTGAATGAACTGACATAGGTGCTGTTTGTATTTTTTATAGTGATTGATTTTAATATAGTAGCCCGTCATGTGACTAAATAACACCACCAGCAGAAACAACTTCCACCACCGATAAATGTTTAAAGACAGGAGCACCCTCCACTATGCCGCATTGGGCAGAAATGTATGTGTGAAAACGCAACTAGGTCACCCAAGGACGACAGACTTGACTAATAACCATCATGAGTCTGCCTTTAATGTTTTTTTTTTGCGAAATACATTTTAATCTACATATTTAGTGGTGTTATTTATAAGGGTTTGTTATTATACTTAGGTAATAAATTATTTATTTTATATAACGATTTAAATCGAGTAAGTACTCGTTAAGTCGATTTCTCTACAAAAACAACTAAAGCAATAACCATAAAGAAATCATTTCGAACAAATATCATATTTTCTAATCATGAATAAATAACCGAAAAACCAATCCAATTTGTCTTCATAACAAAAACCCACTCATGTAATATTGATCTATACTCGAGAAAGTCAGTGATACAATTTGTTACTGTGTTTAAAAATGAACCATAAGTTTATAAGCGATAAGGTCGCCTTTTATTCTAATTTATATTATAGATAGTATCATTATTGTAGTTATTGTCATTAACAATCGAATAAACTCTCCTTGTTTACTCATTTGTATGTTTATAAAAAATTAACTTAACTTTGTTTATATATTGTAGCTCGTCATAATTATGACAAATTGTTAAGCTAGTGTGCGGTCCATGAATGGAAACAACTGGTACCACAGAGAAATTCTGCAGACAGCAGTCACCTCCGCTATGTCGGCTTTAGGAGACAGATGTGCATCATTCAGGATGACAGTGACACTTCTCTTGCTATACTTCCAAACGGATCCCGAAACGCGACAAGGTCACTTCAAGGATGTTACATTCGAAAGTGGTCGTAATACTACCATCAGTTTTTGAAATATAAAGGAGTAAACTTTGTTTTAAAAAAAACGTTCAAAAACGCAACAATAACTAATTTCAAGCTCCTTTTTGCACTGAACACAGTAAAGGACGTTAACCGCTGACTGTCCTATCCTGTTCACTTATTCACAAACCTTTTAACAAACAAGTTTAAGTAGGCCTGTATTCACCAAACTTCGATCTAAGTTTATATTTCTAACCAATATTTTTTATTATCCTTATATCCTATCATACATCTTCACGTGTCACCTTTACATAGAAGTCTGCTGAAAAATTACGTGTTGCACAGCGAACAACGGAGAGATCCAAATAACTCGAAAACTTCGGAAGAGGAATGAATGGATCAGGTAAAAGACGAGAGTTCAGGACGTGGTAGAGTAGATAGAGTGGAGACGGGCGAGACGCAAGAATGGATCAAAGTCGTTGAGTTAAGAGAGTGTTAGAGTGGAGACCTTGTGGTAGAGGAAGACCACCTCGCAGACGGACAGATGATTAATAGCCAACGGGCTGGTGCCAACTGGATGCAGATGGAATGAAGATATCGAAGACGAACGCGATAAGGATGATCATAATGATGATCATAGAGTTTGTTAGTGTGCAGTTCAGCAGCAGTCGTACCCACTATACCTTTGGTTTGAAGAGTCCATTGACTTCTCCCATTAATGGTAAAACTGCTTAATTAGACTGTATTTGTATGACAATGTTGAGATAACTGCATAAAATTGTAGAATGTAAAAAGCCAGCCCAAATGTATAACTAATGTATACATGTATATGCTTGCATGCCGTTTTGTGTGTTTAATTTAATAAATAAATAAATCCCGGTAACTTCCAAGCTGAATCCGAAATACTTCACGAGTGGTTGCACTAGAAAATGATGGTACGTACGAACAGCAGACTGAACGATCTGCTAAATATTCTTTTAATTATATCATATCTTTAGTTAAATTTCGTTAAACTCGGTTTTAAGAAGGCGGCAAATATCAATAGAAATGTATAATCCTTCACACTAAAGATGACTGACTCATGCTTCTGTACTACGAAAGCATAAATCCTAAATGCGGATGTAACCATTTAATATTGTGTTACTTTCTTCTTTAAGAAAACAATTTTGGATACAATTTAATTTGTCTTTTACAAAGAGCCCTTATCTATTTCTGAATACTCTTTTACTACAGTTTTTTTTTCTAAAGTGAAAACCTTTCCTTTTTGAGCAGGCATAACGAGCCGAGGAAAAGAAACTAAATAATTTAGAGCAGTATACTCAGGCCATCTTAACAGCCTCTGCGCAGTGGTAGCGTGTGAATCTGCTATGTTGAGGCATTACTAGTCTTCTTCAGTCATCTTTCAAGTGAACGCATGTGACCTAGTTGCGTTTCGGGATCACTTTGGAAGTACCCAGTTCACATGGTGCACATTCGTCTCCTCGAGCCGGTATAACGGAGGCAACTGTTGTCCTTGTCCCGATACCCAGGGTATTTATTAAATTTAGGTCCTGATAATAAGTGTCAAAGTGTCAAAAGGCCTTCGTAAATAATAATTAAGTTTGTTAATCAAATTCCAATCTGAAACAATTTAAAATACATTTGTCCAGAACTGGAGCAATTTTCACCAAACTCTATACAATAAAGTAATCTACTTTCCAACTGATTTAAGGGCATGAAAATAATGTCATTAGCAGCGAATCGATCACTTTTCATTTGTATACAAAATTAATCTTTAAAAGTAAACGAATAAGGATGAAATTGGTTTGGGATTGTCGACCTATACAATAAGGTCGAGACGACATAATCGGTGGTCGTTATTTGGCCTCATACAGCTTCATTTACGACACGTATAGACTCCTAACGAGGTTTAGCCACGACAACCTCTTATTGAATTAACTTTTCCATTTCTACTGCACTAATGGTATTTGGATTTACTTATAAGTTAATTTTACATATTCCTGCCTAACTTGTTAAATGGTATGTACTTTAGTCGCTCAGTACAGATGTTAATTGCTGATGCACATTCGTCTCCAAGCCGGTATAGCGGAGGTGACGCCGGCATTTCTCTGTGATAGCAGTTACTTCGGCTTTTGGATCGCATTGGATTGCGAAACATGGTAACATACCAGACCAATTTAGGTCCATTTGCACCAAAAGGCCTGTTAAAGTTACGTTGATTGTTACATTTTACCGTGACGTAACCGTTAAACGTTTACATTTACTGCACACGTGTTGCAATGCTGTATAAATTCATATTGTTATCGTTAAAAGGGTGGCTGATCCCAAAAAAATAATAGAAAACATATTTGGTTTCTTTTCATACATTTGACGTTAGTGACATTGGTTTGACGATTACTTTAACTTTAACCAGCCAAGATTCGCTGGTTACGGTTAGCGTTAAAGTAAACGTCAAAAATGACAGGCGCGATGATAGTGCAACTGTCACTTTTTTCTATTAATTTTTCAGTCAATAGAAATAATTCCCTCAATAGTAGTAGTACTTCCTATTATCTATCAAAACTAGTAGAAATTAAAAGTGATAGAAATTTAAACTATCATGATTGATGATATATGATAGATTGATCTTAAATGATAGAATTACCCCCCTGTCCGTAATAAATCTTCAGTAATAACTTTCAAACTTTTGTATTGAAATGGTAATTTATATTTTTTCATCAATCGAATCGGCACGTACGATTCTGATTGGCTATCGCTTGTCATCTCCTAGAAGTGTCCGCATCCGGCTGCGCACGCGCATACAAAAAAATGCTACGGCATAATGGGCGCGGAAACCTCAAATGAGAGTTATTCCACTTCTCTATTGATGGCGATAGTTGTATTTGTAGAGCTAATGTAAAATGTATTGAATTGGCTTGTCATTACGGTATCGCGGCCAGGAGATGTAAACATTTGGATTTAATTGTGTTATTAAAATAAGAAAATACTTGGAACATTTCAAGAATATTTTAGAAACGACCGTGGTATAGCGGTAAGATGTGTGAACTCACGATTGGTCAGGCCCATGTTTGAACCTCGCGCAGTGCCTATAGGCACTATAAAAACAATGGTAGGCAGACTGATGATGATTATAATTATTAGCCTAGTCTACTAAATTAATCTATAGTAGTAGTAGTCTCCGTTGAAATACACAGTCCTAAGAATTCAAGAAAAAAATATAAACGGAAAATGGTTTAAAATCACTGCTACATCATTGATTGAACCTACGGCTCGTGTCGTCACCACAACTGCGGTAAGTAACGCTTCACTTGACTCGGCTCAATGGGGCACACAAATTACTCCTCGACACCCTCGCCTTGTTTTTCTCCCTTTCAGACTCTTCTGAACAAACCAGTTTATAAAGTTCAATAAACTTGGCACATCGCATTCGTTCGACGTGATTTCAATTATCAACTTTTTTTAAATTGTAGCTCGGCATATGCCAACACTCCGTCTGATGTAAAGCTAGAGTGTGGTCCACGAACGAAAACAACTGCTATCACAGAGAAATTTCTACAGGCAGCAGTTGCCTCAGTGCAGTCAGTGCACACTCCTCTCGTTATACCTGGCTACTTCCAATAACTTCCGTGTGTTACATTCGAAAAGACGACAGACTGGACTAATAACCATCATCCGTCTGCCTGCCACTCTTCAATATGCTACGTTAATATGGTAGTATCAGCTACCAAAGTAGATATAATATACTTACATTGGTACCGGTCAGACTTTAGCGAGATGCGAACACGGATCTCATTGATCGTTAGTTCACGCGTTAGGCAACGTGGCTCACCTCATTAAAATCATACGAGGAACACCCACATAATTTTAAACGGTTATGAGTCTTATAAAAACTGTAATAAGTTCGTTTCGTCTCGCTATAACCCTCATTATTCATCTTAAAATCTATCAACAAACTTGTAAAGATCGACGCCATTCGTACAAACAAGATGTTCATACCAAACAATGTAGAACGAAATTTCGAATAATTAATTTTAGAACATTTTCTGACGCTGCGGTTTTCTCAGCGGAAACAAAGCGTTCATAATGGTCCCGACGATTTCATACTCTATCCGTTAACAATATCTATTTTGTGATAAAAAAGTAATTTCCTATTATTAGGCTAACGTTGGCTGGCAGTGGAGATGCGATCGCCTCAAATCGATTTAGTATCGTTGCGTGAAGTTTGTTTAGTGGAACAGTAGCAAGGCTCTGTGAGCAGTGGTATCGTAGCGAGCAAAAAGCGTGCGCCCGCGCAGCATCGCGTCCACTCCCCTCTGACATTACAGATTCAATACAAACTTTATTGGAGCACGTTTAGTAACGCTTTGAGCAAGTAACTAAATTTGTTTTTTACTTAGTTACAGATAAACACAATTATTTACTTTAACTCTAACGGTAACAAAGTTTTTTTAACTAATGTTTTTTTATAGAACTGGTAATCATTGATATACTTTATAAATTTGCATATATGTTTTACACATTCAATTTTTAACTTTTATATATTCTATTATAAGAAGAAGTAGAAGATTTTATATAGAAGAAGTAGAACAGCATCAAGAAATATGATCGCACTCCGATTAATGTTAAGCTATAGAGTGCTATCCTAGACCCCTAGACCAACTGCTACTATAGTAAATCTCTACGGGAAATAGTCGTCTCCGCTATGCCTTAAGAAGTCGATTGTGCGCAGTGCAGTACAAGACATATTCCTTACACTGTTACAATTATTTTAATTTCAGCCTATCCATGGTGTGGTCCATCACACACACCAATGATCTTAAGATAGAGTACGGCCCATAAACAAAAAAAATTGCTACTACAGATAAAGGCTAATTCGAAACGCGACTTCACGAGTGTTACACTTGAAAGTGGTGGTACTTCCAGGACCTCAGACTGGGCTAATACCATACCAAAGTCAATGTACTTAAATTGACTCTTCGACAATAAAATCATTTTAATATAAATGAACAAATAACGTTATTGGGGTGTAAATACTAACGACTAAATCTAAAAGGGGGAGTAATAAATTGTACACGCGCATTCATATAACAGAATTTACACAGGCGGACTGCTAACGACAATAAAAATAACAATTATGAGCGAGTGATCTTATCTGGGTAATCGCTTCTGACTAATTTCGTGCCGAGCGGCAATCGCTGTTACCTTTATTGTGTTATTTACACGAACGAAAACGTTTATTTTGACATTTGCTTCAACGTATGGGATCAAATCATTATTTTATACTGCACTAATATTGTTATTAATTATTTTTATTGCCTGTGACTATGACTATAGCATGTATCAGTGCCGGATTTAAGCATAGGCAACATAGGCAGTTGCCTATGGGCCGCCACCACACCACAAAAAATAAAATAAAATAAAATCTATAAAGGCTCGGTAGAAACAAAAGAAATACTGAATTTTGTCTTAAAATTTGCGTTGGCCAACTTATTTGGTTGCTTTCTTCTTTACCTTGACCTTAATAAAAACGTTCAACAGTTAGCCACAAACGATTTGAGAGCCTCGACAACATGCTCTGCCTATGAACTTCGGCTAAATCTAGCGATGGCATGTATATTCTGAAAGACAAAACGAAGTGAAGAGTCAGATACGAGGCCACCAAGACATGAAACAACATACCACCACCTCTTTATGGCTGTTTTGTTTTAAAAGTCAGCTTAATAGTCGCAGCTCTTCTTAATGACTAACCTGTGTCAGCTGAAACCAGCGCTCTGACAATTGTCAGACCTTAATTCGCTTCACCTCACCCACTACAAACCTAACAACTTTGTAATTGTGACAAATAAAATATATTCTGTTCTATTTCTTTCATAAATTAGGTTGTCATAAAACCCAGATCATAACTAAATCCTTGTTTATAATCATATTTATAAATAAAATATTGATTTCAACTGGGAATGAAATTTGGGATTCCCACGTAACAAACTGGTTCGCAAACCACTACCCCACAAAGACCGGACAAAGCGTTAATATACTAAAAATAACACCGGAAATTGTAACTATGAAACAATTTAATGATTCTGATTACAGTCATTCCATCATTCAAAGAAACGGAACACAATTTAGGATACCTAATTCACATAACTTCATCTTAGATAATTTAGATTTCCGGACCACACCAAAATAATCTATTCCTATATATAGGTTACATATAATTATAGACGATCAATACCACGGACACGTGTCGTCAACACCAAACCGCAGGATTGTCGACAGATGAAAAAAAGAAGCTACCGATGGCGCCTTGTCATTATGAACTTCCGAAAAGGGAACAGTTTTTTTGCGAAACTTGTAACTATTAGAAGTCGGGTCCCATTATACAGACAGACAACAAACATTGTAGACAAATAAAAGAAGTGGTTTGAATAAAAAAACCTGAAGGCGAAGTTTATTTCCTACGACAAAAATAGATAGAGATAATTCGTTTTTTTAATGCGTTTGTGAACAATAAGTGTTAATATTAAGAATTGTTTGGAAGATAAAGAAAATAAAAGGAAGGGTTTGCGAGATAGAAATATCAGAAATAATTTGAGCCTCAGTATTAAGAGATTTAAATTGGAAAAAATCTTGAAAGTATATTGACCTTTGAAAGGTTTATAAAAAAAACTTGTTTCTTATTTCTCAGTATTTAGTTATCACAAAGGACAAAGACAGATATTCGTCAAACAAATTTGGCAAAAATAAATTGGCTAATGTGAGTAAAGTGGCCGGGCTCGTGACTGTCGCGACATTGAACTCGAAACGACCGTCTGAGCCGTCATCAGGTTGTATCAGTCTGCGGTCCGAAATGAAATATTGGTTCTTGATAACAAAATAATACTAAGTAATGAGCTATTTCCTGAGAGATTTTTGTTTTATTGAAGTTTGGTTTTAATTTATTCACATGATCGAATCAATTCTATTTTACACATTACTAATATTTATTAGTTATAAAATAAATAAAGTTTGACGAAATTGTTGAAGTGGGTCTAACGAGGTAGAGGTAAGTTTTTGGGACGTAGAGTACGAGGGAAATGAGTGGAGCTTGTTTTAATTATATTAAAATAAAATTTCGAATAAGAATATTTTTAGCGCAACACAAAAGGACAATAAACACCTAACCTACCCAATTATAAGAAAAACCTTAACTTTATTACAAACTCGTTAATAGTCGTAGATAGGTATAAATAAAGCTAGAAACAAAATTAAGCTCTAAAGCCGCATTACAAATTGCTGTTGTCGTCCTGAAAGCATTGCGCCGTCATAAAGATCGTTGGAATCACGACCATAATTAATTAAATACAGCAAATAATCAATCGGCACCCACGAGCAATTATGATCGAGTCGAAGCGTTCGATAAGGGCCAGACCGTAGTAATACCATTTATTGGCACGCACTAATTTATTGGTAAAATCAAATAGGGCCAATTTACACCAATATGGAGGGGAAGGTTCCGAAAGCGGGCGGAGTGGCATCGTTGGGCCTAAATGGGTAGGCCATTGGCCGGCGTGCCGCAGGGGCGGAGTCTCGGTCCCATGTTTTATTTGAATAATGGATGAACGTGGCCCGAGCGGTGTTAAGACGAAACCAGTTGAGCGCTGCGGACGCAGCATCACGCCCGCTCTCCTCTCATTCTAATTAATTGATGTTTTCATTTAATAGCTTGTCGGTAATCAACTTGCCGGTAATTTCTGAAATAGAGTGCACCAATTTAGAGTAAGACGTTCTACGAGTGATCCCGTTCGGCGTTCCTCGGAGTAAAGCTGCAGGTGCCGTTGGTGAGTCAATTGATGGCTTTATCCATTCACTTGATTGTAATCGTTAACATATTATTGTGTTGTAAAATACCAAGATGATGTTATTTGTTTTTACGATTGAAGCTTGGCATTTTACACCTATGTTTAAGCAGGTACCTAATCGTATGCAGTTGTTAGTTATTTAATGAGTATTGTAATTTGTAATGAGTGTATTTATGTGCAATGAAACAACTATAAACTTTTAAATGGGAAATAAAGTAGAAAGATGTATGTAAAATACTAACGATGCATGTGAAGTAACCTGTGTAACACACACACTGTCACTATCTACTTATATTCTTGCTTATCTGGCAACTCAGTCTGGTCTCCACAGGACACAGCTTACTACTACAACACCAACTAAAACACCTATTTTTAGTTATTATTTAATTTTGTACAGGTACATTTATTAAAAACCAAATTCAATGCTGAACATCTACACCATGGGCGGACTAAGGCCTAGGCAACCTAGGCACGTGTCTAGGGCCCATAATTTTAATTATGTTTATTTAATTTTTGTACATGCATTTTTTCCTTTTTTTTTTCTTGGATTCCGATAATTAAATAGAACTACATACTATATGCTTTAAAACCAAACTACCAAACACAAAGTATGCATTATGACTAAAAAATTAGCCCGGAATTACAATGTTGCCCAGGACCCGCTTCAGCCTTAGTCTGCTACTGATCTACACATAACAGAATACTAATATGTTATGGCCTATCCACTCATATTTTTCCGACGGCAAATGCTTAACTTTTAGCTTCGTACTACCATTTCTATTAATTATTAAAATTCTTATTTCAATAGTCATTAGGTTAATTTTGCATATCGTAAAACTATTAATCATTCTGGTGAAATATAATGTTATTCATGTCATGTTTTTAATTTAAGGAAAAATAGTATAATAGACAACATAAAACAACACTGCTTTCTTAACTACTATTATAACTCTTATTTTAAACTATAGATAAGTTTGTTTAATGTTGCTAAGTGTAATCTAAGCACTAAGCATTTTCAGAGAATTAAAAGCTTGCTTAAATTTTTGTTTGGTATTTTTTTTTTATTGTAGCTCGGCATATGACAAGAGTCCGCATAGAGTCCGGTCTATTTAAATGGTTTTCTTACGAAAGGTCAGAGGAGGGATATCTACCTAAATTTGTATTAATTAATATACTAAACCGTTAAATGCTCGAATTAAATTCCCCATAAAATATTAGTAGTAATACCATGAAAACTCTCAACATCGTAATCTGCACAAACAGCACTTTACGACGAAAGACAGACAGAAACAAAAACAAAACAACCATTACAAAATATTCGAGCGAGGCACGAAGGTTCGCCCCGAGATAACCCTAAAACGGGGACAACACAAAAACCGGAGCGAAATTAAAAGAAACGACGAACATGCAACTAACACAAGCTCTAACAATTTCTGATAAGCTTCGTTTTTGGGGGCAGACGTAATTTGTCGAAGGCGCCGAAGATAAAGGCCGCAATTTGGAGAGGAACCCTTGGAATTTGTGTGGAATGCCGTCACTGGAATTAGGAATGTCATGGAACAGTTCACGCAACTGTTTTCAAAGTTACATACATGTAACAACGTTGGTCACTTTCACTTCGTTCACTTCCATCTTTAAATTAAATATGCATCCATGACTTTAACTACTTAAATTTTTCAATTATAATTGGAAATATATTGTTGCTATACTATTTACTTTATTACTAACACATTTACACGTGAAGAAATTCATTTACCTACATGAAATTAATACAGGAAAATAAATCAAGACCTATAACTATGTTCAGTTATTTTTATTTTTATTTTAATTTACCAAGTCTATTTTATATGTATAACCACAAATAAATTAATTAACTTATAATAATTTAAATCCTCAAAACTATGCGACATAGGTACCTGACCCGATATCTCTTGTTGGAGTTCGGTGGTCGCGTGTCCCCTGCCCACTCTAATTATATGTAACTACTTATCTGGCACTGTCTCGGCCGGTCCTTTTAGTCTGTCTGACGGCATCAATAAATCTTCAAAGATCTTCCGTCCACGTACCCTGACTTCATTTGCGGTGACCACTAAACCCATTTGTGGTTTTAGTCTCGTTAGATTCAACAAAATTACCATAACATTTAGAAATAATATAAATATCATAATTAACTCTTGACTTGATTTCTGTTTCTCCCGCTTTTTACATGAGAAATTATCGAATAACTTCATCAGAAGACAAAGAACGGGCGGTCACAAAGGAACGTTCGCATTGTATTCACAGATTTTAAAAATCATCCATAATTAAATGGAATCTGCTTTTTTGTTAACGCGAATGAATTGCCATGATATAAATTCCTGCATCAGTGAAAGGGTCGCCGATCGAAAAAGAAGCAATTTGCCACCCTGATCGTGAGGGACATTGTAGAATTGAAAGGGCCATCGAAAATTTATTTCCATGAAATTTTAAACAACAGGTTGATAATAATTTGGTGCTTCCGACCTTTCGGTCGTGAGTTATGGTCAATCTTGAACAGTATCGTTTGCAAAAACTGGTCGGTGCGAGCTGACTTCTTCCACGAAGAATTCAAGAGTCCATCGCGCGGTTGCGCGGCTGTATCGCGATCGCCTTGTAGAGTCACTCAACTATTAATTGCATTAGATAGCTATGCACGCTCTTGTAAAAATGCGTTCTATTCATTAATTGAACGAACAATTCGCAGAAGTCTTGTATAATGATTTGAAATGATGTTATAAATAATGTTAATGCTGAGAAATAACTAAGTTATTAGAATCCGTTATTGTAATCAACAATGCATACATATAAGAAACGAAAGCTTCGACCATAATAAAGGAAGTAATATTAAAGTGAGTTAATATATAATAAAGACATTATTGCCTAGACGTATCAATAGCAAAAACGTGCTGCGAATTAAAAAATGAAATACGCGATCTAATCGATAAAAATATCATTATGAATGACAATCAGCGCAAGATCGTCCACCATCATCATATCCGGTGAAATAGAAGTGATCTATGCAGTAAAAAACTAATGCTATATAAACGTGGGCAGACACAAATGCACTCGACATCGCTGCGACACAGCATGCGACTAATTATGCCATGAGTTGACTTCCATTGCCGTTTTTGCATCGAAGACCACGCTTTAATTTCCACAGCGATTCGCCATTACGAGCGTCCTTTCGCACAGAATTGAGTTTTTAGATGGACATAACTTAAATTGCATTTTTGTCACCCACCGTCTGAGTCTCGTCGTGATTGTTCTGAGGATGGCTTTCAGTTTTTGCGGTCCTCATCTTCATGATTATGAGCTCATGTTTATTCTGTGTGTCTTCATTAGGGCCTTGATATAATATTTTTTCTCGTGATTCGAGTTATAAAAGGGTTCTGATGGAGTTAACGTTGTCGCTAATACAGAAAACGAATTTATCTATACTTATTAAGAGATATACACACAGAAGGAATTGTAAAATATCTGTAGAACTGTATTAATTAACAATAAAGAATCAGGTTTACTAATTAGTTATAGAGGATGGATAATCACATATTGGGTGAATAACATAAAAGGGTATTAGTTATAACATAAATGAAATTAGTAATATCTATGCAGGTACTCTGCACTTCTAATGCAAATGTGGTGATAATGTTAATGGCATTACTGATTGGAATCTAGAATGAGTATTAAGGTGGAGTGTGCACCCGTGTTTAGTGGACGGGGTAAAGAGATTGCGTGGAACGTTGATTGCTGCCTTTACTTAATTAAATAAACCGTTTCTCGGTAAATAAGTATTAAGTATGTTGTTAGCTTACGTTACACTCGAAACAATTTTAGTGTATACGTGTAAGAGTAAGCCGACTCGATTATGAGCGGTCCGGCTCAATTAAATATAATAATTAGATATTCGCTTTAAATGGTATTAGTTGAGAAAATTTCCAACAGAATACCCGGTAAGCTTTTTGCAAAATTGGAAAATAAGCTTTTATTATACATTAGCGTATGGTTCCTTGAAATCGTTGATAACTGATCCTAATTTAAACTGTTCTTTACAATTTTAAACTTACTTTTAGGAATATTTTCTTTATCGCTTCAAAATACTCTGGATCAATCTTCACTGCCATGTTTTTCCTTCATCCCGGATCCTTTAAGCATAATATGATCTGTCTAATCTTCCTTATCGTCTAATCGTCTTATTTTTCGCCTTTGCTTGACTTCATTCCTACCTAATATTCTGTAATGTAGACTGTCAATTATATATAAAATTCTAAAAACAGACAACATACCGTTTAAATAAGTCTTATTAAGTAATAAAAGCTTATATAAATCTTAGCTTGCGACAACGTAGTGCAATGCAAATTGGCCAGCGATGGTCCCAGTCGGTCGCGTGCTTGTCTCCCGGGGCACGGGGCTCGTTGCACGGAAACATCCAATTTCCTCCTCCATTATAATTGATTGGAGTAATTACTTGCGGATTCCGGCTTCTACAAGTTTGTAGTTTTTGATGATTCACGTGGTTTTGATTCTTAAATCAGGCTTTTGATTAATTAATTAAAGTGTTTAAAATAGTGTATCAATCTGGATGGTGCGTCTCTTTAAGCCGGCATAGTGGATACGACTGCTGCCTTTGTAAATTTATTTTTTAGCAGCAGTTGTTTTCATTCATGGACCGCACCTCTTTACATCCAACCGGAGTGTTGTCATATGCAGAGCTACAAGCGTATAGCAACAAGGTTAATTTCTTCAACATAAAAATAAATAAATAAAACAAGCTGCACTTAAAATAAATGCACACAAATAAAGTCTTAATGTAACCGTGAAACAAGATCCAGTTTGCCGTGAGTAATCATTTAAATGCTTATCAATTTAAAATTATTAAATATTATTTTGAACTAAATCAACCAGTTAATTTTATAAGCTGTAAAACTCGATACAATCCGCTTAAAATCCGCTCACGTTGCCAATTCAATAATCAAAACTGATCAAAACACAAATCTATCGAATTGTAAAACAAAAATTAATAAATATTGATTGACAAATCCTATCGTGTTTATACTTATTAAGAAGCGTGAAACAGTTTATATACACATAAACAAAAATTCAGGGTAGGTTAAATAAGCTTTTTTTTATATAGTCCGGCATAATATGCAATCTTTCCTCGACCATGCATCATCATAGCTATTCTATCAACATTATCACTGTAATCCTGTATAAATACAATTTAACTTTTGACATTGATTTTAATTTTAAGATATTTGTAATTCATAGATAACAAAACTTTGTAAATTATAATTTGTAATATTGCATGAATCATGATGTGTAGGGGTAATAATCTAGTTGTGATCTGTGGTTTCAACTATTATTGTATTATTATTATTGTTACCTGTTGTATATACTTATAAATAAATAAATAAATAATGGTTATTGCCTGTATACTTTTTCGAATCAATGTTACTGAGTTACTATAACATGGGATCCTTCAAGCGCAGTGTGAAGAGGCATCTCATCAAGCCGGCATAGCGGACGCGACTGCTGTCTGCAGATCCCCTTCTTTGACAGCAGTCGCCTCCGTTCATAGATCCCACTCTAGCTTAACATCAGGCAGAGTGCGGTCATGAAGTGCTAAAATAAAATAAAAAAAACACGAGTCTAAAAAAATGTTTATTTAACAACAGGATAGTTTAGTTTTATAAGTTTTACCTGCTGTTTATTTTCTTAATAGTCTTATTATAAATATAAGAAAATGAAATCGTTAAGTGAGCTCCAATAGAATTTTTAGAACAGTTTTTTTATTATAGCTCCGCATGTGACAACACTGCTTGATGTAAAGCTAGAGTGAAGTCCATGAATGGAAACAACTGCTACTACAGAGAAATCTCGACGGGCAGCAGTCGCCTTCACTATGCCGGCTTGAGGAGACGAGCATGTACCATCTTAGATTGACAGTGCATACTCCTCTCGTTATACCTGTTTTTTTAAATTCAATATTAAGTTAAGTGTGTAATGTGCAAATAATTTCCGTATAAATTATCTACAATTAGAAAAAAATATATATTTGTTTATTAATTCACTTTGATAAATGGTGTTATAAAGAAAATTAAACAGACAAGAAATTATTATAAATAAATATTATACTTTATTGTTATTGTATTGGTGTCAATGAACTTTACTTTAATACTATTTTAAATATGTTTAAAATAGTATTATGTAATACATGTATTTATTATACGAAGAATTAATAACTGTATAACGTGTTAAAGCTCGCAAATATTCTTGCATAACCGCTTAATACGATTAGTGGGAATCGTATATTGACAGCAGGGATTATTCAAACCAAGCGCCTTCTCTTTATATTGCTCTAAAATATATTTTATAAGTCAACTAACTATATCTACCACACTTTTTTTTATTGTTGCACGGCATATGACGACACTCCGCCTAATGTAAGGCTAGATAGACTACGATCCATAAACGGAAACAACTGCTACTAGAGAGAAATCTGTACAAGCAGCAGTAGCCTCCGCTCTGCCGGCTTCAGGAGACAAATATGCACCGTAGAGTGGTAGGCAGACTGATGATGGTTATTTGTCCAGTCTGCCGTCCTGGAGTAGTACCACCACTTTCGAATGTAACACCCGTGAAGTGACTTTGTCGCGTTTCGGGAATAGTTTGAAAGTAGCCAGGTATAACGAGAGGAGTGTGCACTGTCAATCTGAGATGGTACATGCTCGTCTCCTCAAGCCGGCATAGTGAAGGCGACTGCTAGTACAGGCTTCTCTGTAGTAGCAGTTGTTTCCATTCATGGACCGCGCTTTAGCTTTACATCAGACGGAGTGTTGTCACATGCCGAGCTACAATAAAAATATATATATGTATAACTGTCTACTTTCAAACGTATCCCGAAACGCTACAAGTGGTAGTGGATTGTTATTACCACTAAAACTATTAATTGTCTAAAATATACACTTTGTTCCTCAGACGTTAGCTAGTAACAATTTTCTGATAAACTGTACTCGAATACGGACGGAGCACCCTCTTGAATCTCGATACACCTGACCAAGCTCTTAAGTTCGCAAAGATTTATGAGTGTCATAAAGTTGACGCATAACACGTGATAATGCAGCCCATCGTCATACAAACGCGGTATCACTAGTGTGACCATTTATTATCCTAACCAAAACGAGACTCTTTAAAATATTTTTCGTATTTTTCTAATAACTGCCGAAGTGACACAAACAGATTTAACGAGAGGAGCGTTCCCTGTCAACTTGAAAAGGTGACAGTGTTGTTTGCAAATATTTCACTGTGAGAGCATTCTCTGCTCATGATCCTAGTGAGAAGCCGGATTACTATTAACAGCGGCTGAGGTCTAGCGGTAAACGCGTGAACTCACGATCGAGAGACCCGTGTTCGAACCTTGTTAAATTCTGACCGGTACCAATGTAACTTTGTTATATGTACTTTGGTCGCTATAGGCACTATTAAAGAGTGCTACGCAGACTAATGATGGTTATTAGCCCAGTCTGCCGTCCTGGGGTAGTACCACCACTTTCGAATGTAACACCCTTGTCGCGTTTCGGAAATAGTTTGAAAGTAGCCAGGTATAACGAGAGGAGTATGCACTTTCAATCTAGATGGTACATGCTCAGCCCAGCCCAGCCCAGCCCAGCCCAGCACAGTGGAGGCGACTGCTGCGCGTAGAGATTTAGTGATAGTAGCAGTTGTTTCCATTCATGGACTGCACTTTAGCTTTACATCAGGTAGAGTTTTGTCATAGGCCGAGTTATAATAAAAAAAGTATTAATGAAAAAATAGAGACAATTTTTGCACCAAACATTTTTAATATTTTTTTTACCCGAGTTATTGAATAATTATACTTTTTTCTGATGCAATATTTAAGGTTATTATTATATTAAATGCTTTAATAATTGGTGACATCCGTTTTTTTATGTAATAAAACTTTGATTAGTAATTAACGTGTTGATATAATTTAAGTAAATTAATGGAAATCTAAGATAATTAATAAAGTGGAACTGTCCCGTTCAAAATAAGACATATGGTTACATTAGGCATCACTTATGTTGGAAGCGTGACTAAAGTATGGCTCACGGTACAAATATATTGATACAGTTGCTGTAACAATGTCTCCGTGAGTATAATTCAAACAAAAGTTGCATCATTCTTTTTCGTTTCTAATATTAATTATAATTTTATTATGTTTTATTCTTGTTTAAATATTTTTTTAGTAAATTATTTATAAAATAAAATGTACATTATTTATAATGTGAGACACCTGTATTGTTAATAAAATTATCAATTTTTATTTTCTATAGTAACTCGGCATATGACAACACTCCGCCCGATATTGAACTAGAGTGCGATCCGTGAACTAAAACAACTGCTATGCGGCAGTCGCTTTCGCTATGCGTGCAACATCTAGGGTGACAGTCCACACTCCTCTCGCTATAACTAGTCACTTCAGGGGTCAGACTGGGCTAATAACCACCATTAAGCCTGGGTAAACTTCAAAGAGTCTTAAAAAGGACTAACACAAATAAACAGTGGCGGGGCTAGACCAAACCTAGACGTCGGCGACACCAATTTTGCGAGGTCCCCTCAGGCTCGGGATCTCACCTTTATGAGGCCCCTTTCATTTTATAGTCAACTGAATGGCAGGCTTGTTGAGAATGTTAACTTAAACTCTTTTGCGAGACTCCCTCAGGCGCAATGCCGTTGCTGACGCCTAGCGCCGCCACTGAGCACTATACTGTTCCTGATATTATTTATTCTATTTATTTATTCATAATTATTTCTACATGAATAAATAGTAAGTAAAACCACAGAAACATTAACTAAATAGTGAAAACATGTCTAATGTCGCCTCGGAGCGATGGGGATCTGAAAGCAACATTTACTCATAGGCAAACGATTCCGTAATTATAGGTATTGAGGTGTGCAAGCGCGAAGGGCGATATTTGTTTGTAATTAGTCGTTGAGCCCGCACGGAAAGGCGATGTCAGGACGTCGCTAGTAATTTATGGTTACGCGAAAGTTGGACAAGTTGAAAGTGAAGTCGGGAGGGCGTCCCTCGCAGCTGGTGCGACTGACATTTCCGCGCGCACTCTAAGGTTAACTGCTCAGTTAAGTGCGTGTACATCGACTTGTTTCATTATGCGAATAAATAAATTAATAGATAGGGTACTATCGGCAAAATTGGTGCTGATCTCTGGGATAGTAAATTCTAATACTTTCTGGATTTATCCAGATATAAAGGTCATGATTAATTCCATAGCTGCAAGGCTTTCGAAAAGTTGGATCTAATTAATTAAATTAAACACGATAGTAAAATCATTAAGATATATACTAGAGGAGCAAACCACCATACATTTGACATGAAAAAGGCGTAGGCCGTTTCAAACCATTTGACAATGTCAATCTCGGCTTACGTCAAGTCAAATATCAACTGACAGAGAACCTAAATGTGGCTGTGGCCATATTTTCTCTCGCCTCACATTGGAAGCGTCATTGCACATCTAGTTGTATATATCAAAAAGTAAAACGCATAAAATATTTTATTTAGTTAAAACTTGTTCGGCTAAATTGCATGACCAAAGGCCCGAAAAATTACCAAAAAACGTATATTTTTTTTTGTAAAAACCATCTTTTTTTATTAGATATACGTGCCAACATTTAAAATATATTATAGTACCATAAATTCATCTTATTATTAATTTAAATGTCATCGTCTTTTTCGTTTATGTGCCTAATAGAAATAATTTATTAATTAAAATAACTATCGAAAGTTTTTAACGATTATTTTATTGAATGTTTTCATATTTTATTACGTTCAAAACATGTGAACTTAAAAATGATGCAAATCATAATATATTATTTAATAAATCATTGTTGAAACATACATTTACTCATATTATGTTACTATGGATGTAACACGAAAGGTGTGTTTACTGCACATCAGTACAATTTCTTAACAGTGGCGTAGAGAGGGGGAAGGAGGGGGGAGAACAATGCTGTAGGACTTGAGTCACAACTTGCAAGTGTCGAATGCGATCATAACTATACGTACAACTGAGACTGTTGCGTATCAAGCACTAGGCGTTGTTGCAAAACAGATTCTGCTCGCATGTTTGACGAAAGTTGCAGTTTAACCCTTAAATGCATATTGTTGCCAAAAGTATACATAGCTACTACCGAAACCTAAATTTTACGTAATCTGTAACAAATTTCCTATAATATACGATTTTATTATTTCAAAACAAAAAGTCAACAAATTTAAGAATTAAAATCTATATACTACACCAGCAGGAGTAGTTCCATACACAGATATTGGCGTGAGATAGGGCGTACCACGTGTGTCACTCGGCTGTGAAAAATAATTGACGTAAGCCTAGAGGAGCCAATTTGGAAGTGTCGTCGCAGGTGTCACCCGTGATAGCTACGCCACTGATTTTTATAGCTTAGTATGACCAAGTAGTAAAATTTCAAGCGTACTTTTTGATTATACAAAACATGCGGTCGTTTTATATAATATGGACGTATACGTTTATATAGTATGAAGTAACATAGACGAGAGGTTGGAAATCATTTAAAGAAACAGTCTAGCACGCGCCAAAAAAACTACTTAATTTTGCGGCGTAAAAGTTCTTAGTAACAAAAGAACGAGAGGAAATATGCATTTGTCTATAGAATTTTTTCTGTGGTAACAGTTGTTTCCTCTCATGGAACGTACTCTAGTTTGATGTTAAATAGTGGTAGGTAGACTGATGATGGTTATTTGTCCAGTCTGCCGTCCTGGGGTAGTACCACCACTTTCGAATGTAACACCCGTGAAGTGACTTTGTCGCGTTTCGGGAATAGTTTGAAAGTAGCCAGGTATAACAAGAGGAGTGTGCACTGTCAATCTAAGATGGTACATGCTCGTCTCCTCAAGCCGGCATAGTGGAGGCGACTGCTACCCGCACAGGTTTCTCTGTAGTAGCAGTTATTTCCATTCATGGACCGCACTCTAGCTTTACATCAGGCGGAGTGTTGTCACATGCCGAGCTACAATTAAAAAAAAATGTGAAGTGAAGTTAAAAATGTCATTATCGAGTCACATTAACATTATATTCTGTCAACGAAAACAATTGTCTACTAAATAGTAATTGAAATGGTGTATCCGTGAGATCTCTTTTGTAAGTGTTAATAACAGTGACGACTCTAAGTTATATAGATATGCATCACGATTCACGCATCATTCAACAGTTCAATTGGAATCTCAGTCAAATCGTAATTTCAGTAAAACAGTAGAATCTAAATCTTCCAACGAAATTGTCGAAGAAAGTCGAAAACATAGGCGTCCTTTTAAATTATATTTATTTATAACAATAATTGCTTTTTAAATACCGATTTGCGTTATATTAGAGAATCTATTTATTAGGAAAAAAATCGGACTTTCTTTTTTTATTGTAATGTGGGTGAAACTAATCATACAGCTTTATCTCAAACCCGGGCATTGCTCATTTTGCTCAAGCTGGTATAGCGGAGTTGACTATTATCTGCAGATATTTTTGCAGGACATGCAAAAACCGGACAAAACCCTATTCACAGACCACACTCTAGTATCAGTTTGTTATATGCCGAGCTACAATAAAAAATACTAAATATTAACCAAATCAAACGCATACAGCTAGTATGTTACAAAAAAAAAACATCTAAACGTTTCTATAAAACAATCACACCTAGTTCCACGACTGACAAAGGTCGTACGTAATATGCAACGAACAACCTTTGTCAGTGTATGTAGTGCATGGAGGCAATAAAAATAATTACTTCTTTTATTGTTGATTAACACGAACAATAATGACGTGTCATGAAATTATATTATACAAACTATTGATTACATTAGCGTTATTATTAATCAATTGAATAGATATTCTTTAATTGTTCGTATTAATAATTATATTAATACTAGCTGACCCGGCAAACGTCGTACCGCCTCAGAATCAATAAATAAAAAAGCATTTCTGAACGACTTTTAAATTTAATTAATTTCTAAACACAGACTTCCACAAATAATTGAAAAACCAAAATTATCCAAATCAGTCCAGCCGTTCTCGAGTTTTAGCGAGACTAACGAACAGCAATTGATTTTTATTATATAGAATAGATACTTTTCATTCTTATGTTTTATGAATTTCTTGTAAGTAAATAAGTGACTATCGGTTATTTTTTATTGATTTTTGGTATTTTAAATGCCAGAATTGTTCTACTGATCCCTAATCGTAAATGGACTTGGACGACGCAAACACATTACAGACCCAGACCCGAAAGAAACACACACTCCATTTTTCTCATCCTCAATAATATTTAAAATATTTATTTTGGTCGGTATTCGAATCCTAAGCCTTCGCGTAACAGACTGGACTGCGAGGCACATACGAGTAGGTTACTGGTTAATAGTACGTCAAAACGGATATCGACGATCAGCTATACAATTGTAAGAAATAACCATTAATTTACAGTGAATTGAAATAATAACTTAATATTTTTAATTACTTATAATTAAATGCACTTGACTAGCGGCAGACTAGCATGGCGACCAAACATAAAAAATTAAACAAATCTGTAAGAGAGGCCGTGAACTCGATCGGGAGTTCATAAGACCCTTGTTTAATCGGTACCAAACATCCAAACATTTGCTTATATTTAATTATTATATCATTTAATATAACATATATTCAATGCATATGAAATTAATATTACCAATACATTCTTTTTGTGCCACCAGAAAAAAGGGTTGAGACGGAAATACTAAAAACACATTATACTCATACGAAGTAGCGAATAATAGCAAGTTAAGATATAAAGTTTAGTCTTTAAAAAACTCGAGTAAACATAATTGTTCAACATATTTTCAATGCGTAAGCAATAAAATACTTGCGAGTAATTCGTAACCGTATGACGTATTGCGATAAAATCACCCGTCCAACGCGCAACATATAATTACAGACCACTACATTCTTTTTAATTCTAAAACAGTGAGAATTTAATTTACTCGGAGCGAAAAGGACTGTTTTTTCTACAAAACACTAATTGCTTTGTTTGCTGGTGTAATTATCAATTCATATTATTTTTAAACGGATGACATGTTTGTAGGTTTAACGTTGTATTAAGGGTCCTACTGCTGCCGATCACCTTGGCCTTGTCAACGAGTAAACGCAGAAAAAAAAACTATTATTTTCACATTACGTTTATTATATATAGCTGACAGTGCCCGGCGCTGCCCGGGTTTTTTCAAGTTATTGTTACACATAAGATAAAGATAATGCTTTATTATAAATTACCTATAGCTGTTACCCACAACTTATTTTATACGATTTAGTTACATAATTAATAGAATATATTTTAAAGTAGTTTTAAAAAGAATATATTTTTTAAAGCGACATGGTACCTCGTAGAGCTACACCCCCCTCCGCCCGCCTCTCCCCGCCTCGTCATCATACGCCGCGTGTGAATTTTGTTTTAGAGTTATTTTAAAATTGTATTATCTTATAAGATGTTTATTGAAATTAGGTGATGTCAAAGACGATTGTGTTCACAGTTAAATACTCTTAATTAATAACACTTAATTAATAAATTTATTTGGATAAAGATTAATATTATTATGTTTCGACCAAATTTGATTTTCATAAAAACGGTTATTGTGAGTTAATCTTAAAAGATAGACATATACTGTCGTGGACATTTTTTTAGATAATTTTAAGAGGAATAATTCTTTAATACATATTTTTTTTGTATCTCGAACGGTTTTCGCTGCGCACGCAACGGAAGCCCTCAAAGATGAACAATTTTGATTTGATTATCATAAAAACGGTTATTGTGAGTTAATCTTAAAAGATAGACATATACTGTCGTGGACATTTTTTTAGATAATTTAAAGAGAAATAATTCTTTTATACATATTTTTTGGATATCTCGAACGGTTTTCGCAGCGCACGCAACGGAATTTCTCATATTCCCCGTTTTTCCCACATTTTCGACTGTTTCTTCGCTCCTATTAGTCGCAACGTGATGTTATATAGCCTATAACCTTCCTCGATAAATGATCTATCTAACACAAAAAGAATTTTTCAAATCGACCCAGTAGTTCCTGAGATTAGCGCGTACAAACAAACAAACAAACAAACAAACAAACAAACAAAACAAACAAACTCTTCAGCTTTATAATATTAGTATAGATTGAATTTTTTTAAAAAGAAATACCCGAGATCATATTTTTCCAAATATGTGTATGGTGTAAAAGAAAATTTTATTCGATGAGTTTTTACCAAAACTGCATCAAAAATGGATTTATAGCTTCTCTTCACGACATTTTTTTCAGACTTCCAGTTTCCTTTATCCAAATTCAGTACTATTTTATAAAAAACATCAAAATCTACAGAACCAATTAACAAAGATTACCCAAACTAAAAGTCATATTTTTTTTTTTTTTTTTTTTTTAGCTCTTTTCTGCAACACTATCTGTCACAGTAAGGACATTCAGCGTTGGTTGTGTGTTATTGGGGTTATTTGGCATGTGCGGTACATGTCCAGTGACATGTCCTTCTCGATATCAGCGGAGGAGCTCCTTAACATCCTCCAGATTTGGGCTATGCGAGGTCTCTTGGCACTTTCCTTTTTAATCTTCGTCTCGGTTTTGTCTTCGTGAGGAGCTCGGAAGCAAGTTTGTTGGGGTGGTTTAACATGCGGTCTTTGTATTTTCTTGCTGTATTACAAGCAACTGTTCTTACAGTGGGTATATTTAGATCATTATGGATAGATTCGTTTGTTATGAACCATGGCGCATTTAACATTGTTCGTAGAGTCTTAGATTGGAATCTTTGTATTATCTCTATGTTTGACTCCGCTGTAGAGCCCCACAGCTGGATTCCATAGGTCCATATTGGGACTATGATGCATTTGTAGAGTAGCAACTTGTTCTCAATACTAAGTTCTGACTTTTTATTCAGCATCCAATTCATTTTGAGCCGAAGCAGGTTTAATTGTTTCCGTTTGGTGGTTAGATGATTTTTCCAAGTTAGTCTCCTATCCAAATGAAGACCTAGGTATCGGACGTTATTATCCTGCGGTATTTGGATGTTATTTAAGTTCACCGGGGGGCATGTTTCTCGCCTTAGAGTAAATGTTACATGGACTGACTTTGCTTCGTTGACTTTGATGCGCCACCTTCTAAGCCAATTGGATATGTCATTTAGGGTCTGTTGGAGAATATCAGATGCCTTTGCTGGGTCTTTGTGTGACGCTAGGATGGCCGTATCATCTGCAAAGGTTCCTGTTAGAGTTCCAGTATTGGTTGGAAGATCCGCAGTGTACAGTAAATATAGTAGAGGTCCTAGGACACTACCCTGGGGAATTCCAGCTTGGATAGGGTTTAAACTGGTTGTATGCTCCCCATGGCGTACCAGGAACCTCCGCTCTGAGAGGTATGACTTTATTATTTGGAAGAAGTGACTCGGGAGCTGCTGTTTAATTTTGTACAGGAGGCCATCGTGCCATACTCTGTCAAACGCCTGAGAAACGTCTATAAATACAGCTGAGCAATATTCCCTTGACTCGAAGGTGTCATGTATTTTATCCACTATACGGTGTACTTGATCGACAGTACCATGCTTACTGCGAAATCCAAATTGGTGGTCTGGGATTAGTTCTTTGTCATCTACAACTGGTAACATACGCGAAAGGAGGATGCGTTCGAGGATCTTAGATGCCATTGGCAATAGACTGATCGGTCTGTATGATTTAGGATCAGTGGCCTCTTTACCCGGTTTAAGTATCATCACTGTTTCAGCAACCTTCCATTGAGGGGGGAAGAAGTTAAGGCGCAGGATTGCATTAAATAGTTGAGTTATGTATGTTATTCCAGTCATAGGAAGTTCCTTTAGTATACGGGCTGTTATTAGGTCATATCCTGGGGCTTTCTTGTTATTCAAGTGTCGGACGGTCATAATCACTTCATTTGCAGAAATCTTTTTAATTTCTTGTTTACAGGTCTCTTGAGCTGGTTCATTGACATATTTTGTGATAGCTTCCACAGCATCAGTGGAGTCTTCACTTGGGTTAGGAGTGAATGCTTGGGTGAGATGGTTAGCAAATGTAAGTGATTTCTCCATATCGCTCCTTGCCCATTTACCATCTTGTTGCTTTAGAGGCGGATTTTGTGTATGTGGTTGTTTTAGTTGTCTAGTTGCTCTCCATAATGAGTAGTCTGTTGCAGCTGTGGGATCTAGATTGCGAAGGTACGTTTGAACATTTTTATTTTTATTATCGTCTAGCATTTTCTTCAACTTTTTTGTTAGGTGGTTAAGGTGTTTTTTATCCCTAGGGCATCTTGTAGATTGCCATCGCTTGCGTGATTTACGTTTCTCATTGATAGCCACTCTAATATGCCTGGGCACTTGAAGAGGCTTGAATTGTGCGCAATTTGTCGGTGTTGATTCCCAAGCTGCGTTTTGGATGCATCGAGTGAAGTTTTCAACTCCCATAGTAATGTCCTCATCAGATTTTAGGCTAATGCTGGTATTGAGATCTCTCTCTATTATCTCACGGAAGCAATCCCAATCAGTCATTCTATTATGGAGGGTACATTTACCTTGTTTAGTCACTGTTTGGCATGATATGTTGATGATTACTGGCGAATGGTCGGAGGATAGCTCAAAGCAGGAGTAAGTATGAATATTATGTTTAGATATACCCTTGGAAACAGAGAAATCAATAAGATCCGGAAGTCTATTAGGATCTGACGGCCAGTATGTAGGCTCACCAGTAGAGATCGGAAATAGTTTTAGCGATTCAATAGATTTAAGTAACTCCCTTCCTTTCGTTGTAGTGAGTCTAGATCCCCAGTGAACATGTTTGGCATTGTAGTCACCTCCAGCTATGAATCTGTCGCCGAGGGATTTGAAGAACTCTGCGAAACTGTCAGCTTTGATGTTGTGCTTAGGCGGACAATAGATAGCCGAGAGTACTATGGGACCGGACCATTCGTCAATCACTACATTTGTTGCCTGCAAATAATCTTTTTGAAAGTTAATAGTTGGATGGTGTTTAAGGCTGTCCTTGATTATTACAGCCGAGCCCCCATGCGCTTTACCATTGGGATGAGTTGTGTGATACAAGTTGTATTTTGGTATACTTAGGTAGGTATCATTTGTGAAATGTGTCTCTGAAATTAGAGCTATGTCTATTTGGTGTGTTTCCAGAAATACTATTAGTTCCTCATTATGTTTTGACAGCCCATTGGCGTTCCAGATGTTCATATAATATTTTATTATATTTTATTAGTTGTAAGTCAAAAAAGAGCATAACTTCATAAATAAAAGCAACATTTTATTCATACACCGTATAATATTTTTCTATTATAATGAACGGCTGCGCATTTCCGCGGCTAAATATTCAAATTTATCTAATTTAAAAGATAAAATCTTCATCAAATAATAATATTATACGTGCGGTAACACAACTACATTCACTAATTTACATTTATTCTTATGTTTTGATTATTACATCCGCGTAATTTTCTACAAGATTTAATTACAGGTGTACGTACATAATACGTGACCATCCAAGCAATCAATAATTTACAATGCATTTATAGTGTATCACATTTCTAAATAAAAACCGTTTTAACAAAAATATCGCACCTTTTGAGATAACGAGCGGCCGTGGCCTAGCGGTAAGACGCGTGAACTCACGATCGATGAGACCCGTGTTCGAACCTCGATAATTCTGACCGGTACCAATGTAACTTTGTTATATGTACTTTGGTCGCTTAGTGCCTAATTTAGAAATTAAAGAGTGGTAAGCAGACTGATGATGGTTATTAGTCCAGTCTGCCGTCCTGGGGTAGTACTACCACTTTCGAATGTAACACCCGTGAAGTGACTTTGTCGCGTTTCGGGAATAGTTTGAAAGTAGCCAGGTATAACGAGAGGAGTGTGCACTGTCAATCTAAGATGGTACATGCTCGTCTCCTCAAGCCAGCATAGTGGAGGCGACTGCTACCCTCACAGGTTTCTCTGTAGTAGCAGTTGTTTCCATTCATGGACCGCACTCTAGCTTTACATCAGGCGGAGTGTTGTCGCATGCCGAGCTACAATAAAAAAAAAATAACCTCTAGTAGGTACTAAGCATAATCAGCTAATTATGAAAAAACCATCAAAATTCCTCCATGAGGGCCAGTACGCTATCGACGTTCCAGCACGCGTCAGGGAGTGTTGACATAGCTTTCAGGAACTTCCTTTTTGATATACCAGCACTGCTACACTCCAGGAGCACGTGCTGTACTAATTTTTATTTATTATTGTAGCTCGGTATATGACAACACTCCGCTTGATGTTAAAGCTAGAGTGCGGTCCATGAACGGAAACAACTGCTATTACAGAGAATTTATAGGAACCAATGAGAAGAAAGTGGTGTGCCCTGTCCACCTTAATAGTGCACATTACTATATTGTCTAAGGCAAAAGTCGCTTTGGTAGGATTTTGATGAACCGCCAAATCCGATATTACTGATAATAACAGTTACCAGTCGTCAGGCTAATTATGTTGGAGGATATGAAATTAACAAATCGCTATAATTTAAATCGTAAATTGTTCTATAATAACACCCCATCTTATCTTAGTCCAAGACATCGTATAATGAAACAAAAGGAATGATATGAGTTAATTATACGTACAAATGTAATTATGTCTAATCAAATAACGTAATCTGGTTGTTTCTTTTTTTTATACCATAGAGATATATACTAAAGGTGCAAACTTCATACATCTGACATAAAAAAAGCGTAGGCCGCTTCAAACGATTTGACAATGTTACCGTCAAGTCAAATACTAACTGATAGAGAACCTAAAAATGACTGCGGTCATCTTTCCTCTCGCGTCACATTGGGAGCGTTATTGCGCGTCTAATTGTATATATCAATGACCTATGCTAAGCTAGTGTTTGTATCATAGACACAAAGCGACTAAAGTACAAATAACATAGTTACATTGGTACAGGTCAGAATTCAGCTAGATTTGAACACAGGATTCATAGCCTTTTACCACTCGTATAATTATTATTACATTTATAGTAAAAACAATTTAATAAGTGGTATACATAAACGGAAATCGGCAAATATTTTAATTATTATAGTACAAAAAAATGACGCAATTTTTACACGAATTTCATATTTTAATTGCTAATTTAATATTTTTGTATTAAGATAAGATAACTTATAAATGCCATTATAAAAATAATCAAGAATGTTTAATGACATATATCTAGAAGGAATGAACTCCATTCCTGGCTCCATTGTCGTGTTTTGGAGCTGTTGACAAAACAATAAAAATATTACAATATACAATTATAAAATTAAATATTGTGTGTAAAAAAAAAACATTCAACAAACAATACATTTTAATTTTTTAATGAGGCTTAAAGTGACAGATGACAATTTCTTTCTTTTTTTATTATGACACGACATGTGACCTCGACTGGCCTGGTGGTAAGCGCAGTAGAGGTCCATGAGCACTGACGACTCGAAAACCGTTTACTCGGTGGCTCCAGTCGCCATTACTATACCGGCCTGAGAAGGTGCTTTTTACGCTTCGTTTGAAGGATCCAATGTTAAAGGACTGGGAGAACACATAGGAGGGCAAAGCATTCCATGATTCAATTGTGTGACACAAAAATGACGCACCAAACCGATTCGTCAGTTCGATATCACTCAGTCACCTTGAGCATACGATTGTTTTGACCTTGACACTGCGTCAAAACGCAAAGAAAGATTATTATTTTTACATTACGCCTAATTTATATTGAATAATACAAAAGAGATAACCTGGCCTAACCAGGATCATGATTTTGTTAATATAATGGCGGTACTTCACCCGCAATACAGCGTATCCTAGTTTAGGGTATTGCATGTTTATGTATTTATTTATTACTTTTTAAATTTCAATTGGCAACCCTATTTGTACAAAATAATGCTGGCAACATGACTGGTCTATTATTTAATCAGTCTTAGAGTTAATCATAAAAACCAGACTTAATTATTAATTAAACGTTATCATTTTTAATATAATGTGTAACAAACGTAGTAAAACTATGAATTGTCTTGATAAGGAATTACTAACAATTTATTTATTTTTAATACTGAAGTTATTATTGTCACTATTAGGGTTGCCATGCGTATTATAGTGCATATAGATAATATTTTCATGTTGCATTTTCTTATAAATGAACAATTTTCAATTTACTTTATAAAACAATTTATAAAACATTTTTTTTAGAAAGAAAAATCGTTGACAACCCTACGCCACAATTACCTACACTTCTTGAAATAAGTTTACTTTGAGTATAAAAATATTTACTTTTTAATTAAGATTATAAGATAAAAATACGAGCTCCACAATAACAAATGTAAAGAGAAATTGCAAAGAACCTCGAGTTGTGGAAGAAGACTAGTGCAGTGAAAGTATAGCTTTCAAAGAGTGGTAGACAGACTGATGATGGTTATTAGCTCAATCTACAAAAGGGTAAGAAGGTCACTTCACGGTTTTTACACTTGAAAGTGGTGGTACTACCCCAAGACTGCATAGTGGGCTAGTAAACATCATCAGTCTGCCTGCCACTCTTTAATTAATGCCTATACCACTAAACTACACATAAAATTCGATACTGTTCAGAATTTAGAGAGGTTTGAACACAGATCTACCACTACACCACGGCTGCTCTGATTACTCTCGCCCGTTAGTTACTATGTGTATGAATACATGAAAGGAGAATGCCCATTTTTTGCCACACTTGATACCTAATAGTTTGGTTACAAAACAATATTCTAAAATAATATCTTATTTTTTATTAAATCATTATAATTATATAAACACATCATTTGCCAATTAATAGACAATGTTTAATTCCATAAAAAACAGATATCATCAATTATTAAAGCGTTTAAAATAATAATAACCCCAAATATTGCATCAGAAAACATCTAATTACTCAATAACCTGGGTGAAAAAATTAAAACTTATTGGTAATAAGGGTAAATAATTTTTCTACAAAATTAACTAAAAATCATCGACATACTCGAGAAAAAAAATTGTGGGCCCATTTTTCTTAGGCATGGGCATTCTCCTTTTCCTTTCAAAATTCAATAGATATTCGCTCATACAATGATATTAACGTTACCATTAACCTCATTGCGCTCATATCCATCGAATCATCGAAGGGAAATATTTTTAAATATAAAATTAAATTAATCTTAATAATTAATCAGTAAATGTTTTAATAAGCCATGAACTGGGTGTACCCTGTCGCATCGACCTTGCTTCTCGATACAGACATTAATTAAAAAGATAAGCTGTCAAAGCCATAAATTATGTTATGATTACTTTTTTTTGTCGCAGTATTATCAATGTTAAAATTTATATTAATTTTTAGAGTTCACGATAACCCAGAGTGTCTGGACTGTATTTTTATAAGCTAAGCCAGGGGTTCCTAAACTTTTAAGGTTTCGAAATTTAAACTTTCGAATGTAACACCCGTGAAGCGACTTTGTCGCATTTCGGGAATAGTTTGAAAGTAGCCAGGTATAGCGAGAGGAGTGTGCACTGTCAATAGATGGTACATGCTCGTCTCCTCAAGCCGGCATAGTGGAGGCGACTGCTGCCCGCACAGGTTTCTCTGTAGTAGCAGTTGTTTCCATTCATGGACCGCACTCTAGCTTTACATCAGGCGGAGTGTTGTCACATGCCGAGCTACAATAAAAAAAATAAAAAAAAGGTTACGGAACACTCACAGAGCCGCTTTTATTTTATGGAGCCCCACATCAATTGAAAGACACTTCGGTTTAAATAAGAAAAAAAACTTTTATTAGAAATCTTTTGAAAATTAAACACTTTACTTTTAATGTGAAGAATGAAATTGTTTGACAGTTTTATTAATTATTGCTTTGAAATTTGACGACAGTTGTCACATGTTTGGGGTAGCATCCAATCTCCACCTGAATTTGTATAAGTGTAAGCTGAAAAGTCTGTTTCACAACGATACGTTACGTAGCATTATTCCATTATAATATTTGTACTGTTTAACGATCAAAATATTTAATTTCGTGGAACCCTGATGATTTTTCTACGGAACCCACTTTAGGAATCCTTGAGCTAGGCAAGCAAGTCAACGAAAAGCAATCACGAAACAGAAAATAACTACAGAAACTGTCCCTTAGATAGGTAAACTAATGATGGTTATTACCCTAAGATTGTTACGATACCCACAAGGTAAGGTGAGCAAGAACAATCATCATTATTGGGTATTGTACAGTCCGAATCGTAGGTTAGAGAAAAATGTAAAATGAAACGAATCGATTTATTTATTAAGAAAATTGTGCCGCCCTCACTACGCTACGCCACTGATATAAATTTAATCAAATAAATATAATTATAAAGAATAATTTAACTCATAATATAAACAACAAAGTAGGGTCGTGCTCTGATATAAAGGTCTCAGGTTCAAGTCTCAACAAAGTAATTAAATAATTATCTACTATTGCAATACATATTTCATTAACCATAATTCAGATATCTTCAAGAGTCTATTTATAAATGAAAAAGTTAAAACTTCTAGAAAATATTATACTTTTTTAATTAAAAAATAAATACATTTTTTGTATGACAAAAGGCATGTTTAATATCTATCTGGATCTTATAATGCCTAAGCTAGTGCTTGTATGACAGGCACCGAGGTCAACATTTAGCGAGGTTTGAACACGGGTCCCATCTCTACCGCTAGACCACGGCCACTCGCTTCTTCTCAAAGCATAGCACACCATTTTTTTTTTCATAATTTGATCAATACACATTTGGTCCTAATAGAGGCCGTCAAAATATAATCAATTAATAAAAAAAAAAAATACTTAGTAAATATTAGTTTTATCTACAAAAAGAGATTAACAAATCTATACGTTATTGACGTATAGTAGGAAAAGTTATTTTAAAAAATATTTAAATATAATTCTCATACAAACTGACTAAAGGAATGTAGTCATAACAATTTCCAATAACCTAACAGAATGATAACAAAATGACTAAGTATTAAAAAAAACACTAACATACTTGTTATCTTTCTGTAATATCAATTTTAGGAATCATAATCCAATTTCGTTTAAATAATTGATAATTAATTATGTTATCGAAGGAAATTGCAATAATTATTACCTATTGCATAGAATATTTTTACTATGATTTTATTTTACTCAGTCATTCGTGTACGTTGTGCTGGCGTAGTGAAACGTGTTTTTGTTTTATTTAAAATTAATTTAATTAATTATTCTAACAAAAATATTGTGGTTAATTTTCAATTATTTCCAACCGTGGTTTGCTGTAAGTTTTATTTTTCAATAAATAATTAAGAAAACGATCGCTTTCGTTCAGGAAGAAAATATTTGTGTTTTTGTTAGTAGCTCAGCGTGCCCGCTCCGCCTGATGTTGAGCAAGAGTGCGGCCTATAAGTACAGACAAGTGCTTATCAGCTTGTCTCTACTTTAGAGAGACACCTGTCGCAATTTACTAATTATTATTATAGTTTAATTTTGCTTTATTTAAGACGGTTTGTTCACTTAAGTGATAATGACAACGATATGTAGATGGACAGAGACTGACCGGTATCTAAAACCCTATTAACCCCATCGATAAATAGCCGACACAAAAACAATGACTGATGGAAAAGCAAGAGCGTCGAATTAACGATTATCGTTTGACGTGGTTTAAATTAACGATAGGCGATGGATCTAACAGCGCTACCGAATTAGCTAAAAAAATCGTTGAACAATTTGTCGTCCGTCGGTTGTCGGATGTACTATTGAGAGACGGCCCTTAAAATGCATACCCTTATTCAACGATCTCTAAGCCATAGACTGTCGAATCGGTCCTACATGTTTTTTTATAATCTGGCGTCACGGTCAACTGACCTGGATTTTTCCTAGATGCAAAGATAATTATTCAATTAGGAATAGGTACGAGTAGTCATAAAATGTAAATAACAAAAATAAGTGATATTATAAAAATCTGGTGTCATATTATCTATTACCCTTTCGATAAATTTATTTATATCGAAGTTTTGTAATCGCTCTAATTTTATATAAAATATGACTAAAGATTAAATATTATTATTGACATGTTTGTTACAAGTAACCAGTTTTATTTTATGGCGTGAAAAATATATTATAAAATCCTGCCGTAAATCTTTATGATATTACTCAGTTATATCTAATTTTATACAGCGTGATTTTTACATTTAAATGTGGACTTTATTCCAAAGGGATACGTACGTGAGTTACATGTTTGTTCTTTCATATTAGAACTCATGTCGAACTTTAATCCAAACATATTTTTTTAAGTATCTATATTTTTATAGTATGTGTCTATACTCCGTGTCCAGCAAGGCAGGCTTGGCCAATCAAAACGGTCTTGCGGGCCACAGGTGCAGCAGGCCATATATTTTTAGATAAATATTCTCTTTAATAAAGCAAAATAATAAATTGCATATGTTTTAAGTAGTTTGAGTTTCAAAATATATCTCATCATTCCTTTTTTTCATCGAGCAAATTATGTACAAAATTATTAATGGAATTGAAACAAAACTCATAATTTTCGTCGCGTAGCGCTGACCGCATGATGGCCAGGTCTAAGCTAGAAGGACAACTCAACAGTTGACTCCTCTTGTACGAGTTTACCCGGAAAATTCCAATTCGACGAGTGTTACACTTGAAAGTGATGCTCTGTGATTCCATCAACAGTCTGTCTACCACTATTTAATTTAATTATAATTTAATATGTATTAATAACTAAATGCGTTATCACAATAATTAAGTAATGACATATTTTTATTAATATAGTTCTTATCTGGGTTATTAATAAAAGGTAATTAATCAAATCAAATTAAATTAAAACATAGTGTCTTATCTTATCATTTCTTTAATCTATGTACCTATATGTTGTGTGAAATCAACAATGACAGCAATCAGGAACGAAGAATGTACATTAATCCTTTCAATTAAGTTTAATTAACTTCAATTAGCTGGTAATTAATAATTAGTTAATCGCGCCATCAACGTTTGTTGAAGACGCTTGTGTACGTATTTTGTGTAACATAGTGTGAATATAATCACTTTTACGTTTGTTAAATTGATAATGTAACTAATGCAACCAAGCACGACTTTTCACACGTATCTATTCTATATAATAAAAATCAATTGCTGTTCGTTAGTCTCGCTAAAACTCGAGAACGGCTGGACTGATTTGGATAATTTTGGTTTTTCAATTATTTGTGGAAGTCCAGGGAAGGTTTAAATGGTGAGTAAATATGAAAAAAAAATGCTTGGAATATAGTTAAAACTACAATTTCGCTTTCTCTTAGAAACTATTCCTTTGATTTTGAATGTCAAACATTTGATGTTCGTCTTGTCGTTTAGAAATCGATTAAATTTAAAAGTCGTTCAGAAATGCTTTTTTATTTGATTCTGAGGACGTACGAAGTTTGCCGGGTCAGCTAGTATTTTATAAAGACTGACTTTCATTTAGTGTATACTCCTATAAATATTTGACATTAAGTTATTGTAATTTAAAAAAAAAAACAGAAAAAGAGAATCGAAGAAATAAGGTTTTTTATAAAATTCGCCCATAGGCATTTTGCCAGCATCGCGTTACAGGAAACAAAAAAAAAAGATAAAATGATTTTTTCATATAAATGAGGATTGAGTGATTGAAAAATTAAATTTAATAAGAATAAAGTTATCATTGGTAACATTTTTATAGTAGCCCGACATAAGACAAGAGAGCGGTCCATGAACCGAAACAACTGCTACTACAGATAAATTTCTACAGACAACCATCCAGATTGACAGTGTACACTCCACTCATTATACTTGGCTGCTTCCAAACTGATCCCGAAAAAACACAACGTCATTTCACGGGCGTTACATTCAAAATTTATATAATATTAAAACAAATAATAATACGAGATACAATTATCTTAATTAAATATTATTGTTATATTTATTTTTAAACGTCAAAATAAATAACAGTTCATCTTTACAAATATTTAATTTTCTTTTTTTATTATAACTACATTAAATAAATGATATGAATCAACGAACAAATAAATGATATCTGTATCGGTTAAAGTATAACGTAAGTAAGGAAATGTTACTGATTAAATTATCAATGCCGTTGTTGAAAAAGAATCTGACTCATACATAGGATTTAATCGGGTCAAGCTTTTATCATAGGCATAGTGCGACTCAAGTACATACATTTACCGAGATTTTAACACGGATCTCATCACGATTGATGTTTACGCCGTCGAAACCTTTTAGACTATAGCCGCTTAGTTTAAAGACTGGTAGGCTTATGATATTGTTAGCCTAGCATATTGTACCACATCTTTCAAGAGCAACATCTGTGACGTAGCTTAATCGCGTTTCGGGATCAAAGGGCCAAGCAGGAGGTTGCATTTACTCCGTGACAACGTAACGCGAGACTTCTTCACCAATCAGATGATGTCCTCTACTAGACGATGCACATCTCCTTTAGTTAGAGGTCACTGCAGCCTCCAGATATTTATCAATCTACATATCTATCAGATTTAAAATTAATAGAGTCGAGAGTTCGAGTTATACAATTATTACTGTATTTTTGCCTATTTTAAACCTATCAGAGAGCAATCTAAAGTCGCTCTTAACAGCACATTTTTGCAATAATTTATTATTATTATTTTTTATTATTACTTATATATACATTATAATTATTCGAATTGTCTTAGAATCGATTCTATACTCGTATAAAAAACGCCTAATGGAATATTGTATAAATAAATAAGTAAATGAATTATGCAATTATTCGCATTAAATGCTGAATCAAATTTCTTGGAACATTATTAATAATAATATAATAGATATACGTCAACCCACATTAATATAATAGAGTAGGGTTGCCACTCTGTTTAAATAACTACACGAGATATAATATGCAAAAAAAAAATTAGTAAACGCTGAATATCTTTAATAAAATACTTTTACAAATTATCAGGGAGAATTACATAAAAAGAGAAGAAAATAAAAACATTTCTGAAAAAAATTGAACCGACTTCTAAATAAAACACAAGGCACTAAAAAGTAAAAAAATAATTTTAATTGAGAGTACCTACACACAATTTAATAAGCATAAACATGAATAGATGCCTATTATTTATTTACAAATTAATTGTCTACATTTTATTTAGCATATATCTGAAGTCGGTGCCAACCTAATATGAAACTCCGCATTGTTTGAATCTAGGTACATTACCAATCATAAAACATGTTTCAAATGCTTGCACCGACTTCAGATATATGCTAGATAAAATGCAGATAATTAATGTGTAAATAATAATAGGCATCTATTCATGTTTATGCTTATTAAATTGTGTGTAGGTACTCTCAATTAAAATTATTTTTTTACTTTTTAGTGCCTTGTGTTTTATTTAGAAGTCGGTTCAATTTTTTTCAGAAATGTTTTTATTTTGTAATTTTTAGTGGTAACTGTACATTGATTGTATGGATAACATTCTAAACGCGCTGTTCAAATAAAATGTGATGAGTAGTGGGCTTATAGACAGACACTCTCAAGTCCTACCTGATAAAAAATGAATCATTAAAATCAATCGAAACATCCCCTAATTTTCCACCTTTAGAGATGGAATATTGTATTCCTTAAATGGGATCAATCCCGAGACGTACTTTATCAAACAAAAAAAGAATCATCAAAATCGGTTAACTAATGGCGAAATATCCCCTAATTTTCCACCCTTAAAGGTGGAATATTGTATTCCTTAAATGGGATCAATCCCGAAACGTACTTTATCAAACAAAAAAAGAATCATCAAAATCGGTTCACTAATGGCGAAATATCCCCTAATTTTCTACCCTTAAAGGTGGAATATTTTATTCCTTAAATGGGATCAATCCCAAAACGTACTTTATCAAACAAAAAAGAATCATCAAAATCGGTTCACTAATGGCGAAATATACCCTAATTTTCCACCCTTAAAGGTGGAATATTGTATTCCTTAAATGGGATCAATCCCGAAACGTACTTTATCAAACAAAAAAAGAATCATCAGAATCGGTTCACTAATGGAGAAATATCCCCTAATTTTCCACCCTTAAAGGTGGAATATTATATTCCTTAAATTGGACCCATCCCGAGACGTACTTTATTAAACAAAAAAAAGAATCATCAAAATCGGTTCACTAATGGCGAAATATCCCCTAATTTTCCACCCTTAAAGGTGGAATATTTTATTCCTTAAATGGGATCAATCCCGAAACTACTTTATCAAACAAAAAAAGAATCATCAAAATCGGTTCACTAATGGCGAAATATCCCCTAATTTTCCACCCTTAAAGGTGGAATATTTTATTCCTTAAATTGGACCAATCCCGAGACGTACTTTATTAAACAAAAAAAAGAATCATCAAAATCGGTTCACTAATGGCGAAATATCCCCTAATTTTCCACCCTTAAAGGTGGAATATTTTATTCCTTAAATGGGATCAATCCCAAAACGTACTTTATCAAACAAAAAAAGAATCATCAAAATCGGTTCACTAATGGCGAAATATCCCCTAATTTTCCACCCTTAAAGGTGGAATATTTTATTCCTTAAATTGGACCAATCCCGAGATGTACTTTATCAAACAAAAAAAGAATCATCAAAATCGGTTCACTGATGGTGAAATATCCCCTAATTTTCCACCCTTAAAGGTGGAATATTTTATTCCTTAAATTGGACCAATCCCGAGATGTACTTTATCAAACAAAAAAAGAATCATCAAAATCGGTTCACTGATGGTGAAATATCCCCTAATTTTCCACCCTTAAAGGTGGAAAATTTTATTCTTTAAATGGGACCAATCCCGAGACGTACTTTATCCAACAAAAGAAAAATTATCGAAATAGGTTCACACACGGCGAAACATCCCCTAATATTCCACCCTTAGAGATGGAATATTTTCTTCAAATTAAAAATTGACCAATCACGAGACATACTTTATCCAACAAAACAAAAATCATCGAAATCGGTTCACAAACAGCGCAACATCCCCTAATTTTCCACCCTTAGAGACGGAATATTTTCTTCAAATTGAAACGGGACCAATGCGGACATATACTCTATCCAACAAAAAAAGAATCATCAAAATCGGTCCACAAACGGCGGAGATATGAGGGAACATCGCCACAAAAAAAAAAAAAAAAAAAAAAAAAAAAAATACACGACGAATAGATAACCTCCTCCTTTTGAAGTCGGTTAAAAAAAAACAGACGACTGCCATTATACAACTTCATGCGAATTCTAAAACGTAATAAAGCTGGGCACTACCACGCGAGTACTCTGTTTGTATAACGGTCATTTGGACTATTCTGGAGTCACAGCGACTGACTTCACGGGTCTACTCGACCAGTACAATTTTGTAGTGGTGCGTCTCCTCAAGCTGGGATAGCGGAGCGACTGCTGCCTACAGAAATTTATCTGTTGTAACAGTTTTATGGACCGAACTTTAGCTTTAAATTAGAGGGTTTTTTAAGTTACCCACAGTAGCCTGTGGCTCAAGATGACCACTAACCCGAATACTCTAGAAATACTCGTATTAGCGAAAGCCGTGACTAAGATAAGGTACTTTTGTCAATGTATATGACAACCCTAGATGCTATATAATAAGAATCAGTTATTAAGTATAATTTCATTGACACAAATGAATACAACAATTTTGTATCACCAACCCTAATTATAGACCAATTATTGTCATAATCCTATAATCTCGCGTGTAATTATACTTCTAACACTATTACATTATTGTACAACATAGATGTTAGAGGTTACATTAATGTCGAACATTTATTATTTTTGTTTATGTAGCGCAGTCCATGAACTAAAACAATTGCTACCACAGAAAAATTCATGCTAGCAGCAATCTCCTACAGATTTTCATCTTGCACCAGGTTGACAGTCACATTCCTCTCGTTTTAGATGGCTTAACAGATCCTGAAACGCATTAGTGCAAAAATATAAAGCGGAGCAAAACTCAATGATACTCGTAGATTTAATTGTCACTGAGAATATTATTTTGCGGGCCGCGTGTTGGCCAGGCCTTTATAGCCATTGTGGTATAATGGAATCTTCAAAAACCAATTTGTTAAACAGATGTTAATTTTGTTTTATGTTACCCGTCATATTTTTAAACAATCAAACACTATAAGACTAGCCTAATCGAGTAATATGTTGAATTACGTTCGAGCAATCTAATTAACTATAATTTTATAAAATATACAATTATCTAATCTGAGATGTTTTTTTAACAAAATAATAATTAAATTATTATCAAGGTATTATAGATAAGGGCAAATATATATTAATTAAGATAAGGATTTATGTTTGTAATAATTTGAAAATGAAATGAAATGTGAAATGTTTAATAAGAGGATTTTCACTTATTCTTTCAAGGGCCCACCAGTGGGTCCTCCAAGATATAAGAAAGCCCTCTTCGTCTCAGATTTTTTAGCTAAAGAAATTGTTTTGATTGTGTTTGAAGCATTTTTTCTTTTGTTTTAATAACGATAAAATAAAATTATACATAAAATAACTTATATTAATATTTTGATGAATTTTATTATTACATACATTGTATGTATGCAGTCAATAAGTTAATGCATAGAAAAGAAGAAAACAATGTTATATTAAAAATTATCACTTATCCATTTCGAGTAATTTTTTATTGCATAGGCTCGCTTTCTGTCTACCTATCATTTAATTTTGAATCGTAATTTATAAACAATAGATAGCACTAATTAAAATTTATAACATTATCAACCCAACCCGTTTTATCAGCCTAAAACAATAATGAAACCATGTACAAATTCGAACACACCTTCACATATCAAATTGTGTACGATAATTAATATTATTAAAAAGATAAAAAATCAATTAGGTAAGTAAACGAAAAAAAATAATTAATAATTTAATACTCCGTATTAATTTTTGTTTAATTAAATCGTTAATTAAATCTATTGTGTACAAGACGTAGTCACGCTAACTCTACATGTTCTAACACTCGCATCTATAAACAGGACTTTGAATTTTATTTTATTATTTGTATCATTTTCATATCATATCATAGAAATTTAGTTTCATGATTTTAGCTAAAAAAAAAACTGAATCCAATCCAATTCAAAGTTTAACAAAAACTTAAGTAAATTAATTATTTTCCGTGACATTAATAGATCTTTGAATAGACCTGTGAAATTACCGTTTTTTACGAAATGAACAGCACTGCAGAACAGCAATTTCATAGGTTAAGATCTATTGTAACCATAATCTTTTAAAAAAAAGTATATTTAACTAAAAGTAATCAAATCAACATTACTAATAAGATTACATTTAGGTTAATATCAGTATAAATAAAAATGTATCTACATTAACACGGAGTTAATGAACCTATCCTACCACAAATAAACTACAGGCAGCAGTCGCCTTCGCTATGCCATCTTTTTTTGACAGTGCCCACCTCATGTTATTATTATTTTTTATTTATAAATGTAATAATTGATTTATAAAGTTCACCCTATGAATAGTTCCGAAGTAATTAAAAAATCAAACAAATTGACTTACCTAATTACACGCGATCCACTAAAGAATCTCAAATTAAGAGGATTTTATTAATTTATTACCTATCAAAAACAACTTAAATGAAAACAATTCTGAACCAATTTCCTCGCATTTTATGATTATTTCACGCAACGAGTACCCTCGCATTTGTGAACAATAAATTGTTATAAAACAATGCGAGTGAAATCACTTATTTCTTGATTTATTAGGTTAATAACTTTATTTATTATTTAAACCAATAAATTTATTTTATTATTATAGGTTCATTAACTTACATTGTAACTAAGACCGATAAGCCCAGTCCCTCGCCCCGTTCTGGTGAAGTCATGTAGAGCGCCGAAGTATGCCGTGTCAACAGACTTTTCTTGATGAAACCATAGACCGCTTGATCATCGTCCACAATCTAGCGTTTTCTGGTTTTTTTATTGTCAGAATATAGAAACGAACATAAGGTTATAAATATTTTTTTTATAATCACACGAACATAATTATTATTATTTATGATTTATTATTTTTATTTATTTATTATAATTCGCGATAATGGACTTATTAAAATTAACGTTGAGTAATAATAACTAACGGCTATCATAATGGCATCAAAGCTTTCGAAATTAATGTTTAAAAAAATATCGCTGAAAATGAACTTTTTTTTACTACAATGTTTTGTTTTACCACAGTTAGGTTTTAAATCAACGTGCTGTATTTGCTAGTTTAAATTAACAAAATGTAACTATCTACCTTTTCAGATTATTACATCCAAGAACAAAACTATATAAATCACCAATCATATCCGCAAGTAAATATGGGGGTGTCAGAAGTCCCAAAAGACGAATCCCCACGAACGACTCCCGAATTATCCAGACAAGTTGAATCTCCAGCTTCGGAGCGACCTCATCCTCCAGGATCAGCGGACAGTGATGATGCCGATGATTTTGCACCAAAAAGGAAACAACGAAGATATAGAACCACATTTACTAGCTTTCAATTGGAAGAACTAGAAAAAGCTTTTGCCAGAACACATTATCCTGATGTTTTTACGAGGTTAGTAATCTTTTTTTTTAATACCTATCAAATTGCTAAAGTCAAATGAGAAGTTACGGTCTTCCTTATATAACGTTTTTTCAACAATTTGCCAGTAAATTTTTGCATCAAGTTCATATCAAGAGTCATTTATTCGTCAGGTCAAGTCCCAGTCAAGTCAAAAATAACTTACACAATATACTTATACAACTTTAATTTCCTTTATTTATTTATTTTTTGTGACATAAGTGGTAGCCTGAGCCTGTGTCTTTCCCTGAGGTGCAATCAAATGTAACAGACCGAGTAACTTTCAAAATCTTAATACACATAATAATATATAATTAAATATAAATATAATATAAATAAAAAATATCTAATTATTAGTATAATTAATTTATTTAATAATTTATTACAAAAATAATTAATTGTTACAGAGAAGAACTTGCTATGAAAATTGGATTAACTGAAGCCAGAATACAGGTGAGCTTTTAACTAGATAACTAGATAGAATGTGTAGGTGTACATGTATTAAACTGTAGACATAATATAAACGTGAAAACAAATATACAACAGTACACCATGATACATGCGTACCAATGCGTAAATCACAGTGAAAGGGTGATGAGCGAGTAACACTGGGCGGAACTGAATAAAATAGTTTTGCCTTCCACCGAAAAAGAGTATCATGGAAAACGGACCTAACGGACCACTACCAATGTAACTAACATTAATATGTTATATATACTTTGAGCTTAGTATTTTTTTTTTATTGTAACTCGGCATGTGACAACACTCCGCCTGATGTAAAGCTAGAGTGCGGTCCATGAATGGAAACAACTGCTACTACAGAGAAATCTCTTCAAGCAGCAGTCACCTCCACTATGCCGGCTTGAAGAGACGAGCATGCACCATCCAGATTGACAGTGCACACTCCTCTCGTTCTATCTGGCTACTTTCAAACTATTCCCGTAACGCGACAAGGTCACTTCGGCAGACTGGATCATCAGTTTGCCTACCACTCTATTCTATATAATATATTATGAATATTATACCATACAATAATTAGACGACAAAACGGGTTGAGTCACGTAATTTTTAATTGAAACATAACTATTAGTTATTATTAGTTTTAACGACAGCGTGAACGAAACGTGATACGAGATTCAATTAGGTCTTAGGTCTCAGACTTAAAGCCTTTAATCAACCCGCACCGTTGTCTGGAACGAATCACTTGTAAACCATGCCAGTACAGAATTATAATATTCATTGACGAAAGAAGTTACGAATGTAGTTGTAACATATAGATGCGGTATCTTTTAATAAACTAAACAAAACTAAGATCAATGTCAACACACACACACACACTTGTAATTTTGTTTAAAGTGTATTGGAAAAGAGCGAGGACACCCGTAATACAGACTATAGTTCTAGTACGGGGTCCTCAACTCATGTAATTTATATTTTATGTTTTTTGTATCTAATAAAGATTTTTATTTTTATTTATTTATGTTGTTTTATTATAATAACTCAGCATTTGGTCCATGAGTGGAAATAATTACTACTACAAATATCTGCAGGCAGCAGTGGTTTCCACTGCCGGCTTGAGGAAAGGAAGCCATCTACACATATTCCTCTCGTTATACCTAAGTTGATCCCGAAGCAAGACTAGGTCGCTTAACTAGTGTTGATTACTTGAAAATCTGAATAAACATGCAAAAGAAATAAAAATCATGAAATCGAGATAATACATGTGAATTAAATACAATTGTGAAGAGGCATCTCACAAAGGCGGCATAGCGGAGGCGACTGCTTACTGCGGATTCCCCTCTGTGATAGCAGTCATCTCCGTTCATTGATAGCACTCTAGCAAAACCACAGAAAAAAAAACATAAATAGTAGTATTCATATCTACAACATGAATTTACAGTATTTACGTATGCTATCATAATTTGTACTTTACACGTAATAAAAATATGAATCATTTTCACATGAAAATATTATTCAATATTCCAGATATACAATTTAGTCATTAAAAAAATGTTTATTTAGCTTTGCATTTATTATTAATTTCTTTTTTTTTTTCTTCTATTATTATATATAATTAGTTTCTTCTATGTAAATGTACAAGAGTTTATTATTTATAGTTTAACCGTGTGATGTCTGCAGCCTACAGTTTAACCGTGTGATGTCTGCTACAGTGGCGAATTTATCCCTTTTAGGCAAACTAGGTAGAGTTTTCAAGCGGCCATCTTGAGACGTCAGGTTATCTGTCTTGAATTATTTTCCTAAACTTGTGTTTCTTCGAGTGTTAATGTGTAATAATGGTGGATTATTAACCATTAAGTGTTCATGAAAGTATGTGTGTGGGCAAACAATTCAAAAGAGCAGAACCTGTGTTTCCATTTTCCCTCCAAAACTCTGTAGGAAGTTTCAGTAAAGATTCTACCACTTTACTGGAGCAATTTTTGACTTGACTGTTTAATGTGATGAACGAATAACTCGTGATGCACAATATTATTAACTTGATGCAAAAATATTTACTTTGACACTGGCAAATTGTTATAATGCCAAAATAAACAAAGAAAGAAAGAAAACTACGCGCGAAATAAAAACCCGCGCGTTATATTATTAGGTCGGCATGAGTTTACATTTACATTTACGCTTTCACGGCGTAAAGTGAGAACCGAAACCGGAAAGGAAAACCGCCGTCTGCTTTCCGCTTTAAACACAATATGTTTGTTTACATAATGAGACGGCAAAATAAAAGATATTACATAAATCGCTTTACATACAAGAAAAGATTAACAAGATGTGTAATAAAATAATTAAGATAATAGGGAAAATATTTTCTTAGAATTATTTGTATGAATGGCGATGCGTAACTAAACACTAATAACAGGTTAACCATTGTTTAAGAGATATCTATACTATAAATTATTCGAATTACTTATTAAAAATTAATGTTACTTTGTTTGTCGCACATGCCGATGCACCAGACCGATTGAAAAAAATATTGTTGGATCGTTATAGCCCGGTTATCGAAGATGGTTGTGGGCTTCTTTTTCTTTATATTTGCATTTGTACTTCATTTATATAATATTGTCAACACAGCGTCAGAATTGAGGTATTCTTTTAAGAGCCTATATTTATTATAGTTTCCTTGTAATGAAGGGCGGGTAATTAACTCAAAATTGATTTAAATCAAGTGGAAGTAAGGTCTGATAGCACTGAAATGGGTGACGATATGTGAAATGAAGAATTAGGAATTTAAGACACATAATTATTTATAAGTTCTTTTTTCGTAAAATTTATAATAAATTTCGTTAAAGTGATATAAATCTATACAAAATTGTATGTAGGTAGTAGGTACGCTAAACTAAGAAAGGATTGCATGACCAGCCCTTAGGGTCGTTTGCACCAGAAGACCCGTTAAAAAAACTTTAACTATTACTTTTACGGCGACAATGACCGTTAAACGTTTACATTTACTCCACGCGTTGCAATATCGTGTAATCTCGAAAAATAATAGAAAAACATGGCTTCTTTTCATACATTTGACGTTAGTAACATTGGGTTGACGATTACTTTAACTTTAACCAGCCAAGATTCGCTGGTTACGGTTAAGGTTAAAGTAAGCGTCAAAAATGACAGACGCATCGATGGTGCAAAACGTAACGATTAAAGTAAGCGTAAAAGTAATAGTTAAAGTAACTTTAATGGTAAACGGACCTTAGTTTTCTATTACCTTTTTAGCATCTCCATATAAATATAATAAATAAGTATTCACGCATGAATGTTACAAAATGACATCGCCTGAAGTGTTTTAACAGAGCCAAGATGACATAAATTAGCGTACCGGTGTAGTAATTATAGGATTGTAGGTCCGGCACAAATTCCATCGCAAATAGGTTCTTATTCAACATTAAAACATACAAAATAGTAATTTAATACTGTTACATACATTATTAGTCCCTAGTAATTGAAATTTTAAAAAAATATATTAGAAAAATTAACTTTATTGATATTAAGTACCTTGGTTATTTTCAGAATGTGTTGTCATTGTATGCTTGTCAAACTTGTTTTTTGAGGCATTAATTAATCATTCTCATTTTTCATTATGATGAAAAAAAAAATAGTTATAGACAGTCAATAGTCAAAACATTCGAAGTTTAATTTAAAATTATATTAGACAGTTAATTTAAAACAACAAACCACTTAAATTTAAATTAAAGTTGTGTCATGTTTATTTTCCTTCATTAGTAACTAAACACCATTATAACATAAACTTAAAATCAAAAAGGATATCATAAAATTAATGAATCAACCAGTTAAAGGCTCCGTATTAAACAAAAAACCATTCACCGTCGTAAATCTGAGTAATTACGAGCAATAAAGTCGTTGTCGAAAATTTTTCATCGTATAATCGTTTTCGGTTATTTTTCAAAGTGTCCATATATGAAATGAGCATCATCAGGGATTTTCATGTTGCACAATCTGATTACGGCGCGGGAAGCCACCTAAATGATTTCTCGTCATTACTTTAATGCGAAACTCTGTTAAGTTATTAAAGCTAGCACCTGGGCAAGAAGTTTTTACCCGTTTAACCCTCGGTAACATTCGGCATTCCTCCGCGATGTCGGACGCCAATTACGAATGCGCCGGAGACGCACAAGCTCGTACGGCGTCCTGCATCAGTATGAAGTTATAAGTATTTGTAATTTTCTCCCGAGCGAGAACCGAGCCAATGTAAACTTTCTGCGTGTCAACAATTCATATAAAATTACACTCTGAGCGCGCGTGAAAAGGTTCAAATCTCTTTGCGTAATATTCTCGTTTGCTAACAATGATCATAACATCGCGTACCACTTTTTCTCTTCGGCCAGCATCCGCAAACGTTGCCACTACGACATTTACAGAAACGATCTTTCATTTTTTACAACATGCATTTATCATAAGTGAATTAATTTAAATTGCCATAAAAATGTTATTTTACATAATGACTCCCGGTTTAAAAGCTATAATAAATATTTAATGCTATAAATATTTAATATTATTATACTTAATTTCAATAAATCACTTTTTCTCACGCACTTATTATCAAACAATGAACTATGAGATGTAGTGTGTGAATATTGTTGCGTAAAAAAGTGAAAACACATTAACTTTGCTTAATACGTACTTCACACAATCTTGTTTTTACTAAAGCTTAATCAGGAAAAAATTAATTAACTACAACCGTTGATTTCATCACAGGTCTGGTTCCAAAATCGCAGAGCTAAATGGAGAAAACAAGAAAAAGTTGGTCCACAAGGTCATCCATACAACCCATACCTTGGCGCAGGCGGTGCTCCTCCGCCAGCGGTCGTCGCTTCTATGCCAAACCCATTTACTCAATTAGGATTTACGTTTAGAAAACCTTTTGATGCAAATACATTAGCTACGTTTAGGTTAGTATTTTCACTTGTTTGGTCCTTAATTTCAGAGCATGAGCTGAGCGAGCTAACAATGCTGCCTGTCCCTTTGGGACAAATGGCGTAATGATATTATTAATACGTCTTGCCGGGATAAGCACAGGCTATAACGTCAGCGACTTTTACGTTCGTTGAGTGCCTTGACCTTCCATACAATTCAACTTTAATAAATTTGCATTTCTTTCCTAACAGGTACGGCGGGACACCAGTCTTAGGAGCCCAATATTTAGGAGCACCACTACCTCGACCTCCACTATTTGGAGCACCTCTTTACACCACATCATCACCTCCCTTCCACACGCTACTAGCAGGATTAGCAGTTCCACCAAGAAGGTCTCCAGAACCACCACCAGTTTCTCCGCCTATTTCGCCTGGATCTGAGTCACCTCCAGCTCCAAATTCTGGAGTTCCAGATGTCGAAAGACGTAGTTCTAGTATTGCTGCTTTAAGAATGGCTGCGAGAGAACATGAGTTACGATTGGAAATGATGCGACAACGCCATCATACTGATCTTATTAGTTGAAAGTGATTTTATAAACTTGAAGATGAATTTTATTTGGTTGATGTTTTCATCAAAAAATATAATTTTATTTTAGATAAATTAAATTAAATCGAAATTTAATTTGTCCCGGATAATGGTATGGTATAGACCAGTGGCTCAATTCTTACTTCAATTAACTAATAATACCGTAGTGGTGAATGGTAAAGACGAAGTTAAATAAACGCTTAAGAAAATTCATAAACGATTCTTACTTTTTGAATTAATAATTCCAGGCCAAGCGGTTAAACTTGGAATGAATTACCGACCCATAATTGCTAATTTTTCCAATATCTTGCCTTATTAATATGAAAAAATACCAAGTCTGTTATTGATACAAATACGTAATTATTTATTGTAAATTGTAATATAAATTATTTAATTATTATTTTAAGAAACTTAGTACAATGGGTAACGTAATCCGTCCAATGGTTGTTACAAATATTATAGTAAAGTATGATATTTTTGATATTAAGAATATCAATGAATTTAATTGTAATTATGTATATAATTTCTAAGTGTGCTTATAAGTGTAAGGAATTCTACTCAACTCCGTCCAGAAATAACAAATAGCCTTAATAATTTATTAAATTAGTGTTTATTTACAGAAATTAAAGAATATTATAGCCTTAACAAAGTTAACTTTTAAAGAGTGGTCAGCAGACTGATGATGGTTGTTATTAGCCCAGTCCGCCGTCCTGGTGTAGCACCGCCACTTTCAAATGTAACACTCGTGAAGTGACCTTATATTTATTACAGTTTAAAAGTAGCCATGTATAGCGAGAGGAGTGTGCACTGTCAATCTGGACGGTGCACGTTCGTCTCCTCAAGCCGGCATAACAAATCTTTTCTAGTTTCATTTTTCCTTGCAATAATAAAAATATTTTTATACCATCTTCCCAAAAAAAAAGAAGATGAAGTTGCTCCTGATAAAAAACCAGTGATTTATAATTTATAAGTACTTATATTTCTGTAAATAAATAATTAAAATATATGAAAGACAGTGATAGAAAAAAATGTTAATTATATTTCCAAGTGCTTAGATATTATTTTATAACCGTATTTATGTTTTAGATATATGTATAAAAAAGACAATAAATTCCTCCAATTTTCAAAAGTTTAAAAAAAAATTAAAATACTTACATTAAATTAAATTTCTCCGTACATCATCTTACACCAAAGAATAAATTTTACTGTTTTTTTTTTGTTTTAAAAGTAATTAACATTAACAGTGATATATGAAACTAGATATGCAATAACGTTCCCAATGTGAAGCAAGAGAAAAGATGACAACAGTCACTTTTAGGTTCTCTCTGTTAGTATTTGACTTGTCGGGCAACATTGTCAAATCGTTTGAAGCGGTCTACGCTTTTTTCATGTCAAATGTATGAATTTTGCAGCTCTAATGTATATCTCTATGATAATTAATATCAGTTTCGTAAATATTGTGTGTAATTAATGACAAATTTATTTTTAATTCATTCAGTATTATTATTTTATTCACACACTTACATATCTTTTAAAAATGCATTTGAAATATTTTACAGTATCTATTTTAGTGTTTTCTTAGGTTTTGTATTGATTTTGTTTTCACTGAATTAAAAGATTATAGGCGGCTTGCTATAGCGTTTGTTTTAATTGATCAATTTTAATGAATTGTGCTCGCGAGTTTTGAAAGCGAACACGCAGTTCCTCTGCACTCTGCAAAGCTTTCAAAACGTAAGCCACATAGAAACTTTTAATACAGTTAATATCTATTTTACACAAAAAATAAATAATATTTTTTTACAAATATTTCGTCTTTTATTATTCAAATCCCGCGCATTCCAATTGCTCTTAACTACAGGAATTAATATTCTAGCAAATTGTACGCGTATGTGGCGATACGCCTGTTAATTAGTGGGCGTTAAGTAAAAATTAATCAACTAATAATTATTTTTCAATAAAGCATTCGACTGTAGTTACTCATAATGCCCTAAACGATACAACAAATTAAAGAAACCAAAGAGAATTAATCCAATCCCATTTGAACAATCAGAAAACATTCATCATCTTCATATTACATGTCAAAATTTGAAAAATATCCAACCTACCGTGCACCACCGCCTACCATCCATCAAAAAACAATACCGGACGATGCCTATTAATTACATAATCGAATATAATTAAAATATAATTCAATAAGAAATTGAATTATCGTTAAAACATTTTATACAAAGTCGTGGGAACTCACGCGTGGGCAATCTAACTTTCATATTGATCATACGAATCGGCTATTAATCTAAAATTCAATTATTAATTGAATACATAGAAACTAAATTTAATAAATGAAGATCTGCTCGGGGATGATGAAAGGATTGCCGCTTGTGCTGTTAGGGTCACGACATTGCTAAATTTATTCGCTCAATCAGATGTTCTTTTTTTTTTTATTGTAGCTCGACATATGACAACACTCCGCCTGATGTAAAGCTAGAGTGCGGTCCATGAATGGAAACAACTGCTACCACAGAGAAATCTCTACGGCTGCAGTCGCCTCCACTATGCCGGCTTGTGGAGACGAGCACGCACCATCTTAGATTGACAGCGCACATTCCTCTCGTTATACCTGGCTACTTTCAAACTATTCACGAAACGCGACAAGGTCACTTCTGCTGTTACTCATCATTTTCGTAAAATATTTTGAATTGCGGGATCCCTAAAATAATTGCGCTTCTCAAAATATATATTTATGACTGGTAGTTGCATTTCGTCATTGACACCTACAAGAACGACCGTTATCGCATGACCTACCAGTTCTTGGCTTGGATTTACAATCGAGAGTACTACAATATACCTAACCACAATATGAGTATATTAATCCTCACTCTGGCTACTGCTCTTTTCGCTCATGAACGAGATGAATGATGTAATGGCTCCTCCACACGATAGCCAACAAACACCATTATTATTCATCAACGCCATTGGCTCACATTTTGAAACGAAAGATAATAATTCTCAATTCAGTAAGTAACCTGTTTATTTAATTATTGTTTTCTTGATAACCCCTTTACACAACAAATTTGGTGAAACAATAAAATATTTATAATTTTTAACTCGGTGGTTCCCGACATCAACTCCACCTCTCCCACAGGTCATTATTAAAGCAAGCAACCTGGGCGGATACTTGCCAAATCTAATTATAAAACCTAAATAAAAAACACACAACTTTTGTATGTTTTATAGGCTTCGTGTGAAATGTGCACCCCGAGCCGTCCGGTTCATAAAAAGCCTTATTTTTTGTTGTCTCTGTTAATTTATTCATGAAATGCATTTTTGTAAAATTGAGTGTTAAGGGCATCTTAATAAGGGAGACTTTATTGCCGATTAATAATAACTTTTTACGAGCTCTGATACTCGTCAGTCACAGATCACATTTTAGATAAATAGCTAATTGGTACTTGGTAATGATAAGTAATATCATAAAGTAGCTGGCTGTTAATTTATTTATAACCTAATAGCTTTTAATAAATAACGGGTGTTGTGTAACGGATATTTAAAACAAATCACAAGTGTACCTAACATAGATACTCATGTATAAAAACAGTGGTAGGCAGAGTGATGATGGTTAGTAACCAGGGAACACTCAGTCTGTCTCCCACTACATCTGTTCTTTTTAAACCAATCTGGTTAATTTATAACAACCTGACTCTTCTAGGTGCATATCCGAAAACAAATGCCACCACAGAGGAATATCTGCAGGAATATTACCTCCGCTATGTTGTCTGAAAGAGAACTCATTCGTGCTCCAGTCCAATAAAGTTGTCAATCAATGTACAATAAAATAAAGTAAATATAAGAATTTGTAGATATTTTACGCATTGATATGAAATGGGGTGTCATTGGACAGGATCGAAGCGAAGCAAACGATGGAGAGAAAGATGGCGCCATTGGAGAGATAAAGCTAGTAATAACGGTGACGGTGACGACACATTTTTTCCAGTATAATCACCAACAGCCGAACGCATACAATCGTAAGGAAACTTCGCTTCCAAAACTACTTAATTGAATTAAACATACTAAACAACTAACTATTAAGACCAGTTAATATTTAACTGAAAATATTAGTCATTTAAAGTATTCAAAACCAGAAGCATCATGTACCAGGATAGCAAGGGACCGAAGAGGTTGCAACGACGCAATTAAACAAACACGAAAACGGCCGACCTCGTTAGCGGCTGACACGCCCACATATAATCAATTTTTATAATTAATCGATACGCTCCATATGCTACCCCAGTAAATTCCAAACTTTATTATTGTAAATACAAACAAACAAAAAAACTTTTACATGCTTTTTAATTATAATTTTACTGAAAAAAAAACGATTCTGTTAGGAGTTTACTAATTCAGTAGATACCTATTTATTTGTGAACGATCCTTTAGAATACGGTCACAGAGAATTAACTACTGGTAGCAATCATCTCCTCTATGCTGCAACGTCAAGGTTGACAGTGCACACTGCTCCCTTTATACCCGACTAGGTCACTTCACAGGTTACACTTGAAAATAATGACACCCGGATTAGCAGTTCATGCTAATAACCATCGATGGTCTGCCTACTGAATGCCCACCACATTACTAAATTTACATTCTTTATTAACACAGTATTTGCAATCAATCGTAACGCGTCTATGCCGAGACGCCTCAATGAGTAATTGTGGTAAGTTTATACTGAATATAAAAAAAAACAATAAAACCCCTAATTTATTTGATCTATAGTTTCGATATTCGTGATCGGTGAAACAAGTTAAATGCGCGGGCGCAACTCATGTTCACAGTAAATCATAGTGACGCTTCCTGAGCTTCATTGGATGATACATTGATTGATGAATCTATGATCGAAGCGGTAATATGTATTTTAGATATAACTCGATTACTTTTGAATCGTAGCTAAGTATAAAAACGCGTAATAAAGCAGCTTTGTTTAGAACTATATGTACGATTAGATTAATATTCTAACGTAGCATTTTTCTAAATGTTTTTTATAGTAGCTCATCATTGATGTTAAGATAAACGATTCATGAGCGAGGACAACAGATACTACACAGAAAATTTTACAGGCAGCAGTCGCCTCCGCTATGCGTATGCCAAATTGCCTTTCTTAGGGTTGTTAGCACCAGAAGGCCGGTTAAAGTAACTTTAACTATTACTTTTACGGCGACGACGACGACCGTCAAACGTTTACATTTACTCCACACGCGTTGCAATATCGTGTAAATTCATATTGTTATCGTTAAAAGGGTGGCTGATCTCGAAAAATAATAGAAAAACATATTTGGCTTCTTTTCATACATTTGACGTTAGCAACATTGGTTTAACGATTACTTTAACTTTAAGCAAGCAAAGATTCGCTGGTTACGGTTAAGGTTAACCGTCCCAAACGACAGGCGCGACGATGGTGCACTCGTGTGGAGTAAATATACACCATAATGTAAACGTAATGATTAAGGTAAACGTAAAAGTTAAAGTTACTTTAACCGGCCTCCTGGTGCAAACGACCCTTAGTCTCAAATAACATTACAGTCGTATCAGGAATTTTTTACTGATTTACCATTTAGAAATTAATTTACCACCTGATTTAAGTCACAATTCAGTTAACGACCCATGTGTAATATTTATACTTATAGCTATCGGTCTTACAATGTAACAATATGCAAGTTAAAGTTTAATTGAATTAAAAAAAAAAACAAGAAACAAAAAATAATTAAGAATCCAAAAAGCTAGAAGATAGGGAGAAGAAAACATCCATAAACGAACAAAATAATAAAAATATCAAACTAACGCCCTAAGGAGCTAAATTAAAATAATAAATTGGAATAAATTTTTCATCATAAAATACTGGCGGGGTTAAAAAATAAATAAAAAAAGTTCGAAGCGGAACACTAGGCAAAGGCAAACAGTAACAAATGGGATAGTTGTAAATTGAATGGATCATTCTTGTTTTAACAATGCGATATTTTTTGTTATAATAACCAATTATCTAGAGCTCGAAAATTATATCGACTTTTTCTTTCGTTTGGGGGTAACTCCGTGAACTAATTAATGATTCTGACTCAGTGGGGTTCATGGTTGGCACAGAGGATAATAATTTTCAATATTTTGTTCATTTTTACAATTGAATTTTTTAATATCTTTTAATAATATGTTTTCAACTCCATATAAGGTTAAAGTATGGATTTAAAGACTCACAAATATCGATACTAACTAATGCATCACTACCACGACGATTAGAGGCGCTGGAATAAAAAAATAATTTTATCTATTTCGCGAAAAATAATTTCTAAATTTCTCAACATCGGGCAAAAAATTCGGTGTTTTGTTTTTAATTTTAAAATTCTTAATTAGCATAGAAAAGGAAGACTAAAAACAATCGTATCAACCCTGAATAAGAGTGCACAGCGGGAGTCGGGCAGTTTTTCATGGCTCATCGAGTCCCGACTGACACGACCTGGGACCTCCAAAACAAACTTTAATTTGTAGCCATCCAAATTTATATTAAACTTAAAAATACGCACGTTATTTCAAATATAAATATTTCGTCACAAAACAGTTTTGTATTAATATATATACATTAATAAATTTATTAATTATTATAAATTTATTAAATTAATAATTAATAAATAAGTATTTCACGTGACAAAAAGTACATTATACTTACGAGTACTTTAAAGTATGTATGTATCAAAATTTCTCTTACGTTCTCAGTTACGATTCATTATATTACAGACACCAATCATTACATGTTCATTAAGTAATTAAATAAATAAATAATACTTAAGTATACTTTTTAAATACCTAGAAACTGGTTATATAAACTGAAACGTTAACTAATAAATTTTATTGGACTGAAAAAGACATCTGTCCCATGCGGAACACTGTTATTTCCTAATTATGCAGGATGCAATTACCGGGTTAGGGGGCGATTCGCACGTATTGAATTCGCCCGTAACGTGCGAGTTGATCACTTATAAAATATAAAACTTAGTAGTCGATTCGCACGAATGTAAGGTATTTGCGTGCGAATCAACAACGTCAGAAATACGTAGTAGACGGTTCGCACAGAATACATTTTAAAGAAGAAATAAATGAAAGTAATGTTTGACATAACCCACAATTACATTCAACTTTTCATTACATTTAATTATCTACTTAACATCAATTTATCAATTTAAGGTCAATTTATCAATTTACATACGACGGGCTCTGTGGCAGAGTGGTTAGCGTGCAAGAATTCGATTCCCGATTAAAAGTGTTAGGTAGACTGATGATAGTTATTAGCCCAGTCTACTGTCATTTTCGAGTGTAACTCCCGTCTAATATCTAGTCGCGAATCAGGATTAATTTGGAAATAACGAGAGGAGTGTGGCCTGTCATTGGATGGCGCACATTCGCCCACTCAAGGCTGCAAACAGTTCTCTGTGGTGGCAGTTGTTTCCGTTCATGGACCGCACTCTAACATCAGGCGGAGCGTTATCATATGCCGATCTGCAATTATGCTTGTAGAATGCAATGCAAGTCCAAATTTCTTAATTAATAATTAAATCAATCATTGTAAAAAATTATATGGCTTAATTACTTAAGAAATTGGCGCTTTCATAGCCAACGCCTCAACATTAAATATCTACACCAAGCACAAGATAATAGCGTCCTCTAGTTTCGAAAGAGAAGTATATTGAAAACAGTTTTTAAATTAAAACTCGTAAAAGATTATTAGAAGCCTAAAAATCTATTAACGAGTAATAGTCAAATATAAGTTAAACCTAGTTTGTAATCAAATAAATAATAATTTATCTTAAAGTTACAAAATTACAAATTCAATAAGAATCAACATAAAAACAAAGAGAGTTTGATTAGAGTTGATGTCACGCCGATAACGACCATAAAACCGTAAATTGAAAAAGTTTTCTTATTAAAAATGCCATATTTTATGATATTTAAATGCTAGCAGGTGAGCCACAAGATTCAAAATAGGGTGACCATATACGCACAACAAACAATTATAAAAAAAATATTATTTTATAAGTATTGCAGACAAATTTAGATTAGTAGCGAGATTTGAACACGGGTCTTAACTCTCATCGATCTGAGTTCACACCTTCTACCGCTAGACCACAGCTGCTCTTATTTATATTTATATTTTTTTGTCATATTCGGATGCTGATATTTGTTATTATTAAATTACAAGGAAAATAAAATTAAAAAAATACACAGCCTGAGCTGAAGTGGCAATCGAACTTACTTCACACACCCGTTGATATTCATGTCCAAATTCGTCCGTCCAATCATTCCATCGACAGCTCTCCCAACTGCCGTATGACGTCACATATTATTAGATTTTTCAATTATATTTTCACCACAATTATTTTAAACATATCCTTATTCTACCCTTAAATAAACTGGTAACCCCACTAAAGAAGGAACAAGCGCGGTACACACAGAAAAGCGCAGTGAGGGTCGCGCATCCCGCAGTGCACATCTAATGAAATAAACTGAAAATCAACACGCTGCTGCAACGAACTCTTTGTTCCGCCGCATATCACGAAATAATTAAACACTGAATTTATTACGACCCCGGTCCTTTAATACCATGTGTAGCGCAGACACGCAGCCTCACTGATTGTTTTAAGAAAGAGCCACGAAAAGCCCGCGGGTCATCACGATCTGTATAATTTTAAAAGCTTATTATCGCACTTTCTGTTGCGTACGGTCACTTTAACTTCCCTTCAATTATGCTTCGTTAACGTAAATTAAGCTATTATTTTTTACTATGTTTAAAATATATGGACAGACTGTCGCGAAAAGAGCAATTGAACCGAAGGTAGACCAGCCCATCTCTGAACTTTTAATCAAAGCCCAAATCTTAACTAAATTTAAAAAATATACACGGAACATTTAGAAAGTTTTGTAGCCGTTATTATCTCGATGAGATTTTTTAAACTAATTTCAATTATTATCTATCTTCTTTCAGACGATGACATAGTTTTAAGCTTACTGTTTATTTTCCAATAAAAATGAAATGGATTTTAGTATTTCGTAATCGGCAGCATTTAGGTACACATGTCAATTTGACTCATCATTGTTTCAAATAAATCAAAATAAGATTACAAACATTATTTTGATTAATAATTACACGTGGAATCCGATTTTGATCTACTGGAATGGATCCAAATGATTTACAATTGTAAACGCCATGACCGGAGGCGCTCTCGAAATTGAATGATGATATGTAATTTATTTGTTTGTATTACTTATTTGTTATTATTGATATAATGAGTTACCTACTACTTAGATATAAGTATATAAATATAATCTATCTACGTATATAAATCCATTCTTTCCTTACTACTCTGGTATGTAATTAAAACTTGCAATACTGTGAATATAAGAATCCGGGGTAATTCTAGTCATTTTAATCAAGCCAGTATAGAGGCGGCGACTCTTACCTACATTTTCCCCGACATTTTCGCTGCAGTGATAGTCGTTATCTCCCTTTTTGCATCTTTTTGCATCAGACAGAATGAGTTCATATTAAAACAATGACAGCTACACAAAGATCGTTAAAGTTTATAGTTTTACTAGATTCAAACTTGACTAAAGCCACTCTTAGGCTTCACTCAAACGTACCACTTTCCCATCACAAAAAAGTGTAATGTGGTTGAACTAGCGACCGTATCGCCTACTTTTGTGAATAGGGCTCGGTTACTATCTATGACAGTTTTGTAGGCGACATCAACCACGCACAATGACTGTTGTTGAAACCGACCACAATTCTCACCACACGACCACGTTTGTGTGGTATTATTGTGGACAGAAAATGGTATCTATGAGTTAAGTCACCACCAAAAAACTTTAGTTGACAATCCTCAACACAATAACGAGTTTTCTTCCTTCCAGAATAAACAGGTGAAATACAAAACAAATAAATTATCTAAATAAACAATTCATCTGCAGTTTTTATTAATTAATTACAATCTATATGCATATTCTATAAATCGAGAGAAATATTAATAGATAAATTTCATCGTACAAGGCATAACACCTGTCATTTTTTAAGGGTTTGCCATATTTGCACCTGCGATTCGCGTTCTAATCGATTTCTATAATAGAAGTATCATCAGAACCCCCCCATCGAGGCGATTGTGTTACATAGACACTAACTTAATGATGAATACCTTAATAAAAACATCAGCTGTATTCTACAAACACTTCATTTGATTTTAATTAATAAAAAAGTTCTCTCTCTCTTTCCTCGTCGGTCCCTCATGGTTGAGGATCGTGACTCTTGGTGGCTCGCTCAATTAGATGTCTCCATCGGCTGCGACTGCTTGCCTGATGGAGAGCTTTTTGGACCGGCATCTCCAGATAAATGGAAACCTGATCGGTCCAGCGGCTTGGGCTTCTACCGCGCGGTCTTCTGCCATCAACCTTCCCTGTCACCACAAGCCTTTCTAGATTGTCGTCATCCTTGCCCGCTATGTGACCAAAGTACTTCAGGATGCGGCGCAGGTAACAATAAAAAAAGTTCTATAGCTTCCAATATGCTAGCTTGTTAATACCGGTGTGCAACGTTCATTTTCATATTGTAGACTCCTAATCCAATTACTAGCAAGCTAATTCCGAAAGCCACTAGATTGAAAGTGGTGGTACTACCCCAAAACGGCAACTGTGCCAATAACCATTGATATATACAACTAGATGTGTAATAACGCTCCTAATGTGACGCGAGAGAAAAGATGGCCACAGCCACGTTTAGGTTCTCTGTCAGTTAATATTGACTTGACAGCAACATTGTCAAATCGTTTGAAGCGGTCTACGATTTTTTTTATGTCACATGTATGAAGTTTGCACCTCTAGCATATATCTCTATGCCTATCATAATTCGATGTTTTTTTTATTGTACCTCTGCATGTGACAACACTCCGCCTGGTGTAAAGCTAGAATGCAGTCCATGAATGAAAACAACTGCTACTACAGAGAAATCTCTAAGGGCAGCAGTCGCTTTTGCTATGCCGGCTTGAGGATACGAGCATGTACCATCTAGATTGACAGTGCACACTCTTCTCTTATACATGGCTACTTTCAAACTATTCCCGACTAATTTTAATCTAATTCCGTTTTTTTACATATAAAATAATAAAGTGAAATATTATCTCCAAAAAAAGGTCACAAAATTCCTTCATTAAATCACTACTCCTGGTAAGGATATCATGGTGTGAATACCCTTGGGTGTAGCGCCGGCGACTAAACGAATTATGCATACGACATGAAATATAGCTCAACGCATGATTTATTGTAACAAATCATCTTTTTTCTAACCATGAACTGGCTTTTCAAATCACTAAATGTAAATAAAGTGTCCGAGAATTGATTTAATAACTCTTCAGTATGAGCTGTTTTGCCCTTCGAAGGGTGTTTATTAAAACAGAAAATCAAAGGAGAATGTCCAAAATGGGCCCACAATTTTTTTCTCGAGTTTGTCGATGATTTTTAGTTAATTTTGTAGAAAAATAAATCTACTTCCTTATTACCAATCTGTTTTAATTTTTTCACCCCGGTTTTTGAATAATTAGATGTTTAATAATTTAATTGATGATATCTGCTTTTATGTAATTAAACATTGTCTATTGATTTGTAAACGATGCTATGATATAAATAAATTAATTTAATGAAAAACTCTAAAATTATTTTGTTATATTGTTTTGTTAGCAAACTATTAGGTAGCAAGTGGGCCCGCAAATGGGCCACAAATTCTCCTTTGATGAATATATGGTAGTATGATGTTTTTCACATAAATGTTACTAGAAAATTAAGGACTGGAATCCTGCCTAACTTCAGCACGGGTTATCCCGTTGTATACATTAATATAGAGAAATATTATTTATTATTATTAAATTAATTATCTTATTAGTGTTAAACTTAAAAAAAAATACTTTAAATTCAATTTTTACTTTAGTCGAGTTTCGGGAATAGTTTGAAAGTAGCCTGGTAAAACGAGAGGAGTGTGTACTGTCAATCTAGATGGTACATGCTCGTCTCCTCAAACCGGCATAGCAAAAGCGACTGCTGCCAGTAGAGATTTCACTGTAGTAGCAACTGTTTCCAAGTTTTTTTTTTTTTTTTTTTTTTTTTTTTTAGCACGTCATATGACCGCACTCCGCCTGATGTTAAGCTAGAGTGCGATCCATGAACGGAGGTGACTGCTGTCAGAGAAGGGGATCTGCAGACAGCAGTCGCGTCCGCTATGCCGGCTTAATGAGATGCCTCTTCACACTGCGCTTGAAGGATCCCATGTTATAGGAAGGGGGAAAGACGTGGCTGGGAAGGTCGTTCCATAATTTGATGGAACGACAGAAGAAGGATTGCCCGAACTGTTCAGGCTTCGCCGAACAGCCCAAAGCGGGGAATTTGGAACGCGGTTTGCGCGGCGAAGAAGCGTCGCGTCAACGGGAAAGGAAGACGAACGACAACGGCGAGAGGCGCGACCTATTTGTTTTATAATTGTATTAAATAGTAATAAAATATTCATATTAAAATTTATGTTTATATTTTTCATGCCTTAACATGAAAGTGGCGACCGTGACAATTTGAAGACCGTTCCTGCCTCGGACAAATATTTGGTGAATTTCGTGAATTTCTCCGAGGGACACATCACCCGTCCTTGTGCAGAAGAAGTCCAGGACGTTGGATCTGATGACCAGGAAAGCGATCGCGGCAAATATTTACTGTTCCCAGTGGGGACAAAGCGACGATCAGGGGGAAGTACCATTTATCCTATTTTGTCATCCATCCATCTAGTCATATCCATTTCATTATCCATTAATTAATTTGAGCGAACAGTAGTTATATTGTAATTAATAATCGCAAAAGAAATAAAATAACTCAAATTTACAAAAACTTAAAATCCTAGATAGCTATCAGTAGTGTTAACTATAACCCGTGTCGTATGTTACATAGTTTAATTTTTTAAAATTTAGGTTAAAAGTAGGTTAATATTTATAAAAAACTGTTTAATTAGGGCATTATTTAGGCAATTTATTCAATATTTGTGTAGTTTTTAGTTAAATCAATCTTAGGTGGGAACATACCTACCATTGTCCAACATTCTATAAATGTTTTTATTTATTGATTTAGCTCTTTTATATAATTAGTTCACAGCTGTTATATAGGTCAATGACCATTTAAAAGGTACATTTTAGGCATTTTGTTGTTAATTGTACAATTTAGTTAAACATGTTAGGTGGGAACCTACCTACCGGTACCTAGCATTCTATAAATGTTATTGTATTTTTTTGTGTTTAACTGTTTTTATATTAAGCCATAGCCATAAAGTAGGTCAATGACCATTTAAAAGGCATATTATTTTAGGCATTTTTGTTAATATTGTACAATTTTCTCAAATGTTAGGTGGGAAGCTACCTACCTGCCTGTACTTAACATTCTATAAATGTTAATTGTTTATGAGTTTATTTTAATTTTAATTAGCCATAGTCTTTGTCGTTTAGTTTGAATACTTACATTATAATTTAATTAGCCTACTTTATATTTATTTCATGATTTTGTTCATTTCATTCATCACATATTAGTTGTATTGTTTCCATTGCTTATTGTTATTTGCTGAACATTCCAGGGTACGACTGCAGAAGTGGATGCGTCATTGTTTGCGTGCATCACGCGTCTTTGTGTTCGGGACGCCCACTTCGTACGAGAACTTTGTTCAGACTGAGAACTGGAATTCGCAAGCGGTTTGTCCTATCATAGGTAAACAGTACACGCATATTATTTGTCTCGCTCGCACATTATTTGCATTTTATTTACGTTTAAGTTATTAAAGTAAATATGTCGGACAATGAAAAATATGATAGTGATACCTCTAGGCTGCCAAAATTAATTAGGAAACGTAGCAATGTTAAAGGGCGACTTACAAAGTTAAAAGATCGCATTTATTCTATTAAAGAACAAATTAAATCAAAGGGCTCCACTTCTACATTGATTAATGAACTTTCCATATGGGAAGAAAGGTGTCAATCTTTAGTGTCCATCTTTGACGACGTACAGACTGATATAGAAACCTTCTCGAGGGATGTTGATGTGGAAGAGGAAATATCAGTTCGTGACGAGTTTGAGGCTGAATTTACTGCCCTTCTGGCTGTCGTCAAGGATCTGATGCAATCAAAGACACAAGGCGAAAATGATGCATGTAGTAATAAGAGCAGTGATTGCTCGCATCATTTAAATTCTATTAAATTGCCCACAATTAAACTCCCGATGTTCGATGGGAATTATTTAAAATGGTTGGAGTTTCGCGATACGTTTAATTCTCTGATAAATAATAACGACTCCATACCAGATATCAACAAATTCCATTATTTGCGATCTTCGTTAGATGGCAGCGCCATTGTTGTAACAAAGTCAATCGAGTTTACCTCAAAAAATTATAAAGTGGCATGGGACCTCCTATGTCAAAGATATGACAATAAAACAATTTTAATAAACAACCATTTAAAGGCATTATTTAATTTAGAAATAATAAATAAAGAGTCTTTTAAAGCATTACGCTATGTCGTTGATAATGTTTCAAAAAACTTGCGTGCTCTCAATACTCTGGGCCAACCCACCGATATGTGGGACGTTTTAATTATTTATATGGTCACAACAAAATTAGATATTACCACGAGTACAAAGTGGGAAGAGTACCGCAATAATCTATCGGATTTGCCGACATTAGATATATTTTTTCAATTTTTAAGAAATCGTGCAGATATTTTGGAGACCGCCCAGTTTAATTCAAATGAAATTAAAAATACTTATAACTATAATAAAAATAATTTTAAAAATAATAAAAATTTTACTAAGTGTTTTACTGCCTCAATTAAGGATAACCCTAGGAACGATAATTGTTTGATTTGTAATGGGGATCATAAATTACATTTGTGTACTAAATTTAAAGACATGAATTTAGAGGATAAATTAAACAAGGTTTCAGATTTAAATTTATGCCCGAGATGTCTACGACAAGGTCATAGTTCTTACCGTTGTCAATTAAAAATATCGTGCCGTATTTGTAATTTAAAACATAATACGTTAATACATAAACCCCATAATGATAATAAAGTTGCTAACTCACCTTTACCGTCTACGTCGGTTGCATTGTCTGCTACTCGTATATCAGTCAATCAGGTGCTCCTATGTACTGCTGTAGTCAAGATAGTTAACAATAAGGGAACATATCGCGCTCGCGCATTGTTGGATACGGGAAGCCAGTCGTCATTTATAACTAATAAACTCAAATCAGAATTAGACGTTCCTACCGAGTCTATCGAGTCGATGCGTGTTTCGGGAATTAATAACATGTCTTTCCGTATTACAGAACGATGCTCCTTTAATATAGATTCGTGTAGTGATTCATTCTGTATCCAGGTGAATTGTTTAGTTGTTCCTAAGATTACAGGTTTGGTGCCTAGCGTTCCTGTCAACGTTCAGGAGTTGTGTCTGCCGAGAGACACCGTGTTAGCTGACCCTGGCTTTTATTGTCCCTCCGATATCGATATTCTATTAGGAGCCGATGTTTTCTGGGACGTTATTAAGCCAAATCGTGTGCATTTGGGAGTCAATAAACCCATTTTACAGGATTCACATCTAGGGTGGTTAGTAACGGGCCCCATGGGCCACGGGTTAGATAAATCAATTCATTGTAATTTTAGCAAAGAAATTCACGATTCCTTAAGGCAATTTTGGGAGATCGATGAGTTGCATCTCACCAATAATAATCCTTTATCTGAGGAAGATAAGGCGTGTGAAACGCATTTTTTGGAAAATGTGCGTAGATTGTCATGTGGTAGATTTTCTGTTAAAATGCCACTTAAGGAGGTTCCCAACGAGGCCCTCGGCGATTCATATAAAACGGCTATTGGACGTTTTATAAATTTAGAAAAGAAATTAAAAAATAATCGGGAGTTAAAATCGCTATATTTACAGTTTATTAATGAATATAAAAATTTAGGTCATTTAAGTGAAGTTCGACGACCTGAATTTGCATACTACTTACCTCACCACGCGGTGATTCGTGAGAAGAGTGACACTACAAAATTAAGAGTTGTTTTCGATGCCTCCGCGAAGACGTCATCCGGGAAGTCCTTTAATGACATCCAATTAATAGGACCAGTGGTCCAAGACGACTTAGTGTCAATTTTATTACGTTTTAGGTGTCATAAATATGTATTCACGGGAGATATACAAAAAATGTACAGGCAAATCGAAATAGACCCATCTCAACGTCATTTACAGGTCATACTCTGGCGGGACGATGAAAGCGAGTCTTTAAAATATTACCAACTCAACACCGTCACCTACGGGATGGCGTGCGCGCCTTACTTAGCAACTAGATGCCTACTACAATTATCTCGTGAGTGTTCCGATCGCGAAATAGCAAATGTTATTGAACACGACATCTATGTGGATGACGTCATAACTGGTGCGGATAACGAGCAACATTTATTCACCATTTACAATAATATTTTACAAATATTAAATGCCGCATGTCTTCCTTTACATAAAATTAGATCTAATTGTTTAAATTTATTTAAAGATAATATTGTTTTAGATAGCTTACAGTTAAATGAGAAGGCAAACGTGTTAGGTTTGAATTGGAAGCCTACTCTAGATACACTTCATTATAGTATAGATATAAATTTAAATACAAATTTTACAAAACGTAATATTATTTCTATGATAAGTAAAATTTTTGACCCGTTAGGTTTATTATGTGCGTGCGTGATAAAGCCTAAAATTATGTTACAGCAGTTGTGGTCTGCTAAATTAGATTGGGACGAACCTGTATCCCCCCAATTTGCTAAGAAATGGTCAAACATAGCACAAAACTTGTCTTTATTGTCATCTATTAATATTCCGCGATATGTATTGTGCAACAATTTTAGTTATATAGAACTGCATTGCTTCGTGGACGCATCGCAAAGCGCGTATGGAGCATGTGTATATTTACGCACCGTCGATGACGTCAATACTGTTAGGGTTGCACTATTATGCGCTAAGGCGCGAGTCGCACCATTGAAAACGCTCACCATCCCTCGCCTCGAGTTATGTGGCGCACTATTGGGGTCGCGTTTAGTGAAAAAGGTCAAGGAATCATTACGGTGCGACATATCTAGGCAATTATTTTGGACGGATTCAATGGTGGTGTTAGGATGGCTCAAATCGCATCCGCAGCAGTTAAAAGCGTTCGTATGTAATCGTATTTTAGAAATTAATGAACTCACTACTAATTGCACATGGAATCATGTTCCCACTGACCTTAACCCCGCCGACTTAGCATCTAGGGGCGTGGATCCTCAGCATTTGAAGGATTCTCACTTGTGGTGGGAAGGGCCACCCTTCTTACGACAAAATGTCGATAAGTGGCCATTGCAGAGCCAGACGACTTTAAATAACTTACCTGAACTAAATTTAAATACAAATGTTTTACATAATAGACCCGATGATTTAAGCAATTTCATTGAATTTACAAATTATTCTAACTTTTTAAAATTAAAGCGCATATACGCATACGTATTAAGATTTATACACAATTGCCGAAACAAAATAAATAGATATTCAAATGAGTTAGACGTCATCGAGTTACATAATTCTGAAAATTTGTTAATAAAAAACTGTCAGGAAGACAGCTTTCGAGAAGAAATCTCGATATTATCGAAGGGTCTAATATTGAATAAAAATTCTAAATTATTATCTCTTAATCCCTTTTTAGATGTCAATAGAATATTAAGAGTCGGAGGCCGTATTCAAAACTCTAATTACAATTATAGTAAGAAACACCCCATCATTTTACATGGCAAACATTATCTTACACAGCTGATTATGAAGCATGAGCATTTTCGCCTATTTCATGCCGGGCCATCATTATTGTTATCATCGATACGCGATACTTACTGGCCAATAGGGGGTAGAAAGTTAGCTCGTTCAATAACAAAAAATTGTGTTACATGTACACGGTTTCAGGGCAAATCATTGCAACCTATTATGGGCACTCTGCCTACGGAACGTGTAGTGCCATCTTTCCCCTTCGATTCCGTCGGAACTGATTTTGCAGGGCCGTTTACAATTCTAAACAGAAAGGGCCGCGGGAGCCGTCAAACAAAATGTTATCTATGTATTTTTATCTGTCTAACTAGCAAAGCTATTCATTTAGAACTAGTCAGTGACTTGAGTTCGGATGCGTTTATTTTATGTTTGCGTAGATTTATATCGAGACGAGGTAAACCTCGCTTGATTTGTTGCGACAATGGCAAAAATTTCGTAGGTGCAAATAATGAGCTAGGCAGAATGTTGCGTTCCAGTGGTCAGTCTGTTTCAAACTTTTCTAGCAGCGAAGGAATTAATTTTAAGTTTATTCCAGCATATTCCCCTCATTTTGGTGGCATATGGGAAGCGGGGGTTAAGTCTGCTAAATATCATTTAAAGCGAATCGCAGGAAATGCTTCCTTAACGTTTGAAGAGTTATCAACGTTGTTCACTCAAATTGAGGCAATTTTAAACTCGCGTCCTCTTTCTCCTTTGTCTTCAGACCCTAACGACCTAAATCCCTTAACTCCGGGTCATTTTCTAATAGGACGACCTCTGACGTCGGTGCCATCTATACCTATCACGACGGCCAATCCAAATAGATATCAGCTGATTGAACAGCTGCGCCAACATTTTTGGGACAGATGGCGCAAGGAGTTCCTATCTGAAATGCAACAGAGGACTAAATGGCGCAGTACACAAGGAACCATCAAGGTTGGTGATATGGTCCTTATAAAGGAAGATTTTGTCCCACCGTTGAAATGGCACTTAGGACGTGTCTCTCACTTATACGTTGGACCGGACGGCGTCAGTCGTGTTGTAGACATTCAATCCAATAAGGGCACCGTGAAGAGGTCATTAAACAAACTAATTGTTCTTCCAATGGAAGAAACTAGGAAATAATTGTAAGATGCCTTCCAAGGGGGGGAGGATGTTCAGGCTTCGCCGAACAGCCCAAAGCGGGGAATTTGGAACGCGGTTTGCGCGGCGAAGAAGCGTCGCGTCAACGGGAAAGGAAGACGAACGACAACGGCGAGAGGCGCGACCTATTTGTTTTATAATTGTATTAAATAGTAATAAAATATTCATATTAAAATTTATGTTTATATTTTTCATGCCTTAACACGAACCTTTTAGTCCGCGAGGGGATTGTTTCGACGGTGAGGCGATGCATTCGATCGCCTGCACGCGTCGACCTCAAGCGATGTGGTGTAGGAGGGATTAAGTCATGGATCTCTGCTGAACATTCACCGTGGCAGTAACGGTAGAACGCTGAGAGGGAGGCTACGTCTCGCCTGAGCTGCAGGGTTTCGAGACCCCTAGTCACCCTCTCATCGCCCACAATCCTCACAGCCCTGCGCTGAAGTGAGTCGAGACCATCGAGCACATACCTCGCGGAGCCATCCCAAAGATGCGAGCAGTACTCCACACACGACCGTATCTGCGCTTTATACAGCAACAGACGCTGCGTCGGTGTGAAGTACCTTCGCACCTTGTTCAGAACTCCGAGTTTACGGGAGGCAGTGCTCGTGATCGCGGCAATATGCCTCGTGTGGCTCACATCAGCGCAGACCTCCATGCCCAAGAGGCGAAGGCTGTCTGTCACCGCCAACGGCGTGTTCAACAGAGTAGGGATAGGGAGGAACGATGACTTTTTCCCCGAGAACGCGCAGGCCTGCGTCTTCCCGGCATTGAACTGGACGAGATTGTTCGCGCCCCAATTGGAGACCCGAAGAAGGGTCTCGTCCAGTTCAGCGACGAGAGACGCACGCATCTGTCCCACTGCATCAGGACCTGCAGAGGGGCGACTGATGTAACGCCCATGCACAGTGCTGTCGTCTGCATAGCAGTGAATGTTGCCCAAGGACAGCATGTCATTGATATGCAGAAGGAATAGAGTTGGCGACAGCACTGACCCCTGCGAGACGCCCGCACTCACCGACATGGGCTCGGAAGCATGCCCGTCTACGATGACGCGAATGCTCCGCCCATGTAGGAAGCCGGCCAACCAGCCGCAGAGGCGATCTGAAAGGCCGTATGCCGGCAACTTGGCTAGCAAGCCTTTGTGCCAGACCCTGTCAAATGCCTTGGAGATATCCAGGCCCACAGCCATGGATTCCCCATGTCGATCCATCGCCTCACCCCAAAGGTGGGTCACGTATCCTAGAAGATCACCAGCGGACCGGTTCGGCCTAAATCCGTATTGGCGGTCATTTATAAGGCTGTGATCTTCCAGGTAGCGGATCATTTGAGCATTAATGATCCGCTCCATGACCTTGCACAGCATTGAGGTGATGGCAATGGGTCGATAGTTGGCAGGGTCTGATCGGTCACCCTTTTTGGGTACCGGTTGCACATTAGCTGCCTTCCACGTCGCCGGCACACGGCCCTGCGAGTAGGACAGTTTAAATAGGCGAGTCAGGACAGGCGACAGCTCAGCCGCACATTTTTTCAGAACAAGCGCTGGAATGCCATCAGGACCAGAAGCCTTTCGGACATCGAGGGACAACCACCCACCACCCAGCAAGTTACAATAAAAATAAAATAGTGCCTGTATAAACTTATTTTTATTGTAGCTCAGCATATGACAACACGCCACCTGACGTTAAGCTAGAGTGCGGCCCATAAACTGAAACAACTGCTACCACAGAGAGTTGCCTCCGCTATACCGGCAAAATTACAATTTTCCAAGATTTAAAATTGTAAGAATAAACAAAACTATTTCGCTCTAAACTCGATTTTAATCTATATCCCAGTGGGAACAAACCAAAGATGGAGTTTTGGAAATAATATCAACCCAAATATGTAAGTCTAATTCAATTCATCATGAGTCCAATCACAGATTTCCACGCATGCCTCCAGCCACTACGTTTCCCGTAATGAGTTTACCGGACAATTAGAAGCCTGTCCGGAATTAAAGGCCATTAATTTGCCAGTGAGCGATGGAGCGCCGCGGGCGTCTGTCTCTCTACTCTCTATGGCCTATTCATTTCTGTTGTTAAGATGATTGACATATTCAATTAGCGACGTGACCGGCGGACCTCCCAGAGGTTTCGCTCCAACCGTCTAGGGCTGTCTTGAGGTTTTGTGGACGAGTTCGCGTGCCTGGAGACGAGCCTGAAGTTTGCGGAATTTAATTTTTCGTCGCTAGCTTAGCTATGAGAAAGGTTTAATATGGTTTTATCAATTTACTACACATTTCTTATAATACAATACTTTCTAAAACCTGAAGTTCGTATAGTTATTTAAAATTAATTCTTATTACTAAACAATATAAAGTTTAAATTACAATTAAGATGGTCTCAATCTAGATGGTACATGCTCGTCTCCTCAAGCCGGCATAGTGGAGGCGACTGCTGCCATGACTGATTCATGGACCGCACTCTAGCTTAACATCAGGCGGAGTGTTGTCACATACCGAGCTACAATAAAAAAAAAATTAATTACTGAAAAGTTGGCATCCTTATCGTCAAACAGCTGTCAAACTAAGTCCATCAATGTTCAAGTGTTATAATTAGTTTATATTTAAAAAGCGGTATTTATAATAGGATATGTAAATAACTACTCGATGGCTGAAGTTAATCAATTCGTAAGATACCATACGGTTACCGGTTGTGGGCCTGATAATTAATTATTTGTGAAAAGGATAGGAGAATGCCCATTCGCCTAAGAAAAATGGACCCACAATTTTTTTTCTCCAGTTTCTGCAATCTGCTACCTTATTATCAATCAGTTTTAATTTTTTCACCCGGGTAATTGAATAATTAGATGTTTTCTGATGCAATTTTTGAGGTTATTATTATTTCAAATGCTTTAATAATTGAAAATATCTGTTTTTTATGTAATTAAACATTGTCTGTTGATTGGTAAATAATGTGTTGATATAATTAAAATTATTTATAAAAAAATATATTATTAGTTAAGAATATTGTTTTTTTTACCAAACTATTAGGTATGAAGTGGGCCCAAAAATGGGCATTCTCCTTTAATAATTTATATAATATTTTGAATTTTTTATCCAATTACATATAATGGTATATTAATATCACGTTTCTTATTTAGATTATTAGGTTAGCGCTAGGATACACGGAACTATTTATTTATTTAGAAAAACCAGAATATCTTATTTAAGAGTGGCCGTGGTCTAGCGGTAAGATGCGTGAACTCACGATCGATGAGACCTGTGTTCGAATCTCGCTAATTTTGACCGGTACCAATGTAACTTTGTTACATGTACTTTGGTCGCTCAGTGCCTATAGGCACTATTAAAGAGTAGTAGGCAGACTGATGATAGTTATTTGTCCAGTCTGACGTCCTGGGGTAGTACCACCACTTTCGAATGTAGCACCGGTGAAGTGACCTTATCGCGTTTCGGGAATAGTTTGAGTAGCTAGTAGTAGCCAGGTATAACGAGAGGAGCGTGCACTGTCAATCTGGAAGGTACATGATTTAAATCAGATTCACCCTATCGTTAGGTAAGTGGTCTTCTTATGGCCGGTTTCTCAAGCTTCTCAAGTCCGAGAAGCGGGACATTTAATTTTGATTTAAAAATCGGGACGTCTAGCAACGCTGACATCCGGCATGGTGAAGGTGGCTGCTGCCTGCAGACATTTTTTATGTGGTAGCAGTTGTTTCCGCACACGAATCCATCCCTCTATACTATAAACAATTATGGAAGATGAAATTATTTATTTTATTTGGAATTTATATATCATGATTTTGTTATAAAAATAATTAGATTTTTAGTAATTTTAGCTGCTATAACTCAAAGAGCTCAAGTTCCTTTTAGATCTTGATTGCCTGCTGCAATAGCAGCTCCTACACCTGTTTCTGCTTTAGTTCATTCTTCTACTTTAGTAACAGCTGAGGTATAGTATTTCGGGACAACCTGTATACGTTGTTATAAAAATATAATTATCCGTAGACATCTCAATTACAAGATTTTTATATTATGAAGCAAGTGTTAAAAAAAATCGACCAATCACGTCACTTGCAATCATTTTATTTGTAACTGCAGTGATTGTCACAGGTAACAAAGGGTACCACGCGGAGGCCAATCTTCATAATAAAGTTATTCAGTAAATTGTGATTCGTTTTCGTGTCCTTTTTTATACGTTCATTTCAATTATTGATCATAATAACTCGAAATAAAATTGCCCTCACAAATGCACAGATCAAAGATTAGCCAGATGGTCAACTATTTTCATTCCACAATAAATCTATACTATTTTACTTACTTAATTAATTTAAGGTGAAAGCCAACACCTGAGCGTCCATAGATTTTGTTTTACCACATTATTCGAAGCATAGCAGATTTATGTTGAAATTAAGTGATTTGATAACTTTTTCAGCACTAATTATTATCGCAAATCTCGCAAATCACTATAATAAACTTTTCATTTTTTACATATTTTAAACATTTTATATTGGTTATATTTCACAAGCATTTTATATATTCTGTGCCGTAGCTATTTGTTTATTATTGTGATTTGCGCAAATAATTAGTGCTGAGAAAGTTATCAAATTACTTAATTTCAACATAAATCTGCTATGTTTCAAACAATGTGGTAAAACAAAATATATGGACGCTCAGGTGTTGGCTTTCACCTTAATATAATAATAACCTTAAATATTGCATCAGAAAGAATCTAATTACTCAATAACATGGGTAAAAAAATAAAAATGATTGACAATAAGGAATGTAGATTTATTTTCCTACAAAATTAACCAAAGATCATCGACAAACTCAGTGAAAAAAATTGTGTGCCCATTTCTTTTAGGCGAAAATCAATCTGTTGAACTACCTCATCTATGACGATATAGAGACGTCACCGGGAGGCGCAGGCGCACACAGCAGGGGCAGATTGCACGCGCATGACACAGCGGCCTCACAAAGGAAAACTACTACTAAAGCCTTTATAAAAAAATAAATAAAATAAAAATATAATTTATTATAAAAGTAAAATAATAAAAGTTGCAAGGGCCCCTGTACTAGGTTCAAAGAACCTGTGTTACTGGGTACCCCGGTTACAAATCTTTTGTACAAAAATTTTTACTTATATATATGTATAAACTGTTATATAAACAACATACGAAAAACACACCAAAACATAACACACCAAATCAGTTATCATTATTATTAATTATTAATTAGATATCTATTTCAATGACACAATTTCATTTGCCTTCAAAAGATGAAACCTTATCAATAGAACAAGATTTATTTCAGTAGAAGTTTATATTAAATCTATTCATGTTGTGACAAAGCAATTTTATTATAACTGTAATAATAATAAGTATAAGCAGTAGCAAATAATTGTATGTAATTTTACTAAATTGTATTTAATAATTATTAAAATTAAACCGAAATAAAATTCAGCACACTGATAGCCTGCGGTAAGAATCGAATCCGCGTCTCCTGTTTTGTGTACACTGCCTTTTGTCTTCCAACTGCTGGGTTGAGACTGATTTAATAATTTTAAATGTTGCAAAAATTACAATAAAAAATGTGTATTTAACACGTTTTTATACGTGTCTTGTGAGAAAATTTCCTAAACTAAATAATTTGCATTACAAACGAGAGCAGTGTGCACTGTCAATCTGGATGGTGCACATTCGTCTCCTCAAGCCGGCACAGCGGAGGCGACTGCTGGGAGACAATAAAAAAATCTTTTACATGATCGAGACTAGTTTCTCATTAACTAAGATAATTAAAATAAACTCTATAATATAATAATATTTAAAATTTAACTAGGTATTTCGTTATTTTTCGTTATAAGAATTCTTTGTCGCACCGTTAATTAAAATAACAAAACTAAATTTGAAGCAAACCCAATTAGCAATAAGCGAAATTACTTATTAAAAAATTAAACAAGCCAAAATGTAATTATGTAAAGGTAAAAAAAAGGCTTCCGCGTAAAGACGAGACGTTTAAAGCGAGTTAAGGTTGTCGTGTAATAATCTCATTGAAATGTTGATTAAAGCGAAGTACACGACGCGACGCCTCATTTTATTCACCTTATTAATAGGGCTTATGATTGCACCCGCTATTAAAAGTTATCACAACACCCCGGACGGGTTACGAGAGATGAAAGTCTTCAGTCAACTTGTATGAACAAAGATTAATAACTTAACTATGCGCAGAATAGACAATAATCCAAAAAACTTTCCATGTTGAATAGATAATAGAGTTTTACGGTAAGTAGAATCTAGAAAATATTTCTAATTATAATATAATTGTTCTCTCTGCTAGTCGTCTTGATGAATAGCTGTCTCCGGGAAAATCTGATCTACCAGATTTTTAACTTTGCTAGTTTAAGCTTCCATTTTTATATCTAGTGGTCCGGCATTCAGCCTATTACTAAAGTGTGGTACTACTTTCTACTACAAAGGATATTCTCATAAGCACTTTTGTACCTATAACTTTTTCTATAACAAAGAAAAGAGAATTCTAAAATATGGTTATAAAACCTTAATAAATATAAATGGAGAACAATTTTAAAGTATCCCATGAATAAAATGTCCGTTCTCAGTTAATTAAAAGTGGATAATCTTTGTTAGGGCGACTGGTAGGTGAGTGATTGAATGCGAGCGCAAATTATAGGCTGTGTGGATACCTTATTACTGCCCTCGCACTGTTAAGGCAATTTATCTGACATTTAAATAATTCCACAGCTCGCGAAACAGCGAACGAGACCATGGTAATGAAGGTTTACTTAATACATGTTCCATTATACGAAAGTTTGATGCCGGCGGATAAATTTTGTCACGTGCTTATTCATTTTATCATTACATGGACCTTTTAAGTCGATGACAATATCCTTCCATTACACTTCATTGTAATCATATAAATTATGCTAATGGATTAAATTTTATTTATAATCGGGTAGCTAAAATTGTTCTTGGACACCTATTTATATATTTTTTAGCTTTATTCATAATTTTTATAAAAGTTACTCTCTGAGAGACGGATATCATAGAGATGTCTCACTCGTCTATTACCAACTAATCTTTGACAGAAGCCACCATCATCCTAACAGCATTAGCTGCAAAATGAACTTGGCCTTAATATAATAGTGGCAGTTACAAGTTATGAAACGTAATTACTAGGAGCACAACAAAATCCGGTAGTTAATTATCCTAAATTGTATAATGATAGGTGCGGCAGTTCGCGACGCGTAATTGCGGCATGCCTCGAGGGCCTGACCCTCTCCCCCTGCACCCCAAGACATGGCTTCTACACCGACACTTTGACGAAATACTTCTGCATGCAAATAACTGTTTTAAATAAACCGTAATTTTTATTTAATTAAGTTATACTTAAGGGAAATAATTTTAAGTCATTTGTACATTTTTGGCCATCACAAATAAGGCAACTTACAAGCGACTTTTTAATAAACAAATTCTTTACAGAAAAGTATTTATGCTTTGAACATTATTATCAGACTAATTGGCGTCCCACTGCTGGGTGAAGGTCTCCATATGGTTTTCTTTATAGCTCATCCACTCTTCCTTCCAATTAGTCCCCCCAATCTCTACTTTTACGGGTACTGGTCACGTTTTGAGTTTGAAAAGAACACTACAGAACGTACTTGCCCTAAAGAACACTTACTCAATATCAGACCTTTATATTTTATACTACGACAGGCGTAAGCAGCACATTTTTTTTATATTTACATTTTTAAGGGCGACCAGTGGTGGGAATCATTGAACCATGTTTAATAGTGATTGATTAATTTTTTGGTAAATGATCCTTTAGCCACATCGTACACAATAAAGTGAAGAAAAAAAGTTAAAATTAAACCACAATTAAAATTAAATTAAAATCTAAATCTAAATCAAAGTTAAATTAGAATCAAAAACAAGTCAAAATTAAAAACAAAGACAAAATTTAATTAAAATGAAAATTAAACTCTAAAACAAAATTAAAATTAAAATCAAAATTAAAATAAAATTAAAGTCAAAGTTAAATCGCATGTGATTAGTTTCATCAAATCTTGAAAACTGAAGATCAAGCGTGCAAATTTAATATTTAACGAAAACATCAACTTCGATCAAAGAGCTTCGTTCAGTTTTAGCTGTACGTTGATTTATGAATAAGTCAGTCAATCAGGACTTCTTCTTTCATATACAGATTGTTGTAGTACACCAATAGATGCACCTATGTTGAAGCGCGCGGTCGCCCGAGGCAAAACGCGCAGGTTGAGTTACGACGTGCGAACGCCACAATTACTCGAAGAGTCATTTTGATTACGGCCGGTTAACGTTGATTACCACGTTAGTCTGATCAGCCACGGGTAACGAAGACGACCGGTTCAAATTGCAACGTATTTTTAATATGATATACAGTGTAAACTCTATATAGCGACACTGAAGGGACTGCGCATTTTATAGCGTTATAGAGAGCTATCGTTAAATGGACAGAAGAAAAATCAATACTATTTTACTAATATAATATTATTTACCAATAAAGTATACATATATAACAACCTAACGACAGAATCTTCGATCCGTATGATGCCGACAGACAAGGTAAATACGGGTTAGACAACAAAGCAAAAGAACGTACACAACTGCAGTTCTTATTAATTTTGGCAACTAGAAAGTACTGTTTATTGTTTAATAAGGACATATTGTGGTCGTTATTCAGAGTTAGTGTGATGCTACATAGAGCGTATCATTGTATGGACAACAATGTAAACCAACCATAGTCAGGCAATTTCGACGTTTTAAGGAGTTTGTCGTTAAATCGAATTTACACTGTAATTATAACGATATTTAAAAAGTAGGTATTCAAATATGATTTTACTGTATCAAAGCAATCGCTACATCAACTTTAATATTTATTACGAAAATTGAATAGAAAAAATCAGCTGGTGGGGTGGGAATCGAACCCACGTCCTCAGCCTAGATTCCCACCTTGAGGCTTAACTCGTGCCATTAATATTAAATTCGTATTATTACGTATTATTTTTATTATGAGAGGAAAAAAAGTAAAAATTAAAAAAAATAAAGTAAAATAAATTTATTTATTAACATTTTTGGAAATCCGGTTAACTAAACCATTCAGTATTAAACAACTTAAACCAAAATCTTAAAACTAGTATTTAATATAAAACTTCACTCACTTAGACGCACAAGTTTAGGAAAATACTATATTATCTTAAACTAATTAAAATGTGGTCCATAAGCAGAGATTTCATTTTTTAATGTACCTCGGCATATGACAACACTCCGCCTGATGTTAAGCTAGAGTGCGGTCCATGAACGAAAAACAACTGCTACTACAGAGAAATTGATACAGGCAGCAGTTGCCTCTGCTATGCTGGCATTAGGAGACGTATGTGCACTATCCAGATTGACAGTGCACACTCCTATATCATCTGATTAGTTTCACTTCACTCTTTTAACTATATGTGGCATAATTCATACAACAGCCGTGGTCTAGTGGTAAGAAGTGTGAACTCACAATCAATGAGACTCATATTCAAACCGCCAATTGCAACCGATAAAATGACCGTCGCATTTCAGGATCAATTTGGAAGTAGACGGGTATAACGAGAGGAGCGTGCACTGTCAACCCAATGGTGCACTTAAGCTGGCATAGTGGTGTTGACTGCTGTCTGCAAAAATTTATTTGTTTTTACCAATGTTCTTATTTATTACCCATATTCTAACATAACATTAGGCGGAGTGTTGTCATATGCCGAGCTACAATAAAAAACACAAGGCACTTGGTAGCCGGTTAGCCAGTAGTGGGTGATCGGGCGTCTAGTAGTGAGTCCAGCGTCTATCTAGCAAACAGACAGTCGGTAAAGAGCAACTGCACATCATCTACTTAGCTACTGGCTATCGGAGTGTATGAAAAGGCTTTGCACTTACAGTAGCAGTTTGCAGTAGCTCCGCATATGAAAACTCCACCTGATGTAAATCTAGTGCGGTCCATGGAAACAACTGCTACTACAAAAAAATATCTACAGGCAGCACATTGACAGTGCACACTCTTTGTTATACCTGGCTACTTTCAAACTGTTCCCGAAATGCGATAAGGTCGCTTCATGGGTGTTACATTTCGGCTGGACTAATAACCATCATCAGTCCGCCTACCACTCTTTAATAGTGCCTATAGGCACTAAGCGACCAAAGTAGATATAACATAGTTACATTGGTAGCGGTCGGAAATTAGCGAGGTTCGAACACGGGTCTCATAGATCGTGAGTTCACACGTCTTACTTGGAAGTGGTGTAGCTTTTCTCGAGTTACTTTCATAAACTTGTCTTTTTTCAAGTGTTAATAATTATAATTAATAAATGTGAATTACAAATTTTTTAAATTTAAATTTAGTAAAATTTCCACCACTTCGCTCATGTAAAACCTTAACATATTCTATCTAATCATATACATTTTTATCAACATATTTATTTATAATAGTCATAAATTGACGAAACATGTCCTGCCATTGAGCTTGTTGTCGCAACTCAATATCTTTTAGTCTAAGCCTTTCTGACTCTAACCGAAGCCTCTCTGTCTCCAGCCTAATCCTTTCTTTCTCACAATCGTTAAGCTTTCTTATAATAACCCTATGAAGAGTCTGTGTGGTGTCCGCAGAATTATTATAATTTTCTAATTGATTGATAGATTCCTTTAATAGATTGGAAGATTCTTCTAATGGAATGGCAGACTCTTCTAGGGGATTAGCAGATTCATCTAATGGATTGGTCGACTCTTCCTCTCCCGATGTATTTACTGAAGGTGATCTTTTTCTGACATGCGAGTTGTCTAGAGCTTTTACACGGTTTGAGCATATAAACTTTATAGTGCGTTTTTCTATTGGGCTAAATTTAAGTTTTGTAAATGGCCCTCGACTGTTCATACGCATAGCCTTTCTTTTGGTATTATTCTTAAAATCACTCCATACCTATGCAAACACATTGATTTAACATACAAAACACTCGAAATGTATTCATTATTTATATGGCAACATACCTTTCTCCATTTATTCGTAGTTTTTCGTGCTCCATTCTGAGAGTTCAACAAAGCCGCTAGCTGATCCCATTTTCTAGCATTCAATAGTCTGCCAGTGAGATTTTCCGTGGGATTGCTGATATCCCCATGTCTAAAATGCGATTATAATAAATAATTAAATGCAATAACATGTAGATAATACAACAAACTTTACGAAACGACGCACTTACTTCTCCATGAAGTTAAGCATGACATCAAACTGATCTGAGCTAGTACATTTTTTTTCGTAATTTTGCATTTTTACAATTAATTGCAAATGAATAAAACCAAATAAAACACACAAATAACCAAATAAAAACACTAAAAGCCGGAGCAGGAGCCAGAGACAATAATAAAGGAGGCGCCACAAGCCATAAACTCAAAGCTATAGGTAGTGATGCGAATGCAAATGATCCATTCGAATGATAATTCGGAATAGGTAATATTCGATTATCATTGTAAACATTTCGATAATGCGTAGGTATGTTATTCCTTTCGGGTTTTCAAGTACGAAGTTACATATACGCCGCGCCGCTTTATCAATTGCGGTGGTCAAAATAACATCGTCTGATTGATGGAGCGTTCTCGCTGAATGACTTTGTTCATTTTAAATAATCTATTAGTATTGATTACATTTTTAATAATTTATTTAATGAATTAATACTTTGTGAATATATAAATTGTAGGCAAACAATTAAAAAGAAGAGAACCTGTGTTTCCATTTTCCCTCCAAAACTCCGTAGAAAGTTTCAGTAAACATTCCACCACTTTACTGAAACAATTTTTGACCTGTGGGGCTATTCCGTGGGGCTATTCCGGACGCGAGCTCACCGTGAATCACGGCGCCTCTCTGGTTTCCTTCCGGCGCTATTTGCAATGTGATTGGACGAGACACGATGGGCGTTACCTTTCGTTTCCGGTTCGAAGGCTAGCATTCGAGTATCCGTTTTTGACCGACAAACGAATGAATCTTTCTAAGAAAATGTTTACTCCCGGTATTCCGGACACGAGTTTTGACAGTTCAAGTGAGTAACTCGAAAGCCAGCCTTCGAGTTGCGTGTCACGGAGAAAAAGTAGGTGAGACGGCCAGTGAGTTCGAGCGGAAGTGTAGAAAAAAATCGAAATTGTGCCTTTAGTAATTAATTTTGTGTAATATCTTAGATATGTATATTAAACTTCACCTTCTTTGAGTTATAGTTTGTAATTTGATTGATTAAATAATGCGAAGAAGAGAAGCGATTATTATCTAGCGTCAAGTGTGTTTCCCAGGACGAAATGAGGCTAAAGTAGGTGGTTATTTCTTGAAATGCTTATTCTTTTATTAAACGAGGAAGCAATTTGTGATCATTTTATATTTTTAGTGAAATTATACATAAAAGCGTCCATGAAGTGAAAGTGGAAGTCAATGGAGGTAACCGAAATGGAATTTCAGAAACGTTACCGTCTCAACAGAGAGGCTTTTTAACTATCTGTGCAGCCAACTAAAGGACAAAACTGCTTTGATATCAAGCAAGCGGATGAGCTTTGAACCTAAAGTGAGGATAAGAATAATTTGTTGCTAGCACTGTAACATACTTTAATTAATAATCATGTACAATTGTTACAGGTTTTGTGTACATTATCATTGTATGTCACAGGCTCATACCAACATTTAGCACAGCTTACAGTGAGCAAATACATACAGGAACTGACTGATGCAAAAATAACATTCCACGATACTTTCATCAAACCAGCTGAGAGACATGTTATTAAACATAAGTATGTATACAGATACAGAGGCCTGAGTATGAGTACATTTTTTATTTTATTGTAGTTTGACAACATTGCTTGATGTAAAGCTAGAGTGCGGTCCATGAGTAGAAACAACTGCTACTATAGAGAAATCTCTATGGGTAGCGGTTGCCTCTGCTATGCCGGCCTGAGGAGAAGAGTATGTACCATCTAGAGTGACAGTGCGCACTCCTCTCGCTATACCTGGCTACTTTCAAACTGCTCCTGAAATGTGACAAGGTCACTTCACGGGTGTTACAAAGTGGTGATACTATCCCAGGGTGGCAGACTAAGCTAACAATCATCAGTCTGCCTACCACTACTTAATAGTGCCTATAGGCTTAGTGACCAAAGTACATATAATAAAGTTACATTGGTACCAGTCAGAATTTGAATTATTAAATTTTAAAAGAAATTATGCTGTCATAGCGTAAATTGATATTTTCACCAATGGGAAAAAGAAAATACATTTTATTATAACAATTTCGAATAAAATTATATAATTTCTTTTAGATAGAGTACGGGATCCCTGGAGTTGTGTGATGCGTTGAAAGGTCACACTTTAATATTTTCTCACTGAAGAAAAATCTAGAGCCTGGTTTATTCCAGAAAGCATTTCTACTTCTTAAATATCCAAATGTCGCGTTTCGGGAATAGTTTGAAAGTAGCCAGGTAGAATGAGAGGAGTGTGCACTGTCAATCTGGATGGTGCATGCTCGTCTCTTCAAGCCGGCATAGTGGAGGTGACTGCTGCCTGTAGAGATTTATCTGTAATCGCGGTTGTTTCCATTCATGGACCGCACTCTAGCTTTACATCAGGCGGAATGTTGTCACATGCCGAGCTACAATAAAAAAAAAATTTTGGTAATTAATAAGAATCAAATAAAAGCTATTTTTATAATTTCAATTGTTTTATTATTTTTTTTACATATTACAATCACAAAGTTAGGAATATTCTTATTTTCCATTATTTCGTTCTTTGTTTGTGAGGTCGGTGAGTATGCATACATGCACGTATGTCGCTCCACAGTTGAGAGTCTAAAAGCACATTTTCAAATAGTCACCAACTTAATGAGTCGGTGGTGGTAAAGGTGGTGTTTGTGGCGGCGATTGCGCTGGTAGTGATGATGATGGTGTTTGTGAGATTAGTCCTTAACATACTCCGGCATAGCAGAATTGAAGTAATCATGTCCTGTGCAATGGAAAATTACATGTTAAAAAATTAAAAAATATTTTATTAATATTTTTTTCGACATTCTGTTACAATTATGTTTTTATAATTTGACCAACTTTTTTTTTTATAATGAGTATTATAAGGTTGTTATAATAAATAACATTTAATAATTATTAAGTGTATAAGTTTGTTCAGTAACCCAACTTGCTCGTATTGTCAGAGCAAGAAGTAATATTAAAAAGTAATTATATAATAATAAAAATAATAATTACGTATAATAAGAAGTTATTTAGGGACTTTTAACTCAGTTCGGTTACACCAGCCCCATCATACCCTAAACATTAATAAACGTAAAAAAAACTTTAACTTATAGATAACTAACTTATATATATATATATATAATTAACTTATTAATAAAACAAGTTCACAATTCTTATCTAGACACGTACCAGCATGCATATAAAAGAAAGAATTGAATCGTTTCTTCAACTTTGCGCCACCTTAACACATTGTCAAACGCACGCGCCATCAAGGTTTCAAATTCTTCCAATACTTTTAACACCATAGCCCAGCGACCCTGGACTGTGTCACCCTTCTTTGGATATGTCCCCCTTCCTAAAAACAAAACGAACATACATTTCATGCTTCTTAATAACTAATAGTCAATACGATACTTTATACGTATCTATCTACTTACTTTCCGGAAAGCTCACCAAGACTTCAAAATTACTGAGGTTCGCCTCTTTGTTTTAAAACGAGAGAACACTATATTATTGAGATACTATACGCATGAACACAATACTCTCACGAGAAACTAATAAACGATAAACATATGGATTTGACAAGAATCCATTATGAACGTTCAAAACATAGATTAAAAGTATTATGCGTAAAAATTGTCTGAATATATAAATTATACTTTATATCATAAAGCATTTATTTTACAGTGCTTATAAGGTCCAAGCATGTATTTACATTTTTCACACTTTAAGTCGCCATTTTAAGCTAATTCTTATTAGTTTTCGAACGAACTTGATGGAAATTAATCGATTGTCTTGTCTGCGGACATTATTCTGTGGTTGCATCGGTCTTTCGGTCATTTCGTTCCTCACGAGTCGCCGTTAGCTAGTCGTCACGGTGACTCCGCTGTCCGGAATACCGAGCTAACGACTAACGACTATCGACTATCGAGCTGTCACGGCAACTCGAAGGCTGCGTCCGGAATAGCTAACTATTTGGCGTGATGAATGAATGACTCATGATGCACAATATTAAGTTTATGCAAAAATATTTACTTTGACACTGGCAAATTGTTATAATGTCATATAAAACTAAAAATAAAAAAATAAATGTAGAATAAATTATCTCCATTTTTTAAATTGTTTTTAAAAATAAATTTAGTTTTTTTATTAATTTCTCTCTGCATTCTGCATTTTTATGAATATCAAAATAATTAAATTAAAGAGATTGTACTAAAGACAATTTTTTAATAAAAAAGTTTAAGTATATTTCTAAAACATAACTAATAAATAATAACGCTTTTGTGGAAACAATTTCCTATCGGGCAAAAAATTTATACATTTTGATGAATATTTTGCGCGCCACGGATATATCACTGATCATATCTGTGCATAAGTCCTACACAGCCCACAAAGCTGATGTCTTTTGCATCTAATTAATATTCAGAAAATGTTTCTTTAAAATTACCGTAGCAAACAAAATCAATGAAATCAAATAATAATTATTCACTTATCTACATCACTGAGTAATTTAAGATGTTTACGAGTAAGCCTGCAGTTTTGTAATTCGTTACGCACGGTAGCGGTTAAATTAACCAATAATCAATAATTGGTAAGTAATACTGGATACTGAGGACAAAGTGTGTATGAATTTACGTTTACGCTTGCACGGCGTAAAGTGAGTTGTCTCCACCAATTGCTTCATTTGAATTTTTTGAAATGTAAACTCACACTGTGCCTGTATTTTCAAAAAACCGATTTCGATTTTGTTTTAGACACACCCGTGTCGTTTTTGCAAACATGACGCATTTTGCAAACATTAATGCAAATTTTTATTGGTGTCCCGTAAAATAGCACCGTTCCCGTTAGCGTTAACTGAATGAATCTAAACTAAACGTGTCCATTTGCGAGTACGTAAGTAAGTTCATTTAATAAAACTTCAAGCAAGTTTTAACTCTTATTAAGGTACCTATCTTTTTTCATTGTATCTCGGCATATGATAATACTCCGCCCGATGTTAAACTAAAGTGCGGTCCATTATCGGAAACAACTGCTACTATAAATAAATTATATAGGCAGCAGTCGCCTCCATTATGCTAGCTTGAGGAGACGAATGTGCACCATACACTTTGGCTACTTCCAAACAGTTCCCGAAACGCGAAGAGGTCGTCACTTCACGGGTGTTACATTCAAAAGTGGTGGTACTACCAGGACGGCAGACTGGGCTAATAACCATCATCAGTCTGCCTACCACTCTTTAATAGTATCCATAGGCACTAAGGCTTAGTGACTGCGATTAAAGTGTATTATTTTATATTATTATTATTTTATTGGTACCGATTAGAATTTAGCGAGGTTTGAACACGGGTCTTATCGATCATGAGTTCATGCATACTACCGCTAGACCACAGCCGCTCTGGGTGCTGAAAACGAACCGAACTCACCGTGAGTCGCTGTGTGTACATCCTTCCTACAACTTCCTTCGGTACATTACAAAGCGACCTCGAAGGAAGTCAGCTACTCACTGTGAGTCACAGTGAGCTCGGTTCGTAATCGCCATCCTGAAAATTATATTGTTTCTAGTGTTTTTGTTTTGGATTATATTATTTGTAACTCATCGCTAATTTGTTCGCTAAATAAAGTAAAATGATTTTGGCATAGAGATATATGCTAGAGGTGCAAACTTCATACATCTGACATAAAAAGACCGTAGGCCGCTTCAAACGATTTGACAATGTTACCGTCATGAACTAACTGACAGAGAACCTAAACGTGGCTGTGGTCATCTTTTCTCTCGCGTCACATTGGGAGCATTATTGCACATCTAGTTGTATATATCAATGGCTTTTGGTAAAAATATTTTTAAAGAAAACCAAATGATCGCCTTAACAAAATAATAACACAGCTTGCTTTGAACACGAGTAGTTTGCGCACGGCCTCCTTTAATGAAATATTATGTGTTGGATTTTTGCATGCATAAGTGGTGGTGGTAAGAATTAAAGTGAGCCCCGAGCGACTGGCTGATGAGCGTGATGGTTCTCGCCATACAACGTCCGTCACTTCTCTCACTTCACCACATTTCAATGTAGTAAATATATATGCCCCAGGTTACCTACATAAGTACCTATATGTATAAATAGATAAATTATATTAACTAAAATTATTTTTTTACACTACTTTGCAACTCATTTCCGCTAATCAATGTTAGTGAGGATAGGTACACAATCACATCAGCTGTCAATGTTAGACTTCGTCGGAGCGAAGTCGAAGCAACCACACGTCTCCTGACGATACCACGTGAAGTGGCGAAACGCGTCGAGAGGTATTCGCATGTTGGTAAAGGGTCTAACATTGACAGTTGATGTGACTACCCTCATTCACATTGATTAGCGGAAATTAGTTGCAAAGTAGTGTTTAAAAAATAATTTTGGTTATGGATCTTTTCAAGGTAACGCCTAATACTATTAAACAAATTATATTAATTAATTCTAAATGCAATTGATTGTTGTTACTAACTATTATTAACAAATATTTACTGGTAATAAAAAAAATTAAATTAACAAAATACAATATTAAATAATGTATTTTTTTTAAATTAAAGCCATTAAAAAATATGGGAATCAACTTTTCCAAGCGATCACAGACTTTTTTGATGTGTGCTATATTCGGATTTAATTTAGAAAAAAAAAACAATATTACCATTAAAGAACATTTACAACCTATTCCCATCTGATAACTACTTCAATTCCGATCATGTACCAATCACCAGGGTTAACCAACATAGTAGTCATTGACTGGGTGCATACTTAAGTTGCATTATCCAGGTTTGCTCATAAAACCTTATGGCGATGGTTCCATTATCCTTCATATAAGTTAAGGGTCCTTATAAGTAGTGGCAGGAGTTATCGGCTCCTGTGGGCGCATGCTTTATGGCCACTTAGCAAACGGTGTGTTTTACATTCATACTAGAGGTTTTATTCTAGGACCATACGATGTTTGCGTTTGAAATCTCTTTTTTACTTTTCAGTGTCGTATTTTTTACAATTATTAGCATTATTTTAGTTCTAACGTATTTATTATATTTTTACACTGTTTTTATTGAATTTTCCCCAAACCATAAAAGATTTCGCAATTTATATAAAATAGTTGGGGATTTTTTTTTTAAATAATATATTTTAGTTTCCAATACCATGTCAAAATAACAACTATACTTACAGGTCAAAAAATCGCTGAGTAAACGGTACATACCTAGTCATAGCTCAGTAACGGACGTAGAGAAGTCAACCTTATGATTGCCGTGATATATGCGTTGGTGCATGATAGCTTTATCATCACTTTTCACTATGTCCTCATAGGTCGTAGGTGTACAGTGTCACATGTGAATTTATGAACACATTAAGTGAAATTTGAAATAATGTAAACGATTACTTATCCTAATGGACCATGTTAATAATATTATTGCGATAATATCTACAAATAGTTGTCCAATTTGCTTAATATTTATAACATTATTTATAATAATTGTAATATAAAATAAAACTTGAAAAAGTATGTTTTATTATCGTAGACGTAGACTAACATGAGAACAGTAATCGAGGACGGTAAAGGTCATACGCAAACTACATGCCCATCAACTCAGGCGCATCTGGCCCGCGTAATTTAATTAAAAAATTCACAGAAAACGAGCGGAGGCCGCCGCGCAATCTTCCAAATTGCAGCATCAGCCTAATTCCCTTAAATATTATTTTTGCGTTCTTCATCGTATATTTTGAAATTAACCCGGCCCTTGTAATAACTGTTATATTCGTGATTTTGATTAAATTTACCCAAAACTAATACTTAAACGTTATCATGGGAGTCATATTGGTTTGAGAGGGTATCTTTGAACAATTTGTGAACCCATTGTTGTGTAGTTATCGGCTCCTGTCTGGCTTCCTCACTGGTTGATCCACCTTTTCGTTGTTCAATACTAATAGAGCTTCAAATCGTTCAAATTAAACTATTACTGGTTATTTTTTATTTAACAAGGATCCTTTTTATCGAATTTAGACGAAAACAGGTGTAAGTTACCATCCATTATTTATGCAGTTTTTTCAAAATACATTGTGATCTATAAACTTAATAGAAAAATATTTTTAAAAAAACTGTTGTGTCTAAATTAATAAAATATAACCTTGATAAAATCAGCCATTATGTACTGAGAGGAGCATCAGTACAAAAATTTCATTATCTACCTCTAATTACAGCAGTTAGGTTGAATTACGCGGTAAATCTGGTGTTTTTCTTGCTCCCGCTTTGGAAGGTTTGACCTACTATAGCATTATTGTTTGACCCGTTTGTTTGTACATCCTAATTATTATTAAGGTAGCTTTTACTTGACTACATAGTATATTGATAGAATATAATCTAAACTCTGTCCCAAATATTCATTGGGAATATAGGTGTTTTTCACCTATCCTAGCACATAAATTATCTTGGTAAACTACTTTCAAATTACTACCAACTACTCAATGTAACAACTTATTGCTCGAAAAACGTCCGCAAAAAGTGTAATGTTATATATTTTACAAACTATGAAGTATGTTTTTTTATACCGTCTTATACTTACTTGTAATAATCAATAATATTTATACTCGGATATTAATTTTTACGGGTCAAAAACTCTCTAAAAAGTAAGGTCAAACTCAACAGGTCAAGTAGGCATTTTAACCTCCAGTACTTGTCTCACTAATAGTAATTTGAGCGATTATGTCTGGCAACACTTTAATGCCGCATTTGCATAATAAAATTACCTACAGTTTACCTATATGAGTGCGGTATTTTGGTAGGGTTGCTAGCGTATTACCTAATCGTATTGTTTTAACTAAATTTTTTTTTTTTTTTTTGGCACGACATGTGACCTCGACTGGTCTGATGATAAACGCAGTGGAGGTCCATGAGCGTCAATGCTACTAGAGAACCGCTCGCACGGTGGCTCCAGTCGCCACTACTACCTGAGAAGGTGCTTTTTCACGCTCCGCTTGAAGGATCAAAGGTGAAAGGATTGGGAGAATACATGGGAGGGCAAAGCATTCCACTTGTCAATTGTGCGACACAAAAAGGACGCGCCGAACCGTTTTGTTCGGAGACCAATTCGGTCGACATAGTGTGAATGCTTCCCCCTCCCAGTGCGGGTGTTACGGTTGTGGAAGGATGAGATTTATTTATTTATATTTACATTTTAATTTGCATATTTATTTTAATACTCGTACTAACTCAATATACCAAGTTACTAAGATACCCTGGGTATCAAAACAACGATGCCACGAAGAAAATATGTAGGTCTATTATGACATAATATTAAATAAATAAAAAAATATAACATTTAAATATATTTTTTTCGACCATCGAAATTCAACCAGGAATCGCATCCGGAATTTCAGGAATAGATTGACGCGCTAACCATTGCGCCGAGACATTAGAATTTGCCGACAAGTAATAATGACTTCTACATACAAGCTAAGACACTCAACGTTTATTCAAAACTAAATTTACCAAATACCAAATACTATAAGTAGACGCCTAGCTAAATTATGTTTCTTTTAGCTAGCTTTGGGTAGACCTAGGTGTATTTTTTTTTATTGTAGCTCAGCATATGACACCACTCCGCCTGATGTAAAGGTCCATGACCGAAAACAAATGCTACTACAGAGAAAACTCTACGGGCAGCTTCGCTTCCGCTATGCCGGCCTGAGGAAACGAGTATGCACTATCTAGATTGACATTGCACACTTCTCTCGCTACTACTACTTATCTCACTCCCTATCTCTGTTCCCACTGGGGTATGGAACGCCAGCGACTCCTCTCTACATGCCACTTTCGCTTCGACCACATCCATTATTCTCCTAATATATAACAAGTTATTTTTTACCCAAAAACATGTGGATAGTCCTAAGTTAGCCCGGGTAAAAAAGTTTACTAATTCTTCTAGCATCATCTGCAACCAAGGAATATATGAGTACCTACAATGTTTGTATTGGGAAAACTTAGTAAAATATAGACGAAGCAATTATAATTAATTTATTTGACACTTCGCATAGGTACTTATTAATTATTAGCAATAAAATTTAAAAGCAATTGCGATATTTAATACCATTAAGGAAATGACAAGTAAAAAGAACAATGTTGCAAAATGTCTGCTTTTAAACACTTAACACGCCCCTAGACGATGCGTGTGCGCATTGACACCACATAATAATTCATTTTTAACGAGCGGCTTACAATTAGCAGACGTTTCTTACTCGCAATTACATTTTACAATATAAAATTGATGCCTTCAACGGTTTCATTTGCAACGTAAACGTGGCGGACGTTGTATTTGCAATTAATTACTACTAAATAAACAGGAACATTAAAAAGATAAATATGAACGCTTTTAAATGCGTTAGTTAAAGTTATTTTAATGCTGTTTAAGTGATATAATTGGTTGATGCAAGTAGAGGTGATTTTTCGAAATAAGTTTATAATTAAGGAAAGCTGTAATCACAGATTTTTCAGTCTCAAAGGGAGGCAGGTCACAAATTTATACATATAACGAGAGGAGTGTGCACCGTCAATCCAAATTACATTCGTCTCCTCAAGCCGACATAGCGGAGGCTACTCTCCATAAACGGACTACCGAACTCAAAATATTCTTTCAAATCTGACTGGCGACGCTAGATCAAACTCGCCCTCAGGTGAGAGACCAAACCAGGACGTTCAGTGACCTCAACTCTGCAATGCTTTTAACGTGAACTCACGATCGATGAGACCCGTGTTTGCACCTCGCATATCGGACCGGTACCAATGTAACTTGGTTATATGTACTTTGATCGCTCAGTGCCCATAGGCACTATTAAAGAGTGGTAGACAGACTGATGATCGTTATTTGAACAGTCTGCCGTCCTGGGGTAGTACCACCACTTTCGAATGTAACACCCGTGAAGTTACCTTGTCGCGTTTCGGGAATAATTTGAAAATAGCCAGGTATAACGAGAGGAGTGTGCACTGTCAATCTAGATGGTGCATGATCGTCTCCTCGAGCCGGCATAGTGGAGGCGACTGCTGTCCGCAGTAGTAGCAGTTGTTTCCATTCATGGACCGCACTCTAGCTTTACATCAGGCGGAGTGTTGTCACATGCCGAGCTACTATAAAAAAAAACCAAAGTACCTTAGTCCAAAGCGTGCCTTCTTATACCCTTATGAGCTGTACAGATCAAGCTCTAGATGTAAAACAAAACAGTTATTTTTCCACATCAGTTTTTCTTTTCAAATTGTAAGGAACCATAACTACAAAGAAACAAAATACTCTCTAGCGAATAAAGCAGGGTATAAGTAGGTATCTAACCACAAAATTATTTACAGAAATTTGTCAATTTTTATAAAATTGCGTGTCCCCAAGGGAAACAACTCATTTCCGTTCTAAGATGACTTTATTAAGATCATTTCTTCATATTAGGATGTAGTTTTTATTAACGTGATTCTATTTGTAATATCACTCACGCGATGTCTTAATTTACTTACGTTTTATAACAAAATAACTGACTCGATGCCGACAGTGGAAAGCAAAACTAATTACAAGTAGGATGTTTCTTTTTTTTAGATAAATTAGGATTTTTATAGGAGTATTATAATCCAAGACAGGTACAATTTAATTAAAAAACATTTGACTATACAAATTACTGGATACCTAGGCACTAATATATGTACCTAAGTAGTATCATTTTCAGCATGTGATTACAGTCCCTAAGTGACGGTGAGGTTTCTGAGCCCCGATCTCGGTGGAGACACCTGCTACCACAGAGAAATGTATATAGGCAACGGACGCCTTCACTATGCCGATTTAAACGTCCACATTGACAGTGCACATTCTTCTCATTATACTCGAAGACACGACTCGTCAGACTGAGTTTAATAATCAATATCAGACTGCCTGAAGAATGGTTCTTCAAAAGGTAAATAAAATTACTAATATTGGATTTTTAAAAAGTCGATCATTTAAAACAATATTTGGTCACCCTATATCAGTCAGGTAGCTATAACATTTTGTTAATATTTTGGGACAATGATTACAGCAATTATTGACAATAGCGAGCGCACGGGCGGCCATATTACTCGGTGGCCGGATGAAGTAATTTGTGGTAATCCAAAAATACAATCCTACTGCAATTCTACAATTATTTTACAGTTATTGCACTAATTTGTGCGCCATTTTTAGCGACATTAACAATTTATTACTTAAATCTTGGAAGCGGTGGACATGGTTCAATTTCTAATCCAATATTTGTACAGTACATAAAAACGGAAAACCAGAGAGCAAGACTAGTATTTTCGGAAACACAATTTCTTATTGGCTATAACACTAATAGAAATCTGAGCACGTTTTATACGAAGACATCCTCACAGTTGTGATCCCTGATTTAGTAACCGGAAACATTCCACTGCATTTGAAAATTGGGCCCCAGACTTTTTTCATGATCTTTATTCTTAACATCTGTCTACCTTATTTTAATGCATATACCCAACACAATATGTAAGTTAACAAATAAACCAGGAAGAAATAAATTGAAACAATTCAGTGCACATAAGTACATATATTTATTGAGAAACATTCAAAACAATCAATTAGTCTGCTTCTGATCTTTTTGAAGTGCCTGTGTAAGATACAATTTAGCCAAACTTTGCGAACAGAACTGCGATATATGCTGGCTGTAAGTGTTAATTTGTCCAGCCACAATCATAGGGTTGAGCCTCGGAGGAACGGAGAGAGGTTTGAAAAGTTTATTGACATCTTCCTCTGGTAACGGGGGCTCATCTTTGGCAGCCCTAGCGGCGTTTTCTTGCGCTCTCTTAAGGAACCAACGATGTTTATCTTGTTGTTGACGGACAACTAATTGTTGATAGCGGTTGAATTTAATCGCTTCTTGGTTCAATTCGTCAACGCGCTCCATCAGGCTGCGTAGTTGAGCTGTAAATAAAGAATTTTAATTAATTAGTATTTTAATGCCTATACCAGACCAAACTAATGCTTAGACCAGTGATTCTCAACCACTGTGCCGCGGCACTTTTGTGTGCCGCAAAATTCTAAAAGTGTGCCGCCAAATTTTAGATAATATAATTATGTTAATATTATTAAATAATATGATTTAAAGAGAAAAAAATTGCATTACAAGTATTCTTATTATTAACTTGTAATTAATCCCTTAATAAACGTACTGTTATTTTTGTAGTACATTTTATTTTATTTAGCATATATAAAATTATTACCATAAAGTATTTTACGCAGTGTGTTATAGGTAAGTAAATAATTTTTAAACTTATCTTTTTCTTTGTGTGCCGCCAAATTTTTAAATCGTGAAAAGTGTGCCGCATTAAAAAAAAGGTTGAGAACCACTGGCTTAGACCATAATGACTAAGCAAACAAAGTTACAACGGTACAAGATTTGACAGTTTATATAAACCTATATGAGTATATGGCCAGGTGATAACTAAATGTAACATCAAAAGAGAAGGTTAGCAAGAGTGTGGTACAAGGGCATAGACAACTGCAGCAACCGTGAAATATCTGAAGGCAGCCTTTATTACATATATTAAATTCATCTCGTTATACATGGCGACTTCCGAAGTACCACCAATTTTTGTACTTCAAAACTCTTCTCTTTTTATACAATTTAATGAAACTAAAGTTAACCATACTCATAATATTGTAACAGACTGTACATTGCAATAAAATACAGTCATATTATACTCACTTTCAAGAACGGAAGCCGTCCCCAAATCCAAGAACTTAGAGCCCTCATCCTCTGGTATCATGTCAGCTAACTCGGACATCATTATGTTAGTCAATGGTGAGTTACGAATGACAATCGGCACCTCAACGAATAGGCTCTCATAGCCAATCTTCAAGTTACGTAATGCATCTGGAGTGAAATCACCCTCTTTGTACATAGCGATAGCCTAGAAAGAAATAATTAATTAAGAATTTAACAAACCTCACTCTGCTTGATGTTCAAGTTCAAGTGTGAAAAAAGAATGGTGTGGCTACCTCTATTTAATAGTTTTGTTTTATAAAGTAATATGTCAAAAATATGACAAGCTTCGATCTTTTGTTTTTTTATGCAGTATAAAATATATTTTTACTCAAGCAACAACAGTTTTATTTTATTTAACTTGAGTGTCTTCTAACACTCCAAAATGGTATAAAACATAAAGGTATAGATCACAGAGAATATGCACTCCAAAACCGCTGATTATCCCTTTCTAAAGTGTACATTATTTACTGCTGGGTACTGTATTGGAGAAATTAAATACAGTAACACCCGTGCGCGGTTTCGGTTTTACGCGAATTTCAAATTAAACGTTAAAATGGCTCTTTCAAAGATTTATTCAGGTTTGGACATATTGCAGAGGATAGTCAGTAATGATGACCGTGTTTTAACCGTGTGTCAATCAGTAAAAAACAGTGTTGCGTGTTATGAAAATATTTTACAAGACCATAAACGAAACGCAAACGCATTTTGTGCTTTTGGTTATGCTTAAAGGGTCACGTTTATACGCGAATTTCACTTAAAGCGAGTTTTTGCGGAACGTATCCCTCGTGTAAAGCAAGGAATTACTGTATACTTAAAGCAAATCACATAGTGCCCATGTCTCGTTGCAGCCTTCTGTGCAGAGGTCGCATGGAGGCAGAAAAAATATTGTTAGCATCTTTTAAATAGTATAAACAAACCTGTGGTGTAAGCCGATACGCCTTCAGAGTAAGGAAACCTCTCGCAGACTTCTTGGTATCATAAATGACAACCACACTCTCCTCTATTGAAGTCTGATAGTGATACTGTGACTCCAACAACGGCAGACTCAGGAAATTCCCAACATCTGAGCTTTGATACCTGAAAATTAATATTTTCGTATATGTCGCATAGGAGGTGATTTGTGTCTGCAAGCGCCATCTAGTGGTACTCAACGTAGTCTACAAGAAGAGGAAGCTATTGTCGACGTATCGCGTGGGTTGCTGTCACCATGAAAGCCGCGATGACTAGAACTGAGAGGGAAGACCGGACAGCGCTCAGTCTGGGACGAACACTCTATGCATGAGGATGTGTCGACTTGTGTCTGACCGTCGTGCACTACCTGCCTGAATATACGAGATCTATCTAACGCCGTTTTTGCTATTCAATCCAACTACCCATGACACGCCCACAACCGTTTTGACGTTGATGTAAGGACAGTGACAGACCTGTGCCTCTCTCCTGCTCCGACATATACATAATACATATGTGGCGACCTCTATTTAATAGTTTTTGTTTTATGAAGTAATATGTCAAAAATATGACAAGCTTCGATCTTTTGTTTTTTTATGCAGTATAAAATATATTTTTACTCAAGCAACAACATGTTTTATTTTATGTAGTTGGAGTGTCTCCTATCACTCCAAACATATAATATACTATAACGGCCATGGTTTAGCAATAGAAGACAGACCTTACGATCAATGAGACCCATGTTCAAAACTGACTAAATTCTGACTGGTACCAGTTACATTCGTACTTTGTACCCATGTTATTATTTATAATAAATATGTATAACACTTTGGTTATTCAGTGCTAATGATACAAGAACTAGCTTAGTGCAAGCATTTAAAAAATTTAAAACATTAATCAATAGACTTTTTATATTAAAAATTGGTTTACAATCAAATTCATAATTAGTTAAAAATTAAGATGCTCAGTTGCTCACCAGCCAACATGGAAATGATCGACATTTACACGTCTCAGTCTCCTCATCATATCCAGCTGATATTCCTCCTCGTCCATTGTATCATCATGTTTGGGGAACGGGAAACAATTGGTGATCTCTAAACGATTCTCAACAACCAAACCGAGCAGAGCACCCTGCGCCACCTCCATATTGCTGCATGATTCTTCATGGCAATGTTTTACTATTTTCATTACTGCCTGTAATTGTTATAAATATTACAATATAATGAAGTCCCAACACTTGATACCTTTTAGATTAGACTTGATAGATTTTTTAAAAAGAAATTTATAATGCCAAAAATTAACAAAAAAAAAACATAATAGGTATGATTATCTTTACAGGGAACCAAACCTGAGATCTACATTGCCACAACTGCATGCCCAACAGACTAGGATGCTAACCACTACACCACAGAAGTCTTTAATTACATTATAAACACACTGTATATGGACATGTACATTTTTAAATACACAATTATATTCAATCATCATCAGGCCCTGATAGTATGGCAGCCAGCCATTTACTATAAATTTATTTGCAAAATAGGGTAATATACAAAAAATGCATCAGATAATCAGTGTATATGTGTAATAATGAAATCAAGAATAAGTATGTTTATTGTGAAGTTTAGTAGTGTTATGCTTTGTTCAAATAAAAAATATAAATAGTGTAATGATATCATTATTTACGCGAATTCTATCTACATCATATCGTCTAGAGGTCATGGCACTGTGACTATACTAAAAAAGAGATATATTATTTTGGCTGTGGTGAGTCATCAGAAAGCTAATATGACAAATCTCCAATTTGATACAACTTTCTCAGACATTACGATATATCTAGAGAATAGAAAAAAAATTGAAAAAATGTAACCCCCAAAACAATTAAACCATAACCTATTAACTATATATTTAAAGATAACTTGCAAATAAGAATAGTAACTAATGAATAAGCATTAATATTAAAATACTTAATGGTAAAAGTAAACAAACTACCTAATATAAACGAAATGTTTAGGCAAAGTAACAAGTTTCATGACGTGGACCGTTATTCCTTCGTGTAACTCAGGGCGGATGTGCACAAGTATAAAACTAAATCTGAGTTAAATAAAAACTGTTATCCACTTACCAAGCCATCAGCTTGTACGTAACTAATAGCAGGATCATTTTCAGGAACACGCCGCGGAGGACCACTACGACTCGCCATTTTTGAAAGAACAAGCTGGAATTGACAGTTGTCGAGTTCAATGAAATAAAAATATTGCGTTCAAGATTAATAATATTTTTTTTCACAACATTTCACTTAGAAAATAGAAAGGTTTATTTTATTGCAATAAAATGTTATTTATTTATTTAAGTTCAATAAAAAGATTTAATTTCAAGAAAATAACTTTTAAAAATTAATCAATATCAAAACTATCGTGAACAAAAGGAATTGTTCATCTGTCAAATCGTGAGAAGATTTTGCCTGTCAAAAAACGTGATAAATAAGAGTAGTTTTCTGTAATTTAAACATTTGTGCGTATATTATCAAGACCATTAATTTTATAATCTAACATACAATGTGTAGAACGATATTCCTAAGTTCTCTTCAAAAATTTAAGTGTTTTTTTCCCGTGAAATGAGAAAAAAACGTTAATCAATATCAGACATTATTCTATGAACTTAATCTTCTCTTGAAATATGAATCAGCACAAGTTTTGGAAGGGAATAATTCCACTAAATATTGATTCAACGCAACAAGTACCTGAAAAAATCATTAAATTATGTTCTTTGGACTCGGATTTTATTATACTAGCGGATGATCACATTGTTTATCACTGCAGTATTGATGAAGAAAATTTAAATTTTAGAAAAGTTCCTGGCCTATTAGCTATAGATATATCTTGTCATAATGGTGTCGTTTATATAATAGATATCCATGGAAGATTATACAGGTCGAATCCAGAATTAGAAACTAAAGAAGAAATAGTAATAAGGGAAGAGCCAAAGTGTTGTCCGCATGGATTTAGAAGTTCTAGTTTTAAAGTGAGATTTAAGAATGTTGTTAGTAGTGATTTTGGACAATTATTTATAAGTAGTGATGGACAATTATGGGGTTGTGGTATTATGCCACAAATTGGACTAGATTCTAATGTCATAAAGAAGGTACACTTTTTCGAAGGCAGAACTGTATATAGTGCATCAATAGGTGATAACTTTGCAGCGGTTATAGCAAGAAAAAATGTGAAAAAATCAAGTAATTGTGATACAGATAGTGATAATGATGATGAAGATGTGTTTGCTTCAAATTGTGCACAATGTCAAACTATAATAGGTTTGGCTTCTCCCGCTTCCGTTCCATCGCTCTCAGAAACTTGTCCCTTAGGAGTACAAATAAGTAAGTCTAGTGAAGACTCGAGTAGTACTACAGCACCTCCCACTGATGTGCAAATAGATGCACATAGCCTCACAGAAGATTCCAGCCCATCTTCAGAAGAGTCTAAAATAGCAAAGCCAGTGGATGCAGAGAAATGTAATAATAATGGAATTAAAACGGACATTGAAACAAATATCGAAGATGTAGATGCCAAAGAAACCGAGGAAGTAAATGACGAATCACAAATTAATGAAAAAGCAAATAATATTTTTATAAACACAGATGCAGCAAGACAATTCTTAAGCAGACAATTATCTTGGGTTTCAGCCGGAGAAGATTACTTAGTAGAATATACTGAGAAACCTACAAGAATTATAAAAGAAAATGTATCAAATTTAACTAATTTTGTTTATGAAGGAGTCAAAACTGTGGGAGATAAGGTAGCGACACTTTCGAGGCATGTCAGTGGGAGCAGCGACAACAATGAGGTGGTAGAATTAATGCGCCATCAAAATCAGAATATTAACTCACTCATGTACACTTGTACTCCGATCTGCAACAATAATGAATTACAATTTTCCACAAGCACAATTAGCAGCGATAGAGATTATGAATTTACTCGCAAAAACGAAAATATAAACAATCTTATAAAAATTGGCAAAAATATTTTAGCAACAGAACTTTGGATATGGGGTGACATCACACATGGTCAGCTAGGCATCGGAGACTCAGTTAAGAGGGTAAAACCTATGTTAGTCATGAATCTTTCTGGTTTTGGGCTTCAGAAAGTGTCTTGTGGCAAATGGCACAGTTCCGCCCTAACTTTGGATGGACGCGTATTCCTTTGGGGCTACAACCAATATCACCAAGTAAGTTTTGAATCAAAGGAAGACAAAACAAGTCCAAAACAATTTACAGAAAATTCAAGCAGCGATCGTGTAAGAGATGTCATAGCGACTGATCATCATACACTGACGTACACACAAAATGAAAATATTTATTACATGGGTAAACATTTAAACGGTTTTACAGAATCTATTGTAAATTTGAATAAGATGCCAGAGGGTGAACCTACTGAGAATGGTAACGATTTAAGTATAAGGAAAAAGGAAGGCTTTCAAGTTATACACCTGAAAACTAAGCCTCAAAATATGTGCTATCATTGGAGAATATTGTCTTCAGGCAACATTAGCTATTGCGCTGTTGATGAATCATTAAAATGTCCTGAATTTCAAGATCTATCAATTGCTCAAAGATATTTAGAAGATATGATTTTGATATACCAATCTTTAGTTAAGCCATTTTTGAAGAAAAGCAAAACAATAACGACACATTCCAATGTTTACGAAACTGTATGTGATTTATTTAGTGATTTATTAAACATTACAGCTTTAAATGTATTGTCGATGTGGCAATTCGCCGAAAAACATATTAACGAATATGAGATATCCTTAATTAAAAATTTAGATGAATATTTATTCATATACAAGAAGTATTATATTGCTCTTTGTAATTTAATTGTTATTGGGGGATTCTCCCAGATAAATAATGTTATTGACGTCCCAATGAGTATATTTAATTTATTTAGTGACCAATTACCATCGAATAAGAAGAAAAATAATAAAAAGACATCAGAAGCCGTACTCGCTCTGGCATTTGTGCAACCACTAACAAGATTGAGTTCTTACAAGTGCATAGCTCAATCTCTGTTAAGATCTAAAAGTAAAGAGAAAATTGAAACTCATTTGATGGATGAAAGACTGAGCAGAGTCGTCGCTTCATTGGACATTTTTATAGAAGAGCAAGAGAAAAAAAGAAAAGAGGCAGAAGTAACTAAATTATTCTGGGAAACTGTAGGTAAATGCTTAGATCAATACAGGACACCCGAACGCCGTTTAATTCGCGAATCGAAATCGCAGCCTTTGAATTTAGTTCACCCTGGAAGATTCTCAACACATTGGTTCATTTTATTCAATGATTTATTCGTTCATATGATTGGCAGCAACCCTTATACGTATCCCTTACAAACACTATGGGTTGAGGGTGTACCGAACGTAGATAATCTACAAAACGTTATCCAATTAACAACGCCTGAAGAAACTATATCCGTGTTAACTAACACAGAACATGAAAAAACGGAATGGATTAATGTTCTAAATATGTACATTAAAATAGTTTTAAATAAAGAATCTTTGTTTAAACCACCAGCAATTAGAACCGCTAGATACACTTTTAGTAATAAACAAGCGTTTTTTAAAGACGCAATGTTTTTGGGTAGATGGCTGGATGGCAAGTTGCATGGTCATGGAAAAGTTGAGTGGCCCGATGGGAAATTATATGTAGGACAATTTAATTCTAACACGTTATGTGGTCATGGAAAAATGGAGATTCCCGCTTTAGGTATGTTTGGTTAAGCTGTATTTCATGATAACGACTAGTTTTAAAAGAATTTTTACGTTGATTAAATATTATTTAAGATAATAACCGTTTAATTGCGGTTTGAATCGCACTCCATAAGAGAATATCTTGCTATTTGCGTTTTATCAACCGGACCGCAAACCGCGTCCGCTTCTAACGTGAATTCAATTATCATTATGTAGAGGCAGAATTAAATAGATATAAATACAATACAACATTCAAAAGTGATACATATTCATTATTATCGTGAATCATTCCATTGTTTCTTCTTACGCACTTGGGTGTTAGCGTGAGAATTATTAGCAGGGAAATAGTACGCACGAATGAGCAATAAATTAATTAATATGTTGATGTTTGAGTACTATAAATTACCGACGAATCTATATGAGATTACCTATAAGACAAATTTAGGGTTTTTCAAGTAGTTTTTATATCATGTTGTGTGCTCTGCTAAGGACGATTGTTAGGAACTATTGATTTGTTATTTACATGTTTGAACCCTAAGATATTTTTAGGTATATTTAAATACTAGATATTTTGTTATTATTAACATATTTAAATTGAACAGAACATGAACATGAAGCTGAGGTGGAAATCGATCCTATGTCCTCCAATTTACTTGCGGATTTTTTCTCTTATTCAAATAGCCAGTTTTATAGTAAGCTTTCTTTACAAGAGTTCGTTTAATAAACACTTTAAATAAAAAATGTCATTTTCAGGGACTTACGAAGGCCAATGGAAGGACAATTATCAAAACGGTTTTGGTATTATGAAGTACACGATTGGGGATATTTACGAGGGATATTTCAAAGATGGCGTCCCACACGGCCACGGGATTAAAAGGCAGGGAGATTTCACATGTTCCAATGCCACTATTTATACGGGAGAATGGCAGAATGGCGTTAAACATGGATACGGTGTGATGGACGATATAGGAAAGGGGGAGAAGTATTTGGGGAATTGGAGTGATAATAAAAAGAATGGATGCGGCCTAATTGTTACTTTGGATGGTATTTATTATGAAGGACTCTTCATGCAGGATGTTTTGACAGTGAGTTCTTACTTTAATAATATTTTTTATTCCAATCTTAAACCGCAAACCGCACTATAGCGGTGCGGCTAAAACGAATGTTATTTCTATTGATTTATATGACCGAAAGCTGCACTATATAGGTGCGGCGCGGTCAAGTTGACTCTCGGATAGTATCTTACAAGACTACGGTCACCGTTTCCATGGTGCGATGTAGGTAACGGGCGCGCTTAATCTCTTGTTAGATGCTGAAAACACCACTTTCATCTGCTGTAGTGCTCAAACCGCTTTATTATGGTCCAAAGGAGAATGCCCATTTTGCCTAATAGTTTAGTAACAAAACAATATTCTAAAATAATAACTTATTATTTTATTAATTCATTTTAATTATATCACATCATTTACCAATCAATAGATAAAAAAAACAGATATCTTCAATTATTAAATCATTAAAAATAATAATAACCTCAAATATTGCATCAGAAAACATCTAATTGCTTAATAACCCGAGTGAAAAAAATTAAAAATGATTGGTAATAAGGAAGTAGATTTATTTTTCTATAAAATAAACTTAAAATCATCGAAAAACGACGTCAGCCCATTTTTCTTAGGCGAATGGGCATTAAGAAAGCCCCTGTACGATTTTTGCACAAAAAAAAGAGAGAAATCTATTATTTTTTCGAGATCAGCCACCCTTTTAACGATAACAATATGAATTTACACGATATTATAACGCGTGTGGAGTAAATGTAAACGTTTAACGGTTGTTGCCGCCGTAAAAGTAAAGTTAATTTAACGGGCCTTCTGGTGCAAACGACCCTAAACTGATCTTATGAGGAAATAATTAAGATTTAGCAAATTATTTTCATTAGTTTTTCGAAGGTCAGCAATTAACATTTAGAATGTTAAAACACATAATTATAAATATAGATTATGATAATTACCTAGTACTATGCCAACTAACCAGCGCCGGATTTAGACTTCGGCGGCCCATGTTGTGGAGGCACTCAAATCGTTTGTGGTTAACTGTTAAAAGTTTCTATTAAGGTCGAGGTAAGGAAGAGAGCAACTAAATAAGTTAGCTAACACAAAATTTAAAACAAAACTCAGTATTTTTTGTTTCTACTGAGCCTTTATCGATTTTTTTTTTTTTTTTTTATTATTGTAGCTCGGCATGTGACAACACTCCGCCTGATGTAAAGCTAGAGTGCGGTTCTTGAATGGAAACAACTGCTACTACAGAGAAACCTGTGCGGGCAGCAGTCGCCTCCACTACGCCGACTTGAGGAGACGAGCATGTACCATTCAGATTGACAGTGCACACTCCTCTCGTTATACCTGGCTACTTTCAAACTATTCCCGAAACGCGACGAGGTCACTTCACGGGTGTTACATTCGAAAGTACTACCCCAGGACGGCAGACTGGACAAATAACCATCATCAGTCTGCCTACCACTCTTTAATAATGCCTATGGGCACTGAGCGACCAAAGTACATATAACAAAGTTACATTGGTACCGGTCTTTAGCGAGGTTCGAACTCGGGTCTCATTGATCGTGAGTTCACGCGTCTCAGCGCTAGACCACGGTCGCTCTTTTTTTGTGGTGTGGTGGCGGCCCATAGGCAACTGCCTATGTTGCCTATGCCTAAATCCGGCACTGCAACCAACTAAGAATAGGACTGGACTTGGAGCATGTATGGATGAAGCTATAACAATAAAAGTCATGAGTGACCTTTTCTATTAAACTGGTCTTATGAGAAAATAATCTGAAACGCATTATATTAAATTAATATTTAACAAATTATTTTTATTAATGTTTCGAAGGTCACCAATTAACATTTACAATGTTAAAACAAGTAATTATGAAAATAGATTATGATAATTAACTTAGCACTATGCCAGCCAACTAAGAATAGGACTGGATTTGCAGCTAACTTCACTTGATAGATGTAAAATAACTTTAAAGAAGTGCCACTCATACTAGAAGCTCATAACTAAAATTTTCCTATGGCCGCCACATGTACAAAAGAAAGCACCAGCCCTTATAGTCTGCTATGACAAAAAAACAAAGGAGAATGCCCATTCGCCTAAGAGAAATGGGCTCACAATTTTTTTCTCGAGTTCGTCGATGATTTTTAGTTCATTTGTAGGAAAATAAATCTACATTCCTTATCACCAGTTTTTTTATGCAATATTTGAGGTTATTTTAATAGTAAATGCTTAAATAATTGATTATATCTGTTTTTTTTTTTTTTGTATGTATTGTAATTAACATTGTGTATTGATTGGTAAACGATGTGTTGATGTAATTGAAATAAATTAATGAAAAATAAGATATTATTTTAGATTATTGTTTTGTTAACAAACTATTAGATATAATGTGGGCCCAAAAATGGGTATTGTCCTTTTCATCATATAAATTTTTTCAGGGTCATGGTGTAATGGTTTTTGAAGATGGCACTCATTACGAAGGTGAATTCAGATCAGCTGGTGTGTTTTGTGGTAAAGGTGTGTTGACATTTTCGAGTGGAGACAAAATTGAAGGTTCACTCAATGGTGCTTGGACCGAGGGAGTCAAGATATCTAATGCTACTATGCAACTTAATGTGTCCAATCCAGCTCCTCCAGCTAATTCTAAACCAGGGTGATTATTACTATTTTTTAAATTATTGTACTTCGGCATGTGACAACACTCCGCCTAATGTCAAGCTAGAGTGCGGCCCATGAACGGAAACAACTGCTACTACAGATAAATTTCTACAGGCAGCAGTCACCTCTGCTATGCCGTCTTGGTGAGACAGTGTACACTGTTATTTACAGGTGTTACCCTTCATCGGGCTAATAATAACCATCAGTCTGCCTACCACTCTTTAATAGCGACTAAAGTACATAATAAATAGTTACATTGGTATTGAGCAGAATTTAACGAGGTTCGAACACGGGTCTCATCGAACGGAAGTTCACGCGTCATACCGCTATACCACGGCCGCTGTATATATCTCAGTCACTTTTGCAATTGATTTCAAATTTTCAATATGACAAAGATTGATTAAAAAAAATATAAATATATATATAACTTATATTCACAGTTCATTCGGCAAGCTATGCGTGGCGCCAAATCAGAAATGGAACGCTTTATTCCGGCAATGCTTCAAATGTCTCGGCTTATCGGAAACGCTGCTAACACCCACCGGAAATCATTTTGTGAACACAAACAATGGCATAGATAATAAGAAAATCTGGCAGAACGTTGCCGTGGCGATATCGAGTTCCTTTAAAGGGAAAAGAGTTAGGAAGATCGAGAAGAGAAGTAAGGATGCCGATTTGGAAAGATCGTCTGATTGTTTAGAAGTTATACCTCGATTTGGACAAACTACACTTTCTTTAGAGAGTTATTCGGAATTGAGATTGTATTTGCAAAATGTAAGTTACAATCTTTTTTGGTTTTATTTAAATTATAGATGGAACCAAAAGTACTTAGGCATCCTTCCTTAATTTTTTATTGTAGCTCGGCATGTGACAACACTCCGCCTGATGTAAAGCTAGAGTGCGGTCTATGAATAGAAACAACTGCTACTACAGATAAATCTATACGGGCCAACAGTTGCCTCCAGCCTGAGGAGACGAGTATGCACCATCTAGAGTGACAGTGCACACCCTTCTCGTTATACCTGGCTACTTTCAAACTGCTCCCGAAACGCGACAAGGTCACTTCACGGGTGTTACGTGGTGTAGGTCAAATAATCATCATAAGTCTGCCTACCACTGTTTATAGGCACTGAGCGACCAAAGTACATATAAAGTTATATTGGTACCGGTCCGAATTCAGTCAGGTTCGAACACGGAACTCATTGATTGTAAGTTCACGCATCTTACTGCTAGACCACGGCCGCTCTTTGTTCCGGGTGTTATACTTAAAAGTTGTGGTAGTACCCCGAAACAATCTTAATTTTCCATTTGTTTTATATGGCATTATAACAATTTGCCAGTGTCAAAGTAAATATTTTGCATCAAGTTAATAATATTGTGCATCACGAGTCATTCATCACACTAAACAGTCAGGTCAAGTCTCAGTCAAGTCAACAATTGTTCCAGTAAAGTGGTAGATTCTTTACTGAAACTTCCTACGGAGTTTTGGAGGGAAAATGGAAACACAGGTTCTCTTCTTTTGAATTGTTTGCCCACACTCACGCACGTTAACGAACACTTAATGGTTAATAATCCACCATTATTACACATTAACACTCGAAGCAACACAAGTTTAGGAAAATAATTCAAGACTGATAACCTAACGTCTCAAGATGGCCGCCAAAACTCCAATCTTAAATTACTATGAGACTTTGTTTTTCTTTTTGTTACAGGCGTGTGAAACTAACCATCATCCTTTAGGGCAATTAATATTAGGGGTAACAAATGCGTTCAACACAACATACGGCGGTGTCCGTGTACATCCATTATTGCTAAGTCATGCTGTTAAGGAATTAAAAAGTATCACCTCGCGACTGTATAATTTGGTACGGGTTTTGTTTCCCGCTTTGCCGGTAGAGGGCACTGATGTTGTTTTGCCATATAAGGTGGAAGGTGAAGATGAATCTTTGAATGAAAATAGTAATCCTATTGAGGGGTAAGTTGTCACGCTCTGTTTCTCTTATAGATACATAATATGTAATTTAGAATATTACTAGTGTAATTTGTGTGCCCTGTCAATGGATGATGCGTATTCGTCCCGCCAAGCCGGCATAGCGGAGGCGACTGCTGTCTTTAAATATTTCTCTGTGATCCACATTCTAGCTTAACATCAGCTTACACTTTCGAATGTAACACCCGTGAAGTGACCTTGTCGCGTTTCGGGAATAGTTTGAAAGTAGCCAGGTATAACGAGAGGAGTGTGCACTGTCAATCTAGATGGTATGCTCGTCTCTTCAAGCCGGCATAATAGAAGCGATTGCTGCCTATAGAAATTTCTCTGTAGTAGCAGTTGTTTCAATTCATGGACCGCACTCTAGCTTTACATCAGGCGGAGTGTTGTCATATGCCGAGCTACAATAAAAAAAAATCATATTTCAGTGAAGTGGTGTCGTCCCTTTCACTCCTGCAGCCAACCCTATTGCCTCGAGTGCATCCCGCTCTGTTTGTCCTATACGCGTTACACAACAAGAGAGAAGACGATTTATATTGGCGACGTTTACTTAAATGGAATCGACATCCGGATGTTACTTTGATGGCTTTCTTGGGAATTGATCAGTGAGTATAATACAATGATACATGCCGCTTCCGCTATACCCTCCGGGTACATATTCCTTGTCTTTGTCTTGTGGGTACTACCTCAGGAAAGACTAGGCTAAAACTAGCATCAGTCTCAGTCTGCCTTGTATAAATTATGTACTCTATTAATTTCTAAATTATGATTAAAATTGAACTGAAAAAAAATCTTTTTTTATGTTGGCACTACATGTGACCTGGACTGGTTTGGTGGTAAACTCAGTGGAGGTCCATGAGCATTGACGACTAGAGAACCGGTAGCACTGTAGCTCCAGTCACCAGTACTATGCCGGCCTGAGAAGGTGCTTTTCACGCTCCATTTGAAGAATCCAATTATGAATAATAAAATAATCTGTATTTTTTCCTCTAGAAAATTCTGGATGAGTGCATGCAACAATCAGATGTCGCCGACATATTCGCCGTTGAAAGAACAGTTGTTTCAAGATGCAGTGGAGACTTTGCAGCAGTTAAAAACGACTTTTTCACCTATTGAGAAGTTAATGGTTATTAGGAGTACGTTTCAGAAAATGACAGCTGTTGTTCAGCAAGAATTAGGTAAGTTTTTTTTTTTGTATTCTGTTCTCCCTTTCTGAGAAAGCAAAGGGATTGAAGCCCATACAGCCGCGTCTTTAGTATTATAATTTTTTTTTTATGTTTTCTTGCTCAGAAAAATCAATATATTGTTACGTTCGTGAGGTTCACGCCAATTTATTGTATACGACACACAATAAAGTAGAAGCAGGAGTGGTACGATAGTCGCTGGATAGCTTTCAGTCGCTGTTCACTTGTTATCGCAGGAGTTGCTTGTATCGCATCCAAAATAGGACTACTCTTGGGACACTCGGGTGTCGGTTTCTCTACTAAAATTGGAGGAAGCTTTTAGAAACATCTCGTTGAAGTTGTTTACTAATTATAAAGTAAACAAGGTCACAGGTGTGTGGCCTAGATATTTACGCTACGCCGCTTATACGAGACCTTTCTAGCAACTTCGACGAATGTTGTCTCTTTCGCACCCTAGGTGCACGTAACAATATGATTATTTTCACGGCGTGGGATATCACAAAAAATTACCGTTCACTGCATCATACTGCTTATGGTTATTCGCCCAGTCTGCCGTCCTGGGGTAGTACCACCACTTTCGAATGTAACAACCGTGAAGTGACCTTGTCGCGTTGAAAGTATGGACTCGCCATTGTGCACTGTCAATCTAGATTGTGCATACTCGTCTCTTCAAGCCGGCATAGCGGAGGCGACTGTTGCCTGTAGAGATTTTTCTCTAGTAGCACTTGTTCATGGACCGCACTCTAGTTTTACATCAGGCTGAGTATTGTCGTATGACGAGCTACAATAAAAAAAAAGTCTGGTACCAATGTATCTATTTTGTATGTACTTTGGTTATTCACTCTGGTTTGCTTATGATACAAACACTAGCTTAGGACGGGTATTAAAAAAACAGTATTGATGTATATAAGAATAAATTTGAGGTTATATTTCCACAGGTGAAAATTACTTATGGAGTATGGACGAATTATTTCCCGTATTTCATTTTGTTGTCGTACGAGCACGTATACTGCAATTGGGTTCAGAAATACACTTTCTAGAGGATTTTCTAGAACGTTCCTATCAACATGGAGAATTGGGACTTATGTTCACTACTTTAAAGGTGAAATTCTATTAAATTATATAAAAAGAGACGAACTGATGATTTTGTTTTTCAATGAATTTCTACAGACAGCTTTCGCCTCCGCTATGCTGGCTTGGGGAGACGAATGTGCATCAGCCTCTCGATATACATGGCTACTTCCAAACTGATCCCGAAACGCGATAAGGTCACTTCAAAGGTGATACTACTCCAGGACTAATGACCTAATAACCAACTGGCCTCATATATCCCAGATATTATAGATGTGGTTGAGGGAAGCAAAAGTGGTACTAGTAGAGTTGTTTGCATGATCAGAATAATCTTACTAATTTTTGAGGTTATGTTTATTGAGTTACAAATTTTATCCGGTTTAATTCTCAACTTATCTAGTTGAGAAAAAAACTCGGATAACATTTGTAACTCAATAAACATAACCTCAAAAATTAGTAAGATTATTCTGAGCAGACAAATAACCGGATTATCCGGCCAGAAACCGGACATCTGACAACCCTAGCTTCAAGTGTGAAGATATGTTACCCTAATGTAATATTTTTTATTTAATTACAGGCGTGCTACTTCCAAATATTACAAGAAAAGATGACATTCAATTAGTTTATTTTATTTGTATGTATTTGATCTCTTGTATTAAAATGTATTTAGTTAAGATATTATTTTTAAAGTGAATATTAGAAAAGAAATCGCTAATCTTTGTTTATTATGAATAAGGTAATAATAAAGCTTTGAAAAGGCTTTATTACGGACAAACTGAAATATTGTATTTTTGCATACTTTAGAGCGGCCGTGGTCTAGCGGTAAGACGCGTGAACTCACAACCGATGAGACCCGTGTTCGAACCTCGCTGAATTTTTACCACGTAACTATGTTATATGTACTTTAGTCGCTATTAAAGAGTGGTAGGCAGACTTGATGGAAATTCTGTAGTATGATAGGCAACCCTGGGTATAGTGGGTCAACCATCTACCAAAGCGGAAAAGAGGAAGCGTCTCATAAACTACCACACTCCGCCTGATGTAAAGCTAGAATGCGGTCCTTGAATGGAAACAACTGCTACTACAGAGAAACCTGTGCGGGTAGCAGTCGCCTCCACTATGCCGGCTTGAGGAGACGAGCATGTACCATCTTAGATTGACAGTGCACACTTCTCTCGTTATGCCTGGCTACTTTCAAACTATTCCCGAATCGCGACAAGGTCACTTCACGGGTGTTACATTCGAAAGTGGTGGTACTGTCCCAGGACGGCAGACTGGGCTAATAACCATCATTATTAAACATATGCTTTTTTTAAAACCTCGTTCTTTGTTGGTTATCATTTGTAAGCCCTGCTTAATGTCTGTGGTCCTTTTGCGCTTATGTAATCAAATAAGATTTAGGATTACCCGCAGTCATGGGCGTTGCCAAAGGGTAGCAGAGAGGGGCAGCTGCCCTCCCCTAGAGATTCTAAAAAAGTTAAATGTAACTTTATTTATTATTTACAGTCAAGAGCTCGTGTTGCTTTACACGTTACTCTGTAGCGTTGTTATTACAATCGCCGTAGATGTAAGGCTCGTACTACAAGTGAAAAGCTTCATGTGCTCTCGATTTTACCTACAATTCATACTTTTCTCATCCTCCATATCAACTTGCCCCCCCCTAGGCCATCTGCCGGCGACGCTCTTGCCCGCAGTTTTCAAGATGTACTAGACTAAGTTGTTATTGTTGTGGGTAGTTGTAAAGTGCCAAATGTGTTGGCTGTTTTTATTAATCGTATTTTTTATTTAAAAAAAAAAACAATATAAATGAAATATAGAAGAAAAAAATCTCCAATCGAAACCATTTGGGCGTCACTTGTGTCAATAAAAGAAAATTATACATTAGTTTGGCGTGATACAGTTGTTAAAGGAGAATGCCCAAACGCCTAAGAAAAATAGGCCCACAATTTTTTCTCGAATTTGTCGATGATTTTTAGTTAATTTTGTAGAAAAATAAATCTACTTCCGTATTACCAAAGTTTTAATTTTTTCACCCGGGTTATTGAGTTATTACATGTTTTCTGATGCATCGATGAGGTTATTATTATTTTAAATACTTTAATAGTTGAAGATATCTGTTTTTTATGTAACTAAATATTGTCTATTGATTGGTAAATGATGTGTTGATATAATTGAAATGAATTAATAAAATAATAAGATATTATTTTAGAATATTGTTTTGTTACCAAACTATTAGGTATCGAGTGGGTCCAAAAATTAACATTCTCCTTTGTTTAGTCGCGTGAGTCACATACGCTATAATGAAATCCAGAGGCCAGACTTGCCGCGACGTCGTGTGCATCAGCCTGAGCGTCGCGTCGGTGTGCACTTTTAGCTGGACGGTGCACATTAGTCTTCCCGAGCCGGCATAACGGAGGCGTCTGCTGTCTGCACACATCTGTAGTAATACGATATTCATTTTAACGCGTTCCTAGCTGTCTAATAAAAACACAAAATATGGAATAATAAAAAAAATTATTATGGAAATAAAAATGGTAATTTTCTACTTATAACCGTTCCTAACAGGCGTGAAGAAATACCTACTTTTAATTATTTATTTTTTATAACATGCTTTAAGTTTAATTTGTTTATTAACAAATAAATACTCGTATTCGTTCAAATATATTTATTTTATTGTTATTTATTTTTATTATTTAGTTAAGTAATTTATATTCCAAAGGTCTGTTAGTACAAATGGAAATTTTATAACTATTTATTGTAAGTGTGGAGACAATGTAAATTAGGTAATATTAAAGTTATCGATTAAATGTTGCTCATTAATATCTATTAAACAAATCGGACTTCTAGAACAAAACTGTTGTAACTCAAAAATCACGCTTTTCAAGATAACCTCATCTTTGGACCTCTCTTCGCTTAAATTTGATCAATTATTAACTCATGTAATCGTAGTATTAAAACGTTACCTTATAGACTTTTTGTAGAAATAAGTATATTTTTCTCGAGTTATAAAAAAGCGTTACTTTTTTTGTGATAAAACAGTTTCGATCTAGGGAAGCGAAATAATCAAAACTATATATATTATTATAATGCCATATCAAGGAACAAAATTATCGAAGATAATTTAAAAAAAAAAACGTATTAATAAAATGTATGTTATTGTGTATTTTGATGAATAAAATTGTTATAATTAGCATGAATTTGACCTTTATTTTAAGTACTCCTTACACACTGTAAGTCTAACTTCATTAGTTCGCACGCCTTTTTTATTGTAGCTCGGCATCTGATAATACTCCGCCTGACGTAAACGGAAACAACTGCTGATAAATTTCTAGACAGCAGTCACCTCCACTATGCCGGCTTGAATTTGCACCATCCACATTAACAATGCACACTCCTTTTGCTATACCTTGCTACTTATAAACGCGACAGGATCACTTCACGGGTGTTACATTCGAAAGTGGTGGTACTACCCCCGGGACGGCAGACTGGGCTAATAACCATCATCAGTCTGCATAGACGAAGCGTACAAAAAATACGAGTCTATTAAACTAAAAATAGAGTCTACCGAGTAATAAATATATAAATTAAATAAAAAACCACTTCATTGCACATATAAGAGGTACATATACAATATTGTACATAAACAAATAAAAGAAAAGCAGAAATAAATAGGTAAACAATATATTATAACACGTACATTACATAAAATAGATAAGAATATACAAATAAAAAAAAAATGAAACAATATAGAATAGGAAATAGAAATAGAAAAAAAAAAAAAAAGCGTCTTTAGTCGCTGAACTGGACGAGACTCTTCTTCGGGTCTCCAATTGGGGCACGAGCAATCTCGTCCAGTTCAATGCCGGGAAGACGCAGGCCTGTGCGTTCTCAGGGAAAAAGTCATCGTTCCTTCCCATCCCCACCTTGTTGAACACGCCGCTGGTAGTTACAGACAGTCTCCGCCTCCTGGGCATGGAGGTCTGCGCTGATCTGAGTCACACGAGGCATATTGCCTCGATCACGAGCACTGCCTCCCGCAAACTCGGAGTCCTGAACAAGGTGCGCAGGTACTTCTCACCGACGCAGCGTCTGTTGCTGTATAAAGCGCAGATACGGTCGTGTGTGGAGTACTGTTCGCATCTATGGGATGGCTCCGCGAGGTACGTGCTCGATGGTCTTGACTCACTTCAGCGCAGAGCTGTTCGGATTGTGGGCGATGAGAGGGTGACTAGGGGTCTCGAACCCCTGCAACTCAGGCGAGACATAGCCTCCCTCTCAGCGCTCTACCGTTACTGCCACGGTGAATGTTCAGCAGAAATCCACGATCTAATCCCTCCTACCCCACATCGCTTGAGGTCGACGCGTGCAGGCGATCGAATGCATCGCCTCACCGTCGAAACAATCCCCTCGCGGACAAAAAAGTTCGGGCAATCCTTCTTCTGTCGCTCCATCAAATTGTGGAACGACCTTCCCAGTCACGTCTTTCCCCCTTCCTATAACATGGGATCCTTCAAGCGCAGTGTGAAGAGGCATCTCATTAAGCCGGCATAGCGGGCACGACTGCTGTTTGCAGATCCCTTTCTCTGACAGCAGTCGCCTCCGCTCATGGATCGCACTCTAGCTTAACACCAGGCGGAGTGCGGTCATATGACGTGCTAAAATAAAAAAAAAAAAAAAAAAAAAAAAAAAAAAAAAAAAAAAAAAAAAAAAAGATTTAAAGGTTTGTTAGTAGTCTCAATCAGCGATCTTCAAAAAAAAATTAAACAACATAATTATTTAATTCTATTTATTTCATTCCTATAAAATAAACATACCAAACATCTCTTTTGTACAATATCATATCAAAAAATGTACACCATTTATATAAAGATCGCCCTGTGAATAACTCACGGCGTTTATAGTCCTTTCACTTGCCTATTCTATTACATTTATAGGTACAAAAATCTATATAAATTTCTACTTAAGGAATACGTGTTTTGTATGAAACGAAAACATAGATTCTTCCAAATCTTCAATGATGTTACAGACAGTATTGCGAGAGGAGTGTGCACTGTCACTCTAGATGGTGAGTACTCGTCTCCTCAGGCCGACATAGCGGAGGCGACTGCTGCCCGTAGAGATGAGCAAGCGCATGCCTATGCTAATATTTTCATGTCATTTCAGAAAAGTATGAGTGAGAGAGACGACGCCGTATTTGCCGATTATCTCTTTCCAGAACTCGAATGTGTAATATTTGCTGCTAGGTATAGTACAAACGAAACTTTATGGCGGCTCCGAAGTTAGGTACAACTCGCTGCGCAGTACACAAATTGACGCATCAGCGGGGCCCGATGAAGGTTAAACGAGGAAAGGACATACTCCCAGCAGGTTATTTTTATATGTTTTATTCATAACAAAAACTAGCTGTCCCGGCAAACTTCGTACCGCCTCAGAATTAATAAATAAAAAAGCACTTCTGAATGACTTTTAAATTTAATTAACTTCTAAACGACGGGACGAACATCAAATGTTTGACATTCAAAACCAAAGGAATAGTTTCTAAGGGAAAGAGAAATTGTTGTTTTTACTATATTCCAAGCATTTTTTTCATATTTACTCACCTTTTAAACCTTCCCTGGACTTCCACAAGTAATTCAAAACCAAAATTAGCCAAATCAGTCCAGCCGTTCTCGAGTTTTAGCGAGACTAACGAACAGCAATTGATTTTTTTATATAGTATAGATTATAAGCTTGACTGTAACTGCGCGAAGTTGCGCCCGCAACTAACTTCCGAGACGCCATAAAGTTTGAATCGACTTATACTACGGTATCGATATTAGAGTTTGTAATATCCGGTTGATTAAAGATTTAAGGTCTCGTTTTCAAATATAAAAACACGCCTTCCCAAAGTAAATAATTTCTGTACATATGTACAATTATCATTAAATTATGCTTATTACAGGAAAATATATTTTTGCTTATCTTAGTAATATGACCAAAAATAATTATTGTATTCATTTGAATATATTTAATAAAAGCAATCATTTAAATTCCAAAAACCTGAGTCGAACCGACAATACTATGTAAATAATGTTTCCATTTATACCTTTTCACATACTTCAAGAATATCGATATAATCGAAAATATATCCGGCAAGACAAACAACACTAAAGCTCAAAATCTTAATTTATTATCGTCACCAAATTACTTTTAACGATATGTCGATAACAGCATAAGCACAACCCTAAACTTATTATTTTCCATGAAGCCGATATTTTATTCTGTAAAAACCAAAATATTGCAAGTGAATAGACTTTTGTACTTTTTATATTAAACTACTGGTAATAATAATCTGCACTTTAAAAGAAACATAAATAAATAAATAATTTAAACAAATTTTTACAAATGTTTAATTAATTTTACAAAAAAAAAAATTGATTTATTATTGATAAAATTTTATGTTTAATTTTACACGTTAGACACCTATGAATTAACATTTTAAAAAATACTTTACATTAATGATTTTTAATTAACTATAATTAACAAAAAAAAAAAAGATTAAAGCAGTGCAGATTACTATTGAAAAAAAAAAACATTCGAATTATCGCACCAACATAAAATAGTTAATTAAAAATTTCATAAGACCAAAAAACAATCTTACACCTCAAGAAACGTTGCTTTTAAAAATTCATTAACAAAAGAAAAAATATACAACAAACAAAACGAGTTTTGCGCTTATTATTTTGCTCAATTTTCGGATCAGAATAATCCTAATAATAATACAGTTATATTAAACCTAAACCATAGACAGATATCTCCCCTAGTCAAGAGCAATTTTCGCATGGTGCGCGAGAGAAGCGCCAAACTAAAAAAAATGTATGCGATTTGACGCTTTTGACATTTGTTGGTGCTTCTCGTGCGAAAATGCTTTTGACCAAACCCTACAGATGATGGACTAAATTGACAGAACCGTCCAACAAGCAGGGGCCAGAGTCAAACTGCAAACAGGTTTCGAGCTGGACACAACGAACGAGCATTTTTCCCCTCCCCTGAACATTTTGGGTTGTTGCGCCCCTTGGTGGGCCAATCAATGGTCTATTGACCACAAGATCACCTTCTCTCTCACACTTGCACCAGTATTGACTTCACAGTTGGAATTAGATTTTAATTAACTTCTATGCAAACGAGCAAATTCATGAAAAGTCAATAAATAATAAAACACGCAAAACTCGTCCTATTACAAATTACACAAAGCTCATTTTTAATTAAACCTTATAAAAAAAATTACACAATAATAATAATTAATAACAAAATAATAACTTTTAACGGACGTTAAAACAAAACCTAATCTCAATGTTAAAAATACTATAATATATAAAATTTATATTATTATTTTTATTACTAAAATCAATATATTATTAAAAATATAGCAATTAATTTCGCTTATTATTTTTTAAAAAATAATTTACTTTAAAATTAATATCTCTTATATATAATTTTAAAAAACTCGCCAAAACTGTATTGCATGCAATTTTCGACAGTTTTTTTAGTTTTAAAAAAATCTCCGGGAAGATATTATGTACTCTTTTTCCTAAACAAATAAAAAATAAACTAAAATGAAACCAAAGTTCAACACTAAAAAGAACTCGCAACACTTCAAATCGATAATTTAGTGCTTCAATTCGAACATCCCTACGTAAACCACCGATACGTACAATAATTATATATTCCACATCACTATAGATTTTTAAGTAACCTTTTTAAAGTACCAACCCCGGGACGCGGTTCGAATTGAGACCCTTTTAATCAATGAATCAATATATTTATATCCCCGTGCGCGTACTAAAACCTATAGTATAGCATTTATGTGTAAAACGAAAAGGGACGGACTTCAAAACTCGATATCGGTCTGTTTTTAGAGAATAATATTCAAATACCATCATTTGTTAGCGATTATTTACTTACACATCTACAGACACAATCTGTATAATTAAAAATGAATTTGTCACTATACTAGACTCATACGAAGTTTGGGACAATAACTAGTTTAACTTGTAAGGCGGTATAGTCGCCTCCGCTGTAATGGCTTAAGGAGACGAATGTACCTCTTCACTGGTGTTACATTCGAAAGTGGTGGTACTACCCCAGGATAGCAGACTACTCTTAAGGTTTCGCTAGTTACCGCTGGAAACCCTTGTAACAAAAGGTCTATGTAAGTATGTAAGAAGTAATGTCTATGGATTTGATAAACTAGATTAGTCTATGGTCAGATTGACGCCACGGGTTTTATCATAAGTACCCAAGTGAACTTAATAAATAATTAAACTAATAATTAGTGTAGTTGATTACGTTCAACCCTGTAAAGCCAATCGTGATACATAGTGTCGGGTGCTGTTCGCGCTTAAAATTGAACCATACAAAGTATATAAAACATACATTACCGCTAAACGGCATTGTGAACGAATGCCGGCATGATAAGCCGCCGAAAAGCTTCGACTTTGAACCCTCATGATGAATGGGAAAAAGTGAAAGCAAAATTGTAAGTTTTGCATCAAAACGCAACAACGATCCTAATGATGTAAAGATTGCAATTCTACTAAATTAGTTAAGATCAAAAGGAATAGACAATAACACTTTCCCGAAGTTGCAAATGTACGCAACGCGGAGCCATTTTCGATCGCAAAGGAACGTGATTTACGAGCGACTAAAGTTCAATAAATTAAGAACCAGTAAGTCACTTTGTCATAAAAAAATGCAGCCACGTCTTGCGAGTATAAAGAAATAATACACGAAATTAAACATGAAGCACTACTTAGTAGACTGCTGGATGAAGGAAATAAATTAGGTACATTGAAGTTAACAGTTAGCTACATCGAAACGAATCGAGAAAATATGCATAATGCATCTCTAGAAAGAACGAAACAAGTAGCTGACTTTGTACAAGAGGAAACTTGCTTGCGTTACACAAAAAATAGTAACAAGTATAAGGAAACAAAATTAGAACTTACTTATGTAAAAAGTGCAAAGGTCAGCATAAACGAGGTTAATGTTCAGCATATGGCGAACTAAACCATTTTAAAAGCATTAACAAAAGGAGGAGGAATAAATACAAAAGATCTCTAAACATTCAGCCAGAGATAAATCACGATGAAAGTGATGGAAGGAAGTGGAGAGTGTTGCAGTGTTAGTGTAAATGTAGTGAAAGTGAATCAAGTGTCAGAAGACCATGACATTAAAATTGACTGGAACATTAAAGTCATAAAAAAAACAACAAATTTTAAAATAGATAGTGGTAGCCAGATAAATACGCTGCCAAATTAACCCCAACAAAGAAATAAAGCCTACACATGTCAAAGTAAAATCTTATAATGGAAACACACTAAATGTTAAAGGAAAAATTTATTTAAACACAAAAGGACAATGCCCATTTCTGGACCCAATTGATATGTAATTAATAGTTCGTTAACAAAACATTATTCCAAAATAATATCCTATTTTTTCATTAATTTATTTTGATTATATCAATACATAATTTAGCAATCAATAGTCAATGTTTGATTACATAAAAACATATATCTTATTAAAGCATTCATAATAATAATAACCTCAAATATTGCATCAGAAAACATGACTCAATAAACTGGGTGAAAAAATTAAAACTGACTTGTAATAAGGAAGTAGATTTATTTTTCTACAAAATTAACTAAAAATCATTGAGAAACTCGAGAAAAAAATTGTGGGCCCATATTTCTTAGGCGAATCCTTTAATCATATAACAGGCAAGGTTAAGTTCATTGTTATCAAGCCAATATTGGGCTTGTCAACGTGTATAAATATAGACATTACCTCTTTCTTACATGCATAGATCTTAGAAGCTATACGGATGTTACACTTGAAAGTGGTGGTACCACTACCAGTTCGGCAGACTAATAAGTTAATAACCATCATCGTTCTGCCTCCCATTCATATTCTAAAGTTATCGAATATTTCTTTATTGAATTACAGACCTTATGTATATAGGAATAAAGACTACACGCACGGGTAACACCGAACAATAATCAACTTAACAATTAAAGAAATCAACACATATATTAATATATTACATCTATATTGTAATGCTTAAAAATAAATGCGCACTAAAGGTCACTATCGGATAAAGAAATAAAACCTCCAATCCACACCAAGCTAAGCTATCTTTTTTATTGTTACTCCGTATATGACAACACTCCGCCTGATGTAAAGCTAGAGTGCGGTCCATAAACGGAAACAACTGCTACTACAGAAATCTCTACAGGCAGCAGTCGCCTCCGCTATGCCGGCTCAAGGAGACGAACATGCACCATCTAGATTAACAGTGCACACTCCTGTCGTTATACCTGGCCACTTTGAAACTGTTCCCAAAACGCGACAAGGGCACTTCACGGGTGTTACATTCGAAGTTGGCGGTACTACGCCAGGACGGCAGACTGAACTAATAACCATCATCAGTCTGCCTACTACTCTTTGATAAAATCTTTACAAAGCTATATAATACATTTTTAACGTTAACGAACTTGGTTTCACCAACGAATACTAAAAGTACGATATTGGCCACTTAATTAAATATCGATACAAAAATAATTATCTTATATTGTGAAAAGATAATTCATGGGAATCTCGCCTTTAAGGGTAAGGGTTTATAAATTAAAATAGCTCAATGTGGATCATCAGTGTTGCATTCGAAAAAAAAAAGGTCGCCGTAAACATTATTTAATAAAAGATTACTAAATAACAAGAACTTCTAAAAATTTACATACAATATAAAATGGAAAAATTAATTATAATAGAACGAGTTAATTTAATAAAAATCTTATTTACAAAATGTAAAAGAAATGAAAAAAACAATAATAATAATAATTATTGATATTTTATTAATGGACGCTTTTGACGTGCAAACAATAAAGGCGCGAGCAGGACGCGAATATATTGCGTACTCACTCACGCACAGAGGACCAAGTACCAGGTTGGGTGCGTTTACACCGTGACATATCTACCGGTAATAAAGAATCAAAGAAACGATCCTATTGGTGGAGACATCTCGCGTTACGCTCTCACGGCGTAAACGCAACCTCGTACTTGGCTCACAGATTACGAGAAATACGAGTGGGCGAGTGAGACAGCAATATTACTCATCCTGGGACCTAAGGACAATCGACAATTGTCACTTGAGCGAATCGAAAACAATTTTGTATGGGATTTGACAGTTCGTTATCACTCGGGTGACAGTGAAATGACGTTTTATCCCATACATTTTACTTTCGATTCGCTCAAGTGACAACTGTGGATTAACTTTTGACTTCAGGCCGTGTTATTACTAAATTCACGTCAAAAAAAATTGCACACTCATAACAGAGAGAAAATCACAAAACCTGCCATTTCTTATTGCCATACAAATTCCGCATATGATTTCACAACCGTATGTCCAAAAAAAAAATTGATAAATTTAGAGCCAAATGTGCGTGAAAGCTAATCCCTGATCCCGATACTCTCTTCTAATTCCATTTTAATAATCACGGAATACAAATCGTGGACGGTACATCTCAAGTTGGTATAGCGGATGCGACTTCTGTCTGTAGTCTGTGATAGCAGTTATTTCCGCTCCTGGACCGCACTCCAGCTTAATATACCGGGCGGAATGTTGTCATTTACCGAGCTCCTATGCCATTGATTTATGTTCAAAATAATGTGTCCAATTATTCTAACCAAAATAAAAGCTAATTATCTTTAAAGCTCGATTCGTTTCTTTAAGGGGAACTATTATAAAAAATAATATAAATTAATTTTAAAATTTATATCGCTTTTATTGAATTTTACCTTTTTTTATTGTATCTAATAGCATATGACAACACTCCGCCCGATGTAAAGCTAAAGAACGGTTCATTTTCTATTGTTATCTACCAAGTTGAAATTATTACAAAACAATTTCGGATTAGAAAAAAAGCTGCGAATCAATCGGGATCGGGTGCGTACATAAATCTACACCGTAACGTTTATGAAACCGCTTAATTTAGTCAACTAATACTGTAAGCACCATTTCAAATATTATTCCTAAATAACCCAATTAATCTCACGTAAAAAACTTCCAAAAATTTTATCAAAATTCCCGCTCTTTCACGCGGCGACGCCTGTTTTGTTCGATTAACCAACGGAGAACGAGTATTTAATATTAGTTAACAAAATTAACTAACCCGTCCGGAAAATACGATTAACATTATAATTCCATTTTTTTTAAAGTCCTTCATTCATAAGATGAATCAATGAGTAAAAAGTCATTAAAAGTTCATTTAAAATCGTGCCTTAAGTGATAAACTTTAAGGCAGTGATTCTCAACCACTGTGCCGCGGCACTTTTGTGTGCCGCAAAATTCTAAAAGTGTGCCGCCAAATTTTAGATAATATAATTATGTTAATATTATTAAATAATATGATTTAAAGAAAAAAAAATTTGCATTACAAGTATTCTTATTATTAACTTGTAATTAATCCCTTAATAAACGTACTGTTATTTTTGTACTATTTTATTTAGCACATTTAAAATTATTACCATAAACTATTTTACGCAGTGTGTTATAGGTAAGTAAATAATTTTTAAACTTATCTTTTTCTTTGTGTGCCGCCAAATTTTTAAATCGTGAAAAGTGTACCGCATTAATAAAAAGGTTGAGAACCACTGCTTTAAGGTATAAGCCAAACCATACAATTCACGCAAATTACAAAATCCAAACTTGCGCCTACCCGGACAGAAAACAGACATTCTTGAGGTTTATTAGCGGCTTTTTATAAGGATTTAAAAAAAAAAACAACTCACTGGTGACGTCACGCCCAAAAGACGCTTCCGCGTATGGCATCTGTACGCTAACTCTAAAGTTAATACTGTACTGTTAACTACGTTAAATATAATTATATGACACCGGCATTAAATTAGGCAAATTAAAAAGTGCATTAATTAATAGAAAAATATTCGGCTCACCTGCGACGAGTGCCGCGACGATTCGATTCGTTTCGGTTCAGCGGGCCTAGTCCACGATTTAGATTTTGTCTATTCATAATGTAACATCTTTGTAAAAAAAAATATTTATAATATACAATACTTATTAACAATCAGGTGCAAAAATCTTATAAAAATACCAGTCATATTATAATATTTATTAACATTTTAAAAGCTTTACTAAAATTCTGTGATCGTTCATTAAGGCCCGTATTCGTAAACAAAATTAAAATTTTATTTTGAGATGCTGCATGAGACCGCATGCCACAGATAAATTTCCAGAGACAGCAGTCATCTCCACTGCTGCCTGAAGAGATAAATCCATCCAGGTTGTTAGGGCACAGTCCTCTCAATATACACGGCTCCTGCCAAGCTGAAAAGACTGCAGACTCCAGATTGGACAGATAATTGGCGCCCACTAGGTATCGCAGAAAAGTATATTTACTATGAAGCCACGTCCATTAGGAAAAGTCGCGCGTTAAGCGAATTTCTGACTTCTCTCTCTCCTCGTCGGTCCCTCATTGTTGAGGATCGTGACTCCTGGTGGCTAGCTCAATTAGATGTTCCATCGGCTGCGACCGCTTGCCTGATGGAGAGCTTTATGGACCGGCATCTCCAGACAAATGGAAACCTGGTCTGTCCAGCGGCTTGGGCTTCTGCCGCGCGGTCTTCTGCCATCAACCTTCCCTGTCACCACTTTTACTTTCTGTTTTTTTTTGATTTACTGATTTCTGACTTACTACATTGTAATGCAATGCAATTTCTCTATGATGGATACACGATTCGGTTCGGCAATTCTTCTCTAGTGGACGCCCGGTTTTATATTGCAAATTCCCACACAAAAGGAAGCCAGTTATTACGAATACTAGAGACTAAGGTGATAACGAAACGTCAAATCCTATAATTTTGTTTTCCGAATCGAACAAGTGACAACTCTCGATTGGCTTTTAACTTAGCCCTAGATTTCGAAAGTTTTCAAAACATCCCGTCGTATTTAGTCCTCTCGCCGACCAATCAGAATTGCAGACACAATTTGCGAACGTACGTGTGCAAGGAAAGGGTTTAAAGTACTTCTTAAGTATATTAAGTTACTTTAATCAGTAACCGTTAGTTAACAGCTAACTTAACACGTCCGACGACGTACAGATGTAAAAAAACTTATCCTTAATATATTTGCTCCCAAACACGATATCTTTTTTTGTCTCGCCGATTAATTTTAATTAAAAAATCGATAAAGGAGAATACCCATTTTTGGTAACAAAACAATATTCTAAAATAATATCTTATTTTTTATTAATTCATTTTAATTATATCAACACATACAACCAATCAATAAAATTTAGTAAAGTTTAATTACATAAAAAACGGTATCATAAATTATTAAAGCATTTAATACAATAATAACCTCAAATATTGCATCAAAAAAAGCATTACCTAGAAACTTATGCGGGCAGCAGTCACCTCCACTATACCGGCTTGAGGAGACGAGCATGTACCATCCAAATTGACAGTGCACACTCTTCTCGTTAAACCTGGCTAGTTTCAAACTATTCCCAACCCGATTAATCGATAAATTCGAGAAAAAAATTGTGGGCCCATTTTTCTTGGGCGAATGGGCATTCTCCTTTATTCGAATACGTTCGCGGGTAGGTTATATGTGGTGTTGCCATAACTAAAAATTTGTTTTTCTTTTTTCCCTCGCTTTCTAACCCTAATGTCTTCATTGTCACTTGATCGAATCGAATCGAAAACAAAATATATGGGATTTGACGTTTCATTGTCACCCAAGTGATAACGATACGTCAAATCCCATACGTTTCGTATTCGATTCGTTCAAGTGACAACTGTCAACTATCAATTGTTATTCTTGTTTAACAACGTGGGACGGTTTGTCTGTAACCGCAATTATTTTTAAGCGGAGATGACTTCAATCAGATGACTACTCGGACGATACTTGTACCATGTAAATACATTTGAGGGCCAAGAACGAGTTCACATTTACGCTATCACAGCGTAAAGTGAAATTACTTCACCAATCAAACAATATAATTTTGACCGCACATGTAAAGAAAAATCGAAGCGTTTCTATTGATAGAGAAAACACACTTTACGCCGTGAAAGCGTAAATATAAATACATACTCAGGCTTCTGATCAGAGTGTACTGGGGCGCGGTTCTATCTTAAGAAGTCTAGGTCGTGAAAACCCTGCCTCATAAAAATTAAATAGCGATCAAATTCGATGGAGTCGTTTCATTTTGCCTATATCATTGTTAAGACTGGTTCAGAAGACATTAAGTTAGAAAGCGTTCTCTGTCACTCCCACTATGCCGACTCTGTTTTTAAATATGTAAAAAAAGAGGATTAGACAATTTAAATCTTAAGACAATCTTAGCAATAAAAAATTAGCTCATATTTAAAAAAATTGCAAGCTTAGGGCCGTTTTAACAAACCCACTAAGCTCAATTTTAATCTATTTTAAAATTAACTAAAAACTTTTGTAGCAATTGGTGAAAACGGCCCTCAGTTCATCACAATGCATTTTACCGTAGCACATGTGTAAAAATTAACCTTAAGGTTCAATTGCACCACATGACTTAACTATTACTTTCGCGTTAAAGTAATTGTTAAAATTAAAATTGGGTTCCTTCAAAGAAAACTTACTTTAACGCTAACCGTAACCAGCGAATTTTGACTGATCAAAATTAAAGTAATAGTTAAACCAATGTCACTAACGTCAAGTTATATCGGTTTTCTATTAATTTTTCGAGAATGTACTCCTAATTACATCAGCCAACGCGTGTGGAGTAAATGTAAACGTAACCGTTAAAGTCATCGTAAAATGTAACAGTCAAAGTAACTTTAACGGGCCTTTTGGTGCAATTGGACCTTAGGGTTTAAGTGTGCTAGGTTTAAATATTAATTTCATGTCACTTAATTAAATACCTAAAAATACCTAACTAAAGGTACAATCATCCTCACAATATAGAAGGCAATATTGGCACTTACAAAACAACTAATGTACAGTCAGATTCATAATTAAAATACATTTAAAAAAATATTTAAATTTATTTACTCGTGTAAATAATTTGCGAATCTCAATTTTATAATAAACCAACTAAATAAACAAAAACAAAACGATATTTAAAAAAAAGTTTAATAAATAATTATGACACTGACTGTACATGGGTTGAATTCGACATTGCTATGTTGTGGGTGAGTTTTGTGTTGGATTATATGGGTGGTTAGAATTACGTAACACTGTATATACACTGTCCACTTTGCTTAGCTTCTCGAAGAACGGTATGAGGTCTAATAGTTCGGAATCTGTCATATCGTCAAACCATGACGCGACGGGTACCTGAGAAAGAACATGTCTTCTTTACTTGTTACTATTAAATAGTGGTACGCAGACTGATGATGATTATCTGCCCAGTCTGCCGTCCCGGGGCAGTACCATCACTTTCGAAGTACCCTTGTCGCGTTTCGGGAGCAGTTTGCAAGTAGCCGGGTATAACGAGAGGAGTGTGCACTGTCAATCTAGATAGTACATACTTGTCTCCTCAGGCCGGCATAGAGGTTTCTCTGTAGTAGCAGTTGTTTCCGTTCATGGACCGCACTCTAGCTTTACATCAGGCGGTGTGTTGTCATATGTCGAGCTACAATTCAAAAAAAACTTGTTACTAAATCGGGCGTCTTGGAATGGGAATTAGCAGCTCAATGAACACCCAGTCTTTCCCGCTCGCTTGCCTGTAACCTGTAGCTACCTCTCCGTCTTGCGGAGCGTTTGAGTACCGCGTTCGAACTTAGCTAAATTGACCGGTACCAATGTACTTTGATCGCTCAGTGCCTGTGGATTGTATCACGAGTAGTACAGGCATTTGAAAAGAAAAACCAGAGCAGCCTCTAACCATTCTGCGACTTTTGTGTATGTACCAATGTAACAATCAAGTGTCATACTCACAGCATTATCGGGATGAAATATGTAGGATGCCGGCGAATTGTCGACAATGATGACACGTCGCAAGTCTCGCCCGAGACTGTTCAAATCCTTCACGTAATTACCGCGATGAAATACGCAACTATCACGAAACAATCTCGCACGAAATACACCCCATCTACACATTTATAATAAGATATACAACGTGTCCCAAAATTCAACGATAAGCGGGCACCAGAGGGTGGTCCTGCTCATGACTACTCGAAAAAAATATATAAGAAAAATAATCTCCTATTTAAAAAAAAAATACAAAAAATTAAAATCTTTCGAACATTGACAATATATTGATATTTTTAACTACCATGACCACAATTTTCCAAATATTTATAATTATTTTTTTTGTATCGGCAACCTAAGTAGCACTGTTATCCACCACAACCCTTAAAAATCCCAGATTACCTGTAGTTTTTACACAAAAATCAATCAAAACAACTTTTTACTTTAAAATTTCAAAAGATTTTTACTTACAGTCCAAGTAAAAACCCAGTAAAAAATAAATGTCATTTGTTGTACCATTTGTTTTGTTGCATTCAATATTTTTAAAAATATCATAAGGGTTGTCAATTTTCGAATAATTTTTTTAAAAATAGGAGTTTATTTTTTATAATATTTTTTTCTCGAGTAGTCATGAGCAGGACCACCCTCTGGTGCCCGCTTATCGTTGAATTTTGGGACACGTTGTATATACAGAGTGTCCCGTAAATAGTGGTATCAACGGTATTCTACAGATAGAGAGGTTCAATATCTACAATATAATTTGGTGTTATTTTCTTATACCTATAGTTCTTATACCTTTAGTTTAAAAGTTATGACGTTTTTAAAAAATTATCGTATTTTCCTCGTTTTTGCACAAAAACAATGTTTTAAAAATGTGTTTACAATTATTTTCACTGTTGTTTCAAATTACAGTGAACATTGTTATACCTTTTTAGAATCTGTGTGAATTCTAGATATTTTTAAAACAATGGTTCACTAATCTGAAATATATTTTTTTACACCACCTTCTTTTTTGAACTAGCAGATATAAAATCATATAAAGTCGATAAAGAACCCCTCTATCTGTAGAATATCATCGATGCCACTACTTACAGAACACCCTATATATATATTACACATAAACATAACACCGCAAACTAGCCTGCATCTATAACAAATATTTCCCAGTCTCAAAGGATGGGTCTCGTCTGAAGAACGCAGAAAAAAATATTAAAGAAAAAAAGCAGAAAGTACAGCCATTATTATTATTATTTTTTGTTAATTATTATATGCACAGACTATAATTGACGAGTTTCTTGTGACAGACAGTATTTTCGTAATACGCCTTTCCGAAGCCATGGTAGAGTCAAACAATGACCATACCTAAGACCATACCTACGTAAATAAAAAAATATCATTTCATAAAGAAAAATCCTTAATTGCATAGAGATATATACTAGAGGTGCAAACTTTATACATCTGACAACAATGATCAACAATGTTGCCGTCAAGTCAAATACTAACTGACCTAAGAACCTAGACGTGGCTGTGGTCATCTTTTCTCTTGGGAGCGTTGTTGCACATCTAGTTGTATATATATATCAATGCTTAATTGGGTAAAAAAGGTGTAATTTTTATCTTCTTCCCAAATACTTACTTATCTAACAAATCGGCCACAGGGTCGGCATATTTAGCCAACGAGGCGGTAAACAGCACGCATTCGTACAGCTCCCCACATCGCTGAAGGAACTCGTCGACATGCGGCCGCTTCAATACATATACTTGATGCACAGCACCGTCTATCTCAACTGGGACCACGAAGTCTGCATTGTTTATAGGCTGGAATAATAACAATTTTACATAAATAAGATTTTTTTTAACTTCATACACGGATTAAGCCCTTCACATTACAAGCGCGCCGAAAGTGTCTTTTTAGTTCTAGCTCGGCTGTCCATGAACGGCGAAATTTCTAAAGGTAGCAGTCGCCTCCGTAAGGCCGGCCTGAGGAGACGAATATGCACAATCAAATTGTCCTCTCGCTATATAGTATATAGTTTTTTATTTATTAGTACACAATAAGTGCAAGAGAAAAGTCTGCAGGCAGCTGTTGCCTCTACTATGCCGGCTTGAGGAGACGAATCTAATCTACTACTCTACTTTCAAGCTGATCCCGAAACACGATTACGAGTACCACAGATGGCAGACTGGATAAGAACCGTAATCAGTCTGCCTATCACACTTTTAATTAATGCATATATCAAACCATTACACCGGAGAGAATTTTTGTGAGATTTGAACGCGGGTCTCTCGATTGTGAAAGCACACCTCCAACCGCTAGACCACGGTCGCTGAACATCAGGAAGAATATATAACAAATTGTTATTAATACAACGAATTTATAATTGCACTTTAACAGGCTTTAAGCTACAACAAAGGACGAGCTAGTACAATAATTTTGATCTTGATATCTCGGATTTTTTTCTTGAATGAGGCAACATTGCGTGACGTCACTTTTCAATGAACTTGAAAACTTCTAGCGATTAATATTCTTAAATCGGTTATAGTTAACGATAACAAGATACTTTTGTTACTAAGGCCACTCCTCCGTTTCCATAACTCACAGCCTCTCCCCCGCCATTACCGTCTCAGTCAGCCGAGATATCTTTTGCAAACTCAAGTCCACTTTATAGTACTTAGGCTCGTTATCACCAGAAGGCCGGTTAAAGTAACTTTAACTATTACTTTTACGTTTACTTTAATCATTACGTTTACATTATGGTGTATATTTACTCCACACGAGTTGCACAATCGTCGCGCCTGTCATTGTTGGGATTAATTTAACCTTAACCGTAACCAGCGAATCTTGGCTTGGTTAAAGTTAAAGTAATCAAATCAAACCAACGTTGCTAACGTCAAATGTATGAAAAAGAAGCCAAATATGTTTTTCTATTATTTTTCGAGATCAGCCACCCTTTTAACGATAACAATATGAATTTACACGATATTGCGACGCGTGTGGAGTAAATGTAAACGTTTAACGGTCGTTGCCGCCGTAAAAGTAATAGTTAACCACAACCACACTTGGCGACCATCTCGGCCAGCCTTCATCAACGAAAATGTGTGGTTAGCCTTTGGTCGGTGGATGGGTTGTCGACCAGAGTGAGCGAGAGATCTAAAGAAGGCTTGGCCAACGTGTAGCTCCTTTTGGTACTTTAAAAATAATATTTGAGACGAGATTCGATAAAATTTGACTATACGCTAAAATCAGCGTGATGATCAGCAAACAAAATCCAATGACATTGGCACGATTAGTGTATCGTACAATATAGAATTTAACTGAAGTATCGTGAACAAATAAATGATAGATAACAAAAACTAGGTGCGAACGAACGGAGGTCAAGTACGTGCAGCTGATGTTTGTTAATGGATTTTAGGAGATAATATTACTAAAAATACCATAGCAATTTAGGAGTATTAAATCTTAATTTTATCATTAGATATAAATAGGTAATCGGTTAAATTTTTTTTTAAATTAATTTTTGGCACAAGATCGAAGGGCGCATGTGGAAAATGCAAATAGGTATTTTATTATAAAATTATCATGAAAACTAGTATAGAAAAAATCAACATGCACTCGGTCGCAACTAAGGTGAATCGAACCCATGTCGTCCGCTACGCGTGCGGATCTTCTGACCGCTAAACTACACAACAATTGGCGCTTCACGCGACCGTATCGAAATTCCTCCATTCCATTTACATTCATTTTCATTGACAGCATTTCCAATTTCCAACTTTTTTCTATTAAATTTTCAGTATAATTTAATAAATAATCAAAATTATTCTCTGTTATTAATCTGATCATTCCGAAATTGAACCGTTGAAATGGTTGAAACCAAAAGAAAAAAATTCTAACAAACGCGATTTTATTTTTACAGGACAAACACATGTATTCTTATAAATGTCAAAAAATTAATTTAAAAAAAAAACTATAATTCTTCACATTTTTTATAGTATACATAAACAAGAAGCGAAAAATACAAGACCTATCGCTAAGTGCAAATAATCATAAAAGATAAGTGATAACAACACTCATTATCTTTGTTGCGGAAAGAACTTAATTATATACAATCGAGTATCAACAAAAAAACTTTTTTTAACGAATTTTATTTCCGAAACAACGGTAAACGGGAGCGCGGGCCACAAACGTATCCGTAATACCGGCTAAATACGCAGGAGCAACTGGAGCCCGCGGGAATCTACAATCGTCCGGTTTAAGAAGCCGATCGTTTACTAACTAAGATGACAATGTCCACGATTATGTAGCTTTAGTAAAAATGTCTGAGAAGCCCTAGCGAACTTCATAAAACAACTAACACTATGCCGGCTCTAAAAATGCGACGATAAAATTGTAAAATTGCATCAAATTAAGAGTAAAATCAGTGGCCTAAAAGCAGCTCACTTAACACAACAGAGGTCACCTCAATTATGAACTATCAAGTCTGAATACACAAAAATAACGAAGCGCCAACAAATTATTACATTTATTTTTGTAATAAACGATATAACTATTTAAATAAATATCAATGAACTTCATTATGCATACAATTTTGCTTAGCATTTCAATATTTTATATGGAGCAATTACACAATAATGACTAATGGATATAATTATGAGTATATATAAATACGTACCAGCGTTGCCAGACGTCCCGATTTTTAAATCAAAATTAAATGTCCCGCGCAAGACAGGCTCAGTCCCGCTTCTCGGACTTATGTGTGTATTGTGACGTCGGATGAGTATAAAGCTTACTTTAAACTGCGTAAAAAGAGTTACAATTTGTAACTCACTCTTCAGACTATTATTTGAAACACCAGATTTTTCCAACAGAAACATTCCCCATACATTTTGATATAACTATCGTTTACGATCTGTCAAATTTGTATGGTTATAACGGTTTGTTACGCAAACCGAAGAATTCTAAAACCGGCCATAAGAAGACTCAACTCCCTAACGATAGGGTAAATCTGATTTAAAATGTCCCGTTTTCGAAGAAAGAATCGCGCTTTTTTCACTCAAAAAGTTTCGAAATCCCGACTTCTTCGAAAATCTGGTAACGCTGATACATGCATACATACATATATTATACATTAAAATATGTAACAAAGAACACATTCTCTTTATTGTAGCTCAGAATGACACCACTCTGCCTGGTGATAAGCTAGATTGCGATCCATGAATAGAAACAACTGCTATTACATAGAAAGCCGCTTTCGCTATGCCCGGCTTGAGGAGACGGTGTGCACCTATCCAGGTGGACAGTGCATACTCTTGTTATTATACCAGGCTACTTCCAAACTAATCCCGAAACGAAACCGAAACGCGACGAGTTTTAACACGTGTTAACATTTAAAGACTTTAGAATTATGCTGACCTATACACAGTTAAAATTTGGATGCCGATAAATAATCACAATAAGTTTTTTTTTTTATTGTAGCTCAGCATGTGACAACACTCCGCCTGATGTAAAGCTAGAGTGTGGTCCATGAATGGAAACAACTGCTACTACAGAGAAACCTGTGCGAGCAGCAGTCGCGTCCACTATGCCGGCTTGAGGAGACGAGCATGTACTATTGACAGTGCACACTCCTCTCGCTATGCCTGGCTACTTTCAAACTATTCCCGAAACGCGACAAAGTCACTTCACAGGTGTTACATTCGAAAGTGGTGGTACTACTCCAGGACGGCAGATTGGGCTAATAACCATAATCAATCTGCCTACCACTCTTTAATAGTGCCTATAGGCACTGAGCGACCAAAGTACATATAACAAATTTACATTGGTACCGGTCAGCGACAGACATTAGCGAGGTTCGAACACGGGTCTCAGCTATCGTGAGTTCACGCGTCTTACCGCTAGACCACGGCCGCTCTTTTTACATTAAAAATAATAAATTAACATTACGTAAGAAGAACCTAATTATAACATTCATATGATAACACTATCTGAATAAATTTTATTTGATTAATTGATGTTTATTTTACAACAAAATTGCGGTTTACGAATACTTATATCAAAAAAAAAACGTTTTCTTCGGATTTTTTAAATTCTAAATCTATTTATACTACAATAGTTGGTAGGAAAGGACGACCTCTTTAAGTTTTACTATAATTTTATACTCATTCTGATACCTATTTATAGATAAAAATAGATAATTTTCTTCGTGAATTGTTTATAAGAACATTAACAGAAATTATTTTTTAAAGGCCAAGCAGACATCCCATTCATGTTGTCTTATAAAGAGCATTAAAATGAAACGAAAATCTCATCGTCGGACTCTACCATGGCTTCAAAAAGGCATGCCACAAGAAACTCGTCAATTATAGTCTGTGGATTTCTTTATTTTGGTGATTTATAGATGACAATTATATACCTAACTACTTTCTTTTCTGAATTAAAAATTCATTTGTTTTTTTTCTTAACTATATGTACACAAATAATATGACATTTCCAAAGCTTTGCCTATGCTATTGAAATAGGTTCATTTCATTTCAGTATCAAAGTTAGTACTTATATGAACTTCCTCATCAACAATGATAATTAAAAATAATAGTTTTATTGCATGACAATAATTGTATGTAATACTTAATAATACAAACACTGAGACGTAATTAAAAAAGGATTAACTAAAAAAACAGATAAATATACTTTACGTAAAAAATACATCTTACGTTGTTTTTTCCTATATCATTAATATCTCATGATTACTAGTTCATTTATGCATCAGTTAAATTGCTTCAGTCTAATTGGTGTGAACTTGATGCATGAACCAAATCTTGACTTCCCACAGGGCACATTTCTATCTCTCTGATAATCCTAATGTGGTGGTGCTCAAAACAAAACTGTTTAATAGTCAAGAGTCGGGTCACGCTTCTGGTGACGATTCTTCAATCAATAATAAATTTAAATTACTTACTTTAAAGGAGCTGTGTACTAATGTTTCATCCAGGTCTATAACCATACATTTTCTATGTATATCCTGATGTCTCACAGGTGGCAGTAATGGCTTAGGGGACTGATCCGACATGACCAGCAGAGGTGGTGAAGCCCTACCGTCGATACTGTTGGTGCCATTTCCTCCAGGTGGACCCTTTCCACGTCCACCGCGCCAACAACATAACAAGGATCGAAGGAATCCACCCCCATTACTCGACTTCTTATTACCCATAGGCGCTGCTCCTGATACTGGGGTGATCTCTCCATCATTATGTTGGGCTCCAGACACCGACCCTAAAACGACAAAACACTTGTAGCACAAACTATTCGATTCTAACACACGTTTCACTCAGCTCATAACTTCAAGGTTGCTCTCGAGACCCACGATTTCTTCACACATTCCTATTTGTTTACCTTCACAAAACTCAATGGTACAAGCACACTCCGATCATAATCTGATAACTGCATATCTAAAGGAGTGTAGGGGCGAACGCAGGACGAATATCTCGATTCACAAGAAGGTGGGTAATACAATACGATCTAATTCAATGCAGTAACAGGTGTAATTCACTTTAGATTTACCTCTATCGGATCCATAATTATTTAACTGCTCGTCATCCCGTGACACTTGGGTTATAATGGACGATGCGTCCATTTAAACATTTGTTTTGAGCCCTATTTGAAATGGCAACGAACTTGATATATAATTTTAACACCATAAAACTATTTTTTATCTCCCTTCTATTTTACAATATGGCAGCGCCAGGAAGAATATTCGGCCAACTTCAGACCTAAAGAATTTGTTTGTTACTATATTTTTATTCATTTTAACATACTGTTTAAAGTAAGAATCTGAGGGAGACAACTGATTGTAAGTTATTGCGTTGTAGACATGTTTATCTAAAAATAGTAATCGAAATAGAATGTGTTCAAATAAGTTATTGATATTTTAAAACTAGTTGCCAATTTTTTTTTGTAATATTTTATATAAATAACATAAAATATAAAAATAATAAAGTAATCTATTCTTATTTTGTTTTCAATAAATAATTACGAAGTATATCTTTTGGTAGTAGGATTAGTAGTAGTCTATGCCAAAATTTTCTTGCAAAAAAAAAACAATTTTGGCGGGAATCTAGAGTTCGATCACTGTTCGGGCATTTATATAATAGAGGAGGTGCTGAAAGACACCTTATGGTTGATTATCGGTCCTAAATGTTCCTGAAAATTGTCAATTGTGTTATTTTCCAAGATATGTTGTGTGTTGGATAATATATGGATATAAGACCGTGTGTTTTCCTTTTACTCCTAATATCCCGCTTAATATATTATTTTTAGTAAAGTAGTGGAATCTTCATCTTTTGAAAAACACTATAGACAGTAATATCGAGGTTCAAGGCTGCATTGTAACGATTCCTTCGGCTTTGATGAAATGTCAAAGAGCAAATTAAAAACGGAAACTTGACATCTGACAGTTGGGGAAAGTACTTTTTTATATTTTGCGACGAAGCGCTGTTTATTTATATTTGTAATAAGTGATCAATATTCTATAATTCAATAGCAATTTGTTATATATGTGAATGAAATGGCGCGCAGAGACCCAGGTCCAATTCCAAATCGTTGGTTGAAATGTCCACGAAAAGCTGAAGGATTCATTGATTCAAAATTATTTGCGTTTAAAACACCTCTAGGCAGTGAATTCAATGATAAAGTACCCGAATCATGTCGTTTTACACCGTCAATGCTGTTTCACTTCTTAAAAAGCAAAGAAGTAAGTTTTATAGTTATTTTTAAACTTCACAATAAAAACTCATCAAGTCCTATTTTTTCACAATTTTAAGTTTTAAATCAATGGCACATATGGAAGTACTATATCGATTTACATAAACACATTAATAAAGCGACTGATGCGTGAATTACAGGTGAAAATGGGTCTGTGGATAGATCTGACCAACACTGACCGTTTCTATAACAAATCTGAGATTACAAACATGGATTGTCAATATGTAAAGCTAAAATGTAGAGGGCATGGAGAGACACCATCTGAACAACAAACAGAGTGAGTGAATGTTTATTTATTTACACATTTTATGTAATTTCTGCAAAAGCTATTATTTTTGACGTCACACATCATTTGAGACAGAAAAATTAAGTAATTTAGGTAATTCCAATGCTTTATATATGATTAATGCCCTTTGATCTCATTTTTATTATGTTTTTCATCTGTTCTCTTTTAAATTGTTAATTTAAAGAAATTCTGAAGACCTCGGAAATATTTATAAATATATTTATAATTTGATTTCATTATATTTTCAGGGAATTTATAAGTATAGTAAGAAACTTTATCAGCCAGAATCCATTGAGAGTTATTGGTGTTCATTGTACACATGGTTTTAACAGGACTGGTTTTCTGTTGGTTTCATACATGGTTAATGTGTTGGACTGCAGTGTCAATGCTGCTATCAATGAATTTGCTAAAGTTAGGTAAGATTAACTTTTATTGCACATAAATTGAACATGGGTGAGCCTTAGGAATTGTTTACAGTGTATTAAAAAATATTGATGATTGGTTTTCTACATTTTATACATGGATTAGTTTTCTCTCTGTTTTATTAGCTAATTTTCTTTAATTTTCTGATTTACGAGAGACTGTTGTCTAAAGACACGAATCGACGGCCTCTGTGGTGCAGCGGTTGTGAAGCTAATCTGTGTCCAAGGTTCAATATTTGGAGGAAACAAATATTTGTTAATGCTTTTTGAATTTATTTTAGCTCATTTTGGTCATGTTCCTTTCACGTTTTAGGGTAGAGATAACAGGGTTGGCAGACTGACTGAGTCTGGTGTAGTACTACCACTTTCGAATGTAACACCTGTGAAGTGACCTTGTCACGTTTCGGGGGCAGTTTGAAAGTAACCAGGTATAGCGAGAAAAGTGTGCACTGTCAATCTAGATGGTGCATACTTCTTTCCTCAGGCAGGTATAGCAGAAGCGACTGCTGCCTGTAGAGAGTTTCTCTGTAGTAGCAGTTAATTCTATACATGAACCATACTCTAGCTTTACATCAGGCGGAGTGTTGTCTTATGCCGAGCTACAAAAAAAATCTAGACCTACTAGATTGATTCCGTGGTATGTAGAGTCGTCTTTTTAAGCTATTTAAATTATGGTTTTATTGCAGGCCACCAGGTATTTATAAGCAAGACTACTTAGATGTATTATGTAAAAGATATGATGCAGATTTTGTGCCAAATGCACCATTACTTCCTGATTGGTGTTGTGGTATGTATTTATTTAATATAACATTAAGGGCGTCGCCAGCCGACTTTTCAAGCTTTTCACTTGTACAAGCTTTACATCTACGGCGATTGTAATAACAACGGTGCAGAGTCTAACGTGTAAAGCTACACAAGCTTTGACTGTACAATAAATAAAACTTGTAAATAAGTTATTTAAAGAAAAATAGAATAAAAATAATTTGGGAGTTTGAATTTGAATAGGTGTTTTGTTTTTGAAATTACCAGATTTTAATATTATAGTGGTTGACAAAAGGCTTAGGACTTTGGTTGCTTTACATTATTTCCTTTTATATATTTGTCCTTATCTACTTTTTTCTTGCAGAAGAAGAAGAAGAGGATAACGAGGAAGTCTATGGTGAAGAACAAAACCCAGAACAAGAAGACGAGGATGAGGATGACGAAGACGGTTCTTCAAATTCACAGTATGTTTTATTTATGTTTACCTTTTTAAAATGTTGAATTTACAGATTTTTAAATTTTTTTTTGCATCTTAAATGCTAGATTTGTTTTATTATTAAATTATAATGTATTTATTGATCTGAGTGACCATGCGCATAGGTGTCTGGATGCGTATTGTGGGTTCAAATCTTACTTCTGCTCTATCTATTGTGTTCGTGTGTTGATTTTATTCAATTAGCATCATTACATGAACGCACAAAAAAGTTTTTTTTTTAAATTTATAAATACCATTCCTTTTTAGTATAACGAATGTTTTAGAATTTTAGTTTTGTAGAATTTAACGAAACTGCTGAAGATATTTCTACTACTGTATATATATCATTGCCGTTTTATTTTTGAAGCCAACCTAAAAATAAGAAAAGTAGAAGATCAGTCCAAGTGAAGATGTTCATGCCAGGAATAAGAGGAGTGGAACAATATGTACTACAACCCAAACTTAAAAAACTTCAGAAAAAAGCACAAAAAATGTGTAGATGGAAGAATGGTTTCCCAGGATCACAGCCTGTCTCAATGGATAGAGATAACTTGAAACTTTTAAAGGAAAACCCTTATAGGGTATCTTGGAAAGCTGATGGTACTAGGTAATAAGAACCCTAAACTTTTAATTACCATGTAGTGGCCATGATGATGTAATGACAGCTCTAGTGATGTGCAGGCACAGTAGAGCTGTACCTGCGATGTTAATCGAATGAATACGAACAGTAGTAATCATAAAGTTTAATAAATCTAACAGCTTTCTTCTTTAATCTACTCACTCCACGTGGGCACTGTAGACTCACATTTTAATCGCAGTGCACACTCCTCTCGCTATACCTGCTGCTATGTACTTTCAAACTGCTCCCGAAATGTGACAAAGTCACTTTACAGGTGTAACACACATCTATGTTTAAAATAAATAATTTGCAAAAAATTTATTTTCTAACAAACATTGCCAATATCTTCATATAGTACGGAGCCATTCAAGTATTACATAAATACCAAAGGGGGGTGGGGAGTCTTTGCATTGCTTTTGATGACATGGGGCACAGTACGGTCTCGATGGTGATTATTTAGCAATATTTATTCATTTTTTCTACTTAACTTAGTAAAAATTGCCAAATTTCTGTTTATGTATAATAATACTTGAATGAACTCTAAGTAAATTACAATATAATATGAACTAATGAGATAAGTGTGTCCTGTCGACCTGAACAGTGCACACGCATGTCATCAGGTCATTATAGCAGATGCGATTGCTGCAGTTTGTGAATTATTTGCAGATATATGATGCTAATTGATGGCGAAAATGAAATATATATGATTGACCGTGATAACTGCATGTTCAAAGTGTCCGGTGTCAGTTTCCGTCACAGAAAAGATGTCAGAAAGCATCTTAAAGATACACTTTTAGATGGTGTAAGTTATCTATTTATGTAACATTTTAAAAGAGTAATTAAAGGTAGACTAAACAGGTACTACCAACCCGCCGCTTTAGTGACCTTGTCGCATTTTTCCGAAAAAAGCTAGGTATAATAGGGTGTGCACTGCCGATCTGCATAGCAACTGCTGCCTGCAGAAATTTCTCTGTGGTAGCAGTTGTTTCCGTTCATGGACCGCACTCTTAGCTTAGCTTAACATCGGGCTGAGTGTTGCCATATGCCGAACTACAATAAAAGAAAATAAAAATATAAATAATTTTAATTCCTTACGTTGTACACATCCATAATTTTATTATAGTGTATGTCCTTTTAGGAAATGGTTATAGACAAATTTGATGGAGAAGAAATACCTAGATATTTATGTTACGATATAATATCTTTTGAAGGAGATGATATAGGTCAGAAACCGTTCTATCCAGACAGACTTTGTTGTATTGAAAAGGAAATCGTTAATCCACGGTAAGTGGGTAATAGGCACCAGATTGCACTCTTTCTCTGCTTGTCAAATAAAAAATTGAATTGTAGATGGCAGCAAATTTTTCAAAATTAAATGGTTAATTAAAATAATTATAGTTATTAATTATTTTCTTACTTTATCTGCACTTTATTGGACGCAAATGGGCAGGGTTAATTAAAGAAAATTACAAAAGAACGCATTTATTAAATATTTATATATATAAAAAGGTGTTTCTTGGAGCATATTTTATCACTGGATTTTTTCATTTATTTTTATTATATTTATTATAATAAAAATGAAACATTTTATTCTGGTTTTATGGTAATTTTGTTATTGGTGTCCTTACAGGCGTGTGCTAATTATACATTTCTCTGTGTTAAGGGTTGTAAAAAAAATCTTGCCACGCCAACAGTACTACCTTACCCCGAAATTATTTATTTATAATAAAAATTATTTTTGTAATGTTTATAGAAACGAAGCAATGAAATATGGCTTTATTAGAAAAGAAAAAGAGCCATTTCGTATCAGACAAAAACAATTTTGGGATGTAACACAAACGAAGGCTTTACTCGGTGAACGATTTGCAAAACAACTTTCACATGAACCTGATGGACTCATCTTTCAACCTTCTAAAGAGGTAACTTTGTATTTTTACTCCACTTAATCTCGAGTCAGGGGAGGATGCGAAGTTTTTTAAAGAATGGCAGACAAACTGATGATGGTTACCGCTACTTTCAAATGTAATACCTGTGAAGTGACCTAGTTGAGATTCAGGATCAATTTGGGACTAGCCAGGTGCAATCTAGATGGCGTGCATTCAGCCATAGCGGAGGCGACTGCTGCCTGTAGAAATTTATCTGTAGTAGCAGTTGTTTCCGTTCATGGACCACACTCTAGCTTTACATCAGACATATGCCGAGCTTCAATAAAAAGAAATGTTGTTTTCAGCCATACATTGCTGGTACATGCTCCTCTGTACTCAAGTGGAAACCGGCTCGGATGAACAGTGTTGATTTTAAACTCAAAATTGCTGTAGAAGAAGGAGTAGGGTAAAAACATGAATATTTTCTTTTATGTTAAATAACTTATGTATTAAAAAATATATTCATTTTAATTTAAAGTGTTAGTATAAAATATATAGCGGGCGTGAGTTAAACAAGTATAAGAAGAAATAAATTTGTTTTTTTAGTATACTTAAAAAGAAGATCGGACAACTCTACGCAGGCCAATTTGATAGGCCGTTTGGTTTTATACGTCTAACGAAGGAACTCAAAGAATTGGATAATAAAATAATTGAATGTAAATTTGAAAACAATCAATGGATTTTTATGAGAGAAAGAACTGACAAATCATTTCCTAATAATTATAGAACCGTTGAAGGTAATTTTCTTTATTATTATTTAATATTATTTCATAGGCATTTTGTATTATAGGCACTGAGAGACCAAAGTACATATAACATAGTTACATTGGTACCAATCAGCGGGATTTAAAGACGGGTCGTATCGATCCTGATTGATCCACGCAAAACGAGCGGCCATGGCCGCTCAATTGCGGAGAAAGAGCCTGCGGGAATCTACAATCTACAATCGATCCTGATTTCACGTCTTCCACCTGTAGCTTATCATCAAGCAGCATGGGTTACTTGCTGAGATAAGAAAATATATATTTAAAAACAAATGATAAATGATGACATTACATCTTTGACAGCTGTCTGTTAATGTGTAACTGTAAATGTTGCTATGGTTACACACATGTGTAAGAGATCTTAAGCAATTGACTGCCAGCCATGAAGTAACATTTATGTAATAAACATTATTGTTTCAGCCGTATGTCGCAGTTTTACGTATCCAGTTACAGAAGAAATGTTATTAAACTTTATAGATAGGGAGAGGTATCGTGACGATTAATGGTTACGCCAGATATAGTTAAGAGATATGTTTAATTTTATCATCACAATATTTAATTTTAACAATAAATCTATTGTAAAAACGTTCGTGTTGTATTTGTCTTGATAACTATAATACTGGTTCGTGTACCCTTGAGTGTATGTGGTAAATTCATAGAACAAAAAAACGTATAAAAATATAACATTATATCACATTTATTTACAAGAAATATTCACTTTTTAATAGTTGATTGTTGACATTTCATCTACTTTTGAACTTTATGCACAACTTTTCAGAGAATATAGGACGGGGGAAGGGGGCATAACTGCCTTCTATTCAGACTCTATAGAGTGAAAGTTTATCACTAAAATGTTCAATTTTCTAATTCTATTATTTCCTCGAGGTTGCTGTGAGACAAAAAAAAAACAGGAAAAATAGAAAAAAAAAACTTTAGTCAAAAAATAAACATGAATATATAATTTAACAAATATAAAAACAATAAAAATAACTTTTCGGGACAATATCTCTGTTTACCCATTAAAACATTACAAAGAGGATGTGGGATTGTACTGCCATTTTTTTGTATGGCCATCAATAAATTTAACTTTATTTTCCTTTGTTAATTTTACTAAATGATGATTAACATTATTAGCTGCAGCTAGTTTTAGACTCTCAGGTGTGTCTGTGTAAATAACATCAACTAGATCCATCTCAGTCATTTGTTTTTTAGGATTACTTCTCAGAACTTCTATTATTTGACTCTCCCTTTGATTTCTATGGTTAATATAGTGTAATATTTTATTAGTAGGCTCCTGAAAAACAAAAATTGTAAAATATTCACTATTCACGCAATATATACCAAATAATAAATTATAGAGTGCATATATGCACGCCAGATTGCAGATGGATTCTTCAGGGTGCTTTTAGCGAGACTGCTGTCGCGCCAGAGAAGTGGAGTGTCGTACTATACGGATTATAAGTACCAACCTCTAGGTTTTTATTTTGGGAAGCCCAGTACAATCAGTTTAAATTAAATTATTATTCATATTACTTTAAATTCGTTTTTATCCTCACCTCAACAACATTCCCATGTCCCGGATAAATAACTTCAGGTTTTATTTCCATTATCTTGTTCAAACTATTCATGTACGAATGCAGGTCTTCAAAGACAGCCGTCCCTTCTCCGAGAATGCAATCACCGCTGAATAAAGCATTGTCTTCTACAAGAGACAGTACCACGTGATCTGTTGTGTGTCCTGGTGTATGGTGAACCTTTATAATGAATAAGAGTTGTAATTTTGAGCAGCCTGCTCTAGCATTAGAGGAGGGACCTCACGATCCATGAAACCCGTGTTCAAACCTCCCTAAATTCTGATTGGTACCAATTAGGGATGTTGCGGATGCAGATTTCTTCACATCCGCGGATGCGGATGCGGATGCGGATTTTAAGAGGCTCACATCCGCGGATGCGGATGCGGATGCGGATCTGTACAAAAAACTTAAAAAATCTGTAAAAAAAATTAAAAGACAGTAAGAACTATCCTTTCTTTATTTAAAAGTAGTGAGTGAATTATTATTATTATTAACCGACTTCAAAAGTTATCAAATCGTCGTGTATTTTTTTTGTGGCGATGTTTCCTCATATCTCCGCCGTTTGTGAACCGATTTTGATGATTCTTTTTTGTTTGATAAAGTATTTCTCGGGATTTAGTAGTACTTAATAGTACTTACATACGTAAACAACACAGTTACATGTACGCGATTCAGCGTTGCCAGATTTTTTTTTGCCAAGTCGGGATTTCGAATCTTTTTGAGTGAAAAAAAGCGGTATTCTTTCTTCGAAAGCGGGATATAGTAAAAAACATATATAATCAGAAGTGTTTAAATATGTATCTTTTATTTGAGTTTTAAATTACGTTTAATAGATAGTAAAAAATACCCGTAGAAAATGTTTTTTAATAAAGATATGATATTTTAAATCAGATTTACCCTATCGTTAGGTAGTTGAGTCTTCTTATTTGTTTCTGAAATCTTCGGTTTGCATAACAAACCGTTATAACCATATACTCAGATAGAATTAGATTTCTAGCCCAGAAATTCCTATTGGACGGGATTTTTTTTTTGTATAGATCAAAGTATCAGGAATTGATACCAATAAAATGTATAAGTGAATATTGGGCGCTAAGGTGCCAAAAACATGGTAAAAGTGGTAAAAACCAGTTTTTCGCTTCTAGAGGAAAAACTACAGCTCGGACAAAAAAAAGTTAAATATAACAAATGCGCGCAATAAAAAAACAAAGAGAATGAGCCTCGGTAGAGCAAAATCGGTCCAAAGGCGCCGCGGCGCGGCGCCACCTCGCGCGCAAAAAGTACCTGAACTCCATAGATTATTTAAACAACTTTATTCTTTGTCAAGTTATTTGGAAATTTGTAGTTCAACTCCTCCTTAATGCATAGGAGCCGAAATTATAACGTTTTTCGAAAATTAAAATACCCTCCCAGTCGATTTAAAAAAAGGTTACTTTTTGCAAAAGTCGACGGTTTACAAAAAGTTTACAACATTTTCATCTGACAATTTAACTGTAGTTAGAGGACCACAAAACTGACAGCATATTCAAATTGCAACTCTCCATCACTTTCAGAACGCGAGTTATTGAATTTTTTTTTTATTATTTAATTTCTGGACCGATTTTGCTCTACCGGGGCTCATTCTCTTTCTTTTGTTATTGCGCGCATTTGTTGCATTTAACTTTTTTGTGTCCGAGCTGTAGTTTTTCCTCTAGAAGCGAAAAACTGGTTTTTACCATTTTTACCTTTTTTTTTTGGCACTTTAGCGCCCAATATTCACTTATAAATTTTATTGGTATCAATTCCTGACACTTTAATCTATACAAAAAAAAAAATCGTCCAATTGTAATTTTCTGTACTTTTTAAGAATTTCTGCTTATTCTATACTAGCTGACGGTGCCCGGGTTTTTTCAAGTTATTGTTACACAAAGATAAAGATAATGCTTTATTATAAATTACCTATAGCTGTTACCCACAACTTATTTTAAACGATATAGTTACATAATTAATAGAATATATTTTAAAGTAGTTTTATTTTAAAAAGAATATATTTTTTAAAGCGGCATGGTACCTCGTAGAGCCACACCCCCCTCCGCCCGCCTCTCCCCGCCTCGTCATCATACGCCGCGTGTGAATTTTGTTTTAGAGTTATTTTAAAATTGTATTATCTTATAAGATGTTTATTGAAATTAGGTGATGTCAAAGACAATTGTGTTCACAGTTAAATACTCTTAATTAATAACACATTTATTTGGATAAAGATTAATATTATTATGTTGATACAACTCTCGACAAATAATTTGAAATAATGCATTAATTTCGACCAAATTTGATTATCATAAAAACGGTTATTGTGAGTTAATCTTAAAAGATAGACATATACTGTGGCGGACATTTTTTTAGATAATTTAAAGAGGAATAATTCTTTTATACTTATTTCTTGGGTATTTCGAACGGTTTTCGCAGCGCACGCAACGTAAGCCCTCAAAGATGAACAATTTTGATTTGATTATCATAAAAACGGTTATTGTGAGTTAATCTTAAAAGATAGACATGTACTGTCGTGGACATTTTTTTAGATAATTTAAAGAGGAATAATTCTTTCATACATATTTTTTGGGTATCTCGAACGGTTTTCGCAGCGCACGCAACGGAAGCCCTCAAAGATGAACAATATTCCCCGTTTTTTCCACATTTTCGACTGTTTCTTCGCACCTATTAGTCGCAACGTGATGTTATATAGCCTATAACCTTTCTCGACAAATGATCTATCCAACACAAAAAGAATTTTTCAAATCGAACCATTAGTTCCTGAGATTAGCGCGTACAAACAAACAAACAAACAAACAAACAAAACAAACAAACTCTTCAGCTTTATAATATTAGTATAGATGAGTAATACGAATTTGACAGATCGTAAACGATAGTTATATCAAAATGTATGGGGAATGTGTCCGTTAGAAAAATGTGGTGTTTCAAATAATAGTCTGAAGAGTGAGTTACAATTTGTACTCTTTATACACAGTTTACAGTAAGCTTTATACTTATCCGACGTCACAATACACACACAAGTCCGAGAAGCGGGACTGAACCTGTCCCGCACGAGACATTGAATTTTGATTTAAAAATCGGGACGTCTGGCAACGCTGACGCGATTGTATGTGTGCTGCTTGAGTGAGCTTATTAGTCTCTTACTAGTCGACTCGCACCACAAGCCGGTCCCGCTCCTTTCTTTCTTGTCGCGACCTGTTACACATTCGCATCCGCATTAGCTCCGCATCGATTTATGCGGATGCGGATGCGGATGTCTAAATCGATGCGGATGCTCCGCATATGCGGATGCGGATGCGAATATTCGCAACATCCCTAGTACCAATGTAACTACATTAAGTACTTTGGTCGCTTAATGCATGTGATACAAGCACTAAGTAGAGGCATTTAAAAAAAAAAGTGAGAATATTGTTACTGGCAACAACTAGGGCACAAATCGGGCGTGTTATGAGTTCGGAGCATCTACCATATACCTTTACAGTGGCACCCTCGACTTTGATTATTTGGCCATCATTTAGCCAGTTTATTTGTGTTGGTAATGTTATGTCTTTTTCAGGATCATCTGTTCTTCGGTGTTTCCATATTTTGCTGTTCACTGTAATTTATGAATAACTAAACATTTAAATATTACAAATGTAGTCCATTATAAAACCTTTAACTCAAAATATTTTTAGTAAATTAGTAAAAAATATACTGAAAAAATTAAAATCAGTACATAAAAAAATACAATATAAAACAATGTATAATGACAATCTAGCATAAGGAAAAAAACTAAAAAACATTGCTATTTTTTTAACAAAAATCATAGAATGTAAATTATATATACTTGCTATATTAGCATAAATATTCTCAATTCCTCCAATGTGATCATGATGCCAGTGCGTAATAATAATGTGCTCTATAGTAGCATTCTCGTTCTTTATAACTTTCTGTAAATTTGACTGATATTCCTTTATATCTTTATCGCCAGTATCTAGGAGAATTCGCCTAGAAAATATATACTATTATACATATACACATACATACAGCTTATAAATATACATATACAGTTTAATAGAATATAACAAAACACGAACATCTGATCAAAGTTCAAAATAATCACAACTTGAAAAAAACTGAGCTTACTTTCTGCCGGTGCCTATAAGGTAAGTATTAGTTCCTTGTAGTGTAAAAGGTCCGGGATTGCATCCCAAAATTCTTATTATGTTGTTGGATAATTTACTAATTGCAGGAATTGTAGTCATTGTAGGTATCTGAAATTTATAAATGAAACAACTTATTGCAATTATATCTAATATCTTATCTATGGAAATGAGACAACGTTTATTACTGCTGATAATATTGATAAACATACGGGAAAATCTATGTTTACTTACAGAAAACAATAAACACAAAAGTAATTAACGCACGAAAATATCTGAAAAATTTGAAAGATTAAAAACAAAAAGAGCCTGTCAACTGTCAGGCAGTGCTTTGTCAAAGTTGCCAATTGAACATTTGTTATTGTATTTTACTAATAAAGCATTATATGTGTATATTTACATTATTTTAAATTAAATTTAATAGTTTCAAATATACATATTTTACATATGCGTTCCAAATGAAAAAAAAAGGAGTGTTTGGCGCGCTTTTGCCCGGGAAGGTTGAGGTGTTTTTTTATCCCTTTCCTTAATTAGTTTAGTGGTTATTATTGTGTAAAATTGGTGTTATTTTGCGTAATTTTATGCTACGCATGTGAGTAATTGTGGAAACATTAAAATTCACTCTATATGAGGCAACAGAAGCGGTTTTTTTTTTGTGGTTATCCCACGCCGTGAAAACGCTCATATTGTGACGTGACCGGATGAATTGCCGCCAAATACTCCAAGAAAGCGTCAAATTGTAAAACACCATTGCAATTTGATGTAAAAACTTCAAGAATTTACTACAAATGAGATATATATTATATTACTGAAGACATGGCTGTATGGGCTTTGTTCCCTTTGCCTTCCCAGAATGGGAGAATTAACAAAAAAAAAAAAAAAAAAAATGAAAAAAAAATGTCAATCAGTCAATCAATCAGCGGCCTATGTCATTGTCAACACTGTCAATATCAGTCAGCGACTAGGGCTTCGTGAAAAATGGCGAGTGCTCTAGTTAGAGTGTTTCACGGAACAAAAACACAATTAGGTGAATAATTTTAGAAGTTTACGCGTCCTAAGATCGCAACCTTTATCTGTTCCGCATACCATATGCTTTGTGTTATTGTTTATAAGAAGTATACGACGCAGTGATATTGCTTACATAATTTTGACGTATCTGCAACTTTCAGGCATTGTTGGACCACTGGCCAACATCAACAATGCGGTTGTACGGTTCCAGAATACACAGTCCACACCACCTGAGAAGACTAAGTTCGGTCCACTCGCTGATAGTGACAGGATATTCACTAATCTTTATGGAAGACATGATTGGCGGTTGAAAGGAGCCATGAGCCGTGGTGATTGGTATAAAACTAAGGAAATATTATTGAAGGAACCCGCATGGATAATCAGTATGTATAAATTATAACAGATATGAATTAAAATAATAATTACTTCATAAATAAATACATTTGTAGATGAAATGAAAACATCCGGTCTTAGAGGTCGTGGTGGTGCTGGATTTCCTACTGGAATGAAATGGTCCTTCATGCAAAGACCTCCTGATGGTCGCCCTAAATACTTAGTGGTAAACGCTGATGAGGGAGAGCCAGGTACCTGTAAGGTAATGTTGTAAAATAGTAATAATATAGATAATTAAGAATTAAAATTTATTTAAGAATTAGATAAATGAGTTCATAGTTTATTTCTTTTATTATAGGACAGAGAAATCTTAAGACATGACCCTCATAAGTTGATTGAAGGTTGTCTGATATCTGGCAGAGCTATTGGTGCTTGTGCTGCATATATTTACATCAGAGGTGAATTCTACAATGAAGCTAGCAATCTACAAGTAGCTATTGCTGAGGTAATTATTTAAAATGTTAAGGAACTGGAAAAAAAGATATTATTTTGTACAACTAGATGTGCAATAACACTCCCAATGTGATGCGTGAGAAAACATGGCCATAGTCACGTTTAGGTTCTGTCTCAGTTAGTACTTGACTTGACGGCAATATTGTAAAATCGTTTGACGCTGTCTATAGTTTTTTAATGTCAGATGTATGAAGTTTGCACCTCTAGTATATATTTCTATGGTATTTTGTATTTCATTTTTATGTTGGCACATATTTATAAATTATATTTTACTCTAGGCTTATCAAGCAGGTTTAATAGGCAAGAATTCATGTGGTTCAGGCTATGATTTTGATGTATTTGTTCACCGTGGAGCCGGTGCATACATTTGTGGCGAAGAAACCGCACTGATTGAATCCATTGAAGGAAAACAGGGAAAGCCACGTTTGAAACCCCCGTTCCCTGCTGATATTGGATTGTTCGGCTGCCCCACCACTGTTAATAATGTGGAGACAATTGCTGTTGCTCCGGTGAGTTTAATTTTCATCATTGTTCTATAGCTCATTTGGAATTGTCTCGGAAAAATGGTCTTAACATCTTTACAGAAAGATGTTTTTTTTTGAAACATATTTTTTATAGAAATAATTGACTATGTATAACAGTTAAACACATGAATGACACTTGTTTTATTGTGTCTCCGCATTTGACAACATTCTGCCTGATGTGATTTTGACTCGATCAAGTGACAATTGTACATTGGCTTTTGATTTTAGCTCCAGGTGACCAGACGGCGCATTGTACCGTCTAACTCGTCGACGCGATATTCTGACTGTAATTTCTGAACTCTGCCTATCCTTGTGGGTAAAAGGCGTGACAATTGTATTGTATTGTAATTTCTGAACTTTGTACAAAAATAAACTTTAAATCAATATCAAATATTCATTTGTTTAAAATAAAAATCAATAATTTTATTTCCAACAGATTGTTTTAACTTCACTAATTAAATTTTTATTTTTTTATTAACATAGACAATATGTCGTCGTGGTGGCAAATGGTTCTCTTCGTTCGGTCGTCCCCGTAACCATGGTACAAAGTTATATAACATCTCGGGACATGTGAATACCCCTTGCACTGTTGAAGAGGAAATGGGCATTAGTTTGAAGGAATTACTGGAGAGACATGCTGGGGGTGTCCTCGGAGGTTGGGATAATCTACTTGCTGTTATTCCTGGAGGATCATCCACACCGCTTATACCTAAACAGTGAGATTACTTTTATTGTAGCTAGGCATGTGACAACACTCCGCCTGATGTAAAGTCCATGAATGGAAAAAATTGCTACTACAGAGAAACCTGTGCGGACAGCAGTCGCCTCCACTATGCCGGTTTGAGGAGATGAGCATGTACCATCCAGATTGACAGTACACCTACTCTCGTTTTACCTGGCTACTTTAAACCTGCTCCCGAAACGCGACAAGGTCACTTCATGGGTGTTACATTTGAAAGTGGTGGTACTACCCCAGGACGGCAGACATCAGTCTGCCTACCACTCTTTAATAGTGCCTATAGGCACTGAGCGACCTAAGCGAGCGAGCTAATGAACAATGTTTAAATAATAAAACTTATATTTTTCGCTCTCTGCCTGATGTTCAACTTAAAGAAATATCTGCATGCAGTAGTTTCCTCCACTACAAGCGCCTAATAAGACAAGACACGGCGTGCTCGTCTTGTTATATTGGCTACTTCTAAATTGGTTCTGAAACTATCAGATCTACATGTTTATTACACTTGAAAATGGTGGTACTACCTCAGCTGCCTAGACTGTCAGCAATATTGGTACCACATTACCTGGAATGAGATTATGTGTTTAAGATTGCAAGTCCACATCTATAAACCGCTTTGCTTGCTAATAAAAAAAGAGCTACTTGTAGATCATTGGAGATATGATTCCAATACTATGAAATAACAAATGACAACAAATTCACACAGTATTCTTTTTCTATACAATTTTCCTTGTGGGTTCCCAGGGAATATAAAAATATAGACATGACAAATTCACTGATTGGTCTTTAAATACATATTCAAACACCAATTAGCAGATTAGCTTGGTGGGTCTATGAAGACTAATTTAGCTAAACATATATATACTCATATATGTAAACGTTTAAATTAATTTCAGTGTGTGTGAGGATGTATTAATGGACTTTGACGGTTGTGTAACTGCGCAATCGTCTTTAGGAACGGCTGCGATTATTGTAATGAATAAATCAACCGATATTATAAAGGCGATACATCGTTTGATTGTGTTCTACAAACACGAGTCGTGCGGTCAATGTACACCGTGCAGGGAAGGTATCGCGTGGATGAATAAAATGATGGAGAGGTCAGTTGCTTTTTTTAAATTGTAGCTCGGCATGTGACAACACTCCTCCTGATGTAAAGGTAGAGTGCGGTCCATGAATGGAAACAACTGCTACTACAGAGAAATCTCTATGGGCAGCAGTCGCCTCCACTATGCTGGCTTGAGGAGACGAGCATGTACCATCTAGATTGCCAGAGCACACTCCTCTCGTTACACCTGGCAACTTTTAAACTATTCCTGAAACGTGACAAGTTACTTCACGGGTGTTACATTCGAAAGTGGTGGTACTACCCCAGGACAGCAGACTGTGCAAATAACCATTATCAGTTTGCCTACCACTCTTTATACAGATCAAGAAATGAAATTAATTTAAAATTGTTATAAAAGTATCACATTGATTTAATGAAGACTGCTTGATTTATAAACTCCGATCCCCAACTAGGATACCCAGTACAATGGGTATCAGGACAAGAACAACACAAACATGTAACATCCAGACCCAAAACAATTTATACATTTTTCTTCAATAATATATTAAATAAATAATGTTTTCGCCCGTTAATCGAACACGGGACCTCCGCGACGATCACTGCGCCATAGAGGTTGTCAAAAAGTATTTAATTTTCATGTTTTAGATTTGTTGAAGGCAACGCCTCCGTAAAAGAGATTGATATGCTTTGGGAAATTTCAAAACAAATTGAAGGTAACGATTATAATATGTATTATAGTGTTATTTCTTTTTTTTTTTCATTTATTAATGTTTGGCGTATGGCAACACTGGCTGTTCGCTAGGGTGTTGGTTCATGAACAGAAACAACTGCTACCACAGAAATTTCTATTGGCAGTAGTCGCTCGCGCTATGCCGGCTTAATGAGCCGATGCGAGATAGATGGTACATGCTCGTCTCCTCAAGCCGGCATAGTGGAGGCGACTGCTGCCCGCACAGGTTTCTCTGTAGTAGCAGTTGTTTCCATACATGGACTGCACTCTAGCTTTACATCAGGCGGAGTGTTGTCACATGCCGAGCTACAATAAAAATAAATAATAATAATATTGTATGCCATCGGAGATACAGTCCCCTAGACTAGTTTTGATGGCAGAACACTTTGTATATAGAATCCTTTTTAATAGAGATTGTTAATTTTCAGGTCATACAATTTGTGCTCTGGGTGACGGTGCCGCGTGGCCGGTACAAGGATTAATCAGACATTTTAGGCCATTGCTTGAAGAACGATTTGAAACCCACGCTCAACAATGCGGCCCAAGCAAAGCCGAACGTTTATATTAGTCCTATATTTTAATAATATTTATTTTAAACTCAATTATACAGCTTTACCGAGTCAAAAATATTTATAAATAAACGTTAACATTTCTCATTGTGATTTAACTTAGTGAATCTGTTTGTTTTGCCGCCGCTACCATCTATATTCATTTAATTTTGTATAAATTGTAATTAGAATTATAATAAAGAAATTTAATGTTTTTTATTTTACCGTACTTATACCTGTTTGACGCAATCGCCTACGCTATGCTGTTATACCCTCTACTTCTTATCTAATCCTGCTCAATGAAACGCGGCTTGCTTACTTCACTCAAGTCACATGGGCGGACCTCACGAGCAATGTGACCTGTATTCAAACCGCCAAATTCTGAAGCGAGACAATACATGGCCACATCCACGTTAAGGAGCACCTTTAGTATATATCTCTGTGTGTATGTTACATGTACTTTGGGCCATAGTACAGGCATATAACGCTTGCCGTGTCTGCTCTGATTGCGACACATGCTTCGGCTAGCTTACATGTGATTAACGCCAGCTTATTAACTTCCCGGCTAGCTGCAAGAAACGTAGGCAGGCATAATGTCTTAGTGATTGCTTTTGATTGGATTTGCTAATAAATATACCCATTTCTTTTTTTAAGTTTTAAACATATTTATTTATATTTTAATAACTAATAACAATAATATATTTCAGTTTAGATAGTTCTTAGCGACTAATTAAAAAATAATTGTTTAATAAAATAGCCTCGTGACAATTCTTAGAAGTAAGATTGTTTGCTTTTATAATTTGAAATGTGTGAATTGTGGATAATTTTATACTTCCTTTCTGAATATTATATAAACATACCTTCACGGATGTATTCGTCTGCTCGTATTGATACAGATTATGATTAGTATAAGCAGAAGCAAAGAAATCGTTATCGAAAGCGGCCTTGTCGCGTTTCGGGAATAGTTTGAAAGTAGCCAGGTATAAGAGAGGAGTGTGCACTGTCAATCTAGATGGTACATGCTCGTCTCCTCAAGCCGGCATAGTGGAGGCGACTGCAGCCTGTAGAGATTTCTCTGTGGTAACAGTTGTTTCCATTCATGGACCGCACTCTAGCTTTACATCAGGCGGAGTGTTGTCACATGCCGAGCTACAATAAAAAAAAAAAAAAATAAAAAAAAAAATCATCACGAAAGTTACGCGCTCGGTTGCCAGGAAAAATGTGATCATTGATGTCACTATCAGCCTTTCTCCATTATCTCTTACTATCGTCTTCTCTCTCCATCGCACATTCTTTATCAATCAGTTTTTTTTACATTGTTTTGGGATCAAAGTCGGGCGCGCATGAAGAGAATTGTGGATGTGAAGGAAGCGAGTGTTGTGTCAGGATCGTGGTCTCTGCTTAACCCTGTGGGAAAAAGGCGTGACAATTGTATTGTATTGTATTCTGGGATCACTTACTTAAAGATGTACTTTACAGGCCGTAGTTTCGCTAGATTCAGACTGATTTTTAGATGGTATTGACAACTTATAAAAATTAACTACTCTGACAATTACTAATAAATAATTATTTGTAATATGCAAAAGCTACTTAGTAGGTGGGTAAGTTGAGAAATGTATGAAAATAATAAAACCATACTTTTTTTTGTAATTTATTTTAATTCCCGCTATCATTCATTTCTTTTGATAATTTGGACATTATCTTCTGTCACTATTTACACTTTAAATATAAATTAAAAATAGTTATTTTACAGTACACTACTATTGTACATTCGCTTTCGATTGAAAAACTTGACTTGTATAAATAAATTATAATTAATACAATGAAGAATGAAAACATAAACAAACAAAATTTAAAAAAAAACTGCAGGGTAACAAATTTAGCTATGGTAACATAAACTGTTTTTGAAATGATAATTTAAAACTAAAAAAAAAATGATCTCAAAAGTAAAAAGAAAAAAAAAAGCTTCAACACCAAGTACCAAAATGGTATTTTAAAAGAAAAACAAAACCCGTGCGTGCCTACCTCGTAGGTAAATCGAAACAATTAAATTAAATGTAATAAATTAAATGGCACTGCGATTATTACCAAATATTAACAATACCACGGAGGTACTTAAGTGTCTGTTATTACCAGAAAAAAAAACTTAATAATAATTTGGTTTAATTTTATAACAATTTTTAATAATAAATTTTGACGATCTGACATAAAAAATCACACGATTCAATATAATTTGTTTAAAATAAATCACAATAAGAATGGAAGCAACAGATAACTAACATCATGGCAATTAAATAGTAATCGCTAAACATTCGGTGGAGATCACATTACACGATAATTATAAACTTCTATCTATAAATACATACATAATTTACTAACACTAGAGTGACAACTTCAATCCAATATAAACTTTATATTGATCCGAAATTGATATGATACATTATGCTTAAGAAAAATTATAGTAATAGTTAACAAAACGCTTCATAAATAACTTCAACATAGTGATCACGCTTTAGTCTCCGTTCGTACGACCCCAAACATCGGGCCACAGCGGGCGTCAGAACTCGGGCTACGCGATTTCAGTCTCAATTATTATGTCATTACGGACGTCGCATCGATCGCAATCCCGACTCTCACGACGTTCATAAATATGGCAGAGCGCGGTCCAGCCGCTGAGCTCCACACGAACTATGTATATCACTAACACGCGTATTACACCCATACATTATCTATCGTACACAGGGATATGACAATTTACTTTCAATTCGCATCTACCCGACAAATAAATAATGGCTCTTACAGGAAACGACATCCAATTTGAGTTTGTCATATTGCTAGGAACTATAGATGATCAGGGTAACACGGTATCTATAAGTACTCGGCTGACGCTGACCACTGGGTATGCCGGCACATCTATTTAGAACACATCGGGCACGATCCGATCCAAAGACGTCGAGGCCCGCGGCGGTAACTCGTTGCGCGGATCGCTCGCTAACCACGGGTGACGTTGGACATCTCGAGCGGATAAACGCTCACTCGCCTCCCGTCGTAGCAGAGATCGAATCAAACATTTGCCACGAGAGGAGAGACACTCGGGCACTACGAAATAACCCCGCGAGATCTTCGCGAACAGGGACGCGTGCTCGGAGTCGTTGAACGGATACCTGAAACGAAAGTAAACAATAATTAATTCTCGATCCAAAAACTATTATGAGGACGTTAACATCAGAAATCTTTTTTACGACTCGGACCCTATTAATGATCCCGAATCGATTGTCATTAGAATGGCAGATGTGCGCCGAAACAAAAACCCAGGTAGGACGGAACCCTTCCGGCGACAGGTGAAACGGCGATTGCGGCGAAATCCGGAGTTTGGTAGAATATAAATTACGGGTGCGGGCCACAAAAACAAGAAACAAAGGATCGCGAACGGCAGGTGCGAAGCGCGGAGTATCATTTTGTTCGTTTCGGACGGCGGGGGTCGGCCAACGTCTTCGCCACATGACCGAGGCAGGTGCAGGGGAAGATTTCACAATGCGAGCCTACTGCGACTCGCACGAATGTGGGTGATATAATAATGATCGCCGACCGTTGGCGCGTAACGGCCGACAGGTGAAAACATCTCACCGGGGCGAAGCGAGGGTGTCGTGTCGCCAACGGACGAATCCACCCCGCGATCTTTTAAAACGGTAAATCCCACGGTCAACAGGTGAAGTTGCACTCGATCACCTTTGAGGTTGTTCATTTCAAAGAGGCAAAGGAAAATAAATGTCTGGTACACACCTTCCGATTAGCATTGTGTAAAGTATGACTCCGAGTGACCACATGTCGGCGGCTCGACCGGAGTACGTGCGGTGCGCGCGTAGAATCTCAGGCGACACGTACGCCGGGCAGCCTCGCTTGTCTTGTAGGAGATCTTCTTCGGGATCGTCGAGCACCACCGCGTCTTCGAGCGATTCCAATTTTAGCGTCGTCCTAGAACAAACGGCATACATTTAGTAAATGTGTCGAATGAACTTGATGTATCTATTGACAAATGTTAAATGCTACCACGTCCGATGAGATAATTATGCAGTCAATGACCTAAATATAAATCGCGAGCGTTCGTCGTTTGCAAATGTGACACGATAATGAGCACCAGAGCGTAATGCGCATCCCTTTGTGCGCGTTCATCATGCCCACATTTCCCTGGTCATCTCGTGAAGTCTATTTGTACGAGTATATGTGTCAATGTGAAGACAAAAGGGACACGTTTGGCAATGCCTTCTCAGTATTGTGACAAAAGCTGCGGGTTAGCAATTCACGGCTACGCTCGGAGTGTACAATAATGTCATGTAAATAATTGCACAGTGCACCATAAAGGTGTTCGGTGACGCAATAAGTTTTGTTTCATCACATCACGGGCGTACTGTACGCGACCTCGTATTTCACAGCGGCCGCATCGTTTCGAAATGCATTAAATGCACAGTTATTCGAAACTGTACGACTCTGTAACGAACGATTGAATATAAACTATGATTTTATCATCTCCAGATATGTTTAATTAATCGCTGAAGCGCCAAAACGATGAAGCCGTTAAAAAAAGACCATGATTGTTGGCGATGTAAAAATAAAATGCGTAAGTGCGTCTCGCGGCCAATTGTAACGTTTCTACCTGCGCAGGTGCCATGCAGAGGGCGGCTACGACTTGTCAAACACTACTTATATTAATGCATCGATATTTTTAAACATTTTAATAATACTATCGAGGGGAAGAGTGCAATGTAAAAATAAGACCAGAATGTGCGTTATTAATAGAATCGAGGGAGTTTGTATTCCAACTTGAACGTGGAACTCAAAAGTACCTATCTACCTATACGTAAACTTGAAAAGGAAATCACACGTATCAATTATGAGTTATTTTGAGTTGCGTTAAAAGTAAATAACAATGTTGGCTTGTCGTGAACGATCAATTCGGCAAACGCATCAGTTGCCAATTAAATTATTATGAAGACAATGAAATACACAATTGAGAATAGATGATATAATTAAGACCTTTTATGACCTCACTCATGCTTACATCTGCAACTGTGAGATATAATTTTTAAGGCCTAATCGTGGCGTCATCGCATCGCCAACGACTTGCCGTAAAGGTTACTCTTGTTACAATGTCGCAACTACTGTCGGTTTTCTACTAAAATATTACAAGTTATTGCGACTTTGCGAATTATTGTGCTGATATTGGGCCGATAGGCAGTTGCTATTTAAATAATTAGCTTTAGCAGCGTGACAAAGTGTAAAGACATCGACGAGTTCAGAAGACCAGCAATGATTCTATGGAGCAATGGAGGCAGATAACTGTGGGAAACAGTTGATGAAATGTGTGACGTCACCGCTGCACCGGTGCAACGTTGCACTTCCAACCTTTTTTGTAATTTATCACATCAGTGAGCGGAGGCTGAGGGCGTCCTCGTGTCCGTTTTAGGTCTCGCGACTGCGCAACTGATCCTAATTAAATCCCTACAGCGGCGCAAGGCTAAAGTGTGATGCCTGCAGCTGCAATCGATTCGAATTTCGCAACGTATAAATAAGTTATACCGACATGCGGTGGCGTAATGCGCGTTCGTTCGGAAGGTTGGCCGGATTTCCGAGCGAGTGTTCCGATCTCGCGCGGCTGACCTCGCGGGCGGCCGGCGAAGGATTCGCGAGTCCCCGCGACGTCGATGGCTGCGAACGGTTCGCAGGCGAAAGGACGAGGGGCTGTCGCAAGCGCCGGACTCCTTACGCAACTCACGCAGGGCTGCCGCCTCGAGTACTGCGAGGCTGCCGCGGAGCCATAAATCTCAGGAGCTATACAGCTTTTCATGATGCCTTTGTGAGTGCCATTGTTCTAAACCGAGTATGTCATCAATAATACATAGGTACGAAGGTCCGCGATGTGCGATGCGTCACTGAGTCGTCACACTACAATTAGCGGGTTTCGCAATGAGCTCGTTGCACAATTCAACCCTGACAGTTTCGCAACAATGAGCCAGATGCTGCACACACGCATGCACTTCCTGCTGCAATACATTTACATTGTTATAATTTGTTCATTAACTAAACGAGCAGCCGACCCTGTCTATAGTGAGTTATTCATAGGATTTTCGTAAGTGGCATTGTAGGGACATGTGGTCGATAGCGGTGCGATGTCGCAAGCGAACGCGGGCGCGGGTGTTGCCTCAGAGATGCGGCCGGGAACGTTGGGAAACCGTCCCGTGGATGCCCAATTATATGTCGACCGTTCGTTGCACAATACTCCATTTACAATGCGGTAATCATGTCAGGAAAACATTTGTTATATTAGAACACATGAACGCCACGTCCTATATTCTCGAAACTGTCACTCACTCGTACCTAACGATGTGACAAAATATTGTGAAATTATACATTTTACTGCTACTACGAAATATATTAGGCCTCAACACCTCTCTAACATTAGGTACGCATAGTTTTATCGGAACTGGTGATAACGCGACTCGAAATCGCATTTGGAAATCGTGCGCCGCCGTTGGGCCGCTTGCGAAAACATAATGTGAACATCGATTGCTAAATTGCTTTAGTTTTAAGATTCTATTCAGCGACAACAAATGAGATGAATGAGCAAACCGACATAGTACGTTTGGGCGCCTTATTATACATATACCGACGTTCAAATATGCTCAATGTAAGCACACAGTAGGTCTGTTTCAGGTCATATTTGGCAGGCGGGCGGCAGCAGTCGAGCACGTGTCGATGCGTGTCACAATGATGCGGGGTTATGAGCGAAGTTGCGATATGGCATGTTGCAAGCTTGGGCCGCCGTCCAACAGGCGCCGCTCAAATAATCCCGTTTTGCAATGCTCTAGCTAGAGTGCGGAACGGGCGCCACTCCAGGAGACGACGACTTGCGCAATAGGCACCGCGATGTACGCCCGTGTCATACGCAATTGTCGAACGCGCCTCGCAATCGCACAGTCACGTGGACACTTTACGAAACGGGCGATACCGTTCGCTGACCTTTCGTTCATGTAGGTTGCTAATGACTTGCGTAATGAGAGAAAGATCGCGCTTCCGGATCGAATCCGCCAGCAATAGATCTCCAATTGTAATAATTAGACTGTTACGTATCTGAAAGTGTAACGACTCTCCGTGCGGACTACTTTCTCCCGGAGGGCGGTGAACGTTCGCGAACAGTGTCGCAATAATTTCTCCGTCGTCCGCGTCGCAAACGAAGAAAGCGCGAACTCGAGAGGGTTTTGCAACCGCAGTGGAGAAAGAGGCTCGTAACGCTAGAAAGCGTACATCGACCCCTACGAGCCCGACTTTAGCCGGGTCGCCGGCAATCCGCGAAACCGCACCGCATCGTGGAGATAAATGAGTTGCAACAGATGCGCTAACAAGATTGCTTTCGTAAAGTTGCGTGACGTTCGAGCTTACAAAGGAATGAGGCACAGTAGTAAGGGTTCCGCGTGTGCAGTTGGGCAAGTGCCGAGGCGCGTTACGCAAGCGGAGCGATAAAGCCGCGGGCATGTCACCGCACTTCCGTTCATTGACTCCTCCCGATATAACCACGCTCTAGTGTTGTCCATGTCGAAATACAGTGTCAGTCAGTGTGTGAGCGCGACGAGGGTCCCGTCACCATGTGTCGGGATGTACGCACCGTCGCTGTATCTCGGATCTCTCGGGGTCATTTGTTCGCAATGATCCGAATGTTGAAGAGTCGGCGCCATACTAAACAGACGCAACAAAAAACAAATGCAATCCGTTAACGTAACGCATGCAACTAGGAATTATGTCGTGTAGGATATTACACGAGGGATAGCTTACGTGTATAAACTCTTTCATAATGTCTCGTTACGTTTCAAAGTAACTTTTCCAGGTATTGGGAAAGGCGATGTAAAAAGTGGGCGCTCCTACATCGCACGTTGCTAATCATCGTTATTATATTATGAGAGCGTTCGCGAAAAAAGAATGCCATACTCGTGTGACAGTCTACGATCTCTGAGATTACAACGAAGATAACTTTCACGCTAACGCACGCAACTGCGCCGCTACCATTACTTATATAAAAGAAATTGTTTCAAGCGTTTCACCAATATACGAGTTGCATCACTTTTCATTTACTTTAATTTATGACAGAAGTGTAACGATAAAATTATTTCAGTAATAAATTCAAAGTAGTAAGTTAGCGCCTCCTGTGAATACCTATTAGTATTAGATTATGCATATATGCGTGATAATAAGAAGCACCTGTCGACAGCTGCGCGTGTGGACCAGTTTTGTTGCTGCAGTTTATAATTACTATAAAGAGCAGCTGGAGATGGTTGTCGCGACAGATGTGGTCTAGATCAAATGATAAAAAGAATAAATCCGTATGCGTCTGAGCACCGCTTCCGTTCTACACCCGGATTTGGCGATTGTTAAATGCGCAATCGTTTCCTTCTCATTATTCAAGTAGGAAGTGAATATGGCACTCGAAAAAAAAACATTGCATTTTTCATACCCTTCAAGTTTGCATTTTTATTGTAGCTCGACATGATGTCGAACTAGTAGAGCAGAAGTGCTATTACAGATAAATACTGCAGGCAGCAGTCGCCTCAACTATGCCGGATTGAGGAGATAAATGCACCGATAAATAGTCCGCTTATCCAGCAATAAAAGTATTGTCAATGTTTGCAAAATTAGAGCGAGTATTAATCATTTGGCACAGTTGAAGTTAGCTAGCGGGCGTATTGCAGCGGCGGCGGCTGACGGCGGGCGTCGCAACTCGGCTTGCAATATGTAACGATTCAGACGAAACTATTGCACGTAACCCCACAGCGAACACCCGAACATTGCCAACCGATGTTTGTTAACCATACTGGATCTTGCGCACGATTGTGTATGAATCAATAATTTGTAATCATACCACAATATTCAATTTATTGTTCATTGTTAACAACAGTTTAACAAAAAGAAACGTTGATGCATTTATTTATATTTTTGACAATCAATTAGGTATATAATTCTTAATAATTAATCAATTTTTGGTGATGTTTAGAAATAATTTTTTTTTGGTATAAGTATTCAAATTCGTTTGAGTAAAATATTTTCAAAAAAGTAGGCTGGTAACACTAGCCTTAAAGTAATAAAATATATATCAATTTGTATTCGGAAATAGGCAGTATGAGTTACCAAGTTAGAATTTTGAAATCGGCACATTTGGCAGAGTCGAGCACAAATAAGTCTGTGAATTGCGTCGGATAAAATCTCTGTAGGTCCTTACGGTCCATTTCATAATGTTTTAAACGTTTCTTAAGCGAGAATGAGAGATAAATTATCGTAGGTGCCACTAATGGGGTTGGTCTATGGTGAAACACAAATGAAATGTCTACTAATTTACTTATTCAAGATTTATTTATCGGTATATACAATTTTTTTTAAATTTTTTTTTTTAGCATTTTAACAAAAGAATAATGAAAATTAAATACATTTTTTTTTCCATTTTTATTGTAGCTTGGCGTATGACAACACTCCGCTTGATATTAAGCTAAAGCGCGAAAACAACCACAGCTACTGCAACCTACAGTCACCTCCACTATGCCGGTTCGAGGAGAATTTAATAAGATTTACTTATTACAAATATTTACAATATGAATTAATAATACAAATACAAAGCGACGAAATAACGAAAGGTTTCGACAAACTTGAAATGAGTAATGTTTTGCGAAATGAAACTTGATGTTGAAATATATGTAGTTCGTTATGTATATCTTGACATCTTAGACATACAACAAAGAGTGGTAGGCATACTGATGATGGTTATTAGGTGGTTATATGGCTATGGTATTCTATGGTTAGATGGTTACCTAGTCGAGTTTCAGGAGTAGAAGTAGCCAGTCATAACAAGAGGAAAGTCAGCATGACGGAGGCGACAACATCAGGCGAAGTGTTGTCATACGAATTATCATATTATTTAAAAGAAAAATACGAAGATAAAAATATATCAAACTTTAAAAAATGTATCAAAAAATCTTAAGTAGATTTAAATATAAAAATAATATCACATTTCCTGATAAGAATTTTCTAAGAACGTTTTTATCGTAAACAGTGTTTTTTGTTATGGTCGCGAAATTTTATCAACATTTCACCGGCTTATCTTATCGTAAAAGGCTTTCTATCTAGAAAAAGGAATAACATTTTTATTTAATAAAATTGTGGAATATTTTTCAAAACAACCCTTACACAATGTACTTATTTAATATTAATTAAAATTATATAATAAATCTGCGCTAGAGAGAAATGCTACCACAGAAAAACGTTTGCGGGAAGCAGTTACCTCGGCCATGCCGCCTGGCTTGAGGATACGAATACATCATCCAGAGTGACAATGCTCACACCTCTCGCTATACCTGGCTACTTCCAAACTGATCCCGATTCGAAAGTCCGCCTACTACTCCTTAATAGTGCCAATAGGTACTGAGCGACCAAAGTATTATATACATAGTTACATTAGTGCCGATTAGAAATTAGCGAGGTTCGAACCGGGTCTCATCGACCGCTCTAAACTAGAGTATAGATACAATTAGATGTCCTAGTGGATTTTTGTCGCAATGCAGTAGTTATTTGCGATGGTTTTTTCAAATGTATATAAGCGGTAGTGAACATTGTATGGAATGAATTATTTATGCACACGTCCCGAGACCACTGCACTTTGCAATACAACCGTATGCCAAACAACAATACTACATAAAACCTGTTATTGCATTAAAATTCACGTTATATTTAAATTTCTCAATATTCAATTTAAAACATTATCGTCCGATCGATCTAGTTTGCAAATAAACATCGATAAGCTCAAGTGTACTCAGAGATTTATCGAAACTACGGTCCCCAGTCTAGGCAGGTAGTTGAACCCAGGAAACATGATCGCGATAAAACATACAAAACCACCCCTCATGTGTGGGTCATTACAATTAGCACTGGAAAATTGAAGCTCGCATCCATTGAGGATCGATTAGAGGTATAGTTAAATGGTTCTTGTACAAAAACCGGCAATGAATATAGTTTTATAATTTTTATTGTTAGCAATGAAGTTTTGAAAAAGCTTTTAAACCGTATCGAAAGTGCCTACGCAGAAACGTGTGGCCGACGTAAACAATACGCGGAAACTCAATACAATATTTGTTATTGTTCTGATTTGCGCGGAAAACATGCTGTACTATTAAATTGGCTGCGAAAATTTGTGATTTTACATACGATTCGCAAATACGAGTCGAGTGTACCGTTACACTTTCGGAAAATAACATCTCTGTACAGAAGACCTGTTCCTAAAACGAGTTCCTCGTGAATATAATAATAAAACATAGTACATATATCAACACGCTATCACTCCCGTTAAAGATCCGACTTTAAGAGATTATTAATTTAAATACATGGGGCATGTCCAATTAATAATTTGATTATTGCATGTCGATGGCACAACATCGATCAATAAAATATATAGGTATTATTCGCGATGGTGTTTTAAATAAAAACAAAATAGCTGCGTTCGTATACAATATACATGCGTGAGTAGGTACCTACGTGTGGAATTTAAAAGTCCGTAATGTTGTGTGAATAGAACGCACGATAAGAATACCAAACGTGAAATGTAATCGATTATAAATAAACACATTTGGATTAAAGGACAACGCCCTTAGAAAGAGCGCTAGTTAAAAGTTCAAGTTGAAGTAGCCATTTAAACTAAATATTTACATGTAGCCCTTGTATGTAAATCAGATATTTTCACGCCGATAAATGAGTATTTTCACCTGAATGTGAAATGTTTCGTAAGAGTTCTCGTGAGATAAATCTGAAAACGAGTAGCGTGACTCTGGGAAAACGGTACTCGCGAGAGGGCAGAGTCCCGTTCCATCGAAAAGCGTAGCTGTAAATACATTTTTCCTCACAATTGTTAATATTCTTATGAAAAAAAAAAACGTAAAGTATAATATTATTACCTATAGCATTTCATATAAATCGTTCATGTCATACGGATACGATGAGATCACGAGGAGCAATGATCTATTCGAATGCCGGTGCGATGATGAACACATAAGTTGGGGTATGATCGTTTAGTTAGTGGCTCGGTGTCCGGCCATTCACCCGCGATCACTTTTTGCAATCATCCAATGATGTAATTTGGAAAGTGCGGAAACAGACATTTCTAAAAAGTACGTCGCGAAATGTGACTTACTATCGTTACTATTATATCACAGCATCCGATCGCAGCGAACGAGGCGGAAGGGTCAGCGAACTCGCCAAATTTCACCTGTCATCTAAGCCGGAGGGGCGGCCGCCGCCGGGGGCCCGACTCGCACGAAGAAAGTACAGAAAGGGTCGCTAATTCTCACAGATAATTCGGTCATCGACCCGCGACCATTATTTCCTTATCGCTGACGAATTGCACAATTCCGTATTCGAATCGGACGGCGGCGATAGAGACGCGGGACGCTTGCACAACCTTCCCACCGCGTCTGCAGCGGAAGAGAGTGTGGTGAAATAGTGAATAGATGATGCAACAAAGAAAGTGCGGAACTGAAGTAGGTTTCTAACGCGGTGAACGCACTCTCTCGCTATTAGCATTGTCGACTACCAAAGGTTCTAGGTAGAGGCGCGCCCGCGGACGACGACCTCGGTGATGTCAGAGAGATGATATTTTGCAATATACATGATATAATCGTTTCTGCATAACGACCGATTGTAATTTCCCCTGACAATTAATTGGTGTACGCCTTTTAACAAACGATGTATACTTAGGTAATATAATGACAATAGTTATTTGTAATAAGAAACATGGTGTAATTATCTTGTTAGCATTATTGCTAATAAATTGAGTAACTACTTACATTCACGTTTCACGATGGTAAAGAAACAATGAGTGTGTTCATTGTATATGTTTCGAATGAGAAATGCAAGAAAAAGTGATGTGTCAAGTTCAGATGTGGCGGCCTCGAGGTAGGCGCGGGGACTGTTGACAATGGCAGCGAGCACCGTTGTACTTGACCCAGTGGCGTGCGGCGGCGTCACGTCGGCCGGCGACGATTGATGATACACGTGACACTCCCGCGCCGCGCAAAAACCTCATTGTTCAACCGAAGAAAAAGATAGCGGATCTTATTTGCACAACTTAATATGCTTTAATTTGGACGTTATCTCGAGGGACATGGCGGCACTTTGATATTAGTCAGATTAGAGCAGTTGTCATCACCACTTCGTTGCTGATGTCATTATTCAAATGACCACGATGATGCGTCACAATTAAAATTACGAAGCGTCACGAGGGCAGTAAGAATTTCCCAAAAATATTGTGAAATACCCAATTCCACAATAATTAATTAAGTAGGTGCATTTGATAATTTTTTGTAAGTTGTAATAAATATCAAGTATGTTTCGTTTACATGTTGTAACTAAAATTTGAGATATCTCGCAAGTGGTATGGTATCCGATATATGCCACTAGGTGGGCTAATAGTAGTATGTGTGCCATTACGCAAGGTCGCCGCCACACCTGCGCCGCCGGTCACTGCAGCGACCGTTGCAGCTCCCACGATTAATTTACAACTTTACACATGAATTATTAATGAGTTACAAAGGAAGGGTAAATAATAAAGAATTTGGGGTTAACCTTCTAGGACACCTGCCAAGAATGTGAGAACTACTTATCTTATTATAAACCGATTACAATGTAACAGTTTGATAATGTTGCAGCACATTGTTTAAAGAGTACTGCGCCGCTGCAGCACTGAGTTAGCGTCCGGTGCGGGCGTTTGTAATCAGCGAAGTAGGTTAAGGTTTAATCAAGGATTTGTTGCGGCAAGCCTCCGTTCGAACACTCGGCCGCGTGTTACTATGTGCCAACGCAGCAGTTCCTTTACTTACCAAGATGTGTAGTACGTACTTTATGTTCACTGAGTTTTATATCCCTTTGTATTTTTGTTTTTCATTTTCCTTGACCTTTTTTATGGTTGCCTCCGCTATGCCGGTTTGAGGAGATGAATGTACATGGTCCAGTACACGCGGTTATATCCGGCTATTTCGAATCAAATCTCGAAACGCCGAGATTGGGCTAATAACCATCTTCCAAAAAAGTGGACCAATTTCTATTCTTTTCTATTCTTTCTATTATTTAATTACTGGAGAGATAACTATTTGTCCTTATTTACCATAAATTTAGTCGTATTGTGACGTTTTTGTGTGAAGGAGAGTCTTCAGTTTCATTAACTGTTGAATAGTCATTGTAAAGGAAACAAACAGTTTTATAAATTTCAAAACGATCCAGATGTATTACAAAAGCGGTAATATACGGTGTTTGGTAACGCAGACCGAGTGGCGTCCTTTCGTAACTGTGTTTAACCACGGAGCTCCAGCGTCCGGACCAATACGTTAATTGTTTCCAATTTCGAGTACGTCTCTCCAAATACAATATTATTTCTATTGTATATCTGAACTGGGAGGTTTAGTGCCCTTGTAAATTATTTGAATGACCACAATTATGCTAAGTTGAATAGCTCACTCGATGAATATAAAAACAATTGCTCATGTTGGCCGACAACTTTTTGTTTTGGCAACGTTCAATGCAACTGCGTCCTCGTTGGATTATGTAAGAAGCTGGCCTCGCATTTAATTAACTAACTTTGGAGTATCGATACTATATGTACGTATACAACGTTACGCTATGTCGATATCAAAAGCTTTATAGAGAACATCATTATCAAAAAAAATATGCTCGATCATGTTTTGTTCGAATGGCGATAATAAAAAAAACATAGTTCATAATAATAATATATCATCGGTATAAAGCGTGCATAAAGAACAGAAGTCGTTTGAAATATTGCGCGGGCGCAGGTCGGCAGATGTGCGCATTGTCTGGAGAACAAACGCAGGTAAAGGACGTCGGGTCGCCATGTGCTCTGTCACTTTTTCACGTTTTACGCGGAAAAAATCTATAAAACCTTCGCCTTTGTATCTGACCGGGAGGACAGATGTCACGAACACATGTCGCTCGGTATGCGCGCGCACCTCTTTGTTGCTAGTCTATAAACTTTCCAAATCAACGAAATCTCTCACATTTTCAATTGAATGTTGGTACCTACATTATTAGACTAATATTGATACCGATCGACTAAGAACCAGCATCTGCTCCACCCTCAATTCCTACAAAAGGCATTCAATGTTTGCGCGTTTCCCTCTCACCCTCTTTTATGTCTACAGGAAAAGTTAAAAAGCTTAAAGGAAAAAAGGACAAATATTGACCTCCTGGGCAGATGTCGCAAGCGACCACGATTTCGATAGAAGAGCATTTGAATAAACAAACGCTACTCGATGATAACGTAACTCTGCTGATGTAGGTACTTGTATCGAATGTCGGACCCAATGGGACTTAACTATTTGTTTAGGGATGGAGTTGTCACCAGATGTCCAAACAGAAAGATATATTTTCAATATGCATTGTCTTGAATTTAACTTGAGAGCGGCTACCGTCATTATTTAGAAGCGGATAAGAGTAACTTAATATTGTTGTCAAAAAGTAATAAAAGTGGTTGTAAGTGTCGACTCTAAATTCTAAATAAGGTAATATCAAATAGACAACTGATAAGTTTTTCTTTCTGTACACCTAAAGGCCCCATTGTTGTGCCCGTTTAATATCGAACAATAATATAAAATAATATCTTATTTTTTCACTAATTTATTTAGTTATATGAACACATCGTTTACAAATCAATAGACAATGTTTAATTACATAAAAAACAGATATCATCAATTATAATTAAAGCATTTAATATAATAATAGTCTCGAATATTTTATCTGAAAAAGTCCAATTACTCATTGATGGTTGATAAGTAATGTTGATTTATTTTCCTAGAAATTAAATTAAAAATCATCGACAAAAAATTATTTATTTTAGCGCACGTGCAATAATTGCAGTTGTCAAATGCATTCATGTTTAAAATTCTATTGTGAACGTGACAATCAAAGATTTAGAAGAGTGTTTATCTTATTGCAAAAATGTAAGTTATTAAATAAGTGTGGAATGTCGGGTCGAACACGTGCGTGTATGCAGGTAGAGGATGCATGTGCAATTCATTGTCTCAATATAAAGGTGTTTTTTCTTAAGGAGACAATAGTGTAAAGTTTGCACAATAGTGAAGAAGCTTTCTGGATTCGAGCCATCATCGATTCGGCAAAGTTTAAACCGAACAATAAATCATGCGTAGGAGATGGCACAATGGCTGTATTTGTTTACTGGAACATCTGTTCAAGGTGGTTTTTGAAGAGGGTAGGTTGTGAATTGGCGACGCAGTTTGGCGCACAATGAACATGCATTGTCGGTGAGCCAGGTAAACGTTAGGGATTAACCCGATGCGACACCGATGGCTTCAAATAATACAATTAGATCGAAACACCTTGCCTTTTTTATAATTACCTATCTAGGTTCTTATATATCAAATGATAGTAGGTAGGTACATGCATAATGATGAAATAAGTCCCATTTGTTGAGTAAATTAATATAAGAATTAACTAAATTGTAGCGTATGTTGCGGCATAACTAGTGACCTTAGAATGTTTATCTCAGAAGATAAGAAACACGATATGACCTCTAATGCTGAGGTATCTCGCGCTTAGATAACGTGCAGAGTACAACGACCGAGGACTGCTGCACTGCTTTATCTGACATCTAATTCCAGAATAATATGGTCAAAAGTAAGATGTTGAAACCAGGATAAGAATTAATGTGAAAAAGTTCCCATGATTATAAATGGCGAGGGGTCTATGCGAGAGTAATTCTCAAGCACACTCCACGGTCGGCCGGATGTAACGGGACGTCACCGGAAACGGACTTGAAATAAAAGCGAACACCAATAAGTACTTGACACACGGCAGATGGTCGACAATGTAGCGAAGAAGATCGAAAATAAAAAAAATATTATATAAAAATAAAAAAAAAATACAGGCGGCTCGCCAGGTTGCTTGCCACATGGCAAAGAAAGGAATTAACTTAATTAGCTTATCCCGAGTCGGCTTGGCGTGTTTAAATCGAATGGCGTCTAGTTTTGTATTTTAAATGGATCGGTACTAATAACCCACTGTTACAGTTTAAGCTTAAATTTTTATTTTAAAAATTTTAACGATTTAACGATTTTGAATTCGATTTCGGTTGTTAAAGGATTTATCATACTTCATTTCTTAATTAAAAGTTGGTAATAAATAAAAAATGGCAATGGAATTTAACGGTTGCAATTGATATTCAAATTATGTCGTTCATATGAGTTCCTGGTTCGGTGCGGCAAAGGCGGAAGATTGGCGGCGCTTGCGCAAGTCGACATTGAACTGAACGGCTTCACGCGGAGGCCGTAGCACCTCAACGTCTCATATTTTCGTTAAATTATATTATCGCAAGTGATATCAAGAACATATGACTTTGTTTATTCTTCCTCAAGCAATATATAATAAGGAAAACTATATATACCTACTGCGTCGTAGAATTAAGATTCCTATTAAGACTGTAAACAAACATTTGTTAAGGGACACTGCACGGAAGTCAATTAGGTATAACTTATCATTCTCAGAGAAAACATTCCGCCCGTTAATGACGTGTTATTTATTATGATTCGATTCATTCATATTTTCCTGGTAGGTATGACACATTATCATCTCCATAAATTAGAATCCGGGAATGGGTAATCATTGTTTATAGTATTTCTTGAGACACGATTTGCATCCAGGCGCTTCTTAATGCTACTCTCAAAACGCGACCAAGACAGCAGACTGAACTAATAACCATCATCAGTCTACTTTTTTTTTTATTGTAGCTCGGCATGTGTCAACACTCCGCCTGATGTAAAGCTAGAGTGCGGTCCATGAATGGAAACAACTGCTACTACAGAGAAACCTGTGCGGGTGCAGTCGCGTCCACTATGCCGGCTTTAGGAAACGAGCATGTACCATCCTAGATTGACAGTGCACACTCCTCTCGTTATACCTGGCTACTTTCAAACTATTCCCGAAACGTGACAAAGTCACTTCACGGGTGTTACATTCGAAAGTGGTGGTACTACCCCAGGACGGCAGACTGGACAAATAACCATCATCAGTCTGCCTACCACTCTTTAATAGTGCCTATAGGCACTGAGCGACCAAAGTCTTACATCTTAGTTAAAAATTGCATCATGATTTTATTTTCAGTTGTTTTTATATTACGTCAATCGTGTACGTAAGTGTTGGTGCTAATTTCATCACTTGTACGACTATACAATGTCACCTCTAACCAATTAACCAATGAGAGGTCGTCGACGCGAATAGTTTTAAAAAATGTTTAGAGCCGAGGAAATTATCAATATCTATTGTACTACTCATTAAAGAAGGGTAGGCAGACTGGTGACGGTTATTAGCCCAGTACCGCATTCGAATGTAACACCCATGAAATGACTTTATCGCGTTTCGGGAGCAGTTTGAAAGTACCTGGCATAATGAGAGGAGTGTGCACTGTCAATCTGAAATTTATTTGTAGTAGCAGGCGTTTCCGTTTATGGTTGTCATATGCCGAGGTACAATGAAAAAAAACAACTACCACATTGGGGCAATCTTATGGAAACTATACTGCTAAAGAAAAAAAAAGTAAAATAATTGTTTACTTTTTTCACGAATGTTCGTATAGTGGTCTGTGGTGACCGCTATCGCCAATGATGTGGCAATCGACGCGATGGCCGTGTCCGGTGGCGTCCTCGATCGAGGTGAGGCTATCTATCGATTCGGGTAGTTACCGCGGTTCGACTAACATTCGACAGTGCGTGTCGGCTTCCGCGTTCCGTGTATAATATACGTCATACGCCATATAGTGTTGTTTTTCCTTATATATTGAATATGTTTTGTTACCATACCCCCGTGACGTCAATAAAACAATTATAATACCGCCCTATTGAACTTTAAAATTAATAATTAAGTTACTATTAAAAAGACTTCAATGAACGTGAACATTTTCTATGGGATCAATACGACCTTTGGGGTGAGCGAAATTGGTTCGCAATTGCGTCATAAGCTGAGCCCACGTTTGAGAGAAAATTTTCCTCATTGACGTCAGCAATCCCTACGCTACGTAGCAACAGTCTGCGAGTTTGTAACCCTGTGGATTTTGCTCTTCGGTGTGGGAGGAAAAGTTAATGAAAACCTGTACTCGGTCTGAAATCGACGTCATTACAAGTGGGCGCTGCTCGAGTTTCATTACGAGTACCTAATATTCATAAATTAAATTAAATCCGTGTCACTATGAGAGTAATACTTATTAAATAAAAGAAAAAGAAACAAATAAAATTGTGTGAATATTATGTACATTAATTAAGTCCGTATTGGTGTTGCAACTGCGCAAATTGTTATAGAAAATCTGATTAAACATTCGTTCGTTAAATGAATTGAACAAAACAACATTGGAATGTTGAGAGCTCTACTAATGACATGTGTTCATTGTCACCATTTTTATTGATGACTTCATGCGAACATTCGATTGAAGATCGTACGCGTTAACTCATTATTATAATTCTTATTACTAGATCTAATGAAAGCAAGATTCAGTGGTAATGATGGCTTTAGCCCAGTCTGCAGCTTTTAAATGTACGGGTAAAGTAACTTAGTCGAGTTTCGGAATCAGCTTGGTATTAGCCGGTATAGTGGAGGGGACTGCTGCCTGCAGTATTTCAATGTGGTAGCAGTTGTTTCTGTTCATAGACCACACTCTATTTTAACATCAGACACAATATGGTCATATGTGGAGCTACTGTAAAAAAAACCTTAGCACGCTAACAATTGATATAAATTAAATCATGTATTTTATTAAAGTGCTTTGTTCTAAACAAAATTAATATATTTAATAATAGAGTATGTCCTTAGTTATTAATTTAATTTGAAAAGACACGAACAATATTAAATACAGCGATGATTGTCAAACGTGGCAGGTTACGTCAATTCGGTTATTGTGTGTTGTTGTCGGGGGTTACGCAAGAGTTGACCGCGAACGGAGGTCGCCACACGTTCTACTATTTATTATATTCTTCAATCTCAAACATAACCGAGGTCGAGCAGCGATCCACGAAAAGAGTAGGGTTTCGCAACATACAGATTTCAATGTCATTGCGAACGTTCCCGATCGGCGCTCACGGCCCGACTTGCACATAATAATACGAGAATGTGTAGCAGAGTGGCTCGTTCGTCGAGATGTAGTTACGTCGTTTCGGATCGGATGCATTTTAACTTGCAACACGCACACGTTGAATGTCAAAACCTTGGGAATGTGAAGTTAAACGCTCACGTGAGACTAGCTTCTGAAAACGATATTAGTGTTTCGTTTACATTGAAGCTCCGCTTGTAAACAAATACTGTAAGTAGTGTGATGCGCGAGCTTGCGTCATTTCCTCTAGCTGACCGTGAACCGTGTGTTACGTCAGCGGCATGTTTCGATGGAGATTAGGATGCGCTCCACCTACGTCGCGATGTTCCTACGAGTTCTCAGAGGACAATCGCCTTTGTCCCTCCCACCGACATCCTCCTCCGCGATACCCTCATACATATGCATACTACTAAAGCTGCGGAAGCCGAAATCTGCTCAAGATGCGACGAATAAGTCGATTGACGTCGTATTTTCCTTTTGATAAATAATAAAAACTCAATAATAAAAGACTGGCTCACCGATAGGCCGTTATCATCGTGACAAAAAGAAATATTATCGTACGATATTTAAATCTTTTAATAGTTCAAAATACAATTGTGCAAATCATAAAAACAGGAAGTCTTATAGGACAAAGGGTCGTGAGGAGGTTGATAATAACCACAATGAGCATTGTTTTTGACGGCTTCGTGACAAGAACGTGCTCGGACTGCCTTCCATCGCATCATATCTATGCACTCGTGTATATGATAATAACCATGCCTCGGTGCCTCTGCCTAGGAGGAAAATAAATAATTAAAATAACTTTAAAATGAAGATTCTATACGAGACGAGTTTTTGTTGTTGAATAAATTTATTATTCGAGCGAACCGTTTCTGCATCAGGCTGCGTTGTTTTTTAGTGACATATTATATACTGATGCTACGCCGTCGAAGATTGAGGGTTAATCGCAATTCTGGTCAATGTCAAACAGGTTTCAGTTGATTTTTTCCAGTTTTTTAAAGGTAAACGATCTCGTGGTGTTTGTTCGTGGTGGCACATAAAGGCATTCTATTAAAAATATTTAGCAAAACTGTCTTTTTATATTAAAATATGTGTAAAAAGTCATATCAACCCTGAATCGAGGATTCTGACGCACATAATAAATTCGGGTCAATTTTATTTAAAGTTTTCCTCCTCCGCTCAGACGGTTTGAATTCAAGAATACGCGTAGGTCGTTTGCAATTTGGATATTTATTTTTAACTGTAAACGAAGAATTTGATCACAAAAACAGATCTTTGCAAAATAAAAACCCTCCTCCAGCATTGGCCGGGTTATTCATATTTAGAGTTATTTGCGTGGGATAGGACATCTTCGTGTTTAACAAGGTTTGATTAAATGTAAATTTGCTCCGTTACCTTGAACGAGATTGTAATATACAAAGTTTGATATAAATAGACTTATATTACTAATATTAATAGCTATTATTTATTTATATTGTTTTGTTTGAAAATTGAACAGCAAAATTCGCCGCACACTCAGAATTCGAAGTGGATTCGATCCGAAGACCTCCGCTTTACGCACGGACGCTCATAACCTCTAAACTGCACAAGCCGAGATTCTTAATTTTTTATTAATATATTTCTATAAAGTTTAGAACACCTTACATGAAGGAATAAAATTTTATGTTGTACAGATAATGTTTAATGATCCTTGAACGGAGATTTTTTTATGCAAAACAAAATAATGGCCGTCCCTGTTTTTTTTTCTTATTTCGCTACATGCATTAAATGCTGTGTAAAGGTCTCGGTGTAATTAAGACTCCCCGCAGCAATTTATAATTCGCTCTCAAGAATGACCGAGCTGTATTTTTCAGGGATGTGCATTCAAATAAAATTTTAGTATTACACTAACTTCGTAGCCCTTGCATCTATTTTTAAAGTTCTATTGTGTGGTCGGAAAGAACTCATGATTCATCTTATTGAGAGGGTCGTTCGTCCCTCGGCTTTATGCACCCTCTTTTACTTCCCTCTTTGAATGACGTCATAGAGTGCATATGACGCATCGGCCGCATTTAAGGTTTTATCGCCTCGTCTCGTCTCTCTCTTCCCGCCTGATTCATCCTGACAATATCGTATTTACGTATCGAGTTATTTTTACGACGGAACACCTTGATGGAATATGTCTTCCGGCATTCTCTTCTTCATTATTAAATCGTCTTTATAAGGTCATTTCATTTAAGTCCCGATAAACTGAAATGTTTAAATAAATATGCTTTTCGATGCATAATAACATAAAACAAACGAGTGAAAAAAGAAACAACTATCAATTTATGAAATCAATTACAACTGATTAAATCCAATCCAGGTTCCAGGAAGTTTACCCAGTCACGTACGCATTCAAAACTCGTTTTGGGATGCGTTTTTGCATTACGTCACTGTTGTTTATTTTTAAGTTTATTCGTATGTTAGGAGCTGATGTTGACGCCTGCTGGTTTTCGGTGAGGGTCGGCGACCTCTAAGCGAGATCCGCGAAGTCGAGCTGCAGAAACAGTCAACACGTTCCGAGCCGAGGCAACATTTAAAATGCAAGGTAATAAAATATTTACAAAAGAATATAAAACTTCTCAGACGGGATTGAGTTTCCTTTTTTAAGTGCGACACGATCTATGCGAAAGTTACCTCGCTCCTATATTCCTGCCGAATTGCTCGGCGACCGAACGTTAAAAGTTCATAAAAGTGTGAGATATGGGTTTTCTTTATAACTCTAATAACTGGATGCGCGTGCTCGCGTTCCTCTTGACCGACCATGTGGGAAGTCTCGCCTTTCCTGCATTACAATTACCTCTCCCCTGCCTAATCGACGGCACGTGTTAGCGATGTTGTCTGGGGCGATGTTTTTGCCTTCGCGTATGCGCAGGATATCACAGAAAAAAACTGCTAATTTAATGAGAGTGCTATACGGTGGCGGCGAGCAGTGACCTCTGTTATTACTGCCTGAAGGTTAACCTTAAGCACACTTAGCTCCTTATCTGTAGTGCACAGCCTTCTTCGCGCACAAGTCACGAATTCTGAGTCAGAAGGTGATATCATGTGTGAACGTGGACCGTTGTTTTCCATGAGAGCTTTGTGTTAATGTAGGCGATTGTGGAATTAAGGCCAATTACAAGAGGAAACAATGACAATGAAGGTGATAACGCGACCGAATAGAGCAGGTGGACGTTATTGACATCTCAATTGTGTTATCGTGCAAGAGCAGCTTGACAAAGAAGGGTGTCACAACAGCGGGGCTGGTATCGGCGGATAAGTGCGCGGTTACGCAAAACGTGGCAGATATATCGGCACTGCGCGGGCGCGGCGCTTGCACAAGGCTTTGCAGACCTTTGTTTTACGCAACGCAATCAATACGACTACACACTGACTAATACAATTTACCCATATCACAAATTATAATAAAAAAAATACAAAGACGAGGAAATAAAATCGAATCTTCCGGAACTCCAACTACCGACATAACAATAAACCTGTTGTCCTGTGCACCCTGGACGTAAACATAAATGAATTATAGCTATAGAAGGTGTTAAGAATCCGATTTGCCATTGTATCGGGGACATAGGTGTCATTGTCATCATGTCCGGCCTCAGCGGCCGTGCAGCATATTGACTACTAGGTTATATGATATAGAGGTGAATGTCATTTGGCACGTCGTCATGTCCGGTAGCGACGTCCGGTGTTTTTACAATACCAAAAAAGGTGCGAAACACACGTTATTTATGCCTGTGACGAATGGTCTTGCGTGTCTTCCTCCCGAATTATTTCTCTTATTTATTTTAAGGAACGAGAGAGGCGTGGGAGTGGACATTTCGCATGCAAACAGAGTGCGTAGTCTTGGTGGCAGGTAAATCACGTTTGCCATTTGCGTTTTGATTATAATGAAAGTAACTATTATCTTGTATGATTTTGACCCCGTCGATTACTTTTGCGTCTCGACTCCTAAGACAAAAATCAACTCAGTCGCACTCGAATTCCGACACGCCTGACTCACGCTCCCAGTATAACCGTCCTCGATACATAAACGTAGTACATAGTAGCTCGTATGTACCGTATGTTGGTAAAAGTAGTACCTGCCTCCGTGTACAAATAATCGATAAGTGGTGGGTTTTCTCTCAGTTCTCAAGGGTTGTTATGCAAACTTAACAATGCAATGTTATACAACTGGCGAAACCACCGAAGTACGGAGTAGGATTACCTAGTGCCCGGTATTATGCAAATACGTCGCTGTAATGTGGCGCGCGTCTTGCACCACGCGCTTTGGCAACTCGGTTTCAAAACCTTTTCAAAATAGTCGATGTGGGCGCCATAACACGGGTACGCAACGATCGATATATATTGATACATCAATTAGTATTCTGAAGATCAATTTAACACGACATGTTCAGTCTTAATATACACCAGTAACATGAAGAGGTGGCTGTGGGCAGACAGTGGCCGGGCTGGAATGCGTCGCGGCGGCGTCTGCCGGGTGGCGCGACGTCAGTCAGTAGGTACATAGAGTACCGATTTGGCACATCCGTTCGTGAGCGCCAACATCAAATCGTAAATATCATAGTTTATACCTCGAGCTATATGCTATTAGTTCACCTATGTAATTAAATGTCAAGAATAAAGTTCTACTTTTTTACCGAGCGCATTTGATACAGCGCACCGTGTTACGCAAAAAAGTTGGGTTTTATTTTGTTACCTGGATATTGTGAGCGTTATTATTTCGGCAAGAGTAGGCGGGATGAATCCCGACAATGCGTTCGGGACAATTTATACCTGAGATTATTTACAAAGGATTTGTAATTCGTATATTTGTTACGAAACTTTTACTCGGCTCCACAAAGTCTGGCGTCTCTTAGCCATGTTTAGTCACTAGATGAGTGAAGCGCGTCGCAAATCACATTTGCCGGAAAGACTTTTCGGACATTGTCAGATGAATACATTTCCGTAATCACATCCTGTCGGCAGATACAATATCGCAATGCCTGCATTATACAATTTCAATTTCATACAAAAGCTAGTTTACATTTCACTGTTCAAACATCCGGCTTTATTTTCTCCGGTACATTTAATCATTTCTTTTGGCAATTTCGATTTACCCACAACTAAAAGAGATAAAAGTTTTACAGAACTAACTAAAGGACGAGACTTTTTTAAATAGTTTTAACATCGACCCAGAGCACACAACCTCGATTTCCTCATCCAAGGTCCGGCAGTCCGGATATACTGCCCGAGATTTCTCTTGCCTGTTTCTAGTTTCGCACGAATCATCTCTCAAACGATCGTACGTATTTGAACTTATATCTCCATCAAATCAGAAAGTACTGCTAATAATAGCGTGCTTTCGTCTCGTGGCCTATAGTGAACGTGCATATTAACGGAAGTTTAACCTACTAAGCTGACACCGGCTGAAGTTCGTGTTGGCACGGCGAACGCTCCAAATAACTACCACTGACAATCGATTTCTATTTCTCGCTCCTATATTTACCATCTGGTATCATATAATAGTTACTCGAGATCAATATTGATGCCCTTGTTTGAACTTGAAAATTAATCGGATGCAGAGTCCTGGAGCGCCGGATGCTGCGTATTTACAATCAAGGGGTGCCTAGAGATCGCGACGTGAGAACCGAGGTCGTAGGGCGTGACACTTGATTATATTGCACCTTCACTGCATAATAACTAACCATTACGTTAATATATTCTCACGAATACAAAAGAAATTGTTCGACTGACCACATCGACATGTGTTTACTAGAATAGATTCTATAAGGGTTGGTGCCAGGTTAGCTGACTACTTTATGTAAATATGTGACCGTCATGATGACCATCTGAATATACAAAAAGTATTTAGATGAGTATAACATGAATGTTGACAGATTTCTGGTGATTTATCATGTTTTTGATAATGAACAGCTGCCTCATCGGGCCTCAACAGTCCGTTGGTTATTATAAAAAAAATCATAAACATAAGTTTTCCGCTCTACACATGGCAAAACTGGAAGCGCATCTGCAATATCCTCGCCAATTAACTTAACGGTCAAACGGAACAAACATCACAAACAAGGTTGCGTTCCTTTTGCTCAAATTAATAATTTTTGCACGCAATATCCACTGCAACACATTTACAACCCATACACTACTAATATTTGTGTGAAGTGGACTGTGAGTACTCCCAAGATATTCGTTCGCAAACTTTGGTACCAATGAGTTGGTGCACTTTGAAGCTGTACTGTCTAATACCCAAATGTATGTAAAGCATTCCAGCTTTGAGAGATAACTTCGGCAAAGGCTTCTCAAGTCGTGTCGGTACGCTAAAGCTCGCATAAAGGGTAAAACTTTTTACATTCAACTCCGTCCTGCGGTGCTTCCCGCTTCGTCAGCTTTTCAGAACACTCGCTTTGATGACATACGGTTGAATTTTACCTTTCGTCTGCCTTTTATGAGCTTACTTTGAAAAATTTACTCAAACAACCGAAGGGTTAAAGACGTAGTTGAAATTTATATTCAGCGTATGACGTATGCATGTATGTACGCCTACACAAGACTTGGCGGTCGCGGCAAACACATATTCATGCAACACTAGACTCTGGAGCCGATATGATTGTCAACAAGGACGACTAGAAGCTAAGTTCAATAAAATCGTTATATCGAGGCTCCCTCATACCTGTGAGGGATGAGTAGGCGACGTTTCGTGACTCTTTGGACGTCTGACATTTTATAAAAGAAAACAAAATCCAGAAATAAAAAAAACGAATCGATGGAACAATACCCGAAGGTTCTATCAAATTATCTAATCTTCCCAAAACAAATTAAGTCTATTATGTAAATAATTATATATAGGTTCAACCCCGATATAGGGGACAGGTGAAAGGTGGAATGTGAGGTAAAAACTACAAAGAATTAAATTCCTTGGCGTATTTCTTAGTGAGTACAGTTTAAATGTTAATATAATAAGGGTGCATTAATTTTTTCACTTGTTGTATTTATTATAGGGTGAGAATCGGGGATCACCTGAATCCCACCTGAACTCTCATATAAGGGTAGAGGGTGAATGCGCGGGCGCACGCAATCGATGCAATATAATCCTTGACCTGATTGCAGTAGTACACAGCAACGAGACCTCTCGCCTTGAGCCGCTAGCATTGCCGGAGATATTCGCAACAATAGAGGCCAGATTACTTTTCAAAAATCCGTTTTCATACGCAACAATAAAACCGAGACGATTACGCATTACCATACAATATGGTGTGATAATTTTAATGATTAGGTACCTGTTGCATAGGATTTGCGAAAAGTAGTGCAAGTTATCTATCGAACTGACGTGGAACTACCGGGTAGGTATGTAAATTGTATTTAATGAGCTGATAAACTCGTTAATCGTTCTCGCATGATGTCTTATCAGGTTTTGTAAAGGAAACGACGCTCGACTCATAAGAAAGAACATTTCCGTTCCCCTATCGACATTTTTTAAGTTTCTCACGGAGCACCCGTCCGGGTACGTAGGCGGAATCGTAAAAAACGGATGTAATCGATCGATCGATCACAGAGAACCGGCTGAGATTGCGATGCACAGGAGATATCAGCCGGAGCCATTGCGGCAATCGTTTTATTGGCGAAAATTTAGCACAAGGCGCAATCGGAACCGCGGCCGACCGACTCTCGGTATTGCGGCCCTCATTGTAATAGATGATAACGTAATGAAAAGGTTAAAAGATTTCTCTTAATGCAAGACTCACCTCTGGGCATCGGCGAAGACGAACTTTCTCAGTTTTAAGTCCCTGAGGACTATGCCTTGTTCGTGGCACGCTGCTACAGTTGCAGCCATCTGCCTGAACAACCTTCTCGCCTCGTGCTCCCTCAGCCTCTTTCGCGCTCGCACGTACGAGTGGAGATCAGAGTGCGAGCGAGGGAAAATTAGGTATACTCTCTTATCGCCGACTAGTACCTCGTGTATTGGATTAACGTGCGGATGACCATCGAGTCTATAATGAGCTTGGAGTAAACTGCTGCAATCTCGTGACACTACCTGAATAAAAGAAATATTCATTTAATACATTTTTATATACCAATGGACTCCGCTTAATAATATCGAGTAAATTTTAGATTAAACTGCCATTTTTAAAAACATTTTAACGCGCAATAGAGATACAAAAGGGACCCCCATTTCAAAGAACGACCGTTTTAATGGTTTAATGTGAGAATACAAGGTTGAAATATTGTGTGAATAGACTGCGTATTACCGAATGCTCCTTCGTGTCAACACTCGGATGGTGTTGAGCTCGAGAAGCTTTCGGGCAGGCAAATTGTAAATATGGGCCACAAATCCTTCTACAACCCAACACGCCCACTGTGTTGAGGTAAAGAAGGGTTTGTGTGATGTTTAGCATATTACTACGTTCCGAATGCTTCTATTGCCCAACGCTGCATGCACCGCCTTCTTACTCCAAAAACTACAAAAGCTGCATTACGACTTTCTAGCTCTATTGAGAGAGTGAAAACTCCTGGACAGGCCGAAATATTTATATTTCACAAAAATATGCCCAGAAGATCCAAAACCATTAAATCTTAATCCACATCCACACCAGAAGCAAAGAGAGACGCCTGGTCATTGGTGTTAAGAGAGTACAATCCGGTCGCCCTATAAATAACGAAAGAACAAAATCAAGCAACTCACAATTTAGCAAAAAAATGTACGTCTAAATTTATGCAATCCCAAGTAGTTAGTTTTAATTTTTGAAGTAAAGGACATCATTCAAATTGGGTTTTTTTTAAAAGTGCCGGCCCACAAAAATAAATGCAATTGTAATGCAAATGTAATTTAATAAAAAACAATATACCTAAATTATTATTTACATCCTTGACAAAAAAAAACCGTTAACTAGTATAGTAGATTTTAAAAATACGAGTATAGAGAGGTAATCAGGGTTCACCCATAGAAGCGTTCGGAACATAGTAATACGCTAAACAGAATACAATCCCTTCTTTGCCTCAACACGGTCGGTGTGTTGGGCTGTAGAAGGATACGTAGCTCGTTTTTAGAATTTGCCTGCCCGAAAGCTTCTTTAGCATAACGCCATACAAGTGTTGACGTGAAGAAGGGTTTGTAAACACGCGAATAGACTGGACCCTTCCTTGCGAATCGAACTTGTTTGTACCGTGATCGTGGAGGTCAAAGCTAAATTTAATTAAATATTAAAAGCCATGTTTTCTTTAACAAAGTATGAGCTCATTGTTGACGTAAAAGCAAATTCTATACAAAGTCATGAATTATTTTTAACTTCACGAAGTCAGACTGGAACTTATACAAAATATAGAAATCTGAACACGATGATGAATCACGTCGCGTGCTTTCGACCATTTCTTTTTTAGTAATCACGGGCGAATATAAATAGATTTTTTGTCATAGCACCGCAGACTCGCAGACGCGATATCTTCGGTCTCAGGATTACAAATTTAGATAGTTTAAAAAAAACATGACCTACTTTTACGAAACAAATAAACTAAATAACGTGTAGTTATTGATAAAAAAATTGCAATGTTGACGGAGCACTTGATAATATTTGGTCGAGGTTGCCTCACACAGGAGCTCACCTAGTTCCCTTATCACATTTCTGATGGTCAATATTTGCCACAAATGCGATGTTGCAAAATACAGAACACCGCTGTACAAATAACGAAGAATTACCAAGTTACATTCGACATTATATTACGCTGGTATACATATATGGTTAGAAAACAGTTTTAAATACACTCTAATTCATCAGAAAGTGAGGTGGTTGCTGTGTTAACAATTGTACAGTACATTTCCTCTTAGTGTCTCAGTGTGAAGGTTGTCGGTTGAACTTGAGCGGCAATGTACAAGAGTCTCGGTGGGGATAGCGTCGCCAGCATAGAGGGGGGCCCGCTAGCCTCGTGGTGACATTCGACGTGTTATCAAGTCGTCTATTTCACAATGTCAATGAGAAGGTCTCGCCTATTTTCGGCGCGAGACGAACGCGCCCACGTGCGCCGGAACAAAAATGTAACAAGAATTAGGTACTAAAAGATACAATTAATACCAAACTGAAATACAACCCTATTCAATTATCTCGGCCTTCGATTATTCTGTACTATCTGTTGCCCGCAACTTCGTATACGTATAGCTAATATTATGCTGTTTAATTTGAAAGATAATGGGTTTTCGCTTCGGTTTTTTGGGATAAAAGGTGATCTATTTCCTTGCTAAATTTTATCTAAACGTGTTCATGGTTTAGGCGTAACAAACAGACGCAGCGAATTTCACATTTTATATTTTAGTATAGAAAGAAATAGAGTTGACGTAATGACGTATTCTAATGCAAAATTATATTATTGCAAGTATAAAATGTGTGGTATACGAATGTGGCAGTCGTGTCGGCAACTCGCGGTGTTGTAAATACGTTTAGCAACGGAAATTATTGCTTCACATAACCTTGTTCTGTTCTCACGAAGGTACAGGCTATTCTATACGCCTTGACAATACGCGTATAGATCTTTTGTGGCCAACATGAAACTATGTATCCTGTCTTGCTTAAATATACATATTTGTGTTGTTATTGTGATGTTAATTGTACATTTTCATTGGAATTTTTTATGTTTTTATTAAATTAATAAAGTCTAATAAGCAGACCAGTCTGTCTTTATTAGCCCAGTCTGCCGTCTTGAGGTAGTAGTACCACCTCCAAAAATAGTTATAACGAGAGGAGTGTGCACTGTCAGCATAACGGAGCCTGCCTAAATTTGTATGTGGTAACGTGACATCAGACGAATTGATGTCATATACCGAGCTACAATAAAACCACATAGCCCATGGCGCTTTACGTGACCGTAATCGTATCCAAGTTACTCTATTCTATCTCTCCACTTCAAATTGCTGGGGCAACGTCATAATGTTACCTATAATTGGGTTAATTTAATAAATCTGCCAAAAATAAATTGATAATTAATTTTTTTTGTATCAATTTTATTTTTATTATATTATAAAAAAGTAAATTAAATTATAATACTTTAAATTTGTCTGAAAGATTTTTAAAAAATCACAAATCCGTACCAAGATCTGTCGTCCTGGGGCAGTACCACCACTTTCGAATGTAACACCCGTGAAGTGACCTTGTCGCGTTTCGGGGATAGTTTGAAAGTAGCCAGATATAAGAGAGGAGTGTGCACTGTCAATCTAGATGGTACATTCTCGTCTCCTCAAGCCGGCATAGTGGAGGCGACTGCAGCCCGTAGAGATTTCTCTGTGGTAGCAGTTGTTTCCATTCATGGACCGCACTCTAGCTTTACATCAGGCGGAGTGTTGTCACATGTCGAGCTACAATAAAAAAAAAAAAAAAAAGATAACCTGTATTTTAAGGGTCGTGTTATTTATGTATGGGTATCCCTCCTGTGTGTAAAATGAATGGTTGTTACGAGTGGGTGTGAGTAGGAAGTTCAAAAAGAAGTTCAGTATCGTCGTAGTAAATACGAAAATTAGGTCAAACTAAGTTTTTGGTTCCAAATAGGTACCGGCAAAGAACTGGTTTAAAACAAAAACGAGAAGACAATCTTCGCATCCTTATGATGAATCATTTTAACCGAAAACTCAACTGGTTTACGCGAAAAAGGAATTCTTATTGTAAACAATACGATTATTTGTTGTTAAAATATAAATAACACATCTGTTCTTAACAAAAATGACATGAAGGAGTTTCGACTCCAAAAAGCTTATAAACGGCGTTACAACAAAGAAATCTATTCAATTTCACCGTAGGTAATTTAATTAATACTATACATAAATGTAAAAGTAACTTTGTCTGTCTTTTCACGTCAAATTGCTGAACAGATTTCGATAAGGAAATAGATTGTATAGAGTACCTATTGTTACGAATAAAAATACTAAATAGGATGAAAATTTACACGAGGAATCCATCTTTTTTATTTATTATTATTTAGAGACTTTTACCAGCTTCATCATCGAATCTAAACTGATTCTAGCGAATTTGTCTTAAATCTAAGTAAACATCTCAATGAAATAAAATAAGGGATGAAAGTTTATATAGGGCGGTATAGAGATACATCTGACATGAAAAAAAAAGCTTAACCTAAAGGTGACTGTGGTCATCTTTTCTCTTGCGTCACATTGGGAGCGTTATATCAATGTATGTATAAAAATCACGTGTTATTTTTTTTTTGAGTTACTTAGGTACAAGCCTTTGGGAGGATAAGCTAATAATTTTTTTATATATAGGTACCAAATTGTTGATCTATAAGAAAACCGCTATAATTTTCAATAAATCACGTGTACTTTTCTCGTCTATTGTGAAAAAACACATGACATTGGCAGAACGAGCGATAGATAGCTACGGCCTACAAGTGCGATCGAGCGTTCGAAGAGGCCATGACACACTCGTACAAGTGACGCCGAGATGCCGCTAACAATGCAACTATCGTGGAAAAATAAACACCTAAACGCTGCATTCATTATTCACTTATGAAAAAATATTATCGCTGACAATGTTAATTAGTTATTTGTCACTAAAATGATACTTTATTTCTTTGACAAGTTAAATATACGATTGTTCTAATTCATTATTGACTACGACTTTGTATTCTTAAATTGTTTAGATTATGATATTATCCGTCTAACTTGAAAGCAATAACCTATCATAGGATCTCCATATAACCTTTTGTACTCTTCACTTCCCCAGTATTCAAACGATCTCCTTTACAAATTTTATCGAAATATGTCCAGGTTTACGCGTTTTTTTTAATTGTAGCTCGACACGTGACAACAATCCGCCTGATGTAAAGCTGCTACTACAGATAAATCTCTACAGGCAGCAGTCGCCTCCACTATGCCGGCTTGAAGAGACGAGCATGTACCGTCCAGACTGACAGTTCACACTCCTCTCGTTACTTTCAAATTAATAATATTTATAGTATAAATATTGGTATCATAATCTGAACATTCATTAAAGTCAACAAAACTTACTGATATGGTAATAATTTATAACTTTCAAGCAGTTACTTAATACATAATTCGCAAGGGGCCAGCCAACATGTGGGCACATTGAGAATTTGATTTCTCAGTATGGGGTCCGGCTATATCCCGTGGGACCCGGTAGTTAAGACTACGAGAATAACTCAAACCTATCAATTAAAACGAGCAGCGGGTAATACGTGCAGAACTTTAATTGACCAATTAACAAATGGCACAGAGGACGGTCCACGGCTACCTGTACTACAGATTACGCACTATATTAATCAAACAAACCATAACGCAATGATGACTGTTGAAATAACACCCGAAGCGTGTTTCGAAACGTGTCACGTTGTGTCCTGACACTGTCATGATGGATAACTTCACGACAATAAAGCCCAAACTTTAATGTACCTACCAAATCAAAATGTTGCGTAGTACCTACCTACTCGAGACATTATGATAATGTTGTCAAGGTGATAATAATGACACTTCTATGTACCTACGTAGGCATGACTTTATCCAAATTTAAATTAAAAAAAAACTTGTAACGCGATAAGATGTAAATTACTCACTTTGCAAACGTACTCTTCTTGCGTCCGCACGTCCACACATTTGCATAACGAGGATCCTTCCACTTGTTCTAATAGAAGGTATTTTTCGGCTACTAATGCGGCTTTGAATTGGTGAGGCTGTGGCGAGAAGGCCGGCACAGGGGAGGTCGAGGGAGACGGGGCAGCGGCGAGTCTGTCGACTAGTGCCGGCGACTGCGCTCGCTCCTCCGTGGGTTTGGTGGGGTCTCCGGTGACGGGAAGGTTGGAGGGTTTCGTGAGCCTGAGAGGCCATAACAGCGAGGGAGATCCCGGCTCCATCACTAACACAGACACTAGTCACTGTCAACTTTATAATAAAACACAGTTCACAACACACACAACACTAACTAAGACGAGGAACTTGGATGAGGATGAATCCGATGAACATGATCTGAAACAATCACAGAGTAATATGTAAAAAAATATACTGCATACACATAATTTGCACACGCGAATATGAACTCTATATACATAGTAAAATTACTATTACGATTTACGTCAAAGTAATTAATACAAACCTTGAATGTTTCCCCGAAGGATATCGAACCAAATATTTGTCTGTCCGTGATAATGACGAACGCGACGCAGTTCTATGTCAGAATTACAGGAATATTTTCAAGTAATTCGAGCACGAATCGACAGGCCAATGTTTGGGCCGGTGTCCGCTCGGGTTTTTCTAAGAACTAAACGAACGCACAACCGACTCCGGACAACGCCATTGCGAGACTGGCTCGAGCCGGCAACGACTCCAATGTCCAATGTCGACACATCGCCAGCTTGCGTATACTACAGAGCGAACGCCATGCGGTTTACGAACGCAAAATGTATTATGTAGCTATCTCTTTCTGGCACAAGAGCGCTAATAATTTTGAAAAGAGACAGTGTAATACCATTCATTACGTGTTTTGCAATGCACAGCTAAATAAAATACTTTTTACAATTACAATATTTTGAATATTTCGGCAAATTGATGGTTTGTTTTTATTATAAAAGTTTAATTAGTGATGCAATATTATTATTAATCAATTTGTAATTGGCTCTGTAAGTAGACAAATAAACCAAAATTGCAAAACTAAAAAAACGAAAAACGTAATGTTGCATGTAACAAAAAATAAACAAATGTTATCTTATGAGCTAGAATACCTAAGGTAAGGTAACGTTAGAGATAAAAAATATTCGTTAAGTTTAAATTTATCTGCATAACTATCTATCTAGCTAGCTAGATATTTTTATAACTAAAAATAAATATACTTTTAAACAGGTCCGATGACAACGAGACCTTGACCTTTTTACTGTGTCTATGATCCGTATAATATGTTTCTTTTTGAAGGCAAAACAATTAGGTTAATTTGTAACCGCGATTTACAAAGTAAGTTTGCGGGTATACAAACAGCATAGCGAGGGTGAGGTACAGTCTGTTCAACACCACAGTCGACATCAAGCGGAGTGTAGTCACAACAATTATGCCGAACTATTTTATTATAAAAAACCTACTTCTTTATTTTTATTGTAGCTCGACATGTGACAACAATCCGCCTGATGTAAAGCTAGAGTGCGGTCCATGAATGAAACAACTGCTACTACAGAGAAACCTGTGCGGGCAACAGTCGCCTCCACTATGCCGGCTTGAGGAAACGAGCATGTACTATCTAGATTGACAGTGTTTGGTTACTTTCAAACTATTCCCGAAACGCGACAAGGTCACTTCACAGGTGTTACATTCGAAAGTGGTGGTCCTACCCCAGGACGAGGTAGTAACCATCATCAGTCTGCCTACCACTCTTTGAAATACCATTCTTTAATTATAATTCGGAAAACGAATTTTTTTTTTAAATTAATTTTCTACTAAACATGACTTAATAAAACAAAATTTAAAATAATAGTAATAATAAAAAATTACCAGTATAAAATATTCTTTAGCATATAAAGTATAAACACTTCTTGACCTCACAACACTGCACTGAGAACTAACAAAAAATGCTCCGGTCATCTACAAAGTAACCGAGTAATTCCTGTTAAAACATTATTTCACAATATAATAAAATATAAAAAGTTGTGCAATCAATAAACAAACAAAAATTAAACAACCTACAATAATTACTGAAGTTATACTGAATCTATTTTTGACTTGACTGAAACTCGACCCGACTGTTTAGCGTGAAGAATGATATACAACTTGATGCAAATATTTATTACTTTGACACTGGCAAATTGTTAGAATGTCGTAACAAAAAAAAAGTAATAATAATAATAAGATTTGCACACGAAGAAAATAATATTGTGCAACGGATCTGACTCAAAACAGCAAAGACAATCATGCATTTAAAATGACGAAGAACTAAGCCATTGCTACACGTCATAACTCATGGATGACACATTTAAGTCATAGGAAAAATCTATAATAGATAATTATCTATTTCATTAGAATGTGTGCACGTAGACCATTATAGGACCTCGGTACAATTGAATTTTAACTTTATATGCAGCATACATGACTTTAAGAGTATAGATAAGAAAATTGATTTAATTTATTTATTTTAATTATTTATTTATTTGTAAAATTTACAGGTGCAGTGTTGAGGAGATTTTATATTTAAATTGATTATAATAATATCACTGCACCCTAAAATAATTTTCACTGTGTACACAAATTGGTGGAGTGAACGCATACAAAAAAAGAAAAAAATAAAAATAAAATAGAATTAATAAAAACAGATCAAAAATAAAATAATAAATAAAAGATGGTACAAGAATAGATGACTGCATCTACAATTACACTATTTAATGCATTTATATACACAACTATCAGTGCAATAACGCTCCCAATGTGACGCGAGAGAAAAGATGACCACAGCCATGTCTAGGTTCTCTGTCAGTTAGTATTTGAAGTGACGGCAACATTGTCAAATTGTTTGAAGCGGTCTACGCTTTTTTATCGCAGATGTACGAAGTTTATACCTCTAGTATATACTCTTTGCATCTCTACAATTAAATAATAATAATAATTGCATTTATTATTGATATTTTTTAACCCATACAATAAGATGAAAATATATACAGGTGTAAGTAGTGGTGTCAACGGTATTTTACAGATAGAGGTATAAACATTTTTTATAAACATTTTGCTTAAAGTTCGAGAAATTAAATCTTGATTAGATTTTAATTTTTTATTTAATCATGGTTATTAACTGGTTATAAATAACATTTTAATTAGAAAGCCCTGTATTTTCTCAACCCACTTAAATAAAAAGACCAGTGAAAATAATTGTAAACACATTTTTAAAACATTATTTTGTGATAAAACGGGGAAAAAAATGATAATTCTTTAAAAATGTCATAACTTTTAAACCAAAAGGTATAAAAAATCACCAATTTATATTGTAGATGTTGAACCCCTCTATCTGTAAAATACCGTTGACACCACTACTTACGGGACATCCTGTATATTCTAGAAATATTTTTATTACCTCACTCTTCAAGGATGCCCCAAGCTAGAGCTTCATTGACTTTGCCAACAAGAAAAAGGTGCTGTCTGATGATGGTTATTAGCCTAGTATGCCATCTTCGCCGTTATAGTTTTACCACTATCAAATGTAACAGCAATAAAGTAACCTAGTCGCGTATCGGGAAGCAACTGGGTATTTAAGGAAGTGTGCCCTGTCTAGTCTAGTAATTTATCTGAAGAAGAATTGGGGATGAAATCAGTCGCTTTTAGTCGCAAATTAATCACTTCAAAACACTGATTTCCAAACGTTTAAACAATTCTGTAATAACACAATCATAATGTAGATCCAATAACTAAAGATATATAGATTCCTCAAATTTTCTATTTCTGATAATTACCTAAATTTAAAAAAAATGTAGCTTAAAAAAAACAACGAACATCGTTAACAATCTGTATGATAAATTATGTAAATGGCGCTTCCTTTGTAACCTTTGCCTTGAATTAAGGAAATTAAAAATCAAGTATAATGTTTTAAAGTTTTTTTTTCTACTGGCCAATAACAAATATCAAAACACTTCCTGTCGTTTGTTTCTTCCGTCTTAATTTTATTTTCAAATATATTATTTTAATAAGAAAATCCGCCTTCCTCGGTTTTATTAACACTAAAACAATTAAAACAAACGCAATAGTGAAGCTAGTTTATATCTATTAATTGATAGAACTTTAGTTATAATTATTATAAATATTGTAATAGAAAAAATTTGAATTAAAAAATGACAATTAATCATCAATATTTGATCTTCATGTTCATAATTTTGAAATATGTATTACACAATATTGTTCTTATTTATATCTGAATATACGACACGTTTTTATCCAAAATGCATTAGTCTAACCTAAAAACAAACTACTAAATTACTTAACGATTTCCTGTAAAAAAAAAAGCAAATATGGAAATAAAATTGATTCCACCATTTTACTGGAGCAATTTTTGATTTGACATGACTGTATATGTGATGAATGAATAACTCGTGATGCAAAAATATTTACCTTGACACTGGCAAATTGTTATAATGCCATATAAAACAAAAAAAAATTGGGTTTTAAATTGGGATCAATATTCCAAAGACAAAGGATATGGCTTTTTAAAACTTCTTAGCCTTTAGGGTTTCCCATATATCGCCAATTGTATTATTATTGTGAAATCCATAATTCACCAAAAAACGATTACAATCACGCAATCCCGTTTTGGAAGCATGACTTTGCAAGTCTACTATGAAAGAGACTATTATGTTACCGTTAAATAACAAATTAATACATTACTGGATATGTAGCACATTTATTTTTCATGCTTCATATAAAAGGATTAATGTATAGCGAACGTAAATATATAAAACGTGACTTATATTTTACGGTAGGTATATTCGGTACGGAATATTCCCGTTTGATGCGTGATTCAACGTAAAATGATGCATCCATCCAGACTATTGGATAATGATTACAATTTCAATACAATTCTAAATCGAGAAAAATATTATAAATATTGTAGAGTTAAGACTACGAATAAATTGGGCAAAATGCTATTATGAGAAAGTTGGTATTAAATAAAATCATTATATCATAAGGCGATTAATAAAATAAAATATCGAAATAAACAAGAATACGCCTGTAATTTATTCCTCGGTGGCTATTGGGTCCAGTCAGCTCCTTCGGCATTTCCGAAACAAATTCTGGACACTGTTCCAGAAGGATAAAGGCATTTTGCATAACTTTAAGCGCACATTTTGTCTCTTTTTGGCTTCTATTTTTTTACATCTGTTTCGTAGTAATTTAGTTTATTATTCAAGGAAAAAGTTTTATTCTATTTCCTTTTATTTATGTTTTTACGTACTCATATATAATCATTTAATTTTTTTTTTAATAAATCAATTCGAAATACGCATGTGTGGTATTGATCTAATTTGTCTATAATTTTTATATTAATTTCTATGCGTTTATAGCTGATGTATTTATTATGTATGCTCCGATAGCTGTACGAAACTATATCCATAAACATATTTTATTTTTTGTGCGTAAAACTGTAATAATCTCCTCAAGCCGGCATAGTGGAGGTGACTGCTTCTCGCACAGGTTTCTCTGTAGTAGCAGTTGTTTCCGTTCATGGACCGCACTCTAGCTTTACATCAGACGGAGTGTTGTCACATGCCGAGCTACAATAAAAAAAAATTAGGAGTCAAGCGTTGTTAAAACATTACGGGCATAAATAGAATTACAAATTCTTCTTACTAAAAGAATAAATAAACCGTAATATCTACCTATCTGTTACTCATATAGCTTGTATTCCCAGGAAGGCTGCAGTGATTCACGGATGACCTCAAGTCAAGAACCTCAGACCCTCTTTACAAAGGTTACTCACAGTGTCTGAACTGCGTTATTTTTATTACAATTTAATTCTTCATGCATTTTTATGCACTCATGCCTTTGGAATTATACATTCTTTCGTCTACTTTATTGCTTTAAAAAAAATCAATACATATGATATTATAACATTATTTAACATTTACTAATTTCTAAACGAATATCTATTTTGAATTTGTCATTGTTAATAATGCCCAGTACGGACCCCAAACTAATAATTATATTTAAAAACAAATTACAAGTAATTATTTGTTTCGACTAAGAATCGAATCCGGGCGTCCGCATAACAGCAAAATCTTAATAATTATTTAGCCTAGTAATTGATTCAGCTTTTAAATCTAAGGTCGTATGCTTTAAGCTTTTAATAAGCCAAGGAAAACCGGCGCAGGACTGTCTATTAGTAAGGAATTCGCAAAATCTTGAGCAAGATTACGACCGAATTGCAAATCTTGTAATTTATTTGTTTTTCCAATAAAGTCCCTACAAGGCATCTAGTCTACCTAGACATAGGTAGGTATCAACAAAAAAGAATTATAATAATAATAAAGTACTTGGTGCTAATTTAAAAATGGGTATATCAATAATAATAATAATAATAATAAAATTCTTTATTGCACAAAAAATACAAAGGCGAGCTTAATGCCTAAAGGCATTCTCTACCAGCTATCAGCTTCCAGCTACCAGCTTCAATATTTTAATCAATCTTTAACACAAAGAATTTTTAATAATTATATAGAAAAAAATTAATAAAAAACTTTTTCAATAGGTACACTTACAGCTTTTAATGTAAAATTGGTCAATTTAGTTTTTTTAGATACTTTATTGGTACAAAATAATTTTCAAAAAAAAAAAAAAAAAAAATTTAACTATAACCGTAATCTATTTAATTCTGTCGAGCTTTAAAGCTCTGTTTACTAAAGCTAAACCTTTATGGTGATTTTACGTTGGCCAATACTCAAAATAGTGAACAATAAGGTCGTTTGTGAACGTTAGTAATAACTACAACGATATGTCGGTGGTCGGACGAGTTTGATGTGCTCCGACATTAACCACATCATCGATAAATATATGACTCGAAAAAACAGTACGCGCCTTAGTTGAAATGTGTGTCTAGAAATGTTTTCTACTGCGAAGAAATGAGTTCGATAAAATTTCGTCCATTGGCTCTTGGTAGTCCAAGGTACTCCACCTTGGTCTATCAAATACATAAAAAATCGGTCCGACATGTCACATGTCGGTATCGGTATCGGTTGTTGTGGGCAAATGGGCTAAAATAAAACAACTTTGTAGTATGCGTTTACATTACTTTAAGAGGTTAACCTTGATCAATACCGAAATGTTACGATGCAGTTTATAAGCAGTAGACGGTAACTTGCCAATCAAGTTATCACTTGAAACAATTTAGAAAAATAAAATACATATATTCCATGTTACTATGGGTAATTCCTCACGACTTTAAAAATAAAAGTATATGATATGAGCGGCCGTGGTATAGCGGTAAGATGTGTGGACTCACGATCTTCGAGACCCGTATACGAACCTCGCTAAATTCTGACCGGTACCAATGTTATAACTAGACACTATTAAAGAGTGGTAGGCAGACTGGTGATGGTTATTAGCCCAGTCTGCCGTCCTAGGGTAGTGCCACCACATTCGAATGTAACACCCGTGAAGTGACTTTGTCGCGTTTCGGAAGCAGTTTGGACGTAGATAGGTATAACTAGAGGAGTGTGCACTGTCTGTCTGGACATTCGTCTGCGCATGTCGGCATTGCATAGGTAGTAGCAGTTGTTTCCGTTCATGGACCGCACTCTAGCTTTACATCAGGCGGAGTGTTGTCATACGCCAAATTACAAGTAAAAAAAATATCCGGTATAAAAAAATATATAAATAAAACATAAAACGATCGACTCCGGGTTTTTCCAGAACATTCTAGAAATTTACGAGGAAAATATCTCTGAAGACAATTTTTTATCAAGTATATTGAACTTTAATTTAAGTGTAGATCGACAATTTCAATTTAGTAAATCGCGTGACGTACTTTTTTAAATTGTTGGATGTTAGAGTAGTGTTGGGATTAAAGTTTTGTAACTCTGAAACTCTAAAACTGATGCTGATGGATGCTGGCCCATCTCGCTTCTTTATCATCACTTTCAAGAGTAAAATATGACAAGACAATATTTTTTATTTAGAGTTCGTTGTTAATTAGGTACTTTTTATAGTTTTTATTAATTTTTATTTAATTTTAAATTTTACAGCAATAAATATTTCAAAAAGAATAATATAGTTGTAAATAATATATTAACGGGCAGAAGTTTATAATCGATAGAATATGCAATTTTATTAAAAAAAAATTGCAATATTACAATGTGTCGCAATAGAATTTTTAATAGTCAGGTATATACGAGTACACGATATGTAAATGTGGTGGCAGATTAACTCGAGTTATAATATTTTTTTTTCGAGTAAAAGTTAAGAAAATAATATAGGAATAGCATCACTAGGAATCACAACACAGGTTTTCCCCATTCAGAGTATCGACACGGAAACGTAAAAAAACACCCTAGTGAATTGTTTATTTGTAATTTGTGTAAATGTTGCGCAATTAAAAACATTGTGTCAATGTGTAAATCAGTTCTAGTTGACACGTTTTCCTTACAAGTGTTAGTACTCGGTAATTAAAGACGGCGTAATTAGATTCTACGTAGAAATTACGCATTGAAAAAATTTTGAAAAAAAAATATTGAAAGTGATATATCAAATAAATTATATATAGAGAGAGAGATAATGATAAAGGGAGAAACTAATAGTGTCGGTGACGATCATATTTTTTCGTATTTATCACGTCTATAAGGAAGCTTCGTTTCAATAACTTTCAAATCAGCGCTAAACAAGTTAAACTTTCAATTTTGATCAAGATTAATATTGGTTCGCTTGATATGTTCAAATATTAATCGAAACATACGAAATCAGACCTTCAGCTTATTTACTGCTGATATAAACTAAATAGATGTACTTTCTAGAACTAAAAACTAAAATGCTTTGATTATCAAAATTGCATGCACTTATAGTTTGTTATTTATACAAAAGACAGCTGTGTCAGGAAAATATAAACAAGCAAATATAAACTTTATGGCGTCGAACGAACTACGGGCTTCGTCATGCTTAATATTGTCACCAACACAATGAATTCTGAACTACTTAATGAGGAAAAATACCGTTTAATACGGTATGAACGTTGAATTGTCTGTGAGCTTGAACTGTGTCACGTATATACGGTATTTATTATTGAATAATCCAGTGACGTAGCTTGTATGGGTGGTAAGGACGCAACAGGTAAAAACTATCTCTTTATTGATAATTTTGTTCAAAATAAGTGATTTTCACGGTCACCCCCAAAACTGATGGCACCCAAGGCGGACCTCCTCCGAAAAATACGCCGATCTGAGAAATGTCTGCAAGCAGCAGTCGCCTCTGCTATGAGAGTAGACTTCTTTAATTATACCTAGCTTCTTCCAAGATCCAGAAACGGGCATATTTGAAAGTGTTAGTGGCAAGGGCGTCGCCAAAGAGGAGCAGGGAGGGGCAGCTGCTCCCCCCTAGAGATTCTAAAAAAGTTGTTAAATGTAAATTTATTTATTATTTACAGTCAAGAGCTCGTGTAGCTTTACACGTTAGACTCTGTACCGTTGTTATTACAATCGCCGTAGATACTACAAGTGAAAACCTTCATGTACTTTACCTACAGTAGATTTCTCTGTAGTAGCAGTTATTTCCATTTATGGACCGCACTCTAGCTTTACATCAGGCGGAGTGTTGTCACATGTCGAGCTACAATAAAAAAATAAAAAACATTGAAATGTAAAACGTCTTATCATAAATTCCCATGACTAGAACATATGATATCAAACCTAACATCCGTGTTACACTTTTAAAACCATTGCCGAGGTCACCTTAATGTTTATCTACAAAACAAAATGGTTTCAAATTTCTTATTACAACTGTAGAGTACCTATTATATAAAACATCTGTGATGCAAAAAATTTTGATAAACGAATATTAGAGTGTTTGGTTTTTTATGGTTCTACACTAAAAAAACATATATTATTAATTTTTAAAACCTTTAATATAATAATAACTTCAAATATTGCCTCAGAAAAAGTCTAATTACTCAAAAACTCGGACAAAAAAAAAATTAAAATCGATTGATGATAAAGATATAGATATAGATTTATTTTTATACAAAATGAACTAAAAATCATCGACAAATTCGAAGAATTTGAACCCATTTCGCGGCCATCTTGAGACATTAGGTTATCTTTCTTGAATTATTTTCGTAAACTTGTGCTGAGTGTTTATGTGTGTTTATTATATAGCGGGAAAACGTGCGTGAGTGTGGGCAAACAATTCAAAAGAAGAGAACCTGTGTTTTCACTTTCCCTCCAAAACTTCGTAGGAAGTTTCAGTAAAGATTCCCACTTTAATGGAGCAATTTTTGACTTGACTGAGACCTGACTGTTTAGTGTGATGAATGAATGACTGTTGCAAAAATATTTACTTTGGCACTGGCAAATTGTTATAATGCTATATAAAAAAATAAAAAAAAAATAGATAGCGTTATCGAATAAAAAGAAGATTCGTTATTGGTAAAAAACTGTCATTTGCGCGTGTTCCGTTATTTGTGTGAGTCAGTGTACCTACATAGTGATTGGGTATTAAACAGTAACACAATTATCATACTAATGTAATAGATCGACTGTATTTCATTTCCTGATCGATCGATGATTCATTTTGTGTTTAATCAATAAGATTATTTTGGAACGTTTCAATGGCTGCAAAATGTCGCCGTGCCAATAACTTTTATAACTAACTTACTAACCATTATAACTAACTAACCATTTATAACTAACTTAAAAAAATAATAATATATTTTTAACTATTTCGCTTTTGTTACACATTGAATGTTGTGCATATTTATAATTGGTTGGTATGTGCTGTCAACCTGAACCGGCATAGCGGAGTCTACTGCTGCCTGTAGAAATTTCTCTGTGGTAGCAGTTGTTTCCGTTCAAGGACCGTACTCTAGCTTAACATCAGGCGAAATGTCATATTCCGAGTTACAATAAAATACTGGGACCAAAAAATTTATAAGGAACGAAACGGGATCTGCGTTTTACATTCGCTAATATACTTAATAAATGTCATTATTATAACGTGAGAAAAATACAGTAGATGGAGGAAGGATGGATACGTAAATATGTACATTGTACACATATAAATAGACGTTTTATTTATTTATTTAATATTGGAGCTCAAACAGACAATAATTGTGTATTTAATTAGAGTAAATGTGAAGATTAAACAAAGAAAAAACGACCAATGCGTTAACTTTAACGTTCACGTTAACGTTCATGTTAAAAATATTTAGGTACTTATTTTTTTTGTTCATGACAAACAAAATTATATTTATTTACCTTCCTTTTATATCTTATTTATGTATTAGCCGTTGACGTCGTGAACTTTAATTGATTGTAAATTACTTTATTTATTATACGCATAGTTAATTGTTTCTTATTAATGTTATTTCCATAATAAACAGTACATGACTAATGCTTAAACCTCTTTAAAATCAGGAATAAAAAAAGGGTAAGCAGGAAACCCTTTACTAAATCTAATATTTTATATTAACACATTTAATTTCACATTGTATGTGTGTATGTTGAGTCACGATAGCGGATATAATGAAGAATAGTGTTGTGCGCGATAGATGTGGTTTGAAAGATGATGTAGTGACGAGGATTGAGAAGAGAATGCCTCGATGGTTTGAGCACATGGAAAGGATGAATGAAAGAAGATTGACGATAGGATATAAATCTGATGTGAATGGATGCGTTAAACAAGGCAGACCCAGAAGGGTGTTTTCCGATCAAATCGGAGACATCCTCATGAAAGCTGGGCTGCCTAGTGCCCATAACCGTCGGGCGTGCTTGAAAAGAATTGTGGATGTGAAGAAAGCGAGGGTGTTGTGTCAGGATCGTGGGAAGTGGCGTTCCGTTGTCTCTGCCTACCCCTGTGGGAAAAAGGCGTATTGTATTATTTCACATATTAATCACTGCACCCCAGAGAGGCGAAGAGTATGTGAGGGGCGGGCGGGCTAATGGGGCTTTGTTAATTCCGGGGCCCTCCCGCGAAAATGTTGATGAAGGTTCCCCTGTTTGATTTATCAATATAATTTATTTCTAACACTAATCAACAAAAACTGTGAAATAATAATGGTGTAAGGGGTATAATTGCGCGCGAAAACAAACGATTAAATTATTTAGGAAAGTTATAAAGTTTTTTTAGGATAGGAGCCCCCCGCCCAGAGCTACTGGCCCTGCTACGCCATCAGTGTAAACTTTATTTTTGTTCTGAAATATAATTGTAGTCGGTGGAAGGCTTTCTCTTGGAAACATATTATTTTAGGTCTTTGGGAAATAATGGAAATTGTAAAAAAATAATATTATTATTAACACCTGTATAATAATGTCTTTATTTGCATAAAATAAGATATAACAAGATGTCAGAAGAATTACAATGTTAGAACATTCATATTTTGCTGGTGGTGACGTGCAAATATACTTGTGTATGTAGTATTTATACCACAGTCATAATCAAATATAATCAATACAAATAAAATATCCATAAAATATATAATACAATTAATTAGTGGTATTATTTATTTCTTTCTAAGAGGTCGTTAATATTATAAAATTGATTATTTAGTATGTAGATAGTGGTTGAATCACAGGCAATGAACGACCTAAGTACATATAACATAGTTACATTGGTACCGGTCAGAATTTAATGAAGTTTGAACACAGGGGTTAAAGTTAAAAGCCAATCGATGAATCGACAGTTGTCACTTAATCGAATCGAATCGAAATCAAAATATATGGGATTTGACGTTTCACCGTAACCTAAGTGATAACGAAACGTCAAATCCCATATATTTTGTTTTTGATTCGATTAAGGGACAACTGTTTTTTTTTATTGTAGCTCGGCATGTAACAACACTCCGCCTGATGTAAAGGCAGAGTGCGGTCCATGAGTGGAAACAACTGCTACCACAGAGAAACCTGTGCGGGTAGCAGTCGCCTCCACTATGCCGGCTTGAGGAGACGAGCATCTTAGATTAACAGTGCACACTCCTCTCGTTATACCTGGCTACTTTCAAACTATTCCCGAAACGCGACAAAGTCACTTTACAGGTGTTACATTCGAAAGTGGTGGTACTACCCCAGGACGGCAGACTGGACAAATAACCATCATCAGTCTGCCTACCACTCTTTAATAGTGCCTCTTTAATAGGCACTGAGCGACCAAAGTACATATAACAAAGTTACATTGGTACCGGTCTTTAGCGAGGTTCGAACACGGGTCTCATCGATCGTGAGTTCACGCGTCTCACCGCTAGACCACGGCCGTTCTCTCTTGTTGATTGGATTTCATTAGTAGTATCGTATACTTATATGTAGTTTTGACTTAATATTTCTCAACGAATTACCTATTCCTTGTCATTTCTACTAAGTATTACAGTGTTAACTGAAATTGAGTACATTAATTAAATGAAATATTCAATTAGATTGTGAGTACTACAATTTTAGTCAAGGTGTACTAGTTACATTGAAACATGATCTAGCCGGTCTAGGCCTCCTTGTTTAAGGTTGTGCCCTTATTTGACAATCGACCGGTATAAACTACACATCAAAAAGGTCTGCGATCACTTGGAAAAGTTGATATATTTTTAATGAATAAAAATTTGTTGTTTTTTATTAAAATATTATATTTAAATGGTGTATAAAGAGTGGTAGGCAGACTGATGATGGTTATTTGCCCAGTCTGCCGTCCTGGGGTAGTACCACCACTTTCGAATGTAACACCCGTGAAGTGACTTTGTCGCGTTTCGGAAATAGTTTGAAAGTAGCCAGGTATAACGAGAGGAGTGTGCACTGTCAATCTAAGATGGTGGTACATGCTCGTCTCATCAAGCCGGCATGGTGGAGGCGACTGCTACCCGCACAGGTTTCTCTGTAGTAGCAGTTATTTCCATTCATGGACCGCGCTCTACATCAGGCGGAGTGTTGTCACATGCCGAGCTATAATAAAAAAAACCTTTTTTTTATCAATTGATCGCGTGAGTACTATACTGTAGCTTTGCACGTTCATTTTGGGCATATTTAATATTTGCTAGAGAAAGGATTGATCATACTTTTTTCAATGGATCCAATGTATTTTTATATTTCCCCATTTATAGATCAGCCTTTCTATTTTTCATCCGCGACATTTTTGTTTTTATGATATTTATTTTTGTTTAGCGCTAATGTGTTACGTTTGATTTTTAATTGAGGTTTTAATGTACAATAGATTTAAAAACATATTATAATAAAATCATATTTGGGAGTAAGTACAAAAAATATTATGCAATAGGTACCTAACTTCAATAAGCATATGCATTTGTGATAAGATAAAGATTGGTATGTAAACTAACTTAGTAGATATCTATCTATACATGTTTATTTATATTTGAATAGTGTATACGCGGTACCTACCTGAGATTATTTACAAATGTAGTAGTCCTTCTTCTGTCGTTCCATTAAAAAGTGGAACGACCTTTCCAGCCACGTCTTTCCGCCTTCCTTTAACATGGGGATAACATGGGTGCGCAGTGTGAAGAGGCATCTCATTAAGCCGGCATAGCGGACCCGACTGCTGTCTGCAGATCCCCTTCTCTGACAGCAGTCGCCTCCGTTCATTGATCGATTCGCATCAGGCGAAGTGCGAGCATAAGACGTGCTAAAATAAAAAAGTGTACCTACTGAAAACGCAAATGAAAGTTCAAATTCAAATATTTTGTTGTAAATAGCCTCTAGTGTACACTGTCAACCTTGACAGTGCAAATTCGTATAGGGACGTCTGCTGCATGCTGCCTGCAAACGTTTCCCTGTAGACAGGGCCCGATCTAAGGGGGGGCAAGCCGGGCATTTGCCCAGAGCGGCAAAAAACGAGGGGCGGCAAAATTGACTCATTCCTATCTTACAACCTAGCCTTCCCCCAACATAACTAGCTCATGACTTATATGGTTTTGTGTATGTAAAGGGCGGCGAAAATAATCTTTGCCCGGAGCGGCAAAATAGCTAGATCGGGCCCTGCCTGTAGAAGTAGTTTTCGCTCATGGACCGCAAGCTAATTTAGTGGTCATCAGCGTAGTTTATTATTATTCGACCAAAAAAAGCCAATCATGTCTGTCTGAACTCTGAACTGATGTCCGACGTGTGTTTAGAATTTTGCGGACTCGTTCATTGGCCACTCCTTTTTTTTAATTTGTTTCTTATTTGCGTCGATTGTAATTTGTTATTGTAAAGGATGAAGCTGGATGAAGCTGATGTGTTTCATAGACAAAAGTCTATAAAAAAATATGCGAAAACGTAATTTTCGAGATAAACTGGTAGGTATTTGTTACAAATTATTGTGTAACATCTTTTTAACGTCTAATTTAAAAATAAACGTTTAAGTGATTAGAGTTAAGTACGTTTCTTTGTTTTGTAATTTAAAATAAACTTTGTACTACAATACAATGCAATGAAAACAATATTATGACGAGTAAAATCTAGTTTATACAATTATCTACGAATACAATTAGATAGTAACATGTACCTACACAATAATTAGGCAAACTGTAAAGCGGTCAAAATATTTTTTTAAAATATATACCTAAATTAGAAAATCATACGTTAAACAAAAAACGAGGTGTTTAATTATCCTTAGGATTCAGTTTACAGTTCCCATTCCACCCCTATAAAGGGTTTCTTAGCTTTTTAGGGAACTAAAAAAGGCCTAAAACTTTCCCTAAAGTACCCCATTCACAATCCTGCATTGCTGTCCATCAAACAGGACTAGTGCGGCTGCAGCGCACAGACTGCTCTGTAAACAGTGGGAGATTGCAGGTCTCGAGCAGGACACAACGAGCATCTGTCATTTCAACCTTTTTAATGGACCATTTCAACGACAGACTGCCAGACCCTTGGCCAGATCTTTCTGCTTTAGGTAGGTAAGCAAAAATATTTTTTCATATCGGATTTGTGGTTCGGGAACCTATACGGAAGAAAATTTTTGTTAACTACTACGTATGTATAGTATAAAATTATACGATTTGGGTATATGTATTTTAAAATATTATCATTAGCTTCATAATAAATCTACATGTATCGATCTAACACTTAGCGCAATCTCTGACGTTTGTTTATTTTCATATCTTTTTGTCGATATTAATTATTACGTTATTAACTATTGTAGTAAATTAAACCAGTCTAGGCTTTGGAGAAACAAAACAAAAGGTTGAATTTTATATAGTTTTATGTTTGTCGCTGTCAAAGTGAAACCAAGTAGGTAGTCTATAACTTATGACGTCATTAAAAATATTAAATGTAAATTATCTTCATGGATATCGTCAGACATAAATATTGTTTATTAATTAAATTACAATAAAATATCACTTACTGCAATAATATACTTAATTAAATTAATTTCCAAGGATTAGACAAGAATATTAAATGTTTAGGTACGCTGTTAATTAGCTATTTATTTAATGTTACACCATAATTTTTATTTCTCATTATAAAATTTGCTGCGTTGCGTCACCAGATTCTGTCAAAGTCCTACCTACCCTTGACCTATAAATATTATTATTTTAATTTATAACTATTTCAGTATTCGACCTTAATAATAATAAATAAAGGCTGAGTTTATTTTATTAAGTGGTTATATAGGCATAGGCAGTATGTCTAGTGACATTTTATTGAGTAGAACAAGTCATATGGAATTCGCATTGAAAACTGACCTTCACCTCTCTTGTAATAAAGAGTTAAGTAACATTGATTTAATGACCTACTGACACAGAAACGTTTTTATGCAGTCGCAGCAGCCGAAGGAGAGATTGGGAGGTTGAATGAAATGTAGGTTAGGGCTTACACCAGATTAAGGTTAAAACATTTTTTGGTATACTAAGCGCGATAAAATATCCTAGTACACGTATAGTTTTAAGTTTTAATTCGCCGATTATACATGTATAAACAATTACATTACATGGCTCTAATTAGTATGATGTTCCAAGTCCTAGAATAATTCGTAAAAAACAACTTTCATTATCTATTGCTCAAACACGTGATGTTACCAGTATAATCAATATATAATAGTTAAAAAGAATTAAATACTATTATCATTATTATCTATTTACTTTTTTAAATTAGATATAGACACACATATTTTGAAAATACATAACGTTAAAACATATAACATATTGTAAAAAGGGACCTCGCGCGGGCAACATTTCTTTATTCACGTTTTGTCTATGGCATTTAGACAATCATGGCGAGCACGTCAAGGTCCGTTTTCTAAGTTATTTTCGTTTATTTATTTAATGATTTAAACGCAAATAGTCACTTTTATCTAAAAGAAATTATGTGCTATTAAGAATTGAAGTGGTTAATCAGTTGTTATAATCAGATTGTCTTTTCTGGTATAGTAACGATTTTCACTTGTTGAATATACTTTCTTTTGTAATTATAGAATTGAAGCAAATAAAGTTGTCTGCTATGCTCATCCGGACTCGCCGCTCATCGAAGATTATAGGGCGGGTGACATGATATGCTCTGAATGTGGCTTAGTGGTTGGCGACAGGTTGGTTCTTAACAGTTTAACATATGCGTTGTAAATAACAACGTTAGTAGCATACTGACTTTTCACTTATTTAGGTCAAAAGCTATTTAACTAATAACAATTAGAGGTTACGATTTTAACTGGAGACCTTAGAAATTTGAGTAAATAATTATTGTGTTAAATCAAACACAGTTAAAGCTTCAATTTGGTACCACTTTCATCTAAAGCAACACTTAATTTTTTTACAAACCTAAATGTAACTAACCTATTCGTAATGGGTAAAAGGATTTCTGTGTGGCAATCGCCTCGCTTCGCTCGGCTCTTGCATTAAATGGATACAAACCTAAACCTAACCTACCCTATTCGTAACGGGTGAAAGGATTTCTGCATACAAACCTAAATCTAACCTAACCTAACCTATTCGTAACAAGTGGAAGGATTCTGACAATTAAATGTAATTATGTATTAAAAGTGACTTTAAAATTAGTTTTAAGTGTCTGAGAACCTTTGGAACTCTAACTGGGACTGATTTAACCCAATAATTATCCACTGGAAGTATCTCAAAGTTTTAAGGTCTGTCCTCTAATAGCTAGCCCAATTAGATTCAATGTCATAAGAGAAGAAAGATTAACAAACTTCAACCAATTCTACATGTACAACACTTAAATAATTGCCTTAATTTTAAAACATACAAATAATTTTGCAATTTTTCAGAGTAATTGACGTAGGATCAGAGTGGCGTACCTTCAGCAATGAGAAATCTGGTGTTGACCCTTCTCGTGTCGGTGGTCCCGAAAATCCGTTGCTATCTGGTGGTGATTTGTCAACGATCATAGGCCCGGGTCGTGGAGACGCATCCTTCGATAGTTTTGGAGTGTCTAAATACCAAAACAGACGTACAATAAGCAGTACTGATAGGGCACTCATCAATGCATTCCGTGAAATCAATACAATGGCAGACAGAATTAATTTACCGAGAACTATTGTGGATAGAGCAAACAACTTATTTAAACAGGTTAGAGACATTAAATCTTATATTGCACAATGTTTGAAAATTTCACTGATGATAACCACATTGTTGTGAAATTTATTGCTAGTTTATGAGGTTTTTTTTTTGTTTTGCAATGTTTTTGTGACTATTTTAAATCTAATTGTTTACTAAAATGGGGCCTATTACTTTTTCATTGCACAATTAAGTTTAATTAGCATTTTCCAAAGTATTCTATTATAAGCATTCAAGAAACTATATACAGTGTAAACTCTATATAGCGACACTGAAGGGACTGCTCATTTTATAGCGTTATAGAGAGTTGTCGTTAAATGGAAAGAAGAAAAATCAATACTATTTTATAATATTATTTACCAATAAGGTATAACATTATGCATAACAACCTAATGACAGAATCTACGATCCGTATGATGCCGACAAGGCAAAAGCAACAAAATAATAAACAAAGGAAGGTACACAGCTGCAGTTCTTATTAATTTTGGCAACTGGAAAGTACTGTTTATTGTTTAATAAGGACATATTGTGGTCGTTATTTAAGAGTTGGTGTGATGCTACATAGAGTGTATCATTGTATGGACAACAATGTAAACCAACCATAGTCAGGCAATTTCGATGTTTTAAGGAGTTTGTCGTTAAATCAAGTTTTCATTGTATTTGCAAAGTTAAAACAGCTCTCATTACTAATCTATGATTCCTAATATTCCAGGTACACGACGGTAAAAACTTAAAAGGCAGAGCAAACGACGCAATAGCATCTGCGTGCCTATACATAGCTTGTCGTCAAGAAGGTGTGCCTCGTACATTTAAAGAGATCTGTGCAGTTAGCAAAATAAGCAAAAAAGAGATCGGAAGATGTTTCAAACTCATATTAAAGGCTCTGGAGACATCGGTAGATCTTATCACAACTGCAGATTTTATGTCACGTTTCTGTGGAAATTTGGGCTTACCAAACTCAGTACAAAGAGCTGCTACTCACATCGCAAGAAAGGCTGGAGAGCTGGATATAGTATCAGGTCGAAGCCCTATTTCTGTTGCTGCTGCTGCTATTTACATGGCCTCACAGGTTCGTTTCTCAAAATGCTGTAAAACTACATCTAAATGTTGGCAGTACAAATTAACCCAAGTGTTCTTTATTAATTCCAGGCATCAGAAGATAAGAGAAGTCAGAAAGAGATCGGTGATATTGCCGGTGTGGCGGACGTGACGATCAGACAAGCTTACAAACTTATGTATCCGTTTGCCGCAAAACTGTTCCCGGAAGATTTTAAATTCGCAACACCGATAGAGTTCCTTCCGCAGATGTAGCCTTGGGATGTGAAATGTGATCAATATTTAGCGAGAAAGGAACAGAGGAAGAGGTCTCAGTCGGTTCCTTCCAAGCTAAGTGATGTGACATCAGATAATTTATTAGAAAATTTGGACGCAATGACTCCATTAAGTGATCAAATAATAAAAAGTTTTTTGCATTCAATGGCGACTCTGCCCGTTTTGACTAATGAAAAAGTAATGTCACAATTGAACAATTTAAATCCAGATTCACCAAGTACTAGTATTAGAAGTTCAGGACTTGACGTATTAAGCGGCCTAAATACAATGTCTCCATTGAGTAATCGATTTGTTGAATCATTTTTATATTCAAAGACAACTTCTCCACCTGTTCTGACTATAGCAGATATAATGTCAGAGTTGGGTCAACTAACGCTTGCGGCTGATGAATTAAAAAAGCTACCACCGCTGAGATCTCGCGGAATAGAATCAATCTCACCTCCAAAGCAATGTTCAAGTTCATATAATGAACGTTTTAAATTAACTTCCCCAAAACTGCCTCCATTGAGTGGCGAACTTTGTGAACTATCTTTTTCCATAGCTAAATCATTTCTTCACCAATATCGTTGGGTGAATGAAGACCAAGATTTACGATGTTTTAACGAACGCGCCTTGAGATTGCAGTCTGAAATGAACGACCTGAGTCGGAAGGCTTTCATGTTTTCACAATCACTTAATATTCAATTACGTGCGATTTGGTCATCGATTGCGCATGTAAATTCTCCGTCTCCCAGTTGCAGATCTGACCGTGGTATAAATGAATCTAAGAAATTCACTTCATTAATATCAGAATATAGTAATCTGAGTCCGTTCTGTGATTACCAAGACTTGCCTACTAACACAGAAGACTTGTCACCTGATGATGCTAGCATTTGTTCAGAAATAATTCCTCTTAGATTTATAGAACCTCAACTGCAACGCGCGAGCAAATCGGCTTTACTGAAGGATTTATTCAATACTTTAAGCCAGTTAGCACCGGGTTCGAAGTTTATCAAGACTCAATTAAAAATTTTAAACGAAACAACATTTTCATATAATAAATTCATACTATCAGTAATGGAGTCTTTACGTCATCTTGTAAAATTGGAGGATTTGTGTAGAGATTTAAATTGCAATGTAATTGGTTCAGTACAGGACAATAGTTGTGGGTTGGAGTCATTCGTTCAGACCCAACTTAAGACTTTGAGTCAGATTGGAACTTCTAAAGAGGAATTTATTGAAACACATCTTCAAGATTTACACAGACTCTATTTGAATGGTCGAATTAAATTGTCCAATGAGAATGCAGGATCGACAAATTTTACACTTGACTTTGGAACTCAAAATGAAGATTTTAAAGCTGCAATTTCTGAACAAATTACAAAACCGCAGTCTAGTAAGGTACAACTAGGATTTGATGAAAAAGTATGCCAATTAGGTCAAGAAATAACTCACGACCCGACACCAAGTCTGAAAGGCAAAGAACCTTTCTTAGATTCTAATTTAAGTATACATTGGCGAGAGGCTCCAGTTAAAACTCCCGAGGAACAATTCTTTGATCCTGAATATCCAAACCTGCTGAAGATAATAGATTTTAATAATAATGGTGAAGATTCGACGGGCAAATCAATTTATAGTGATGCGGATTTAGTTGATCTAAGTCCTGGACAGCTAGAATTAATTCTTAAAGAGCTTTGATTTTCTTTAATTTTTTCTATGGTTTTTATATCAGAATTTTAGATAATACAAACATATTGAAGTTCATGTAAGTGGCTATTATTGATTTGTTTACGTGGTTGGAATAATATAAGCGTAACTACATGGTTGGCTACATGTGTAATGAAGCCACTTCGTCGCTGTATTTTCGCACTCCAATCGCATCATAAATATCTGGTGTAGCTAGGATTGCCTGTTTTGTGCATGTCAGACATCCATCCGGTCTGCCATCGCAATAAAACTGGACAATAGTATGTAATTTTATTTTACAAAGGAGAATACCCATTTTTGGGTCCACTTAATACCTAATAGTTTGGTAACAAAACAATATTCTAAAATAAATTTTTATTTTTTATATAATTCTAATTAAATCAACACATCATTTACCAATCAATAAACAATGTTTAATTACATAAAAAAACAGATATCATCAATTTTATTAAAGCATTAAAAATAATAATAACCTCAAATATTGCATCAGAAAACATCTAATTACTAAAAAACCCGGGTGTTAAAATTAGGAACTGATTGGTAATAAGGTAGTAGATTTATTTTCCGACAAAATTAACTAAAAATTATCAACAAACTTGAGAAAAAGATTGTGGGCCCATTTTGCTTAGGCGAATGAGCATTCTTCTTTTTGTGGTTATGTTATTGGATTATAAACAGCACATCATGCATGGTTGTCTCCACGCATGGACTGCATCAGGTGGAGTTGGACATTCCGGACTCGAATTCTATTGTGGTTTATTTAAATAATGAAATATCTGTATATATTATGGTTGTATTGATACATTTAAGATATACTATAAGATGTTTGTAAAATGGTAATTATCAAATGATGCGTCGCGCTATATATGATGTGACTAGTGTTACGATTTTGCCCAACCGGCCAAATCTAGCCCCCGCCCTCTAAATAAAATTTAAAAAAAAAATGAGTAGCTCAGGCATGAGCTGGTCTACCTTCCATCTTCGGCTTGATGTCTCTTCTATACATCATCATCAGTGCCGGATTTAAGTATAGGCAACATAGGCAGTTGCCCATGTGCCGACAAAAAAAAAAATTAAATCGATAAAGGCTCAGTAGAAACAAAAAATACTGAGTTTTAATTTTTTTTATTTAGTTGCTCTCTTCTTTACCTTGACCTTAATAGAAACTTGCAACAGTTAACCACAAACGATTTGAGGACCTCCACAACATGCTCAGCCTATGGGCCGTCGAAATCTGAATCCGGCGCTGATCATCATCAATTGTCACGACTTTTTCCTACAGGGATAGGCAGAGACAACGGAACCCACTTGCCACAATCTGTACAGCGTTTGGGGTTGTTTGATGACCAGCCAGTGGAGTATTAAACTGTCCAATGGTAGAAGGCTTGATGCGTTATTTGTGGTTGCAGATGTTAGGAGTTTACGTAAATATAATATCCGCTGATTGTTTCTAATTCGTGTTTAACACGTAAATGTTCGGTGTTGTGTTTTAAGGGTAAATATAATAGATTAAGTAATATTATAGTGCTTTACAATAAGAATATAGTGTCGAAGAGTCGAGTACAAGGAAAGGGAACGAAATGATGAACGGGAAAAGTTGTTTTTTGTTGAAAGATTACGTTTAAATTTACGATAAAATAACGGAACTGTCATGGTCAATATTATGTTGATTGAAGTGTTTTTATTAAGAACAAAGTTGCCGAACCGTGTGATTGGGAACATTTGTGCCGACCGGATCGGGAGGTATTTCGTCTTCCTACTTCGTGCTGTCTTACTGAAAACTTCGAGCTATGTACGTTGATTAATTGTAAATATTTGACATGTACGATTTTGTTTCTGTAATAAAAGAGTTGATCTCTTTTTACAGTTAAAAAAATACAAAGTGTAAAAATGGCAATTTGGAGAATTTTGTTTTTTTTTTTAAATAGCGACAAAGTCGTAGGCACTATAAATTTTTCCGCGAGAGTTCCTCGACATTGTCGTGAGTATGAAGGTAGCCATAGTTTTCGATATATCTGGATTTGAGATTTGTTTTTTATTTTCATTAACCTTGCTTAGTTTTTTTAATGAAGTTATTAAAGTTTTAGTTAATTTTGTTGCTGTACAAAATCCCATGTTAATTAGTAAATCAGAACATTGTAAATGGGCCTACTGGAACTATGTATTTGGCTTCGAAAGAGAACCACAAAAAAAAACAAGAGACCTGCAAAAATTGAAGAAATATTATAATTGTTAAAATATAGTAAAAGATCAAATTCCCTCCATTATTTATAAAAAAGTTAGTTACCTTTTGAAATAAAATATCTGTGATTCATGATTATATTTTTTATAATGATAAATTTTATTTGAGACACTGTGCGAACGGAAGTCTGTGAGCAATTTTTGGCAAGTTGCGATAACGTAATGGTTTTAGGTTTTACGGGAATGTGTTGTGTGGCATTTATATTTTGGATTTGTTTAAATTTCAGTTATTAATGATTTTTAGGTAGTTGACTTTACCTCGTTTGCATAGTGTCTAGATTTCAACCTCTTTATTTAAAGTTATATGTCAAAAATATGTTTTTAACAAATAATAATAACAAAGAACTGGTTTTGTTATATAAATAATGTAAAATTCCAATGTACTGATATTTAATTAGTATCTACTCGTAACATACATAAACAACGTATAAATAAAATAATATTTGTGAAAATAAAAACTTTTTTATTTATTTATTGAACTTTGATCCAGACAATAAAATGCATTGCAGGAGCGCAGTGTAATTTGCATCTTTATGGTCAAGAGTAACTATGAGATAGTATTAATAATTTTAAAATAAGTAAACGTAGAAAAAAAGATATGTCAAATTATTGCAACTACAACTGGCTCCGTCGAAGACCACAAGAAACTTGATATCACAGCCTGTAAAAAAACCTAATTTGGTAATGCAAAATTAATGTGCTCTTAACAATGAAAATTATATTTTTATAGAAATATAAGTACAACTAACCCCAATTCCTAAAATGCTCAGCTACGAACTACGCGTGGCTACGGAACGCTGAAGTTCGTTAGTTACGGATGAACCACGTCGTGAACGGGCGTGTATCGTGTTGTGACGGGAGCGCTCCTTCGTCTTTTAATTCGCGAGCTTTTTAATCCAATATGCCCGTTAGTACTAAAAAAGGGGAATCTCAATAAATAAACTGAAGTCTTGTTTTTAATTGGATTTGTGATTAATCCAGTTTAAATGTAGTGTTGTTGCATTTTCCGGGTTTTCCCGCGCGTTAATTAGTGATAGCTTTTTTTGTATATTGTGAAATAATGGGAATGTGTTTGGAAAATGTGATTGTGGTACAATGTTGAGGGCGTCATGTACGCTATGGATCGTTTTGCTTTTAGGTGTAGGCAGAGGGGGAAATGGACTTATAGGTGGGTAACTGTAATCTTAGCGGTATTATATAAAGAATATACATTTTTCAGTATCTTTTTTGCGATTTTGTATTTAGGTGAAGCAGGAGAATTATTTATTATCGCAACATTCTCTGCCAACCTTTAAAAGACTGGCGTGAGATTGTATGTAATTGAAGTATAACAATTGCATATAATTTTCATTAGTTTATTGATTAAAACTTATATCCCTAATTAACTAAAATTTAATATTTTTATAGCATATAATTATGTAGAAATATGTATAAATGATATAGAAATAGAGCTAAAACGATTACACAATGGCCGTTCTAGTTATCCGTTGATCTTCTCAATTACGGTACATTGTATAGGGTTCATTATTGGTAATTGGTTGATTGCGGTCACTGTGCCCTAGGTATTGTGTTATGTCCTAACATGCACAACTTGTAGTTCATATGAACATATATATGTTACAAAGCTACAAAAATAGGGAAATAAAACTAGCATTACCTTATCATCGTGGCGACAAACAGTAGATGTAAAAAGAAAGAGGTACGATATTAGTATCGATAGCAATATTTAAAAACGGTATGTACTCGTATATTTTTTTTTATGCTTAATAGGCAAACGTTTGACCGCACCCTGCTTGATGTTAAGTAGTGATGCGGTCTTAGGTGGAGCACGCTTGCCTATGAGGTACCTGTTTACCCTTAATTTGAAGAGGCCCGTATTGTACTTCTCGGGAAACACAGACACCGAGGGAGTTCCACAGTTTCGCAGTACGCACGAGGAACGTGTTCTCAAAACGTTTCGTACGTACTTTAGAAACTTGGACCATAAATGGATGGTACCGCTCCGGGTGTCTGGACGTCCGATGATAGAAAGGGGACGGTAGAACTAAGTTGGGTTTTTTGGTACTGGTAAGAATTAAGTGACGTATGAATACGGGTTTCATCGACTATGAGTAGTGATGTTTCGTTCCCCATAAGATCGACTCATAAGTAAGTAGCACTTGAAGTATTATTTACACATATATCGATACTTCGGTTTAGTCCAGTATTATAGTACTCTGTGGTTCAATTATCCGATTCAGTACCGATCAAGTATCGCAAGATTGATTCGATGTTTAAACTACTTGGTATCGAAACTAAAGTATCGACTATTTCCTTCTATTTAAGTATTTGTATCGGAATATCCCATAGGGTCGTTTGCACCAGAAGGCCGGTTAAAGTAACTTTAACTATTACTTTAACCGTTATGTTTACATTTACTCCACACGAGTTGCACTATCTCGTCTGTCAATCCGAGCCAATCTTGGCTGGTTAAAATTAAAGTCATCGTCAAACCAAAGCTAACGTCAAATGTATGAAAAGAAGCCAACATACTTTTTCTATTATTTTTCGAGATCAGCCACCCTTTTAACAATAACAATATGAATTTACACGATATTGCAACGCGTGTGGAGTAAATGTAAACGTTTAACGGTCGTTGTCGCCGTAAAAGTAATAGTTAAAGTTACTTCAACCGGCCTTCTGGTGCTAACGACCCTTAGTCGTGAGTTAACGCTTTCTGTCGCTAGGTATTTTCTGGGTATCATGGTATACCAAAATGTCGATTTTTCAGTCCCTGTACGAGAGCGATCAGTACTACTTGATTAACTTAATCTAACATTTTTTTTTTGTAATAGCATGATTCAATGATTCGAGTTTTATAATAAGGAACTCTAAAAAAAATTAGGGTAATTTAAAAAAAAAGTGATGACGTATATTTGACAAATGGTTCAACTAACCCTAAAATAGAACCCCGAGTATAAATTTTAATGTATTTAGTTTACATTGATAATTTCATATCAAATTCTGCATGACAGACGGTCTGTGAAGGGAGATTTTTTTTTATCAACACATCTAGTTATACACGTTAATCGAGTTGAATTAAATTGTACCTTATTGCCTTCGTTTTAAAGATGTATATTGAAGTTTGTTTTATTTTTTCTGATTATGGTAGTTTTGGGATTAGGTGCAAGAAGTCGATAAGTTTTAGGGTGTATTGTTAAATTGATTTTGGGGTGATCGATGTATTTATATTTTCAATGTTACTGGGTTAAATAAGTTTAGTAATTTTTTGAAAAGGAAGCTTAAATACATTGTTGAACGCAAGTCGAACGTGATTTTTAAGTTTATTCATTATTAAAATTCATATTGTTAGAATGTTTTAATTTATGATGTTTACCTACATGACACACAAAGGAGGCCGTCGATTGCGGGAATGCAGTACAAGGCAACCCTGGTCGCTGTCACTATGCCGACTCAGAGTCCTGTGCTTTTCAATATAAAAGTGCTTATTACACGAATTTAAAAAATATTTAATAGACGCCACCACTTAACCCATTTTTATATCTTCGATAAATTAGAAAAAAAAGTAAGCAAGAAAGTAAGAAAAAAAAGTTGTTAAAAACACAGAAACATCTTTTCTTTTATTGTAGCTCGGCATGTGACAACACTCCGCCTGATGTAAAGCTAGAGTGCAGCTCATGAATGGAAACAACTGCTACTACAGAGAAAGCTGTGCGGCAGCATTCGCCTCCACTATGCCGGCTGGAGGCGACGAGCATGTACCACCTAGATTGACAGTGCACACTTCTCTCGCAATACCTGGCTACTTTCAAATTATACCCGAAACGCAACAAGGTCGCTTCACGGGTGTTACATTCGAAAGTGGCCGTACTACGGCAGACTGGACAAATATCTAAAATAATTTTGCAATAAATGAACATTTCCGATTTTCACATCCAAAATTCCAGCCGGTACTAATCTAGCTTGATATATGTATCTATGGGACTAAAGGCTTGACAATTTACCCATGTAAAGTACAAATTACTACATTAATTGTAATAAATTTGGGTCTAAATTGTTACCTCGTAACAACACGCGTTCCCTATCAATTTCACTAGTACAAATATCATTAATCAATCGCCTTAATGGTAGCTTCAATCCGTCGAAACGTAAGTAGGGTGTTAACTATTACCTTTTATTATTGTTTATTTAAATGATTATCGGAATTACTTTTTTTGTAAACTCCGGCGTGTGACCGCACTCCGTCTGATGTTAAGCTAGAATGCGGCACTACTCCACTCGTGGCTATTACACGTCTTCAGATAGCTGTTGTTGTGACGAGTTATACCCAGTTACTTGTAAGCGAAACGAGACTAGCCCTATAGTCAAAAGCGTTGGCGCATGGCGCACGAGAGAAGCGTCGAACTCTAAATATACGGGATTTGACGTTTCCAATTACTGAGTGACGCCACAAATCCGATACATTTGGTAGTCTATACTCTTAGTTTTGAGTGTTTGGCGCGCTTTTGCCCGGGAAGGTTGAGGTGTGTTTTATCCCTTTCCTTAATTAATATACTGGTTATTATTGTGTAAAATTGGTGTTATTTTGCGCAATTGTATGCTGCGCATGTGAGTAATTGTGGAAACATTAAAATTCACTCTATATGAGGCAACGGAAGCGGTTTTTTTGTGGTTATCTCACGCCGTGAAAACGCTCATATTGTGACGTGACCGGGTGAATTGCCGCCAAATACTCCAAGAAAGCGTCAAATTGTAAAACACCATTGCAATTTGATACACAAACATTAAGAATTTACTACTCGACATTGGCAGAATTGTCGTTGTTATGGCATCTGACTCTATTTAAAGAAGAAGAAGTACCCTCAGTTTTCAGTTGAAGGTGGTGCTTGGAACAGCAGACTGGGGTAATAATCATTAGAGAAAAAAAAAAGTTATTCTGAATACCACACATTAAAATGCCACCCAAGTTACATATTACCCAGTTACTACTTTATAAAAGTTAATTAGTTTATGACAACAATGATTAAGATACTTGTACTTTTATTACTTTTTATTGTACCTATATAAAAATGGCTATTTAAAGCAATTTGACGGGAACTGGAACTGGAACGCTAAACTCAAGGCTACACATATACAGTTAATTAATACATAAAATAATACTCACGCTCAAACCTCGCTAAATTCTAACCGGTACCAATGTAACTATCTTATATACAACAGAGCATTTTCAAGTGGGCTTTCATGGCCAAATCCTAAACTATAAGAGATATCGAAAAATGCTGAAAGGAGTCTCGATGCCGATTTTGATGAAAACTAAAACTGCAATTTTAGATTTTTGATAAATCCATTTTCCCGCCCAGGAATCGAACCTGTTGATTTTGAAAAAAAAAACACTGTATTATTGCACCATCCGATAGTGTTCCTGATAAGGATCAAATTCTGGGAAGTAATGACATACGGCAAACCAAAGAAAAGTGTTGATTTTTAACAAATTGTCTCTTATTTCCATGTATTTATACATTGAAATGTCCACTTGAAAAATTCACCCTGTATACTTTGGTCGCTCAGGCATTAAAAAAATACTTAACTGCTCAGTGGTCACTCAAAGATTGTGAAATAAGTTATAAACATTAACTTACTGTAAGTATTTTGAAGAAGAAAGTCTTGTGAATAATATAAACTTGATAGGCACAAAAGATCCTTTTAGAATTCAGGTACATAAGAGTCGTTTACATGGAGTATAGCTAACCTTACCCTGAAAGATTCAGGTTATAAATTTTTTATGCGCTTTCTGTGACACGTGCAAAGAGATATACAACTGTAAAAAATATAAGGTTACGTTGTATATAAAACATTCTAGTTTTCATTCCCAAATACCAAGTATATGATCTCCTCTTAGAAAATATATTACGTAATATTGAATTCGTTTTCAAAATGAATAATTTCATCTTTTTCTTTATTTATTATTTTCAACATAAAATACTTAAAGTAGCGTCTCGTTTTATCACCAATTTCTATGAGATAGCTCCATTAAGAAAACTGTTTCCATTGTATTATATTTAATTAAATTTTGTTTATTCGTATTATCGGACATGTTCTTAATACATAAGCTACTATGCCGAACTACAATAAAAAAAATATAGCAAGAAGTTAGCTAAATCACTCATCATTCGTGCTTTCTACTACCTAGCAAGCTCTTTCATACTCACTTGTAGACCGATTAATAGATTTTTTTATTTGTGCGAGAATCGTCGATAACCCACCCACTAGCAAGAGTGAAGCGGAGTGAGGCCCGCGGCAAATGGGTTGAGACTTGAGAGGTTAGAGAGGACTACTAGAAACTGATCTATTTATTTACTGTCAAAATATCCATATTTGGCTAAAAAAAATAAGGAAGGTTTCCATTCGTGCGCCAGTTTTGCTAATATTTTTTTTATTGCAAAAGTACTAAAATATACACAATGTTTAAAGTGCATTTTATGCTTAAAAATATTACTATCTACGTACACAAAATATTTTTATTATTAATAAAAATACCAATATAAAACATCGATCGTGTCGTATGTTAATGGAAACGTAAAACAGCTACACCGAATGCATTTTCGCCCCTGTTCAAGGGGTTTTTGAACAAACTCCCTCCGTATTTGCAGTGAATTGATTTCTCTCCCCCAAGCTGTCTAATATTCTTGGATGTTCCCGAAAATCACGTGGCTTTGTACCTATTCAGATAGTATAGATGTAAGGACTTTGGGAAGACAAATTGCTTTATTATGATGCTAAAGTTTTATGTTAGGTTTTTCTTTTGTTTATTGTCTGAAGATGTATATCGATATGTTGTTATACACGATGTAGTAAACATACAAACATTTATTTTTAATTAATAAAGATTAATATTTTGAAATGTACGTATCGCCTTTATTTTAATTATTTAAACACAATTAAAAAAGTATTTATATTGTATTTAACTGTAACGAGGAAAATATTATATTTCCCATTTACCCAATAATCTATACTTTTGGCGCCAGACGGTCATCACTGTAGCTCCCACCATGTACCCCAAAAATATTCGGGGAAACCGCCAAACTGCCTACCCCATTCCCCAACTCCTATGAACAGCAATTGAATTAATCCAATTTGAACTTTAATATCTAAAATTTTACGTCTAATTTACTCTAATAAATGGTAGTAGATAGTACCTTTTGTAATTAGATTCGTAGCTTGTTTTGAGCGGTTGCCATAGTAACGTTTGATCCGGATTGACTGGAAGGGTGTCTGTGTATTAAAAAGGGATAGATAGAGGGATTATGTGGTTGTGCGACAAGGATCAAAAAAAAGGGTACGATTGCAATGAGCTTGTTCATATGCATGGCTTAATTGCATTTGCTTAGGTACGTCTTTGAAATCTAGTCAGTCGTATTTTAACTTTAATGAACATTAGAGTAAATAATGGTAAAAACTAAAACCCACTGCTCCTAGAAGCTTACTTGTTACTTGTTTTCCAGTCGTCTTTTCGCTCGTATTCCATCCAATTTTCTACATGAGAGGCGGTATGCCATCGACGTTCCGGCACGCCTCCGAGTTTTGACGGAGTCTTCAGGAACTTCCTTCTCGGTACATCAATGCAGTGTAGCACTCCAGGAGCATGTGTTGTACTGTTTCCTCCTGTTCCAAACAGTCTCTCCATAAAAGGCTGTCTATAACATCCTGGAAGCTTCTTTCTTGTTATAAATACGTATACATAGGTATCATCACTTTCAAGTGTAGCAGCCGTGAAGCGACCGTCACGTTTTTCGGAATTAATTTGTAAGTAGCTGGGTATAACAAGAAATCTGCCGTGTCAATAAATGGTGCGCATTCGTCTTCTCAAGCCGGCATAGCAGAGGTGACTGCTGCCTGCAAAATTTCTCTGTGGTAGCGGTTGTTTTCTATGTATTCTACCTATAAACAATGAAAGAGAATTTATTTATTGCACGTCACATAATATAATTAATATATAATCTATATATTGTTACGCCTTACGACGTAGCGGGAACATTTTTTATTTTGATGTTCAGATATTATAAGACAAAATATTTATGAAAATCTTAATCTTTAGGGCGTGATATATTATTTTCGACAATCAATTAAAAAAAAATCAAAATATACAATCTCCTTTAAACAGCTCCAAATATGCTCAAACCTTATCATGGTTTAAGGGTTGAAAAACGATACTTTTGCTGTTGTCAAACGCCAAGCTACAATAAAAAAAAAGATACAGGGCATATAACTAAATATGTATCTACGAAAAAAATTGTCTTAGATAGATTTTAATAATCATTCTATCCCATTCCAAACCGTATAATAAAAAAGATGGGCGTGCATGTAATTTTAAAATAGAAAATGCGTTTTTAATAATCTATAATTAACATAGTAATTTACTTTATTCATTTCCTAAAGTACACAACGGGCCTTATTTATAATTCAAAGCATAGAAAAAACCGTAGTTTAATGACCTCTCATACAATTCATACATACTTAATGAAGCCGAAAAGGGCCAATAGAAAATACATAGACTCTCACAATAGAAAACTGTTTACGTGAAAGAATCCAAACTTTTTTATTCATTATGCAAAGGATGGATTTAATAATTCAAAAGGGGTTTTTTTGGAACAAAATCCATCGTAATTTGATTAGGGTACATGTTTTATATTTTTCTAGGCTAAATCTTGATGAATGAATCGATAGAATTTTTTCACTACGCATTTGATATAGAATTACTTCCGTGTAAAGCGTTTTTATTGTCGCGCGCATCGGCAACGGACATAAATGCCAGAATTCAAATCACACCGGCGGCATATTTAAAAGAAACATAAAAAAATATTTTTTATTAAGCCTGGTTTTTAACCGACTTCAAAAGGAGGTTATCAATTCGTCGTGTATTTTTTTTATAAAACAAGTTTTTTTAATAGACGCAGTCCCTTCCGCTATGCTGCGAATTCTTATGTTACATGCTTACTTCCAAGCTGATCCCGAAACGCGACTAGGTGACCACTTGGTGATAACTCCCCAGAAGTAGACCACGTTAATAACCATCATCAGCCTGCCTCTTTTGTAATTATTCTCATTTTTATTTTTTATGACTTGTTGATTAAGTTTTTTGCAGTCTCCCCAGTCCTACACTATGTCATTTTGTGAGAGTGTTAAAACTACAAACGATACAAATTCCAGCGAGTGCTTATTTTAGTTGTTAACATGTTAGGGCTATAAAACGAAAGTGCTATTCAATTTACGGCTAAAGCTTTTACAATTTTAAGTTACAATGGAGATCAGAAGAATATTTGAGTGGCCTTTATTTGGATTTGAAAAATGTACGTTATAAAAGTCTTTAATTGATTTTGTTTCCCTAACTCTATATTTTTATTGCATTTAAAATGGTGGACGACAATTCAACATATTTTTAAAACATTGTTTTTATGTAATAACGGGGAAAATATGAGAATTTCTTAAAAATGTCATAACTTTTAAACCAGAAGGTATAAAAAAAATTCACCAAATTATATTGTAGATATTGAACTCCTCTATCTGTATAATACCGTTGACACCACTACTTACTGGACACCCTGTATAAAAATGTGAAAGTAATTCTGTCTATTTGTTACATTTTCATGTCTAAAACGCTGAACAGATTTCAATCGAAATTTAACAAGACTACATAATATTATTTATATGCACACGAAGTTAAGAAATCATTTTTTAAAAATTATGTCAAAAAATACATTTTCTTTTATTGTAGCTCGGCATGTGACAACACTCCGCCTGATGTAAAGCTAGAGTGCGGTCCGTGAATGGAAACAACTGCTACTACAGAGAAACCTGTGCGGGCAGCAGTCGCCTCCACTATGCCGGCTTGAGGAGACGAGCATGTACCATCTAGATTGACAGTGTACAGTCCTCTTTTATACCTGGAAAGGCATGTCGCAAATATGACAACCAACCACAATATACCGCCGACATTTTTTCTGTTCGTAATCCATCGTACGTTTCATTGGATAGTGGTTTTTTTTAAAAATAAAATTAAGCTTTAAAATATGTTAGAAATAGTTTTGTGTTTTAGCAAGAAATTCGTAGGTAAATTGAGTCATAAATTGTATTTAATAAATTAACTGTAAGATAAATAAGAGTGCATGTTTATTGAGCCGCGATGGGTGAGTCCAGTCATATCAAAACATTCCGATTTTAATGTTCGTCTTTTATTCGATTGACCCAAAAGTTCATTACGAAATATAGGAAATAACTAAAGGCACGCACATTTTATTACTTTATGCTAAATAATAATTTATGTGAATATTGAATTTAATATTTATTCGTAGTATTTTTTTTTTACAATTTAACTTCACGCCAGTAAACCATAATCGTTTGTCTTGGCGAATTATAAATATTACTTTATTTATGTATGTATTTTCATCAACCATTTTACTAGTATCTTCAGGTCATCATCGATTGGTTGAAAATTGAAATTAAGAAAAAAAAATCTGTATTTTTTTTAATTATAGCTCGGCGTGTGTCAACTCTCCGCCTGATGTAAAGCGGTCCATGAATGAAAACAACTTAGCAGTAGTAGCCTATAAAGACACCTGTGCGGGCAGCAGTCGTCTCCACTATGCCGGCTTGAGGAGACGATCATGTACTATCTAGATTGACAGTGCACACTCCTCTCGCTATACCCGGCTAATTTCAAACTATTCCCGAAACGCGACAAGGTCACTTCACGGGTGTTACATTCGAAAGTGGTGGTACTAGATTTGACTCATGAGAAATGTCTAATTCCTCGAGAAAGTAGTAATTTTTATTAATATATCATTTAAGTAAAATAATCAAATAGATCAATTTTAACATATCTTTAATTTTCTTTCTTTATGAAAATAAATTTTTAGTCGTTGAAATAAAATACTCTTCGAATTAAAGGAGTTTTTTTTCTTATTTGACCTAAGTTCACTAAAGAAAGGAGGAGGTTAAAATTGGCGATCGTTTTTCAAAGACAGGCAAATTGGAACTGGCAATTTACCAACCAATTTACAGTTATATTAATGTTCCAATTTAAGACTAACTAAGGACGGATTTTGCAAAAATGTGGAAACATAGTTCTTTATTTCTTTAGCTCTAACTTGAGAAATGATAGGTTCTCTAAACAAACTTTCAAAGTGCTGCGAAGAAAGTAATCTATTAACATCTAGCAAATGCAGCCAATGATTATTATGTATGCTAATATTCTTATGTTATATCTTGTTCCAGAAATCGTCGAAGAACAACAATGTCACGATCAGGAATTCCGCTTAACGTGTCGAGAGTTCGAAACTCACATAGCAGTTCTGGAAGCGTGGTATACGTCCTTAGAGGACCTTCTCCAAAACGCCACCACCGTTGGAAACCAGACCGATGGAAGGCAACTCCCCCAAAACGAGAACGAGCTAAACCAAGTTTACGTTTATTCTAGTCCAAATAATAATGGTTATTACGAAATTACAAATAAATCAAGGATTTTCAATTTGGAAAATACGACTCAATCGGTCAACGAAACTTTTCAATCAGTAAATGATACTTTTGAAGTGTTAGTGAATGATTTATTGAATGGAACTGAGGATTGTGGTTTGGATAGTGAACTGAGGAGTTATGCGAGTTGGAAATATGGCGTTGGGAAGATACCGAATGTGTATCGTGATACTTCTATTAATTTGAGAGCACCTATTACGTACCGGTAAGTTATAATAATAATTATTATTATTTTAAAAAAAGGTTAGCGTAAATATTTTTTTAGTATTGATGCATTATACAACGGCACGAGATAATTTAAATTCATGAAAGGAGATTGACGAAAGGAATATATAAATCTGATGTGAATGGATGCGTTAAACAAGGCAGACCCAGAATCCGATCAAATAGGAGACATCCTCATGAAAGCTGGGCTGCCTAGTGCCCATAACCGTCGGGCGTGCATGAAGAGAATTGTGGATGTAAAGGAAGCGAGGGTGTTGTGTCAGGATCGTGGTAAGTGGCGTTCCGTTGTCTCTGCCTATCCATGTGGGAAAAAGGCGTGACAATTGTATTGTATTGTATAAAAGAGTGATAATGGTTGGAGCCTAGTCACATTTAGGGATCAGCTTGGATGTAGACCCGTACAACGAGAGCTGAGCTGACATAGCGGAAGCGACACACTATGTACTAGCAGTTGTCTCCGTTCATAGACCGCACTCTAGCTTAACATCGGAGCTCATGCTTAGCTGCTTTAAAAAACATACAGGAAATAAACTAAACTTATAATATACTTGTAAGTACCATTTATACTTAATGTTTACCTAATTCCTAACATCTACAAAATGGAGTAAGTAATCACTAAAAATGTCAATTCAAATATACGTATAATTGAAATAAACTTTATTGCGTGAAACATGGTGTTAGCAAACATGGTGTTATTAAATGTGTTACAATTTGTTCACATGTTTCGCCACATTTAGCGACATGCAAAACTTTCGATAAACCTAATGTATATGTCCTACCATCACATTTAATTAGGTATGTCAATTAAAAATTACAAATTAAAATTAATATTATGTCAAATTTCAGTACATATCTATGAAATCACCATCTACCTATTTTATAATTAAAAAATTATCTTCAATTAGAAACTCAACATCAAGCATGAGACAAGGGTTACTTCTTATAGATCTAAAATCATTTAATAATTTGTAATACAAGAAAGTCAGCAAGCAACCTTCATCAAGTATGCTAACGCGAGATCTGTCGTGACTGGAATCGTTTAATTTATTGCGTATAAGGAATCTTACAGCCCCGTTTTATTATCATACGAGAGTATTCCCATAGGATCTTCATATTAAGAGCCTGTATTGTTTGAATGGAAAAACAATACTGCAGATTTATTTAGATAATTGTCAGACCTTGGTGGTTAACGTGCGTCGACGTTAATGATATTCTGGAAATAAATATTCGGGTCTGGATGTTATTGGTATGTGTTGTCTTCGTTCTAATAATGCCAAGCTACAAAAAAAAAAGATATAGCAGGTCACTATATGCATAAGTATACTGTTTATTATTTTCTTTATTCTTCCGCTTATTACACAACTCTTCCTTCTTATTTCACCTCCTTCTACTCCACATTTCAGTGGAAACTATACATTTGTTGTATGAATCATCATCGTCTATTATTTCTACACAATTATATCTCAATCTTTAAACTATTTTTTTTTAAATTATAGCTTGGCTTGACAACACTCCGCCTGACGTAAAGCTAGAGTGCGGTACATGAATGGATACAACCGTCTAAGTAAGACGCGTGAACTCACGATCGATGAGACCCGTGTTCGAACCTCGCTAATTCTGACCGGTACCAATGTAACTTTGTTATATGTACTTTGGTCGCTCAGTGCCTATAGGCACTATTAAAGAGTGGTAGGCAGACTGATAATGGTTATTAGCCCAGTCTGCCGTCCTGGGGTAGTACCACCACTTTCGAATGTAACACCCGTGAAGTGACCTTGTCGCGTTTCGGGAATAGTTTGAAAGTAGCCAGGTATAACGAGAGGAGTGTGCACTGTCAATCTAGATGGTACAGGCTCGTCTCCTCAAGCCGGCATAGTGGAGACGACTGCTGCCCGTAGAGATTTCTCTGAGGTAGCAGTTGTTTCCATTCATGGACCGCGCTCTAGCTTTACATCAGGCGGAGTGTTGTCACATGCCAAGCTATAATTTAAAAAAAATTAGTTTAAAGATTGAGATATAATTGGGTAGAAATAATAGACGATGATGATTCATACAACAAATGTATAATTTCAATTAAAAAAAATCCTAAATAATTAATATCTCTTCGTATTTTCAGTTATTATAATTAAATTAGCCGTTACGTTTAATTGAATACAATCTCGAAAACATTTTGAACGAGTAATTTGATCTCATTTATTTTCTCTCACGGGTTTAGTTATTATATGACGAAATCATTATATTAATTTCTTGTTTCTAGTAAAAAATATTGTAGACACGCCATCGCGTTTCCTAGAAGCAGTAGCAGGTAGGTTTTTTATTAGTAGCTCGGCATATGACAACATTCCACCTGATGTTAAGTTAGAGTGCGGTCCATGAACGGTAACAACTGCTACTACAGATAAATATCAGCAGTCGCCTCCGTTATGCTGACTCGAATTTTAATATTTTAGTCAAACAAATTATGTAAGTTTTAAGTGCTTCAAAAAATAAAAAAAACAATAAACTCTGAAAATATTAATAAAAAAGTTATTTATTTCAACAAAAAGATGACTATTCCAAATTACTGTAATAATTGTGTAATAAATTAACTTAAATTAGAATTTATCTAATCTTCTGTCCTAATAAACCATTAACTTTTGACTTTTAAATTTTAATTTACCACGAATGATAACCAGTTATGACTATTATTTGTTACAAAGACAAAGCTTTCTTTATTAGTATTAGTATAAAGAAAAATCATAATTTATATTATTATTTTATAATAAATAATCAAGCGCAGTGTCTCAGAGGCATCTCATCAAGCCGGCATAGCGGACGCGACTGCTGTCTGCAGATCCCCGCGTAAGCCGCTTCAAACGATTTGACAATGCAGCCATCAAGTCACTAACTGACAGAGAACCTATCGTGACTGTGGTCATCATTTCTTTCCCGTCACAAGGGAGCATTATTGCTTATCTAGTTGTATGTATCAATGTATATATTATGGTTTCAACAGGGAATCAAAGTCGCGACCCGTTTAATGAACAAACTAACCACGCTAACCGCAGAATAAATTAAACTATAGATTTAATTAAGAGTTTCTAATTCTAAAAATATATTTATTTAGACAGAAAAAGGGATTAGAACCGTTGATTAAATTTTGAAAAGAAAACATTCTTTGTTTTGTTAATTGTTGATTGGTTCATAAAAAAGAATTGGACCAAAACAACTTTAAAATGTAACAAATACTTGGTATTTCCTATAAATTATTCTTGTTTACGTCTCTTTTATGCAGTGTTTAATTAATAACTTAATAATTATTATTTTGGGGACGCGAAAGCGATGTTTAAATCAATAGTTTAAGCTGATATTTTTTTACAGATAGCGGTCGCCTCCGCTATGCCGGCTTGAAGGGACGAATGTGCTTTGACAGATTGCCACACTCTTTTCGCTATACCTGGCTACTTCCAAACTGTCAAATTATACAATTTGATTAATAGATGAATTAAAAATTATGATACTACTGTATTAAATTATTTGTTATCAGTTGTGATGAGCCTCTCTGTTTTAATTGTTTCATCTGTAACAGGAGAGAAGCGTCTAATTTCTCTTAAATGTCTACAGTTTTTGATCACTCATCTCGTCATCACGGCGTCTATTTTAAAACTACGAAATGTAAAAATAATTTGAAACTGTGTTGTTGTCTAAATATATTCGCTTTTGCGTTTGGTTGATGGCTTGTTGACTTCTTAATGAGTGTTATGACTCGAGTTTACTTTTAATATGTGTGTTTAACTCGAGTTATTCATGCTCGAGTCGAGTACTCACTTCCTAAAAATGTTTTGGGGTAGTATTATGACTCGAGTTTACTTTTAATACGTGTATTTAACTCGAGTTATTTATGCTCTAGTCGAGTACTCATTCATATGAGTATATGGCCAAAAGAAGTGCTGAGTCTATGCCGCCACTTTTGAGATTACTTTTTAAACCTAAAAAATATAATTAAACCAAAAAATAATAATAATAATATGAACTAGTTATTCTTGATAAACAGTTTAGTGGGTACCTAAATTGGACTTGAATCATTTATATTACTCGAGTACGAACCAATTTAACTCGAGTCAATCAATTTGAAAGTATCATTAGTTTGTAGTAATCTATAGAAGCATAGAAGTTATACATTGACGGTTTTGACTTAGATATTTCATTGCTATATGAATAAAAGCGTCATTGTATAGGATTTTTTTTTTGTGATGACTAATAAGGCGTGGATTCCTATAGCTATAAATTTCATTATAATAGGACAATTGTTTAAGATTATTAGGAACGGGTTGTGGAGTCTGAGGTATTTATTTTCTGGTTTGTTTGTAATTTGAACTATTTTTAAACTAATTGGGAATTTAGTTTAAATAGATCTTATCCATAGATAGATAGATATCTTATGCTTTGTTTTGTTACAGTAGCTCTGCATATGAAAATATTCTGCTTGATGTAAAGCTAGAGTACGGTCCATGAATGAAAACAGGCAGCAGTCGTTTCCTCTATGCCGGTCAGATTGACAGTGCATACTCCTCTCGTTATACCTGGATAATTGCAAACTGAACCTGAAACGCGATAAGGTCACTTCAAGGGTGTTACATTTGAAAGTGGTGGTACTACCACAGGACGGCAGACTGGGCTAATAACCATCACCAGCTTACAATTATAGTACATTATTTATAACAATTTAGTACCAAATTTTCAGCTAAAATTGATGACTATAAATTAATTGTTTTGTTATTCAAATTTAATTAATCACTAAGTAAACTAATTACTTAAATGGTTTTTGGACGTCACAGAACTTCCCTCCCCGAAGTTGTAATCATTTTGGCAGCAAAAAAAAAAATTGCGTCACGGATTTTTTCACCTGAACTTCTTCAATAAACATTCTTATCTATATCACTATTTAGAACATATGTGTTCCATATAAACCTAGATAGTCTCCCCAAGCCGGCATAGCGGAGGCTAGTGCTGTGTAAAGAAATTTTTCTGTAGCAACAGTTGTTTCCGTTCTTGACCGCATTCTAGCTTAACGTCAGGTAGAGTGTTGTCATATGCCGAGCTACTATAAAAAACCTATACAATGAATTTTTCAAGTGGGCTTTCATGGCCAAATCCTAAACTATAAGAGATATCGAAAAATGCTGAAAGGAGTCTCGATGCCGATTTTGATGAAAATTAAAATTGCATTATTAGATTTTTGATAAATCCATTTTCCCGGCCAGGAATCGAACCTGTTGATTTTATAAAAAAATGAAACACGCTGTATTATTACACCATCTGATAGTGTTCCTGATAAGGATCAAATTCTGGGAAGTAATGTTATACGGCAAACCAAAGAAAAGTGTTGATTTTTAACAAATTGTCTCTTATTTCCATGTACTCGTATTTATACATACAGCCTACTATCTCGAACGCACGCCAAAACTCTTACTTGCAAAATAAATAACAATTCTATTCAATACTCGTACAGAGCCAACGTAAGCTAAACCATCGCGTTGCCAACAATAAATAGGTTACGAGAAAAAGTGGTTTTTTTTTCTATTGTGAAATGCAACTATGTATTTTTATTATACAATGATTCAGTAGCTTTCAATAGTAAGAAAAATCTATTTGATATGTTCTATGGTTGCCTGGTAACTGGTATCACGTGGTCCATGAACGGAAACAACTGCTGCCACGGAGAAATGTTACTGTAGGCAGCGCTGGATCTAGACTTCGGCGGCCCATAGGCAGAGCATGTTGTGGAGGCCCTCAAATCGTTTGTGGTTAACTGTTGAAAGTTTCTATTAAGGTTAAGGTAAAGAAGAGAGTAACTAAATAGCCAACACAAAATTTAAAACAAAACTCAGTATTTTTTTGTTTCTACTGTGCCTTAATCGATTTTTTGTGGCGCCCTTGTGGTGGGGGCCATAGGCAACTGCTGTATCCGGCACTGACTGTAGGCAAGTGCATACATTTAAGTTACACTCGTAAGTGGTTTTACTTCTCCAGAACGGCAGACCAGGTTAATAATCATTACCACAATAGCAGCTCAAATGTAGTAATGTAGAAAATATTTCTTCTTCGCTTTGTAAAAGTTTTTATGGTTACGAACAACTTTAGTTGAAGCATTTTAAAACTTCTTTTCAGACGATCTTTATCATAGTTCGCCCAATTTCCACAAAACCTTTATAAATTATACACCTACCAGGTGCTAAAGCCAAAAGTCAAAAGAAGCTTGTCACTTGATCGAATCGAAAGCAAAATGTACGCGATTTGACTTTTGGGATCTTCTTTACCTTTTGACTTTAGCCCCAGGACAGGCCGACACGCGGACCTACAGTAGTTATGAAGTATGGTGAGATTAGACTTTGTTTTAAACAATGTAGTGATTCTAAACATAATGTAAAATAAGAAAGCAGGGACCATATTCAAGCGTAAAACGTCTCGACATCTTTTTTGTTCTAGAATTTGCGACTGATGAGGCCCTTGTTCAAATCTCACGAATTGTACCGGCCGCTCAATGTACTTAATGTGAACTAAATAGAAAACTAAATAAATTAAACAAAAATATGTTACTACTTATAGCTGCGGGAAATTTAACGTTTGTGTTTCAAAATCTTAACATTTTTTATTTAAAACGTGTAAAAAAACGTGTAATTTTAATGAGTTTAGTTACGAAGGTATTTGTAGAGTGTTTAAAACTAGCTTCAAGTGAGTATTTAGTGTTTAGACAAACTAATGAAAGTAGATATTTATTTTGCCTAATTTTATTTAATCTTAAAAACCAGCCTCCTCTGAAACCATTTATATATAAATATAATATAAAATACTATTATAAGTATACTATGAAGCGTAAAGAACTCATACCTAACACTTAATGTCTTTTAGCACTAAAGTTTAGTCTAGAGTCTAGACTTACGTAATGTTCTAAAAGTGGCAAGTGTCTGCCAAAAGTTTTTATTGCAAGCACTGAAAACTTACATAATGGGTGTGATGAAATATTTCGAGACAAATAGAAACGAAATGCCAATTTAACAATTACATATTTCTTTTACATGACGTAATATTTAAGTTCTCTTTTTGTAAAAATATAGTATATTTAAAAAATATTTTTCCTGAGAGTTTGTATAAAAGAATTAAATGATAAAACTTTTGCAGGGAGATAGAAGTTTCATTCGCTGACAATTTTAATATAAATTCTTAAAGGAGTAACGTCAAAGTTTTCACTTCGTAGTCTGCACATATTGTTTGCAAAAGTATTTTGTGTGCGAATCAGTGATTTTGTATTATTAAACCCTCTTTTCCGTAATATCTACCTACCTACGAGTAGTTTAATCTTAAAATGCGGTTTTTAGTACAATTGTGGGGTAGTACGTAATTTTATGATAACATAAGAAATGAGGGCACATTATTGATTGCAACTGTTACTTGTAAGGCTTCTACAGTCGTAGAAAATGGGTATATTTGACGATGTTCGACTAACTTTTGTTTTTAACTTACATTTGCTTCTAAATGGAACAGGCTGGTCAATGGCAGATTATTTTTTAGGCAAACTAAGCACGTATTAAGGGGCGTTAGATATCAAGAGTTGCGCTTGGAAAAATTGAAACGAAAACAAAAAAATATAATACCTAAATATTAGATGATCGTCAAAGACGTACTGACGAAAAAGGGCGCTGTCGACATATTTGTACCTAATTAATTAACTTATTTTATAGGGTTTACAAACTATTGTATCCGCTATTCACACTGGTAAAGTCTTAAATTTTAATACAAGCGATTTTTCGAATAATAACTCTTTTTCTTGACTTGGGTCTGGTGGGATCTGTGTGAACTCTTAAACTTTATTAAGAGATTGTAAAATTTCTTTTATTAATCAAAATTCCTCCAGAAGCCAAAAGAGGAACGAACCATTATCTCGATTTTGACGTTGCTGTTGGAATACTGCATCTATGGCATTTTAATTTGTTAAATCGCTTTAAAAAACACCTGCATTTTTATAATGCCAATCGATTTAGAAAAAAAAACTTTGTTTTTTCAAAATATGTGAAATACATTATTAGAAAATTATGTTTTTGTGAATATATACTTTATAATACTTTTACTCCGTTTATTTTTTATCTAAATAAGAAATCTTTTAATAGCTTTGGTGACCAAAGTCGTGAGAGAAATTTTATAATAAATACTCTATTAACTTTGAAAGAGCATGATCGTTTAAAGAGTCTAATATGAATTGAAATCGTGATACCTTTATCGGTTCAAAATATTTAGGTCGAAGGGCTACTCTACAATAGGTCTTCCATTTAAAGATTTCTTTTGAAATTTTCTTTATTTTTAATCTATTAGTAAACTGTTATTGAAACTATTAGTTAAAAATAGTCGTCCCACGTTTTACGGACAAAAAGGTGACTCCCACTATACTCACTTAATTTTTTTTTACCTTGAATTTACCTTACATTTGCCTTTACACCCGAGATACAGCCAGTAAGCTAGAAAGCTACTATTTCTAGCTACGCTTGTACCGAACTAGCAACATTTCTGGGCCAGCAAGCTAGTGAGAAAGCTAGTACTCAAAACCGAATAAATATACGCTATACGCATGGGAGGAAATTATGAATATGTGACAAGAGTTACATGAGGTCTGTGAGTAATTATGACTGGTGTTTGGATACTTTTAACAGAGTCCAGAATAAGCCAAAGTTTTAATTGTTGTAGGTATGTATTATATATTGTCTTATTGTTATACTTACAGAAAATTTGGCGGTTCAGTTCTACAATTCACACTATCAATGTTATATTCATGTATTAAGTATTGTATCTAGTCGTAAACTTTACAAGTGTCATGTTGAGGTTGACCACAAATACAATATTGCGGTTATTTCAATGTCTAGATATGAACTAGTTAGAAAGAATTTATATTTCGTATTAGACACATTTTTAAATAACTAAGGTCTCAACCCAAATCGTTCTACACTTAAATCCCAGCCTGCCCAGTCAGCCATCATATCTCAAATGTTTGAACAACGGTGGTATGTAATAAATACGAGTAGATACTTTCATTTACCTCTAAATATCTAAAAATCCTACCTTCCGTATAAAATATATGATAATATGAATAAAATGCATACTTATGTGCTTATTTGTCATTAATACTCTAGTAATAATATCATGTTTATCTAAGTATACATTAGAAACAACCATAAAAGGGTGTTTTAGGCACTAATAAACTAAGATATAAAACTAAGTTATTATCACTTAATAATACTTAGTAGAATCATAAAATATATCAACTTGACCATCCTTTGAGATTTATTGGCCACTTACATGTCAACAATCGACTTAATAAAATAGCTATAAAAGTAATAAACTTTATTATAGTTGAATATATTCTTCGCTGCCTACCTCTATTGAGGCAATAACGGCAACGTTTTGGTGTATATTAAACTACAAAATTAAATACGAAATTATCTGATCTTTTTTTTTAATTGTAGACCGACGTATGACAACACTCCGCCTGATGTTAAGCTAAAGTGCGGTCCATGAACGGAAACATTGCTACTACAGATAAATCTCTACGGGCAGCGGTCGGCTACGCTGTGCCGGCCTGAGGAGACGAGTATACGCCATCTAGATTGACAGTGCACACTCCTGGCTACTTTCAAACTGCACCCGAAACGCGACAATGTCACTTCACGGGCGTTACATTCGAAAGTGGTGATACTACCCCAGGACGGCAGACTGGGTCAATCTTATATTTTTTGGGTAGTCTACTTTATTATAATATTTAAAAATTTGAACTAGTTCCGAGTCGATTTGCTACACTTCATAGTACATAAAAAGATTAATTTAAATGTCATAAAGTAGAGATTTATCTGACTTTTTTAAACTGTAATAAAGTTCAGGACAAAGAGTGTTACAAGATTTCAAAGGAACACTTTTTATTAAGAGCCGAGTTGAATTTTTTCTTTTTAGTTTTTTGTAATTAATTCCACCGAGACTTTTTTGTACTACGAGATTCATGAAAAAAATATTCATTTTTTTTCATCTTGGTGTGGACAGAGACAATTAAGAGAAAATTAAAGCACTTACAAGTTTGTTAAGTATTTTATTCTTGTTTTCCCGCTTGTCTGATGCATCGGGCTTACTATGCACGACAGTGGGTGCTATCAAGAATCCATGACTTCTGGAAGGGGGACAAAAGCTCTAGTGTGACATTAAATACGCTTTAATAATGATAATAATTAATAATATTAATAGAAATAAATCCTAGGCTAATTATTGTTAATTTAATAATAATAATTGCCTTCCAATAAAATAAATATTATTTAAATAAACTACAATTTTTATGAATGTTCAAAGCATTTTTTCTTTTATAAAAAAATGGTATAAATCTTGTCAGTTATCGACAAATAAATGGAAAGAACCTTGATCTTTAAGGTCTTTGGAAGGATGCCAAAATCTTGTTTTCATTTGACCCGTGAAGAAACCAATATCAAAAAAATAATATTCAGAGCTTTCTTTATGAAAGCTATTCTATTTCCCTTACTAAATTTGATTTTTAATTTGAAAAACAAAAAAATCTAAATAAGAAAATCTTTAGAAGGTCTTTATAATTTTATATTTTCCTACAAAGAACAAAGTACTCAGATATTGAAATTTTATGTAAAATCCTTTAAAATAACCTACATATAGCGGCTTACACGAGAGAACCTCATATTTGCATGAAAATTATAAAGCGATTCGAGACAAAGAATTTTATGATATCACGCTTTTGTCCCCAGAATATAGGGTCGACATACTTTTTCATAACTTCTTTTTTGGAATATATATCCTAATATAAAAATACTGAGATACTAAATTACGTTGTTACCGTCCAAGATCTTTTATTTGAACAAAGGAGTTTTCGATAACGAACCTACCACCTATTACCACTCAGCCACGCTCGTTTAAATTGGACTAATTTTTTAATATACCACGTATTATTTTCATTTGTTATCTACAAATAGCATACGTCAAGTTAATACTTATCAAAATATATTTGTAATATTCATCATTTTGATCCCTCGTGTAGAGTTGATGAAATTGTATCTTCTATACCTTTATTTCAAAATTATATTGCACCCCTAGATGAAAACTGTACTAATTCAAAAATACACTTTTTCACAAACAACGAAAATCTGTTATCGATTTCCTTAAAGATGCAATGTTTACTAGAGGAAAAAGTTCCTTATCATCGACCCAAGCGATTGGTTAACAAAAATATATTTTTTAAAATTTTTTTACAGTTTATCAAGTTCGATTCCTATTTAACGCAGGCGGCTTTTAAAAATATTTGAATGCAGTTACACATACCTACTTATTTTAAAACTATAGGAATGTTTTATTTTAATGTTTAATAGATAAGCGTTTGACCGCACCCTGCCTGGTGATAGGCAGTGATGCGGTCTAAGGTGGTGCACGCTTGTCTATGAGGTACCTATTTACCCTTAATTTGAAGAGACCCGTATTGTACTTCTCGGGAAACGCAGACACCGGGAGGGAGTTCCACAGTTTCACAGTACGCACGAGAAACGTGTTGTCAAAACGCCTCGTGGATACTTTAGGAACTTGGACCATGAATGGATGGTACCTCTCCGGGTGTCTGGACGTCTCTTTTAAGTTAAATTTGTTTTAATATTGAGGATTCTTACACGTACACCTCCCTTTCCATCCTGTATAATAATAATAAACTGTCATTCGAATCAATCAATTACTGCGAAAAGCGCGATTTTTGAGTTGCAACAGTTTTGGTTTAGGGGCCTGATGTATTACATGTCATTTGTAAATTGGTAGCGTGTCATAACACGGAATGATATTGCTATGCGAACTTTTTTATGTGTGACCTCCGACATGGTACGGGGTACATGGTGCGTTGATTACGAGGCTTCTTATAAACTCGTATGTGAGTGATAGTAAATTTTACAGGATAGTCCTTTGTTTTTTTTTTAAATAATTTTTATTAAAATAATGTTATAGTCCAGTTTATTGTCTACATTTATTTATCATCACTGACGAGTGGTAGGCAGACTGATGATGGTTTTCAGTACAGTTTACCGGCCTATGGTAGTACCACTACTTTCAAATATAATACTTGCGAGGTGACCTAGTCACGTTTCGAGATCGATTTAGAAGTAGTCAGGTATAACGTGTGGAATGTGCACTGTTGATCTAGATGGAGCATATTCATTTTCTCAAGTTGACATAGTGGAGGCGACTCCTGTCTGCAGAAACTTCTTTAAGTTAGCAGTTGTTGCCGTAATATCAGACGGTGTGTTTTCATATGCCGGGCTACTAAAAAAGGTCACATTTTGAACAAAAACACTTATAGAGGTACTATAATATTTTATAAGCGATAAGGCACGTTTTAATAAAAATAAAGTAACACGGCCATCGCTTAAGGGTACTACAATGAAATGTATTAAACGGGATGTCTAGACGTTGAGTTTGGTACTGAAAAGATTGTAATACGAGCAGAGATGCTGGAGTGAACCTTTTATGTTTGAAAATATCTATTAAATCGATGTCGAATGAAAAGAAAATTGCTTCTTCATTTTTCTTTTGAAGTGAATATTTTTTGAAGCGTATTAAGTTCAGAACATACATATGCGCACACTGCATGACGTACGCGTACAAAGACATTATAGATCAGTGATTCTCAACCACTGTGCCGCGGCACTTTTGTGTGCCGCGAAATTATAACAGTGTGCCGCCAAATTTTAGATAATATAATTATGTTAATATTATTAAATAATATGAACTAAAGAAAAAAAAATTGCATTACAAGTATTCTTATTATTAACTTGTAATTAATCCCTTAAAAAAACGTACTGTTATTTTTGTAGTACATATTATTTTATTTCGCACATTTAAAATTATTACCATAAACTATTTTAATAATAATAATAATAATAATAAAAATACTTTATTGCACAATATAAAAATTGCAAAAGGCGAACTTAATGCCTTGAGGCATTTTCTACCAGTTAACCTTTGGTGTGGTGGAAAAGTGTATTCGGTGCAGAAACAAAAATATAAGAATAAATAAATGAAAAATAAATAAATCTAAAATTATTGAATAAAGGCAAAACAGCATAAGAATTTAATAATCTAACATGAAATATAAGATAAATATACATACATATACATAAATATATATATAAATAAAATATAAATATGTATACATATAAATATAAATACATAAATAAAAATACACAGATACTCAAAGTAATAGACGAAATACATATATTATAATATAAAATAAATAAATAAATTATGAAATATCATGGGATAAACTTAGTTTTACTCAACGTTCTCATGAGAATAAAATTAGATAAGGTTCCGTTGTTTCTGGATCAAATGCTTAAATAGTTTGTGTTTAAAACTGTTCAGACTCGGAGCTTGTCTGATCACAAGAGGCAGTTTGTTCCATTGGCGAGCAGCAGCTACAGTAAATGAGTCGGAATAAAGACTTGAAGAATGGATAGGGATTTGAAGTTGCATGCTGTGTGCTGAGCGAAGTGGGCGGTCGTGTGCGTCGCAGAGAAACGTAAAGCGCTCTTTCAGGTATTTGGGGGCATCGGGGTTATAAAGCAAACTATAAAGATTGTGAAGAACATGAAAGGATCTGCGGTAACGTATATTGAGCCACATGAGCTCATCACGAAGGTGTGAAATATGATCGTACTTGCGTAAACCGAAAACAAAGCGGATGCATACGTTGAGTAAACGATCAAGCTTGTTAAGGAGTTCCTCAGTGGCATCAGGGTAGGAGATATCGGCGTAGTCGATTAAGGGTAGTATGAGGGCGTTGACAAGCATAGCTTTTGCCGTATGAGGTATGAAGTTCTGGTTACGCTTCAGAGAGTGAAATACACCATAGACTTTCCTACCAATTTCAGCGACATGGTGATTCCAGGAGAGGTCATGACTCATGTGGAGACCTAAGTTTTTCACATGTTCGCAGAACTGTAATGGCGTACTGTTTAGCACTAGCGATGGTACAGCAGCAAGATCGAACCTGCTCACCAACTGCCTAGTACCAACAACCATGGCTTGTGTCTTACTGGCGTTTATCACCAATCCCAGCTGTTTAGACTGCATAAGAATAGACTCCAAGTCTGCATTCATTTTACTAAAAGCATCGTGAGCGTTATCTATATGAAAATTCAGAGAAAGCTGTAAATCATCGGCGTACAGATGGTAGGAACTAAACCGAATCACTTCAGAAAGAGTATTAATGAAAACAGAAAACAGGAGTGGAGATAATACCCCTCCTTGAGGAACTCCTGCAGTCACAGGACACCACTCAGAGAATGCGTCGTCTATGCGAGTACGTTGTCGACGTCCGCGAAGGTAGGAGTCGAACCACTGTGCAGCAGTCGGGGAGATGTTAAAGGACCGAAGCATAGCTAGCAGAATATCATGATCTACACAGTTGAAAGCGTTGCTAAAATCGAGGAGGATAAGGAGAGTAAGTTTTCTGTTGTCCATGGCTTGTCTGATGTCGTCTGTGATTTTCACAAGAGCAGTGCCAGTACTATGTGCAGTACGAAAACCAGATTGGAACGGGTTGAACAAGTCGTGTTTATTAAGAAAGGCGGTGAATTGACGTTTGACAACCCGCTCAAGAACCTTTGACAAGAAAGGAAGAATCGAGATGGGTCTGAGATCGCTAAAGCTTGAAACGACGCTCTTCTTAGGGATAGGAATAATGTGGCTACTTTTCCAAAAATGTGGAAAAGAGCCAGAGGAAAGAGAAAAATTAATTAGGTGCGTTATACAAGGGAGTAAGATATCTAAGAGAGGTATTAGTAAGGAGCGACCAACATTATCATGACCTATCGCTTTACTCGAAATGGACAGTATGATCTTTTTTATCTCAGGACTGTGCACAGGGTCGAACGTGAAGAACTTAGAGCAAGAGAGAATAGAAGAACTGATCTTTGAAATAGTAGCAGCTTTAAGTTCGGGATCTAAAGAAATAGGAAGAGATGAGAAATGTTGGTTGAGGCCGTTAACATCAATCGAAGAGAGGCAATTGGACTTGGTTTTACTCACTCCTAGGGAACGCAGAACCTTCCAGAGATTCTGTGGGGAAGAATTTTTAATAGCAAGATGAAAGTGTTTGCGCTTTGCGTTCCTACACATCTGATTGGCTCGATTTCTTGCTGATTTGTAGGAGTCAAGATCTTCTTGTTTCATTGTACGCCTATATTTACGTTTTAGCGAATCTCTCTTTCTCATTGCCTTGCGTATTGTTTCATCCAGCCACGGAGCTGGCGAACGCTTCATACGGACTGACCTAATAGGAGCATGTTTGTCATATAGGCTAATCAGTAAGCGGTTAAACTCAGACACTTTTTCGTCGAGCGTTCCCCTTAACGCAACGCATTGCCAGTTCACATTAGCAGCATCTGCCTGAAGCGCCTCCAGATTCATACGGGCAAAATTACGCTGAAAAAAGATCTTAGGCTTATACCGATATTTTACGCAGTGTGTTATAGGTAAGTAAATAATTTTTAAACTTATCTTTTTCTTTGTGTGCCGCCAAATTTTTAAATCGTGAAAAGTGTGCCGCATTAAAAAAAAGGTTGAGAACCACTGTTATAGATTATACACTATTAGAGTTACCCGTGTTCAAACTTTGTTAAATTGTGACCGCTCAGTACCTGGGATACAAGCGCAAGTTTAGTACAGGAATTTAAAAAACTATTTAATAAATGACTTAACAAAAATCTGTAAAAAAAACCTATTGATGTTAGGCTCGGCATGTGACAACACTCCGCATGATGTAAAGCTAGAGTGCGGTCCATGAATGGAAACAACTGCTACTACAGAGAAATCTCTACGGCTGCAGTTGCCTCCACTATGCCGGCTTGAGGAGACGAGCATGTACCATCTAGATTGACAGTGTACACTCCTCTCTTATACCTGGCTACTTTCAAACTATTCCCGAAACGTATTCGTCAAAGTCGTGTTAATTCTCTTGACATTTCCGTTATTTTGCAATGAAGACTTCATCCATGGTTGATATATGTAGATTAAAATCATATACGAGTATACGAGGCTACAATAAAAAAAAAAAGAGAATACCTTTTGATGTTTTAGGCTCTCTTTGCTAAGACTCATTGAAGGGTTAAATATATTTATATGAATAAAATAACTTATAGTTAAATTGACCTAATCTTAAACTAGAGGTTTTTTTGTACTACTTCTCGCTCACAGAGTTCTTTGTACAAAAATAAACGAGAATACAATGTCGGTCAAGTACCTACAACTTTGAACCGGTAGCGAGTTAAGTGTTTTATTTTTGTCTTTATAATTTTACTTCTTTTTTTGTTATCTATTACCATTTCTATTTAATCTATAAACCCTGGACTATCTTTTCTTTTGTTTGTTTTGTTTTCTTTCTATATGGGTACCGAGGTATTTAGAGACTATGGACCCGCGACCAAGACTTTTCTTTTCCAGTGTCTACATCCAATCCATTATTCACTGCCAGATGTAAGACTTGAATTACGCCTACGCTATGCTGGCTTGTAGAGACGAATGTGCACCATCTAGGCGACTAGGTCACTTTACAAGTGTTATTGTAAGTGGTTTAGGACGTCAATATGCGCTAATAAGCACTACCAGCCAGCCTATCACTTTAATTCAATTGTTTTACTATCGGTATTTAAACCTTATATTAATGTATGTAACATACAAATATGACGGGTTAATCTTTACAACTTAAGCCATTGAGATATATATCAATGACTTAAGCACTTTATAATTCATTTCCTAAAAACAAATCAATGTCAGTAATAAATTTTAAGCAGATCTCGTTGTCCTGTCAGCTGTGGGAACAACAGTATTTAGGGCAATGGGCTTGTCTGAATAATATAAAGGGCTGCTTACTATGAATGAATATAGCAACGTACAGTCAGCAACAAAAGTTATATTACAATTTATATTTTATGTGTATAATTTTTATACGTACGTGCTAACCTAATCTCAAACTAAGTATGTTTAGATAAATATTTGTTTCGATTAGATATTGAACCCAGGACCGCAGTGTATTGCTTTTTTTGAAATAAATAATTTTATATTTTATCTTTCGTAAAAGTTTACTATGAAAATAAAACGTAATTTGTTAAATAAATATCTTAATGAAAATGAGAAAATGTCTTCAAAATAAAACTCATAAATGTTAAAAATAAATCTACCATTTTGTTGTTGACTGTACCATGTCAAAATTACATTCACGTGTTTTACACTGCGTAGTTTAATTTAAGTCCTACCTAAATCTTTAGAATTTAACATTGAATTGATAAATATTATGTAAAACGTTTGAAGGTAATATTCAAAATTTTCTTCATTACATCCTTTAGGTTGAAGAAGTGTTTTTTTTATTGTGACAACACTCCGCCTGATGTAAAGCTAGAGTGCGGTTCATGAATGGAAACAACTGCTACTACAGAGAAACCTCTGCGAGCAGCAGTCGCCTCCACTATGCCGGCTTAAGGAGACGAGCATGTACCATCTAGGTTATGCTCTTTATGCAATTTTTTTTCGATGAAATCTTACCTATACTCAAACAGCAGTCGCCTACGCCATGCCGGTTTATGGTGACGAATGTGCACTATCAGGTTGACTGTGCATACTCCTCTCTTTGTATAGATTTTATTTTATAGATGTAAATCGTTTTATAGAATTTATTTTTAAATATACTAAATCCACTTTCATAAATTCAGTATTTTACAGGAGAATAAATTGTATAAATCGCAAACGAAATCAATATTTCTTAATATTTGTGTTACGTGGGACGATTTCAGTAATATAGAACATCCAAATATTTACGCTACTAAACTAAATCCCCCTTAACTTTCAAATATTATAAAATTTATAGTCCCAAATCGTAATACAATCTATTTTTACTGTTTCTAATTTATAACGTTGTCAATATTTATTTTAACTTGATTCATACGTATTATTTAAAGCCGAACTGCCAATCCAGATGGTGTACATTCGTACAAACCGGCAGAGCGGAGGCGACTGCTGTCTACAGAAATTTTTCTGTGGTAGTAGTTGTTTCAGGACCGCATTCTAGCGGATCAGGCGGAGTGTTGTCATATGTCGTGTCATAATATAAAAAACTCTGTTGGTGCATGCTCTTCAGGCAGGCTGAATGACCAGGCTGAAATGAAATGAAATGAAAATCCTTTATTAACGTAGGCATGGACTTGGCAAGCACTTGTTCATCGTCAGAATCTACTTTTGGCTTCGGAAAGGCATATGACGAGAAGACAGCCATAAGAAACTCGTCAATTATATATAGCCTGTGTTTATAATAAGGAAAAAAAAACTGAATTATAAATTCAGAATTCAGGCTACTGAAAAAAGGTCTAGCTTTCTATAAAAAAAAACTTATTGATAAAGAGATGAAATTCTAGATCATTAAGGTTTCTTTATAAATAAATACCAAAATAGCTTTCGAGATAAAATATTATGTTACGCTGGTAATATATCTTAGAGCTCTGTTATTAATTTGTTTGCTAGAAATTGGAGAGTTGTTTGCGTCTCCAATACTGATAATTAATCGAATAACGAACGAATTATTTTCTTCCATAAAGTCACGTAGTCCAAGTCATCATTATAATATTAATATTATGTTCTGATTTACGACAAATCTTTTTAATTTTTTTTATTTATAAAAATATTTATAAAATAATAAAAATTCCTACAACCCGATTGCATCGCCACCTACCGAGACCAATTGGGAATCTAAATCTTACAACAAACACGCAAAAAATTCCAATAAAATCCAGTCCAGATGTCTAGGACTTCAGGAAATATATACATCTAAGATCTAATAATTGATACCACATAAAGGTTTTTATAAGCAGCAGTCACCTCCGCTATGCCGGTTTGAGGCGACGAATGTGCACCATCCAGACTGATAGTGCACACTCCTTGTGCAATACCTGGCTACTTTCCTACTAACCCCGAAACGTGAAAAAGTCACTTCACTTCGGGACGGTAGACTTAGCCCAGTATCATTAGTCTGCCTGCCACTCTTTAGAATATATATATGTATATATATTTTAAATAAACATGTTAAATAAAAGTCGGTAACGTTTAATCATAATCATAATATAATATCGCATAATTTTCTTTAAAATGACATAATATCTGGATTATTATTATGATTATATTACGTTGTACATATTATCGTGTCTACATCTGTACACATCAATCATTAACGTCTGTCCTCACTCGTCGCGTGAACAAATTTATGCGAGACGTTTCAGATTTATGGCTTCAGGGCTTTGTAGTAGTTGAATTTAATTGTTTTTCCAAGCAAACATTAAAATATGTTTAGTAAAAAAAAATTATTAGTCAATCGGTATAAATAAAAATAGTTTTATTTTGTGATGTAAGTTTAAAAAAAAATGTGGAGACAAATTTACATTATTCAGGTTGACAGTGCATAATTCTCTCATTATATCCAGGGGCTAAAGTCAAAAGCCAATCGACAGTTGTCACTTGTCACTTCAAGCCGGCATAGCGGAGGCGACTGTTGCAGGTGGAGTGTTGTCGTATGCTGAGCTAATATAAAAAATATGTTATAAAACTAATATAAAAATATAGAAATAAGTCATCTTTAAATCAAATAACTATAAAATATGTTATAGCCTAGGTCTGTAGACTACTCACCGAGTGTAAAAAATATTTTTAAAAATATAAAGAATCTTGTAACATACAGTTTTTATGAACAAAAACACTTCGTTGCCAAAATTAACTTTTATTTTTTGTAAACAATCCAAAATTAAAGTCGAAACTATCGCATATTTTCTCGGTGACTAAATGAGGAATGCTGATTTTTTTTTACAAAAATCAGAGATATTTTTATATCTCTACCAAATCCTTTTATTTTAGTAATTGTGGAAACATTAAAATTCACTCTATATTGTGATTATCCCACGCCGTGAAAACACTCATATTGTGACGTGACTGGGTGAATTGCCGCCAAATACTCAAAGAAAGCGTCAAATTGTAAAATACCATTGCAATTTGATGCAAAAAACATCAAGAATTTACTACTCGTTGTTATAACATCCGAGGCCATTTAACAAAAGAAGAAGAAGAAGTAGACGAAATACTCGTACGTAAAAGAAAAATACGAAAGTGAACAGCAAAATTTAATAAAAACATCTTGGTTAATCATAGACTTACTTTTGTACGTGTTCAAATAACATTTTTTTTTATAAAAAATGGGAATTATCGTAAAAATATTTCTACAGCATTCATAAGCTAGGAGGTATCCCAATTTTGGGGCTAAAAAGGCCCTTTACGATCCGCTCTAATCGTTCGGAAATAACAAATAGGGGTAGGCACATAATAATCTCATTTATTTCTGGTAATTTAGTTTAACAAGCACGGTTTAGGAGTTTAGGAATTTGGATGTCATATGAATTAAATATATATTTTGGTATGCACCCACATTTCGCCTGATATTAATCAAAAGTGCTCTTATAAACGGTTTCTACGACATAAACATGTAGGCACCATCCAAGTTGCACCACAAACCTGACTTCACGAGTGGTACGTTTGATAGTGGCGGTACCCTCCCGGGACGGTAAGCTGAGCTAATTTATCAACTTTTGACAGACACAGGCTGATGATGGTTACACCAATCTGCCGTCCAGGAAGTTTTACCAATTAACGAAGCGCACAGTTTCCAATTGAATATTTTACCCTTACTTACATGCATGTTTATAAACATCTAATCTCATTATCCACCTCAAGGAAATACAAGTTTAGAAAAATCATTCAAGTACAACTATTTTCAGTCTAGACCGCGGTGGATAATTTTCCATATTCGCCTTTTTTTAGTCCATCTTAACTGAATCTATCTCCAGATATGAGTTGATATGACTACCGAAGTGACAAATTACTCAAAATTATAGCGCAGAATAAGATTTTAGTTATAAAATATTTATAAGCTCAGACGAAATGTTTAATTTAAAATAACATAAGCCATTACGAATTCATACATTTCCTACAAAACGGAGATGAAATTTCAACGTGAACGTGCAAATATTCTACGTTTTCTGTTGTAACTTGCACTGACCTAATTTCAAGATACACAGCTTTAAATCTAGATCGGATTTTCATTTCCAGGCACGGACTACTGGAAACGTGAGGTTCTTTACAAGGCATTCAATTTGAGTATTTTATTTAAAATCCAGATATAAATTTATAAATCTTTATAATATTATAGAATTTGTTTAAATATATTTTTAAATTTTAAGCTGGCTTCATAGTTTCGACGTCTGCGTCGTCGAGGTTTGGCGGCGTTTATAAGCGTGTAATTTCTGCTGAAATATCTGTCTGTTACATAATCCAAATGCTCAAAAATCATGCATGAAAATGATAAAGAAAAATAAATTTTCTCCATTACAAGTCTGATAACTTTGTAAGAAACAAGTAGATTTAAGAGCTTAGATCTAGTTTGCATACGACTTCAGTAAGGGAAGCCCGCATGCATAAATTTAGAAGTAAGTTAGGCTACATTACAAGGAACATGATAAACGTGCTTTCATAACTTTATAAGTATATGTAACTTAACATTTAGCGTATACGTAACTGTAACGCAAACGCAAAATAATCCGTTATGAAACGAATTAAATCATAACGTATACACGTCAAATCTCGATTCGTTGAGCCGTTTGAGCGTTGTTGGGGGACAAACTAACATACATTCATAGTTATAATAATACTAGAAAGGATTTTAGATTAATTTTTTGTTAAAAATTATCTTTTATGCGATTTGTCATTAAATATTGTATCATCGTGTTTTTTCTTTGAAAGTGCTGACAATGAATGATGATGGTTATTTTTCAGTTTTCTGTCGTACAATGTCTTCGCTCACCCTTCACTATGACAGTAACTAATATTCCTATTTTAATGAAAGACATGATTCTACTATTTAAGTATTAAAAGATCTCATTCTTGTCCCAGCTAAGAATATTTTGATTTCGTAGGATACTCGCTGGATTTAGTCAGGGTGAATGCTAACGTGGGCCCACACTTCGTCCACTATGCGTCGAGTGATGTGTTAAAGGATGGGATGGGAAGGAACTAAAACACTCGCTGGATGTTATGTTAAATTACTGTCCATGAACGGAAACAACTGCTATGCAGAGATACTCCAGGCAGCGGTCGCCTCCTCTATATCGGCTTGAGGAAACGAATGTGCATCATCCAGGTTGACAGAGTACACTCCTCCATTTTACTTAGAATTTTTAAACAGGACTGCGTGGTTACATTTTAAAATTTATTGTGCACATCGATCGTGTAAGGTCGCTATCCATTATGCCTGCGAATTCCTGTGAAACTAATAATAATAAGATAAATATATCTAGCCATAATGTTGCAATATAAGTTTGGTATGCGTAAATTGCCCGTACAGTGTTGTACATTTTATATGGTAATTCCAATACATAAATGAGGCCTGACGATGCATTTTACATAATAACCTCTAATATAATTATAACCTTTATTTCATTAGAAATAGAGTACATTTTTGTTGTTTGCAAGAATGGTTAGTGTGTAGACAGTAAACTAATATGCATGAAGCGACAAATCAAGTGGAGTGGTCATTATCTCTTAATTTCGTTTCGTGCTTTATTAATCGGAACAATTTGAATTTTATGCTGTGAAATATGGAGCAGATGGTTTTTGTTAATTTACAAAATTATATTTACTCTGATAGTTTTTTTGTGCTTGTATTGTAGACACTGAGCGACCAAAGTACATATAACATAGTTACATTGGTCCCAGTAGGAATTTAGCGAGGTTTGAAGACGGGTCATACCGTCAGCTAGACCATGGTCGCTTCTAAACTTAGACAGGACTTTAGCAGTTTGTTTAGCAGTTGTCGCAAGTCCTGGATTGTATTCACATTTTCATGAACCAAATCTTTTTTATTAAAATTTTTTTGCATCATTTTTAGTCCGGCCGTGGTCTAGCGGTAAGACGCGTGAACTCACGATCGATAAGTCCCGTGTTCGAACCTCGCTAAATTCTGACAGGTACCAATGTAACTTTGTTAAATGTACTTTGGTCGCTCAGTGCCTATAGGCAATATAAAAGAGTGGTAGGCAGACTGATGATGGTTATTCGCCCAGTCTGCCGCCGGTACCACCACTTTCGAATGTAACACCCGTGAAGTGACCTTGTCGCGTTTCGGGAGCAGTTTGAAAGTAGCCAGATATAACGAGAGGATTGTGCACTGTCAATATGGTTGGTACATGCACGTCTGTTCAAGCCGGCATAGTGGAGGCGACTGCTGCCTGCAGAGATTTCTCTGTAGTAGCAGTTGTTGACCTTCATAGACCGCACTCTAGCTTTACATCAGGCGGAGTGTTGTCACATGCCGAGCTACAATAATAAAAAAAAAGTCCAATATCCACTACATAACATTATAAAATCAATTTGATGAATAAAATTTAAATTCCTTAATAAATCTTTATTAAAAAGTTTAGTGTCCTCAAATAAATTAAATCACGGAACCCATCTCAAATTTCGGGTGAACCTACGAACCCTTAACGGACATTGTAATTAATAAACATTACAGGCTGACGATTAAGGTCTATTTGTTAAGTCACGCCCGGCTGCCAACCCCACAACATAAAAAACACGGTTCGGTGATAGACGAGGTCTACTATCACCATTGTATCTTAATTTGTGTTTGTTTAAACTGTTCAGAAGCGTGTCTGTGTCAAAATTTAAAAAATATATTTTCGTAATACTGAAGACGTAGATGTATTGGCTTTGTTCCCTTTGACTTGACCAGAATGGGAGAACAGCATTAAGAAATCTGAACTGCATATGAATAAAATCCGCCTGATATTAAGCGATTTTTCCCGGAAAGGTTGAGGTGTTTTTATCCCTTTCTTTAATTAGTTTAGTGGTTATTATTGTGTAAAATTGGTGTTACTTTGCGTAATTTTATGCTGCGCATGTGAGTAATTGTGGAAACATTAAAATTCACTCTATATGAGGCAACGGAAGCGGTTTTTTTTGTGGTTATCCCACGCCGTGAAAACGCCCATATTGTGACGTGAATTGCCGCCAAAAGCGTCAAATTGTAAAACACCATTGCAATTTGATGCAAAAACATCAAGAATTTACTACTCGGCATTGGCAGAATTGTCGTTGTTATGACATCTGAGGCCATTTAACAAAAGTGGAAAAGAAGAAGGATATTAAGCGCAGTTCATGAGCGAAAACACATCACTCACCTTCTCTATACCGGCACTCCTCTCGTCTGACTACTTTCAATCGTATCCCGAAGCACAAGAGATCACTTTATTGATGTTACACTTGGAACTGACGCATGGTACGACAGCAGTCTACCTAGCTCCGAAGATACTATGTATAAACGCCTCCGCTATGCCGGCATGATGAGACGATTATCTCGTTGTATGCAAGGTGATCTTGAAACGCGGCACACGGATTAAAATTTGTTTGAAAACAGTTTATAGAGCGTCTTAGAGATAAATCGATAGTACGTAGCCAATAAAAGCGGTCATAAAATGCCGTCTTGAGTATAGTAGTACTTTAGCAAATTAAATACTTTAAGTAGGTACATGTGTGTGGGCGGAGTCCAGATCAATGCTAATGTGTGTCCAGACTCCGTCCACTGGTTGTCGAGTGATATACAGGTTGAAGTGTAGTGGCGAAGAGGGCCACATAACCCTGGCACTCCACTCCAAGTGTCAGGACATCCATTACGGGGAAAAAGTGTCCACATGTCTGAAATTCCATTCTGATAGTTAACGTGATGCTCATAAAGCTAAAACTTTGTTTCTTACATATACACTTACCTATTCAATCGATATTATAAAAAATGGTAGGCATCTGATACAGAGAAATGTCTACAGGTAACAGTCGCTATGCCGGCTTAGGACACAAATGCACCGTGGAGGTAAACAGTGCACACTCTTTTCGTTGTGATCAGGCTACTACCAAGCTGACCCACTTGAAAGTGGTGGTACTACTGACCCCATGACGGTAGACTACGCAAATAACCCAGAGTCTGTCTACCACTCTCTAATCGGGGTCGATCACAGAATCTGCCGTGTAAATATCTAACGCGCTAAACGAACGTTTTTCAATATTTATTTAAATCTCTAAAAAGTCTCCTCAAGTCGGCATAATGGAGGCGACTGCTGCCCATATAGATTTATTTGTAGTGGCTGTTGTATCCACTTATGGACCGCATTCTAGCTTTACATCAGGCGGAGTGTTGTCACATACACTTCACAGCTACAAAAAAATATATATAAAAAAAATATTTTCTATTTTATGTAATCGCCCTAGTTCCTCGCTTTAGGCAGTCCTTTCACCGGAAGTGAGGGCTGTCGTGAGCCGTGAGGTATCACCGGATACAGGAACATGTCCGTAAAGTGCTATACTATTTTAAATGCATGTTAAAATCGATCGTATGTCATTTATCATAGAGACTTTTTAAATTCACGGTTTTTTCTTACTTCTTAAATTTTACTCTATCCATCGAATATTTTAGTTACTAAGAAACCCCTTACAAAATTACATAGCTACTACAAAATTTTGGTTAAACGATCCCACACGGGAGTTTTGGCGGCCATCTTCGTCAGGTTATCTGTCTCGAATTATTTTCCTAAACTAGTGTTTCTTCGAGTGTTAATGTGTAATAATGGTGGATTATTAACCATTAAGTGTTCATGAACGTGTGTGAGTGTGGGCAAACAATTCAAAAGAAGAGAACCTGTGTTTCCATTTTCCCTCCAAAACTCCCTAGGAAGTTTCAGTAAAGATTCTACCACTTTACTGGAACAATTTTTGACTTGACTGTTTGGTGTGATGAATGAATGACTCGTGATGCACAATGTTATTAACTTGATGCAAAAATATTTACTTTGACACTGGCAAATTGTTATACGCCATATAAAACAAAAAAATAAAAATATCCCATACAATGTATTTATAAAATAAATACATGTATAGATGTCTAACCGTCTAATCTAAGAAAAGTTTAAAATTATATGTAGCACAGAAGTGCTGAAATGTTATTTTTATAAGCAAAATCTTTATTAAAAGGATATTACATCAAAAAGTTTTTCTTTACAAAAAACCTTGTAAGTTTTCTAATTTAGAAGTATCTTCGTATACTTTTACCGAGTTTTAAAAAGTATAATTAGTGGTTCCAACTCGCAAGTCAAACAGTAGTGATGTATAAAATATAAATTGTTTTATCGATATTTGAATCGATGCTCAATAACGCCAGGTGTAGAATAAATAGCTGTCAGTGGTGCAGTTCAGTGGGGTGCATTTTGATACTATCTACATTTAAATATAGGCATTAATAGCAAGTCAGTATCAATTGTGTTTTATTTACATTTTAAAATTGTTATTTCGTTTTTATATTACTTATTTTGTAAAGGCACAACCCTTAATGTGTGGAAATATACATATAATTTAATAGATCAACGTTTTTATTAAAAATAATAAGTGTTAAAAAAGCTTGATAATATTTTTAGAACATAACGTGGTACTACAATTATCGGTTGATTTTTATTAATTTTTGTCATTTTAAATGCTATATTTGTTTTATTATATTATGGAAATAGAATAGACAAAAAAAAAAAATCAAAACGTATAACAATTTTTTAGCTGGTAAAAATGTAATTATCGGAAAATCAAGAAATCATTTGTAGATTTTTTCTTGAGTAACAATGACTTGTGACTTTTTTTAAACAGAAAGCAATGCACGAGTCATCATTTCCTTCACATTAGTACAGGAAACTCTTCACAAAATTACTTTCAACAACCCCCTCGTAAAATTTCGATGTAAACGATAACCGATTACATCTTCTCGATATTGCAACATCACCACTTCACTATTTATTTACTATTAAATAATATCTATAATATTATTATGTTTAAAGAAATGTGATTTTAATAATTTATTCTCCTTCAGAAAAATGATTTATATTAATAAATAATTTATTATATAATTAGTATTTAAATAATTTAGTCTTTACGCACACACATGTTTATAAATATGTAAAGTAAATAGAATTAATTTTAACATAGCGTTGATAATTATGTAATAATAATTAGTGTTATTTTTTACCCTATGTGGCTTTTATGGCTTTATGTAATATTCTCCTCTGAACTAATTTTAAAATTAAGTAATAATGTTAAGCATCGTCACTTAAAGTCGTCATTTAAGAGTAATATAATAATAAACTTTCCGAAGCCATCTGACAATGAGCTAGTGCTTGCAAAGTCCATGCTAATAAAATATTTTTATTTTTATTTTCATTTTCAACACTCAATCGTGAATTAGCATTTTGTAAGCATTACCGCTATATTACGAGGCGAAGTTTCCTAAAAGCAAACATTTTGATTTTATCGAACTACGTGGCCTGGAATCTAATTATACGTTTTCGTATATTAACATAAAAGCACTCTTCGAGGACTTAATTAATTTACTCATTTTGAAAGTCACGTTTGTTTAATTTTAGATTGTTTTTATTATTAATATAGTTACTTAGGTAATTTTCGATATCCCCAGTGGCGTAGCTAGGGGGCGAGTACCATCAGTTTAGGAGTGTCATTCGACAGAAAATTTGCCCACTTAAGCTTGATAAGTTTTTCTTTTATTTCCTTGGTACCAGTTCTTGTAACTCTTAACGGTGAAAAAAATTAGTCTTGAGGAGCTTTTTTTAGTCCTTGGGGTGATCACCACGAGTTTTACCTCGGGTTCTATCTATGTTAGCTTCGCCACTGATCATATACTAATATACCAAGTCAATTTGAAAAAATATCTGGTATGAAACCTCGCTAAATGTAAAGCTTTCGAAACGTCTAGCTAATGAAAATAAAACAATATATATATTTTGGTTTAGAATAACCTCATCCATTGGAAAAATTTCAGTTACAACATATTCTTAGTATATGTTTTAATTAGAAAAATCATGACAGATCCTCTTTTGTTTCAGATGTACTGGAGTGAATCATTGCAGTTTTATTTTGGAAGAAGATTACCCGCCATCTTTTAAATGGGCACCTGGTGTGGTTTTCATTAAATATGCTTGTTTTGATGGTTAGTATATTTTTACATTTTACCCTGAATTTTAAAACTTGTTTCGGTACTCTGTTAATCCATTAAATAACGTATAGCTCAAGACTAGATTTACGGTGGCGATGTCACCCCAAAAGCTAAAAAGCTGAATTGATAGAGACTCGGTGCGATATTCGCAATAGTCACCACGAGAACTAAAAAAATGGCTAATTTGGTTAAAATAAGTAACACCTCTGAACTGGTGGCAACGGAGTGGATCCGCGCTTCTCCTCCTAATTGCCACTGACAGCGAAGGCATGGTTTTACTGGAGCTCCAGTCAAGTTGTCTAAATAAATACAAGTGCATTAATGAAAAGCAGGATTGAGGAGTACTCAAGAGCTGATTCCTGCGACCTAAAAGAGTTATAAGCAAAAATATTATAATAGCTTCAATATCAGAGGGGAATATGACCATAATTATTATAATAGTAAATGTGATAATAATGTTAATGGATGTTGATAACCCAAGGGTAATATTTAACACCATTTTAACAACTATTTTAATTTCCAAAGTTACGTAAATTGTTCATATATTGTTGAGTTATTGAGTTTTTAGTCGCTTTTCAAAACTTTTTTAATATGAAGATGTAATTTATTTGAAGCTTTGTACGAAAGAGTTTTTAGTTCTATATTATTTTTATCATGCATTTTTAAGCAAACAATGCATCGTACGCGCGTAGTCTTTTATTTATTGCACAAAATAAAAGACATTGTACAATGGCGAGCTTAGTGCCATTGGGAGATGGTGTTTCGCTGTTGTATGGGCGATAAAAAGAATAATTGAAGAAATAATCCATTATTAAAACTCTTCTTTGAGTTGGGAAAAAAATTCAAAATTAGCCGCCTGCTAGTCCTCGTTGCATCTTTCAAATTGCGTTTCTAAAAATTATCTCAATAAAATCAGATTTTTCTGTACATCTATAAATTGCAGTATATCTATAGAAATCAACCGCACGTGTTCATATTCTTTTGTTAGAGAATGCACCCCAAGTTTATATTTTTCCCCATTTTTCGGATAAATTGGGTCAGGGCAGGGAACCGATGCAATCGATTGGACACGTGGGGATTCGTGTTGAATAGAAATTTCGTAGCTTTATTAAACTGTTTATTTAGTTTTTATGTAAAATTAGCTTTTGCCCGAAACTTTGTATGCGTAATTATATGTTCCCGTTCCATCTATAAACAACGCTAAAAAAATTATTCAACTCAAACAAACAATATGATGATCATGATAATGCATTATACATATAAACGATTAATTGGTGTTTGAAAAACAATTTTTAAGAGTGGTAGGTAGATTGATGATAGTTATTTGTCCAGTCTACTGTCCTAGGGTAGACCACTTTCGCATGTAATACTCGTAAAGCCAGGTATAGTGAAAGGGGTGTGCACTGTCAATCTAGATGGTGCATACTTGTCTTAAAAGAAAATTATTGTTTTATAAACCGAGAAATTTGCTGAACGGAAAACGGAAACTAGGAAACCAAGTTTTAAACAACCTTGCAGCAAGGGTTATCTTAGTGTGAATCAAAAGCCTAACTAGGTCATAGGTTAATGAAAACGCCCTAGATCTAGATTTATTGACGTGCAGATGTAATTTAACTTGTGAATATTAGTTATGGTGTAATTTGTTCTATCTTGTGAGCTGGCAGCGACAGTGATTAATGACATTTTGAATTTATAACCCGATGTATGTTAGTAGCCGTCTCGTATAAAAATGATGTTATTTTACCTTTAATAAGTTGGTAGACGATCTCTTAATCTTGAATGCTTTGTTTTTCGTCCTGAAAAACTCCATCAAAACTTGATTTAGAGCTCACTATACTGAAAAGGAAAATAACCGAGTAAAACTGTATATCTTTTAGTTTAATAGATATTTTTAAGACTCGTAAGTGTTATAGCTACTGACTAAAACGAATTAAAATACTCTGGCAACAGTTTGAAGTTGCTCTACGAAAGAGCGCAGTAATAAATCTATAGGATTTCTTAGCATTTTTTAACCGTATTAACTTAACCAACAAAAATATCTACAACATACAATGTACTATATAGATTAGGATAATAGTAGATTTATATTTGTAAAGAATATTTTATTGTAATGAAAATGTATTGTAAAGTGATCAGAATAGGAGTACGTGGGTTCTATTCCCACCCCAACATGCTATGTGTGCGAACTTTTATTATAATTTAATAATCACAACTACTACTTAGCTCAAGCCCTGTTCCCATGAGGGTAGACAGAACTATAGAGCTCCAGCGACACCAGTATTAGATATGCCAAAAATATGTAAAAGATATTTTAGAAAATATACATTTATATGTAGATATAACGAGGTCGACAGAGAATGTAGATAGGCTCTGTTGTAATTTTAATTTAATAAAGAGATATAAATTATACTTTCTAATAAAAAGAAGTTTTATGTGAAACAGGAATTTTTACAAGAGTGACCATAAAAACATTGAATCTTTACGGGCCAAAAAGTGCCGCAAAAAAACAACCATTAAATTCGTTATTGTAACATCCAATGTTTTTTTTTATATTATATATTTTTTATATTTAGGTTAACACAATTGGGCAATATTTATTTTGGTGTATGAAACATTATATTAATAATCCGATTATATGCTTTAACGTTAACGTTTGTGTAGAATTAAGAATAAGTAGAGGCGACATTTCGCTAGAGAAACTAAATATTTTCCGTCGTATAAAATTCATTATTTATTTATTTATCTTCTGTGCAAATATAACTTTTCTTTAGCTAGACAGATTAACTGAGCTGCGAGCTGAATGTTTATTTCAATAATTCGAAACATTATACAAAAAACGTTGTAACTCGAATAATGCAAGTTTTGGGGGAAAAAAACAGAAACAAATGTTTAGGGTCACTATTTTCTTTCTTAAGTATTAAAAATGACAGTTACCGTCAGAGTAATTACTACATTATGGTTAGTGCAGTGTAACTGCTCGGCTTCTATTTAAAAGATCTCGTGACGATGTGTGACTCGGCATATGAAAATAATCCGCCTAACGTTAGGCTAGAGTGTAGACCATGAAAGGAAACAACTGCTACCACAGACAAATTTACCATTTGGAGCCTCTATGTAAATTAAACTCTGCGTTTTATCAATACTGCATGAATGTTGTGATTTTAGATAAGGTTATTGCTCGTATCCTACGCAGTTACACAACGCATTACATTAGGTATAGTAAGCTAAACTACCCCCAAGATCGGCATCATGATTTATATAGTTTTGTTTGCGTATCAGAACGATTTACAACCAAAAGGGATGATAAATTACAATGATACTAAAAATGTAGGCTCGCAGAAGCGCGGTGAAACAACCGAACGGAATGGGAACGACTAATGTATTCGATGACGGTGACAATCACGTTTTTTAACTTTTTATAAGCATCAAAAAAATAGTCCTAATTATTTAGGTGCTTTTATTTTTTCCACTTTAGAATTAATTTTTACAAACAAAGTTTAAGCATTTTAGGATGCATTCGGGATCCTTTAGGGACATAGTGTATCTTTATAGCTAACGACATCTAGAATTCTGGACATAAAAGTGGTAGGCGGACTGATTTTGGTTATTATCTCAATTTGACGTCCTGGCGTAGGTACTCGAATGTAACACGTGCGTTTCGGAATCAGTTTGGAAGTAGCCAAGTATAACGAGATTAGTGTGCACTGTCAACTTGGATAGTAGCGGCAACTGTTGCCTGCAGAAATTTCTTTGAGGTAGCAGATGTTTTTGTTCATGGACGGTAGGTATTCTAGCTTTACATTAGGTGGAGCGCCGTTATTTGCCGAGCTACAGTAAAAAAAGTTTAAATCGATTCACCTTCGTACATTCTGAATATTAGTTAGGTTAGTGCATATTTTTAGGAGAAATGCCTGTATTATTATAAGATGATTTATTTGGTACTATCTTAAAAATATTAAATGTCAGTAACTTAATAGACCTGTCGCCTTTATTCCTAGCATCATAAGGGTCAATTGTGAATTATTGCGTGATAGGCCGCACCCAACAACCAAATGGATATTGCCTATATTTCTAAAAAAGGTACTTTGGCCACACATTCGGGCGTGTTTAGGCAATCAATAAGGTACAGAAATAAGCCTTTTGTGATAAGAAAATGTTTCATGATTCGAGCTAATCGTTGTTTCTTTTTACCTTCGACTGGTTTTTATTTATTTCCTAAATCGACCTTGATGGAATGGTCAGTGCTCTATAATTTGAAATGGAATTCGAGATCAAAGATGTAAACAAAGAAATGTCACAGTCAAAGTAACATTTCAGGAGTAGTCAATATTTTCCTAGTCTGTCGCGTCGGTGGAATTAATTAAACTGGACTAAAAAATTCAACATTTCGAATGTTCGAATTTTGAAATACATAAATGTATACAATTTTACACTACCAGATCACAAAACCTTAATCGGTTTATCGGAGTTTTACAATATATAACACATTTTTGATCTCGAATTCCATTTCGGAGTATAGTCTATGCTCTGTTTGACGCTCAGGTTGGATTATAAATTGATATAAATAAATACCTAAAATTCAAGCTAGAGTGCGGTCCATGAACAAAGACAACGCCTCCACTATGCTGCCTCGAGAAGACGAATGTGCACCGTTCAGATTGACAGTGCAAACATTTCTCTCGGTATACTCCATTTTGTTATGTACCCCAAATTTTTTTTACGTGGAGAAATCCCTGTTACGGATGCCTGGCCTTTGGGCAAGGTGCCAGGGTTATTTTGGAGTCTCCAGCATAGCGTTGGAACAATGGAAAGAGTCTGGGCACACTATAACATTCATCCCAGCATGCCCAAGGCACATCACCATAAATTTTATATCCATGTCGCGCTGGCCCTGTCCACCCTTATTAATAAATGTATTTTTATACGCGATGAAAACTACGAAGATTTAATGTTTTATTTATATTAATATATTTTCAAAGGTCAATAACACATTCTTATAATAAAATAAAAGTATATATCAATATGTTTCTATGTGCGTGATATAAAACAATCATGAAACTGTAACTTTACAAAATAATTATTTACCTACAGTTTTATTTAGGTTTTCATTTAGGTTTTACGATAATTTTCTTATCCTTGAACTCGAGCCCTTGCTTTCAAGTTCAATATTTTCTAATAACCAAACGTTTTTTTCCGGTTTACGAATTCGTACGGCATGGTACGTAAGGCATAGCGGGGACGAATGTACACATTCCAGATTGACAGTGCACACTCCTCTCGTTATGCCTGGATACTTCCACACTGATCTCGAAACGCGATAAGGTCACTTCACGGGTGTTACATTCGAAAGTGGCGGTACTACGATTTTGGGTTGTGACGCCCCTGGCCTTAGGGTCACGTTAATGATGATGATGAAAGAATTACGTTTGATGAGCGGCCGTGGTCTAGCGGTAGAGGATTGTCCACATGACCGATGAGACTCGCTAGATTTTAACCGGTATCAATGTAACTATGTTATATGTACTTTGGTCTCTCAGTACCTGTGGTGCAAGTAATAACTTAGTGCTGGTATTTATATTTTTAAAAAATGTAATAATAATTAATTATTGAATTTCCTTCTTGCAGATACATTATCAGTACATTACTGTAATCGTGAAGTGTCAGTCGCGGATACTGGAGAGTTGAGCGAAGGTTATGTCCGAACACCCGGATATCCGCACTTCTACATCGGGGATGAGTGCCGATGGAAACTTAAAGTTGACCAGGAACAACTTATACGTGTCACGTTCCTTGATATTAGTTTGCGAAGTTAGTGCCTTTTTATGTCATTTTAAAATTTCTCTGTGGTTGCAGTTCATTGCGTTCGGTCACCAGGCCGGCGTAATGGAGGCGACTGCTGCCTGTAGAAATTTATTGTAGTTCGGCATATGATTACACACCGCCTGATGTAAAGCTAGATGGCGGTCAATGAACGGAAACAACTACTACTACAGAGAAGTCTGTACGGGCAGCAGTCGCCTCCGCTATGCTGGCTTGAGGAGACGAATGTGCATCATCTAGGTGACAATAAAATACAAAAAAAAGTTGTTGCAGATCATGAACCGCTGGCGAAGTGTTGTTTGTCATATACCGAGGTATAATAAAAAAAAAAACACTACTAACGTATTCATCTTGTTTCAGGTATTGGTCCATTTGAAAGTGCGTGTACAGATTATGTTACCGTGGAAGATTCAAGTGGATCAACGTTATTCTCCAGCTGCGAACAAGTTGGTACACCATTAGAATTGATATCCCAGAGCAATGAAGTTGAAATTGTTGTCAATGCTAGATCAGAAGGAGCGTTTCCAAAAAGGGGTGTCTTGTTTCATTATAAAAGTATGTATCTATAAATAATTATAAGTTAGTACGAGTTAAAATTTCTGTCATGGCGTAAATTTTAGCAGCGGAGGTTAAAGAATTTCAAATGAAGCTATCCTATTGGTGAAGAGATTTAACTTTACGCCGTGAAACTGTAAAAGTAAATTCATACTTAGGTCTCAGAAAGGATGGATAAAGGCCAACACGTAACTCCGTACAATGCGTGACGTACGCGCACAAATAACACGTATGCCAATGTAAGTTCACGCGCCGTATGGCACGCGTTGCACGTATTATGTGTGGCCTGACCATTAGCGGAAGGGATGTCTGAAAAATAAGCTACCAAAGTAATGATAGAAACTAACGCCATCTATATTTTTTCTAGGTATTAATTGTGTGACTTTACCAGCGCCATCTAACGGGTATTTGGTGTACCGAAACGAGAAGATAGCACACTACGTTTGTAATGTTAATCATGTTTTCGCTGATACCCTTCAGAGGGCGCGCATTATTTGGTGCTACGACGATAATAGGTGGAACGATTCTGTGCCTCTATGTATCGGTAAGTTTAAATATAATATATATTTTTTATTATTATATTACGAAAATAATAAACGTAATAGAAATTGAGATCAATATACACGATCACACGATTTTCATTTATAGTAAAAATAATGAAAATAATAATAGCCAACAGTCATCAAAAAGTTATTCTTTCACAAGAAATTAGTGCACATGCGTGATTTTGCCTCCCTTTCTTTCCGATGCAAAAAACAAACGATTGAACGTGACGGGTAGACTTTTCAAACCGTACTAGTTTCACAAATTCAGTTTAACTAATTGCAACTTTAAGCCGTTGCAGTGAGGTCGAATTCGGTTTGACTAAATTTTGTTTTGTTTATCGTGATTTGGCAAAGGACTTCACTGTTCAGTCTCGTTCATATATCCCCGGTGGCAGACGTTCCCTTTTCGAATTATTGTTATTCGCGCGTTTGACGGTTGAGCACGTGTTGTGGCCGTTTGTCAACACACGAAAACGTGAGTTTTCCATATTTTTTTAATAATTAATTGTATCCATTGTTTTTTTTACTTTATTATTTAATGTATTTTACTGCATATTTAGCAAGAGTTTAAAAATTCGTTTAGTGTTTCTTGACGAAATAATTTTGTTTGCCAAATTCTTACGCGTGCAACATGATTTTTATTTATAAGTTGACAGGATGTTATGGGAATGTAGTTGTTAATATGACACATACTCGTACTGAATTAATAATTCCACGTCTTCCTGTCTTTATTGTGCAGCGGGGTAAGCAGAACTTTTAAAAATAGCTCGCAAGCTATTAATTTATAAATCATCTAAAAAACATATTTTGAGAGAGTTACAGAAAATATTACATATTTTTTATGTTGCATTTTAAATTGTTAAAAACGTTATGGGAAGAATATAATATATTTTATTTTTTAATATAAATATTTATTTTAATTAAATATAATCTTTGAATAGAATATCAAAAAATATATAATATTTCCCATTTTTATGCCCACTTTATCTAAATGTAAATTAAAATAATTACATGTATGTATGTTCTGTTTATTTTGTTTGCACAATAAAGAGTTTTATTATTATTATTATTACATTAAAAAAAATAGATATCATCAATTTTTAAAGCTTTCATTACCTCAAATATCGCATTAGAAAAAGTCAAATTACTCCAGTCATTCAGGCACAAAAATCAATTCTCTTACCTGAATTTATATTATGAATAAATATTTTTAAAGCATTTAATATTTTTAAGTATGAAACTACATTTATCAGCAATTTTTTTACGTGTCTCTATTATTTAATAATAAAATTATTATGATGACATAAGAAAAATATAGCAGTACTCGTAACTACATAAAGAAACAAAACATATGCTCTATTACATTCGGCATAACGTCGTTTATTCTACTGACGTGGTTTTTTACACATCTAAACTCTAGCGGTATTCAACCTACGCCTAAAAACGATTTTCAACAAAACTAAAATATCGATTATAAAAAGTTCAAGGCTTCCAATTCGATTAGAATTAATATGAACGAATTTGGTATTGTGGGTAGCGCAGGACCATAATCAACTATGAAATATATTAAACAATAAATATATTAAATATATAAAAGAGTGGTAGGCAGACTGATGATGGTTATTTGTCCAGTCTGCCGTCCTGGGGTAGTACCACCACTTTCGAATGTAATACCCGTGAAGTGACCTTGTCGCGTTTCGGGAATAGTTATATTTATATATATATATAATAGTATAACGAGAGGAGTGTGCACTGTCAATCTAAGATGGTACACGCTCGTCTCCTCAAGTCGGCATAGTGGAGGCGACTGTTGCCCTCACAGGTTTCTCTGTAGTAGCAGTTGTTTCCATTCATGGACCGCACTCTAGCTTTACATCAGGCGGAGTGTTGACACATGGCGAGCTACAATTAAAAAAAAAAAGTACTCCGCTCATGGATCGCACTCTATAATAGCTCGACCGCGACAATACGAATTTTCATAATAGCTTATAGCAGTGAATAACTATTATTTTGTGATATTTACTTTGCCTCGACCTTTGTTTACATTATTCTAGATTTTATGTCTTTCCATTCCTGGGGTTAAAAAAAATGTTTTTTCTTTATTTATTTTTTTGTGTTAATCGATCGAGTGTCTGGAAGTAGCCGGGTATAACAAGAGTATAATGCCCTGTCCTGGATAATGCAATTTGCCTCCTCAAGCCGGCTACTAGAAGACATTGCTTTTTGGTGTCGTAAAATCAGATGGAGTGTTATCACAACTCACGATGTCATGTCGGCTATAAAATGTATTAGGAGTATGTTTTTTTTTACCAGAGGCACCTACTTAGTAATATTAAGTTCACGATAACAATTCGTTCTAATAAAATTCTTATCGAGTACATAATATATTGCTATTTTTATGGTACTTATAACTACTTTATTGTTTGATTAGATTAAGGTGTAAAAAGACAGCTAGCAGTTAACGGTTGAACTCCCTCCCGGTGTTTTTTTTTTTTTTTTTTTATTGTAGCTCGACATGTGACAACACTCCGCCTGATGTAAAGCTAGAGCGCGGTCCATGAATGGAAACAACTGCTATCACAGATAAATCTCTGCGGGCTGCAGTCGCCTCCACTATGCCGGCTTGAGGAGACGAGCATGTACCGTCTAGATTGACAGTGCACACTCCTCTCTTATACCTGACTACTTTCAAACTATTCCCGAAACGCGACAAGGTCACTTCACTTGTGTGTGTCTTGGTTTCTTAGTGTCTTGGTTTCCCGGCAAATACAACACGGGTCTCTTTAAATTGTGGCTGAAACGTGGGTTGCAATGATATTAATATATAATTTTCTTCATTTTGGTGCCCCTTATTGTGGTTTAGTTATGTTTGTTAAATTAGTTACGACTATTTTTTTTCTGAATTTATAATTCAGTTTTTTTTTGTTATTATAAACACAAGAGTTTCTAAGGCTGTCTTCTCGTCATATGCCTTTCCGAAGCCAAAAGTAGATTCTGACGATGAACAAGTGCATGCCAAGTCTATGCCTACGATAATAAAGGATTTTCATTTCATTACATTTCATTTGAGGGTAAATATGTACCTCATAGGCAAGCGTGCTCCACCTTACACCGCATCACTGCTGAATATCGGACAGGGTGCGTCAAACGCTTGCCTATTAAGATCAAATTGCACCAAAAGGCCCTTTAAAGTTACTTTGACCGTTACGTTTTACAGTAACTTTAACGATTACGTTTACATTTAATACACACGCGTTGCACCATCGTTGCACCTGTCACTTTTAACGCTTACTTTAACGCTAACCGTAATTAGCGAATCTTGGCTGGTCAAAGTTAAAGTAATCGTCAAACCAATGTCCTAATGTCAAGTGTATGAAAAGAGGCCAAATATGTTTTCTATTATTTTTTCGGGATCAGCCACCCTATTAACGATAACAATATGAATTTACACGATGTTGCAACGCGTGTGGAGTAAATGTAAACGTTTAACGGTTACGTCACGGTAAAAGGTAATAGTCAAAGTAACTTTAACAGGCCTTTTGGTGCAAATGGACCTAAGAATAAAAAAAAAAACTCGCAATCGGATATTATTTTCATTGTACTGATGCGGTCTAAGTATTTATTTTTTATTTTTGAGACCATAATTTATGAAAATCTCATATTTTTTACATTTATTGGTCTATTATCAACTAAATAACATTGTGGTACCATTATTTGCTTAAAAAACAATCGAAATATCAAAAACAATTCACGTGAACGCAAGCCTGCGATACTTGTCTATTGACATTACAAAATCCTTCCAATCCAAGATTTTTTCGTATAAATAAACATATATAATACAATAAATACAGTAATATAGTGTATTTCATGTGAGGATCGACACGCACGCGTTTAACACGCACCCTCACGATGTGGACGCAATCAAAATAAATTGGTAATGACAAAATGAATAAGTAAGGCAAGTGGGAATTGAATCCGGGCTTTTATCCATCACGTCCTGTCCCATACATCAAATAAACATGGCTGCTTACGATATGAATTTAGATTTTTTGGGTTTATATTATACACACGCACAAACATGTAAAAATTAAGAAAAAAAGATCAAATAGGCAGGCCTGAGTCTCTTCAGCGATAGGATCGCTTCATTTGATTTTTTTACTTCGGCGGTTAAAATATACCCTTAATACAGTCAGAGGGTCAAGTATGAGTTTACATGTACGCTATCACGGCGTAAAGTAAAACCTTTCCACTAATCAGACACTATTACTTTGACCGCAGAGGTTAAAAATTAAAAAAAAAGAGCTCCTTTCATGCCGTGACAGGCTTTGTGCTCAACCGAAGAACATGTAAAATTGTAAATTATATTTCAAATAAAGTTTTTTTTATTTATTTATTGGACTCGACTAAATGTTTTTACATGCTGAAACTATGCAACATCCCGGCTCTGTAGCCGCTTTATTTTTGTACAAAGTTTTTTTTTTGTAAAGATGGATAATTGGGGAGGTGTATCTGGTGACAGCTATCTTTTTACATATTTTTTAGATAATATAGATTAATTTAGTCGACACGTGTTTCTGAAAAACTTTTATAATTGCTTTGTTCTTATTTTATATTCGTATAAAACACTGTTATTGTTAGGAAACACAAACAAAAGATATTTGACAAGTTTGTGAGGCGACAACCATAGACAACAAAATAATCTACAAAACTGTTAGGTTGGTACTTTGTATTCTTGTCAAACTGTTCGAGGGTCGAAGTCAAAGGTCAAAGAAGGTCATTACAGTTTTTCAAATATCTCCTCGATTTTTAAGTTTTTTCAGACAGGAATCAAAAAATTCTTCTAATTGAAGTGATATCTCGAAATGGTTTTCGATTCATCATCGGTTAGTTTTTTTGGACCTTGCCCATTAGTTTTCCTTTTTTTTAAACCATGGTTCTTTTTCTTGTTTATGTCTGTCGCAGTTTATGTTATAATATTATTGTAGATTAAGCTTTAATGGGACTGACATCGCCACGATTATGAGCGTTAAGCCAAAAATAAAATACTCGTAAATCTATGCAAGATCACGGTAGGCCCTTGCTATTTTTTCTAAGAAAACTAATAATGTAAGTACATAGTTTCCATCTAAAAAGTTTATTTATTTTTCTTAACCCCTGTGGAATAAAGGTGTGGGTGTCAATACAGATTAGATCATAGTTATGTTGTTTGTACTAAACTAACTAAAATTCGTGTTTCATTTAACCCAAGGTCATGTAAATAATTTTGGGTATTGTAAATAAAACTTTGGTATTATTATACGAGCAAGTTGCGTGTCGAAAAACTTTAACTATATATTTATTTAGGGGTGTATAAGACTAGGTATTTGGTATTTGGGGTGGGCAGAACAATACTACCACTCTGCAGACTGATGATGGGGACTCTCTCCGCCCCGGAGTAACTGTCAGACACACGAGAGGAGTATGCAACTATGCACTGTCAACCGGCATAGTTGAGGCGACTTCTGCCTACAGAAATTTCTCTGTGGTAGCAATTGTTGCCGTACATAGACCGTACTCTAGCTTAACATCAGGTGGACTGTTGTTATATGTATGCTAAATCGTACAGTATCGTACCAAAAAAAGCCATTTCACCTAGCTAATAGAATACTACAGTACATCGGCGTGTGACCGCCTAGCTAGCTGGAATGCGTCCATGTGCATTGTGCGTGCAATTGCTACCACAGAGAAATGGCTATAATATACATTTTTACAGCGGACACAAGCCGGTCTACTGTAATAAATGTACTTTGTATCTACTTTAACCGCTCAAAGTAGTAAAGACTCGACATCGTTTAAGCATTAAAAAGTTGTTTTTGATAGTAAAATTCGAACATTTTATTCCCCTTTTTTATGTTATTTTCCTTCAAATGTCAGTCTGGAATATGACGTACTTGAGTTTTGGTGGCCATCTTGAGACTTCAGGTTATCTGTCTTCAATTATTTTCCTAAACTTGTGTTTCTTCGAGTGTGAATGTGTAATAATGGTGGATTATTAACCATTAAATCTTGGTGAACGTGCGTGAGTGTGGGCAAACCCTTTTCAAAAGAAGAGAACCTCTGTTTCCATTTTCCCTCCAAAACTCCGTAGGAAGTTTCAGTAAAGATTTTATCACTTTACTGGAGAAATTTTTGACCTGACTGAGAATTGACCTGACTGTTTAGTGTGATGAATGAATGACTGTGATGTGAGTGATGCACAATATTATAAATTTGATGCAAAAATATTTACTTTGACACTGGTAAATTGTTATAATCTATATACATAAATCAATTGCTGTTCGTTAGTCTCGCTAAAACTCGAGAACGGCTGGACTGATTTGGCTAATTTTGGTTTTGAATTATTTGTGAAAGTCCAGGGAAGGTTTAAAAGGTAAGTAAATGTGAAAAAAATGCTTGGAATATAATAAAAACAACAATTTCGCTTTCCCTTAGAAACTATTCCTTTGGTTTTGAATGTCAAACATTTGATGTTCGTCCCGTCGTTTAGAAATCAATTAAATTTAAAAGTTGTTCAGAAATGCTTTTTTATTTATTGATTCTGAGGCGGTACAAAGTTTGCCGGGTCAGCTAGTGCCATATAAAACAAAAAAGAAAAAAAAAGTGACGTACTTGGGTGAATGAAGCTTTTTATTATATTATTTTATTATGTTGAGTAGTCTAGACACAAGTCATTTTACTTTTACATCGGGAGTTGATTTTATTAACTCTCCACTACCGCTCGCTGTATTCGATCGGATACTGTTTCTTTATAGGGTTGTTGCATAAATAAAATAAATATAAGTACCTACATTCTTATAAGAAATTCTTTTTTTTTAAATTAAATTAAAGAGTGGTAGATAGACTGATTATTAGTACAGTCTGCCGTGCTGGGTTAGTAGATCCAGGCCTGTAGAAATTTCTCTGCAGTTGTTTACAAGGACCTCACTCTAGCTTTACATCAGGCGGAGTATTGTCATATATATATTTTTTATTATTGTAGCTCGACATGTGACAACACTCCGCCTGATGTAAAGCTAGAGTGCGGTCCATGAATGGAAACAACTGCTACCACAGAGAAATCTCTACGGGCAGCAGTCGCCTTTACTATGCCGGCTTGAGGAGACGAGCATGTACCGTCTAGATTGACAGTGCACACTCTTCTCTTATACCTGGCTACTTTCATTCTATTCCGCGCTACCGTAAAAAATCATGTAATACATTTGAAGAAGAAAAACAATTGATTATCATAAAAAAGCATTGTGGCTTTGGACTTCTATTCGTTAACGATTTTTTTAGTAATAGATATAAAAGAAAATATTTTGTTATTGAAAGGGAATCATAGTTTGAGGTCACGTCATTTGTATGTACATTTATTTGATTGTTTATTTCCATTTATTTATTTATCAAAGGATTTCAAATATTTATTTTCTAATACAAAAAAGTCATATAATAATCTCGTTAACCACATGTTACTCTACCGGTACTAAAACGTTATTGCAATGGTATTTTTTATTAGTAGCTGTTTAAATGTAAAATTAAGCAGCGATGAACGCGTAACCACGCTCGTGCAAGCGCACCCATCCGTCCATCAGCTGTGAGTTAAATGATCGTGACACCGGCTGTGTACCAATCGCTGCGTTTACATTGCTTGTTCCTCTTATTTCAATGATATATTGTTTAAAACAAATGGTCCATTAATAAATGTCAAAAAGAGAAGAAAACAAAGATCTCTAAAGTAAATAAAAAATATTTTAGTTTGACACTGTATATAAAAATATTTAAATTAGTGTATTTTTAAATAAGATAGACAGAGAAAATCATAAGTGAGTTCGAAAAATTAGTGGAATTTTATAAATTTGTGACAGCATTTCTTAAATATTGATATTAATTACATAAGAGCGGTCGTGGTCTAGCGGTAAGATGCGTGAACTCACGATCGATGAGACCCGTATTCGAACCTCGCTAATTCTGACCGGTATCAATGTAACTTTGTTATATGTACTTTGGTCGCTCAGTGCCTATAGGCACCATTAAAGAGTGGTAGGCAGACTGATCATGGTTATTTGTCCAGTCTGCTGTCCTGGGGTAATACCACCACTTTCGAATGTAACACCCGTGAAGTGACTTTGTCGCGTTTCGGGAATAGTTTGAAAGTAGCCAGGTATAACGAGAGGAGTGTGCACTGTCAATCTAAGATGGTACATGCCCGTCTCCTCAAGCCGGCATAGTGGGGGCGATTGCGACCCGCACAGGTTTCTCTGTAGTAGTAGTTGTTTTCATTCATGGACCGCACTCTAGCTTTACATCAGGCGGAGTGTTGTCACATGCCGAGCTATGTATAAAAAAAAGACTAAGGTATTCTAATATTTACGAAACAACTAAGGAACAAGGAAATCGTGTTAAGGCGTCATCTTACAGCTCGTCTCGTATTTTCAATTTATATTATTTTAATATACAGTGAGACGCAAAAATTCCGGGTCACTTGTAGAGCGTAGATTTTCGGTGACGCGTTTCTCGCAATTGAACATCATGACTGCTCCTTCTGCGTGAGGTAGTCTGCAGTAATCACTGCAGTTACCCGATATCTCCTAGGAAGGCCAACTCTTCACGTACCTTTTGAAAGCGACCCGAAATTTTTGCGTCTCAGTGTGGTTACTTTAGGACTTTCGAGATAGGATACCTAGGAACTAGTTAGGGGTGTCAAAAGTTGGCATATTATGTAAATTTTAGAACGAGCGAGCTAAAAGTTTACTTAACTTAAAGTCATCTTCTTTGTTGTCATTTTTAATAAGTTTGTGTTTGTTTTTTTGAAAATTATTAAATGTTAAAAAAATAAAATATTATGTAGATTAATAAAAACGTGTAGATATTTATTCAACTCTTCTCAGACTGTTTTGATATTTTATATTCAATTTTCATCATAATTTAATATTCAAATAAGTAAATCATATTTTTTAACTTTAGTAAATTTTTCATTGTCGATTTTTTATAGTACATTTTCATTTATTTATGATCAACAATATGTAATATAAAGAAAATGATGGATGAGAATCCATTGTCTCTGCCTATCCCCGTGGGACTAAAAGCATGAAAATATGCACATACAAATTTTATGAAACTTAATAACCTAACGTTAACATCGCTTCCGTAAACTCCGAAAATGTAATATGGACTCACGCGGCGTATCTAAAAATATATATTAGAAAATGCGTCTACATAGCAAATAGTCGCTTATAACAGAATTGACACACTTAGGAATACCTTTTTTTTTAATATTAACAGCGACTTAGGCGAAGTGCCTCGTACCAATATTTATTTATTTGAATATTTTGTAAAGGACAATGCCCATTTTTGGGACCACTTCATATCTAATAGTTTGTTAATTAATAATTTTAAAACATTTAATATAATAATAACCTCAAATATTGCATCAGAAAAAGTCTAATTACTTAATAACCCGGGTGAAAAAATTAAAACCGATAGGTTATAAGGAATATTTGATTTATTTTTCTACAAATTCGAAAAAAAAATTGTGGGCCCATTTCTCTTGCACGTATGGGCATTCTCCTTTATTTGCTAATCATGTTAAACCATAAACATTTAAGGTCCGTTTGCACCAGCAGGTCCGTTAAAGTTACTTTAACTATTACTTTTATGACGACGACATAACAATATCGTTGCAATATCGTGCAAATTCATATAGTTATCGTTAAAATGGTGGCTGATCTCGAAAAAAGAAAAAATATTTGGCTTCTTTTCATATATTTGACGTTAGTGACATTGGTTTGACGATTACTAAGCCAAGATTCGCTGGTTACAGTTAGCGTTAAAGTAAACTTCAAAAATGATAGGCGCGATGATGTTGCAACTCGTGTAAAGAAAATGTAAACCATAATGTAAACGTAACGGTTAAAATAATAGTTAAAGTAACTTTAACGGGCCTTCTGGTGCAAACGGACCTTAATTCACGCAGTTTTTACACGAATGTGCACGATCCAAGTTGACAATGCACATTCTTCTCGGTTACACCTACCCTATTTATAATTTTTAAAATACATACTTTTAATTTAAATTTTTATTTCATCTCAAGTCAGGTACCATCCCTAACAAACCTTTACACAATGATAACAAAGCCATTAAAATATTTTACCTGTTTAACTATCATTATAACAGATTGTCTAGTTTAAACCAAGCATACATTTGTACAAAAAGTTTTGAATTTTAATTTGAAAAAAATGATATGTTAAACTAGACAAATAATTTTGTTCAACTTTAAGCACGTTTTAGCGGTTTTGGCGGAAATCTGGAGACAGCAGGCTATCTGTGTTTCTTAATATATTAAGTTATTTTTATACATTAAGCAGTAATAAGCAGACCAATGATGGTTATTAGTCCAATCTACCGTAGTACGACGTTATAAAAGGAAAGAAAGTACATTTTAAACCAGACATAGTAAAATAACTTAGGAAATATAAAACTGTTGGAGACGCCAAAGAAAAACAGTAAAGATGACATCGAGATAGAACAGGATTGCTGACGCTTATGTAGTGATAGCAAAATATGTATACATAGACTTTATATCTCGATTTTAATCCAATATTCTTGAATACCCTAGATAGTTTATTTCTTTGCTTATATTATGTGAATCTTTTGTATAGTACAGACTTTAGTTTTGTATACTTTTATGGTTCACATCCGTCTCTGCAAACTGACTGCTGCCTGCAGACATTCCTTAATGGTAGCAATAACATCAAACAGTGTCATGTTTGATATATTATTACAACATAAAAGAAGCGTAACGTATACGTATCTTTTTTTTTAAATTGTAGCTCGGCATGTGACAACATTCCGCCTGATGTAAAGCCAGAGTGCGGTTTATGAATGGAAACAATTGCTACTACAGAGAAGCCTGTGCAGACATAAATCGCTTCCACTATGCCGGCTTGCGGAGACGAGCATGTACCATCTAGATTGACAGTGCACACTCCTCTCGCTATACCTGGCTACTTTCAAACTATACCCGAAACGCGACAAGGTCGCTTCACGGGTGTTACATTCGAAAGTGGTGGTACTACCCCAGGACGGCAGATTGGACAAATAACCATCATCAGTCTGCCTTCCACTCTTTGATAGTGCCTGAGGTACTGAGACCAAAGTATATATAACAAAGTTACATTGGTATCCGTCAGAATTAGCGAGGTTCGAACACGGGTCTCATCGATCGTGAGTTCACGCGTCTTACCGCTAGACCACGGTCGCTCATCTCCTTTCCTTCTACGCTACTCCTCACTGGAACTGTACCCTAACTGTAATAAGCATGAAACGGTATAATTTAGTTTGCTAAGCAAGTCTTGGGGTACATAATAAATGTAGGTAATGCATTGCCGTCTGGGGACTGAGAAGAACCTTGGCTATGTATTCATGACTGTATACATGGCTTTGGGTGTCTGTGATAGTTAGTTTTGATATAAACAAATGACTAATGTAAGAGAAATCGCCTAAGAGAAATGGGCTCCACAATTTGCAGGTTTGTCGATGATTTTTGTAGACAAATAAATCTACATCTATCACCAATCAATTTTTTTTTACCCGGGTTATGGAGTAATTAAACTTTTTCTGATGTTATTATTAAATGCTTTAATAGTTAATGATATCTGTTTTTCATATAATTAAACATTGTCAATTGATTGGAAAACGATGATTATATAATTTAAATAAATGAATGAAAAAATAAGATATTTTTGAATATTGTTTTGTTTTGTTACACATCAAGTGGGCATTGTCCTTTTTACCAAAATCGATATATCCCAACACTACAAAAAAATGTATGTATTAAAGCATCAGACGACACACTACGTAGTTCAAAATTCAAGTAGAAAATACTAACGACTAAATCAGTTATTAAATCTTAATAAGGTTGGCCTTAACACTTGTATCTATCTATTTTTGGGTGAGAAATCGCTGTGTTTACCCATTCAACGATAAGAATTTCAGTTAACCTTACCAAAAGAATATCGTGTTCGTACGTGATTTAGGAAGGGTTTAGAGAAAAAATGTCTTACAGATAGGGTAAATAGATTGATGATTGAACATTTAAAAATAAATACTTTCCTTATTTTGTTATTGTTATTTACATTCTTTGCTATAGCAATATAAATGATTATTACTTTCCTTACGAACACGAACGTGTTTTAACTAAATTAGAAGATTTAAGGCGGCTTACTGTAGCGGTAAAAAAGCGATGACACTTACGTTCAAATCTTACAAAATTCAGATCGAAATCAATGATGTATGTTACTTTGGTTGATCAGTGTCTATGATACACGGACTATGCAGGCACATGTTTAAATAGCTTTGTTACTAGGCATCGCGGTCGCGGTAGCATCACTCTTTTTAATGGATTCTCTACATATTAACAAAGGTATGTCTGTACTCTGTATCTGTAACTGTATCAGCAGCTCGCCAATGGGACAAGTTACCACTGACAATTAGACAAGCCTCATCGATCGGAAGCTTCTCGTAATGGGCAAGGTCCAAAAAAACTAACCCATGGTGAATCGAAAACCATTTCGAGATATCACTTCAATTAGAAGAATTTTTTGATTCTCGTCTGAAAATACTTAAAAATCGAGGAGATATTTGAAAAACTGTAATGACCGTCTTCGACCTTTCACTTCGACTTTCGTACCGTTTGACAAGATAAAATACAAAGTACCAACCTAACAGTTTTGTAGATTATTATGTTGTCTATGGTTGTCGCCTCACAAGTTTGTCAAATATCTTTTGTTTGTGTTTCCTAACAATAACAGTGTTTTATACGAATAACTATTGTAATTTTTAAAACAAAACTACACTATAAACACGATGTTTTAATTAACAGGAACTTTTAAAAATGAAAAGTTTTGTTTGAACTTTTGACAAACGATTTTTTTTTTGTTCATTGGCAATGGTTTAGTTCCGAACGAATCCTCAGGTTTGCCAATATTACGATCGCAATTTTTAAAAATTAATAAAAAAAGAACAAAGCAATTACAAAAGTTTTCCAGAAACACGTGTCGACTAAATTAATCTATATTATCTAAAAAATATGTAAAAAAGATAGCTGTCACCAGAGACACCTCCCCAATTCTTTTCCTCTAATTTGTATTGTGTATATTTATATATATTTCATTATGTGTATTATATTTTAATTACTTATTTGTTTATTCTTATTTATTTTGTCAATATTTTTTTATTGCACTGTAGATATCTCCGCTCACACCAACAAAGGTTAGCTAGTAGACAATGCTAAAGACATTAAGCTCACCTATGTACAATTGTGCAATAAAGTGTTCTTTATTTTATTTATTTATTTATGTCACAATGATCTTGGCGAATGGTAACTTTTAAAGGAGTTTAATCACCCCAGAGTTAGTAGTGTGTTATCGGTTTTTCTATGCAGACCAAAGAGTGTTGGGCATCACATTGGCATATGTGAACATCAATACCTTGGCTAACGTGTAGAAGCAGCATTATTTGATTTACTTATAAGGTTTACTTAGGGTCGTTTGCACCAGAAGGCCGGTTAAAGTAACTTTAACTATTACTTTTACGTTTACATTATGGTGTATATTTACTCCACACGAGTTGCACCATTGCATCGTCGCGCCTGTTTTTTGATGGTTACTTTAACCTTAACCGTAACCAGCGAATCTTGGCTTGGTCAAAGTTAAAGTAATCGTCAAACCAATGTTGCTAATGTCAAATGTATGAAAAGAAGCCAAATATGTTTTCTATTATTTTCGAGATCAGCCACCCTTTTAACGATAACAATATAATTTTACACAATATTGCAACGCGTGTGGAGTAAATGTAAACGTTTAGCGGTCGTCGTCGCCGTATAAGTAATAGTTAAAGTTACTTTAACCGGCCTTCTGGTGCAAACCACCCCTATGGTATATGCATTGCTTTGCTTAAATCCTCCCCGACTCCTTTCCAAGTTTTCTCAAGTTATTGTAAGCCGTCTGGGTGCGTTGTGCTTGTGATTGATGTCTTTGCAGTCTAGAGTCCAGCCAAACATTGAATAAATAGAAAAGGACACTTATTTTACTTTAGTTTGGAATATTTTCATACAATTTATTCATATTCAACTTATGTACATTGTACATATTATTAATAGGTCCTTTAAAAAACGCTAAGAAAAATCATGTATGGGATATATTTTGTTTTTGATTCGATCAAGTGTCAACTGTTGATTAGCTTTTGACTGTTACCTTACAATAGAGAATTGTGTATATATGCTAGTAACAACGTTTACATAATACATACATACTTTGTTATATGTACTTTGGTCGCTCAGTGCCTATAGGCACTATTAAAGAGTGGTAGGCAAACTGATGATCCAATCTGCCGTCCTGGGGCAGTACCACCACTTTCGAATGTAACACCCGTGAAGTGACCTTGTCGCGTTTCGGGAATAGTTTGAAAGTAGCCAGATAGAACGAGAAGTCTCTTCAAGCCGGCATAGTGGAGGTGACTGCTGCCTGTAGAGATTTCTCTGTAGTAGCAATTGTTTTCATCTAGCTTTACATCAGGCGGAGTGTTGTCACATGCCGAGCTACAATAAAAAAAAAACTTTAAGGAATTGTTTTAATATATTGTCAATAATTTGTACAATAGAATTTTTTCTTACGTCACACACTATTTTAAATACACGTAATACGTAAATACACTGTTATTAACTAACCATCATCATTTTGAGCCGAGGATGTATATATTTATTTATTTATAAAGAAGAGGTACTTATATAGTTGATAGTTATTAGCCCAGGCTCTCGTGCCGGGGTAGTACCACTACTTTCAAGTGTAACACCCGTAAAATGGAATTGTCAATTTTTCGGGATCAATTTGGAAGTAGCCAGTTATTGCAAGAGAATTGTGCACTGTCAACTTATATGGTGCACATTCGTTATGTCAAGCTGTGGTAGCAGTTTTTTCCGTTCATGGGTTACACTCTACCTTAACCTCAGGCGGAGTTTTCTCATATGTCGAGCTACTGAATAAAAATAAATAAGAATCCTAGAAACGGAAACTACTGCTACTACAGAAAAGTCCTGGGGCAGTACCACCACTTTCGAATGTAACACCCGTGAAGTGACCTTGTCGCGTTTCGGGGATAGTTTGAAAGTAGCCAGGTATAAGAGAGGAGTGTGCACTGTCAATCTAGATGGTACATGCTCGTCTCCTCAAGCCGGCATAGTGGAGGCGACTGCAGCCTGTAGAGATTTCTCTGTAGTAGCAATTGTTTTCCCCAGGACGGCAGACTGGGCTAATAACAAAATAACATAAACAATATAAATAGAAAGCACTTACTTGTAGTATAATATTTAAAGTTACCTCATTCCTATTCAGTGCGCATTTATGTTCTGAACTTAGATTAATACTAGCTGTTGAGTAAAGACCGCGGGCGCAAGCGGCCCGCGGAGGCCCTTTTTGTTGTAAAACGTATTAGATCGAATAGATTTTAGGGCAGTTTTGAAAATATTTAGCTCGCCATCTAAAGGCGTTTAAGTTTCTGAACAAAATTGACCTTTACACGGTTACGCTAATGTATGTACTTTTTGAGAAATAGCGATTTTAGAAAATTAAAAAAAAAAAAATTAAAGAAAAAGTAGTGCTGGTCATACTGAACAATATTGGTCTTTACACGGTGACGCTAACGTATGTACTTTTTGAGATACGGCGATTTTAAAAAATTGAAAGAAAAAAAAAAAAAACAAATAGTGCTGGTCATACTGAACAAAATTGTTCTTTACATGGTTACTCTGACGTATCTACTTCTTGAGATATTTTAAAAAAGCCCGCCGCGCGGAGCAAATTTGATGTTCACGCGGCCGCGCTCACCGTCCGACTGACCGAGGTAAAGCCGTTTCGATCGTTCGTCCCGAAAATGCGTCGTTATATTTTCATTGCGCGCTCTGAACGGGCGGAACATAGAGAGCGCGAGCCCCGACGAGCGATCGACGCGGATGCTGTTAGGCCACGCCCAAGCGCCATGCTCCGTTTCATATTGGCGTACCGGCGGGAAAAGGATATAAATACGATCGAGGAAAAAATTTTTTTGAGCAATTTTGAAAAAAAAAGTATCGTTTTCGAAATTAGAGGGCATTCCCTACAACGTTTGTTCCGGCACTTTTGCCTCATCTCTTTCCGTTTCCGAGATATCGCTACCACTTCCGGTCCAGAATCGACTTCCGGTCAAAGTCGTATTTTTCTCGACGGTTTTGGGACGCCCTCTATATGACTCAAAAAACCGCTACCCTCCACTATACCGGCAAGTACTAAATAATTGATGTCAATAGATCAGTGAGTCAGTGGTATTGCAGCTATATATTAGTACTAGCTGTTGGGTAAAAGCCGCGGGCGCAAGCGGCCCGCGGAGGCCCTTTTTGTCGTAAAACGTATTAGATCGAATAGATTTCAGGCAGTTTTGAAAATATTTAGCTCGCCATCTAAAAGCGTTTACGTTTCTGAACAAAATTGGTCTTTACACGGTGACGCTAACGTATCTACTTTTCGAGATATGGCGATTTTAAAAAATTAAAAAAAAAACAAAATTTAAAAAAAAATTAGTGCTGGTCATACTGAACAAAATTGGTCTTTACACGGTGACGCTAACGTATCTACTTTTCGAGATATGGCGATTTTAAAAAATTAAAAAAAAAAATTAAAAAAAAAGTAGTGCTGGTCATACTGAACAATATTGGTCTTTACACGGTGACGCTAACGTATGTACTTTTTGAGTAATAGCTATTTTAGAAAATTAAAAAAAAAAAAAAGCAAATAGTGCTGGTCATACTGAACAATATTGATCTTTACACGGTGACGCTAACGTATCTACTTTTCGAGATATGAAGATTTTAAAAAATTAAAAAAAAAAAAAAAAATTTAAAAAAAAAAGTGCTGGTCATACTGAACAAAATTGGTCTTTACACGGTGACGCTAACGTATCAACTTTTCGAGATATGGCGATTTTAAAAAATTAAAAAAAAAAACAAAAATTAAAAAAAAAATAGTGCTGGTCATACTGAACAATATTGGTCTTTACACGGTGACGCTAACGTATCTACTTTTCGAGATATGAAGATTTTAAAAAATTAAAAAAAAAACTAAAACAAAAATTAAAAAAAATAGTGCTGGTCACACTGAACAAAATTGTTCTTTACATGGTTACTCTGACGTATCTACTTCTTGAGATATTTAAAAGAAAGCCCGCCGCGCGGAGCAAATTCGATGTTCACGCGGCCGCGCTCACCGTCCGACTGACCGAGGTAAAGCCGTTTCGATCGTTCGTCCCGAAAATGCCTCGTCGCGGATGCTGTTAGGCCACGCCCACCGCCATGCTCCGTTTCATATTGGCGTACCGGCGGGAAAAGGATATAAATACGATCGAGGAAAAATTTTTTTTGCCCGATTTTGAAAATTTTTTTTTTTATTTCGGCATAAGACGACATTCTCTACAACTTTCTCTACGGGGTGACTGCCCCGACTCGCCCCGTTTCCGAGATATCGCTACCACTTCCGGTCCAGAATCGACTTCCGGTCAAAATCGTATTTTTCTCGACGGTTTTGGGACGTCCTCTATACGACTCAAAAAACCGCTACCCTCCACTATACCGGCAAGTACGAAATAATTGATGTCAGTCAGTGAGTGAGTGAGTCAGTGGTATTGCAGCTATATATTAGTACTAGCTGTTGGGTAAAAGCCGCGGGCGCAAGCGGCCCGCGGAGGCCCTTTTTGTCGTAAAACGTATTAGATCGAATAGATTTTAGGGTAGTTTTCAAAATATTTAGCTCGCCATCTAAAAGCGTTTACGTTTCTGAACAAAATTGGTCTTAACACGGTTACGCTAACGTATGTACTTTTTGAGTAATAGCGATTTTAGAAAATTAAAGAAAAAATGAAAATTTTAAAAAAGTAGTGCTGGTCATACTGAACAATATTGGTCTTTACACGGGTACGCTAACGTATGTACTTTTTGAGTAATAGCGATTTTAGAAAATTAAAAAAAAAAACAAAAATAAAAAAAAAAGTAGTGCTGGTCATACTGAACAAAATTGGTCTTTACACGGTGACGCTAACGTATCTACTTTTGGAGATGTGGCGATTTTAAAAAATTAAAAAAAAAAAAATTAAAAAAAAAGTAGTGCTGGTCATACTGAACAATATTGGTCTTTACACGGTTACGCTAACGTATGTACTTTTTGAGTAATAGCGATTTTAAAAAATTAAAAAAAAAACAAAAATTAAAAAAAAAATAGTGCTGGTCATACTGAACAATATTGGTCTTTACACGGTGACGCTAACGTATCTACTTTTCGAGATATGAAGATTTTAAAAAATTAAAAAAAAAACTAAAACAAAAATTTAAAAAAATAGTGCTGGTCACACTGAACAAAATTGTTCTTTACATGGTTACTCTGACGTATCTACTTCTTGAGATATTTAAAAGAAAGCCCGCCGCGCGGAGCAAATTCGATGTTCACGCGGCCGCGCTCACCGTCCGACTGACCGAGGTAAAGCCGTTTCGATCGTTCGTCCCGAAAATGCCTCGTCGCGGATGCTGTTAGGCCACGCCCAAGCGCCATGCTCCGTTTCATATTGGCGTACCGGCGGGAAAAGGATAAAAATACGATCGAGGAAAAATTTTTTTCGAGCAATTTTGAAAAAAAAAGTATCGTTTTCGAAATTATAGGGCATTCCCTACAACTTTCTCTACGGGGTGATCGCCCCGAGTCGCCCCGTTTCCGAGATATCGCTATCACTTCCGGTCCAGAATCGACTTCCGGTCAAAGTCGTATTTTTCTCGACGGTTTTGGGGCACCCTCTATATGACCCAAAAAACCGCTACCCTCTACTATACCGGCAAGTACGAAATAATTGATGTCAGTCAGTGAGTGAGTCAGTGGTATTGCAGCTATATATTAGTATAATAACTAGTTTTTTGGGCGCGCTTCGCGAGCGCAGAATTTTTTTTTCGGGTAGTTTTGAAAAAAAAAAATTTTTTGAAAAAACAAATTATGGATTTCGATATTAGAGGGCATTCCCTACGACTTTTGTTCCGGCACTTGTGCCCTATCTCGTTCCGTTTCCGAGATATCGGCATCGCTTCCGGTCCAGAGTCCACTTCCGGTCAAAGTCGAGGTTTTCCTGGTGTCGCGGGAACGCCCTCTACACGCCCCAAAAAGAATCATCTCTCTAACCCCCCGGCAAGTGCTTCATAATATATGTCAGTCAGTCAGTGAGTCAGTCAGTGGTAATCGAGCTGTATATAATATAACTAGTTTTTTGGGCGCGCTTCGCGGCGCTGAAAAAGTTTTTTTTCGGGTAGTTTTGAAAAAAAAAATTTTTTTGAAAAAACAAATTATGGATTTCGATATTAGAGGGCATTCCCTACGACTTTTATTCCGGCACTTGTGCCCTATCTCGCTCCGTTTCCGAGATATCGGCGTCACTTCCGGTCCAGAGTCCGCTTCCGGTCAAAGTCGAGGTTTTCCCGGGGTCGCGGGAACGCCCTCTACACGCCCCAAAAAGAATCATCTCTCTAACCCCCCGGCAAGTGCTTCATAATATATGTCAGTGAGTCAGTCAGTCAGTCAGTGGTAATCGAGCTGTATATAATATAACTAGTTTTTTGGGCGCGCTTCGCGGCGCTGAAAAAGTTTTTTTTCGGGTAGTTTGAAAAAAAAAAAAAAAAAAAAAAAACAAATTATGGATTTCGATATTAGAGGGCATTCCCTACAAGGTTTGTTCCGGCACTTTTGCCCCATCTCTTACCGTTTCCGAGATATCGCCGTCACTTCCGGTCCAGAGTCCGCTTCCGGTCAAAGTCGAGGTTTTCCCGAGGTCCCGGGACCGCCCTCTACACGCCCCAAAAAGAATCATCTCTCTAACCCCCCGGCAAGTGCTTTATTATATATGTCAGTGAGTCAGTGAGTCAGTGGTAATCGAGCTGTATATAATATAATAATAATAATTATCCTTTCTCTCGTCTTGTAACGGTTCACTTGAATAATGATTTATTTGTACAACGAATTGTAATCAACATTGCTATTTCTCCCTTTCCTTAGATACTACATATTTCTTAATATAATAATAAAATATAGCAGTTTACAGTTTAGGTTAATAACACGGCTTAAGAATCCAATTTATTTATAATAAATATTTTCTAAAGCTAATCTCTAATATCTTTTAACTAAATTAAAATATTTTATGCGTCTTACTATCACGTTTATTTTGATTATTTTAAGTTTATAAAACATGTTCACGTAAAACCTAATGCGCTCAGTACACGTTGGGCTAAGATTTTTGCTCACTAATTTGCGTAGCGTATACAGGGCATATTTAGGTGTTTTGCCTATTTGCCGTTGGGCCCAAATCTTGGTGTACAGGTGTAAGAAAGAATTACAGCAATTCTGGACAGTTTTAAAAGTAACTTCTACGAGTGTACTTATCTATATCAATAAATTACTTAGATTTTTGCATTTACATATACTAGAGGTGCAAACCTCATACTGGCATGAAAAAAGCGTAGGCCGCTTCAAACGATTTAACAATGTTACTGTCAAGTTAAATACTAACTGACAGAGAACCTAAAAGTGGCTGCGGTCGCCTTTTCTCTCGCGTCACATCGGGAGCGTTGTTGCACAGATAGTTGTATATATCAATGTATTTTTGGTATTGAAATTGTTATTATTTTAAATATACTTTTATGTACAGTGTACACACAACTATATTGTGATACATACAATAACCCATTTTATTTTTTGTTTCAGAGTATTCGACGGTGAGTGCCGTCGTGAACGTATCACTTCCTGAAAGTACCGAAGAAGACGCCAAGCTGCCGCCCACCGAGGCAAACATGATAGTAGGTAAGTCGAATATTTTCCTTATTTTTGTTGACAGGGAGCAGGTAATACGAAAGCTAATATTTCGTATTTATTTATTCATTTAGCTGCACTAAAAGCGGACGCTTTTGTTAGTAAAAATAAACATTGTTAATATAAATAAACGAGTTTACATTTACGCCGTGATAGCGTAAAGTGAGGCAGTTCAATTTATGTATTTTTATGGATTCTTTCATTAAAGTTACAATCTTAATTACACGCCCTGTTGTAAAGCTTCCCAGTCTCCGCTCAGTAATGTTTAGACTAGAGTCCTAGACTTTCTAACTTTACACGACTTAGTTTTCGCAAACTTCTCTGAAACTATCTTAATTTAAATAAAGTAAGGCCAAGTTTGTCGCTAATTTAAACATTTTAATAGTATCTACAAGGAACTGTATTTTTACACGGATAATAAAGTTATATTAGTACTTACCGAATTGTGGATCCACGTCTTCAACCGCTAAGTCACTGATCTATACACCTAATTGGGGAGGTGTCTCTGGTGACAGCTATCTTTTTTACATATTTTTTAGATAATATAGATTAATTTAGTCGACACGTGTTTCTGGAAAACTTTTGTAATTGCTTTGTTCTTTTTTTATTAATTTTTAAAAATTGCGATCGTAATATTGGCAAACCTGAGGATTCGTTCGGAACTAAACCATTGCCAATGAACAAAAAAAAAATCGTTTGTCAAAAGTTCAAACAAAACTTTTGATTTTTAAAAGTTCCTGTTAATTAAAACATCGTGTTTATAGTGTAGTTTTGTTTTAAAAATTACAATAGTTATTCGTATAAAACACTGTTATTGTTAGGAAACACAAACAAAAGATATTTGACAAACTTGTGAGGCGACAACCATAGACAACATAATAATCTACAAAACTGTTAGGTTGGTACTTTGTATTCTATCTTGTCAAACGGTACGAAAGTCGAAGTGAAAGGTCGAAGACGGTTATTACAGTTTTTCAAATATCTCCTCGATTTTTAAGTATTTTCAGACGAGAATCAAAAAATTCTTCTAATTGAAGTGATATCTCGAAATGGTTTTCGATTCACCATGGGTTAGTTTTTTTGGACCTTGCCCATTACTAATTCTTAATCACATACGCATGTAATCTTTTTCACATTTTACGTTTAATTATATTTAAATATGTTATAACCTTGTATTAATCAACAATAGCCGGTATAGTAGGAGCGAAGTAATTGTAATTAGAAACGTATAAACTTATTCTACGCGCTACATTGTACAGAAAATTAAAAAAAGAAAAGAAAAAGAAACGTCTATACTAATATATAAATATAAACGTAACTCTGTTTGTTTCACACACCTAAACCGCTGAACAGATTTCGATAAAATCTAGAGGGAAGTCTCAAGCTACCTTTTGTGTCAAATAAAAAAAAAACAATAAAATATTGTTCGTGAAGGTCCGGGATAGTGGGAGCTATTTTTAATTAGGTCGTACGACTATGTACATGTCGTCTGGGTAAACAGAAGCACCATTATTCAAGGGTTCTTAACAAGTATATAACGGGGTTAGATAATTTGTAACAAGACGATCAAGTTGGGTCGAAGTAATTTACTTGATTGAATTTAATTACACGGCCTACTTCGAATACTAACATTCTTTGTCACGTTTGATAAAGTCTCGGGTCACTTTGTTTATCGAGTAAATTGAGAGGTTAACTCCTGAATCTGATTAAAATGCTTTATTACATTTTAGATAATGGTATTTTAAATTATTATTATTTTTTTAATTGTAGCTCGGCATGTGACAACACTCCGCCTTATGTAAAGCTAGAGTGCGGTCCATGAATGGAAACAACTGCTACTACAGAGAAACCTGTGCGGGTAGCAGTCTCCTCCACTATGCCGGCTTGAGGAGACGAGCATGTACCATCCTAGATTGACAGTGCACACTCCTCTCGTTATACCTGGCTACTTTCAAACTATTCCCGAATCGCGACAAAGTCACTTCACGGGTGTTACATTCGAAAGTGGTGGTACTACCCCAGGACGGCAGACTGGACAAATAACAATCATTAGTCTGCCTACCACTCTTTAACAGTGCCTATAGGCACTGAGCGACCAAAGTACATATAATAAAGTTATATTGGTATCGGTCAGAATTAGCGAGGTTCGAATACGGGTCTCATCAACGGCTACAAATAAACAAGTTATTGCTATTTGTAACCCAGTAACTTTGTTCAAAGAGAGCCCGCAAAGTTTCTTAAGTCGCCAAGTTGGTTAAAAAATATTGCACATTTTGAATAAGTCTTGGTTATATATTGCCGAACAACTTTGCCAAAAACTAACTACACCAAATTGGTGCTTTGCTAAAACTTCGTTTTTTCAATGTACGAGATGAGTTTGCCGTGATAACCTTATCAACGCACTCTCGTCTCCAGGCGGAGGAGATTGCTGTGGTAGCTATCCCCCGTGGTAGCAGTTGTTTCCGTACATGGATCTTATTTCATCTTAACATGCCGCCTATGGCGAAACTCAGTGGGTAATACATACTTTCATATGTTCTTTTTGTTGCAGATATAGTGATCCCGTCGCTGCTTATAGCGGCGTTGTTCATCGGAAACGCTTTTATTGTACTCATCATTTACAAATACAGAAAACGGTTAGTATTTTTTGTTATTTATTTAATTCAATATACTTGAAATAGCGGCCGTGGTCTAGCGGTAAGACGCGTGAACTCACGATCGATGAGACCCGTGTTCGAACCTCGCTAAAGACCGGTACCAATGTAACTTTGTTATATGTACTTTGGTCGCTCAGTGCCTATAGTGGTAGGCAGACTGATGATGGTTATTTGTCCAGTCTGTCGTCCTGGGGCAGTACCACCACTTTCGAATGTAACACCCGTGAAGTGACCTTGTCGCATTTCGGGAATAGTTTGAAAGTAGCCAGATATAAGAGAGGAGTGTGCACTGTCAATCTAGATGGTACATGCTCGTCTCCTCAAGCCGGCATAGTGGAAGCGACTGCAGCCCGTAGAGATTTCTCTGTGGTAGCAGTTGTTTCCATTCGTGGACCGCACTCTAGCTTTACATCAGGCGGAGTGTTGTCACATGTCGAGCTACAATAAAAAAAATGTGTAAAGTTAATCCAGCCGATTAAAGGAGTGCTAATGGAAAGATAAAATAGACACGTAAGCATTGTATAGCTTAGCAGGCAAAACATCATCGAGATATCAAAAAATAAGCAATGTGGATGCAGCCTATAGATACAGCCTCGTTGCATGCGTGAGGTCGCACAACTCACAGCTGATAGGCGGTCGAGCGCGCTTGCTTTATCAATGTTATTAAAGAACAACTAATAAGAAAAAATACCTTGGAATTACGTTTCAGTATTGGTAGTGTAATGATTAAACCCACTGCCCTTTTACACCCTGCAGGTATACCTATATTTGACCGAACTGTATAAGTTTTTAAGTAAACTTCCGAATATAACGATTGATTTTTTTAAAAATTATTATAGTGATATAGTATAGTTATACAAACTTATCTGATCCTGTAGCGAAAAGTAGAGCTAATGACGGCCTTTTCTTTCTTTCTTTTTGTTTTATATAGCATTATAACAATTTGCCAGTGTCAAAGTAAATAATTTTTGCATCAAGTTAATAATATTGTGCATCACGAGTCATTCATTCATCACCCTAAACAGTCAGGTCGAGTCTTAGTCAAGTCAAAAATTGTTGCAATAAAGTGGTAGAATCCTTACTGAAACTTCCTACGGAGTTTTGGAGGGAAAATGGAAATGGGTTCTGTTCTTTTGAATTGTTTGCCCACACTCACGCACGTTCACGAACACTTAATGGTTAATAATCCACCATTATTACACATTAACACTCGAAGAACACACAAGTTTAGGAAAATAATTCAAAACACTTAAACGTTAACCTGACGTCTCAAGATAGCCGCCAAAACTCTCGCGGCCTTTGATTAGATGACAGTTGCGGTGACACTAAAAACGATAGCAGCGACACCTTTCAGCTAGTCGCATATGTTTGTTTCGAATTTGGTACAAAAACCAATTGTACAGTAAAGTCTTTGTTCATAAGAAAATAACCAGCCTCGTGTCTATGTTGAATTATATTATACAAGAATAGTTAAGTGAAATCGGAATATCACACTAGTCCTAATAGCTAGTCTGTCACAACTAGTGCAATTAGTTTGTCACACTATAACTAGATAATTTTTGTCTTCATTGTCGTCATTGTTGCCCACAATTTCAATTAGTCGTATCTGTCATGAAAACGCCTACGTATAAAATAATCATTTTGAGTGATCTGTCCTCTTATAATGGAATTTTAATCAAATTCAGTTCTGAATGGTTTTTATGGTTGCTTTCATTTAAAATGTATAAATTGTGCTTTTTTCTCTTCATTTTCAATTCCACCTACCCCTAATTAAAAAGATTATAGGCGTGAACTCGTAAAAAAGATGTTACTAAATTAACTCAAACTTAATTATAAAAGGCATTGGCAACCTTTAACATAAAAAAAAATGTTCCTTGATGTAATTTTGTACGTTTAATTAAAAAAAGATTCACAGCTGTTTGAGATTAAAATGAAATGAAATTGTTAATCTTTTTATCCTTTACTGACAGGAATAAATTAGCGGTTTCTTTGAAGAAACAAAAAACTTTAAAATAAGATTTGTAGATAACGAGAGGAGTGTGCCCAGTCATTGTCAGATGCACATCCGTCTCCTCAAGTGGGCATTGTGGAGGAGACTACTGCTTGTAGACATTTATTTGTGGTTCTGCTCATGAATCGCATTTAGTCACATGCCGGAAATAAATATAAAACTGAAACTGCTCGTATGTTAGTCAACAGCAGCCGGCTCTGCTATGCCGGCTTGAGGCCGTCCAGTTGAGGTCACTTTACGTGTGTTACACCAACAAATAAAAAAAACTTTTAAACAATGAAATAAATATAATAAATTTTATCTTCTTCCTCGATCCTTTTGTCTTTGTTTGATTAGTTTCCTCTAAGTAATCCGTCGGATTTATAGTGTTTGGCTACAGAACACTTTTGTTACCACTTATACGTGATCAATTTATCTCTACATTCAGACTCCATTTTGTTAGGACAATCACAGATTATGTTCTTGAATAGAATTTTACATTATCTATAATATTTCCTCTATTAAATATAATCAGTTCTGTTCTGTTAATAAAATAGTCTATTCTAATTTTCCAACGGTAGTCCTTGTAACAGCTGGATTGACGTAACATATTTCTGGGTTTTACATTATTGGGTCACAAAAATCTGTCCTACTTTAACCCATGTGTATATATTTTTTAAAATAGTGGTAGGCATGGGTATTAACCCATTCCGCCGTCCTGGGGTAGTACCACCACTTTCGAATGTAACACCCGTAAAGTGTCGCGTTTCAGGCAGTTTAAAAGTAGCCAGGTATAGCGAAAGGAGTGTGCACAATCTTGATGGTGCATACTCGTCTCCTCAGGCCGGCATGGCGGAGGCGACTGCTGCCCGTAGAGATTTCTCTGCTAGTTACAGTGTGCAGTTGTTACAATAAAAAAATAAAAATTAGTGAATAGTAAATAACAAGTTGATACAAAATAAGATACTTTTAAAGGTATTAAGTTCTTGTAAATATATCTAACACCGACCTTAGGTCCTAAAACATTGTAAGAATTAAGAGATCTGACTGAATCCTACGATTTGGGCGATAAATAAAACTTTATTTTTGTACTTATATTGGAGTAGACATATATTTTTTATTCTCGACATATGACAACACTCCATCTGATGTTAAGCTAGAGTGCGGTCCATGTACGGAAACAATTGCTACCACAGTGAAATTTCTGCAGACAGCAGTCCCCTTCGCTATTCCGGCTTGAGGAGACGAATTTTTACCATTTAGATTGATACTGCACATTCTTCTCGCTATACCTGACTAACAGGCTAACCCCGAAACAAAATTTGAAAACACAACATAACAGTTTCTGAATTAGCTTAAAATTTGCCGGACATGCCTGACAGAGGCGACTGCAGACCTTTTTTTGAATTTTTTTTTATTTTAGCAGGTCATATGACCGCACTCCGCCTGATGTTAAGCTAGAGTGCGATCCATGAACGGAGGCGACCTGTAAGAGCAGGGGATCTGCAGACAGCAGTCGCGCTCGCTATGCCGGCTTGATCAGATGCCTCTTCACACAGCGCTTGACATCTCTCTATATGTTAGTTTACCCCTCTAGTGTTAGTTTTCGATGCTACAATTTTTTTTTATAATTTTTCCTTTTTGTTACAGAAAAACCGATGACATAGAGGACGAATTCAACACCATACCGTTAAGCGTAAACGGTAACATACATAGCGCTGGAAACGCCGTTTAGTTTTGAAACCACGACCTTATTATAGCGATTCTACCAACTATGGTATAGTTCCAATTAGCACCGAATAATTTTATCTTAACCTGCTAGTAGAGATCCACCAAGTTATCTGTGAAGTGAAAATAGGAACTACGGCCGTTATATTGAAATGTCATTCGATTGTCAGTGCCTACTAGCTGGTGATCCGTGTGTTTTCATCAATTACATAACTTAGATTTTTGTGCGTATTAAAGTTAACCTTTTAGTTCACAGTTAAATCGGTGGACCTGTATTGTAGCTCAACTCGGAACTATACTTATATTTTGCACATTAACGGCGTTTTTGAAATGTTTAAATAATTAAATTAAATAATTTGGAAATGTTTTTTGAAAATAAATAAATAAATTGCATTTATTAATATATGTATATTTGCTTTAACGTGAATGCCAACCCCTGTACATACATTTTGTTTTACAACATTGTTTGAAGCATAGCAGATTTATGTTGAAATTAAGTAATTTTATAACATTCTCAGCGCTAATTATTATCGCAAATCACTATAATAGCTAAAATTTTAAATATTTTAAACATTTTATATTAGTTATATTTCACAAGCATTTTGTATATTCTGTGCCGTAGCTATTTGTTTATTATAGTGATTTGCGATAATAATTAGCGCTGAGAATGTTATAAAATTACTTAATTTCAACATAAATCTGCTATGTTTCAAACAATGTTGTAAAACAAAATGTATGGACGCTCAGGTGTTGACTTTCACGTTAAATAAATGATTTCTACGCTATAATGTGCATAAAACGCAATGCTCTATCGCTATAAATACGTCGTTCGTGGTGAATACTTAAATTAGTCGTATTATATTATTCTAATACTCAATAATCGATTATTTCTTGAAAGCTCTCAAAATAAAATGGATAACGATTAAAAGGCGGATTTTAATATTTCGTGTAAAAAAAACATCTGAAGAGATCACGTGGTATAAGGATGTTTTTAAGAAAAAATTATCTATAGATATAATGTAAATTTGTCTTAAAATATCTTATAATTTTCTTTTGGGAAATATTAAAACAAAAAGCACTCTTTAGTGTAGTTCTTTTCACCAAAGACACTTTAGAATACGAGTATTATAATCATGTTTATTTACATAGGTATCACTTAGTTGTATCAGCTAGTACCTATTTCTGTACCTTTTCAATTTACCCGAGTTACCTTCTAAAGTAGAACGATTTAGGCATTAAGTAAGGACTGATATTGGTAATAAAAATTGGAAAAATCTAGATTTTGAAGAGTTACTTTTTGCTGTATTTCCGATGGTATTTGCTTGTAATAGATATATTTGTACCTCTCCGTATTAGAAAGAGACGGGAATACCTAGAATGTTGGCAAACTCATGGCATCATAACGAGAGGAGTGTGTAGCGAGTTCTGCATATTAACTTCATCTCATCAAGCCAGCATAGTGAAGGCGTCTGCCAATTGTGAACAAAAATTTATCACTAGGTACTTAATTATCGCCTTAATATTATTAGTCCGGCCACATATGCCCGTGTTACACGTGACGTTTATTGAAACATACGCGTTCCGTACAACATATGTGTTCCGACCTTAAATCTGTAAATTCATTTGTTATTATGATTTATAAATTAAGTTACACATAGACACTGCCTTTTGTTTTATTTTTATATTTTCTACGTCAATTAAAATGTTACAGCTTTTTTTTCTAGTTATTGTACATTAGATTTTGTCTATAATTGTATTTAATTTTAATGTTAAATTGTTTGTAATCGTATATGTTAATAGATTCAGAAGTAAATAAACGACGTCATCTTCATTTTATAGTTTTATTTTTGTTACTCCATTATTATATAATAGTGTTTAGGGTTGCCATCAGTCCGGGTTTGCTCGGATTTGTCCTAGTTTAGTGGGCATCCGGGGAGGGTCCGGGTGGGGCTTCATTTGTAGTCAATGTTTTAAAATTTAAAGTCTTGGGCCGCCAGCGACATACGCACTGTGCCCGCACGCCGCGATCAACCGACAAACCGACTCGCTAAATCCATCGTCCCCCCGTTTTTCATTACACTGACTACGTTTAAACAAACCTGTTCACGTGTCCGGGTTCTGGGTTCTAAAATCTGGGGTTTTCACGCGTCTTGTCCTGGTTGCCAAAGGAGAATGCCCATTTTTGGGCCCACTTGATACCTAATAGTATGGTAACAAAATAATATTCTAAAACAATATCTAATTTTTTTATTAATTCATTTTAATTATAACAACACATTATTAACCAATCAATAGACAATGTTTAATTTCCAAAAAAATAGATATTTCAATTATTAAAGTATTTAAAATAATAACCTCAAATATTGCATCAGAAAACATCTAATTACTCAATAACTCGGGTGAAAAAGTTAAAACTGATTGCTAATAAGAAAGTAGATTTATTTTTCTACAAAATTAACTAAAAATCATCATGGCACTAGAGATAAAAATTGTGGGCCCATTTTTCTTAGGCGAATGGGCATTCTCCTTTGGAGAAGGCAACCCTAATAGTGTTAGACGGACTTATGACGGTGTGGCGGCGAGGACGACGGCTTCAAGAAAACACTAGTGTTTGAGTATCAAGTATAAATAAATACTTCTGATTAGTTTCATCTTATTTAATAAATACTTCTAAAAATAGCTTCTCAGGCCGGCATGCATGATAATGGCCACCGTGTATATGTAGTTTGATACAAGCAATAGCTTAGTACAGGCATTAATAACAATGAAAGCGTTTAGAATTTTTGTTGTTGTTATGTGCTAAATGGGTGACCTGGGACCTGGTACTTTCAAGCTGCTCCCGAAACGCGACAAGGTCACTTCACATTCGAAAGCGGTGGTGGCAGACTGGGCTAATAATTTATAATCATCATCAGTCTGCCTACCACTCTTTAATAGGCGCGACCAAAGTACACATAAGAAAGTTACATTGATACCGGTCATAATTAGCGAGGTTCGAACACGGGTCTCACCGATCGCGAGTTCACGCGTCTTATAGCTAGATTACGGCCGCTTTATTTAATAGTTTGTTACTATTTTCAGTACTTCTGCATACCCTATTTTTAACATAAGAATCCGTGAAGACGAATTTGTGTAAAGGTAAAATTTATCCAAAGTTTTGTTTACTTAGAATCCCGTATTATTCATTAGAATTCCGCGTACTTGAAAAAGGAATATTATGAAAACAAACACGGCATATATTTTCATTTTCTCAACGAACGCAGAATGCAAATTAAAAGAAAATTGAATCTGCATATCACAATCTATATTCAGTCGGGCAGCAAAATCTATTCGTCAGGATGGACGGATACAATAATAGTTTTCTATAAAAAATTAACAGAAAAAATAATCTACACGTAAATTAAGTATTATGTGAAAATCGAACGACATCCTATGGTTTGCGCACTGATGCTTTGACCACTAAACCCTTTTTCTGTTTTATTTAAAAAAAAAAATCGGCGGAAAGGGACCGATCTGGCACTGCCCTTTTACCAACATCAGAAACAGGTGTGGGCGTGCCATAGGCACGTCGTGAAAACGCTCATTTTGTGATGTGACCAGGTGAATTGCCGTCAAATACTCCAAGAAAGCGTCAAATTGTAAAATACCATTGCAATTTGATGCAAAAACATCAAGAAATAAATTTACTACTCTACATTGGCAACGACATTTTTAATTTTACATTTGAAACGAAACTGTAGTCTTTTTGTTGTAATATAGTTTGTGCTTGTTTTTACAATTTTTGTCTGCTACAATTGATGATGAGAATGATGGTCCCACTACCTTGACGATTGTAATACTTTGCATTCAAAACTGTAACAATGGAATTATTTGTGTAAATAAACGAATAATAATACATTACTCTTTGTTATTACTTATTTAACAGTTTTTATTTGAAGAATTAGCTAAATTATTTTAGAATAGGTTAGCTAAATTAGCTAGGTAGGTTACGAATGAGTAAAATGAGAATTATGAAAATAATAGTGCCCGCACTCTGCCTGATGTTAAGCTAGAGTGCGATCTATTAACAGAGACGATTACTAACTACTACAGAAAAATATTTATTACTTTCGCCAAAACACTTTTCTCATTACACACGATTCTTGATTCAACATAAACTTACAATAAATTACAAAATAATAAAAGCAAACGACCTATCAGAATAAAGATTACCTGAAGAAAGATTTACAATGTAAAATAAGGTACTGTTTTCGATGTCATCGACAAAATCGCATCGAAAAGTCGTGCAGCTGTCGTCCAGCTATCACCACAACATAGTTTTATATAATACCTGTACTAAGCTAGTGCTTGCTTGTATCATAGGCGCTCAGCGACTAAAGTACTTATAACATATATTATATATATTATATTGGTACTGATCTCAAGGCGTGACAATTGTATTATATTGTAAAAGAGAGGTTTGAACATGGGTCTTACCGGACATGAAGTCAGTTCTCTGCCGTTAGATCACGGTCGCTCTTGAATTCGAAGTATAATAAACAATTGAGCAAAATAAAAATACCGTACCTCCATGTTGTGTGTCGTCATCAGAAAATAAAAAGATCAAAATGATAAATATTACTTTATAGAAAAAACTATCAACATTTGTCCCTAAAAAATCTCACACAATAAATTGCTCAGTGGTCGCCATATTTAAGGGTTAAAATGCAAAAAAAATCATGATACGATGTCAGTAGTAACAAATGGTCCTATTCACCCCCTTCACTCGATCCCAATTCAATTTATATCCAAATAGATGACCCCCGAACTCGACCCATCAAAATCTAACAAACTGGCACCGCAACGATGAGGGTTGGATAAATCATTTTATACAGAATTTCTGACAAAATCGTCTGAAGAAAACAAATCAAACCGTTTTCGAAGGTTTTTTTATATTATATTTTTGAAGCGTACATATTCCTATTTGTTTTATGTTTCTGACTTAACTGTGTATGGGTGGATGAGTATAATAATATAATAATAGGCACGCACGTCTGAGCAGTCTTCATACACCTGTATTATTTTTTTAAAATTGTAGTTCAGTGCATGACAATACTCCGTCTGATGGTAAAGAAGTCAACTTAGATGTAGACTCGTACACAAGCAGGCATATCGTAAGCAACTGCATCCTTCAGTTGTGGCAGCTAGGTAACTTTTCTGTGTGGTAGCAATAGCGGAGTGTTGTCATATGCCGAGCTACAATAAAAAAAAAAATCCTAACCTAACACCTAATTAATTTTTTTTTATTGTAGCTCGGCATCTGACAACACTCCGCCTGATGTAAAGCTAGACTGCGGTCATGGATGGAAACAACTGCTTCTACAGAGAAACATGTACGGGCAGCAGTCGCCTCCACTATGCCGGCTTAAGGAGACGAGCATGTACCATCTAGATTGACAGTGCACACTCCTCTCGTTATACCTGGCTACTTTCAAACTATTCCCGAAACGCGACAAGGTCACTTCACGGGTGTTATATTCTCGAAAGTGGTGGTACTACCCCAGGACGGCAGACTGGGCAAATTGGTTATCAGTCTTGCCTACCACTCTTTAATAGTGCCTATAGGCAATTAATTCGTCTTATTAAATAATGTTAAGTAAATATGGTGATATATTATAATTTTCCCCAAATTTTAAAGTTAGTAAAACCTTCACTTTACTGCCAACGAGGTTTAATAGTGGCCAACAAATAGGGCGCTAATCTCATTCTTTATTAAAATAGCTCTCCGTAAACAAGACTAATACCAGAATGGTTAATGAAACTGTCTACCCTCGTGGGAACTGCACTTTCATGACAAAACCATCATAAATTTATCAGAAAATTGGGTAAAATAATCCACTTTAGTATAGTCGTAATTTTTTAAAACGTCTTTTTGATTAGAATTTACTTCTTCTTTTTTTATACACTAAACATCGTAGTAAAAGTTGCACTGTATATTAAACTATAGGCAATAATTAGACACAGTTCTTTGTAGTTTGTTACCTTATTTTATGATACGGGTTCAATTCCCGGCCGGAAAAATATTTAATAGTAAAAAAGGTTAGGCCATATTAAATGGGTTCAGTGTGTGAACCCGCTACGTTTTGCTAGAGTGCAGTCTATGAGCTACTACCAAGAAATGTCTCTAGATAGATAGCAGCCTCCACTTTGTCATGTAATACACAAGATCGTAGATCAAGGGTTGAAATGAAATGGAATGAAATTTTAGTGCTTGGAACATAGTGTTAGTATGTTAAATGAATTACAATTTGTCCACATGTTTCGCTATATTTTGCGGCATGCAAAACTTTGGATAAACATAGTGGATATAATAAACTATATTATTAAATTACAGTTTTTTTTTACATATTAATATCACATTTAAATAGGTATGTCAAATAAAAATTAAAATATTATTATTATGTCAAATCTATAAAATCTACATCTCTATCTATGAAATCACTATCTATATCAATTTTATGATTAAAAAAAATAACTCATAAATTAAAAATTATTATAAAAATTATTATAAAACTTATTTATTTTATTTATAAGCACTATTAAAGTGTTCTGTCTGTCGACGTTAAGTCTAAAAATCACGACCAAATTATATCTAAAATATCTTCAACCACAGTAATTTTTGATTAAAACGTATAATGTACGAGTAATTAATGCTGAGTGTACCAACATATGTACACGTGAAGAGGTCGCTAAGTAACGTTCTATGTTATTTACATAGGTGGAATCTATCTCATCCTTTACTCTTACACTAACTATTAAAACTACATTATATTTTCATAGTCCCGACTATTTATAATATAAATTCTTTATTAAACTCGTATTTTTTTTATAGTCGGCTCGGCATATGAAAACATTCCGCCTAATGCTAGATTGTAGTCCTTGAATTGAAACAACTGCTACCACAGAGAAATTTCTGAAGATAGCGGTCGTTGTACCGGATTACTTCCAAACTGGTCCCGAAACGCGACTAGATCACTTCACGGGTGTTACATTCGAAAGTGATGGTACTACCCCTGCCGTACCCCGGCCGATTGGGCTAATAAGCATCATCAGTCCGCCTAACACTCTAATAGTACCGGTACTGAGCGGCCAAAGTACATATAACAAAGTTACATCGGTACGGGTCAGAATTAGCGAGGTTCGAACACGGGTCGATTGTTCACGCGTCTTACCGCTAGATCACGACCGTTCTTAATTGTTTGTTTGTCTCAATTAAGCTTATACAGCTAAAAGGGTCTTGTTGTTCAGCATAGAGGTACATATTATAATCATTGTACCTCTAGAATAGGTTATTAACCTACTGAGGTCGTGTCTACGAAAATATAATGCCTTTAGTAAGTAATTACAAGTACAATGTTGTGTTCTTAGCTTGGTTCTTAGTCTTTGGCGATGTTAATTGGTTTGAGGTATCGTAATGGATAGGTAGCTTAATTGAATTTGTTAACATAGCATATTTTTAAAATATAAACTGTAAAAAGGAAATATATTTTTTTGTGAAGAATAATAACTATTCAAAATTGTCTGCAGAACGCAGCCGGCTTTACTATGCCCACTTGGGAATGAGATGAGATGTATATCCAAGTAGACACTTTTCACGTCCGGCTGCTTGAAGTTGAAGTTGATCTCAAAACGCGTGTGATGAGAATAATTATGCTCTGTAGATAATGATGTTTTCTCTCAAACGAACTACCTTTTGTAAACGAAAAAATGTCATAGAAAATACTTAATAAATGCCTCAGAGGAAATAAAAGAATTGTACAAAAAAGCGTTGTGATTTAATAATAAAATAGACGCGTATTGTCGTTCCCGTTTCTGTCAGCAACCGGATTTCAATCCTATTGTCAATAAAATAAAGAGAAATTGAAATTCATAACGATGTGAAATTTCTATTAGGGAGCACCTGATGAAAATGCCTTTAGTTAATGAGTAGGAAATTTGGGCAATGTAATCTGGAATTAAATCTATTCTCATTTAATTTCTAAAGTTATTTTGACAAATTATTATTGATTTTAAATGTCTACTTTAATCTTAGACATTCTTGACTATAATTAATATTACCCATTTCTAAAACATTTTACTAATATCACTCGTAATTATCGTTTATCATTTCTCATTTTATTCCTTTCTTTTTCTTTCCTATTCTGGGAAGGCAAAGGGAACAAAGCCCTTACAACCACGTCTTCAGTATTATATACTCGTATATTTCTTATTGTGTACAACGAATTGCAGGTATTTTACAATTCGATGCTTCTTTAGAGTGTTTGGCAGCAATATTTTTGCTTTCTTTTATTATTGTATTGGTAGAATCTTTACTAAAACTTTCAATGGAGATGTGGAAGGAAAATGCAAACACACGTTCTCCTATTTTTAACACATTTTTACGAACACTTAATGGATAATAATCCATGATTATTACACATTATTAGCCCGTCCACACACACAGTAATTGCCACACACCCACCTAATGAACCGCTAAGCAAGATAGAGCTTGTAGCCGACAAAACGGAACACAAAAGCGGTTGAGGAATGTTCAAGACTCCATAGTATTTGATTGTACTGTTTTACTTGAGGAGTGGAGATTAGAAGCATGGCATATGACCAATGAGGTTTGATGGTTTGCGCGAGCTTGCCCGGCTACACGTACAGTATTTTTCACGCGCTTGATCACTACTCCAGCTTGCGTAACGAAGCGTGTAGCCAGGCTCTAACACACAATGAAACACCATTTTAGAAAAAATAATTCAAGATCGATAACCTAGATACAACAATATGCCAAAAACTAATATCATTTCTTATTTTATATTGTTATTGTTTTCAGATAAAACTACTCTACAGCCGATACAGCTTCTTTTTTATTCTTATTTTGTTTCGATTTTTTTTATTCAGTTTTTAACATCCGTTAGCAGAGTGCGGTGCAATTTAAAAATAATATTTCAGTGCTTGAGATGTTTGTATTTCTACTTTCAGGGGTGAGAAATACACTCCCAAATACTTTTCTCATCGATCATATAAACGAGCGTTAAGAAAAATGAAACTCCTATAAATACAGTTTTATCGGCCGCGTATACACTAAATATACATTATTATTATGTAACCTGAAGATGTTATAGCGTTTAAAACTAAAATAAACATAAAAATATATATTCATAGGGCTCTTTTACAGTGAATTGAGTTTTATTAAATTATTGTTTGTTAGCATTTGATGTCAAGCTAGACAGCAGTCTATTAGTATAAATAACAGAGATAATTCGAGTTTGCACAGCCTACTTTGACAGAACAGGCTCCGGGTATACCCGGCTGCGCAAATCCAATATCTGTGTATGGAACAACTGTTGCGGTACACAGTACCAGCACACAGATACTTATGCGACCAAAATCTGTCTTAACACAAAGTCTGAACGAACCCTAACTTTGAGAACATATTTCTACTTATACAAGATTAAGAGAAAAACTTGTCTCAACTAAGTTTAGATCGTAAATTCATTGGGAAACAATAATTCATTGTTTTTGTGTCGAGGGAGAAAATTAATTACAGTTTGATTGAGTTCGATAACTGTTGTAAAGTTACGTATTGTTTTTAGTATAATCTATAAAATATTCTTAGATTTTGCTGTTATTTATTGAGATTTATTAAAATTACTTTTAAAACAATGTTGCATGATAAATTACTTAACCAATTTTGCCAATTGTCTTAGCAATTGAATAAACTATCTATCTGTAGAAAAGTCATGGCTGACTAATTGATTCACTGAATCTTAATTAAAGCCAAAATTATTAATTAAATTTTGAGGGCTTGGCTTCGTATACGAGTAAATATGCAATAAGAAAGGATTTTGCGCAAAGTTTTAATCTGGACCGGAAGTGACCGTGATATCCCGGAAACGGAACTAGTCGGGGCAATTGTTCCAGAGGAAAAGTTGTAGAGGAGGATAAAAAAAATACCCCAAACAAACCGGTCGTTTTTCGAACATATTTTTGTTTAGCTCTTTCTCATGGGTATATAAGGCGGGAGCGAGAGGAATGGAAAGAAAAGTTTCCATTCGTCGAGAGCTTATAATTTAATAAGTTGTTTACCACCATCAGCTGGCATTTCACATCAGCGCCGGATTTAGACTTCGGCTGCCCATAGGCATGTTGTGGAGGCCCTAAAATCGTTTGTGGTTAACTGTTGAAAGTTTCTATTAAGATTAAGGTAAATAAGAGAGCAAATAAGTTGGCTAACACAAAATTTAAAACAAAACTCAGTATTTTTTTGTTTCTACTGAGCCTTTATCGATTTAATTTAATTTATTATTTTTTGTGGTGTGGTGGCGGCCCATAGGCAACTGCCTATTTTGCCTATGCTTAAATTCGGCTCTCAATTCGTAAGGTTAACAATCTCAACTAATCCAGAAATAGATTTCCGGATTAGTTGGGAAGTACGCGATGGTGGCAGATTGGGCTAATAATAATTGACAGTGCACACTCTTCTTATTATACCTGGCACTTCCAAACTGATCCCGAAACGCGACAGGATCACTTCAAGGGTGTTACACTTGAAAGTTAATGTAACATAAAATTAAACACATTTTTTTTATGTAAAACGTATTTTCTGCCATAACTTTTACCACTCCTGCTTTTCATACGTAATATTACATATTAACATACATAGAACATTCGTGTGAACAAAAGTCTTTAAAAAGACCTTTGTGACGGCGGCAAATTGCCTTTTTATATGGTAACCAAATATTTATGTTTATTACATTAGTTATTCATTTATTTATGTATGTAGTACTACATATACTGATTATAGTGCACAGTGGACCTGAGTAAACCTGGCTAGTGTAATTTGTCTACTCAATCCGGCATAGAGGATGCGACTGTTTAATTTCTCTCTGGTAGCACTTTTTACGGATGATGAACCGCTTAACAGTGGTTATATGCTAATTACATACATAGGGGTAAGAGCAGCTCTGCTCATGGATTGCATTCTATCATAACATCAGACGAGGGTAGTCGAATGTCGGTCTACTATGAAAAAAGAAATTAGAACTCCAATTGCCTTTATAAATATATTCGTAGAATCTGTTTGATAAAAAAAAACTTTAGTCCGTTTTTATTTCCAAAAACAATGGTTACCCTACCGCGTCAGTTGCTTGGGTGGTAAAGCAAGGGTGCAACTGAAGGGTCGCTCGGTTCATTTCCTGTCATGTGGAGAGCAATGGATTTTCTAGGGTGAAAGCAAATACGTGGAAAACTATACGTTAACATATCGCTGTCAAAGCTAAACTCTTTAATAAACAGAACCGACGCTTAGCTTCAAAAGGAGTGTGCACTGTCAACCTGGATGGTGCACAGTCGTCTCTCTAAGCCGGCATAGCGGAAGTGACTGCTGCTTGCAGAAATTTTTGCACGGTAGCAGTTGTTTCCGTTCATGGACTGCACTCTAGTTTAGACTACTAGCTACAATAAAAACAAGTATTTTGGTCACAACATCGTCTATGATTAATTTTATTAACTTTTTTAAAATAATTTTAAATATTATAAAAATTAAAATAATAAAATTATAATTATGGCTTTATTTTTTCACAAACGTATATTAACTAAATTAAAAGAAAAAAATTGTGTATATTTCGCCTTTGAATTGAAAAAGTGTAATTTAATAACTCTAATCTCTTTCCAAAATAAACAATTAATGAAACATTATGAATAACTGAAATAAGCCCTGAAATTTGTAACAGTTGAACGGCCCGAAAGTTTCCTTAGAGTATTAAATCAAACAAAACTACATAAACTTGCCTAAGTAGACGCAAAATCATTTAGGTAAGGATCGCGTTTATTACAAGGTGTATTGCCACATTCTAAGGTCGAAATTTATTACGCTATTTTCTCGAATAAATAGAGCCCCCATTAGTTCTAATCACATTTTCTAGTGTTGTTTTTGATATGCTTTGTTTTGTATTTAATGTTTCGCTTGTTACAAATAATCGAGTGCTTTTTAAGGGTGGTTAGTATATGGGCACCATATAATTAGAGGTTTTGGTTATTACAAAAAGTATTATATCTTTTTCTTTCCGTGCACATATTTTTATTTTAGCATGTCATATGACCGTACTCTGCCTGATGTTAAGCTAGAGTGCGATCCATGAACGGAGGTGACTGCTGTCAGAGAAGGGGATCTGCAGACAGCACATATGTTCGCTAATTTTTATGATAGTGGGTAAGTGTTAGTCGGGTAACAAAAGTAGTGTGATCTGTGCACATTTGTCTCTTTAATAGTGGATAGTGGAGGCGACTGCTTCATTTCTTAGTGGCAGCACTTGTTTCTATCGTCGTGGTCCATTCAATTAAAAAGTAGCCTTAATAATATTTAGTAAAACTGATGAGGTTTTGGAAGGTAAAAGAAAACACACGTTTCATCGATTCTGAATAATTTCCCACACTCACGCGAGTTCACGAACATTTCATGGATAGTAATCTAACATTATTACACATTAACGCTCGAACAAACACAAGTTTAGGTTTGTTCCAGATGCCCGTCAGTAATTTTTTTTTTATTGTAGCTCGGCATGTGACAACACTCCGCCTGATGTAAAGCTAGAGTGCGGTCCATGAAGGGAAACAACTGCTACTACAGAGAAACTCGTGCGGGCAGCAGTCGCCTCCACTATTCCTGTTTGAGGAGACGAGCATGTACCATCTATTGACAGTGCACACTCCTCTCGCTATACCTGGCTACTTTCAAATTATTCCCGAAACGCGACAAAGCCACCTCACGAGTGTTACATTCGAAAGTGGTGGTACTACCCCACGACGGCAGACTGGGCTAATAACCATAATCAATCTGCCTACCACTCTTTAATAGTGCCTATAGGCACTGAGCGACCAAAGTACGTATAACAAAGTTACATTGGTACCGATCAGAATTAGCGAGGTTCGAACACGGGTCTCATCGATCGTGAGTTCACGCGTCTTACCGCTAGACCACGGCCGCTCTGACTATTAACATTACAATTAGAAAAAATATACATGTTGGTTGATAAAGGTGTAATTTAGCTAATGGCAGCTTTAAACATAAATGACAGGCGCAGTTTCCTCTATTTTGAGGAAAATTGCTGGCATATAAACATTTGTTTTAACATTTCTCTTATCTGTGTTGACGAGATGAGCTTTTTTCCGACAATGATATCGGTTAAAATTTAGAATACACACATTATGTATGATATATGTTTTTTTTCATTATAGCTCGGCATATGCAAACATTCCTCTAGATATTAAGTTAGAGTGCGGTCCATGAACAGAAATAACTGCTACTACAGATAAATCTCTATAGTCGCTTCCGCTATGCCGGCTTGAGGAGACGATTTTTTTGATATTCAGTTAAACTTTCATCATAATTTACTAATTATAATGATATACGTGTAACTCTAATTTTCCTGTTGACGTATTCCAAATTAATTTATAGACACATTGATAATACTAATGAATTTATTTGATTTTTGAAAATCTAGTTATATTCATAAATATCACCCAATAAACTAGCTTAATTATAAAACAAAGCATTTGTGCGGTTAGTGCCATCCGTTTCATTAATGAACCGTGGTTATTATCAATCAGAATTTGAAATTGTATTATATATATTTCCTAAAATGAGGAATTGCAGGTGCATACATTCATAGATATTTAAAAAATATTAAATCCAAATTGAACTGATATTAAAGAAAGTGAGAAGCGAGGGAACTGTGCCAGGATCGTAGCAAGTGGCGTTTTGATGTCTCTGCCTATCCCTGTGGATTAAACTTGATTAATGTTCAATTCACTGTAATTTTTTTTATAATAACAAGAGAAAATATATTTTTATTTTAAATTATTCGCTTGTTGATATTCTTTAGCCATCCTATCAAATCTGCCAGCTTTCAATTGAGACAATTAAACTCTTTGTCATACCACAGTAAGATTTTTAATTAAAATTGTAGATAAGTATGTATTTAAGAGCAAAAGTTAAATTGTCTCGTGACTCGTCACAGTGTAATTAAACTTGACAAGTACGATTGCAATACCTTTCCATTTTACAAAGTGTGTACAGAGTTGAGACGAAATTTACGAGCTTAATAACAAAGGAAACAATGGCCGCGGATGAGAAGTTGAAACGAGACGTATAGACAACTATGCCAGATCAAAAAAAAAACTAAATTAAACGTGGAAATAAAAAAATATTGTTATTTGTAATTACAATAGCCATAACTAATTTATCTCGTATCTATAAACAATACCTACTATAGTTTACATTTAATTAATTTCGTAATTATAATAGTGTATATATTGAGTTTATGTAGTTTTTTTTTTCTTTTTATTCATGTATTCATTATATTTATAATTTTTTAAATAAAATAACCTTGTGCATTCCATTCGGGCTTATTTGAGAGACACAGCACTTAACTATCTAATTATTAACGAAAACATTTTAACAAATTATTATTGTTATTTTTTTTTATTTTATTTAAAATAATATTAATGTTTGAATTGAAATTTCGTAATATTGGGTTATATCTTTATTTATTTTATGTAAATGTAAGCTTCACTAAACAACTCATAGAACAACAATAAAGTAACCAATAACTAAAATTACCGCTATCCCACAAATCCACGATTAAAAGTAAAAAGATAAATATATGTCTGGTGGTACTATCTTAAAATCAATCGTAATTGCTCTCCGACACTGAGTACCATATTCCATAGATTTGAATTCAACAAAAGTTATATTGAAAGCGACTAGAGCGTGATTTAACTATGTACGAGTATAATATAGTACGAATATAACTACAAAACGATATAATATAACGATATGATACAATTGAGCGATCATAGCGTTCTACGAGTATTTTCAAGTATACTTTATTTTTTAAACTTTAAAATATAGTTAGTACTTAAAAAGTTTGTTTGTTTTTTGTACTGGAATTGAAAATTTAAAAAAAGACATTTGTTAATGATTGTTCAATTGATTTGATTGATAGGGTTGATAGGACTATGTTTTTTATTTATTTTGATTATATTCGTATTAAAAATTTATAATTGTAAAATGTATGGAGAAAAAAACAGTTGATTCACTAACTAGATACTTTTTTGTTAGTAATTAGGATGAATAAAATGAAAATAAATGAAATTTATTAAATCAATTATTTTATGGTAAATAATAAGGTAGGTGGGAACAAGGCGAGAAGTAAGTAGTAGTAGAGATTTTTTTGTAGTTTCAGGGCCGATTCTAGCTTGCCAAATATTATCTTATAAAAGAAATATATAAACATGATCAGGCGCAGTTTAAATTGGGAATTTCAGAATGTGAATTTAGACCGGTTGAAACGCTAACTTGTAGAGCTCATTCCAGTGTACGACGGTGTGAGTTTTACACGAAGTTCTGAGTAATTACTAAAGGCTTTCAGGCGTAAAGCTTCGTGAAGCGAATTCAGACCGTTAATAGAATTCACAATCTTTCACTCGCGCTAGCTCACACCTTCATTTAATGTCACTATTTACATTATTGCTTAAATTCAACGTAGATTTAATTTATTTTTAATTTATTCGTTTCTTTGTTTTTATTCTTATATTGTGTCTATGTTATCCAATAAATCTTCAAATCGAGAGTAAAAGGGTCTCTTCTAAGCGTCGTTTATAAGAAGTTCTTTGTTAATTATTATTTTATTATTTTTCACCATACTTTATTGTACGTAAAACGACTAAGTAAATTATAAATGAACGAACACATTTTTTCTCAAAGAAACTTTTTTAATAATTAATACTTTAATAACTTTAATACTAATTTACTTTGGTCACTTAGTGCTTTTGGCACCACTTGATTAATAGAGGCATGAAACAATACGTCAAGGTTATTGACATATAAATAAAACCTTTAAATTTAAAAGTAACGTAAACTGTAATTAGTAAACATACTCATTGGATATCGGCGATAGTTTTGTTTGCTACGTATTCAAACATAAAGCTACGTTGCCTACGATAATGCTACGCCGTAGATTTCTGTAGCAAAGGCTTACATCGATAACATTTACTTTGAGAAAACGAACGTGCACTATCCAGATTGATAATGAACACTACTCTCGTTACCTGAGTACTTCCAAACTCATCCCGAAATGCGATCATGGCTATTTCGATACGGATTCAGTTAAATTTTTTTTTAATACAAGCGAAGAAAATTTTAATGGTTTCGAAATTAAATTTTCCTGAAAGAAATTATAAAAGTTTTCAGGACGGACAGGTGCGAATAATTTTCTCTCATTGGCTAATTAATTTCATAATATTCTCCGTGGAGTGGTTCAGTTTAATTATATTAAAAATATTTTGATTTATTTCCTGTGATTTCTGTTTTGTTTAGATAAAAAATACAAAGATTGTATTTAGTGTTTCAATTACAATGTAATATATATTATTGTTGTAAGCGGCCGTGGTCTAGCGGTAAAACGAGTGAACTCACGATCGTTGAGACCCGTGTTCAAATCTTGCCGAAACATAATTACATTGGTACGAATTTAGCTACGTTCAAACACGGATCTCATCGATTTATTTTATTTTTACTGCTATTATTACAGGCTTCTGTTGTGTGTTTATTTTCATTCTAAAAAAAAACAAGAGTGCATTTTTACACGTATTTGCATTCAATTCCATTTACTTGGATATAAATAATAGAAAGTTGTGGTTTTATTTTTATTTCTTTGTGAAAGCAAAATACTGTTGCAGTGATGATAAAATACTATTTTTTCACTTCAATTACTTTTAATTCGAAAATAATTCCACTTTTGAAAGTGGTGGTACTACCCCAGGACGGCAGACTGGACTAATAAATCACCAGTCTGCCTACCAATCTTTAATAGTGCCTATAGGCACTGAGCGACCAAAGTACATATATAACAAAGTTACATTTATACCGGTTAAAATTACTGAGGTTCAAACACGGGTCTCATCGATCGTGAGTTCACGCGTCTTACCGCTAGACCACGGCCGCTCAATTATTGTAGTTGTGAATAAAATAAATAACTAAACACATACTATACGGCTCTAATCTTTCATCTTAACGCCAAAAGTTTAAAAATAGTTTTCTTTGCTTCCAGAATTACAGTCCACGTGTAAAACTAAAATTAAGGATAACCATTAGAAAAGATATAAGAAAGTTAAGAGAATATATCTTAAGTTGATCCCTCGGGGCTGTTCAGAATAACTTTTCCATCATTAAGGACCGCCATTCATTATAGAGTTTTATTTTTATATTTTGTACATTAAAAGAAAATAGTACATTTCATGAAAGGTTTTTGGTTTAGTGGTTTGCTACGAGAACGCTCCGGGTTCGATTCTCGGTCGGAACAATTATTATTTTGTAGTTTTTAATAATATGTCGGAACGGTCATGAATACAAACCATAATTTGAACGATCACGGAGACTAACTTGGAACATAATGAATACGCGGTCATGAGTACAAGCACTAACTGGATATGAAACAAAAGCGTAGTTACGTTTGAAACACACCACGCGGCGGACACGTTGTTTCTTGTTTGTGCGGAGGAACTGTCGTTTTTCAGCATATTTGTTTAGTTATCTCCCATAAATGGAGGATAGAAGCCTTGGACCGCTCTCCCGTTCTGTCAAATATATTATTATTGAGCGGCCGTGGTCTAGCGGCAGAGGGCCTCTCACGTTCGAAGAAACTCGTGTTCAAACTTCGCTAAATTCTGCCGGTACCAATGTAACTATGTTATATGTACTTTGGTCACTCAGTACCTGTGATATAAGTACTAGTTTAGTAAAAAAAATTAAGGGCTTTGTGGCAAATAAGATTATTTGTGTTCTTTCTTTAGTTTTCGTTTTTATTTGGTACTTAAAAAATAATGTAAGTGATGTATCGGCTTACCCCTCGAGATTAAAGGAGGTCAAAACTGTTTTTTATCAGTAGCAATTTAGTCAATTTAGTAGCAAAATTGACAAACTCCAATACAATAGATTTCCTAGATAGACGCATCAATACCAATTTAGGATTACAACAGATTCTCAATCTAGATTCTAGATACTAGACTAAACATTGAATTAGAAAATTTTGATGTGACATTTTTGTTTTATTCAACAAAATGTGTAATAACACGGTAATAGCGGGCTCGTACGCTCATCCTGCCGTCCTGGAATATGTGGAATACAATTGTAACAGACGTGAAGTGTCTGGTCGTATTTCAGGATCAAATTGGAAGTAACCAGGTATAGTAAGAGGAGTGTGCACTGTTAATCTGGATGGTGCAATTTTGCTTAAGTAATCATAGCGGAGGCGATGTCTGTGGTAGCAGTTATTTTCGTTCATGGACCGCAGTCTAACCTAACATTAGGCAAAGTGTCGAACTACAATAAAAAAATATCTAAAATTATCTCCTAATACTAAAAATGCTACGCTATAATTACGAGTATAGTCAATAAAATTAATATGGGATTTAAAATAAATTAAGAATTTTATTAGAAAAAGAGGAAATACGGTTTTCGTAATTCCTAGTTTGAAACGAGAGGAAGTTGCTCGGCATTTTGGTCAGTTATTCAACAGAAATTCACAATCCGCTACTACAACCCGGAAACTGTATAATATGATAAGTTACAATATAATATAACATACGACCTTCATTATTTTAAGTATCGACTTGATGTGAAATTAATAAGAAAGTAATTTAGACTAAATTTTATAAAGTTGTTAATTTTTTTTAAAGATAGGTAGATTTATTTTCCTTTGTTTTTTTTTTTAATTTTTATAAAGTTATATTTTTAGTTACATTTACGTGTTAATTTTTGACATTATAATTGTTTAGGCTTCAATAGGGCTGACATCACCACGAGTGTGAGCGCAAGCCTAAAATTAAATTAAGATTTAAATGAAAATAAAGACTAAATTTGTGTGCCCAAGTTTGTATGGTAGGTAGACTGAAGGTGGTTGTTAGTTCCATGAAGTCGCGTTTCAGGATCAATTGAAAGTAGCAATGACATAGCGGAGGCGATTTCTGCCTGATGCCGAGCTACAATAAAAAAAAATTGTGACTCTATGACATTTATTTCGAGGTATAGTAATTAAGATTTAAAACATACAGAATAAATACTGTATCTTAATTTTTGAGCTCATTCCGCCAGATAATGGTAGGAACGTGTACCTGACACAGAGTGATTAATCAAAACTTATCGGACTTGATCTGACAGCGGCAATGAAGCCTTCTCACCCTCTAGCTTTCACATAATAATCATTATGAACAAAAATGTTTGTTTCTTTTGAACCATTCTTTGTTTATTTTAGATTACTTAGATAGTTATTGATTTAGAAATCAACAAATTAATTCACAAGCAAAATTAGTTTTTTATGTGGCATATGACAGCGCATGATGTTAAGCTAGAGTGCGATCCATGAACGAAAACTATGATCTCTACCACAGATAATTTTTTCAGACAGCAGTCACCTTCGCTATGTCTTCTCTTCTCTTCTTATATTACTTTCAAACTGACCGTGAAATGAGAGTAGGTCAATTCGCGAGTAGTACCGGGTATACCCGGACAACAAATTGTGCTAGTAACCATCACCTATATATTTATTTATTTAAAGTAAAATTAACTTCATCAGTTTGCTCCTAAAATTGAAACTTCTTAAAACTTAAAGTAAGTAAAAGTTTTAGTTCAAAATTGCAACGAGTACGCAGGGCGTCGCTATAAATGCATTTTCCCTACTATGTATTACGCAAACACACTCCGGGCAAACTGCATTTGATCGAGATTGCACTACTAACTGGGTTATTCCCCATAATCCTTTTTAAGAAGCTATTTTTATGTTTTATAAATCGCGTTTATTCTGCAGTGGTAAATTTTTCGGACAATTATTTAATGAATAAAACTAAAAACAATGCTTAATAGACTAAATATTAAAATAATATAAACGCAAGCAGAGGAATTCATAACTAAAAACTATGAAAATAATAAAATAATCTAACCACGGTTCGACAACTTTTAACGCGGACTGAGAAATTCCTGTATGTCCCGTCGTAATGTGGAAAAGTATTTTTAACTAAACATTGGTTTGATCTAGTTTCCCACAACAATTAAAGAAACAAACGATCTCTTAGACCTAAATTAATATAAAAAAATGTATAAAGCAAATAAATAAACAGGGAAAAATAAAATGGTTTAATTTGTCGGTGTAATACGAACAATTCAAGTTGTGTTTAGTCGACATGTACTCGTATTCGACAAAACATCTATGCAACACAAACAAGGTAACCCTGAACACACAATATCGATATTATTTAAATTGATAATAATTATAGTATGTTTTTAGCAAATAAGATCGAATTGAAATCGAATTTAGAACGGATTGTCGGTTAAGAGTAGTCATGGTAAACACGTCATAAATTGAAACGTTTTCAGAATAACATCCTAACGCTGAACGTAATCATTATTGACATTCTATACTTCATACGAGATGGTTTAAAAGGATTTTTTTAAAAGAAAGAGTTAAGAGCAAAAGGGTGTAAATATTATTATAATAAAAAAAGCATCTCCACTTTTCAATTGATTGTATAATTAATTAATTAAAATTATGATTTTAACTAAGTTTGTCTTGTTTTAAGTAAAGAGACAAGATCACTTGACTTTTTTTTTCTTACTAAGAAAACTATATATTAACGAGAATTAGAAATTTTAATTTATAATATTTGAGGTCTAGAACTTTGAATTTGATTTGAGTTAATTTAATTTTTTTTTTTAAATTTAATAAACGTAGATGATACCGCGTAGAACAGCTATTTAATCCCAATAAAAGTCTCCCCAGGGATGAAACCGAAACGAGAACGCTATATTTAAAGTACTAATTATATCCATACGATGTTTCGAGCAAGAGTTAATTTAATATATCTACATAGCGCGATGAAGAGAAAGTGAGCGTGTTTGAGAATGGAAGGAAATGTCAACGGTGACGGTGACGATCACGTTTTTCTTGCGTTTACTCCCAAGCATTCAATCGCGTAACGTCCGTGTAGAACGTTTTATCTGTAGGAAAAATTGTGCTGAATTTTTTCACGTTCAGGTAAAAAGTTCCAGAAGAGAAATTCCCAAGTTAAAAGTTCAATAAGGAAACTTAATTATAAAATTCATACTTAAAGAACTTTTTTCCTTGGCCGTTAGCTATTTGTTGTTATTTTCATTTAAAAGATTAGCGTTAGCAGTTATTTATTTTAAGAAGATTACAGTTTTTATAACTATGTATTGTATGATGTATGGTGCGATATACGAAATATTTTTAATTCCCCTTCATTTTCAAGTACTTAATTTTCAAGTTATTTTATGACATTTTGTGAAATTTTGACATCGTTATTATTATTGTTATTAGTATTTTTAATTATTTTAGTGTTATTATTTCCTTAATTTAAAAATTGTTCTTTTAAATGTTAATTATATTTTTACCATGCCCTAGCGGGGCGTCACACTTTTTGTGAAATAAATGTGGCATGTAAATAAATAAATAAATTATTATGACGGCCCGTACTGCGGCACAGTGGTTGGCGCACGTCCGGGTTCAATTTCCGTCGAAACAAATATTAGTAATATTCATTTACCAGTGTGGAAGTAAGTGTTTATTAGTTACCCAGTGATGACGTTAGGCGAAGCGACATATATTCATAAAATAAAAATAATTAAACATACAAATAAGCAGTACAATATAATATAGTCGCACCTTGCGGCCACACCTGTTAATTCTGACAGGTCTCGCGTGATCCACATAATTATAGGTATTGTACTTCAAGCTGTATTATAACTCAATTAATTGGATTCGATTCTAATAATAGGTACAACACTTGTCACGTGGGAGAAATCTCGGGGTGATGTCGGACTCCCCGGTTCTCCCAAAACTAACCCTACTGCCACTAGGTTATTTCACGCGTGTTAAGGTTGAAAATGGTGATGTTTATTTAATGTAATAAAATAATTATACCGCGCCTTAGAACCGGTCGTTGTTAGAAATAGAAGCTTTTGATTCATGGCTAGGTTTTAGGAAATATCTATATTTTTTTAACAAAATAAAATTTTCAAAACTAAAATAGAAAACTTCATATACACCTATTTCTAATTATTTAGTCTAAAATTCTCGCTACATAAATCCCGTTTTGGAGTTTTGGCGGCCATCTGGATACATTAGATTACCTGTCTTGAATTATTTTCCTAAACTTGTATTTCTTCGAGTGTTATTGTGTAAGAATGGTGGATTATTAACCACTAAGTGTTCGTGAACGTGTGTGAGTGTGGGTAAATAATTTAAAAAAATAAGAAAGTTTTCATTTTCCCTCCAAAAATCCGTAGGAAGTTTTAGTAAAGGTCTACCAATTTACTAAAGAGCTATTTTTGACTTGACTGGGAATCGACCTGTTTAGTGTGATGAATAAATAAATCTGTGCTGCGCAATAATATTAACTTGATGCAAATATTGACACTGGCAAACTGTTATAATGCCATATAAAACCAAAAATAAAAACTAATTCATGTTTGTATGTATAAAACTAACACATGTATCAATTTGTAGATAATGTATGAAACTTACGGATATAAGTACTCTTTATGTAGAATCATCATGAATGTAACTGTTGATAAATACGTATATTACAATTCTCTATTCATAAAGAAAAGACTGAAGGTGTATATGAGAGATTGTAGGTGCACGTCTGGTTTGTAACAAAGAGTACAATAGTCCGCTTCTCATATAGCGCCAACACAACACTCGAGGCACTATTCTAAAAGAAAAAACGTTTAGAATTCGATTCTAATTCGAACTTAAAAAAATAAATTGTAATCATTTAGTTACAAAGACATTTTTATTGAAAAATATGGCAACAAAAAAGTTGTATCGTTACAGACTGGTACAATTATGATTAAATAATTTTTTTTTACATAAAATTACTGCTTATAAATATCGTACTATTTCCGTGGCCAGTTGTTTTAATTAGAAAGTTGCAATAAGAAATATCAGTTATTATATATTTTTTTGGCATAAGATTTAAACAAAAAAAAAACAATCCACACAACACCTGTCTTCATCCTAAATTAATAAGGGAACCTGGAATGATGTATACGATTTAAAATTGAATTTAGTTCAAAAATCATGAACTGCATAAAAGAATAAAAAAGGCGTGCATTGTGTTTTGTGACCAATGCGCTCGGGGTAGATTGTGGTTCAGACAATCGTACATTCAAATAGTTTGAAAAATGTTTGCGTTTTTCGCTAGAAGTATATCTGCCGTATACATTCGCTATTTAAACGTTTTAACTACCAGCATATTTTCGTTTCGTGCAAATAAAACCTTTATTGTGTTAAAAATAATAAATAATTTACGTTTACCCTTTTTTATATATATTTTTACAGTTTAGATATAGATTTCACAGTCTACAGAGATCAAATCTGATTTGTACGCGCACGGCGAACGACTACGAATCAAACACCGCTACGTAGTAAGTCAGAAATACATTTGTTCAGCTGTTTAGGCGTGAAAAGGTACTTTTACAATTATTTATGAATTCGCACAATGCTCGTTTTTATATTATATTGTTTATATACGCGTTTAAATAGATAATACCGACTGTAATAGTACAGCGGGCATTCCCTTGAACCATGTGTTTTCACTACCAATACTGAAACGTTATTGCAAAGTATATTTTATTATTAACTTCTTAAAGATTTTGAAATAAATTAAGCCGCAATGACATAACAACATCGCCAGGGCAAGCGCGCTCAGCGGTAGATCAGCTCTGAGTTGAATGACCTCGCGCGTGCTACGAGGCCGTGTGTCGCGATACGGCTGGATCAATCCTTGCATTTACATTGCTTGTTTTTTTTATATTTTAATGATGTTTTGTGTTTTTTTAACCAAATAATAATGTTATGTAGTTGATATTAGACCAACTCATGTCAAAAAATTATGCAAAAAAAAGATCCAAAAATAAAATCAGTTCTTTTGCTCTGTGTTTCCTTTTTCTGTGCGAATGATTTTGTATATAAGTGTATGTATATTTTAATTTTTTTAATTGTTTTTTTTTTTCTATTTAATTGCGATGTTAGTGCATATTTGAAAACAATTTGGCTTTTCTTTTTGTTAAAATTATTGTTATTTTTTATAATTCAGGCTGTGATTTCTATGAATAAATAAATAAATAAAAAAAGGATACTGCATCAGACTGATGTAAACAAATTCTAGTTCATGCCCTTCGTACCTCAGCCCTTATCACAAAACAGACCTACAAAACGTCTGCGCATCTCAAGGTCAGTGTTCTACACCAGTTTTATCCCAATGTTAATTATCCTCTATCGTTCTACATTCGCGGTACGTAAAATAAACGAATTGATTATGAGCAAAGTTAGTATACTTACCTACTAAATTCTATTGCTGATACCTAGTTCCTAATGAACCCGGTAAAGTAAATAACGCTAGCAAACCCGTTGATTAAGTAATTACTAATCAGTACAGTTCAAATTAATATATTAAGCACACTTCATTAATTGGTTGCATCTCTACCACGTACCGAGTAATTTTATTAGAGCATCCGATAATACGGTTGATTATCAAATGCACGTACCTACATTATTGAATGCACATTCATTAGGCAATTTAATTTAGCCGTATTATTTGGCAGACTGATGGTAGTATTTTCTCCAGTCTGCCGTCTTGTTTCGAACGTAACACTCGTGAAGTGACCTTGTCGCGTAGTTTGGAAGCAGCCAGGTATATCGAGAACAACATTTCACTTGAAAATAATGATACTGGGTTAACAAGCTTCATCACGTTGCTTAGCACGCTGAAACTACGACTATAACGCCGATCATAAAGCTAGTATGCCAGTACTTCTGGCTATATTTTTACAGAACTAGCTTTATTCCGAGTAAGCTAGCCAGTAAGCTAATGAGGAAGCTAGTAAGCCACTGACTCAAACCAGGAAAAAGGCTTACCGTCCTGGCTTACAAAACTGGTTTCGTGTATCCTAGGCGTAATAGGTGAAAGTTCTTTAATTCTTTACCATTTTATTTTACTATCGCGACTGTTTCTGTAGTGATATGGCGTTTTGAAAGTGTTTTTCAGACGCTTGACACGCTCCTTTCTAGAGTCCGTTTTAATTTAACGGCTTCTCAGTTTGGAGATATGAATCAATATATTTTCTATTGATGTAAAACTGAACGGACTAATTCGCGCGGTTTCATGTATTTTTCATGAACAACCTTTGAATAATGTTCGTATTATTCATTCAATTCGGAGCCTCTGCTCATTTGCAACACACTACCCCAATTTTTTATAGTAATACATTTACATTTTTACCGTATAATGAGTGCGAACTTCTTGAGTGATTCCTGATCGAAAAAATCAGAAAAAAAAAACAGAAGAATAATGTTTCACAGTATTAATAATAATAATAATTCTTATACTAACGAAAGAATGAAGAAAATACATTCAAAGCTAACATAAAATCATCTTTCATGTGTATGCTTAATTAACAAAGCGGCTTAAAGTCATTTCCTTATATTATCACACATAAGGTTTAAAATGCAATAATAAAGTAACACACTCGATTTATGAGGAACTGCACACTCTATTACATCAAAAAAGCGTGGGTGTATTCATAATAGTCATTAGGAAAGAATAAAAGTAAACGTATAACAACTCACAAAGCCTTTAAAAATATTATGCCGTTTTATGAAAACAAAGGATTCGGTGTTTTTGTTTAATTAAAAATTTAATTGTCGGCCGCTGTAGTGGTTAGCACACCAGTTTGTTACACAGCGGTCTCGGGTTTGATTTTTTTTTATTGTAACTTGGAATATGACAACACCCCGCCTGATGTTTTTTTTATTGTAGCTCGGCATGTGACAACACTCCGCCTGATGTAAAGCTAGAGTGCGGTCCATGAATGGAAACAACTGCTATTACAGAGAAACCTGAGCGGGCAGCAGTTCGCTCCACTATGCCGGCTTGAGGAGACGAGCGTGTACCATCTAGATTGACAGTGCACACTCCTCTCGCTATACCTGGCTACTTTCAAACTATTTCCGAAACGCGAAATAAAAAAGAAGTTGTATGTACTTATTGTTGTACATATTACATTAGCACCGGTTAGCAAGATTGGGGTACGGGTTTCGGTGGTCTCAGCCACCCTTAAAGAAATTAAATTAAATTTTAAAAAAAATCTTTCTTTATTATATAAAAAATATATAGCATATGGTTTCCGGGGCCCCTGTGCTAGGTGGGTAACCTGTATTACTGGGGCCCCGCTCATCTCAAGTTTCTCAATCTTTTTACAAAGTAACAACAAAAACAGTTAACAGTATGTGTGTGTGTGTGAAGAAATTATTATTAGTTTATTATTTAGCTATTTAAAAATTTATACTTCGGTAAAGTTTTCCCTTGGAAAATACATAAAAAACCACAAAAAAAGGAAAATTCATTTTCAGGTTCACGGATACATGTCTGTTGTGGTTCTCTATAGTAAATTATGAAAGCTCTTTTTTGTTTTGCTGAAAAAACCCACTGGAAAGATTAGGAATGTTCGCGCTACATTTTTAATTGGGTACTCTTGTTACGGCGCGGGCGTCCTAATTATTTTGAAAATTAGTTTTTATAAAGTTTTATATGCAAAAAAATCTCATTGTTGTATACATACTCATTATGACTACTAAATTATAATGAAAATTGTATAGAAAAGAAAACTATTTATATATAGAAAAATATTTTTTATCATGTAAAATGAGACAGCATTTGCGACGCCAGCTGTTACATCTCCATTGCTTGTTTTTGATATTTTAATGACATTTAGTTGGTTTTAATAAATAAAAGAACAATTATGTTACAATTGTATTGTATTACGTTACGTAGATGATATCGGATTACCAAAATGTCAAAATAGAAGCAAAAAAAATTATGATCTCAAAAAAAAAAAAAACTTATACCGTTACCTTATATGACGTCAAGCCGTATACAAATTACTATGTAAATATTAATAAAAAAATGTACATAAATACAAAACACAAATATTTTCAATCCATTTATATTAATTAAGTAAGAATTACCCGTACCGTAATAATTGTTGGAAGAAAAAAGATTAAAACAAAATCAATTTCATTAGCAGAATGAAAATGTTTTCTTTGATGACGTGTAATAAATCAAGTTATTCACTTATGGCGGCAACGATAGTCATTCAATCAATCTAAGTCTCAAGCCCTAATAAGAAAATAAACGAATTTATATTATTTTTGTTAGCAAAATACGGTGGTTTTTATCGAAATTATTAAAAGATACGTTTTATTACATGTCTTTTAATAGTAGTCCCGCATGTAACTGTAACGTAACAGAGAATTGTCGACAGATAGTAGTCATCTCCTCATTGCTGACTTGATGAGACATATCAATTCAGCAAAATAAGACTAAGACTTATTATAACAATTAAGCAAGAAATGTACATTAACAAAGTTGACTTGTTTAATTTTAACAACAAACTTTGCAGGGTCTTATATAACGAAGTCACTTGATTGCAAATAGCAATAACTTGTTTATTTGTAGTCGTTACTTTTTCTCAGAGCTCTGTCTACTATTTTTTTAATTGTTCATGTATATCTCTCAATTACGCTTAAAATTAAATAAAATTAAAATAGCTAAACATGTTTGAACATTAAAGAAATAAGAAGGGAAAGTAAAATGTTGTCTCTAAAGTATCCAATAATTCGTTTATAGTTGCACATATAGTTTTCAAAAGTGAAAAGAAATATACGCCAGGGTAATAGGAGTTGCTTCAAAAAAAAAAAATAGTTGAATAATAAAATAGAGCCTACTTTAAAATAAACTTGCTTTTACACTTTTAATCGACATCAACAAAATACTATTTGCGTTTCTCGGGTAACGTAAATACGTAGAAAGTCTTGAATTAGATTTAGAAACGGTCCATTTCTTTCTTAGAAATCAAACGGGCTTGACTTAAATAAATTTACCTATTTGGGTTTATGGGACCCAAATAAGAAGTCTATTTAAACAATTCTTTGAACCGAAAAATGTTAAAGAGACAATTAGAGTCGACGCAATGAAGCTTCACTTTTTGATACTTTCCTTTGACATTTGATAGAGCAATTTAAAAAAAAGTAGAAATCGCAATCATTTATTTTATTAGCCTAAGTAACGATATTTATTACAGACAGTTTTTAACTTCAGCGTGAACTCACAATCAGTAAGATCAGTGTTCAAATCTCGCTGGCCGGTCCTAATGTGACTATATTGTTCATTAAAGATTAAATTAAGTTCCTAACAAAATATGTTGTGAATTCCAATTTAAATTTAATTTAAAACCCATGAATATTAAAGTTTAATTTCCATTGTATTACGTTTTAGGACACCTGAGTCAAGTCTGAGATCTAGATTTGTAAGTTTGTGCATAGTGCAGTGTCTCTTTTGAAAAGTCACTGAATAGACTGAGAGAGCTCTTCAAAAGCACAATTTAGAATCCTAAACGGCAAGGTTTTACTTCGATGTGAGATTTTGACCCTTTTTAGGTATATTTTTGAATTGCTTTGCCCTCTCACGTGTTCTCCCAGTCCTTTAACCGTGAATCCTTTAACCAGAGCGTGAAAAAGCTTCTTAGATCAGCAAAGTGGATGGTGCACATTCGTTTCCCCGAGCCGGTATAATTAAGAAAGCAACTAAAGCGAAAAAAAAAGTAATAAAAGTTTAGTTCATTTTTTATTTAACTGTTAGCGAAGGTATCTTCTGTAACGCATAGATAATCTTTTAAAAAAGGTAGTGAGAGCAGTCGCCTGGTGGTTTAATATCAGGCACAGTCACAGGTCGGGCCACTATAAAAATGATAGATACAGGCAAGATATTTCGGTTAAACTAAGCTAAATCTAACTTTTAGAGGGTGCCTGTTAGAAAGACAGGAAATGAACCTGCTACCCTTGTCATGCTAATGTGAGACTAAAACTTCTATTTCAATTCCAATGAACATTTGAGATTTTAGTATTCGATTGTATACATCATACTGATGCGGTATACGTGGATTTGAATGATTTTTTCAAGTGGACTTGTATGGCCAAATTCGAAACTATTTATTCAAAGGAGTCTCGAGTCCTATTTCGATAAAAACTAAACTGCATCATTAGATTTAAAAAGCCAGTAATCGAACCAATTTGAAAAAAAAAAACAACCCTGTATTATTACATCATACAATACAATACAATTGTCACGCCTTTTTCCCACAAGGATAGGCAGAGACAACGGAACGCCACTTACCACGATCCTGACACAAGGGGCTTCCTTCACATCCACATCGTCCGTGTGGCTAATAAGGAATTCTGGAAAGTAATGACATACGGCAAACCGTATATTGCGTCTTTTTTTACTTATTAGTCTACATAACATATCATCAAAATATCAAAAACAAGCAATGTGAATGCAAGTACTGAACGGCTGGTGCCGTGACACTGCCTTTTATACCTCGAGGTCAATTAACCCATAGCTGATAGGCTGGCGCGCTTGCGGTCCCGTGTAGGTATACGGAATGTATGGCAACATTATTCACAGTCCTAATTTTCAATAGTAAGAATATTTGCTTATATTGTAAACACAAACATTCCTGTAACGATGTAAATATTAATTTATCATTACACATTACAAATTAGATTTGATTGAATAAAAATAACAATAATTTTGTTTCATTAACTGTCTTTGAGTTAACAAATACAAATATCTTTACTGCCTTCATGTTGTACGTACAAAGTTCTTATTTTTACTATATTTTTTAAACAGTAATCCCTGCTTACACTTTCTAATGTAACACCCGTGAAGTGACTGTATCGCGTTTTGGGAATATACTCATCTCGTCTCGGGTGAATACTTATTTCCTCAAGCCGGCATAGGGAGGCGACTGTTATCTGTAGAGATTTCTCTGTGGTAGCAGTTGTTTCCGTTCATGGGCCGCACTCTAGCAGAGTGTTGTCATATGCCGATCTACAATTTAACCCTTATGTGAGTGACAAATAAAACACCTTAATCAGAGTGACGAGGTACCCGGGTACCTTCATACAGTTTATACGTAATGTAAACAATTATGATCTGCTTTTACGTTACACATACTTTGAATATTATTATTTTAGTTGAGTTAAACAGTTGACGATCTGCGGCGATCAAAGCGGAGGAGGGGTGGAGTGTGGTACATGGTTATCGGTGCGCATGAAACATTGAATTTGGACATTTGGACTATGTTCATTTCAAATTTGAATAAAATCTACAGGCCTCGTGAATGTTTTACCGTTGACGATCAGCTATATGGATATCGTGGGCAGACTCGCTTTACTCCATACATGCCATCGAAACCTGAAAAGTATGGCATGAAAATATTTTGGGCTTGTGATGCAAATAATTCCTACCCCCTAAATAGACAAATATATACAGGAAAGTCAAGTGACGGCAATCGTCAAACAAATGTTGGAGAATGCACTGTATTAGATCTCGTGGCTAAATATAAAAATTCAGGACTAATAAAACTACGGATATTTTTTTTCGTCTCTTCAACTGGCTCATTCCTTGAATTCGTGGAATATGACAATAGTTGGAACGGTAAAAAAAATAAACGGTTTCTTCCTGCAAATATGCAAGCACACAAGGAGAGGGCGATTTATTCTTCTAATTTCGCCTTTAGCAAAGAAGCAACTGCGTGCTCCTACGTGCCAAAAAAGAATAGAGCAGTAATAATGTTGTCATCAATGCACATGGGTGCCATGTTAGTTATTGAAAGTAATAAGGAAACTGTCAAGCCAGAAATATTTTTTTATTATAATAAAACCACAAGTGGACAACATGGATAAGCTGTTAGCAGAATATACCGTAAAACGCAGAACGAATCGGTGGTATTTAGCACTTTTTTACAATATCATTGACATTGCAGCTTTGGCAGCACATATCATTTACATGGAACATAACCCACAGTTTGTTTCAAGTGTCATCTCGTAGAAAGTTTTTGAAATCATTGAGTCTACAACTGTGTAGTAAAAATATAAAACAAAGATCAAAAAATTTCATTGCGACATCAAAATTACATGTGAGATCTGCAATGCAGGACGTACTTGGCCAAGAACTAAGGCTTTCGTTTTCTTCTGGATCTACAACTTCTATAAGTCAGACTAGACGAGATTCTATATGGCGTGTTGCAGTCGTCGGAAGCTGCTACATATGCAGAGAACTCAAACGCAAGCAAAGAAAAACACAAAAAGCTTGCACTGACTGCAGAAAACCAATTTGTGATGAACATGCAGTAACTCGTCTAACTGCTTCGAGAGCTGTGCTAATTCTGTATAAACAAAGAATTTGTCATTTTTATAGAAATAAAACATTTTAACAAATGATTAATATTTCATTTTTGTACGAAATTATAAATACTTTTTTCATAGTGATACAAAACACAAAGAGGTACCCGGGTACCTCGTCACTCTATTGTGAGTTTCAAATATGTTTTGGTTTCCACAAAACATTGTAAATAGTTGACTGGGACAAAACATTAAAAAATATATAATTTATAAATAGTTAGGAGCTCTCAGGAAATCACAGCTACCTACAGGATGTAAAACATACTTTTTTTAAAATTTGAAAACGCTAAAGGCACCCGGGTACCTCGTCACTCACATAAGGGTTAAAAAAGTCAATAGGTACACTAAAGACAAACGTCGAGCCTTTGGATCTTAATCAAGAACTTGTCTCACCAAACCGACCACATAGCGGAGGTGACTGCACTCTAGGAGTGTGTAGATTCAGGGTAATAAAAAAATGTTTTTGGCTGATTTTTCTTTGATATCTTTTATTTAATTAAATAAACCAGGTGCACTTTGAACTTGTCTCATCAATCTGACCCCATAGCGGAGGTGACTGCTCTTAAGGAGTGTAAACACACTCAATAAAAAATTTTTAGGGCATAATAAATACGTATTTTTGGTAATAAATATAAATAAATAGGTAGTAAAACCTCATATTTCAAGTATACACAATATTATCCTAAACCCACCTGCCACAAATAAACAAGAGTGATGAATCTTACCCTTGTCCTCCCTTCGCGTATTAAACTACTGTCCCAACTTTTCTAGTTTAACTTGGAATCCATTTTCTACGACCCGTAATCTTTAAATCTTTTAGATAAAATACACTGAAGATATATTTCTAAGTTACTAATGTTTTCTTTTTACTTAATTTTACTTCCAGTGTTTTTTATTTGTGTTATTTCTTTTTTTCTTTAATATTTACTTATTTATTTTTTCATATATTTTTTTATTTTAGTATAAAAATTGTCACAAGGAATATGTTTGTTTTTAAATCCATTTGTGGGTCCTCTTGATATCTAATAGTTTGTTAACAAAATAATATGCTAAAATAATGTCACTTTTCATTAATTTATTTCAATTATATCGATACATCGTTTACCAATCAATAGTCAATCAAGCGCTTTAACAATTATTAACCTTAAATATTGCATCAGATAAAGCTTAATTATTCACTAACCAGGGTAAAAATCAATCAAAGATTAGTGATAAAGATTGTAGATTTATTTTTCTGCAAAATGTATTTTAGAGCGACAACACTCAGCCTGATATTCAACTAGAGTGCGATCTAAGAACAGAAACAATTACTATCACAAGAGGAATTTCTGCAGACAGCAGTCGCCTCCACTATGTCGACTTGACGAATGAGTACCATAAGGTTGACAGTACACTACTTCTAAACTGATCCTGAAACACGATACAGTCACTTCACGGGTGTTGAAACCTTAATGGTTTTTAATAATATTTTGGGGTGGTTTAACAATTACCCATATCTAGATTTATGCACTTTTCTTTTAAATTATTTATATAAAAGAGAATATCGCATTTATAAAACAAACCTTTAAAAAAAGTAATCACAACTTTCTTATTGTAGTAGTATTTTGTTGTTTTTTTGTTCGAAAAAAATAGTTTTGTTTTGGGCTTAGATGTGATTAAAGTCTGGTTCTTTGTTTTTTCAAAGGCAAAATTGTGTATTTATTTTATTTATAATAATAGTAAAATGCGAATTTATTAAAATATTTACTAATCTAAGTGAATGAATGGAATCCATTATCCGTGACGTTAAGCTAGAGGCGCAGAAACGAAAATAATTACTACCACAAATAAATGTCTACAGGCATCAGTAGCCTCCGCTATGCCGGCTTACACCACCTGTCACTATACTCGGCTATTACCGAACTGTTCCTAAAACACAACTAGGTCACTTCACACACTACCTTAGGACGGCAGATTAGGCTAATAACCATCACCAGTTCGCCTACCACTCTTCAAAAACATAAACTTGATTGTTGACATAAAACTCGTTGGTGCCTATCACTAAACTTGGGGAAATTATAAAAGTTTTAATGTAGCAACCGTTAAAAACACAATAAAATCAGGACATAATAATTAAAGAGCAATGGAAAAGGTAACAAAGCGTTAAAATGTAATAGCCGTCTTCAGGAGGACTTTAAATGTTTTTATAACAATGTCCCAAAGACATTATAATATCTGTCACTAAGTATTATTTAATTTATTCAGCGGTGTAAAACGAAAAATACATTTTTTCCCCGGGAATTCTTAAGTTAATACGAAAATAACCCGTAAAGTAAAAGGGAAATGTAAGAAGCCCGCTGATGTACACCATCCAGGTTGACAGGGCACACTCCTCTCGTTATACCCGTTTACTTCCAATCTGATACAGAAATAACTTCACTGGTGTTACACTTTTTTTATAATAGCCCGACATATGACAACACTCCTCCTGAAGTCAAGATAGAGTGGGGTCCATGAACGAAAACAACTGCTAGGAACCTCCGCCTCCGCTATGCCGGCTTAAAGACACGACCACCAGACGTGCATCATCCTTTCGTAACTCGTTATACCTGCCTACTTCCAGACTGATCTCGAAATGTGATAAGGTCACTTCACTGGCGTTAGATTTGAAGGATAAAATAAATATAAGCAAAATAAATCCCTCTCATAATAACCATGTTGATTATAATATAGGAACGAGTCTCGTCCTCATTTCTTGTTTGCAAACAGTGTGAAGAACGAGTGAATCTGGAACTCGTTCGCTGTTCAGCAAATAATCAACAGAATCACACATTGAGGGACTAAATTAAGGTAAACATCATTTTACTTACTACCTTTATAAATCTTGGATTGAAACGTTTTTTTAGTACTTCGGTGACCATGCGTCCCATTTTGAACGGGACTGTCCCTTTTAAGAATTATGCCGTTGTTTTTTTAAGAAACGTGTTTAAAAGATTGTTCCGTACCAGAAATGATTATTTATTATTTTAAAAATTTATAATTAGTAATTTTGCTGGCTGGCAACATCCCTGTCCCCTTCTATCCAATTACCTTTCCTACAACTGCGCCATCTGGTGACCACCGCTCTCTTGTGACAACTACTGTGCAACGCACACGCTCGGACATCCGACAACAACAAAAAAAAAGACGAAAATTCAAACAAAACGATATACAATCGATCCAGCTTTTTTGCATTGGTACCATAAAGATACAGGAGAAAATAGGTGCAGCCGTATCACAGCGTGAGTACCATTCTTTCTCCATCCAGCATACTTTCCGCCAGCCAGTAAATATACTATACAAAGATATTTGCCAATTTATACTTCAAGATTTTCAATATTAAAAATATGAACCTGTTTTTTTTTGTATTAATAGATTAGCGTCCGTCAATAGCGGAGACAAATGCTAAAACAAGAAAAATGTCCGCAGGTCAATCGCCTTCGCTGAGCCAGTTAGAGAAAACGAATTTGTAACATATTATATATAAAACAATACAAGCTCTTGGCAATTCAATTTAATATTCATAACTTAAATGATATGATGGTAGTCTAATTGAGTTGACAACATCTGGAAAATGTCTTTGTCTGAAATCTATAGAAGATATTTTAATAATTTATTTTATTCATTTCATTGTTCTAATACCTGTACTTTTTAGAGCGGCCGTGGTCTAGCGGTAAGACGCGTGAATTCACGATCGATGAAACTCGTGTTCGAACCTCGCTAATTCTGACCGGTACCAATGTAACTTTGTTATATGTACTTTGGTAGCTCAACGCCTATATGCACTATTAAAGAGTGGTAGGCAGACTGATGATGGTTATTAGTCCAGTCTGCCATCCTGGGGAAGTACTACCACTTTCGATTGTAACACCCGTGAAATGACCTTGTCGCGTTTCGGAAGCAGTTTGAAAGTAGCTAGGTATAGCGAGAGGAGTGTGCACTGTGACTCTAGATGATGAATTCTCGTCTCCTCAGGTCGGCATAGCGGACGCGATTGCTGCCTCTATAGTAGCAGTTGTTTCCGCTCATAGACCGCACTCTGGTTTTACATTTAACATTTAAGCACTAAGCGACCAAAGTACATATAACATAGTTTTTGGTACATTGGTACCGGTCAGAATTTAACGAGAATTGAACTACCGGTTCGTCCAATTAATAAATTATAACGTATATTAACGAAACAAACAAAACGATTTCTTCCAAATAACCTCTACAGTATAAATGTGTTATTAGTTTTATAACGTCTAACCAGAATAATGAGAAATAGATCAATAAACATAATAACCTAAATAAATTTACAATTCTGCTTACATTTTTATATAATTTATCGCCCATTTACTATAATATATTAAATTGGTTAATATTTTTATGTGCAATATAATCAAAAGACGTGGGGCCCACAGCCGAGGATCTCCTCCAGCATTTCATTAGCATTGTCCCACTTCATCCCCAAGTCGTTGTCCTCACCTTGTTAATTGTCTACAATTTGGTGTCCTTCGTCCCCGTCACAATTTTTTTGGTATCCGTGCAGCCTTTTCATGTAAAGTACGGTCAACAAATCAAATCAAAAATAAAATAACAAAATATTTTATACGTATCATTAAATACATGCGTATATTAGGGGTAGGCCTGTGGGAAAAAGGCGTGACAATTGTATTGTATTGTAAATTAGGTAGGTACATAAAATTATTATTAATCAAGTTTTTATAAGAAATGTGGTCTGAATAAATGGCCTACTGATCATTTAAATGTTATGCAAAAAAAAATTGATATATTTTTTTTGTAGATAGGTATAACATGAATTGAATTAGCTTCTGAGACTAGTGCATTCAAACATACAAATAAACTTTTAAACTTTATTATACATAGTAGTATAGATTATGTAAAAGATAAAGCTTTGTCTATAGATATTATTACAGTCATGAGTTCAAGAACATCTGTCCTGATTCAATTAGATATGCTAAACTAAATATTGGTATCGTAGTTATTAGTAAGTATACATTATACAATTTACCAATATAAATTGTGGGAATCGAATCGAAAACATTGTATTCTACTAAATCGAATAACTTTAGAATCGCGGTTTTTATAAGTGCACTGAAATTTTAGCGTCTCATTGTATTTATTTATTTACCAGTTCTGAATTTCACGTTTCAATCATAGAGATATACTAGAGGAGGAAACCTCATACATCGGAAATGAAAAAAGCGGAAGCCGCTTCAAACGATTTGACAATGTTGCAAGACTAACTAACAGAAAACCTAAAAGTGACTGTGGTCATCTTTTCTCTCGCGTCAGATTGGAAGCATTATTGCTTTTCTGCAAATGGTTTTGATGCATAAATATTGTCCTAAATATGTCACAATCAATTCAATACATTTTGAATATACTCGTGTAACTTTCACTAAGTTTTAGACGCGCTTGTAGATTGTGTTGTCTGACCATAGCAGTTAATGCACTAATGTAGGTAACAAGCAATGATTAAATAAAGGTATCTAAATTAAATTGTCGTGTATTTATTTGCTTCAAATAATTTCTCCATTTTCCTCAAACTCATTTCAAAATCTTAATAAAGACCTCTTTCAATAGAAAAAATATTCATAAACACTGCAGATCCCATTGAAGTTCAAAATAAATGAACCATTCGAGAGGAAAATCTAATTATCGACTAAAGAATTCCTACTTGAGCCTCGAAAAAAGCAAAACAATTTAATTGCAAAGTGCATTATTTAATTTGCTTTAAGTTGTTGTTAAAAAAAAACATAGTTAAACTGAATTTAGGACAATGGCACTAATACTTTTTTTTTAATTGTAGCTCGGCATATGACAATACTCCGCCCGAAGTAAAGCAAGAGTGCAGTACATGAACGGAAACAACTGCTGCTACATGTACCTACATTTCTGCAGACACCAGTCGCCTTCGTTATAACAGCTTTAAGAGACGATTGTCCACCAATTGTCTAGAGTTCCCGAAGCGCGGCAACTTCACGGGTGTTACATTCGAAAGTAGTGGTACCCCAGGACGGTAGACTGGGCTAATAACCACCATCAGTCTGCCTACCACTCTTTAAACATGACTAGTAATAAATGAATTAATATTCATATAACGAGCACTGGCCTGGGAGGCATTTGGAAGAGGGCAGGAGGCTATTATCATAATGTTACCGACCATTAGCTTTGGGGTTGTTTGGCTTTGGAGGTAAATTTCTTGGTTTATGATAATGAGCTCAGTTTGTCTGATTTTACATCGTCTCTAACAAATTGTGTTAGTTTATTTTAAGGGTGTTTCCCGGGTGTTTCTCGTGAATGATGTGATTGCGTTGGTTTGGCTACCATCCAATTTTGAATTGGGTGTTATTATATTAATTTATGAAGAGAATGTTCATGTAGAATTAATGGCGTGCGATGTCCTTATAATTTAGTTTTGAATTAAGATTTAATTATATCTAGAAATCTGCTTTGGGAATATTTAATGAATACCACCTAAGAGGGAGCAATTTGAAAGTAACCAGGTATAGCGAGAGGAGTGTGCACTGTCAATCTAGACGATGACATTCGACATAGTGGAGGCTAGTGGTAGTAGTAGCAGTTGTTTCATTCATGAACTGCATTCTAGCTTTACATCAGGCCGAGCTACAGTATTATTTTTTTGCGTTACTTTTAAACTTTTTTAAAAAATAATATAATTTTGGTTAACATAATGGTGGCATTATAACGTCCTGGCTTCGATTCTCGGTTGAAATAAATATACATACTCGTATTTATAAATAGGATACTAATTTTAAAAAAAGGTTTTATTTATTTCGGGTCTGGGTATTCTGGGTTTATGTTGTACTGCGTTTTTAAATATATGTATAAACGCCTGATGTTAAGCTAGAGTGCGGTCCATGAACGGAAACGACTGCTACTACAGCGAAATTTCTACAGACGAGAGTAGTCTCCGATATACCGGCTTGAGGAGATCATCCAGGTTGACAATGCATACTCCTCCTACTGGGGTTATACCTGGCTGCTTCCAAACTAATTCCGAAATGTCAGTTACAGAGTGTTACATTTGAAAGTGGTGGGAAAGCTTAATAACCACCAACAGTCTGCCTACCATTCTTTAAAAGGGCATAGTATGTATTTCTTAAAATACAATCACAATTGTAGATATATTTCAACAAAAAGGTTTTCAAATGAATTAATTCACCTATATTTTGATTCGACATCCCTTTAAATCTTTTAATTACATCAACAGATTGCGTGATTAAATAATTGGAGCGAAAATTATGACGATTTATAACTTGTTCGTTACTAGAATTATTATTTTGTTTGGAAAATTATTATCGCTTTAATAAATACAGCTTTTTAGAAAACGTTTTATACATTTGTTGTAAACGAGTTTGTATTTAATAGACGGATTGCTAGCGGCGTAGATTGCGGCGGGGGCGACCAGTTCGGGGATGACACCAGACCATGAAAATCACTTATTTTAATTTGACCAAAGGAGAATGCCCATTTGCCTAAGAAAAATGGGCCCATAATTTTATTCTCAAGTTTGTCAAATGATTTTAAGTTAATATTGTATAAAAAAATCTACTTCCTTATTTTAATTAGGATTTACCTAATTAAGTTTTAATTTTTTCACCCGGATTATTGAGTAATTAGATGTTTTCTGTTGCAATATTTGAGGTTATTATTATTTTAAATGCTTTAATAATTGAAGATATCTGTTTTTAATGAAATAAAACATTGTCTATTGATTGGTAAATGATGTGTTGATATAAATAAAATGAATGAATAAAAAAATAAGATTATTTTAGATTGTTTTGTTACCAAACTATTAGGTTACAAAGTGGGCCCAAAAATGGACATTCGCCTTTCCAAATTAGGACAACCTGAACTTGGGGTATCAGTAGTGTTATAACTTTTATATGTACAGGTGTAAAAAGACAGCTAGCAGTCACGTGAACTAGAAGTTCATAGGACATACTGAAACTATCCAAGTATTTCTTTTTTATTTTTGTGACAAAATTGTGCATCATTTTTGACATATTGGTCCTAATAATAACTAACAAAACATCATTGAAATATCAGAAAGATCAGCATTGAAGTAGCCGGGTACAATGAATGAGAGAATTGTACACCTTCATCTCGTCAAGTCGGCATAGTGAGACGAGCTTACCTTTTTTTTACGTGGGGGAAATCTTTTATAGATGCCTCGCCCTCTCGGGGAAGACGATATACTCCCCAATACCGGATATACACGACTAAAAACCCCACGGTGGAGAGGGACTCGTCATATGGTGGGGTTACGGGCACGCGACCTTACCTACTATAAAAATAGCTTAGTATATGCATAACAAAGTAATATATATTTAGCTTACATATCAATTACCTAATTTAATATAAATCCATTTTTTTAATTCACAATATGCTGTATATAGATTAATTGAATCGACTTTAGGGAAGAAATCTATCTAATATCTAACAACATATATATGTGTATACCTCGTTATGGATACCTAATAAAGCTATCTACGACCATTATTCGAGATATCCTTTAAGAGGAAAATTCCTGACGAAATTTCACTCTTAATATTAAAATATTTCTTCCCGATGTCACCTGCAAGCGTAGTCTGGGAGTCTTTGATCTCTTATCTGGTACACGAGTGTGACGAAAACGAAATAAGGTAACGATGCTTGTAATTGACCGTTTATTTTTAATTATCCTTTTTTTTTAATTGTAAAATGATATAATGTGATATGTGATGCACATATATATATTTAATTTGCAAATTTAATGAAATATACAAGCAATATAAAGCTAGAGTGCGGTCTATGAAACAACTGCTACTACAGAGAAATCTCTACGGGCAGCAGTCGGCTTAAGGAGACGAGTATGCACCATCTAGATTGACAGTGCACACTCCTCTTGCTATACCTGGCTACATTCAAACTGCTCCTGAAATGCGAGAAGGTCACTTTACGGGTGTTATATTCGAAAGTAGTGACTACCCCAGGACGGCAGACTGGGCTAATAACCATCGTCAGTCTGCCTAATACTCTTTAAGAGTGCCTATAGGCACTGAGCGACCAAAGTACGTATAATAAAGTTACATTGTTACTGGTCAGTATTAGCGAGGATCGAATACGGGTCTCAAACATCGTGAGCTTACGGCCGCTCAAAAATAAATTAGTAAAGATGCATTTGTTCTCGCTACTAGATGGCGCTGCAAATCATCAACTTTTATACCATACAAATAAACTGAGGTAAGAAAAAAAGTAGATAATTAATTTTATTCATCGCATATTAAAAATAATCAAAAACTGTCAGTCATCGTTAACGCATTAAAAGGGATCCTTCGTATTCGATGTCATATAAGGGTATGTCAATCACTTTATCAATTACCAAACTGACCCTTTTGACCCTTAAAACCATTTCAATATGAGGAAACAATGCAGAATATTATAGATCTGCTCATGTGGTGATGTGAGCAATTAATATCATATACTTAAATTAAGATCTCAGAGGACTGTATCCGATACTCACGATCCATGAGGTCCGTGTGCAAACCTCGCTAAATTCTGACTGGTACCCAAGGGCGTCACCAAGGGGGGGCAGGGAGGGGCAGTTGCCCCCCTCCTAGAGAATCTAAAAAAGTTGTCAAATGTAAAGCAACCAAAGTCCTAAGCCTAAGTTGTCAACCACTATAACCTATTCAAATTCGAACTCCCAAATTATTTTTATTCTATTTTTCTAATAAATAACTTATGTTATGTTATGATATATGATATGTACTTTGGTCTCTTAGCGCCTGTTTTACATGCTAGTGTTTAGTATGGACACTAAAAATATGCATATACTCGTAAATAAAATAATAATATGTAATTAATAATAATAATTATATTATTTATATTACTGCAATTGGCGGTCTTATTACTAAAAGCAATTTCTTCTAGACAAATAATTGTTTATTTTATTTAAATAATTTTATGACTACAATACGCCTTTGTCATGCCTTTTTCCAATTTTATGAGTATTATTTGACAAAGAAATTATTTTACTCGTCACAATTTTTTATCGTCGTTATATAATTTTTTGGCATATTTAAATTGTTACGGCTAAATTATGATGAAAAAGGAACATAAAAAGAATTGTCGCGCACATAGTCTGAGGAATAGGGTTGTCAAATGTCAGATTTGCGACCGAACAGTCAAGTTTTTTTTATTTTTGGAGTGCCAAGCAAACGTTTATAGATATACTTGATATCTAGGAAGATATGTAAGTGCATTTCCCATCATAAAAACATGTAATAAGTTTTCGAAACAACTTTTTGAATTGGTATAGCTTGGCACCTACTCCAAAAATATGGCAGGCATGTAGACAATTAATTTGTACATAATAAACACCAATTAGTGTATAATGTATATGTTTATTACTTTGTGTGTAGATACTCTTGTTAAATATTATTTTTCACTTTTGAGTGCTTTTAGTGTTAATTGAAGTCGGTTCAACTTTTTTTTTGAGAAGGTTTTTTTTTAGCATATTTGTTCAATCTGAGAAATTACAATAAACCGGACAATAGTAAGTAATTTTTGACATTATGTTGTTGGTTTTGTCCGGTTTTTTTCTGAACATATCTGGCAACCCAAGTTGGGAATCGAACCCACGTCCCCTAAGCTACACGGGCGCTCAGTAAACGCGTCAGAATTCCTTTATTCTAATATTCCATCGGCCAGTCCTTTCAATTACTTAGTCGACGTCGCACGTACTTACTAATTTTTAAACCAAAAAGCTTTATTTTGAAGTTGAAGTCATTTCTAATTGACACAACTAACAACAATTTTTTTCTTAAGTATCATGATGATTTTTAGTTAATTTTGTAGAAATATAAATCTACTTCCTTATTACCAATCAGTTTTAATTTTTTCACCCGGATTATTGAGTTATTAGATGTTTTCTGATGCAATATTTGAGGTTAAATGCTTTAATCATTGAAGCTACCTATTTTTTTATGTAATTAAACATTGTCTACTGATTGGTAAATAATGTGTTGATATAATTAAAATGAATTAATAAAAAAATAAGATATTATTTTAGAATATTGTTTTGTTACCAAACTATTAGGTATAAAGTGAGTATTCTCCAAAAAAACATTTTCATATTACAAACCGTAATAGCTAAAATAAATAATAGAACTTATAAACAATTAAAGGTAAACTCCAGGTAGCGTTAATGCAATGAAACGATAATTGTATAACGGCCTCTAATCACTACGGGTTAAAGTTAAGTATGAATAATGTTTAGAGCGGTTACCCACAATGCTGAACTTTTATGAAAGGGACCTTTAAATAGGGATGTACCAAGAATAACTTAAATTTATAATATAGGTATTAATTAAAAGAGTGGTAGGCAGACGATCGTTATTAGTCTAGTCCTGAGATTCTTAACCTTTGTGCAATGGACCGCTTTAAAGAATTGTAGGAAAAGTAAAAAGGTGATACTAACTTTTATGGACTATTAGGTGCGGACGTGGTCCAGCGGTAAGACGCGTGAACCCACCATCGATTAGACCCGAGTTCGAACCTCGCTAATTCTGATCGGTACTAATGTAACTTTGTTATATGTACTTTGGTCGTTAAGTGCCTATAGGCACTATTAAAGAGTGGTAGGGCGACTGATGATGGCTATTAGCCCAGTCTACCGTCCTGGAGTAGTACCACTACTTTCGAATGTGACACCGTGAAGTGACCTTGTCGCGTTTCGGGAGCAGTTTGAAAGTAGCCAGGTATAGTGGAGGAGTGTGCACTGTCAATCTAGATGGTGTATACTCGTCTCCTCAGGCCGGCATAGCGGAGGCAACTGCTGCTTGTAGAGATTTCTCTGTAGTAGCAGTTGTTTTCGTTCATGGACCGCACTCTAGCTTAACATCAGGCGGAGTGTTGTCATATGTCGAGCTTTAATAAAAAAAAAGAATGGCCAATGAAGAATGCCATCGACCCCTGGTACTCTTGGTAGAGATTCTTTAGGGATACATGGACCTCATGTTAAGAAACTGTAGACTAGTCTGTCGTCCAGGTTAGTAGTATCCTAATCGCATTTTGGGATCAGCTTGGAAGGACCCGAGTGTACCAAGGAGCGTATGCTGTCAACCTGGATGATACACATTCGTCTTTTCAAACCGACATATTGAAGGCGACTTTGTGTGCTGACTTTTCTCTATGGTAGCAATTGTTCCCGTTCATGACCAGCACTCTAGCTTAATATCAGGCGGAGTGTTGTCACATGCCGTGGTCTTTATATAAAAAAAAGTTTTTTTTTATTGTAGCTCGGCATGTGACAGCTCCGCCTGATGTAAAGCTAGAGTGCGGTCCATGAATGGAAACAACTGCTACTACAGAGAAACCTGTGCGGGCAGCAGTCGCCTCCACTATGCCGGCTTGAGGAGACGAGCATGTACCATCTTAGATTGACAGTGCACACTTCTCTCGTTATACCTGGCTACTTTCAAATTATTCCCGAAACGCGACAAAGTCACTTCACGGGTGTTACATTCGAAAGTGGTGGTACTACCCCAGGACGGCAGACTGGACAAATAACCATCATCAGTCTGCCTACCACTCTTTGGTGGTTGTAAAAAAATGATAATTATCGTACAATATTGTACATCCCTAGATAAACAATGTTACCCGGTCAATTCACAACACACCGCGATTGTTTGACGAGGGTACATTTCGCCTCTACCATCGCAACCAATGTTTTCATTGAAAATATACTTTTCAAATATTGTTATAAACTTGATTTTGTTTTGCTACTCGTACAATGCTTACTCAGTTTATTATTTACATCATGAATAATGTTTTTCAATTACACACATATTTTATTATTTAGAACAATTGGAAATTGCAATTGTATGCTTTCTAATACAGGACGAATTTTTCAAGTGTGCATGGGTCGCTAAAGGAGAATGCCCATTTGTATACCTAATAGTTTGTTAACAAAACAATATTCTAAAATAATACATTATTTCTTCATTAATTTATTTTAATTTATCAAAACATCGTTTCCCAATTAATATACAATGATTAAACATAAAAACATAAAAAATAAATATTACCAATTATTAAAGCTTTTAATAGAATAATAACCTCAAATATTGTATCAGAAAAAGTCTTATTACTCAATAAGTTTGTAGATTTATTTTCCTACAAAATCAACTAAAAATAATCATGAAACTCGAGAAAAAATTTGTGGGCCCATTTCTCTTAGGCGAATGGGCATTCTGCTTTAAAACTATGAAAAATAGCGAAAAATACTCAAAAAAGTGTCGAAGCCAATTTTCAAAAAGCTAAAACGGTATATTACATTTTTGAAAATCCATTTCCCAGCCAGGAAGCAAACTCTGAACTATTTTGAAAAATAAAAAAAACACACCATTAATGCACTATCCGATATTATAGCTAATAAGAATCAAATTCTGGAAAGTGATGACATACGACAAACCACAGGAAAGTGTGGACAAGTCAGAAAGGGCCTAAGACTTAACTAATATACTTCATTTAAAATCTAAAGAAACCCAGATTCAGTGCCAGATTTAAGCATAGACAACCCCCTATAGTTGTCTATGGGCCGCCACCACACCACAAAAAAAGATTAATTAAATTAAATCGTTAAAGGCTCAGTAGAAACAAAAAATACTGAGTTTTGTTTTAAATTTTGTGTTAGCCCACTTATTTAGTTGCTCTCTTCTTTACCTTGACCTTAATAGAAACTTTCAACAGTTAACCACAAACGATATGAGGGCCTCCACAACATGCTCTGCCTATGGGCCGCCGAAGTCTAAATCCGGCGCTGCCCAGATTCAAGTAGGATCAGTTTTGATATTGCCAAAGCTCTATCTAACCCGGTTCGTTAGGTTACGTTTGCAATAATATAGGGACATATTATATCATATATTATATAATGTATACATATTCAGTATTAACAAATAACGATAAAATATAACGGCATACAACAATGACATCTGCAGCAGTTATGAAAAAACTTTATGGTGCCCGTTTATTAATACTCATATAATAAATACCTTATGTGTACGGATTTAGGTCAGAACATTATGACATAAACATTCAATAAGGTCGATTTTTGTTTGCAATAAATATAGATTAGAGAGTATATACATATTGTAGCTTATGACAACACTCCGCCTGATGTAAAGCTAGAGTGCGATCCATGAACGGAAATTTGCTGCTAGAGATAAATTTCTACAAGTAGCAGTCGCCTTCGCTATGCCGGCTTGAGGAGGCGAATGTGCACCATTCAGATTGATAATGCACACTCTTCCCGTTATACCTGGCTACTTCCAAACTGTTCCCGAAAAGTGACAAAAATTACTTCTCTGTATCGTACCGATTTCAAGTAATTAAGGCATTAAAATGCATGAGATAGTTATACTCAATCAATTTTGCCAAAATATTGTCTTTACATTTACATATTAATGTTCAAGATTAATTAGTTAATAATAAATAATCGATATATGGGTTACGTCAATTAATAATAACGAGAGGAGTGTGCACATTCGTCCCATTAATTAGGCCGGCATGGTGGAGGCAACTGCTGTCTGCAGAAATTTCTCTAGAATAGCAGAGTATTGTCATTGTAATTAGAACTTATTAAGGACAACTAAAATAAAACAAGTTTCTAACTTTTATTATGCAAAAAAATTTGTTACGTATTTTCAAATCTATACAAGGTTTGTATGCCTGTATTTTTTTTACCTATTTTTATGAAGACTAAAAGGATTTCAGTTTCGCACAAGCTTGTCAACTCTAATTCGCTCGGCCTTTATTTTATGGCAAGTAATTTCTATTATTATAAACATGAAAATCTTACAAAAAAAGCAACATTATTCTTTATAATCTAAGTACAAACAGAGAATTTCAAATAATCGACAACCTTTTATAGAAAAGGAGTTTTGGACAAAAGATTCGAAACAACAATGCCTGAAATTGATGGCTAGTTCGCCGAAGTTGTAGGTTCAATAGCTTTTACCTTAGTTTTGACGTGAAACTCAACGAAACTTTGTTGCAGACTGTAGGTACTTGTTGAAAGTTGCCTTAAAATTAAATTTACAATTTTAACTGGTCGAACAATGAGGAGACTTCAAAATTAAATTAACAACAATAATCAACTTTAAATTAAAAAAGTAAACAGGAGTCGAAATATAAACGAAATTATTTTATGTAGAAATACATACTTTTTAAAATATTTTAAATTTTTCATTATTTTATTCTTTAATTGATCGTAATCATTTGACAGCCTCTCAGTTCGTAGAGTGGCGCTCGACATGAGTCTTCCTACAAACTATTTAGGAACCAAATAGACTGCCCAGCCCTACTAGAATCGTTTCATTTTCAAATTCCTCGACGAATACCTCGGCATCCCAGAGCACTACGATTCAGAACCAATCTGAAACGTTACTCCGCACTGTCTAGGCTGTCAAAAGAATACAACGAGCTTGATCTGGATATGTTCGGCGACTGGCTTGGCTTAAGTCTAAGGTAATTAGCACTTGTTAATTTTTAATTTTAACTCTGACGTTAATTTTAATTCTATTTTCAATTATAATTTTAATCTTTAATTTAAATTTAAATTTGATTTTAATTTTTTATTTTAATTTAGATTATAATTTTATGTTATTGTGCAACTTTTTTTATTTTTTTATTTATTTATTAATTTTATCATTATTATAGTTATTACTTTAATTCTTGAATTCTTGTGCACATTTAGAGGTGGATCATTTATCGCATACAAACTGACCGATTGTCGTAAGGCATGATTTGATGAATCCCACCGCTGGTCGCCCTCAAGGTATAAATAAATAAGTAATAAACAACATGAGTTTGTTCTGTCAATGGATGGTACACATTCTTCTTTCAAGTCGGTATAGTGAACTGCTGCATGAGTATTTTCCTCTGAGGTGGTAGCATACCCTTGCTTAACAGCTAAACATCAGTCTGTGTGTCGCGTCATCGCCTCTGAATCCTTAGTAGATTATTGCATTTAGACAGCTTTTAAAGTTTTTTTTTATTGTCCATGAACGAAAACAACTGCTATGGGCAGCAGTCGCCTTCGCTATGCCGGCCTAAAGAGACGAGTATGCTCCATCTAGATTGACAGTGCACACTTCTCACGCTATATCTGGCTACTTTCAAACTTTCAAACCCGAAAAGCGACAAGATCACTTCACGGGTGTTCCATTCGAAAGTGGTGGTACTACCCCAGGACGACAGACTGGGCTAATAACCAACATCAGTCTGTCTACTACTCTTTAATAGTGCCTATAGGCACTGAACGACCAAAGTATATATAACAAAGTTACATTGGTATTGGTCAGATTTATGGAACGGGTGTTCCATTCGAACACGTGAATTCACGCGTCTTACCGCTAGATCACGGCCACTCTGAAAAAAATATGGATATAAAATTTCATTTAATGACAAGTATACCACACAAACATATCCTTAGTTAAGTCTGTGCTTACTTGTTTTATAAGGATATATCAAAGGGGAAAAGGTTGTTTACACATTAACACAAATATAAAAGTGTGTAGTATGTTCTAAGTATTGCCTCAAAGTCGAAGGTTCCTTATGTTAGTGGTTAATGAAAACAATATTAAATTTTTAATTAAAATGAGGCATAGGAGGTTTTTTAACTCGAGTTTTTGATCTTTAATTTCTGTAGACTTTAACGAGGTAAGCGCATTAATCGTGTAATTAAAGTGTTCTACATTAAGTTTTTTTGCAACTTCCATTTAATTAAAATTCTAATTTATTTATAACTATAATTTAATAAAAAAATATTTAAAAACTATATGAATAAAATAAAATACAAAAAATCACTCATACAAAGGTGTATTGTACTTAACGCATTAATAAATAATTAAATAAATAATTTATATTTATGTATACTCGTATTATATTATATGATATGTATTTTAATAACTTAATCTTTTATTTTTACTTTATACTTCATTTATTAGTTTATTCTATTTATTTTGTCAATGTTTATTTATTTATTTCATTGCACTGTAGACATCTCCACTCACACCAACATAGATTAGCTGGTAGACAATGCCAAAGGCATTAAGCTCGCCTATGTACGATTTGTGTGTGCAATAAAGTGTTTTTTATTTATTAATTAATATGTCCCCGCAACTTTCCGCAACTCCGCAAAAATATGTAATAGATTTGTTATGTACAAAATATTATATAATATTATTTTATACACATTACACATAATGTATATGTATATATTATATATTCATTTGATACCTATAAATAAATGTAGTTAAAATATTTACCTTTTTCTGATCAATTTTCGTCATAAATTAGTAATAATAATCTATTTGAATAAAAAAAATACTTGATATTATCAACGTACCTCAACTGCAAAGCAGAGTTTGCTAGTTATTAGTTATTAGTTAATATTACTCGCTGGCGCTTCATAATCTCTGCCTATACCTAATAGTAGCATTAACACAGAATCCTAAGCTACAGAGATATTTCAAGATAAAAGCAAAATCTTCGTTGCATTTCACCGAAAAATTCACATTCATGGAATGTTTGCATATTCCTGAAGCTTCAATCTTCAGCATTTTCTAGGTTTTTGTTCATTTTCCGTCGGAATGAGACTGGAAAATCATTGTCTTGTGTTTTGAAAGATGTGAGACTTTCATTGTTATAAAGGCCGTATTTGTATGTAAGGTAGACAGAATTCTTCAATCAATACTTATAGTTTTAATAATCACAAATCCTAAGGAAGAATCTCTCGTGTTTAAATATTTTTTTTACACTTTTGTACCATACTCAGTACATTGGTACTGGTCAGAATTTAGCGGAAACGCGGTTTTCATCGATCATGAGTTCATGCCTTTACCGCTACATCGCGGCCGCTTATAAGCTTTATTAGACATAAATATGTACATTATTGAACATTCCTAAATATAAATTCTAATTTACCAAAGGTCAAAAGGGGTTTTAATAGTGACTCGGCATATTAATTAATAATATTATAATTGACGAGTTTCTTATGGCTGTCTTCTCGTCATATGCCTTTCCGAAGCCAAAAGTAGATTCTGACGATGAACAAGTGCATGCCAAGTCCATGCCTACGTTAATAAAGGATTTTCATTTCATTTCATTTCATATCATCTCTGCTAGAGTGCAGTCCATGTGCGGAGACAACCTTAGAGCAATGATTCCCAATTGGTGATACTCGTTCCCCCGGGGGGTACGCGAAATTGCGTGAATCTTAAATCTGTTCAACGATTTAGACGCAAAAAGCTATAGACAGATACCATTACCTTTTTTATAATATTAGTATGAAACAGTATGAATTTCGATAAAGGGTACGCGAATTTAAACACTTTCTTGAAGTGCTACGCAGGAAAAACTAATTGGGAACCACTGCCTTAGAGAAATGCCTTTTAGCAATTGTAATTTTATCGTCTAAATAATCCGAATAAGTTAAATTTAAGATATTGTGAATTTAGCTGAGAATCTGAGATGCGTGTTTAGTTGACTTCTAATGTTTGGGGCTACAACTTTCTCGATTAATACGAACTGATGTAAACAGGCATCACTGTGATATTTGAATTGTTTATGTGATATAGGTACTAGCAATAGCTAATTTACATCAAAGAAACGGCGTAATTGAAGTGAATTGAATTATTACCTACTCCGATGTGAGCGTTAATATCAAATTTCGCTCCTACTCGCATTGATCAAAGTTACGAGAACACTATCTAATTACGCCCTGTGTGTATCCAAACTTATGTATGTAAAAGACGAGAGGATACAAAACATCAAAAGGTATTGTTTCAACAATATTAGGTTCCATAGAACTTCATTAATTACTGATATGTGCTCATGGAATTTGTTAAACACGTTCGCGTACACTGTAACCGTACTGTTGCCATTTAGACGAGTTGAAATGGAGAAGGTATGAACTCTCCGCGTGATGTTAGGCTAAAGAGCAATCCATAAACGGATACAACCGCGAGGTACCGTGTCTGCATCTCCCTGAGGTACCCCTGCGTGAACCAAAGTAAGCAAGGTGGGGTCAATTTGGGTACTGGAGTAGACCCCAGGACGGCAGACTGAGTCCATCATAGTCTGCATACGACTCTTTTAAATTAAAATTTAAAAAAAGTAACGTGTACTAAAAGTAATAGATACTTCATATCCTTCGAAGGATTTCTTTTTTGTCCTCCACATTGATTTATGTGGTTGGCAATAAGATTGGTTTTTGAGTACAGAGGCAAAGTTAATGGCATTACAATATGCCTTTTTCGATCACAAATCCATATAAAAGTGCTATATTTCTTTCACAGTAAATTGTTTATACTTTGCTTTACGTTCAAATAATATTTAAAAAAAAAACAACAAATTATATTTTTTATATTTAACTACTATAATCAATATAGGATTTAATGAAATATAAAATAAATAATAAACTATTATACAATTTACATTGACAATAAATATTCTTATTAATAAAAAAACTAATATGCAGTCACACCAAATTGGACCTGAAATCTCCTTTTTATGTAACTTTTTCTCGTAAGTAAGTAGTATGACATGTGACCTCACCACACTTCACACAGTCTCCAACTGCTGCACAGAGTAAAAAAAAACAGCAGTCGCAGATCACTACAATTAAAGTTGAAGGTAACTCTCACCAGCTTGCTTGCCAAATATTCAGTTGATACTGGACCAATATTATAAATGTCCAAAAATAATTAACTTTTTAATAAGATCTTCAAAATAAAAAAGAAATACTAGTTTTTTTTTATTGTAGCTCGGCATGTAGAGCGGCCGTGGTCTAGCGGTAAGACGCGTGAACTCACGATCGATGAGACCCGTGTTCGAACCTCGCTAATTCTGACCGGTACCAATGTAACTTTGTTATATGTACTTTGGTCGCTCAGTGCCTATAGACACTATTAAAGAGTGGTAGGCAGACTGATGATGATTATTTGTCCAATCTGCCGTCCTGGGGTAGTACCACCACTTTCGAATGTAACACCCGTGAAGTGACTTTGTCACATTTCGGGAATAGTTTGAAAGTAGCCATGCCGAGCTACAATAAAAAAAATGTGACAACACTCCACCTGATGTAAAGCTAGAGTGCAATCCATGAATGATGGAAACAACTGCTACTACAGAGAAACCTGTGCGGGCAGCAGTCGCCTCTACTATGTCGGCTTGAGAAGACGAGCATGTACCGTCTAGATTTTCAGTGCACACTCCTCTCGTTATACTCTTACTTCATCAGTATGATGTATACAATTTCTAGTTTGCGGGGTTGCTAAATGTATTTTACACCCTTGAAAATCAATTTATAATTTCATTTGTGTTAATATAATAATATAAGAGACTGTAGCACTGAACATTCCTTGAAGCATTGTAAAATCAAGTACGAAAAAGTTGCATGCAGTAAAAACGATTGGCTCTCGACGAATTTGCTCTAAAAGTGATAATAATTGTTCCTTATTTTCTTGTTCTGTAAATAAAATTAACTTTAATTAATCTTACGCCTAAAGTCATCTCGATACTTGGTCGGAGAAAAAATATTTATCAAAGCGCAAAATGTGACACTCCGGCTCATGTCAAGTTGAGTGCGGTCCAAGAGCGGGCACAACCGCTGACGCAGACAGCAGTCGTATCCGTTGTGCCGGCTTGGTGAGATATATTTGCTTTAAAATATGAGTATTTTATGTTCTAGCCAGTATCTTTGAACAATTTAATGTTTCATTTATTATATAATATTATTTTCATACCTAAGTTAAGTGTAACAAGCGCCTCTTCCAAATGCATGCAACTTTGATTCCTATGCCCCATAATTCTCTCAATAATCGTAACTAAATAGATCATCAAGCCGCCATCAATTAATAACCGCAGCAATGCAATTATTACTAATCCTGCAAACTGTATTATTATATTAAATAAATATAACGATTATTCGGGTTGTCACATCGTTTTTTATAGTAGCTCGGCATGTCTACCACGAAGAAATGTATGCAATCAGCAATCGCCTTCATAAACCGCCTTGAGGGTGCGAACGTAAGTACTTCCAATTTAATCTCGAGAAACGATCTGGTGGCAAAACCCCAGCACTAACTTCACCGGTTAATGCCAAGGTGATCCCGAAACAGTTCATTTCCCGGGCAGTGCTAATAAATATCGTCAGCCCACTACCACTCTAAAATTCTGCTCGAATTGTTCAGAAAACTTGATGAGAAAAATTCGTGAATATATAAATAATTTTATATTTATATAATTGATAAAAATTACCTTATAACCTGTTAATCCACTTACAACTGCACTGTACATAAATCTTGTGAGGCAAAGAAGTAAGAAAGCGCATTCCAGCAACTCCTAGAATTAAATAAAAAACAATTTTAACTATTATTTTTTTATTCGTAAGTGTAAAAATGATAATACTGAATAATGACAAAAAATGTGTTTAATCGACTTGGATAGTGTACATTCGTCTCCTTAGGCCAGCATAGTGGAAACGACTCGACAGCAACTCGGTAGTAGCAGTTGTCTCTAGCTCGGTAACCTTAGCATCACATGACAAAAAAGAAATTACCTGCCAACCATGAAGTTTATTCAATAAAAAACATTGTTTATTAAATAGCACATAACATGTTTTAAATTTCAAAACAGTGTTAGTGTCCCCTCGAAAATCCCTCGTTAGTAAAAAGATCCCGCGTTCAAACGCCGAGAATCTCTTCTCCAAAATAACAAGTTTTACCAAAACATAAAGAATCACCGTAAAATGAATATTTATTGTGATTAAATCATTAATACTTGGTAGGAATTCGTTTAGACCATAAGAGGCACAAGCGAGTAAAGGTTCTATGAGTAATTTCATTAAATTACTAAAGATCACTGAAGTGAAAAACAATTTGTTTGCTTCATCTTTTTCCGTTAAATATTTGTCCGGTACATCCATGTTTAATATTTTATCCACCATTTTGTAGTTCGAATAATATTCTTCATACATTTTAACATTATTATTGTAACTTGTTATAAATATTGATACAGAAAATACTACAGACAAAACTGACAAGAATAACTCGGTATAAGCTCTTTGGTTCCAAGGTTTAGTCCAATACGTGTAAAAAAATCTTGCCGTCAAACAAACAAATGTAAGTAAAGTAATAATAGTCATCATGAACACGAATTGTATCGTTAATTTAGCTCTTACAATATCGCCGTTACAATTTCTGGAAACCCCCGATAAACAAAGAAAGTTAAGAAATGAATTTATTTTCGCTGTAACATCGTAGGCGTCAATTTTGTCATTTTTCACCAATAAAATTCCCTTTGAAGTTTTCTTTTGCATGTTTTTCTACAAATTGGATTTTTTGATGCGCAGATTGTGAAATGTTCGCGAAAACTGAAATGATCGTCGTGGCCTTTGTGTATAACACAATTGACAAATTAATTTCGCATTAATGGATTGCTTTTAGGGCGAGCGCTATTGTACTAAACAAACGGTATTTAAAATAAAATAGCATTATAAGGGCGACTGCATATTATAAGATATTTCTATTACAATGTGAAGTTGGCGTAAAAAATTATCTGTAACAAGAAAGGCAAAGACATGTAGATTCTACAATAATGACTGGTATACAACACTTACCTCCGAAATCAATATTTTTTTAGAAATCGTATTTATTATGTAATTTATTTTGTCCAAGGGTCGAATATGGGAGCTCCGCGTAACAAATGGGTATGATAATCACTCAGCCACAGAGACCGACAAAGTATTATAGCGTCAAGACAAAGTTTCGGTTTCAGCGAGTTCCGGCGTTAAATCAAGGTGGAGAAAGTTCATTCATTCATTGGCCTTCAGGGATGTAAACGCCAAATCTCTAAACGATTTCGCAAGGACTTTATTAAATTATGATGAAAATTTTATAGAAAAAAACATAACCCACATTGCTACACATCCACTGTCACTTCACGTGACCGCGTCGAAATTCCTCTTTTCTATTTCAGTGGCAATTCTTCTATCTCTAAAATTAAAAACAAAAAGTAAAGTATATGTTTTCGTTTTCTTAATTAAATGCTTTTAAGCAAAGGTTTAAAGGTTAGTTAATTAAAAATTACCACAAAAAAGGTTTTAGTTGTAAACCCTTGTTTCCGGGGGTCCCTAATGACTGACATAGAACCAACAACCCTTACCTCTAGATCTTAAACAAATATTTGTGCAAGCAGCAGAATCTTATGAAAATAATTCCATAACTCAATGTCTTTAGGGATTATTACTAATTCAGACTAAATTGCCTGTTCGCGTAAACTTTAATAACGTCTTTAAAATAATCCAAATTGCCAAGTATAAAACTTTAAATTGGCTTTATACCTATTATCTCATTGCTTATTACCTCCGTTAGATTTTATAGTTATTATTTAACGAATTTTGGCGAAAATGTCGCACAGTATTTTAAGGATATTTTTGACTCATGATTTAGCGACATACGTAACTTATTTGATTAGAAGATCTTAATTAATAAGTGAAATTTCACGCATGCAGACAGCATGACTCTGAAAACCCGCTTACGGTTAATGTCCGTGGGTTGCGTCTGCGCGTCTAACTTCTTGTACAAAATCTTCAAATTCATGCGAGTACTTAACTGATACTGATTATCTATTTTAGTAATAAAAATACCAATTAATTTGATAAACAATAAAAATACTAACATATTTTCTGTTATAAAAAGGTTCAATTTGTCCAATATATTGTTATATATTTAAGGCTCAAGACACGAGTAATGTGGATTATGTGCTTTCGTAGAAGGCTATATTAAGGGTACGTACATATTTGTGGAATTCAATATTGGAATATCTCTATCAGGTGCCTATATCTTAGAATCTATCTATAAATACAAAATAAGAAATGTGTGTTTCAGTGGTGTATTACATTATACAACACAGAATTAAAGTTTTCCTTTGTTTATTTAGGTAATTTTACGTGTACACTGACATTGAATATATATCTACATAATTATCGGTTATTTTTTTAAATTAATCTGCCTAAAAAAGAACCCACGAAATCCGTGCGCAAAGTTGACAACGCGAGTTCGTTTTCCACTTCAGCACAAACTGCAGAGCTCGTTGATATTTTTTTTTTGTTCAATTTTCATTATAATAAGTAATAATATATTTTATATAGTGTTTAATCTTTATTTTGAAGCCTTTTCAACTGTAGCTTTGAATAATGGATTAAAAACGCAATTAAGACTAAATAAGAAACTAATCTAAGAAAACACGATAACTCTCTGACTATGTTTATAACTTCTAAATTAGTATATTAATTAGATAAGAGGTCAGAGGTTATAGGCACTGTAACAAATTTACATTTACTTACGTAATGAACTGAAATATTATAGGTATTTATGCCGATATATCGATAGCCTCTACCTATCCTTGTGGAACTAACAATGGTGCTATGATATATACATATAGATAGATATATCTCAGAGGAAAGATATTATGTAGGATTTATAAATAAACTAGCTGACGGGGCCCGGCATCAAGTGTCGAAGTATGAGAACTTTCGCCCCGTACCTCTCGCTCTTGTCTTTTGTATTAACCCGTGAGAAAAAGAGAGATGGAAGAAAATACATAAAAAAAGAAAGGATGCAATGTTTAATATACTTCTGGTGCAATGTTGTATACGACTTCTGGTTCCCGTATCCGAAATAAAATCTTTTTTCTTTAATATAAATATAACGGTTCGTTTCGAACGAGAAACGTTACCCAATGCAAAGAAGCTACATATTTTATTAGTTTACGTATTATATAAACACATAGGTAGAGGTATGTCTAAGGCTAAACATTACTTTTTAATGGAAGTTTTCCACTTGCCTAATTACTTCGCCTTTTGTCTATCAAACTAAGTTTAGTATCAAACTAAGCGGTTATTTTAGGATCACGCATCCATTCTAATGTCAGCGGTGTATTCTCATTAATAACAGATTAATAGCGATAAATAAAATTAAGAAAATTGTCCAAAACATTTAAAGTTCCGGAATGTAATTTAATTTAAAAAAAGAAATTCGAATCGAAATCGTTTAACCTTTTATATTAATAGACACAAAATAGTGACATAGTTTGGAAGCCGATATGTATTATTAATTGCTTTTTGACCGCACAAGCCTTAACATAATTTTTAATAGTCTAATAATTCTGGATCCTATTTAAATAAAACGTCTGAAAAATATCATCAAAATATATTTTCTAAAGTTTTTATTTTGTTTATTGTAGCTGGGCATATGACAACATTCCGATCGATATAAGGCTTGAACGGAAACAATTGCTACTACAGAGGAATCACTACAGACAGCAGTCGCCTCCGCTATGCCGGCTTGAGGAGACGGGTATTGACAGTGCACACTCCTCGTTAAACCTCGCTACTTTTAAACTGTTTTCGAAACGCGACAAGGTCACTTCACATTCGAAAGTAACCATTATCAAACTGCCTACCACTGTTAACGGTTGTACGGTTAATATGTGGCCGGACCTTAAAATACATATACGACAGTCAATGTTAAACATTTTATAGGGGCTGAAAGCAGCTGTATAAACCATAAATAAAGCTGTTTTGATGTCTTCAGCTCAACAATGCGCAACATTTTGTTTTATAAAATACATTTTATGTGAAGCGTAAAATATATTTTATTATTATTTTCAAACGTACAACGACAGACATTATTATTAAATCAAATTGTTTTAGTATTTTATTCTAATTTTATTTTACTTCACTTCGTTTAATTTCAGCTTTTGCAGGCCTTGCTAACAAAAAAATGTGATACAAACGCAAAAAAAAATTAAACCTGCTATTGTGCTTTTCAATTTCAAAACACATGTTCATACCGTTTGATCTTAGTGTAATATGTACAAAAATATTAATCGGAATGCGTATAAAACTCAAAATTCTCCCTGAACCGCACAATTACACGTGGCCAGCCCTGAACCAGAGAAAACTCCTACCACGGAGAAAGGAAGAGGCAGGCGTTTTACTATTTTTTTTTTATTGTAGCTCGGCATGTGACGGAGTGCCTGATGCAAAGCTAGAGTGCAGTCCATGAATGGAAACAACTGCTACTATAGAGAAACCTGCAGCAGTCGCCTCCACTATGCCGGCTTGAGGAGACGAGCATGTACTATCTAGATTGACAGTGCACACTCTTCTCGTTATACGGGTCACTTCACGGGTGTTACATTCGAAATTTTTATCTTTCTTTCATTTTCATTTCATTGCAACTTTTGGCATTTTCAAATCCTGAGGTTGTTAAAGTCATCCCGAGGAGCAGTTGGAAGGACCGATGAAGATATAGAATACATGAATTTTTATGTGTTCACGTAAGCGCTGTGTAACTCGAGAGCATCCGAGCGCAAAACGGGTGACGTGACTTCGATTCCTATCTCATTCTCGTTTTTTTTTTGCTCAATTTACATCATAATTTAATAATAGAACTATTAACAAAAGTAACATCAAAAGCGGTTCATTTAAACTTTTCAATTCAGAAATTAATTTATCATTTTACAATATTTTGTTACAAAAACGTTTTCATAAAATGAAAGCAGAAATTGTCTATCTTTCTTAAATATCTTTTAAAGAGAGTTTCTGAGACCTTTATTAATTTGTAATACTAAAATGAAGCTCACTTTTGTCTTTAATATCTACAATTTAATTCTAAACAAATGTATTATAAAAGAATTTGTAGTTTATTTTAAAATATATTTCTTAATATATTTTTTATAATATTTAGTCCGCCTGACGACCTTGTGTTAGAATGTAGTTAACAGGCGAAAACGAGTAGAAGTGATTGTGAAGCGACGTGGTTGACAGGCATACACTCTTCTCTTATCTTTACCAGCGTTAAGACGACAGACTGTACAACCACCATCAGTCTGCCTACCGGTCCTTAAAATCTAAAAATAAAGATATAATAGTAAACTAAACAAAACAATATTTTAAAATAAAAGTTTTATTTACATTTGAAAACAACATTTTCTTAAATACAAATGACATAAGCTCATTAATTAACAAGAGTAACACTTTAACTGTAAAGTCACGTCTTGTTTTAATCGGGGTCGTTTTTGTCCCAAGCCCCGAAGTTTAATAAGGGTCTGGAAGACCTATGTGTGACATTTGTGCCTTTTAAGTACACGAGCGAATTATTCTGTTAAATACGAAGGGTTAAGGGTTAGGTGATCTTTGCTAAATCGTATCCTGTTTATTAATAAATGTAAATATTTTATTTCAAAAATATGTTTTTATGGGTTATTTTTTCATTAATTTTTGACATTTTAAATAGAAGATTTGTTCTATTTTATTAAATTATAATGAAAATTGAATAGATAATAACTGGAATTAATATTTCCTTTATTTTTTTCTTTAAATTTAATTAAGATTAATGAGTCACGCAGATTGTGACGTCACACAGAAGCTAATCACAAAACGCGACTTTTTCACGGGAAGTTCAACTTTAAAGTGGTGATACTGCTACATACTACTCGAGGAGGATAAACTGATCATCAGTCTGCCTACCGCTGTTTTAATTAGCGCAATAAAAATATATACATAATAATAAATTCAGAAAATATTACGTACATTTGGAAAATTAATACTTTGAAAACATTCACCTGTTGAAAAGGGTTAATTGAAAACATTTGGGTTCTTTGCGCAGCGTTTTCTGACTACCAATTAGAGGAAAAAATAATTAATAATATTTTGCAGTGAACTGCCTCTTGCTCGAGTCATAACTAAAGGTTTATTATAAAATCGACGTGTATATGTATAGTAAGTGTGAATCATTGGTAATGTTTTTTAAGAGTAAGGAAGACTGAAGATGTTTATTGATGGTTTTTTTTTATTGTAGCTCGGCATGTGACAACACTCCGCCTGATGTAAAGCTAGAGTGCGGTCCATGAATGGAAACAACTGCTACTACAGAGAAACCTGTGCGGGTTGCAGTCGCCTCCACTATGCCGGCTTGAGGACACGAGCATGTACCATCTTAGATTGACAGTGCAGGTAAGTGCCTAGTCTGCCGTCCTGAGATAGCGCCACAACTTTCAAGTGTAACACTCGTGAAGTAAGTAACCTTGTTGTAAAGTTGTCAGATACAGCGAGAGGAGTGTGCACTGCCAACCTGGATGGTGCACATTCGTCTAGTGGAGATGGCATAGCGGAGGCGACTGCTGTCTGCAAAAATTCATGGACCGCACTCTAGCTTAACATCAGTGTGGTAACTATGTATGTTGAGCTACAATAAAAAAGAACTAATAATAAGGTAGATAATATTTTTAAAAAGTTAACACTCTATTAACTAAATAAATGTTTAAAATAATAATTAATTAGGAATATGTACCTATATTTTATGGTAAAAACTAGAGTAAATAGCAAATTGCAATTTGTTTACTAAAACGAGGTTACCGCAAACGTGGAGAAATTACCGACGCGATAATTAAAACTCGTGATTTAGTTTAATCTATTAGTAAATTAAAAATATTTGGATTTTTTAAAAATATATATATTTTTTTATTTTAACTCGGCTTATGACAATACCTTGCCTGAGCTTAAGAATGGAAAAAACTGCTATCACAAATAAATTTATATTTATTGGTCCAGTACCAACAACTTAACATTATGATACTATTATTTCTTAAAAAAAACCACTAAATATCATTGATATACTGTGTTTTATATGCAATAAAGAATTTATTATTATTATTATTATTATTATTATATATCAAAGTCGAGCAATGTAAATGCAATTATTAATTTACAGCTGGTGTAGCTGTCATTCAACTCACAGCCGAAAGACGTGTAGGTTAGCATCCATTGCGTTAAAAAAAAAAAAAATAAAAATAAAAAAAATCCTGATATCTTGCAATTCCGCCTTAGTATAGGTTAAAGGGATTAGGGAAATATGTATTTTTACACTAAATTTCCAGGCATTAAATCTACTACGGAAATTAATGTTACTTTGCTTGGCCTGTCTTTTTTCCATGAATTAAGTTCTATCCCTATAAAAGATTCGGTATTGAAGGAACGGAAGCACTAACTATATTTACTTGAAGTTAAAAAATTGCTAATATAAGCCTATAAAACTGGTATATTTCGAATTTACTATTTAGTACGTATAAAATTGAACACAGAAAGGGTACGGAATATTTCCATGAAACTAAATAATTCTCGTTGCACATTTGCTATAGAAATTCAGAACAATAGACTATGAACTGTGAATTCGGCATGAAGCTATTTATCAGAAATCAATTGTTTTTAGCATATTCGTTTTCATTTATATTGAATTAATTTTAAAAATGAGTAGGCAGCCGTCCTGGGATAGTTCCACAACTTTCTATGTGTGAAGTCACATTTGGAGCTCAGCTTGGAAGTAACCGGGTATAATAACCGCTAATTTGTACAGTGCACATTCGGCTCTTCAAGACGGCATAATGGAGGCGCGTGTTACTGGCAGACGTTTCTTTATGATAGTAAATGTGGAACGCACTCTAGCTTAACATCAGACGAAGCCGTGCTACTACAAAATCTATGGAGAGTCGTTTTTTGAAATAAAGAAACTTATCCTAATGGAAAAGCGTGAATATAACTAACTAAGCAAAGTAGAGTAGTCAAACACAAAATGCATTCGATTAAATCATTCCTTTGTATTGAAATAATAGTTAAAGAGAGATAAGTAACGGTTTATTCCGTCGATAACAATAACTCAATGTTATTATTAAGCTGCATATCCCTGAAACGCTATTAACTGTTTCAATGGAGGCGTTGGGCGAGGCTACTACCATGGTCGTTTGGTAGTTTGTTATTATTGATTTTTTTAAATTACTTTTAGGTAAGTTAGACTTGTTCTCGGTCAACCGTATCTAAGGCGATTCTCACACTGCCCCGCGCTACGGAGCGGAATACGCGGGTCGGGAGTGAAGACCTGCATTTTCATACAGATTTTTCCCCACAAACGCGAGGGGCTGCAGGATACCATGCGGTGGGCTAGAAGCTGAAATCGAATATAAATCGACTCCACTTCGCAATAGTACGTCTAGTTCTGTCAAAATCAAGCACAATACTGCAAAACTTGGTGTGCACCCACGCGCGGGGTGCGTGTTTCTCCGTATGTAGGCGCGTGATCTGCAACACCGCGCGTGAATGCGTTTTGTGTGTGTTGCGCGTGTTTTCTATATAAACAAAGATACTTACAAACAACGTAAGAACATGCCGCGCTACGCTGCGTGATGTGGGGCAGTGTGAGAATCGCCTAACTCAGAGTTAATAGCTAACTTAGAGCTTATGCAATTTCGTTGTTCATGCAATATTTTAGAAAAGTCACTCGAGTAGATCTTCGCCGATCAATACACAAAAATGGAGAACGAAAATTTAAGAACGCGATTTAAAGCAATATAACACGATTACCAATCAATATAAATACGAGGAAAAAGATACATTGATCAAGAGCAGCCGTGGTTTAGCAGTAGAAGGCGAGAACTCGCGATCGATGGGAGCCGTGTTCAAATCTCGTTAAAATTAACCAGTACCAATGTTATGTACTTTCGTAGCTCAATGCCTATGACACAAGCACTAGATTAGTATAGACATTACAAAAAAATCATGTTTAGGTTTTTTGAATTATTTTCTAAACAAATGTTCATAGTATACCTTTCAATAGCAAGTCTATTCGATGATCTCGCACATTGTTATAAAATAAACTCTAGCTTTAAGATATTTATGATTACAGTGTCTAGTTTAAAATAGAATTGCTTTTAATACACAATACGTAATGATAAGTGATTTATAATCAAACTAGACTAACTAACAACTACGGAATATTCTCGAATATATATCTGCTACGACAGGGTAATTTTTACAAAGGGTAGACGCCTGCGCTATTCTGACATTCTAGATGAGTCAAGTGTGCACCGTTCAGGTTAAAAATTTAAAATCTTTATCTCAAGACTACAGATAAGGCGATCATGAATAGTTAATTTTTTATTGTGTCTTCGGAACGGCTCGGTCAAGGAAAATTAACTCGACGGTCGGTATAACGAGAGGAGTGTGCACTGTCAATCTGGATGGTACATGCGCCTCTCCTCAGGTCGGTATAGTGGTGGCGAATGCTGCCCACGCAGGTTTCTCTGTAGTAGTAGTTATTTCCATTCATGGACCGCACTTTAGCTTTAGGTGGAGTGTTGTCACATGCTGAGCTACAATAAAAAAAACGAAGAGCTATTAGTTAGACAGGGCAGGCTCAGTGGTAGCGCTAAATCAAAACTAGGACGTCAGCGAGTCCAGTTTTGCGAGGCACACTAAGGTGCGAGGACGAACCTGGACAGGCGATTAAATAAATCTCTTTTTTTCAGTTTGGCGTGCCGTGATGTCCAGCACCGCCATTTAGCAGACTAGCTGCTACTTCCAAGTTCATTCAGAAACGCAATTGGTCACACATAAAAATCTAATAAATTACTCATAATAATAAATAATAGATGGCAAGATAAAGCGACAAATCAAAATGTCCGGCAGAGATACAAATAACAAATGCTTTGTGAATAGAAAAAACATTATCTCTAAACAAACTGAAAATAAGCCCTTTGTTTTGAATGAACCACCAAATGGCACTACGGTTTAACCATTGTCTTGTTCTAAAGGCGTTGAAAGCTTAAAGGCAAAGAGTAAACATTTACAGAATAAACATATATATTTTTCTATAATCTATAAAAAAATACAGTTAATAATAGTGAGTGAATAAAAAGGATTTAAATAATCAAATAACGACAATCAAAACAAAGCATCTCTTGAAAGTTGGACGGTGCACAAAGTCTCCTCAATGCTTCATAGTGGAGGGAACTATTGCCTGCAGACAAATCTCTTTGTTAGCGAATGTCTACTCCCGTGAACCTTTACTAATAAAAAAAAACTAGTCTAATCTACGGCGGTGCTTTATAAAAAAAAATTATAGTTAAACTTCATTCTAAGCTAAGCTTTGCACCACTTATCTGATTATGAGGCTAAACGCGCAGGTAGGTATTATATAAAATATAGAATGTGTATTTATTATTCTTTGTTCGTAACTTTTTGTTTGAAAGTGAACTTAAGTAAGCTATGACTTGCACCAACCTCATAAATAATGCGTCGTCACTTAGGAAAATCTTTCAGCCCACGTTACATACAGTTATTTTTTTTATATAGCGCACCTGGTGTTTGGTTAAAGCACGGTCCTTGAGCGGAGACAGCTGTTGCCGTAAAATGTCCACAATTACCTACGCTATGCCAACTTGAGGAGACGAATTAAAAAGCGGCCGTGGTCTAGCGGTAAGACGCGTGAACTTCCGATCGATGAGTTCCGTGTTCGAACCTCGCTAAATTCTGACCCATACAAATGTAACTTTGTTATATTTACTTTGGTCGCTCGGTGCCTATAGGCACTATAAAAGAGTGGTAGGCAGACTGGTGATGGTTATTCGCCCAGTCTGCCGTCCTGGGTCAGTACCACCACTTTCGAATGTAAAATACGTGAAGTGACCTTGTCGCGTTTCGGGAATAGTTTGAATGTAGCCAGGTATAACGAGAGGAGTGTCACTGTCAATCTAGATGGTACATGCTCGTCTCCTCATGCCGGCATAGTGGAGGCGACTGCTGCCAGCACAGGTTTCTCTGTAGTAGCAGTTGCTTCCATTCATGGACCGCACTCTAGCTTTACATCAGCCAGAGTGTTCTCACATGCTGAGCTATTATAAAATAAAAAAAAGAATTCATTTAAGTTTCTTGATCGGTTTGGAAGTAAAGAGGAGTATGCATTGTCAACATGCATGGTGCAAATTCGTCTTCACAAACCGGCATAGCGGAGGCGACTGCTATCTACGAGATTTATTTCACTGTGCAGCAGTTATTATCGATCATGAATCGCTCTTAATTTTAACATCAGCGGCGGAATGTTTTCATCTGCCGAGCTACAATTTAAAAAAAAACCTGGCTTCTTCTACGATTAGCCCGAAACGCGATAGGCAACTACAACTGCAATTAAAGTTACATTATCAGTTTGCTTCGTAGACTTTAGATGAAAGGATCTAAGTAAATATTTCATACAATTTCCAGAGGTCATAGTTGAAATTTGAATGAACATTAATTACACACTCATAAAATATAATATTAATATAAATCTACCCACACATTTCTCTGTCGTATACATAAAGAAGATTTGTAATTAGTTTTTAATGAGCAAACTTTGTCGAAAACAAATATGGCGCACCACAACCAACTTCCGGATAATTCGATGTTATTCGTAAAGTTTGATACATTGATTTTCTTTTGTTCTTCTCGAAGTCTGTACCTCTACAGCTATCTTGCATAGTTTTTTCGTTTAGTCGGATCCGATGACGATAAACAAAACCTTCTGCTGCTCTGAACGTACGAAGAAATTCAAAAGAATAGGGTTTTCTAGTTTTCAACGTTAATTCGCTTAAATATTGGCAAAGGTCAATGCCCATTTTTGGGCCCACTTAATACCTAAAGGTTTGTTAACTAAACAATATTCTAAAATAATGCCTTAGTTCTTTATTAATTTATTTTAATTATATCAAATATTGTTTCTCAATCAATAATATAATATTTAATAACATAAAAATAAACATTACCAATTATTAAAGCTTTTAATACAAAAATAACCTCAAATATTGTATCAGAAAAAGTCTAATTACTCCATAACCCGGGTGAAAAAATTAAAACCGATTAGTGATAAGGAATATAGATTTATTTTCCTACAAAATGAACTAAAAATGATCGTGAACCTCGAAAAAAAAATTGTGGGCCCATTTGTCTTAGGCGAATGGGCATTCTCCTTTAACAAGTTGTACCGCACTCGAGCTTAACATTAGTCAGTTTAAGCAAAACTAAAATATTCCTCACTAAATTATGAAGAAAAATAAGGCTACCACGTCCGTCCACTCTTAATAAATTACCCTTAGGTCAGCATAAATTCAAGTGTCAAGAGAAATATGAAAAAATATATATTAGAAAGTAATTTTGTGCATAATACGACACCCCCAGGTCGTCCCTTATTCATCCGTATAACGTTTCAGTCATTTTCAGGAGAAACCGATGTCACAAAGGAGAATTTCTTTTGTATTTTTACCTAACACGTAAATATGGTGAACGATCCAATTTCAGGAATGTCATTTATCATGAACGTAAGGTTCTATACACACATAAACTTTTAAATAAATATACAAACTAGAATTAAGGTAACAGAATAACGACGATTCAAACAAAAAACCTAAATCCATAACAAACGAATTGAAAAATTTGTTTATATTTGGTCCAACCGGGAATCTGACCCAAGATTAGACTATCCAAATGACTGACGCACTAATCACTACGCGACAGGAGCTGTTAGATATAAAAATAAACGTAAAAAAAAATTAATAGTTAAATAGGACTAGAAAATGGCCAGGGTTACTCCAATACGCGCACTGACACGGCCTATGTAACGACGCAATTTTACTTTTATACATTAAAACAACAATGAACAGTAATAAAATCCCATACATAAATAAATTAAAAACAAATGTTTATTTAAGAAAGATAGCTTAAAATATTTTCGTTCGTAATCCCGGATTGTTTCATCGTGTGATCGAGGATTAAATTAAAACAACAACAAAAAATTTACGTGGTCCGCGTTGATCCGTACCCGTTTAAGGGTTTTATATACCTTTTAAGAGAACTTCAAGAATTTTTAAACGTATTTAAATATATAATATATATATTTAGAGCAACCATGGTCAAATATAGGTCAAAAATCAAAATAGTGGTAGGCAGACTGATGGCAGATGATTATTTGCCCAGTCTGCCGTTCTGGGGCAGTACCACCACTTTAGAACGTAACACCCGTGAAGTGACCTTGCCGAATATTTTTTAATTTTCAATAGAAAGAACAATATTAATTAAATAACTTACTCAATTTACAAATTTATTAAAATTACTGAATTCATTATAATAAAGAAAGAAAAGAAAGATAAAAAAATATTTCTGAAAAATGCGTAATTGATTTTATCCAAAGAAGTTGACTAAGATACTAAAGAATTAATTTTATTATTAAGTTCTAAAGGCCGGGCTATTTTTATCTTAAATATTTTTAATGGAAATAATATCATTGAAGATATGGCTGTATGAGCAAGAACCCTTTGTTTAAAAATTAAACACCAACATAACTATAATAATTGAATTTATAATTAAATGTCTTTTTTACGTAGGAAAATTCGTTACCCTAACACGTCGGGAAAGATGCTAGGGTTATGTTGAGTTCCCTTAAAGATGAATTTGTATAGATAGACTTTGTGCGCAGTCTGTCCGCTAAAATCCCAAGGTGTGCCTTCATGCCCACCAAACGGGTGGGTACACGATAATTAAATATCCTAAATAGCCAGCTTAACCTGTCCAAAAAGCTTTGTTAGTGCAACAAAGTTTATAATCAGTTTTACCCAGTTAAATGGTTTAGCGTGCTAATAGGCGTGTCATATTTAACTAAAATTAAATTTTAAAAAACTTTAATCATTATAACATTTGTTTCTACGGAAACATGTACAGATGTAAAATGATAACTAGCAATCCCGCGGTCCAGAAGTTGTACCATAATACTGATGCCAAATCGTCGGAAACTTCCAAAAAAAGAGCGGCGGAGATTGATCTAATCTTTAATACGATAGAAATAGAGAAATGACGTGTCTCAGGTCTTAGCTTAGCTCAGACGATTAATTTCTAAAGTGATGCAGCGCCAGCGTTGTTACATGAAATAATTTAGTTTATTAATAATTCATAAGAAAAAACCAGAAATTTATTTTAACTGAAAATAGAAGATTGGAACATTGTTTGATGTTTTTTTACGAGAAGTATAAAGACAAACAATCGTCCAATAATATAAAATATCATTAAATCTTAAAAATACATCAAAAGTACTTATGGACTCTTGTAAGACAAAAATTTGAATAAGTTATTCTTACTTCTCTACATTTTTTATCTTCATAATGAACTGGGTCGGTATTTAATTATTATTATATAAGGTATTCGTAATTTAAACAAAAATATGCCATCTAAAGTATTTGAAATTAAAAGTAGTTCAATGATTTTTAACAATATTTGTAACAATTCTGATATCAAGCTTAAAACAAATTGGTTAACGATTTCTTGAGATAACCGCCCCTATATTGGTTAGAAGTTATAAGTGAATTTGGATTGAAACAATAGGCCAGAATTAAACTCTGTCGCAATTGATTTTCAATACTTTTAGAAGCTTTTCTTTATGTTATTTTGGTACATAATTTCATTTTAAGTTACTTTAAACTTATATTTAAGCTTTTTTTTAAACCTTTCTAGATATTATTTTGTACTATGACAAGAATTAAATTGAAACAATATTTACAATGTCATTCTTATACAAAATACCTACTTACGTATCCCACTCGTAAATAGAAAGCGTAAGGTATAAAATTTTTTACTTGGAAAATATGATATTATATTATTTCCCCCGAATTTTCTTTATAAAAAGGTAAGTATATCTCGAAAGATGACGGTTATATTTCAACAATATAATCCTTCAACAAGATTAGCTGCTGGTTGTAGAAGTGAGCAATTTTTAAAAACATTTTTGTGGTGATAAAAACAATGTCTTCACCCTTTACGTATGTAACGTGAAATGTTTTAGAAGACGTAACTAATCCGTTCATTTTTCAGACTTTTATCGGGTTTATGTATTTTATTTTTTTTCAATTACAAAAAGTACATTTAAAAAAAGTTTTATAATATACATATCCAGATAGGATTTTTTATTGATTACTCATTTATTGAGAAAGGCTTTCTGTTCAGGATTTGGTTACAAAAGAGAAATCATATATATATATATATATGTTTTTAATCTATATACCTCAATTACTACAACATAAACAGGGCTATCTCTCTATCAGCTAGCCATGACATTAATAATTTTTATACAAAAAGAGAAGCCCTGACTGTTTGACCAACTAATTCATAATCAGTGTATACCCAAACCTATGAAAGACCTGAAATTTTAATGGCGTCTTCGTTTTATACTGCAGGAGTGCATTAAGAGACGATTTTGAATTTTTTTATCCGGACGGAACAAGTAGCTTCAATTGTTCCAGAACAAAAGCTGTAGAGAATGTCATCTTATGGCGAAATACTAAAAAAAAAAATGAGACAAAAAAAATCTTCGTACAAACAAATCATACTTTATTCTCGCTCGAAAGATTTAATAAGTCCGGTCATTGCCGGGCACCGTTAGCTAGTTTTTTTTATTGTAGCTCGGCTTGTGACAACACTCCACCTGATATAAAGCTAGAGTGTTGTCCATGAATGGAAACAACTGCTACTACAGAGAAACCTGTGCGAGCAGCAGTCGCCTCAACTTTATCGGCTTGAGGAGATGAGCATGTACCATCTAGATTGACAGTGCATACTCCTCTCGTTATACCTGGCTACTTTCAAACTATTCCCAAAACGCGCCAAGGTCACTTCACGGGTGTTACATTCGAAAGTGGTAGTACTATCGCAGAAAGGTAGACTGGACAAAAACCATCATCAGTCTGCCTACCACCTTTAATATACTAATATTATATACGTTTGTCTCTTTATTCGCTTTTCATTTCTAAATTGTTGAACAGATTTCGATAAAGGTAACAGCTATTACGAAAGTAAAGCCTAAATTATAATATTAATACAGAAAATTTGAATCAGACTTCATGTTATATGAAATAACGTATGAAATACTAAAAATCGTTGAATATTTTTTGCTTGAACAAACACGTATCTCCTGGGCACGTGGCTAAACCAAACATAATCCAGAATAAATAAAATATCCATAAAAAACGTGCACACAATTTAAAAAATCTTTCTTATGTACGTATATACTTAATACATATGTACTTTTATATGTTTATTTAATTCAGTTTTTTTAAACAGCTTTACATTAAAACTGAAAAAAGCTATTATTAATATATTATATACCCACTTAAAAAATAAATCATTTAACTGTTTTTATATTCATTCATGTATTTTAGAGCGACTGTGGTCTAGCAGTAGGACGCGTGAACTCATGATCGATGAGACCCTCGCTAAATACTGACCGGTACCAATGTACCATATTATGTGCACTTTGACCTATAGACATTGAACGATAGGCAGACTGATTTGCTGTACCACCACTTTCAAGTGTAGCTAGCACCCATGAAGTGACAACATTAAGCCTGATGTTAAACTATATATAAATGGAGACAACTGCTGAAATCCTGCAAGAAACAGTCGCACCCACTATACTGGCTTGAGCACACTACCGTTATGCTAGTCTACTTTTCAACGAACCCGAAACGCGACAAGGTCACTTCATGTATTTTTCCTTTTTTTTTCAAGTTTTGATAAACCAATAATATCTTGAGGCGTAAGGGTTTTATTCTATAGAGATTTTTATTTACGTCTCGGTCTAGCAAATATCATTATTCTTACTGTCACATTTAGGTACAGAAATAAGTAGAAATTTGCCTTTGAACATTTACCTGTAAACATATATTTTAGTAGAAAAATAACTTTCAGAGCTTTACATTAATAAAAACATGTGACAAAATAATATGACAAAATCCCCATATAAAGAGTGGTACAAATATATATTATATGACAACACTCCGCATGACTTTGAGCACCACAAAAAAACTGTATACAATAGTCGCCTCCGCTGTGCCGGCTTAAGGAGAAGAGTGTGCACCATCAGGTTGACAGTGCACACATTCCTCTCGTTATACACGTAGCCATTTCCAAACTAGGCGTAAATTTTGTTGTTTTTTTTTTGGTATTATTAGATGCACGGACTATAATTGACGAGTTTTTTGTGGCAGGTCTGCCACTATTATTTCGTCACACACCTTTCCTAAGCCTTGGTAAAGTCTGAATTGAGCAAGTAAATAAAATATTTCCATTTGATTACATTTCAATTTAGTAATATTGAAGAAATCTACTACGGTAAAGTACCGGAATTTTACAATTTCCTCTTTCGAACGAACCAACTTTCTGTAACTATAAATAAATCACGAATCGGTTTTTATTTTTTTCAGTACAATAATATTACTCTATCTAAGACAGAAAGTGTTTTCCTATATTACAGGGAAAACGACTTTACAACACCAGAGAATGTTCCTTTTGGCGATGAAAATATATAGTGAAAATTCCGGTTCTGTGAAAGTACTCCCTTTGTGGAAGGCGCCTTTAAGAAACGACAGGAAACGAACTGGTTGCTAAACGTGGACTTCCGATGTCCGCGGCACTTTGACGTTTAGTTTGGGAAAACGTTTAGTTTAATTTGCCGCTGTAATTTGATAAATTGAATTGTATTAAATATTCAACAATACTTTTATTTTATGTTTCTTGAATTAAATAACACAAACAATATGGTTTCTCGGGTTTTTTTTTAGATTTTCGGGTTCTGCCTCTCAGAGTCTAGCTGGGCCTGGCTAGTGAGCTAGTAAAATATGACAACCGATCACTGCCCGTGAAGTAGAATCCGGAAATCTCTAACACTGAGTAGTTTTTTTTTAGATCATATAAGAAATAAATGTTATATTATTTAATGTTTTTGTTTGAATTATTTTTTAAAGTTAAAATGTGTGAATGCAATACATAATTCTAGACCTTAGCTTGCTGCACGTCGTCTCAAGAAATTCAGGTACAAAGACTGTGACAGACTTTTCAAAGCTTTTTTCAAAGGTGACTTAAAGAAATCTATACTATTATATAATAATGTGTGCCCATATATTTTTCCAATACACGTGTTACTTCAAGGCTTCGATTAATAGTAAAATAGTTTTATAAGAAAGCTTTCCTTATGAACTTTACGCACTTAGCTGTTACAGAATAAAGTGGGAAGACGCTTATTTTTCCTTCACCATCACAGAAAAAACAATAATTTAACTTAATATATACGTTATTGATATCCAATGCCTAAATTAAATATAAGTTATTATAATAAATGTATATAAACAAACCAGAACCAACTTTATTAAAAAATAAATAGATTTATAAGCAAACAAGAAGAAACCTAGAGTTATATTTTAATTTTGCAAAATTAACAATTTTAAGACAAAAGCAATGAGGGTTGGGAGAGCGTACAACTGTATTTAATTAAAACAACGGAGCAGTAAACAACAATAAGAAATGACTTAATTTAGAAATCTGACGCACAACCTAGATAAGGGCGACCGTGGTCTAGCGGTAAGACGCGTGAACTCACGATCGATGAGACCCATGTTCGAACCTCGCTAATTCTGACCGGTACCAATGTAACTTTGTTATATGTACTTTGGTCGCTCAGTGCCCATAGGCACTATTAAAGAGTGGTAGGCAGACTGACGATGGGTATTTATCCAGTCTGTCGTCCTGGGGTAGTACCACCACTTTCGAATGTAACACCCGTGAAGTGACCTTGTCGCGTTTCGGGAGTAGTTTGAAAGTAGCCAGGTATAAAAGAGGAGTGTGCACTGTCAATCTAGATGGTACATGCTCGTCTCCTCAAGCCGGCATAGTGGAGGCGACTGCTGCCCGTAGAGATTTCTCTGTAGTAGCAGTAGTTTCCATTCATGGACCGCACTCTAGCTTTACATCAGGCGGAGTGTTGTCACATGCCGAGCTACAATAAAAAAAACTTAGATTGCTTTAGGTTTATATGAAATAAAATTATTCCTGTGGCTCGCGGTTCTTTGACCGTCATGTGAAGTTGCAGGTCTCCCATCGGGCGCGTCCTCAGGTGATGAATAGAGTGCCCCGGCGTGAACGAAAACCAGCGAAGTGGAGTTTCTCTTCTGATCACACACTGCTTTCAGAGGAACTGTGTGAGAGAGCACCCTTCATCACGTGGGCGGAGGGGCCGGCGGAGTGTTCCGTTATCTAGTTCGCCCCGAGCCAAGAGCGTCTATTAAAGATTTCCCTCAAGTATTATTATAATAATACATAAGAGTAAGCGAACAAAAATGGTTTATATAAAATACGGAATATCCTAAGGTTTTTTTTATTGTAGCTCGGCATGTGACAACTCTCCGCCTGATGTAAAGCTAGAGTGCGGTCCATGAATGGAAACAACTGCTACTACAGAGAAACCTGTGCGGGCAGTAGTCTCCTCCACTATGCCGGCTTGAGGAGACGAGCATACCTGGCTACTTTCAAACTATTCCCGAAACGCGACAAGGTCACTTCACGGGTGTTACATTCGAAAGTGGTGGTATTACCCCAGGACGGCAGAATGGACAAATAAACATCACCAGTCTGCCTTCCACTCTTTAATAGTGCCTATAGGCACTGAGCGACCAAAGTACATATACCAAAGTTACATTGGTACTGGTCAGAATTACCGAGGTTCGAACACGGGTCTCATCGATCGTGAGTTCACGCGTCTTACCGCTAGACCACGGCCACTCTGAATTAATGAGAAGAATGTGCAGCATCCAGGTTGACAGGGCTCACTCTTCTCGTTATACCTGGTTACTTCAAAGTGGGTCCCGAAACGCCCGTACTACCCCAGGACGGCAGACTTTGCATTAGCCAATAATAAACATTACCAGTCTACCTACCGTTCATTGTATTAGAATTAATTCTTCTGCTGACATCGCCACCTATATCTTTCTAAATCTCTGTACCCTGTCTATTGAACGCAAATAAATGATTTATGAGGAAAAATAAACCGAAAACTAATAGCTCAAGCAGTTGTAGGTGATGTTGATTTTTTTTCAGTTCATTTTTCATCATAAAATTAATTGCGATGATTATTAAATTTTTACATTATTATTTTATTTCACAATTTAATATAAAAGTTATTCAAATAAATATACACTGTCTTACATACAAAGTTATAATGAGATTTGAGAAGTTCATTGCAAGTTTTAATAGAAAATACAATATTAATACTCTAAACCCAATTAAAGTTAGATGTATGATGTGATTGAGCTAATTTCAAAGTATTTAATGTACTGAATATTGTTTGATAATGGTAATAAATTACGTTTTATTTATTATTTATTTAAATCTTTATTTAGTTTGGGGCTTGCGCTCACACTCGTAGCAATGTCAGCCCCATTGAAGCCTAAACAATTATAATGTCAAAAAATAAAACATAAATAAAAAACAAACAAAAGAAAAGAAAACCTATCTTAAAAAAAAAACAAATTTATACAACTCGACAGCGGCTACAGGCTCGGGCTGGGACAACATACAATTGTATGTGCCGATATCCCATTAATTTATGCAAAACTTAGTATGTAGCCACTGTCTATTGGCCTCGCTCCTGACACAATCCGTCAACACGTGTACCACATTAAATTACGTTTTAAAATTAATAATTGTTTATGTAATACACCCATGACCTATCTAGTCGCGTTTCGAAATCGTTTTTTTGGTCCCTGAAGGTGCCTGAAGTGCGGTCCATGAACGGAACCAACTGCTACTACTACTAAAAATCTTAACAGGCACCTCCGCTATACCGGCTTGAGGAGACGAATGTGAACTAGTCAGTAATATAATATTGACATATTTATTTTTTATTATTATTTTTCTTTTTTATAACAAAAGTAGTGTGCCCTGTCATTACTAATAAATTATATTTTGATTTTTATTGCTGACTGTTTAATAATTTCATATTATATTAATTGTAATAGTGCCTGAAAAAAATTATTTGTGGTAAATTGTTTCAGTTCATAGACCGCACTGTAGCCTAACATTAGGTAACCTACGCAACTATAAAGCAATAGGTTATAGGCGTTTTCATTTTATATTGTAATATTTTTGTAATAACTCAAGTGGTAGGAGCTCACCGCACCCCCTGCCATCAACTTTATGAGTTTTACAAGAACCTAGAGCACACGGGGAGTTAGACGAATGAAGAAAATTGCAATTTTCTAACATTTTTATATTTTAACTATAATAACTTCATTACAAAGTAGTTGTTAGTTATCTACTAAGTTGCTATTCGCAACGAAATAAAAAATAAGCTGTGTAAATTTTATTTATTTAAATAAAAAATATTTAAAAAAATTAATAGTTAATTTTTTTTTTTAATATTTCAATAAAACTTAAAGAATTAGGTAGATAGGTACCTCTGTTACTACACATAATGTTTGCCGGTAAAAAGTAGTCGCTTCCGCTATACCGGCTTGATGAGACGAGTGTGTATCGTAGACGAGCTTTACAAAGCACTCTTCTCGTTATACCCGGTTACTTCCGAGCTAATCCCGAAACGCGACAAGTCACTTCACGGCAGACTGGGCTAATAACTATCATCAGTTTGCCTGACATTCTTGTTTCTCATGTGTATTTAGTTCTGTCAGTAGCGTAGCGATAGGGTGTAGTCTGCTCGCGTTATTTTAACCAAATTATCTTTTTTTTTAAGTTTTGTGGTGATCACCGCCCCTAGTCCCCACTAGTTAGGAGATGACACCCAGACAGTGAAACAATTTTTTTTTACACCACCAAGGCTGCCACACATACCAGCTATTCCAAGGATGCTTCTGTCACGACCACGAAATAACGGGAAGGTTGAGTGTTTTTTTATCCATTTCCTTAATTAGTTTAGTGGTTATTATTGCGTAAAATTGGTGATTTTTATGCTGCGCTGCGAAACATTAAAATTCACTCTATATGAGGCAACGGAAGCATTTTTTTTGTGGTTATCCCACGCCGCGAAAGCGCTCATATTGTGACGTGACCGGGTGAATTGCCGCCAAATAAACCAAGAAAGCGTCAAATTGTAAAACACCATTGCAATTTGATTGTAAAACATTAAGAATTTACTACTCGACATTGGCAGAAGAAGAAGTTTTTAATAATAATATTAATTTATTTTATCGATATAAAATTAATTAGGTAATATCATAATTCGTTTAGTAAAGTCACAGGCTAAAATATTACTTGAAGAAACTAAGTAATTTAATAAGCTACATGCAACGCCTAGTTAATCTTCTTATCTATTGCCAGTTGACTGAGTAAGCCTTTACGTTCGCTGTATCGATTAATATAATAATCTAACATTTTCATAGATAATGTTATTCAATATTCGACCTTAATGTATTCTATTTCCATGTGTAATAAGGAACTTTATTATTTGATATTGTGAACTGAAAATATGTTTGGCATTTTAACGAATTTAATATCGACATAAAATTATAAAACAAATGCTACTTAATTGATATTATGAAGGTAGGCAGACTGATGATGGTTATTAGCCCAGTCTGCCGTCCGGGGTGGTACCACCACTTTCGAATAGAACACCCGTGAAATTACTTTGTCGCGTTTCGGGATCAGTTTGGCGTAGCCAGGTATAATGAGGGGAGTGTGCACTGTCCATCTTGACGGTACACATTCATCTCCTCGAGCTGGCATAGCGAAGGTGACTGCCGTACAGAAACTCTGTATAGCAGTTGTTTCCTTTCATGAACCGCACTATAGCTAAAGGCGGAGTGTCGTTATATGTAAATGTGGATTTGTTTTTTTATTATTAACACGTTTATCAAGTTTCATATTTATCTGTTAACAATTTTGCGTACTTTATTGAATTTAACTCATTTGTTCAAAGGAATTTCATAAGCAATGCTCAGTCGAATAGCATATAATCGGGGTATAAGTAAGTAGATATGTAATGCAATGATATATGAATGTTTTGGGGGGCTAAACGTTAAGCCCCGAAGGGCTAAGGAAAGTCAGCGAATCATAAGATAAATTACATTCGGCCGTTACCACTAATTAAAGGGACACATGTTGCGTAAAACTTAACTTGTTAGACATGCATCCTGTATAACGAATTTCGATAACTTCTACAAAGAAACGCCTCCAGTATACTGACTTGAGGAAGGCTGTCCACCATTCAGGTTTACAGAATCCCGAAAATCACTAGGACACCTTAAAATGGTCGTACTATCCTAAGGGATGCCTGTATTACATCACACTATAGGTACTAAGCGACTAAAATACATTTTATTTTAGCACGTCATATGATGTTAAGCTAAAGTGCGATTCATGAACGGAAGCGATTGCTGACAGAGAAGGGAATCTGCAGACAGCAGTCGGGTCCGCTATGCCGGCTTGATGAAATGCCTCTTCACACTGCGCTTGAAGGATCCCATGTTATAGGCAGGAGGAAATACGAAAAAAAAAATTATAACAAAGTTGAATTGATATGACCTGAATTTTGCGAAATCCTGTGCTGTGTAGGCGCTTTTAATATTACATTCTTTATGCCCGTCCTAAGCTAGTGCTACTATTGCACGCACTGTGCGACCAAAATAACATAGTTACGTTAGTACCGATCAGAATTTAACGAGGTTCGAACGCGGGTCTCATCAAGTGAGAGGTCAGTCCACTAACGCTAGACTGCAATACTTATTAGTACTGTTTTAGGAGTACCTAAGTCTGGATTTCCTAGCATAGCAACAATGTATTCGATTCAATAATAAGAGAATAATGACTTATATGAAACTTTCGCATATTTCATAGAAAAGTCACATCAAATAATATGTTATGTTTTTGCTCTGACCTCAGACCGTCTGAGTTTTTATCATTAACCATTCCGAATGTGAATACAGTTGGGATTTTAGTTCTTGTAACAAAAACGCAAGGGTCGAATTCGGTTGTGTTTATTCATCCGCGATATTAAAGAGTAATGACGATTATTAATGACGTATTTTCTTTCTTAAAAAAATACTAGCTGTGGTACCGAATAAACTTTGGCCCTCATACCTTCCGCTCTAACTTATGCTTTAACCCGTAAAAAAGAGCGAGACGGAAGTATGATTGAAAAACGACTAGTTTGGGATTTTTTTTGGTCAGATTCCTTTCTTCATGCTACGAGGCAATCGCGACAACCGCTGTTTATCAATCCTTGCATTTACATCTCTTGTTTTTGATATTTCGATGTTTTTTTTTAAACAAATAGTGGTACCATAAAGTTATGTAGTTGATAGTATTTATTTTTAATTAAAAAATCGCTGTCTTTTTACACCCTGATAGGTAGATAGGTAGGTTGAGAACCGAGAGAACAAACTAACAAATGATAAAAGCAATTTCTATGATATGAAGAGGGGATGTTTTAACAAAACCCATTAAGGCTGTGTACACACTTAAGTTTTCTTTAAATATTTCAATGTGCACTCTAAACTCAAGGTTTTCTTAAAGGTAACTAGTGTGTCTAGGCTTTTTAAAAAAACGAGACAAATATAAATATGTATAGAGATATATACTAGAGGTGTAAAAAAAAGGTTCAAATCAACAGTCTGCCCGTCCTGGGCTAGTACCACCGCTTTCAAATGTAACGCCCGTTAAGTGACCTAGTCGCGTTTCGGGATCATGGAAGTAGCCAGGTATAACGTCTCCCCAAGCCAGCATAGCGGAGGCGACTGTTGTCTTTATTTTTCTCTGTGGTACTGGGCACTCTAGCAAACGGAGTGCGGTCGCATAGCGTAAAATATAAAATTATTATTAAATTGTTTCTTGAAATTGTTATAAAAGTGTGGTTACATTAGCTAGAATCCTTACTAAAACTAACTTTAAGGCTCGGGTGGGAGCACTTATGCGGCGATACCTTTAAAGACAGATTAAGTTGCGCGGTGGGAAGCACCTGTGAAATGATACTTACGTTTTTCACATTCAGTAGGATTCATGCATTAAAAATAGGAAGAAAGTTAAATACTCAGGTAGGTATAGCTAACGCGACGGCACACACTGGGGTCAAACCGGAAAAAAATGTTCAAAAACGGCTACAGCCTTCAATTGTTGACTAATTTCAATTTTTTTTTAAGTAATCCTAAGATGATTTATAAGAATCGTTCGGAATCCGAATTTTAATTTAATTTATTGAATTTTCTAGTTGTTAGTATTTGAAAATCTTTAGAAATGTACATTTATTTTCCTTCAAAATTGAAACTCGAGAAAAAAATTGTGGGCCCATTTTCCTTAGGCTATTGGGCACTCTCCTTCAAACCTGTTTGTCTGTTAGCTTTTAAGTCAATTTTAAATCGATATATTTAAAAACTGCTACGCGTACCTGGAAAATTATACTAAAAAGTCTTTTACAATCTGTAGATAAAACTTTCTTAATAAAATTACAGCATTGCAAAAATAACAAGTTTTTATAGGTTAAAGGTGAGCTAATATGAAATGCAGTCAGTGCACCACGTCCCTGTCGGTCGGCAAACACGAGATGCATTAGTTAAATTAAATTGAGACCGAGATGGGTACTGAGATAGCATTTCGTTTAGTAAAATAAGTTTCATTATGTTATTGAAATAAATTGTTGTATAAATAGTATTTCGTTTTTTTGTTTAAAAATATATTCCTGTGGATGGCATAGTATAGAATATCCTAGATTTAAGGTAGAGCTAGCAGAGGAGCCAGTGTTTAGAGAGACTGAGGAGCATCAGCCAGCACGTATGTGTCTTGCCCCAGTTGACAGCTGACAATATTTTTTTTATTCTCGAGGCGACTAACACGAGTTCCGCCAATGCTAACTGGCGTAGTGCCTATTGTGTCCGTCTAAATATATGTAACAAGTCTGCTCTATCCGGCATTTGTTAGGCTTGTCAACAATGAAGTGGGTTATGCACAAGGCTCGTTAATTGCCGATGGAATCGAATTTAAGACGTTCGCGTAGCCAACAGACTGGATGTCGGCACTTAACTCGTAAAAATTAGCATTGTGCGGCTGATATCATATTCAGAAAACTTTTAAAAAATACTGCATAATAAAAGATCTAAAATTAATTAAATTCTTCATAGAAACTAATGCTAAAATTGTAATATCTTAGCAGGAATATTTTAGCATAGCTACTTGGCAAGAGTTCAATTTAATTCTCATTTTGTGGATAGATTTAGGTTGTAAATCACTGACTGTGGTCGTGACAATCTCTAAGTTGAAACTTATGAATCTAGCTAACCTGGACTTATCTATTATAAATTTAATAGGGCATTAACTCAGATCGTACTGGGGCGATTATCACCCAGACTGGGGGGGCTTACGAGTATTTTAAACTTATACAAACCGAAGAGAAGTGTCAAAAAAGGCATATTCTAGGAAGACCTTCAGGCAAGAAGTACCCTCAACCGACATGCATACATGAGAAGAGTAACGGATGCAGTAAAGGCAGCAGGCGCTCCATAGTTTCTATCTACCCCGGTAGGGATGTGAGAACGTAGGCGTCAGCTAAGGAAAAGTTCGGTAAAAGAGGGTTTCCCAATCCCGATTGTTTTGTTATAGAACACGATAAAATTCAGTACGTGATGTTAAAACTCTAAACGTCTAAACTTCTACACTTCATAAAGACAAGTTTTATCTACGTTATTAAAAGCAAAATGTTTTTTTACTAGCTGACACTAGCTTCGTATGTGTGTAATTAATATTATGAGTTCAGATAAATAGAGAATCAGATAAATAACGAGATAAAGGAGAATGCCCATTTTTGGGCCCACTTGATACACAATAGTTTGGTAATAAGATATTATAAAATAATATTTTTTTTATTAAATCATTTTAATTATATCAACACATAATTTACCAATCAATAGACAATGTTTTATTACATAAAAAACAGATATCATTATTAAAGCATTAAAATAATTATAACCTTAAATATTGCATCAGAAAACATCTAATAACTCAATTACCCGGGTGAAAAAATTAAAACTGATTGCTAATAAGGAAGTAGATTTATTTTTCTACAAAATTAATTAAAAACCATCGACAAACCAGAGAAAAAAAATGTGGGCCCATCTTTCTTAGGCGAATAGGCAATTGGGAGTAAGATAAATAATAAGAATATAAAAATAGAACAAAAATAATTTTTAATAAATTTAATACATAACAGTTAAATATGCTTAAGTACTAATTAAATCAACTTAAAAATATTTCTCCAGTGGTTCTCCAAGTATTTGTTCAAGTTTCCTTATTGCATCTTTAGTTGCATTTTCAATTTTAGGGTCACCGTCTTCGAGTAATTCTGCTAGGAACGGCACACTTTCAGCTAATAGAGGCAACCAGCTACTTCCCAATTGTGATGCCATCGACACAAGGCATTCTAGTGCTATTAATCTGTAATTCATTACAATCCATAGATAAGTAAAATATAAGTAAACCTAAAACATTTTTATTATTATTTTATTAAAATCTGTTTGTTTTTTTAATCTATTTTTTTTAGCCTTTATTCTGCCAAGAATATTTCAGCCTAAAATCTGTGTTAAATTTATAAATTGGGGAAGGAATGTTTAATCAATTTCATTATATTTTGTTTTTTTTTTAATATTTGCTAGGTATGATAAATTAAGGAAGTGTGTTTGTTGAGAAAACTCTGTTGGAAAAAAAATCTATTGTTCGTATTATGATGACAATTGAACATAAAAAATCAACAAACATACATATAGCAATTAGTTGTGCTAATGACAGAATTTCGACACGTCACCTTAAATCCATTGCCACTTCAAGTGATAGTGTCAAAATACTAACATTCTATCAGGCTGAGCAAATAGAGATGTAGATTTAACCCTTAAATGCATATTGTTGCCAAAAGTATACATACTATATTTTTCAAAATATATATTCTTTATTAGTATCTAAATTTGCTATAATATACAATTTTATTAATTCAAAACAAAAAATCATCCCAACCTCATATAATTAATTATTAATTATTTTTTATACCAATGTAACTATGTTATATATACTTTGGTCGCTCAGTACCTGTGAATACAAACTAACTAAGTAAAGGCATGTAAAAAAACTTTACCTGATCTCAGCATCATTATGTCTAGTCTTCAATAAGATTTGATAATTCAACAATTTCCACAAAGAATCATCAGCAATTGTCACGGCAAATTGTGATATACATGGAATCAATACATCGACAGCTCTCCGTTTTAACTCTACCAAACCCATCAATGTATTTTCTAATTGATCAACAAGAGGCTGCATTAATGCTTCAAACCGTTCCTTATTTATAAAATTCTGATTATCATACAAAAATACGATACGTAATGTTCTTAATATGTATTCTATTAATGTTGAACATTTCTGGTTGGAATCAAAGTAAAGATGTTCGGTTTTGCTCGTGTTGCAAGCATCGAGGAGGTCTGCTGCATTCTTTATAAAGTGACCAGCGAATAGTACAAATAATCCCTTTAGTTTATCTGCTATTGCTATGCTCATCCTGGAATTAAATTTAAAAAGATTTTGGTTAATTGAATACCTAGTCTTCAATTCTGAACAATCTGAAATGGAATTCGAGATCAAAAATGTAAACAAAGAAACGTCATAGAGTGACATTTCAGGGGTGGTCAACATTTTCCTAGACAGTCAGTGGAAGTAGTCAACAAAAAAACAAAAAAAAAACAATTCAAATGTTTTGACCTTCTGCCTTATTGCCAGTACAGAAAAAAAAGTTTAAAAAAGACCAAAAACGTATTTAATCTCAAATTATATTTCAGGGTATATATTGATTGATTTCAAAATAAACTCACCTATAAAAAGTAATAACTCGATCCTTCTGCTCTTCAACATTGCTCCTTATCGCCCAATCATAAATCTTAAAATAGAATGGCCTAAAACTAGTCTCAGATAACTTCAGAACTAACCCAACAAATGCATTAATAATTTCCTCCTCAGCACCGTCAATAACTTGACCATCCACCTCTTTCTCAACCGTATCACTTCTTAATTGCAATGCAGCCAAGAAAAATGCGGTCAAATCTTTTTGCACTGAAGTAAAATCTGCTGAAGAGAAATTCACAAAGCTCTCTGCTAAAACAGCCATCAGTGGACCAACAGCTTGATAGTATTCCTTCTCCAATAACATATAGTATGTCCCACTTATTACAGGAATAAGAATTCGTGGTGACATGGCAGCGGCAACCTTTTTCCTTATATTACACAATTTATTAACAATAGCAGACACTTTAGTTTCGCCTTGATCGCAACTCGCCCATTTGGCAAACAACAATGAATATTCGAACAAAATCTTCGACAAATACGGACTTAAAAATCTAGGCACACTTTCAACTATTTTTGATATAGCTGTTATGGTACTCAAAAGAACAAGTTCTGGAGTTTCCGCTTTCCGCTGCTTCTTCAACACTTTGATGAGAGCCGGCATGAATTTTCGGAGGCTGGTTAGGGAGTAAGCCTTCAAAGTGTAACACAGTTCAGCCAAACATAATACTATAGACGCCATCACATTTCCCGATATTTCCAAGTTACACGTATAATCTGTTATCTTTTCTAAAACTGGAATGAATGGTTCTTGATTTTCTGTACCTAAGTGTCTGATCAATAATTTTAAAGATAATAGTGCCGTTTGTTGATTCAATTCTAACTCTTGCGCAGCTGCATCATTTAGAGTGTCATTTCTTGTCTCAATAGTTTGAATTATTTCCAGTAAAGGTGGTAATAACGATAACATCGAATCATTGTCACAATTGGTAAAGAATTCTGGATCCGTTTGAATTTTTGTATTAAGTAATTCCATAGCTTTCCTTCGCACAGTGTGTAGAGTATGTTTTAATAATCCTCTTACTACTGACACGAACATATGAGATGAAAGCAAATTGTTAACGTTGTCCAACAAATCGTAGCTATGATGAAGCATGACTCGCCAATACTTCATCGTTTTCTCGTCAGATATCTTGGAAATGCTTTGTATAAATGTGAGTATGTTCACAATTAACGACTTGTAATTGTTTTCCATAGTTTTAGCGCATTTAGCATTTTTGCTCAGCTGAATTAAAGACGAAGACGAAAGAGACGCATTCATGAACGTGATTAACACATATTTGTAATGACGCAATTGGACCGCTGTGTGACCGTTCACACTAAATATATCACTCGCATCTATGTCTGTTACCATGGCATTATCATCCTTTTGAACCGGCAGAGATTTAATATAATTAATAATATTTACAAAGTTGTCAAAAACTATTTCAGGTGAAAATTCTAACAATATACTCTGTCCGAAATCGAGCCTATTAATTGGTGACTCTTTGTCTGCCAAGTTTCTACTATTTTTGTTGGCCCTATCTTTATTTTCATTCCAATGTGCAATGTGCGTCTCTAACAACAAAGCTATAAACATCCATAGAAACTTTTGCGGGCCTAGAGTATCCAAAAGCTTCTTATATAACGGCAGCCTCCTATGTTCGGGTACATGCAGTACTACATCAGCAAAAATCCTCAAAACAGGCACCACTCTACTTTGCAATTTGACAAATTCATTGTCGTTATATTGCTCTATATTCCTATCCAATTTCACAAGAATAGGAATCAGTGTCTCGATAATTTTGTTGATAATTTGGAAACTGTACGCGTCGTCGTGTCGGAGTACTGATGAACCCATGAAAGTGAAGATCTCCATTGTGTGATGTAAAACTTGATCCGGAAGCATGTATGCCGCATGGGACAATAGTATGAGAGCGTGATGGTGCGTCTGCGGATTCTGAGTGCCTCTAATGCACAAAACGACACATTCAATATCGAAAATAGCCTTAAGAGACTTGAGTTGTTCTTGATCATTGTGGTTCATGAATTGCATGCAATAACACCATAGAGATGATAATATTAATTGTTTCGGATATTCGACACAAGATTGCTCCTCAAACTTTAAACACTTTTTCAATATGTTGAACAAAAGTGTAACAAATGTGTTGTCGACAACCATTTTAGTCTTACTTTGTATATATTCAAGTAATGTCACGCCTAATTTCCACTCATTTGTTTCGGCCAATTGGGAAGAAATCATCGATACTTTTGATTTGCTCTTTTTAGATACGACAGTATCTTGAACATTTAACATTCCTTCTAAAATTGGCCTGAATTGAGATATATTAATATGGATCTTTTTAAAAGTTTTAGCAGCGACACTCGAAATGCTAGAATCATTGCTAAAGGTGCCAGCAGAACAAATGAGATTGACAATATCCTTGCATCTAGCATCAGGCATTTTATTAAAAACATCTTCTGTAATCTGTTTCATTAATAGGATTGATGGCCCCGTTGTCGATTGATCTTCATACAATATAACATTTTTATATTCCTTCATACAAAGTCTTACAAAATTCCACACATTATCATTAGTGAATGAAGAAACCGTATTTTCATTTATACGGCTCAACAAATGTCGCAGTAACTTCGATTCATAAATATCAAATTGATTTAATTCATTAGATCTCATTGTTTTTTGTAGCGCATCTGTTGTCTTTAATATTTGACCAAACACTTGAGATGTGTTAATTTTATCAAGAATTCTTAGCAATTCTGAACTAATGTATGGAGGAGAAATTCCTGATATATTTATGAGTAGATTAAGACAATTTTTCCTGAATATCTTGTTCTCATGTTGTGTTAATACTGTTTTCAATACTTGTCGTATTTGTTCATGGTCTATTAATAATTCTTCTTTATGCTCCACTAACTGTTTCAATAACAATATTATATTATTCGTACCAGTTTGGTTTGAGAGCATTTTTTCAACAATTTCTATAGTACATTCTCTGATTACAGCCACAGGGTTGTTCAAGTTAATTAAAATCATACAAATTACAACATTGGAACTACAAATCCATTCCACGCTTTCGTCTACACCTAAAATGAATAGTTTCATAGCTCTCAATTGCAGCTCTGGTGGTATAATATCTTTAGGGTTATTTGCAAATAATATATGTCCACAAGCAATATTAGCCATAAACTCCATAATTTCTTTTGAATTCGAACACAACTTCTGCAATAATTTTTGTAATAACTCATAATAATATTTCTCAAATTTAGGGAATGTGCTTCCCGTGTAACAAAATTCAAACAAACGCCTACATAAGATAGTCTCTGTCGATTCGCACAGGTTAACCCAAGGCTTTGAAATTGATAAATTTGTATTTTTAATGATATTTGTTAAAATGTACTGCAGCATTGGAAAGGCGATTTCGCCTTGTCTACCGATAAGTATTACATGAGGCATTAGTTCAGCGCTGAGTATATTCGGTACATCCGGGATCATAGCAATGCGCCCATTATCCATGAATTCGATCAAATTATTCAACAGAGTAACTACATCATCTAATTTTGCCTTATACAGTGTTTGGACTGTAAGATAAAAATAAAAACAAACATCTAGTGGCTTCGTTTTATCCACTAAATCGTAGTCAAGGACCACATTATTGATCCGTTCTTCAATATTGTTGTATAGTTGAGTACAAATGTTATCCGCTGTCGAATTGCCATCAATATAGTAAGAAACAACAAATGTTAAGTTAAATCTCCGACCCCAATTAGATCTAATTATAGTTATAGAAAGTCTAACAGATTCTTTATCTTGAGGAAAGAGGTAAGGCATTACAGACAGCACAGTAGCTTGTGTAACAGGCAAATTAGGTGATGCGCAAAATTTGTTTATAGTATCATATATAATCTGCTGCCATTTCTTATATTTGTCGTGACCTTTAGACAAAATTTTAACAAAAATATTTGCCAAGTCATCAGAAGTTAATACTTCTAGCGCCTTAGGTATCGCCAATGCGGCTTTGACAACTTCACGGTTATCATCATAAAATCTATTAACAATAGATTCTTTTAGGAATTCAATATTTTCAGCTTTCAAAGATTCAAACCTTTTCCCTATGTATTCTACAGCTTGTACTCTTAATTCAGCATTTCTATTGTTGAGTTTCTCAAACAAATATGTGTCTCCAACTTTATGAGAAAGCGCAGGATTGAAACTGAGTAATTTTGTGAATTGCGAGAGACGTTTCTGAGTCAATTTCTTTGAACCCAATAAATCCTTAATGACATGGTCAAAGGCTGTTGGGTATTTCCTTTCAAGACTCTTTAAAAAACTGGAATACCATTCTGTAATAGCATCAGTTTGAAAATCGTCTTCGATTATTTCTAAATCACTTTCGCTGCTTTTTGTGGACATGTTTAATGACTCATCTGTGCCAAATGCAGTGACAACACACCTGAAAATATAAGGAAACATAATTTTTAGATATATTTTAAAATGATAGGCAGACAATGGCTAGTGGCCGAGTCAAGTCGAGTGTAACACTTATGAAGTGACATCACCTTAGTAGGTATGTATAGGAAGATGAGTGCACCCTTTCGAAGGATCTAAAGCAGGCATAGCGGAGACGCCTGGCGCCTGCAGACATTATCTGTAATAGCAGCTTTTTTGCTCATGAGAGTGGTCATACAGAATTTAAAACAAAGTATAAAACACTTACTTAATAAATGCAATAGGATTTTGTGAGTTCAAATCCACTTCATCGATCAGCAATTCAGGTAATAAGCGAGACCTCCTAAACTCCTCAATATTCTCTTGCATCAACGGCAACACAGATGATAAGAAACTCAATACAAATTTTTCAATGCAAATGTTTTTTGAGACCATTTTTTTTAAATATTCACAAATCGAATTCATTCTCTCAACAGTAATACAGTATAGTACATCGTTAGGTATAGAAGTATAATGCACATTTGTTGAATAAATAATATTGACTAATAAAACCATATCATATGTAATTGTAACCTCAGAAGTCAATAATTTAATCACTATCTCATCTAAAGTAACCTTTTTAATACTAGTTTTTGTTACTAAGTATCCCAATATTATGTAGATTGAAGAACGGAAATCACCTATAGGTGATGATATACCTTTCATTATTGCCGGTAAAATAGCAGATACAAAATGTTCCTTCAACCCTTTCATGGAATTTAAAGTCCCGACTGTTGTTGAACAGAAAAATGCGAACAAAGTTGAAAGTTGCGTTGCTCTCTCTCCAAATTCATTAACATAACTCAACACAGAATTCGAGATAAATCTTAAAGTATCATAATTTGAGACACAATGGTTGTACAGAACCTGTCTACTCAGAGGTAAACCCGGTTTCTGTAAAACAACCAACCAATGCCATCGGTTTAACGGATTACTAAGATCTAAGAGTTGTAGGAGTCGCACAAAGATCTTAGTTTCGTGGAATGGCAATATGCAGGCCACGATGGCGTCCTGGTTATAATTATGGATTTGATATCGGTTGATCAGCCATTCTAGAGCTTTGTGTGAGGAAGCTAATAACAAATATGGAGAGACTTGCATCAAAAACTTCTCAATTGTCATATCCAGGTTCTCATTTACCTCTTTGGTTTGCATAGCTCTCTCAAAGTCTTTCGATGATTGGCTAAAAAGAGTATCTTCAAATAATCTAAAGCCTTCATATATATTTATAAGTTCTTTCAAACCCTTAATTCCAATCTCATAGAAAAAGTCTTTGTCCTTCTGGGCTGCTTCTTTTGGGTCAAATAGCAAAGACGCTTTCTTTTTATCTTGTTTGTATATAGAAGATTGAGGCACAGCTAATCTCTGAAGTTGCTGAGCTAATGAGGAGGCCATGATGGTATATTCTGAAAAATGTGAATATCATCATCAAGATCTTCTATAAAAACCATACCGTACAATACAAAGTGCATAGTACTTAATTGTTACTATAAAATATATATTTAGTACTTACTATATGACACTACTATTAAAAAAACAGAAACCAATAAATGCAACAATTTTATGAACACGTGTGAAAGAAAACACACCGCGCGCCGGCCATTATTTGACAGCTTTGACACTTGTGAAGTTATGGACTTTCGACATATTATAATCTGACTTTTTAAAATTGTTTGTATTTAACACTATAACCATGCAATATTGTAACCTACAAAAATCAGTACTGTAAAAGTCATTAGTGTCAATAGAAAAACACGTTCATTATAGTTTAGAAATCCTTTGTGCTGCAAAACCCATTAATTTCAAACAATAATTAAAAATATTATTAAAAAAAACAACATAATTAGATAATAATTTTAATAAGAAACATATTAAGCCTAGCTAAACATTTTGTATTGAATTTTTTGGGCATTTGTTTTAGTTATGTTCTATGTTGTCAGTGTGTGTTCAAACTTTAGTGTTTTTAAACGATATGCTCGACGTCATTTTTGTTAGGGACTTTTCGTTTGTTTACCTTCTTTTCCTCTTTTTTTTCTTTCTTTAATATTTATCATTTAGGTTTCTGTAAATTTTCTTATTTAAAGAAGATAATTGCTTATATTTTACATACTTAACCAAATGGATTATCTTATTGATAACTTGTTTACTATTTGCGTTAACTATTTACTACAAGTTAGAAGTTTTAAGTGATAAGCAAGGTCAAATTATTACGTTGCAGTGCAGTGTTTATTTCAATAGCTTAACAATGGAATTTAAGTTAATTATTATAATATTTCTACTTCAAATTATCGTATCTTTGTCATATAAACCGGTTGTTTTAATTCATGGGGTAATGACCGGGAGTGGCAGTATGGAAATGATCAGGCACAGAATTCAGGAGGTACCTATATACAAAAAACTTTTTAGTAAATATGTCAATAAGTACATTGATAAAATTTAATATATTTTGATGGTATTTTTTCAGAAACATCCAGGCACTATAGTTTATAATGTAAATCGTTTTGAGAGTTGGTCCAGTTTGGAGAATATGTGGCATCAAGTATTAGAGATTGGTCAAGATGTAGCTAACATTTCTTCTATGTACCCTGATGGAATCAATGTTATTGGTAAAAATATTTTTAATAATATTTACTTTTTACTAACAAGTAAATGGAAGGATTGCCAAAGGAAAAATAGAATAAAGGAATTTTAATTTCTAATCGGAAAATGTGGGTCCTAAACCACCCCAACATGCATGTGAGCATGTAATTTTTTTTTGTCTAATTTCTATCATAATAATCAAATACTAATTCTTTATTTTATTTATTTCAGGTTATTCCCAGGGAGGGCTCTTAGCCCGGGCTATTATAGAGACATTTTCTAATATAACTGTTGATACATTTATATCTTTAAGTTCTCCGCAAGCAGGACAATATGGAGGTAATATTACTAAACAAAAGCATAAAGTCCTTTCCTTACCACATAATTTCTACAGACAGCAATTGCCTCCTCTGCGGTGGCTTGAGGTGATGATCCATCTGGTCGACAGTACACGCTCTTCTCCGGGCTACCTCCAAACCGATCCTGAAACGCAACAAAGTCACTTCACAGATGGTACAGAATATATAAAATGTTTAAAATATTTAAAACACATTTTATATATTCTGTGCCGTAGCTATTTGTTTATTATGGTGATTTGCGATAATAATTAGTGCTGAAAAAGCTATCAAATTACTTAATTTCAACATAAATCTGCTATGCTTTGAACAATGTGGTAAAACAAAATGTATGGATGCTCAGGTGTTGGCTTTCACCTTAATATTTTTCCAAAGAGTTTTTTTTTTCTTCTACTTATTATCTGCGATCAGTCTATTAAATATAATCAGATCTTTTGTGTGATGTAGTGGCGTTTCGAGTGTCAGTGGGTTTGTTATTGCCACTGGACCTCTATATATTAGGGAGCACGTGGGCTCGCTTCAGTCTCTTCGTTGGTCTGATCGTGGTTAGTTGGTTGGCGAGTGGATTCGGATGCACTATAATATATATATTTTTTTTCTAGATGGGTTCCTTCACCTAGTGTTTCCTAGTCTTATAAAAGACACAGCATATGAGTTGTTCTATTCTCGGGTCGGTCAACATACATCTGTTGGGAACTACTGGAATGATCCTTATCATCAGAAGTTATTTCTGACTTATAGCGTATTCCTGCCATATATTAATAACCATGTATTGTAAGTACTTTATAATTATAATTTTAATTAATTGCATAAAGGTTTAACTCTCACATACCATTTTTCAACCACAAAACAGTGGAGCTATCGACTGTATTACCACTTGTGTTTTGTAGGCGACATCAATCATGCACAATTCCTGTTATTGAAACTGCTAACAATTTGTTATCCATCTGAACGCTGTCCATTCCACATTTTTGTGGTTCTAATGTGGATGACAGAAAGTGGTATATGTGATTAAAGCCTTATTGATAGGTGGTAAGATACACATTTCACATGTCATGTCACATCATGTGGAGCTCCCAGTCCCCTCCATTATGCTGGCTTGTTGATGTGATCTTCTCATGCCCAGTTACTTCTAAGCTGATCCTGGGTCACGAGCAGTTTACTTTGCATGTGGTACTACATGGTACCCCGGGACGGCAAAATGGGTTAATAGCCATCATCAGTCCACCTACCACTATTTAAATTTTGAATTATTTGTCGCGCATTGGCAAATTATAAGAATTTATTGTTTTAATTTCAGATCGGACAGGTCAGTGGATTTTAAACTTAATATGTTAAAATTAAAAAGATTAGTTTTGATTGGCGGGCCAGATGATCAGGTTATAACGCCTTGGCAGAGTAGGTGAGGGTACTTTTTCATACTTTCGCATCATTTTCTTTATGATCTTCATTAGAGTTGAGTACTGTCTAGTATTAAGAATTTTACTGGCAACATATCGACTCATGGCTCTGAGGTCTTATAGCAAAAGTACAGTCAGATTCAAAAATATATATTTATAACTAAGAAATAAGTAATAGCTCTTTGTCTAATGCATGCCTATTACATATATTTGAGACTTGCAGAGATCTATATTAGTGATATTTTTGTGTTAATTAAGGGCATTTCTTTGCATTCGACTGTACAAAGGCCAATGAGAGAGAGTCTATGAGTGGAGACCGCTACTTAACCAGATGTCTTTTCTATTTTATTTTATTGTAGCTTAATGTATGACAATACTCCTCCAGATGTAGAAATATAACAATTACTACTACAGATTAATTTCTGCAGACAGCGGTCGCCTCCGCTATACCGGCTTGAGGAGACGAATGTGCGCCAGTGCACTTAGCAGTGCACACTCCTCTCGTTATACTTGGCTATTTCTGAACACATCCCGAAACACGACAAGGTTACTTCACAGGTGTTACATTCGAAAGTGGTGGTATTACCCCTACACAGCAGACTGGGGTAATAACCATCATCAGTCTGCCTACCATTCTTTAATAATGCCTATAGGCACTGAGCGACCCAAGTACTTATAACATAGGTTGCCACGCATATGATATTACTTATCTTATAGTCTTTTGTTTTTTTTTTTTCAGTCAATTTGGTTATTATGACTTGAATTCCACTATCATAGAATTGAAAGATCAAGATATTTATTTAGAAGATCTGATTGGATTACGAACTTTGGACCAGGAGAACAAGCTGCATGTGGTCACAGTGCCCGGAGTCAATCATTTTAATTGGCACATGAATGTTACTGTAGTTGATAATTATTTATTACAATATTTAGATTGAATTTTGTAGAATACATTTGTGATATAGTTTTTAGAGTGGCAGTACCACCACTTTCAAGCGTAACCCGTGAAGTGACCTACCGGGATCAGCTTGTAAGTGGCCAGGTATACCGAGAGGAGTGTGCACTGTCAATCTAGATGGTACATGCTCGTCTCCTCAAGCCGGCATAGTGGAGGCGACTGCTGCCCGCACAGGTTTCTCTGTAGTAACAGTTGTTTCCATGCATGGACCGCACTCTAGCTTTACATCAGGCGGAGTGTTGTTATATGCCGAGTTACAATAAAAAAAAAAAGTGAAGTGTGCATTGTGAACTTGGACGGTGCGCATTTATCTCCACCAAACCGGCATAGCGGAGGTGACTGCTGCCCGTAGACTTTGTCTCTAATCGTTCACTCTAGCATCAGGCGTGTGTAATCATACGCTAGACTACTATGTAACAATTTTATTGTAATTTGCTCAATTTATTTATTTATTTAAATCTTAGTGTAGGGTGCATTCTCTTCCAGCTAACCTCAGTGTTTAGGACAGATGTGAGTGAAGAGAAGCAGTTTTTTTAAACAAATATAAGTAAATTAGTATAAATATAAAGACATAGATAAATTTTTAAGTGTGCACTGTCAATCTAGATGATACATGCTCGTCTCCTCAAGCCGGCATAGTGGAGGCGACTGCTGCCCGCACAGGTTCCTCTGTAGTAGCAGTTGTTTCCATTCGTGGACCACACTCTAGTTTAATATCAGGCGGAGTATTGTCACATGCCAAGCTACAATAAAAAAAAAATAGTTTTTATTAGTTTATTATGCCATAAATTGCCTAAGAAATATGAAGCCATGACGTTTAGTTTTAAGGGACTAGTCAAAATAATATATTTTCTTACAAAAATTATGTTTATTATTTTAATAATTACTTAATAAGTTTTTTTTTCGGTATTTTTACTAATAATTTAAACCCGCCATCCATTGAGGCATCTTATTATTATTTTGTACACGTGTATAGAATTATTAGGTAATATTACAATTTAAAAAAACTTATGCTTTACTCTTTGTGGTCACAGGGCCTATTTCCGTGTACAAATAATAACAAAAATCAAAAATTATTACACAACAGCGAAGTTTTTCTATTGTAATGCCAATAAGCTAGTATTTATATCAAAAAAAAAGTACATTGGTACCAATCGAGAACTACATGAGAATGACAACAATATATTTCTTTAAATACTTTTAAAAACTGTATTAAGCTAGTCCTTGTATCACAACGACCAAAGTACATATAATATACTTACATTAGTACCGATCGGAATTTAGCAACGCGTCCCGCCGAACTGTTACTTGCAACTTCTTGGGGCGACAAACAGACATACGTTCACACTTTAATTTATTGCATAACTTTAATAATAGTTTAGAATTTATCATAAACAATAATGTTAGTCACGCCGGCCCATTGAGAGGTACTAAAAATGCTGATAAGATATTAAATCTCTATTGCTTCTATGTCCGGGGTTTTCCTTAAAAAGGCCTCTCTGAAAATTGCTTCATTCTTTCATAGTTGTTATACTTTTGCACACATTAATTACACTGGTATCCCCAAACGCAGTGGGAAAAGCAAAGATATCTACAGGATTGAATAGAATAAAACCAAATGGTCTTTGCTACAGGGTGAGAATTCAGTGGTCTCTCTTGGGAGCAATGACTATTTTTTATTGTAGTTCGGCATATGACAACACTCCGCCTGATGTAAAGCTAGAGTGCGGTTCTTGAGTAGAAATAACTGCTACTGCAGAGAAATCTACGGCCAGCAGTCGCCTCCGCTATGCCGGCCTGAGGAGACGAGTATGCACCATCTAGAGTGACAGTGCACACTCGCTATACCTGACCCCGAACTGATCCCGAAACGCGACAAGGTCGCTTCACGGGCGTTACGTTGGAAAGTGGTGATACTACCCCAGGACGGCAGACTGGGCTGATAGGCATCATCAGTCTACCTACCACTCTTAAATAGTGTCAATAGGCACTGAGCCATTAAAGTACATATAACATAGTTACATTGGTACCGGTTTTTTTACCGATCTTTGTATATTTTTTTCCTAATTTAACTTGGTCTCCGAGGTTATTACATTTTGAAGAGCTTGTCTCTTACAACCTCAATAGGCTGCTTTGGTCTCTAATCCGTGAAAAAAAAGAAAGTGATAGAGGTATAGTGGGAGCTATTTTTAATAAAACTGTAATAAGACGTCGCGAATTGACTGTCTTACCTTATCCTATCAATCTTTAAAATATTTGCAAAACGAGTTTGGTTTTTGTAAAATCTAATCGCGAGCTAAATACCTACAGCAACCGCGCCAGAGCGTTTATTCCAAAATTATAATGAGCTTAGTCCAAGGTTACATCTCCAAAAATAACAAAATAATGGATCTATTTTAAAAATATTTTGTTTGAACCGTTTTTATAGATATAATCATTTATGAATTATCTTTTTTCACTTATACTTATATCTATAGACTAGAAGAATGGTAGGCAGACTGATGATTGTTTTAGCCCAGTCTGCCGTCCTGGTGTAGTACCACCACTTTTGAATGTAACACCCGTTTACCTTGTCGCGTTTCGGGAATAGTTTGAAAGTACCCAGGTATAACGAGAGGAGTGTGCACTGTCAATCCAGATGGAACATGCTCGTCTCCTCAAGGCGGCATAGCGGAGACGACTGGTGCCCGTAGAGATTTCTCTGTAGTAGCAGTTGTTTTCGTTCAGGGACCGCACCCTAGCTTTATATCAGGCGGATTATTGTCTTATGCCGAGCTACAATAAAAAAAAATCATGCTGAAAGCAATGCTGACCAATCCATCAACGACATAAGTACCTAATAAAAGAAACATTTGTTGCAGTTTTTCTCGGTAAATAATTTATTTTTACATCAATATATTTGCTTAGTTATTTCCTTTTTTTATATTCAATATATTTCAAACGTAATACGTAAACGCGTTGTCAAGGTAAAGCAATCGTATGCTCAAGGTCATTAGGCAATATAGGGTCCTTAATATTAATATTTAAAAGATTTATTGTGCGAAAGTGGATGGCAGTGTCGGAAGGGGGTGCCTAGTAAGACCTTTCTCAGTCAGATTGGTCAACTGCTCAGAAAGAGCATGCATGAGGGGAGTAATGGATGTGGTCGAAGCGAAAGTGGTATGTAGAGAGGAGTCGCTGGCGCTCCATAGTTTCTGCCTACCCCAGTGGGAGACAAGGCGTGAGTTAAGTAGTAGTAATAATAAAATTAATAGTATTTAAAAAAATATCATGAAATGTCACGTTTTATACATTTGTGTGCGTAGGTGCTTACTTCCTCATAGTTTAGAGGAGGTGAATTACCTTCACGGGTGTGTGTATAGTATATATTTTACAACTTTTCTAGTTTTTCCTTAAACAAGATGATTTTTTTTTCTAAAATTACATCTACATTTAGCATAATTTTCTTTATTATATCAATACGTAAACTTTTGCTAAGTGGCAAAAAAAAAAAACAAAGACTATAATATTTTTGTTGTTTGCAAATAAATTCTGCCAAATTGCATCTAAATCGGTTTGTCCGTGGAATATTAATCTGACATTGACTCTGAAAATATATCTCTAGACCTAGATACCTAGTTTTTAGGCGAGAAAAGAATTCAAGGTAAAATTCCAACACATATTTACAAAATACATTGTAATAATATTTGCCTGATTAAAATATTATACGAGATAGATTATTATATCTAGTAATAAATTAATTTTATGTAAATATGATAATAATTATGACGCGTTGGTATGATGCATACGGTCTATCGATTCTTAACAATCAAAAGAAAAAAGTATACTTTGACGAATCAAAGAATATATAAAATATATTTAATATGTAAACTTTTTTTTAAAATTATTATCATATAGGAACATAACGATTATCTTAAATAGTATAAATAAAAAAATAACCTTCTGTCGTTCCATTCTATTGTGGAACGATCTTCCCAGCCACGTTTTTCCCCCTTCCTATAATAAGGGATCCTTCAAGCGCAGTGTCAAGAGCCAGATCTGCAGTCTGCAGATCCTCTTCTCTGACAGCAGTCGCCTCCGTTCAAGGATCGCACTCTAGCTTAAACAAACATCAGGCGGAGTGCGGTCATATGACGTGCTAAAAAAAAAAGGGCTAGTATGAATTTAAACGTAGGGTAAAGTTTTCATGGCCATAAACATCCTTAACGTATCCTGTATTGGACATTCGTTAACCCCGAAATATTTTCTCCGAATCATTGGCCCACACAAACAAATGACCGCCAAAGTTATCTACATTACGTAGCTTATCGGGGATTCCTTACAACTCACGCGCGGTTTTCTATATAAATAACGCGGCAATTCGTCATCAATTCATTCATAATTCAAAACTCGAGCTGAACGTAATAAATTATTTCAAAATGAATAAATATACAGTCGTCGGTGATAGTAAAAAAGTGACACTACCAGTTAATGAGACCAAACTAAAAGTAGTCGGTAGCAAATGTGTGGTTCGCGTATCGAAAAACATTGGTGAAATTGAAGTTATCGGAAGCGAGTGCCGTTTAGAAGTTGAAGATAATTATGGCACTATTCACGTGGTTGGATACAATTGTCTCGTTACGATACAGAGAAGATGGAAAGACGATAGAGTGCAACTCATCGGTCAACGAACACAGCTAATCGTGAATGGAAAGAAGAAAGTCGATACGGATTCACAACTATCGCCTTTTAGCAAAGATTTAGATGATGTTATAGAATCAATTTTTAGCTTTAGCTTTGTGGGACGTTAGTGAAAATTATGTATTTCAATTTGGAATTATAATGTTTAATAATGGACGGTCGGGGATTTCCTGAATCCTAAGATAATGAGGCTGACTCTGATTGAACTGTGATCAATATTATTGACTGATAAAAATATTTATACTTAGAAATATATACTAGAGTTGCAAACTTCATACATCTGACATAAAAAGAAACTGTAGGCCGCTTTAAACGATTTGACAATGTTGCCGTCAAGTCAAATACTAACTGACAGAGAACCTAAACGTGGCTGTGGCCAAGTTTTCTCTCGCGACACATTGGGAGCGTTATTGCACATCTAGTTGTATATATCAAAAAGTAAAGGAGTGTTTAATAAATGTTTATTGAGATTTGGTTATAGACAATTAAATAATGTTCTAAACGTGATTTTAACTCATCGAGAGTGAGGCTGCTCAAATCGTCCCAATGAAACGAGTCGATTAAATTATAAATAAGTTTTAATTTATTTTAGTTTAAGTTTTTTATTTTAATAAAGTACAGTACATGACAATTTAAACTTTTTCATTTCCTTATCACCATTCTGAAGTGTATGTAGGTAACATCCGTGAAGCGTTCTAGTCACGTTTCAGAATCAACTCGAAATAGCTGAGCATAATGCGAAGAATGTGTGACGCCAACCTGGACATTGAACATTCGTCTCCTTAAGCCGGCATAGCGTAGTCAACTGCTGTCTGCAGATTTTTCTTCGTAGTAGTTTCCGCTCAAGAATTGCACTTTAGTTTAACTTCATACCGAGAATGGTCCCATGCAGGACATCAAAACAATAGTTTAGTTCAACACTATATAGACAGTAGGTTTACAGGCCGGTTTCCTAAGTCTTCTCCTAGTAGCATAACGGAGGCGACTGCTGCCTACAGTAATTTCTCTATGGTCACATACCGAGCTACTTAGAATGTTACATTTTTTTATAATATGCTCTAACCGGGATCAGAACCCGGGACATGAGGTAACATTTAAAAAACTTCCTTCTAAATCAACTTTAGAGCTATTTGGACATTATTACATTCGTTTAATGACACTTTTAAAGTATATCATGCTTGAGTACCTAATGAAGTGATAACGTGACAACAAGCTATTTTGTAGTACTCTAATTACTGTAGAACCTACTTCAGATCATTCGATATGGTAGAGGGTAAGGTAACTCAACATCACCCTATTCTAAAAAGCTTGGAACGTAACATATTTTATAATTGATCAAAAAATAAAAATCAATTTAAAATTTATAAAAAAATAACAGGTAATTACTTTTTTTTACAAACCAAGAATACTAAACTGAATAAATGACTCCGTGGGTAGTATCTAGATCAGTGTTTCCCAACGTGGGGCAATTCGAATTTTTTTTTTGTTTAAATATGTCCTATAAATACGAAAATAAATTCGTAAAATCTCAATCCAAATACTTTTTGGATGTGGTTTTCTGTGTGAAAATTCATCGAATTAACTTTTTTTTAACACTCGCAAAATTATGATCCACAGCTTGGTTGTTTTTTTTTCTTTTTATGTTAATGTGAAAATAATTGGGATTTTGTGTTTACGCGCTATCAAGTTCAAATCAATATACGATTGGGATATTAATTGATTGAAAGGAGAAGTCAATAACCCGTAAATATAATATTATGTAATGACTAAGATCTAGATTCACCTAAATAAAGTAAACTGGCATCACAAACATAACAGGAAAAAGATAATAAAGTGATTCTATGAAAAACAGTTGTAAATCTGAGTTTTCTTTTATCTTTTCTCAGAGCTCTTCAGTATCTTTTTAGGCAAAATTACTCATATGTAGAGATAAAAACACTTACCTACGGAAACGTAATCACGTCTCAAATGGGCATAAAGTATAATTTCTATTACTAATAATAATATTTATTTTAGTATACGATTGAAATACAAAACGCCTTAAAATATCAAATTTAATCGTTTACGAATTATATAAAGATTTTTTTTTTGTTTTTATAGCATTACAGTTTGCCAATGTTAAAGTAAATATGTATTTTAAATTTTGTATCTAAGAACCTAGTTAATAAAATAAAATGATTACACGTTCACAAGAGCAGCTCAAGACAGCTATAAAAGTTTTTTTTGCAATCGCAAGAACGATACAAAACAATTATTCAATTTAATTTTACATAATTATTACGAAATATTTTCAAATAATTATATCATTATTATTATCTTAAAATGTAAATAATCATGAGTAATATTTAGATTTATTGAGTCATTTAAAACTTTATCAATAAAATATAACAGATAATAAATAAATGTTAATAAATAAACTTTTAATAATAATAAATAGTTCACAGGCATGATTTGTTTTATTAATAGGTATATTTTTTACATAAATATAGAGGAAAATATGTTACAAGGAGAATGTTCGAGAACGGTATCTTTAATTTCGACGCGCCCCGCGTCGGTTCCATGGTGTAATGGTTAGCACTCTGGACTTTGAATCCAGCGATCCGAGTTCAAATCTCGGTGGAACCTAAGATTTCTGGGTAATCGGGTTTTTTTGCATATTTTTATTTGAAACATTATTTTTATATATTTACATAATATATAAATAGACCTAGGTATTCCTGTTTAAAATTCACAGAAATTTGTTAAAGGTTAACTGGTAGAAAATGCCTCAAGGCATTAAGTTCGCCTTTTGCAATTTTTATATTGTGCAATAAAGTATTTTATTATTATTATTGTTATTTCTTTTTTTTTATTTACAACTAAAAACTATCTCTATACTTATTTCTTTGCTCCATTTTCTGTATAATCAGTCATTACAATAGAAAGGGCCGAACTAACATAATTTTATTGTGATATCTACAAGAATCTATTCATAATGCCCACTATCAAGACAATCTTTGACACATTGATCTGTCCGCGACGAGATATGTATGAGCTTTTAGATCAAATTGCTTTTTTTTATTTATATATATATAAATTTAAAATGAAATCATCGATTAAAATAATTTTTTAAGGAAGTACCTAATAACTACAATTTATGAACTGGCTTATCCCAAAACACGACTCGTCACTTTATATTGATAATGTTGGTAGGTACTACCCCAAGACGGCGTGACTGTCAATTTGCGTATCACTCTTTATTTACTTAAAAATAAAAACGCTAGTGATATGACAAACATTGTAGGGGATTTAGTCGCATATATCCGGCACTGGGTATTCCTTGTCGTCTTCCCCAAGACACGTGATATCGCCAAAGATTTACCCATATTAAAAAGTTAGTAACAAAATAAATTCAAATCAACCTTGAATATTAAAGAGACATGAACAATTAGACCCAGAAGGTACAATAAATAATTTTATTTTACAACAATAAACGTGTACACGCCCAACTAACCCAGTGACGGCCAAGCCTTCTCTCTAGAGCGACATTTGTCACTATAATGAAATAAATGAAATAGCCATCAAATTCCATAATTGATAAACACTCACCCGTATTTCAGTCTACACACCCGGTCCCGAAGGATGTACAATTTATTAATCAGAAATAATAATTCACAGGTAACGACCGCTGTGTAGACATGTCAGGCGATTGTATCGGAAGGGTTGATTAAGGCCCGGTTGCCCAACTACTAGTCAAACTCATGTAACATAAACGGAAACAACCGCTACTACAAATAAATTTCTACAGACAGCAGTAGCTTCCGCTATGACGGCTCGAGGAGACGAGTGTGCCTCGTCCAGATTGGCAGTGCACACTCCTCTCGACCTGACTCCTTTCAAACTGTTCTGAAACGCGACAAGGTTAGTTCACGGGTGTTACAAAGTGGTAGCACTGCCCCAGAACGGCAGACTGGGCTAATAACCTTAACATTTCTAATGTATTTTGTTTATTAAACCTATTTACCTAATCATGCCCTATCTACACGATTTTGTTTCTTTAAAATTCAGTTTTCTTCTGCATTAAATAAAAAAAAAAATTAACGAAAGATTAACGTGTTGAAAAAACCGTCGCTGTACTTAGATTTTAATCGCGAGAGTGACTATAGCAGTAGCGAAAGAGTTAATTCTTTTATTATAACATTTAATCAGTTAATTTAATTAGGGTGTGCCCAGTCTACGTGACCAGTTTTTTTTATAATTAAAAATATCGCTCGAAGTTTATATTTAGGTCTTGTACTATATTCTTTAATATTATTAATAAGTAGTTAATTTTAATATTCGTAATTAAATAATAAATACGATTATTTTCATTAAAAACATAATTTATTTTAGTTTGTATAGATAATAATAGAAAGTGGACATTAATTTCGAGTCGCTCGCACCGTGGTTCCATGGTGTAACGGTTAGCACTCTGGACTCTGAATCCAGCGATCCGAGTTCAAATCTCGGTGGAACCTGTCTGATTTTTTGTTTTTTTTTTGTTTTTTTCTTTTTCTTAGTTTATTACTTAATAATGATACTTAATAATGAAAGAGCGGCCGTGGTCTAGCGGTAAGACGCGTGAACTCACGATCGATGAGACCCGTGTTCGAACCTCGCTAAAGACCGGTACCAATGTAACTTTGTTATATGTACTTATGTGCCTATAGGCACTATTAAAGAGTGGTAGGCAGACTAATGATGGTTATTTGTCCAGTCTGTCGTCCTGGGGCAGTACCACCACTTTCGAATGTAACACCCGTGAAGTGACCTTGTCGCGTTTCGGGAATAGTTTGAAAGTAGCCAGGTATAAGAGAGGAGTGTGCACTGTCAATCTAGATGGTACATGCTCGTCTCCTCAAGCCGGCATAGTGGAGGCGACTGCGGCCCGTAGAGATTTCTCTGTGGTAGCAGTTGTTTCCATTCATGGACCGCACTCTAGCTTTACATCAGGCGGAATGTTGTCACATGTCGAGCTACAAAAAAAAAAAAAAAAAAATATCTAAACTTAAATATATTTAAAAAATTAAAAATGCGTAGACTGGAATTACTGTGGAGGTTTATTTATTTATTTAAGAGGTATACCATTTATACTAATAATAATTTATTAATAAATAATTTGCTTATAATAATAATAAATGTAGGTTATTTGAAATATAGCCACAATAATATAAAAGTGTACATTTTAGATTATAATTTGAATAATAAATATATAATTTAGTACACATATTATTATTGTTATTGTGGCAGAGATAAGTTTATTTCGACGAATTCAATACACTGGAGGTAAAATCCCTTTTTTACTATTTTACGCGTACCTATCTACAACAAAATAACAATTTAATTTAAATTATTTGTCATATAATTATATTAACCTAAAATAAAATAAAAATACAAAGAAATAAAAATAACAGCAAAACAAAAACAATTCATAGTAAGTTTGTAACGTGATAACTTATTTATTGGCGCGAAACATTTGAAAAATGCTTTTGTGAAATATTCGAAAATGGAATTTCCGTTTGGTGGGCATCGTTCGGAAATGGTTCCAAAGCGGTTAGCCGAGGAGTCAACGTAAGAGCCACACGTCTCACTGTATTCTACATTTTCATTTTGTCAATATTTAATGTGATGCCCAGAAAGGGGTTAAACTTACACGAGAATATTCGCGACGATATTATTATACAATTTTAAATTAACAGTTTTAATACATACTATGTACTTTTTTTTCACTTATAACTGTATAAACAGTTTTCTTTCCACTTTTTTTTTGTTGTGTGTTTATATCGCTGACCACTAATAATTTCAAATAATATAACTCTCGTAAGAAATATCGTAGGATAAATTATGTCGCGTAAGACAACCAACGAATCATCTCCGTTTGGCTGGACGTCCTCTGGGTACATTTGCGAAAACACGACTCCCAAAGCGTGTCGTTCATAAAATATTATTTTTTGCCAATATCTTCATAGATTAACTTTGAGTACCTATGTATAGAAATTGAATTTCTTATCAGTTATATATTTTTTTAAATTTACATGTATACATTTTATTTCTAAATCTACTGCAAAACAGAGATTGATTAACTAAGGCAGATAATAAAAAGATATAAAGGGAAAAAACTGAAAGAAAAACCATGAAACTGAAAGAAAAAAATTGAATATAGGAATGTCGACGGCGCGCGGTAAATTAAGGAAAAAGGACAATTTTCTTTGTATGGTAAAAACGCCCACCATACTTAAGTTGTAACATTTATTAATAAAGAGTGGTAGGCAGACACACGATAATTATTTGTCCAGTCTGCCGTCCTGGGGTAGTACCACCACTTACGAATGTAACACCCGTGAAGCGATTTTGTCGCGTTTCGGTAATAGTTTGAAAGTAGCCAGGTATAAGAGAGGAGTGTGCACTGTTAATCTGGATAGTACATGCTCGTCTCCTCCAGCCGGCATAGTGCCCGTAGAGATTTGTCTGTTGTAGCAGTTGTTTCCATTCAAGGACCGCACTCTAGCTTTACATCATGCGGAGTGTTGTCACATGCCGAGCTACAATTAAAAAAAATATATTAATGAAATAAATATGTAGATTTGTTTCTCATAACATCTACATTATAATGGTAATATTACTTTTATCATGTCTAACCGGAATAATGAGAAATAGATCAACTATCATAATAACTTAAACGAATTCATAATTCCAAATAGATTTTTATATAGGTAATATGGGTTATATTACAATTTATTTTTATTTCTATGTGTAACATGATTAATAGACGTTAGGGATGTATAATATGATCCACAAACGAAGATCTCCTTTATAATTTTAAGTTTTATTATCAATAATTTTATTACATAGAACTCACAGAAATGTTTTTACGTCTTTAAATCAAACCTATAAATATGGTACACCTTACCCTTCAATCCAAAATGCACTTCAAGTTTCTTACCAAGAAAGGGGTTGACACGTACACCACGCCCTCATCCCTCGCGACAAGTATTTACGACCCTTCGGAGGGTAGGAATGAAAAAAGTTTTAAAACTACCCACTTTTCACTGCAAATGTAATCTACGGTGCGACACGAAGCGGCCGCGAAAAATGGTGTTCGGACATGACTACTGTCTTCTTTCACATCAACAACATTTTTGTGCTTTTTAGCTTCACTTTTAAATAAATAAAAACATTTTATTTTACGTAGGTAAATGTAGATGTACCTTTGTTGGTATGTGATCGAAGATATGTAGGTATGTATGTAAATTGACTGAACCGATTTGACAGTGCACATTCCTCTCGTTATATTCGGCTACTTCTCCAAGGCAATTACGTAATGACCGTAAAGTGTCACGGGAGCACTTTAAAATAGTGATAATAGTTCGGTATGGCAGACTGGGCTAATCATCAGTCTGCCTGAAGCCGGTTGCAGACCGCTTCAGTTAGTTTAGCTTAGCTAGCACAGCTTAACTTTCCATATTTGCTTAAATATTTTACGGTATGCATACCGTATAAAAACTCCGGCTATTGGTCTGCAATTTTTATCTATGAATAATTATTTTAACATTGCTCTATTTATTAATATTAACTTGGATTGACCAAAAACATTAGCATAGTTCTTTTTACGTCTTTCGTTTGATCTTTGGAATCGAACTGCAAACGTAAAATAAATTTAAACCTCTAACCCTAAAGACTCAAGAAATAAGAGGACATCTGTACATGAACGATTTGTTCCAAGTCGTTGTCGTGCCCCGCGAAATTGCGATCAAGACTGATGGACCGTTGAAAAATGTTTGTTCGTGTTTTAATAAATTATTTACTGCTTTTTTTCGTTCAAAAAGACAGATTAGGTGAGGACGCGACCATTTTCTTGTGTTATTAGAAAAGTTTTTCTGTCTTTCACTTTTAAACCAATGATCTATTATTACATACTAACTTACTACAAATAAACTAAATTATAAAAAAAAGAAACAAAAATGCAATAATGAAAAAAGCTCGAGGGGTCCCGTTGTGGCCATAATTGCTAAGTTAGCAAATTATGTATGTATTTTTCTCTTCAAAATTTATAACAATGTAGAGATAGATTGCGATATGAGATAATTAGATCGCGAGTTGTGAAGCCACGGACACGTCTAGGTATATCACACAGACGTTTAATTTTTTTTTTAACTTGATTGTATTTTTTTACATGACGTAATATTTTACAGATTATTTACCAATATTATATGCATGCATAGATAGTAATTTTTCTATATTTTTACCGTCACAAAGTGAAGTTCACTCAGCAAGATGAAAGGTACAGATACACGCAGAATGATTTATACAAACTTTATTTCAACTTTATCGCAAAGGCATAAAGGTTATTTTGCCTGCGTGAATGTGTAACGAATATTGGGGTGATTTTCATCCAATATCGTGTGGTAGAGTAAAAATCTTAATTCAATATCCGGCGACAGCAAATGATTTATATGTTCGGAACGTAACCATTCAGTAACCAATATACTCAGGTTTTTGAACACACCTGAGGGTCTAAAATCTTTCAAACGACATACATCCACATTCATAATAAAGCTATTATTTACTAAGAAATAAAATATTAGAGTGTTAGGCACAGGCAGGCTGATGATGGTGCAAAATTAACGTATAACGAGAGCAGTCTATCTCGTCCTAACAAGCCAGCATAGCGGAGGAGAAAGCTGTCCACATACATTTGTTTAAAAAAATTGTTCGGTTACATGGCGGACTAGGATATTAGGAAAAAACAACTAATCAAATCTAAAAATAACCATAGAGATTTCTGAATAAGTATCATTTTACACCACTTTAAAATTCATAATTTTGATCGCCAATAATAGCCCCAATGTGACCAGCGTTGTAGAAGGGCTAAAAGTACGGGGTAGAATAGGGAGTGGTATTTACTAATTGTCGAAAGGAATTCAATGCAATAAATCAGAGGTATAATATAGTTCGCGACGGAATTTCGACCGATAGCTTCCCCTACACAATTTATACATCGCCAGCCTGAGAAGCGAGTTAAGTTTGGACCTGTATGTATTTTTAACATAAATAGCTAGTAAGCAATATTATAAAATCTAAGTAAATAATAGAAAAAGTAAAATTATACTTCATTCTAGAGATTCATAGTATCAGAAATTGCTATGACATATAAATCAGGCGTTTTTCAAGTTAACGTAAACAACTCCAAATTTGGTTATTTAAAAAATCCAGGCGCTTTGAATTTTTCTTATTTATTTATTTATTGCGTCACTGTGAATAAACGGTACATAGTTGCAAATTTAAATTAACAAACTAGGGGGGTTTATTTGACGCGCGTTCTCCGCACTTCACCTCCCAACGGGTTATTTATGAACACTCACTGAGGTATTTAATAATCTGAAGCAGGATTTAATTTGTCGGACTGATTTCACACTACAAACAGAGAGAGATAGACTTATTGAACCAGTAAGTGAGCGAGTGGGATAAAGAAATGAGAACGGGGAAATCGTTAGTGGTTTCAGCGGATGGAAAATCGCTGATGTGGATTTATTTTTGGGTTCTTTCTCTGGTAAGTTGCTCGTAAATAAAGTAACGGATTTGTTGTGAAACGGACGCGGTTTAGGGGTTTCAAGAATTTCGTACAATTGAATTTTGTTTTGTATTTTTTACAGTGTTCTTGTTTATTGAACGAGATTTTTTTTTGTTGACGATTTTGTTATTTGCGAGTCTAACTTATATTAACAGTAATATTAAAAAATATTTTCCGAGGTTTATTAGCGAACTTTTGTATTTTAACAAAATAAAAAGGTTTATGTAGCAGTAGAGGACGAATCTCATGATCGACGAGACCCGTGTTCAAACCTCGCTAAATTCCGACTAGTACTAATGTAACTAAGTTATAAGTACTTAGGCCTTCGATACAAGCTTCAGTTCAGGCATTTAAAAAAAAATCTGATGGGACGATCTACAAAGCTTTTGAGCATATGTTATTTCTAAACTTTATATTATTGATAGTGTAAATAAAAAGTAATTCCTAACTACATATTACTACAAAGGTACCATAACGTTACATCGAATGTCGTGTGGGATCTCACTAGGGAATCGTAAATGTTCGGGTTAAGCGGTAACCAATAATTATCGGCAGTTTGATCGACTCTAACCGTTTCGAAACTTTACTGCCGTACTCTATAAAGTTAGTAACTATTTATTGCTTAGTTACTAGAAACTCTTGTGGGGGTTTAAGGCTTTTGAAGAGTCACTTGACGCAATGCGATAGGCTTTTAAACTTTCAGATAGATAGATCTTGTTTATCTAGAAATATTATCTCCCTACGTGGACGGCGAGTGATTTAATTTTTGATGGTTTCTGTGTTGCAGGGGTTTTTCTCTATAATATTATTATCTATAGCGGTTAGCGCGTCTGTAACGTGAAAGTTGATTTAATTTTTTAAAAATATTTATTGCAAGCGTACAAAAAACTACGAGACTACTCTTAGAAGAGTACCTAGTTTTAGTTTTTACTTACCCTTTAAAATAGCAGTTTTCTGATTACAAAGACAATATTTTAGAAATGTTAATCGTTTATAAAATATATTAAATATGTTTCCTTTATATTGTTGATTAATTGGGAGTGCAATAAATGAAATTTTTGTCAACAAATTTTGATCCAAATAAAGGCCGATTTCAATTGTTTATTCAGCGAATAAAATGTAATGAATAACGCTTCATTGAAATGCCTATATGCTCATTTATTGTTCAGAATCGACTAATAATAAATAAGCTAAATGAAGCTTTAAGTTTTAAGTGCTAGAGCATACTTTCTAATAAAGATTAAACGTGAACAAATATACAGTACACGCTATAACCATTTTTAAATATACGGGACATAATGGTTATAATTCCGTGTTTAATATCTTAAGCCAGTTACACACGAGGGGTGTATAAAGCCCTAGGCCTATTTGCGTCGGTTTCACACTTACGACAATAGGCGACATGATTCGTGATCCCGGATTATCCCTGGATTAGGTCATGTTGCGGCAAACAAATGGATCCAAAGTAACTAGTAGTTAGTGAACAAGTGTTTGTGCAACCAGCCCTTCTCGGATGACTAATAGAACTCCAATTTCGGATGCTATTTAATTTAATCAAACCCAATTGTTTTGCGTTGTTTTTTTTATGTTTTTAGTTATATTATTCGCATTCTATATCCATATTATTATTATTGACAAAGGACGCGTTTCGTCTCCTCAAGCCGGTATAGTGGAGGCGACTGCTGCCCGCACAGGTTTCTCTGTAGTAGGAGTTGTTTTCATTCTTGGACCGCACTCTAGCTTCACATCAGGCGGAGTGTTGCCACATGCCGAGCGACAATTCAAAAAAAACACCAACCTGGATGGACATTGGACACACACTGCACACTAATCTTGTATACTTGACAAGATGGCTGTTTGCCAATCAGTGTTTTTATTTATTACCTAATCAACTTCAGTAACTAAGTTTGAACCCAGACTTTTAACTGCTAGTTCATGGCCGCTTTCTTATAAAGGAGAATTTTTGGGCCCACTTGATATCTAAAAGATTGTTAACAAAACAGTATTCTAAAATAATACCTTATTTCTTCATTAATTTATTTTAATTATATCAAAACAACGTTTCTCAACCAATATACAATGTTTAATAACATAAAAAATAAATATTACCAATTATTAAAGCTTTAATACACAATAATAACCTCAAATATTGCATCCGAAAAAGCCTAATAACTTGGGTGAAAAAATTAAAACTGAGTGGTGATTAAAAATGTAGATTTATTTTCTACAAAATTAACTAAAAATGATCGTGATACTCGAGAAAAAAATTGTGGGCCCATTTCTCTTAGGCGAATGGGCATTCTCCTTTATTATAAAGAAATGTTTTTTTTTATTATCTCAATATATTTTTTTATATTCTACCTTAATAAACGCAATAGCTTTCTAAATAATGACCTTAGTTGACTGCACAGTCACTAACAATGAAATGTAGTGCAAATTAACTAGACTAAGTGTACTCAATGGGATAAACGTAATTGATACCAGAATTCCCTGATGAGACATCCCGACTCATCGCGTGCATTACCTCAATATATGGCAAAGTTAGCTGATTTACTTTGCCTTTGTATGAACTTGGCAGATTGATGGTAATTACAATCTTCAGGGTTTTGCCATTACATACGAAGCCAGCTGTATTTTATTTAAAGTTTTTTTTTGTTAAAGCGGTCGTAATCGATGAGGCCCGTGTTCGAATCTTGCTAAATTCTGATCGGTAGATTGTAGATTTCTCGCAGGCTCCTTCTCCGCAATTGAGCAGTCATGGCCGCTCGTTGTGCGTGAGGTGGAGCCACCCGATGTCTTCCAGGAAGGACAGGAGATTCTTCACGTTCCTGCAACACCTCCGGAAGCGTCCTTGCCGTGCCGAGGAACTTCTGTCGTGGTTCGTCTACGCATCGGTACCAATGTAACTATGGTAGGCAGACTGATAAAGGTTATTAGCTCAGTCTGCCGTTCTGGGGTAGTACCACCACATTCTAATGTTACCATTCGTGAAGTAACGAAGTGACTATCGTGTTTCGGGAAAGTATGGAAGCAGACAGGTATAACGAGAGGAGTGTACTGTTCAAATCTGGATGGTCCACACTCGTTTTCTCATGACGGGAGCGATTGCTGTAAAAATTTATCTGTAGTAGCAGCTTTTATCATTCATGGACCGTATTGTTGTCATATGCCGAACTACAATAAAAAAATTGCACTAGGTTTTCAGTAACTTGGTACGAAAGTGATTGTAGTTATTCTTTACCTTCTTTGCATTTTTAGTGGTAAGTGGATAAATATTAAGTAGCCTATTTATTTTATTGTACAGTTTACTGATAAATTCTACACGTCTATGCTGAGACGCCTAGCTCCTACAAAAGTCGCTTAACTTAAAAACTATTTTTATATACATACTTTAGAAACTCAAATAGCCAATAAAAGTTTTAAAGAGGTTTCAAGATAAGGGTGCTCCCTGTTCAGTCGTTAAGAAAGACTTTATAAACAATTTTACTGCAACATTTAAAATGAGTTTGAGTAGAAAATTTATGTATTTTTTCAATAGAAAAGACATCATATCACTATATTGCGATGTTTAACTTAAATATTATATATTTCAGATGTCAGAAATAGCTTTAAGACTATCCTCATTTTATACGCTCAAAAACTCTGTAATTTTTACTGAAGCATGTCATCATACCTTAAAAACTTTACCGAAAAATATTACACACAAATTCCTGTATATGGGTACCGCTCATTCTATGTAGACACCTATTCTAATTCTGTTCTAGATACATAAGTATAAAAATATTTACTTATTTTAATAAAATAAAAACACGATCGTAATATAATATTTACATAGACAAAAATAGTTTTACCTACAAGGGAACCCTTTACGACATTCGTCCAAACTCATTTGAGTGACGTCGGCTATAAAAATTTCTATAACCCAAAGTTCCGATATTTGATATCACTGAATCGGTCCTGATCCTGAATTTTGTATTAGCATAAGCGGTAACGTCGGTAACATCGTATCCCAGGAGACATTTTACGACAAAAAAAACCTAACATCAACCCTGAATATAAAGTAGAAAAATGCGACATAAAATATTACAAATGATTGATTCCACATCTTTGGCGTGACGTTACATGAAATATTGATATGTATGGAACATAAATGTTTTCCTTTTGGTAACCTCCAATGACCATCAAAGCCCTTTTTACTTATTTATGCGCTCCCTACATTGATTCGTGGTTATTTTGAATATCTAAGCAAATTGTATTGGAATTGCGGACGATAAAACTGTCTTCATAAATATGTATCATAATAATATTTAAAGAGACATTTTTTATTATCCTAATAGAAAATGCGGAAATTCCTGTAAAATGAAGGGTAAGCAGATGCTTATAGAGTTATAATGAATCTATTAAATTTAAAGGTCTATTTCAAATTCATAAACGCTGTTATTTAAAATGCGGCTGTAGTTAGATTGTGGTTAGATAGAGCAACTCCCGAGAGCTAGATATTTCAAAACTGAAATAAATTCAATTATATACTTTCTCGAAATTTCTTACAAAATTTTCCCGAAAATTGAATCGACAACGCCCACACAAAACTTCGCCCGATTGGAAACCGTGGCACGAGTTAAAAGAAATCATCAGAAACGCGAGGGGCGACAAGGCTTAACATAATTTACATAAAGATGACTACAGAACGAGTTCCCGACACATAGAATCGAGTTAGTAAGAAAGAAGAAAGGAATACTTTAAAACTGTCGCTTAGTTGAAATGTCGAATCCGTTTACTAACTTTTCTTTACTCAACTCCTGCTTTTTATAGTGACGTGAACGTGTTGTTATCGATAATATTAATTCTTATTTATTTGTAAATTTTAATTAAAATATATTTTTAATATTTATTGAAAATGAGTAACCAGCTACCTTCCCTGTACATCGGCACATCTTTTGCATTTTAATAGAAAATATTCTATTTTAATTTTTGAAATTAATATCGTAAAAATAATATTAAGCACATCACTATCTCTTACTTAGAGGGTGGCCAAGTTGCGTATTGAGTTACAAGATCTTAATACAGGGTCCAATCGTATCAAGCGTTCGCGAAGGCCATTATAATATCCTATTCCTTCCATCCTACAAGATATGATAATTCACTTATTTACATATTTCTTTACATTATTCGATTTTATTATTGTTGTCGTTAAAAGCATTTATAATATAATAAAAATAGAGATATACATAAATATACAAATCTCAAATTTAGGATATATTATACAGTGCATTATCTGGGTTTTAGGACGACAACACAAACTTATACAGGGTGTATTACGATTAGTGAATCAATGGTGGCAGTCAGACCGTCGCGTGGACCTCATTATTCATCTATTTGGCCCTCATGTATGTTCAGCGATTTTTAGTATTTGTATCACCAGGACGATGTCGAGCGCTTTCGAATCCTCGCTATCATAAATGTATGCTGACCAAGTAGCAGTCACCTTCGCTATGCTGGCATGAAACGAATTTGCACCATCCAGGTTTGACAGTGCGCACTCCACAAAAATTTAATATAGAAATAGAATACATGTAAGCTTTAAACAATTTTATTCCGTTTAACAATTCGTCAAGCAATAAATAACGGCAGTCCAATTTCTCACCAACACAAAGACCATCCGACGGATTAAAATTCTTGATTTGATTTATGGGAATGTTTTACGGATAGGTATCCGGATACCCGGATAGGTACTTCCCCTGTCACGTGCTGTTCCCTATCGCCCCCACGAGTAAGTTATATCAATTTAATCGTTCGAATTGAAATTCAAGCGGCGATGGCTCGACGAATCAATTACGGCAGCTCTATCGGCGCATTCAAAATAAGATCATCGATAGGTGCGTGTTCTTTTGTCCTTTTTTGTCCTACGTAGACAGTCTAGGCTGTACATAGTACGACTACATTTTCTACATTTTCCTACAGTTCTTCCATTTTGAGAAGACAAAGAGAACATTATTAACCTCTTCAGTATTAAAATGTCTTTTTTTACATTAAATTGCAGATTACAATTCAATGTTTTTTGGAGTGTTTGACAGCAATATTTTGCCACAAAAATTACCGCATACAGCATATATAAATAACGTGATCATACGTTCCGTTTTTGGGTACGCAGAATTGTCCCGTTTTTGGAGAAACGGGCGTTCGGCATAGAATTTTAAAGTTGCAACAGACGGTCGATGTGTATTTATTGCGTATTGCGAATGAATTTGAGATTTTCAATATAAAAAAACTAGTACCAAAATATAGGTTGAAAACGATTGATGGTTTTTGCCTTATATTAAAACTTAATGTTCCGTTTTGAGAAAAAAAAACGTAGCCTACAAATTAATATCAGTTTTATACAATAAGAACCACTGTAAATAATTTATACAAACGTAAAACTTCTACTCGATTTCTAGTTACCTTAAATAACTTTGGTCGCATATTATTACCTACGTAAGACAACAATTCAGTTTAGCGTCTATTGTTGATAGTATGGTTACGAAAGAATGTTCGCTTTGTATGTGAAAATATTTGTACTAATATACAGGGTGTATCGGGCAACGTGTAAAAAATTTCAAGCGATGACTCAGTAAGTGATTCTGAGCAGAGATTAATTTACAAAATAAATACTTTTTTTTTATCCAAATGTCCACCTTTTCCTTGTAGAAACATACATACGAGTAATTTGCTACAAACACGTGTAATCATTGTGTCGGCCGGCGGTGCATCAAACGAATGACCTTGCCTTTGATCGACGCCGACAACCTTTGCCGCCTCGCCTTTGATCTCGCGCCGACAAACCAGGTGCCGGCCCACCTGCAACGACTATGCTGTCAGTCGCCGAATGGCCGCGTAACTGTGTACACGTGCGCGTAGTCGTAAGATTTGCGGTGAATGCGAAATAACACTAACGCGACAATGTCACTTTCGAACATTGAACTTTGTGATCGTTCTTTTGTGTGGAGAAAGTGGTGAAAATTTAAGTGCTGCCTTATGTTTGTGGAGAGAACGGTATCCTACACGATTCCGTACGATGCGTATTAAGAATTGTTCAAAATCTTGCGTGGAGGTTATTACGTGGGCAAGACCTACACCCGTATAAGCTCGCATTACATTTTGCGAGTGGCCATCTCGCTCCCCAGACTTAACGCCCTGTGATATTTAATGGGGAGACATAAAGCGGCGCGTGTATTCTGACAGAGACGGTGAGGTCAACGACCGCGGTGAACTTCGTAGGCGGATTGAAGGTAAACTACCTAATCATTGTGTTAATAAGTCAATTATACTAAAACACTTTTGTTCTACTACTTTCTCAATAAATTATTTTTTATGACCGCTGTACTTTCGTATTTTTGTAGCGCTCGATGTCCACGTCGGCCGGTCCATTTATAGACATTTTGTTTCTATGATAACACCATACACGAGAACCTTTATTTAGTAAATTTATTTTTTGAGGGGTGTTCACCGCTCACTTAATATTTACCTTAATTTTTTTACACGATGCCTGATACACCCTGTATTTTATTGTACAAGACGATCATTTACTCAATACCTAGAGCATAACACCTATTTTTATTACTCCGGGCTGGTAAATTTACAGTTCGCTAACTTACTTCAGAAGCAATCTGCGCTCCTCTTTAACTGTCACAGAATGCCGTTGAAGACCTGTACTTTGCTGTATTCAAAAAGGAGTTTTCTACTAACTTTACGTTTTAAGCAAACTTTCAGATCTCAAACGAGAAGTATTGTTTGGCATGAGATTTTGGTAGACCTAGACCAACAGTTGTTTTCGTTGGTGGACCCCATGTTAGTTTTAATATCAGGCGGAGTGTTTTCATAATTATGCCTAGCTGCAATAAAAAAAAGCAATGAAGATTCTGCCGACACCTGAGCTTGTATAATTCTGTATCGGTGAAGATAGAGTAAAAAGTAACTTAAAGGTACTTTTACATAATCCTTCACCTTACCTAAGATGTCTAAGGTTAACAAAACAACGGTTAGCTTTTAGCACGTTGATACAAAAGAGATCCAAGAGTTCCCAGACTATTCCCGTCTTCAGAAGAATAAAGTCGTAAGTAAGTTCATATTTCAAATAATTATCATCTTTAAAACCAATGCGAGTAAGACCAAAACTCCGTGTGGAAATTTTGAGAATACAAGTGAACCTCTGCTAAAAGGAAACGGATGTTATTTTGAGTGGAATAAGAATTTCTATCCATAATCATAGATTGCAATGTTCAGAATTGAAAGCATATTGTGCAGACGAGTATCGTCTCTAATCAAATATGTTAAGAGTTATATTTCTTTGAATTTATCGAAAACCAGGTGCGACATGAGTGCGGTCGCGACATGGGGCAATTTGAATAAATTTGATCGGGTCCTGTAAACGCAGAGGTAGTAATACTATCCTGAAATTCACAGCATTTTCACCTTTAAAACAAAGCATTTTAAAGACTATTTTACTATGTATAAATATGTTTAATTTAAAACATTGTTGTCACAGAAAGGGGTGAAGATGGTGAATCGAAAATTGATACTTTTCTTCGGAGATGAAATTGCGTTTGACGCTTAGATTATCTGCTATTGTTTTACTTTTTGTCCTTTTATCTTTTATGAGTGAATAATATTTGACTGTGCTTGGAATAATTTTAAATTTGCTGCACTATAAGAGATTACTTTGAGAAAACCGTTGAGGTGAAATAAAACAGTAATTCAAAAGATACAACAATTTTACATAGCGGTCTAACATAATAGATACTTACATTAGCACAGGTCTGGAGATAGGTACCAAAAATTTGATACGCTATCTGATTATTTCCAATAATAATAAAAAATCAGGTTCCACCGAGATTTGAACTCGGATCGCTGGATTCAAAGTCCAGAGTGCTAACCATTACACCATGGAACCGATTGAGAGAGTGTGCCAAATTTACGTATGAATAATACGTCTCAATGACGTCACAAATGGTTATCGAGAGTTCGAGTGAAAGGTCGTATCTACTTTGTAATCCGGCTAAATAACCAGTCGGCTGTTGACCTCAATTTTAGCAACACATGTTTTTACATAAATTACGTTAGTTAATCGGGGTAAGCAGATAATCTAGACCAGGTCTGGCCAACCAACTGTCTCGCGGGCCATTTGATGACGCGTAACGTGACGCTCTTAAAAAGTAATCTAAAGATAAAATTAATAAAACTTTATTATTATATTTTTATTAAATTTTCGATTTAAAAATACATGTTAATTCCGTTTGATCATGGCGCAGTTATGTCCTAAAATGGGAATTAATTAGTTTTAAGTATTAATAGTATAATCAATTTACTTAAAGTAATAGATTTAATTCATTAATTGAAAATACAACTCAAATAATCCATTATCAATGCATATTACGATAAGAATGACGCATAAACAAAATTTACACTAAGTAATAAACACAGTACCTAATAAACAATATTATAAACTCAATAATGAGGCAAACTAACTATAGATCTCAGATTGAACATACCTGTAGAGTAGAAAAAGAAGTCAATTTTTTTTAGCACGTCATATAACCAGACTCCGACTGATGTTAAGCTAGAGTGCGATCCATGAACGGAGGCGACTGCTGTCAGAGAAGGCGTCCGCTATGCCATCTTGATGAGCATTGGGGCCTATAGGAAATAATAACGAGGGACTTCTTACTATGTTTTATTGTCACGTAAACACCGTAACCTAGCTACATACAGACATCAGACAGACAGCTAATGTAAAATTACTTTTTCTAATGCCTGATTCTTTTCAACCATTATCAATACTTCCCCTTAATTTTACATTTCAGATTATGTTTTACTTTATGTTAAGAGTGGCAGGTAGACTGAAGATGGTTTGCTGTCGGAATAGTAGGTACTGTAACACCCGTGAAGTGACCTTATCGAGATCAGGATGGTGCACATTTGTCTCATCAAATCACCATAGTGGAGGCGACTGCTGCCTATACATTTATTTGTCGTAGCAGTTGTTTCCGTTCATGAATCGCACTCTAACCTAATATCAGGCGAAGTGTTGTGATATGCAGAGCTGCAACAAAAAAACATGTCTATAAACAGGTATCAAATAATAATAATATATCTAGTAATAAATCCTTAAGGGCTGGACAAAGGGTAGCAAAATCTTAAATGAATCTCGCGAGGGACCCCATCATCGCACTCATCTCAGGTGCTTACAGGGTAGATAGCCTGTATATATTATTCACAATAGTGATTGCACGCGGGTATTTATGAATTATAAATGAATGGCTATTCCGAAACGACAGGGGCGGATTTGGTCACCGCTTTTGTTATGATTAAATTTCAATTTTTATTCAACAAATACCTTTTTTTGCAAAAAAAGTTACAATTTATTAAACGTTACATAATTGCATTTTTCTGTAAGTTTATAGCATATTCCTATGTTAGGTATAACCGAAAAAAAAATCATAGAAAAAAATCGCTGAGGACTCGAATCCGCGACATCGTTTCCTTGTCTAGCTAGGCATATGTCAACTGAGTTATAGGCACTTTTAATGTAACACCAATAACGCGACTTGCCAATGTTATATAAACTGGGAACATATGTATATAAATGTTTTTGACTTAGGAAAATAAAACAAAAAAAAAGTATAAAAATACAGGTTCCACCGAGATTTGAACTCGGATCGCTGGATTCAAAGTCCAGAGTGCTAACCATTACACCATGGAACCGCTTATTGTTTATAATATAAATCGAATCGATATTAAGATGATTGTTACAATGTAACCTTATCTTGCATAATACATTCTTGCACGAGTGTATAAATAATTGAAATTAGATATGCAAATAAACTTTTAATTAAATGTATTTGAGTATATTCCCAATTATTTTTACTAGGGTTTGGGTAGCAATGAATTTTTTAAAAGAAAATACCCATTTTTGGGCCCACTTGATACCTAACACAAAAATAAAACAATATTCTAAAATAATATCTTATTTTTTTATTAATTCATTTTAATTATATCAACACATCATTTACCAATTAATAGACAATGTTTAATTACATAAAAAACAGATATCATGAATTATTAAAGCATTTAAAATAATAATAACCTCAAATATTGCATCAGAAAACGTCTATACACTCAATAACATAGGTGAAAAAATTAAAACTGATTGATAATAAAGAATGTAGATTTGTTTTCCTACAAAATGCACTTAAAATTATCGACAAACTATAGAAAAAAAATTGTGGGCCCTTTTTTCTAACGCGATTAGGCATTCTCCTTTAAAAATAGTTTTGTTTTAAAATGTATATTGAATCGTTTATGTGACTAAATGACCATATTACTCGTATTTAAAACGACTGTAAAGATGACCAAAATTCCCAATTAACATTGGTCACAAAGCGACACGGCTAGATAGAACATATTGTCCAAATATTAAAATGTATAATCAAAAAGAACGCTTGAAATTTTGCTACATAAACGCTTACAATACACTTATTCATTATTTTAATAAATGATCTCTACGGGGAGCAGTCGCCTCCTCTATGCCGGCCTGAGGAGACGAGTATGCACCATCTAGATTGACAGTGCACACTTCTCTCGCTATACCTGGCTACTTTCAAACTACTCCCGAAACGCGACAAGGTCACTTCACATGTGTTACATCGAAAGTGGTGGTACTGCCCCAGGACGGCAGACTGGGCAAATAGCCATCATCAATCTGCCTACCAGTACCAAAAACAAAAAAAAACTTTCACTTTTTGTCCTCGAGTTCTCCCCTGTATTGGTCAAAGTGCGTGCTAACAGGCGTTTAAAGTTCGACCCTGGTCCCCAGAGAACCACGAGTCCAGCCCGGTTTACTAGTAAATCTAACAATTGTTTTTTTTTTACTATCACCGTACCGCGTACGCAGGGTCATAATCAAATAAAGTTCCCATTGACGTCATGCGAGCTTGTGATATAACAGAATTATTTTATTTACTTTTCTCTTTGGCGTGTGTGTTGCACAACCCTAATTTTCCTATGAATTTACTTCTTTTCGGTTGGTATATTTTTTTGTAATGTTGACATACTAACGAAGGTGCTGAGAGATCAATGAAAGTTCCAAGACAATGGGCAAGGTGTTAAAAAATTAAGTCATGTTAAATTGAAAACCATTTCGAGCTATCACTTCAATTAGATGTATTTTTTGATTCCCGATTTAAAAACTTTAAAAGCGCGGAAAATCGACCTTTCTCGGATAGTCGTAAACATTTGTGTAGATAGAAGACGAAGTTTCAAACTAACAATCTGTAGATTATTTATTTATTTGGGAAACAAACGTCTGAAGTCACTTAGCAGTTTCCACTAATAGAAAATTAAAAAATAAACAACGAGATAGCATGCATAATATTAACAAAAATAAACAATAAAAAAAATTATAATACAATAGCAAAATACCTGGTGGAAAAGCGGCAAATATTAAATAAAACGTGGACAATTATTGCTCCTCTACGAAGTAAATATATCAATATCTTGACGCATACACAACTGATTCAGTTTTTAAGCAGCACGACGCATAAAATCATAAAATTATTATTTTTTGTCTATGGCTATCACCTCGCAAGCTTGTCAAATATATTTTCTTTGTGTTCCCTTACAATTTTTAAAAATCAAAAGCTTGAACTTCTGTCAAATAATTATTTTTTCTTGTTTATAGGCAATGGTTTAGTTTCGATTTAGTAATAAAAAAAAATAAAGCAATTATAAAAGTTTTCCTATCGACTAAATTATTTTATATTATCCAAAAAATATGTAAAAAGATAGCTGTCATTATATACACCTTCTCAATTCCGATATTAAGCCGTTAAAATTCCATTATTTCTTGCTCATGATATGAATTTTAACAAAGCAACCAATATATTGATTGATTTGACCATTACTGTTGATGATCAATCTATCATTATACTGCAAACATGATATGAAGTACACTCGTGAACAGTACAAATAAAGCTTTTTAAATTTCTTTGGTCTTTTTTCATTTAAATAACAGGTAGACTAGGCTTATAACTTACCTGCCTACCATACTGAAAAAGGCCAGATGAGTACAGGAATAGACTGGACATAACGGAGGCGACTGCTGCCTGAAACATTGCGGTAGTAATTGTTTCCCTTTATTTAGCTTTAAAAAGCGAAAAAGCGAAAAAAAAAACAACTGAATATTATGGACATGTCAAAGACCCAAGAGGATCAATGAGTGAAAATTTTAATTCTATTAGCAAAATCAACTAAAATATATTTTACACTTCTACATCTGTATTGGAATAACACTTACAAAGCCCCTTAACAAAAACACTTATGTGCACGAGTGTACAACAGGCGCGCCAGTAAACATAATTGTTTGTCCCTGTATAAAAAGATTCTAGTAGATTGCTTAATTGGATTAATGTACATTTTTTTAGTCATTCTGTTATTGCGTTTTTTAAACATGAGCCTGGAATATACAACGCTAGTTTTTCAAGTTAGGACAAGTGCCTGGCTAGGATTCTGGCTTGACACAAGCTAGAGCGATTTACTAGCTTCCTCACTGACCAGTTCTATATTCACGAAGCCAGGAGTTCTAACTTCGGCTTCTTGCCATAGCCTTGTATATGTATAAGTAATAGCAAATAGCTAATGATAAGCTGGAGGACAGATTAAGGGCAGACCTAACTTCTATCACATAGAAATTTATGCAGGCAACAGCGCCTCCGCTATGCCGGCTTGAAGATACGAGTATGAAAATAAAACAAATGTTTAATTGCATTTATATTTTATTGAAGTGATAATAGGATTGCACGATAACTTTGGATTCGTCAAATTAAATTCGCTTAATTATTTACAATATGTAATATTTCGATACTTATGTACTTACACAATAAGGTCCAATTGCACCATATGACTTAACTATTACTTTCACGTTAAAGTAATAGTTAAAATTAAAATTGGGTTGCTTTAAAAAAACCTGTCAGTTTTGACGTTTACTTTAACGCTAACCGCAGCGAACTTTGGCTGGTCAAAGTCAAACTAATAGTTAAACCAATGTCACTAACGTCAAGTGTATGAAAAGAAGCCAAATACGTTACATCAGCCACCCATTTATCGATAACGATATGAATTTACACGATGGTGCAACGCGTGTGGAGTAAATGTAAACGTAACCGTTAAAGTCATCGTATAATTTAACAGTCAAAGTAACTTTAACAGGCCTTTTGGTGCAATTGGACCTGAGGCTTATATTTTAAAGTGAGAATAATACAAAATACTTAAAATTAATTTACAAGATAATTAACGATTTTACAACATTTAGGTATACGAGGAACAAAATAAATAAACAACTTTTTCTTATTTTAATTAAAATCTATTTACAACAACAATAAAATTAACTAAATAACTGTATTTTTTAATGTAAAATGACAAGAAGCGTTGCCCTTTGGTAAACTAATTACTTAGGTATAAATGTTATTACATCGTATCCATTTAAAATGGAATGTAAGTGTTTACATACTGGAAAATTAAAGGAATGATTTTATTTTTTGACTTAAAATTTAAATGTCTTCCACAATGAGATCACGAACGATAAGTTTATTTACAAGAAGCTAATTTATATCTTATTTACATTAATATATAGGCTTAGTATTGAATCGTCTGTGTATGAAAATGACCAGCTACGCAAGTTGACCAAGCAATGTCCAATGTTCTATAACATTTTAATATTTGTGCAAGTTCTATTTAACCGTGTCGGTTTATTTATTTGATTTTATTGTAGCTCGGTATATGACAACACCCCTCCTGATGTGAAACTAGAGTGCGGTTCATGAACGTAAACAACTGCTACTACAGAGAAACCTCTACGAGCAGCATTCGCCTCCGCTACGCCGGCCTCACTCTATACCTGGCTACTTTCAAGCTGCTCCCGAAACGCGACAAGGTCACTTCACGGGTGTTATATTCGAAAGTGGTGGTATTACCCCAGGATGGCAGACAGGACAAATTCCCATCATCAGTTTACCTACCACTCTTTAATAGTGCCTATAGGCACTGCGCGACCAAAGTATATTTAACAAAGTTACATTGGTATCGGTCCGAATTAGTGAGGTTAGAACATGGGTCTCATCGATCGTGAGTTCACGCGTCTTAACGCTAGACCACGGCCGCTCTTAAAATGGTCTATATGTTAATTAGGAATTTTACGATTCGGTCATCTTTACAAACTATCGTTTTATATAATATAGACATTTAGCTACATTCAATATTAAGCCAATTTATCTTTTGTTTTTATATACTAACAATTAGTTATATTATACCCAGTGGCGTAGCTTTGAGTACGAACCGCCCTGGGTGCCACCAATTCGGGGGTGATACCCGACCATAAAAAATATTTGTCTCTTTTTTGCCACCCCGGGTAACTGGTAGCTACGCCACTGATTATATCAAATCTTTGGTTTACAAATTATTCGATTTTTTTTGGTATACGTTAATTACTTAACTAGATTATTTTAATTTAATTGATTTGAAATATTTATAAAACTATATTCGTCTTTATACCAATGACAATTAAAATTATTATTGCATGGTTTAGACAATTTCAAAGTAAATAAACAAATTTAACTAAGCGCAATATTTTATTAAATTTGTTGTTCAAAAAATTTTCAATCAAATTTTCACTATTATTTAATAATAAAGTAAATCTAGCATTCAAAATGCCAAAAATTATATTTGCATTTAAGAATTAACAATATGATAGGTTTGGTTTTACTATAAAAATAGGAAATGTTTGTTTGCCTTAGCGCCAAACAGTGGGCGCGAAGGCAGACGCGGTTCAAGAGGTCAGCGGTTGCAGAGATGTAACGTTTGCGGAGAGATGAGGGCTCCTAAAATCATGTTGTGATCGCATGTCGGGATGTGGTGGTCGCAGATCTGTTCAAATAAATTATAGTTATTTTTTTTTATTGTAGCTCGGCATGAGACAACACTCCGCCCGATGTAAAGCTAGAGTGAGGTCCATGAGTGGTATTGCTACTACAGAGAAATCTCTATGGGCGACAGTCGCCTCCACTATGCCGGCTTGAGGAGACGAGCATGTAGTATCTAGATTGACAGTGCACACTCTTCTCGTTATACCTGACTACTTTCAAATTCCCGAAACGGTCACTTCACGGGTGTCACATTCGAAAGTGGTGGTACTACCCCAGAACGGCAGACTGGGCTAATAACCATCATCAGTCTGCCTACCACTCTTATTTAAATTTTGTTTAAATATATTTTATTTATTTAATGATTTATTATTTATCGATTTTCAGCAATATAATTTCGAGTACCTATGTTACTAAATTATGATGTAAATCAAATTTAAAAAAAAATAGATAAAATTCAACACGTAAAGCAAAAAGTGCTATCGACAGCACTCATCAAGCACTTTCAGATAAATAGCATAGCCGAGGATATAGGTTCGATGCCCAACTAACCTCAGATTGTTTTTTTTTATTAAATTTTCATCATAATTTATTAATAAACCAATCTTTAATTTTAATATGTCAATAATTAATTTAAAAAAATATATATTTTAACCGACTTCGTAATTTTTTTCTATGCAACATATTTTATAAGAAATAAATAATTCATAATAGAACTCACCTATTCTGTGATCAGGATGCGTTGCATGCAATTCAGGGTGTGTAGGATGCAATGTCGGATGCACATCAGTGTGGGGTGGCGGTAAATGCGTCTGGGGATTTCGCATATCGGCGTGCTGAGTCTCCCTATGACGACGGAGGTCAACCTTCCTTTGAAACGCTCGCCCGCAAAGTTCACAAGCAAATGGTTTAAAACCCGTGTGCTTACGCGAATGAGTTATAAGGTTGGAACTCTGACTGAACGCCTTTCCACAGACCTGACATTTGTGAGGTTTTTCACCTGTAGACAAAAAGAATAAATGAATAAAATTAAATCGATATAAGTGCCTTGTCAACAAGGATGGTGTACAGCCATTTAATTAGACCGGCATAGAGGAGGTGATTGGTAAATCTAAAGTGAAGTGCAGTCACAATATGCCGGACTACAAATATAAAAACAAAGAAAATATGAAAGTACTTAGTTAAATAAAAGAAAGTCAAACTATATAAAAAATCAAAATGAAATACATAAACAACGTAATCGTAGGAACGGCTAATAAAGTAGAGAAAACGTTCGATAGCCGACCTGATTCTCTCCCAAAATAATCCGTGCCCGAGATATCCGCTCGCTATCGATCGGCGAGCCGAGACAGGTAGAACGTGGGAGCTCTAGACGAGCGGACTACGTGTGGATATACCTCAGCTCCACGTATTAATACTGATCCGCGTAATCTGTGCGGAGTTCGCCACCGTCCACATTACGCATTCGACTCGCGGCCATCTCTCCGGACTTATACAATTCATAGCTGATCTGACACCGGCCCTGGCGCTATATTAAAAGTTTACGGTTATCGTGATTCCTGCGCGGAAGGAATTTAATATTGCTCTTTATTGTCAAGCGGCCGGGTTTTGTTGTCTTCGCTCTAGGAAATCGGCTGTTAATTGTTTTGTGTTAGGACTCCGCTTTTACGGGCTCAAATAGTGTCAGGACATTTTTTATGTTTGCGTCGATATTAGTTAATTTTCAGGAGGATTTTTTAAATAATATTACGTAGAGGTGTGAACACAAAGGCGTTATTCACCTGTCGTTAGAACAAATCACAGCAGAGGGTAATAACGAGGCTGCTATCGACACCTTCATTTACCTCCCTAAAGGAACAAGTTTTCCAAAGCAGGGACGAATTCAACGGAGTCCGTCAATCAACGGGCCCGCGGCGACTGGCGACTTCATTAGAGCGAACGGGAGGCCCTACACTTCTCGTTCACTCTCGAGTGTCGCGACGTACAGAGCAATTTATATCCGTCGTGCCATTGGGCAGTGATTGCGGCGGCTCCTCCCCGCGTCGCGTAGCAACCGCCCCCCTCTGCCTCCCTGCTGCTGCCATATCTCCCTCCCACTCCCCCTGCCAGGTTATGGATCGCAATTTTCCTTTGAATTGGAAATCAGAGCGTCTGCCGCGGGCCCCGCTCGTTAGCCGTCGGGCCCTGTTCGCCTACCCATCTTTGCGATACTCCTTATTGCTACAGATTTTTACAACCGCCATTCGTAAAATCGAGAAATATGTTTTCTTTGTGAGCTCAATTGTAGATACTGTTTGTTTTGCTTTTATATCTACTAGGTATACATAATATTGGATGATTCAAGTTTCGTTAACTTTCTTTGAAAGTATTCTTCAAAGTTAATATTTTATAACATTTTATTGAGCATTACATCTAAGTACGGGAATCTCATAAAGAGAGCTCGGCAGTGAGGGCGAATTGGGGAGTGCATAAAATCTTTGAGCGTTAACTGCGTAATTACGCGAGCACAGGGAGAGGTATCTGCCACTTAATTGTTTTCGGGGCACGAGTTTCAACTTATGATGGAAATAACATTTCGCTTGCCTTTTTACTTAAAAATATTTGTACTTTTAGTATTATAAGTCCTAATATTAATTGTTTGTTAGTAACCTCTGCTATGCTTGTTTGAGGAGGCAAATATGTTCTTTACGTTATATTCAGATATTTCTAAGCTGATTCCGAAACGTGAACTTGTGCAATCCCTGGACTGGGCCAATAACAATCATCGCTCTGCTTTGCAATTTATATTATTATAATCTTGATCTATGACATAATTTAAATTAAAATAAAAGAAAATACAAATATTTTTTCTTTTAAAAACATTAATAGATTTAGAAAATTAAATTAATAAAAAAAATATCACAAAAATACGATGGTAGTAAAACATAAGGATATAGAAGTAAAAGTTAAATATTAAAGCAACGTTTCCGAGGCAGTGTTAAGTATAAACTTTCAGGGTTGTGATTGAACACATCCGGGAGAACGATAACCGTAAATCCTGGCCGGATGAAAAAGGCTTGGCTGTAACTTTTATTTTTAACTCGGTTTTAGCGATATATTATTTATTCATATTTATTATGTGCAACATGTAGGTATTTTAATAAATAATTCAGTCAAATGGCATGCTTTATTCCATCTTTTGACAATAAATGTGATAAAAATTGAACACAAAACATATGTAAGTGACGTCAACCCAGGTCCTTTGATCGTGAGTGACAGTGTCATCTGGAGTTGCTGGTCTCCCTTCGGCGCGTCCTCAGGTGGTAGATAGAGCGTCCCGGGACACATCCCTGAGCTACCATGGCGCGTACTAAGCAAGATGGGGTCTCTCCTCGGGTCATACTCTTCTTTCAGAGAAGACCTGGGGGAGTCCGACATCACCTCGTCGTCTCCCCAAAACGTTAGGTTGATTTTTTTCAGTTAAATTTTCATTATAATTTAATAATATTATTATAATTAGAAAATGGAAATGAGATAAGGTTACTTGACGGGTGTTAGGTACATTCGAAAGTGGTTGCATTACTAGATGGCAGACTAATAACCATCAGGAGTCTGCCTACCACTCTTTAAATTTTGTTAATCAATTATTAGAGCGCAAAATGCGTAATCGTTGTTGGAAATTATGGTTTTAAACCAATATGAACATGTTGTCATCACAAAATATGATTAAATATGTGATAATAAACCAGAAAAAAATAATAAAATAATAATCTGTGCAAAGTACAGTCAGCAATTAAACTAAATTTAAAATGTTCTTGACAGAAATCCTGCTCTGTCCATTAGGCGCGACTCATCTGTTCTGTATCACGGCTTTGCGGATTTTTATGGCGACGTTACTCGTAGATACGGCCCTGAATTAAATATACCGCGCCTTGAACTTAAAGTGCTTTCGTACTGGCAAGATTTCAGAAAATATGGTATAGCTGAAACGTTGCAAGCTTTCCTCTACACTGCTTTAAGGGGCTTTAAAATTTAAAAGTATGCTCATTGCGTTTTTATTATGGATCCTGTTTAGGATTTTCTTCCTTATACGTACAAACCTATCTATAATCTAAACACGCCGTAATTATACAAGTTTTGCTATTTGCAATCGCGTGACTTCGTTCGGAATAACCCTGTCAAGTTTGTTGTTAAAATTAAACAAGTTAACGTATATAAGCAAGCTTGACATTAACAAAGCTGTATTGCGCGTTTTAAATAAGTCGAATAATTTTACCAAGCCAAATTGGTACTTTGCTCAAGCCTTGTTTTCTCAGTATAAAACATAAAATTTGTTTAAAAAAAACAGCTTAGAATCAATGGAAGTAAAATTAGTAATCAAATAAAATCCAATGTCATAATAAATAACATGAAATGTGCAATAAAAAAGCCACACAGACATTGCAGACTCCCGATTTCGCATCAGCACATTTGAGAAATCAAAAAATCCGCCATAACAATAATTTAAGAACTGCTCTCTCGTTGCTTAATAATTCAGTGGCTTGTAAAAAACGAGTGGCAAAATTAGGGAGCGAGCCAACGGCGCGCGGCGTGGTGGCGGCTTCATAAATTCAAGGTGCATTTACATTCTCATGGAATATTCAAGTAGTGTAGAGCAACGTTCAAGTAGAAATGGAACTGCATTCAGGTGTGCTGTCTTTGTTGAAAGATTTAAATGGTAAGTGGTTGGAAAAGTTAATTTAAAATTAAACCTCCTTTTTTTGAGAGTGGAACGTCTTTGTTTCTTTATGTACAAATTAGGATTATCGATAGTTATCTTAAGTATAAGCTGTTAAAAATTGTTTTTAAACCTTAAATGCATATTGTTGCCAATTGTCTACATTCATTTTCACATAAAATTATTCAAAAACCTGACTGTCTCCGTTTGTACAGGACTTTCAGGTACTGAGTGCATCAAATGCAAGATTGCTTGGTGTCATAACAAAAATCGGAATTGCTTTGCTCAATTTCATTCATAGATATATAACGCAAATTGTTGCCATGAAAATATGCATTCTTCATTATTCCTCAATATATTTTTTTACTATTTACATAATCTATAGCAAATTTCCTATAATATAAGATTTTATTAATGCAAAACAAAAAATCATGCATTTAAGGGTTAAAGTTACGATAAAACAAAAACATAACGGTTTTGAGAAGAAAATTTCCTATTGGCTAAAAAATTCGTACAAATTAATCTATACATTCGAGAATTGACCACTAGCCGCGTTCAGGAATTAGTTTGTTAGTAGAAAGATATAACGAGAGGAAACGTGTGAATAAAGGCACATTTAAAAAATAAAATAGACTTACATCAGGTTACTTTGCAAAAATCCATAACCAAAATTATTTTTAAACACTACTTTGTAACTAATTTCCGCTAATCAATGTTAGTGAGGGTAGGTACACAGTTACATCAGCTGTTAATGTTAGACCCATCACCAACATGCAAAAATCTCTCGACGCGTTTCGCCACTCCACGTGGCATCCTCAGGAGACGTGTGGTCGCTAGGACTTCGCTCCGACGCGCGACTGACTCAGTCAAAAAATAAATGTTCATTTTTTACTATTAAATTTTCATTATATTTTAGTAATAAAACGAATAAAACAAAAAAAAACGTCAATGAAAAATCGATAACTTATTTAAAAATTGTTGTGAGCTTCTATTGAGTTATTGAACTTATGATATGTCCAGTACGTTTGGTATTAAAAATATTATTTTACATTTACAATGTTCGTTTTAATATAACAGTATATTTTCACCAGATTTGCTCGTAACTGGGAATACTTGTGAAAATGCTTAAAGATAACAAGTTTCCTTTGTGAAAACGAAGTTTGTTGTTTGCTCAGCACTCTACAACCGGAGAGATTCCATTAGTTCTCTACATAGAGTGTTTTGATAGGCCCTGGCTCGTGATTGAAGCCACCATCTTACAAATGTCAGGGAGATCAGCTAGAGCGAGTTAGCCTACTTTTAAATTGAAGTTTTTCGAAATAAATTATATAACGGTAAATTATAATTTTTATTTTATTTTATTTATTAGGGCATCGAACAGCTTTATATTAACATAAATTTATATAAATATATACATCTAAGAGCCATTAATTGATACTACAGTTACCACAAATCAAATAAGTTATATTTCCAGTCGTGTTATAGACCTCCACTGTGCTTACATTAGGCCAGCAAGGTCACATATCGCGCCATTATATATGTGTAAAAAATCACGCCCAACGGTTGAAAGGATCTGAAGATTGGAGTACTGAGGTACCTTATGTATGTACGTATTACGTTACATACATTATACAATATATAAGTATGTTCGTACTTATGAGCTAGAATAAGCTAAAGCAGTGGTCAGTAAGTGACCGATCAGGGTCCAGGTGGACCGTAGTCTTTCAAAAATTTTTTGAAAGTATAATTTATTTTTTGAGCTCCGATAAATAACTTGTCAAGCATCCGGACATTTTCTTATTTTTTTTAAAGGTATTTTTTTTTTTAATTAGTATATTATACATATACGAAGTTGCAGACAGCAGTTAGTATTACATATTATTATATGAAATAATGTAAAAAAATCACAAAATAAGGTAGAATGTCGCGAAAAACTAATAAAGTTCCAACGCTTGACAGTTGACAAATTCGTTAATTCCACACCGCCTTCGTTCTTAGGGCAAATTCGGTCCGTCATCGTGATGAGGGTGAATCACACGTTCACAAGGAAAATCCACCCTTATAACATTAATCATAAAGGTTAGATTTGTTACAAAGTTCAATTGTTTGAGCCTCCCAAGATGAAGTGGATGGCGTAAAAGAATGAATTGAGTTGTGATGATTAAGATCTTCTTAGGACGAAAGAAATTTATACTAATACATACTTAAAGTTTTAGGTTCAATGACTTTTTCAAATTTATTATTATTTCGTAGACGTTAGTTTGATTTCTATATCAGCAAGATTTTCTTTTGTTCAGTTTTTTTTATTGTAGCTCGGCATATGACAACACTCCATCTGATGTAGAGTGCGGTACATGAACGGATACAAATCAGAGAAATCTCTACAGGTAGCAGTCGCCTCTACTAAGTCGAATATGCACCATCCAGATTGACAGTGCACACTCCTTTCATTATACCTGGGTACTTTCAAACTGTTCCCTCATCAAGAAAATACAATAAATAGAAAAGCCCTGTTTAAGAAATATATTAGAAATCGTATACAAAAGACTATTATCACTTTCGCAAAATACTCCGGACCTTCCCCCCCAAAACAACCGGACAGTAAATTCCGCAACTGCACGAGATTGTCTTTCTGTACGGGGATTGTTTTCAACTATGTGAGGAGAGTTGGAATGTTCAAGTCATCGGACTTATTGCCGTCCAAATTGTCAACATGAAACGAATTATTACTATTTTATTTTGTTCTTAATTTTAGTTCCTTATACTCAAAATGTCTAAACGTGGTTTATATCAGAATTGTTTCAATAAAAAGTAAAAAATCAATCTTTAGATTGACTTCTGTGCGAATCTCTCAAAAATCTCGGCCGGTACCAATGTACTTTGTATATACATTAGATATCCACCAGAAACCAACCAACTTTTTTTGCTCAATCTTTTTTTTAGTTTCTATCGAGAATCGAACAAACTGGCGCGAGTTGAAGCGAGCATACACAAGTAATATAATTACTAACATCGCTTGTATAATCCACAAAGGCTCTAACATTAACTTATATTTCTTAAAAATGTTAAGGTTTTTTTTTAATTGAAGCTCGGCATCATGTAAAGCGTTAATTAATTCAGTTTTGTATAATAGATGAATTTTGTATAATTGATTTGTATATATACATAGAATAAAGTTAAAACTGGCAAATGTGTGTACACCTGCAAAGGTTGGACCGCTTTATTAATATGAAAGACAATAAAATATTTTACTTTTCATTTCAGAATATTTAAAAGTTTTAGGTGCAGTATAAACTAAGCTTTCCATATTCAAAAGTAGGTAATAAGAAAAAAGATTTAAGACAGCCACTTTTTATATCTACCATTCAAACATACAATATGCCACGTACACCAGAATCACGTAGGTATGTTTTCTAGACAGAAAACCATAAATGTCTAAATCGTAAACAACTCTCGGTAAATCTAACGAAGAAATCGTAAAAATATTAGCTATATATTTTGTTTATATGTATACACATACAGAGGCTAAATTCACTTGATCGAATCGAAAACAAAATATATGAGATTTGACGTGTTGTTATCACTTAGGTGACAGCTATAGCGCGAGGTGTGTGCACAGTTTAATCTGGATGATGCACATTCGTCTCCTCAAGCCGGCATAGCGGAGGCGACTACTACCTATATAAATTTATCTGTAGCAGTTGTTTCCGTTCATAGACCGCACTCTAGCTTAACATCAGGACGATCTAAAATTTTAAAAAAATTCAAAGTAGACTTTCCCAAAAGTAATTGCAATATCTAATTACCGTTACAGACAAGTATGTCGGCAGTAACAAACTGAAAATATAGATAACTAAACCTTTCGTAGAGTCTTATTTTTATCCTTATTTGTTATATTTTAAGGTCAAACATTAAACAAAATAAAGTTAAGTTTCTAAACTAAAATTTAATTCGAGAGCTTACATTACAATATACGTTTAATAAAAAAAAAGTAGGAATTTTGATCTTTCTAAACAGTGCAATTAGGTAAATAATCACGTGAAAGGATAGCAGATCATTATATTTGCAATTGTAAGCAGTGATTCTTAGAGATTAGAGTGCGAAAGTTTCTCCCTAATCGTGAGAAAAATTAAAGTGTATAGAAACTGTTTGGGAGGTACGTCGAGACGGAATGCGAGCTCGTAAACCGTCCGGGATTCTTTCCAGGATTCTCGGCTATCCCCGCGACCTCCGGGTAATCACGTCGTCTACGATATTTGCGATGCGTTAAGGGATCAAGATTTTGTAGGTTGTATTTTATTTTAGACTAAAAAAGGATTTGGACTGATAATGGTTATTTGCCCAATCTGCCGTCCTGGGGCAGTACCACAACTTTCGAATGTAACACCCATGAAGTGACCTTGTAGCGTTTCGGGATCATTTTGGAAGTAGCCAGACGTAGTGTGCACTGTCAATCTGGATGGTTCACATTCGTCTCCTTAGGCCGGCATAGCAGAGGCGACTGCTGCTTGTAGAAATTTATTTGTAGTAGCAGTTGTTTCCGTTCATGGTCATATGCCGAGCTACGATAAAAAAAGTTTATAGACATGCATATTTCATAATAGAAAGAGAATATAATTATTTTCAGTAATTTAAAATAAATATAATTGATATTTTTAGGTATTAAAATGTAATAGGATGAAAGAAATTTGAAACATGAGTCATGAAAGAAATTTTGAAATTTTGTAATATCCATTGAAGGTTTCGTTTTATTCTTTGAAACGTAAGTTTAATATAAGCGTTAATGAACATCAAATACATTGTTAATTCCAGTAACAAACGGTCATTGACAGCGTGTAGAACATTATTAAGTGGGTGTTACAAGTCAGGGAGTTAGAGGTAAAAAAAATTGTTCATTATGTTCATTTAAAAAAAAATAGTTAAAGATAACTAATAATAATGATTATACTTAGGTATTATGGTAGGGCACACTCGTCTCATAAAGCTGGTATAGCGGAGACGATTCTTGCCTGCAGATATTTCGCTATGGTAGCAATTTTTTCCGTTTAAGAATCTCGCTCTGGCCACTAAACGGCGCGGGCAACTACAGCCAGTAAGAAAACGTACAAAATCGTTTGATTTTTTTACCACTATCTCTCTAACTATAGGGGGTGCTTAGTGGGTGATGTTTAAAAACTAATATCAATTTACATAATTGCCCCTCACTGCGCTCGCGCCATTTGGCAGGCGCGATCATCCTATTGTGCATAAAGTTATAGACATGTGTGAGGTTAGCGGGTAGCGTAGCGGAACGCGGATTATGATTATTATCATAAATTATTAAATTGCAGTAATATTTTTTAATTATCAGCTTTTTTACAACAAGATACTGAACAGATTTTCAACAGATTCATCCATAGAGATATACTAGAGGAGCAAACCATATATTGGACTTGAAAAAAGCGTTTCAAAAGAGTTTCAAACGATTTGACAGTGTTGCCGTCAAGTCAAATACTTGCCGACTGAAAACCTAAAAGTGACTGCGGTCATCTTTTCCCTCCCATCACAGAGCAGCGTTATTGCTTATCTAGTTGTATATTTCGATGAATTCATCGATATTAGACGTTAATATTATTTGGCAGATTTTAATTTTGTTTGAAAAAAAAAACTATTAAAGTATACCTCGCCGTAGACATAATAGAAAAATATAATTGTTATAAATATTAAAATTTAATACCATGAAGAGATAAAAGTAAAGGGGTTCATACATAGAATAGGGATGTGGTTAGTTATTAAATAAGGATTATTCGAATATGAATCGATGTTATTACACAGTTATAAATCTAATATGACAAGTTCGTGTGCGAACATTAGTGATGTGCATTTACAGATTTAAATATTACATTTTAAAACTAATTTTGGTACCATCTGTTCTTTCTTTTTTTATTTAAATCGCCTAATTACGTTCTTAATCAGAATACTAATTACTTTAACAATCAAGCCAGTGCCAAATGTTGGGAAAAAAACAAAAGTCTATTTTTACAAATAGAACAATAACCCTTTTAAAGTCACGTGCGCGCGCAATTTCATCTCGTCGCTGCTGTATTTCATAATCAAATTAATCTGAGAGTTTTCATTGGCCTATAGCATGGCGTGCGTACTTCAAGTGTTTTGATTTCACTATTAAGTGTGGCTATGATAATGTTACCCTTATTTTGGGGAAATTTAACATGAAATTCAGTCAGATGTATAATGTTTTTATTATTAGTCTTACATAAATAATACCAAATGTTGTGGATATTCTTTTGAAAGAAGTAGGGTAGTTTAAAATTTTGCGTAGGTTAATTTTACATTATTTTTGGTGTTTTTACGATTCATTGGGCAGTATCACCACTTTAACAGTAACCAGTGTGCACTGTCAATCTCGCATGGTGCATACTCGGCCGGCATAGCGGAGGCGACTGCTGCCTGTAGAGATTTCTCTGTAGTAGCAGTTGTTTCCGTTTATGGATCGCACTAGCTTTCTCTCCGCTATGCTGGCTTGAGGAGACAAATGTGCAGTATTCAGGTTGACAATGCACACTCCTCTCGTTACTTCCAAATTGATATGCGACCCAGATGTTACGCTTGAAAGTGGTACTACCCCAGGACGGCAGACTGGGCCATTACCACCATCAGTCTACCACTCTTAGTTTAATGTTTTAATGAATATAATAGCTTCGTGTTTGCTTGAAATACAAAAGAGAATTTCAATTAATATTGTTTTAATAACAATATCCTGTACAGCGCATGCGGCTAGCACGTGTCACCAAAATGCTTTTTTATAAGTAATTTACTCAAATCTATTTTTATGTTTATGAATAAATGCGTTTTTTATTTAGTTCTGTTCTGCTTTAAAAAGGATATGTTCATTACTGGCTTTTGTATTGGAATTTATTGTCTTTTATGTGTGACGTCATTGAGTAATTAAATGAAAATATTTTTTTTGCACATCTACTCGATATAGCTACTTCCAAACATTACATTCGTTTCATTCGAAGGTTCTGATACTCCCCTAGAACAGCATACTGGGCTAATAACCATCATCAGTCTGCCTACTCGACTAAAGTACATATTATTTACATTGGTACCGGTCAGGATTTAGCGAGATTCGAACACGGGTTTCATGAATTAGGATTTCACGCGTTCCGCTAGACCACGGCAACTGTAAATTATTAATATTTACACCTACATATACAGGATGTCCCGTAAGTAGTGGTGTCAACGATATTTTACAGATAGAGGGGTTCAATATCTACAATATAATTTGGTGATTTTTTTTATACCTTCTGGTTTAAAAGTTATGACATTTTTAAAGAATTATCATTTATTCCCCCGTTTTATCACAAAACAATGTTTTAAAAATGTGTTTACAATTATTTTCACAGCCTGTATAAACATACTCGTATAGATGCTAAATAGTATGACCCCATCTATAAATATGCCAGCTCATTTGAATATAGTAATTAATCTTTAGTGTGCGAGTACTTATTCGACGAGACAAAATCTGACAATTGGATGGCCCTATCGTTATTTCGAGTTCCTTAGGGAATAATTCCCTAGTAGGTAGGGCTGGACTCCAGAGTGTTAAGTATCTATGGAGTTAGAATTGAACTTGTTTTACTATATTCTTTGACCTGTTTTTGTAATTAGACCGGTGCGTTTAAAAAATTGAGTTTTAATAATTTTCATAGTTTTTTTTTATAAATATTTAGTTTCCTAAATAAGTATAGTAGTATAACCCGTGAATTTGATTAATTTAAAATACAATGTAATTTTTTCCTGCACTAAAAACTGCATAGGTAATATCTTATGCGGAATAAATAAAATCGTATGTTAAGAACCTTTTGCAAGTGATTAAAATTCGTCTAAGAAAAATCGGCCTAGAATTTTTTTCTCGAGTTTGTCTCTGATTTTTAATTAATTATGTAGAAAAAATAAATCTACTTCCTTATTACCAATCAAACCATTATTACCAAACAAACATATTACCAACCAAAAAAATTAAGTTCGCCTGTGTGCATGCTCATTAAGTTTTAAATAAATAATTAGATGTTTTCTGATTCAATATTTGAGGTTTTTTATGCTTTAATTTTTAATGCTTTAATAATTGATAATATCTGTTTTTTATGTAATTAAACATTGTCTATTGACTGGTGAATGATGTGTTGCTATAATTGAAATTAATTAATAAAAAAGTAAGATATTATTTTAGAATATTGTTTTGTTACCAAACTATTAAGTGACAAGTGGGCCCAAAAATGAGCATTCTTCTTTATACTTTTGCGGTATCTTATAAAGGTCAAATACATGATGTAGAATAGTAAACCTACCCGGATATGAGCCCCTGGTAGCTAATCGCGATAATGTGTTTATTGAATTAGAGGCGCGTGCGTTCGCCACGTGACCCTCCTTTGGTTACTTTACCCGGCGCCGGGTTAGACGCGTTTGATTTTAGTAATGAGTGGTAAAAAATATCCGTGTGACACTTTATGATTCAGATTTTGCTTTGTTAATGAAAGAATTTTATTTAAAAAATCCGTACTGAGGATCTAGTCACGTCTCGGGTTTAGCTTGAAAGTAACCCGTCATAGTGAGAGGTAGATCATATCAACTCGAACCACAAGTCCCATCAAATTGAAATTGCGAAATCGAGTACTGAGTGCTGTGGTAGCAGTTACCTTCGCTAACATTGATTAGCTGAAGTTAGTTGCAAAGTAGTGCTTAAAAATAATTTTGGTTATGGATTTCCGAAAAGCACAATAATAATTATCCATTTGTAGTTTTATCTAAAAGTAAATTTGAAAATAATAAAAGGTTTTCAGTAATAAATAGCAAAAGTTTCACCAAAATAATTCATTCAAAGAAGCAAACAACAAATTTAAAGCGACGGCGAAGGTGAGAATCTCAAGTCATTATAATTAATTTTGAAATGAATGCCATAAGACGGTCTAAGTACCGAGCATTACTTAGAAGCTCAAAAACAATGCAGGTGTTGGATTACCGAAATACAGGACTAACAAAAGGAGGGCTGAGGACATTAATTTAATTATCTATCTCACTTGGGAAAAGCTAATATTGTGTGGGTGTGAGGGAGACATTCGCCACCTCAGTGACAGGGGGAAACGAGGGAAAAATACATATACGTATATAATATTTTTTATTGTGAGAAAAATCTTGAAACTGATTTGTTGGTTGTGATCCCCAAAGAGATCGTGTTACATTCAATGTAGAGAAATAAAATAAAAATCTCGTGAAATATAATTTTCACTTATCTCAACGAAACCTTTAAAAAATATATATTTTTAATTCCAATGCAGTTTATTTTTGATAACCCCATAGAGTTCTAATATTCTCGTAATATTGATGAATTACGTCGTAATATTAAATATAATTTATTATAATGTAACAAAAGTTATATGTAGATATTTAAAAGTACATAAACAATTTTCTTTATTCAAGTATATTTGAACAAAATAACAATAATGCTGAGGTTAGAAGATTTAAAAGGAAAGTAGGCCACCCGTATGTTAACAGGATTTTGTGCTGAAACGACGATGACATGAGTTTGCTAAATCTTGAAATACAGATGATATGGGTTAGGGAATAAGGGATTTATTTCGAATAAAATATCACACAAAAGCAAAAAATATTTTTTGTGTATTTATAAAATTAAATTATGTACGATTTTTCTAACAAAAATACTTAGAAATTTCTGACATTTACTCATAATTTTGAATATTAGGTGTTTTTCTTCTAAAACAAGTATCAATTGAAACTTTCAAAATATCACCATAAACTGCTTTCAACAAAAAAATGTAGTTCAAGAAAATCGAAATCGGCGAGTATAAGTGTCTGAGCTTAATTAAACTCGAGGCACGTAGCATTCTTGATTCCGCCCAACCCTCGGGGCCGACGACACTCCGCCCGCTCTCCGCTACAGACTTCCTTATGGACCGCTTAGATTTCCTTCTCTCGGTTTTATGTGTGAACGGAATACTTCAGAAGGTAGTCTGGAATCTTGCAGAGTTTTGTGAGATTGCCCCGTCCTAGTTTTGTGGCGATTGATGTGTTTTCTTTAAATATTTCTCTATAAGCTATAAAAGTTTTTATCTTCGTCTAGACACTGATGTTATTTGCAATTACATTTCATTATGTAGGTAATGGATATCGGATATGAATTTTTAAGTGTAACACAACAAAGTGACCTAGCCGCGTTAGGGAATCGACTTGGCAGTAATCAGGCATAATGAGAGTGTATTGACAACCTGGATGGTCCACAATCATCTCGTCAGGTCGGCATGTCTGCCTGCAAGAATATCTCTGTGGTTGCAGTCGTTTCCGTTCATAGATTGCACTTTAGCTTAATTTCGGCGGAGAGTTGTCGTATCCAATTAAAAAAATAAGTTATACAGTGAATAACTAATATTCTATCGCTATGTAATTAATAATGTAACGTAATTTATATCTAAATGGATAAAAAATGGATTTTATTAATCAAAACAGAATCATGAGTTGTTGCGGAGAATCGTTAACATTGTCTGACCATTCCGCTTTCAAATTACGAAGTAAGGAATTAAATTAACAATTTCTTCGTCTACAGTACAACTTTAAAATGAATTCCGTAGAACTTTTTCGGAAGAAAGGCTTTTAAATGTAATCACAGGGGAGTATAAGGGGGAAACTTGAGAACATTTGGCACCGGAATGGCAATTATGAAGTGTTTTATATTTTTAATTTCGTTCTTTGCTAGCTTGGATTCTTTTAATACCTTTTTATTACAGATTATTTTGCAATAATTTTTTTATATATTTTTTTTTTATTCGTAGAAAATAATATGCATATACATATGCTGATATATGTTTATGTAGTTAGTAGAAAACTCTCTCACACACACATACACACACTCTTCGTTTAAAAATTAATATTTGTTCCTATAAATATACATATCTGAATAAAAAAGCTGTTAAAAAAGAAATGAATACATATTTAATTTTAAGTCTAAGTAATTATTTTTTAAACAAAAGAATGTGGTATTTAATTTTCTAAATGCTTTTTAAATTTTCCACCTCGAGTTTCAGTAAAAAATGCAAAAAGTAACAACCGCTCAGTAATTATTTGGAAAGCTAATGTGCCAGTTTATCTCGCGCCTAATTAGCAACGGAAAGAAATTCCCTTTAAAAACAAAATGCTTTTTATAAAATCAAATATTAATTAAAAAGGACAGGTAGACATTTTTGCTTTTAAAAAAGTAACTTTTCAAAACAATTTTAGAATGGCAAGCTTTCTTTTTTAAGGTCCATTTCTGTAGTAGCAGTTGTTTCCATTCATGGACCGCACTCTAGCTTTACATCAGGCGGAGTGTTGTCACATGTTGAGCAATAATATTTTAAAAAATAAATTATAAATATGCAGGTTATGACCTATGACCCGTATTGTTAAAGTGTGTAACCCAAAAGTTAGTATCTGTGTAACTATATCTAAAGGAAAGTTTCACAACTAACAATTCCTATCTTTAGTCAAATGTCCAAATGGAGTCTATGAGAAGGAGTTACCCCGAAGTCCCCAAGAAGGCAGGTACAACAAAGTTTTGGATAACAAAGTTGGAGGCTCAATTAGTGGTGAATTAAATGGGGTTCGAGTGAGGTGACAAATCGAGAGTACGCTACTACCGGCACGGAGTTTCTGACGTTGAATAATTGCCGCGCGTTTAATTTGGCTCGACTTGCGTAATTATAAATAAAATTTCGGCGATAAATTTGTCTCCGGACCCTCTGCAGCTCATTAATCAAGCTTCTGGAAGTTAAGACACTGATTAAAATACCGTTTAGGAACTATTTACGCCGTGTGTTAATAATTTAGATGCGGTTGATAGCGACACGTTGCGGCAAGGGGGAGTGTTGAGAGGTTCAGGTGTTCCCTTTGTAGAGTTAATAGTATACAGCTTAGAGCTTTAAGTTACTTATAACCCTGTCACTAATGGGTGAAAACTTTCTTTAATCAATATACCTTTTGTATTACATACAATACAAAACAATACAATTGTCACGCCTTTTTCCCACATGGATAGGAAGAGACAACGGAACGCCACTTATCACGATCCTGACTAAACACCCTCGGTTATGAGCACTAGGCAGCCCAGCTTTCATAAGGATGTATTACATTAATTAACATTACATTCTTTCATAACGTAAAATTTACATTAAAATATCAATTGAAACTTAAATTTGTTTTTGAAAAATTTCTATTTACGTAGGTACGGTCAGAAAGCGTTCCCCTGAGTTTATTGCAGTAACCTCCAAAAAGGTTATATTCACGTTCCCTTCAACCTTCTTTCACATTAGACGGTTATTCACCTAAACTGCAACCCTTACTGCCGCCATTCTTAGTTCTATCGCTATCCTTTTCATACTTTAGGAAAATAATGAGAGCTCCGAATCTGCGTCGGAATCACAGACCTATATTGACGATCTCACCCTCCCGTCTTAAATGAAGTAAGGCTCTTATATGTACTTCCATAAGTATGTATGTTGAATTTATGTAGTTCTGTTTGCAGAGAGGGGTTGAATGAAAACATATTTCATTTTAGGTAGTTTTTTGTTAATCCCTAGATTAAACTACAAAATTTCGAGAAATCTAAAAGTTAATTCCATAGAAGGATAGGCAGACAACGGATCAACTTACACGCTTCCTTCAAACCACTTTTACCTTTGGACCCACTGTGTTTTGTACCATTGACCTTGGTTGATATATATAGGTAGGTGGGGACGCAATCAGTACTAATGTAAATATTTTGTTCTCCCAGCGATTTAAGCCTTTGTATCTAGGGACTTACTTTATTATTATGGACACGAAGGTGATTTAAATTCACAGTGATCACCGTAACTTTAAATCAAACGGGTACGATCAACGGATTACTCAAGAAGTTGGTACCTGGTCGTAATTAGGAATCCCTTCTCAATGCTATTATTAATAGGACCTCGGGACCCCACTTTGAATTATTTACCGGCTCCTATCCTATGGAGGTTTCTAAATTGTTTAACAAGTTTCTAATACGTATTCTGTCGTCACCAATTTATTTAATTGATATTCTCTTCTTGCTGATTTATTGTTAGGAATTAATTTGAGGTTTATTTATGAGTTTGTTTTAATTTCAGTTTGATTCTATTTATTGTTTATTTGTTAGTGTAAAAAATGTAAATCTCCTTAAGCCAGTATAGCGGAGGCGACTGCTGCATGTCGAAATTTCTCTGTAGTAGCAGCTTTGCATCAGGCGGAGTGTTGTCATATGCCGAGCTACATAGCTACAATAGTTGAAAGATATTAGGTATTGGATTGGTTAAATTCGGTGTTGATTTATTTAATTATTAATGGTAAATTAATGAACGAAGGGAGTATGGTATGATAAAAAAAACTCGTGTTCGTTTGAATTCCAAAATTCAGTTATTAAAACTTCATATAAAATTCCATTATTCTTCTGAAGTTATTTTTGACTTAACCAGATTGTTTTGTGTAATGAATAATCCGTAATACCGTAAAAAATAATAAAAATGATAATCCCAAAAACAATGTAAAAAAGAATTTTCGTAAACTACAAACGTCAAAACAGGATATAAACTAAGAGAATCTTGTCCAAATTCTGCTGTTAAGTGTTAGTGAGACAGCTCATCCCTATCCAACCGCAATATCTTATATTCATGAAGGGGTCTCGAGTAACTGAATCCGACCCTGTAATGGGCCCCACAAAACAGCCTTAAGGCGTATTCACACTTCTCAAAGTGTTACGCGATTATTAAAATACCTCAGTTCGTAATCCACAATGTTAATGTAGATGAATTATGTAAGATATAATGTGGTATGAGATGGCCCTTTTTGGTATATGTAAGGGGATAATCTGTGGGTTTGTGTTTGTGTAATGTGCGTGAACTTTCCACAGCATGACACGTTTTGATATTTATTGTTGTCATGTTAAGTTACGTATTGTTTGTAATTGTAGTATTGTTTTGTTTAAGAACTAAGCCTTTTGTAGACATACAAGAACACTTCCTATATATAAGTACAAATGTATGACTCACCAGTATGAATATAAGTATGTTTCTTCATATCAGACTTCTGATGAAACCGCTTGCCACAATATTGACAAGGATATGGTCTAGTATCAGAATGTATTAAGAGGTGGGTCGACAACGTACTGGATCTCTTGAAGGTTTTCCCGCATTGCTTACATTCGAATACTTTTTCGACACTGTGGACGGCCCTGCGGCAAAAATAGATAACATTTATTATTAACGTTAAATTTTAAATTTAAATAGGCATTATTTGGTTATTTACCTGTGTTGACTTAGGCTTATTTCATGACCAAAAGTCTTGCTACACAGTTCACAAGCAAAAGGGCGTTTGCCATTATGAGACCTTCGCGCGTGGACCTCTAACCCGTGAGGAGTACTAAACATTTTTTCACATTTAACACAAGAGTATACATCTCCTAATGGTAGTGGTCTGGAAAGAGGACCTGGTGCTCCCAGTACTGCAGCTCGCAATCTCAGCAATTCTGGTCCAGCTGCTTGCACTGCATGTAGGTAAAGATTACTATAGCCACCCCAACCGGGCAACCCTAAACTTCCAGCATCTCGTAAGAATTCAGCAAACGGTAACGCTGGATACATAAATGGTCTTTGAGGAGGAACTCTCGGTGCATCAGGTCTCAATAATGCGCTCACGGAGAAGGCTTCTGATCTTTTCGGTGGTGGTGATGATTCTGGTGGTCTTCTTGGTGAGGATGGTGGAGAATCTACCTCGAGCTCGGGGGACGATGATCTAGTTGATCTAGGGGAATGTTGCGGAGATGTCGCCCAACATGGACTACCGCATCGTGATGCAGGTGATCTAACCTCAGGTCTACTAGTCGATTCGTTGTTATGTAAATCATCCTCTTCTTCATCTATCCTTTCACCGACGAGACGATTGATTCCGAATTTTATTTCGTCTGAAATGAGAAACATATCAGAATTATTCGTGCATTATTAAGTACAACATTTGTTTTTGTTCGAGTAAAAAAGCAAATAAAATGTTTTGTATGTAACAAATAGCACCCTAAAGACATCCTTTTCACTGTGATTATAATAAAAACAAGAGTACAAAAAGCAATCGAATGTTAGGGGCTGAGTGAAAAAGCGCAGGTGTCGCACTTGTCGCTCCCGATGAAATGAGCCGTATCATGTTGTCGCTGGAGCAAATTGACTTTCATCTGGAGTCCCTAACCCTCGCGTACGACCGACCCCCGTAATTAACACATCGGGTCTGCCGCACCCCTCAGCCTTTTTTACAATTCACTAATCCGCGGGCGCGACGAACCGAACTACTCGCTGTGTTATAATCGTCATTCATTGTACATTTATTTTGTTTAAAGTTGACATATTGTATTATTTAATGATGAATTTGATGATATTAAATTTATCAAAACACTAAATTGTGATTGAAAACTCTGGTTTATCTTCAAATTAAAAGATTACTAAGATTAATATAGGAAACGTGATTAGTTCAGATCAATATGCAATTAATTATAAATAAATCACATAAACACTTATATTTTATAGTTGTTCAGACTTTTTTATTTACAAACATAATAATCAAATCCTTTGTTAGAATGGTCACGTGAAACGCAAATAACTGTGTAGCTTAGTGGTTAGAGCAACCACTCGCATAACGGATGATGTGGGTTCGATCCCCACCTCGGTACAAGCTGCCGTGTGCGTGTTGATTTTTTGTATTCAACCATCATATTTATTCAATTCAATCAATTTAATACTAATAAATTTAGCTTTTTATGCCCAAACTCAATATTTAAAAAAAAAGATAATTTTAATAAAATTAGGTCCAGTAGATAAACATTTATTTTAGGAGTGGACAAGTCGTAGTAATGAAGAGCTACCCCCATAGTTTGAACAGCAGCAGCTGTTGTACGCATTTGGAGCGGAACCAATCACCCATGCCTCCGACAGAGCCCACAATAGTTGCAATAATCCATAATACTGCGATGACTTTGCCCCTCGCTGTACGGGTCTCCGAGAACAATACTCGCGTTTAAGGGTTACTGAGCGGTACACTTGTTTGTTTGCCCGGAGGGACACCCAAGTTTTATTGCCCCATAGTATTTATTACATATTAATGGTTATTTAGATTCATTGTTCCGCCTCGACAGTATGCTCGAATTTATGGCGTTGCAAAATATTGAACTGAATAAGGGTAATTGAGCGAAATGTAAAGATAGGGTACCTTGTGAAGCAAACATACGTATTGTTGGAAATTGTTAATATGTTAAGTTAATATAACTACAAAAGCGCTTTTCAAGTAAAACCATTAGAACATGCGAATAATTAGCTCCGACGCTGCCAACCGACCGCCAAAACTTGTATTTTTTTTTATTTTCCCTCTGAATTAAATTGGATTACAAGCGCTGCCAGTCAAGGCATGAAGGCAATTCGCTTATTTCAGACGAAGGCGATGCATTTTTCTATGCAAAACTCAACATTAGCAGTCGAGCATTACGTAGCGTCCGCCTATTTGCGCGGTTAATGCAATTTTAATTATAAGAGGCGCGGCGCACAGCAATTTGCACTCGCAATGTATTCAGATTGTTATTTTTCCGAGAGCTTTTAACAAATTAAAAATAACAGTGCGGTCGGTTGCTTATTTGCATGCGAATTTGCGATCACGCGTTGCAATCGCTGTCTTGATACCCAATTACAAACAACTGTATTCGTGCAATTTAAAAGCTTGGTCATGATGTAATCATTATTAAGTATTAAATTTTATTATTATAAATATCGGGAAACGAATGAGGTTGATTATAATTTAACAAAGCATTGCTACATATAAGCAATATGCCAATGACGTCAACTATCGGACCCTTTTCATATTATAAACTTTTATCAGTGGCCATAAAATATCGAAAATGTTTTATTGCACAACCGTGAATTAGTTGATATAACATTATATTGGTTGATATAAATAATATGAAATAATAAAGTAAAATAACAACAACGCAATAATTTCTATGCCCCAATCGTGCGCATTTTGGTTGGTTGAGATTAAAATCAGGCCAAGTATTTTATTTGAAAAGCGGCAATATTTAAGTTCCAATATACATAAATCAAATGTTATCATTAATTTTTAATTTCCTTTTATCAATCGTAATGATATTTTTAATACACATAATCGCATAAGATGGATTAACGGTGTCTTAGATTTAATGTTATATTTAATCATAATTTTATATCAAAACCTGGGCTTATTAACTTTAGATTTGTTTGAATGTTCATGTATATACCGATTGATTGGGACTTTTTATTGTATTAAATGATTATTTCAAGGTCTTTAGGAATTAATGGGTAATATTTTTAAATATTTTATCGTTTTTATTGCTTTGTTTTTAAGGAAACTCTATTACAATTTAATATTTATGTAATTTATGGTTTATAATTTATTACGTGTGAGATTTTATTATTTAGTTGATTTAATTTTGGTATTATATTATTATTAGGTACCATAGATTTCTATAAGGGATTTAATTATTTTTGTCAGGTCTTTAATATCTTAAAGTGTTTTTATACACTTTAGCATCTGAGAGGGAGGGAATGATCTTGCCTATTGAAGTATTATGTCTATTTGAAATCAATAATTAGAATTTCATTGTGCTCGCATTCCGGATGCTTTACTATGCTTTTCTAGTTTTACATAATCTTGTTTTAGATTTTTGTCAAATAAAATTAGCAATATTAATAACAAATTCGAAATTTATAGTAGGTAGGATAAGTTAAATAACCTAAAAATCTAAAACCAATAGAGAGACATTCACGATAAGAAAATACAGAAATCTTTACGATCCAAAAGTCCTTAACTCTACTAAACTGACACTTGTAGGTTTTTACTGATAATTTCGATAAATCAGGGCTTTGCGGTGACATTGCGGTGAAGATCTAAAGACGTGAAGATTATGTCATGATGTCACATCCAAGATGTGTGGTAACGCCTTAAAAATATAAACATTATTTAATTCAGAATTTATAGATTTTTTTTAGTAGAAAGTCTGGTATGGTATTAAGCTGTACTGTGGTCGATGTGTTACCTTTTATTTATCCCAAAACAAAAAGTTGATCGTAATAGAATTGAAAGAAATATTGATAAGCGATAAAAATAATGTCATTTCTATTTTAGACGTATCTTTAAAATGCACATGACATTCTGCAATCTTGATGAATTACTATTAAAATAATTTTTCTCAAATATATTTAGAAAATACTAAAAAAACCACTTATTGCCTAACTAACTAAACACTTATAATTCGAAAAAAAAATTTTTTGCTTTAAATTTTCGTATTTTTTTTTTCTAATTTGCCAGAACTTACATGGGATGTTTAATTAGCTTAATTTTAATTAATTTAAATAATGCAGTTTTTTTAATATTGAAACAAAGGCCTAAAAGGCGCAAAAGACCGCGTTCTAACTACTCCGCCACACGATTGAAATAAGCTTTTAAATTGCAAAATGAAAGTTAACTTTATTTAACAGAACAGAACGTACAGATTTGTATCTTCAAAAACATTGGTACATTCTAAGAATTATTTGCTGAAACAATAACGACTCTTTACGAATATGTCGTTAGTCGTAAACAATGTCGAAACATCGCGGTCTCTTTGAACTGGTGTGTAGATTAAATTCCTTAAGACATTATTTACGGGTTAACGTAAACATAAACACAGATTGTGTTTGTGTCCTCGCTATTAATTAGGGTTTGCAGAGTTGAGCAAAATTTAATGTTAATTGGATTCGGTTTGATTTAAATCTTTTACAAGTTTCTCTTACTTGTTAATTATATAATTAGACAAAGGGTTTTATATGCTCAGATATAATATAAATAATTATAGTTTTGGAATCGAATAGAACGACTCAATAATGGGTTTTGTCACTAAATTCGTACATTGCAAGCTTGTAATCTATACTAATATATAAATGTGAAAGTAACTCTGTCTTTTTGTTACTTTTTAAAAGCCTAATAGATGAGCCGAATAAATGAGCTAATTAAAAACTGCATAGATTTCGTTAAAATTTGGCAAGGATATAGATTGCATACTGGATCATTCAATGCATCAGTTAAACATAAACGTATAATATAAAATAAACAAATGCATTAATATAGCATAGGTATACGTGTTTATTGACTCATTATATTCGGAGCGAGATTTTTGACGTGTTGCTCACTATTGCGTGTGCACATTTGTCTATCTAAAAGTCACATTTTTGGGTACTTTCTAATTACTTACGTTACAAATTAAGGGATTGGAAAGGGTTGGGTAATTACAGTACAAATGTTTTCATAAAATTGTTAAAGACCTCTTGTATAGAAAGTAGGTACTCTATACATAAGTTTTGTAATTTTGTATTTCACTAATTACTTTTCTTTTCTTAATAACCACTAAAACTAGGATAAGTTTTTTATTTATTATAAGTTAATTCCAGCTAAATTGAATCTTGTATCTTGATTTTACAATCAATGGCCATTACAGTTAAGGAAAAGAATTGTCAAGCTCAAGATTAACGAATAACCCAACAAGCGACATGGCTAAACAAAGAGCTGAATAATTGTGTAAACAGTACAATGCTTGGCTTGACCGTAATGTCGTGACAGCCGTGGACTGGGCAAATATTGACACTAAACGACACGCACACCTAAACATGACCCTTTGATTGATTGTGGGTCTTAAATACCAAAGTGCGTATTTCTTGCGTGAACTTTCCACGGTAAAAATGAAGGGTTAAATAAATTGTTTATAAATGGTTAGTAAACAAATAAAAAAATATTTAATTATTCGGAGTTTGGGCGGCAATCTTGAGGCGTCAGGTTATCTGTCTTCAATTATTTTCCTAAACTTGTGTTTCTTCGAGTGTTAATGTGTAATAATGGTGGATTATTAACCATTAAGTGTTCGTGAACGTGCGTGAGTGTGGGCAAACAATTCAAAAGAAGAGAACCTGTGTTTCCATTTTCCCTCCAAAACTCCCTATGAAGTTTCAGTAAAGATTCTACCACTTTACTGGAACAATTTTTGACTTGACTGAGACTCGACCCAAACAGGTCGATGAATGTGTCGTGATGAATGAATGACTCGTGATGCACAACATTATTAACTTGATGCAAAAATGTTTACTTTGACACTGGCATATTGTTATAATGCCATATAAAAGAAAAGATTTAATTATTCCGTAGTATTTTTAGACTATTTCTTTTTAGTCTATGCAGTTTGATGATAGTATCACCACTTTCAAGTGTAACCGTTGGTTTCGTTTCGAGATTAGCTTGGAAGTAGCCGTGTATGACAAAAGAAGTGAGTAAGAAATGTCCTGTTAATGAATGGTGCAGTCTCCTCAAGCCGGCAAAGGAGAGAGGACTGCTGCCTGCAGACATTTTTCTGCGGTAACATTTGTTTTAGCACATGGATCGCACTCTAGCTCGACATCAGGCGGAGTATGGTCACGTGTCGAGCTACTATTAAAAAATTATTTTCCACTTTGCTCTAACTAAGATTGATCTATTCATAAATAGATTTAAACATCAAGATTACATTTCGATATTTAGATAAATGCCTAAATAAATAATCTAGAATTGACATTTGATGTTAACTGTGATGATAATAGAAATGTATCTATTATTTCATCTAAGGCAATCCATCAATATAATATACACGTAGCTATAGAAAAGATTAGTGAATCACATTAAACTATACTTTAATATGGTTAGAAATACATTCTGAACGTACTTTAAGACAAGTTAAATTTTAATAGATTGTCGAATAATAACAAATAAGAGATTATTTTTTTGCACTTATTTTTGCAGTTTAATCAAACTTACTATTAAGACATTTAATGCTAGCAGCTGTAAAGAATAACGGAAATATAATTACGAAAATAAAAAATATAGTATAAATATGTTTTTTATTAACAACAATCGTTAAATTTTCATCATACGAATAATTTAAGAATATTTTTAAAAAAGTTTTTTCACAATTAAAAGTAATTCCAAAACTTCTATGTAAGTAAATGATGTATGTATTTCGATATTTTCCAATAAGGATTAAGTGCATCAAATGGGGGGGAACTAGGAATCCATACATTCCAAACAGATATCAACAATAATGTATTGAAACGGCCTAAAACATGTTATCTTGTGTACAGTCTTGTAAACGTGTGTTTGCTAACATGAGTACACATGTCCGAATCGGATTTACAACAGTATGGACGAGTAACGACAGAAAAAATATATTTTAGTATTCATTAAAAAATATATACAAAAAAAAAAAACCAAAAATGTTTAAGGGTATTTTTTTCTTTATGTCATTTAACACTAAACTAGTGTATGTTTATTAGTGAAATTAGCTAGAATATGAATTATTAAAAAAAACAGTGCATCGATTCACAAATAAATTAAATTACTATAACAATTTTACTTTGAGATGTCATCTTGATGTCACTTGAAATGTTACATAGTTAAAAATAAATAAAAAAAAAAAATCTGTTTTCTTGAGCGAATAAAAGATTTTGTATGGCTTACTACTAGCACGATAGTGTATTTTGATTAATTTGATCTGATGAGATTCTGTGCGACCACGATGACTGCGAAGCTTTCAAAACGTGAGCTTTTAATCTTTTATTCAGTCAAAACATGTTCGCGCAAAACTTAGGAAAACACTGATATAATTATTTTTTTTGAAAAATAAAAGAAAAAAAGGTATTTATTAAACTGACTGTATCACCGGTATGTAATCTCTTTTATCAGTAGATACGAAATTCGTGTTCGATACAAGAATTACGACTATAATAATATGGAGTGTAGTTTAACTAGTTGTTATCGATAGATATCGCATGTTAAAGGCTTTGTCGTTGCCGCCGGCAAATCAAAGTCATAAAACAACTGTAATTTCATACATTCGATACACGCCTGACAGTTGATAAGATATGTTAAATCTGGTTTGACGATTTTTCGGGAAGGGAAGTTTTTGAATTTATTAATATACGTATGTATTGAAAGATAATGATTATACTTATAATTTATATTTATGTACACTTATACAGTGCATTTCATCTTGGCTCTGCATGCGATTGTGTTTACACCAGATATGTACAAAATTAATTGCCATTGCCTAATAATTAATTAATTATTTCGTATTAACAGAGAAACGAAGAGAAAACAAATAATTCTGAAAAGGCATTGTTAACATAGTAAAAAAATATAATAAAAATAAACTTGTCCCGGGAGTTTTATTCAATCCTTTTAAGTCTGTTTTTTTTACCAACGACACCACGATAAGGGTTAAAATTAAAAAGGTATATCCCACTTAATACATATTAAATTGGATAAGTGGTATATAACAAAGAACATGGTGAATTCCTTACCTCTAGAATTATACGGAGTCTCTTGCTGAGGAGGACGTGGAGGTGAAACATGTCTATAATCAGGCCGATGAGTTTGTCCACTCCATAGAGAGTGGCATAGTCCACTGCGGAGTGCTTCACTTGCTGATATACCTGTGAAAGAAATACTTCAGTTATTATTTGCTTAGTGTTAGAGGAACATCAAGAGTGGTAGGCAGACTGGTGTTGGTTATTAGCCCGGTCTGCCCTCCTGGGGTAGTCCCACCACTTTTGACAGTGACATTGTGACATACGAGAGGAGTGCAATATCAATCTGGATGGTGCACATTCGAGGCGACTGCTGCTTGTGGAAATTTGTCTGTAGTAGCAGTTGTTTCCGTTCATGGACCGCACTCTAGTTTTAGATTACAATAAAAAACTAATAGTCGTCCTTATTTCTATTAGAAAATGAGTCATCTGCAAATCAAGTCATCCCACTTGATTGATAAGACAAACTTTCAATTGCCTTCCAGTCATTAATTGTAATAGAATGACGCATCTTTTTATTTATAACTTCATTATATTTACTTAATAATTACTGCAATTGTTAAGAGCTCATTGACCCTTTTGTGTCATATGGAGGGCACTGTTGGAGTTGCTGGTCTCGCATCGGGCGCGTTCTCAGGTGGTGGATAGAGGTACACCGGCATGTACCTTTTGAAATAAAAAACAGCGAGGCGGGGTGTCTCCTTTGGTGACACTCTGTTTGTCTTTGACATCACCTAATTTCAATAAACATCTTATAAGATAATACAATTTTAAAATAACTCTAAAACAAAATTCACACGCGCCGCAGTATGAGCGCTGGCGGCGGGCGAGGCCGAGGGGGGTGTAGCTCTACGAGGTACTATGCCGCGCGGCGCAGAAGTACTTTAAAAAATAAATTATTTTTAAAACTACTTTAAAATATATTCTATTAATTATGTAACTAAATCGTCTAAAATAAGTCGTGGGTAACAGCTATAGGTAATTTATAATAAAGCTGAGGAGGTAGGTTTGTGAACAAAAAATAAATATGATTCCCAAAATAACTATTCCACGCGGACGAAGTCGCGCGCACAGCTAATATATACAAGTTCTAAATGTTCTTGATTTTACACATTCGACTTACGTGATTGTGTCAAAAGTCGCATCATCAATGGGGACGGCAGCTGTCGCGCTGAATCATGGTTTTAATTGTTGCGTGATCGTTTCTACAATGAGGAAATGCCCCACTCACAAATTGTTTATTCAATTTTAGATACTACACTTTGAAAGCTTTTTCTGGCTGCCTACGTCACTTTTAATTTATTTAATACCAATTAGGATTGATTGATTGAGTGGAAGCAGACTGATGATGGTTATTAGCCCAGTCTGTCGTCCTGGTACCACCCGTAGTACCACCACCACTTTCAAGTGTAACTAGATAAGTGTTCACTGCCTACGTGAATAGTGCATATTCGTCTCCTCATGCCGGCATAGCGGTGGTTATTGCTATCTGCAGAGATTTGTTGTTGTTGTGACGGTTTATGGGCCGCACTTTAGCTTAGCATTAGACGGAATTTTGTCATATGTCGTAAAACTATAAAAAATGGTAAGCATAAAATTTAAAAAAATAAAAAAAAAAAATTTTATACATTCAACACACAACTCAGAACAAATAAGTTTTTGAAATATCCACTAGAAAAATCATCTAGCAGGTACCTACTATATTAGAAACTTTTTTTAAAATTGTAGTTTGGTTATTTAAAAAGTACTTTCTTTGGTTAGTATGCTGTGTATCCAGTCTCCAATCGTCGTCGCTTAGTGACCTCCAGCGCCCATCAGGTCAGTAGGGGTCACTTATCGCGCCATTATAAAAAACAAATATACTTTATATTATAAATAAGTAGGTACAAAAAGAACAAATGTATGTAAGTTTTATTCAATGTCATAGTTACTTAGTATTCGTACAGGATAAGACGGGGGCAAGGACAATCAGTGCGACGGGAATCGGGAGCCGACTCATCCTGTGGGAAGCGGACGATTGTCTGTGGCGCCGGCGCATGTGACCACTCAAGGTATGATTTCAATTGGTAATGATATATGGAGTTTTTATTTGATACATTTGAAATTATTTAAGTTTTTTCTTTTGAGATTGAAATTTATTCCAATTTTCATATGAAATTGTTCAAGGAACCCTTTAATTTTTATTTTCACATTAAATATTATTTCATCGGGTATGTTAGACGGACTCTAAGTGGACTTGTGTTAAATGCCTTTGTAAACCCGCAACGCCCGTACAGGCATCATTCAGCCGCAGGTCAGAAGAAATGTGACCAATTTTGTAGAGTTTCAAGCGTTATAACGTGAAGCCGTGTACGCGTTATATGAAAGGACCGTTGTTCTAATATTTTAAAAAGTGTAAAACAAGTAGAGGATGGCGCCATTCAAGTAGCAGACGCCAAAGAATCAATGAACGTCGTCCGGCGCGAGTCCGCTCATCGCTAAATTGCCGCTGACAATGGCAATTGCGGTCTCCTTATTGCTTCCTGTTGCTTCTCGGACTATTCGGCCACATGCTAACGATCATTATTTTAAAACACCAATTCAAACAGAAAATAGTTATTATTCCTTTTTTAAATCCTAAAAACACCTGTACCTATTTTAAAAATAGGTATACCAATAATCAAATAACAAAATAAAATAAAAATCAAAAACAATGATATATTTCAGCGATATTTAATCCAACCTACTTTGTAAACCAATATATCAACTTTAAATATATCTATATAATAAAAATCAATTGCTGTTTGTTAGTCTCGCTAAAACTCGAGAACGGCTGGACTGAGTTGGCTAATTTTGGTTTTGAATTATTTGTGGAAGTCCAGGGAAGGTTTAAAAGGTGAGTAAATATGAAAAAATGCTCGGAATGTAGTAAAAACAACAATTTCGCTTTCCCTTAGAAACTATTCCTTTGGTTTTGAATGTCAAACATTTGATGTTCGTCCCGTCGTTTAGAAATCAACGCTTTTATATTTATTGATTTTGAAGCGGTACTAAATGTGCCGGGTCACCTAGTAATCTTATAATTTAAACATCTACGCAAGACATCTAATTTACTAACTAATGAAATGAAAACAGCGTACGATAAACATCTTAATTCTTGTATGGGCGCGTGCGCTTACCAACGTCATTTATACATACTTACTAATAATTTGTAAACACATTTCGCATCCTCTGATGGACAATGGCGCCTGTTTTTTACACTAAATAAAGTCTGTTCTGAAAGTAAACTTTACTATGTATCTTCTGATAAAATAGTCAATAGCTCATGTTGGTATTATTCTCATTTCATTCAATGTCTGTCAGAAAATCGGATGTTTAGAGATAAGCTGTTGATGCTACCGGAATTGGTTATGTAAATAAGAAGGTATAATAATAATAAGATATCAATATGGACCAACAATGTTGATTTATTTACATAGAAGAGTGAAGGCAGGCTGATAATTATTAGCCCAGTCCGCCGTTCTAGGGTAAAAGAGTCAGCTTGGAAGGTGTCGAGTATAACGAGTGGAGTGTTAACCTAGGTGTGGCCACCTTATTAGGTGAATATAATTTATGGACTTATACTCTTGAAATATTTGTTTTTGATATATTACTATCATAAAGAAAAAACGTCCATTGACTCACCAATTTTACGAGGACTATAAAAGAAGGTAATTTAGAGTAGAATTTGGCGATGCTTGTGAATTTATTTAAGATGCATCTAGTTGTACAGATGAACAAGTGAAAGATTGAAAATTGAACAGAAAAAAGATAGGAGATGCTAACAATCAAAATCATTAATCAAGACAGCGGAGATAAAAGCGGATACAAGACCGTATCTAATACATACGATTATTTAGATCAATTAGAAATCAGTCAATGAATAAACAAGCGAACGGATATGCAATTTATATATCAAACAATGAGACTTGAGACTATTTTCGGAACAAACTTTTATTGATGCTAAATGGTGACAGATAATCTTATAGTCGTACTAACGTTGATTACACGTCGGCGGGATGTATTGAATGGCATCGTGGGTGGTCTTTAAGTAGCAATAGTTTTTATTGGAACTCCTAATAAAGTACGACGATGTCTCCATTAGGTTTGTAATTGATTTGTAATAGATATTTCATTGTTTCAATTTTGAATTAATTCATTTAACTTTGTTAGAACTTACTTCTTGATCTTATTTATTTAATTGCTTTAATTTTATTAATTCATGTTTTGTTCCGCTGTAAAAGCATTAGATACTTGTGTCGAAGGGATTGAGAGATTGTAAATACCATACACCCCTATACTATGGGTGTCAAGATGAGGACAACAAAAACATTTAACACCCAAACCCAAAACAAAAACCTACATTTTTCTTTCAATAAAATCCTATATGTAATTTAATAAACATTTTAAATATAACGATACAAACAGAAATCGAGTTCGGGACGTTCGTGTTTTAGTAAGAATTTAAGAGATTGGGCCACAATCTTTTTTTAAATACCTATTTGAATATCAGTATATTATGTCTATACCAAATATGGAAGTTTACAAGACAAGATAAATATGAAAGTCAAAATTTGAAGCTGTCATATGTGCCGGAATAAGCTGCCGAATCATCAGAAAATTGAAGTGATCGAATCATCCAGTGTAAGAAACTGCGGTGGTCATTTCGTTTATCCGTCAAATGAAACTTTTACATTGGATTTTGCTCCAAAACTTATTGCCAGGGATAGGCAGATACAACGGAACGCCACTTACCACAATCCAGCTGGGCTGCCTAGTGCCCATAACCGTCGGGCGTGTATGAAGAGAATTGTGGATGTGAGGGAAGCGAGGGAGTTGTGTCACAACATAAACAGGTCTTAATCGTTATCTATCCGGTGACAAGCAGTCTACCAAGTATTCGTTATCTCATAACTACATAACATAATGATGCTTTGTATTCTATAATGTCTTATTCATTTTTTAAGAATTATTCGCAAAGACCAGGTCAATAGTCAGGTCATTACTTCCTGACTTTTCTGATTATGATTAAATAAAATGTTTTTATTATACTCTTGATAACATTATAATTATTTATAACAATTCTAAGAATTCGTATCAGAGGAAGTAGTTTTGCTGTTATTTTGTTTTTTGCTCTGGTTTTTATTATTTTATCAATGACATATTTCCGTCAAAGCTTAGATTGTTTATTTAGTATTAACCTATAACTTCCTTTTAAATCGAACCGGCAAAATTGTTAAATTACTCTGTTAAAGTCTTTTCAAAAGTCCAGCTGAAGAGTTTTGGAGTGTAACGGATAAATATGTGGTTGTGGCGAAAATCGAAAGAGAAATCGCTGAAGCCACCTCGCTAGAGACATGAATGTAAGCTAGGAAGTGCCGTTTTAAAGAAATGAAATTATTTTATGCGGTATAATGTCGCGTTTGTTTATGGAAGGTTTGAAATAATCAAAACAAACGCGATAATATCTTTTAATTTATCTTTTAAAGATGTTTTTGTAGTTATAAATTGAGAAATAGTTCACGTATGCAGCTATGCGTCTTCGCCTACGCTTCTAATACGAATAACGAGCGGCGTCCGTGAAACCTAATCAAGGCTTCCTTAACTAAGAATTATTCGCAAATCACGTTGTTGAGGGCAGCCGGGTTTTTAAATAGATTATGCGGAATGTACCGTGGTTGTTCAATTGAATTCTAAATTATTTTTGTTTTTAAATTTAGTTTCTTTAAATATTCGTATAGGTTTGTTTAATTTACTTACACGTCTAAGAATTGGTCAAAGATATTGATTTTAAATCTTCCAACCATATCTGGAATGGAAAAACAAAAGAAGAATGCCCATTCGCCTAAGAAAAATGGGCCCACAATTTTTTTCTCGAGTTTGGCGATGATTTTTACTTTATTTTGTAGAAAAATAAATCTACTTTCTTATCACTAATAAGTTAATTTTTTTCGCCCGGGTTATTGAGTAATTAGACCTTTTCTGATGCAATATTTGAGGTTATTATTATATTAAATGCTTTATTAATTGATGATATTTGTTTTTTTACGCAATTAAACATTGTCTATTGATTGGTAAACGATGTTTTTATACAATTGAAATAAATTAGGTAAAAAAATAAGATGTTATTTTAGAACATTGTTTTGTTAACAAACTATTAGTTATCAAATGGGTCCAAAAATGGCCATTATCCTTTGACAGTATCTTTTACAAAAATTCAGCCCTGAAAGGATGAAATGAGGTTGGAAGAAATTAAAACTGTATTTGAAGTAACAGTTTTAAGTAATAAAATATTTGCAAAATCGTTTTTTGAAAAACAACCCCTAAGAGCCTAGAATGGGAAGTACTGAATAAAGGTACCGTTTCACGTGGAGAAATCCGTTACGGATACCCCGGCCCTTGGGGAAGGTATCAGGGTTATGTCGGACTCTCTAGCCTGACATACCGACTAAACTAAACGGTGTTTCAGTCGACGCTTAGTGGACGGAGTTTGTGTACATTTTAGCATTCATACAGGAACCTACCTACTGTTATCCACCCCCTTTATCCACAGACGTTCAAAACATTCCCCAATTAACGAGCTAACTAAAAAATATCCTTTAACCTATTCTAGCTCATATTCATCATCTATCTAGGTCAAATATAGTATTACACAATCAAATTAGTTTTTTTAATGATCGCGTTGTTGCCACGTCATCCTAGTTAGATTCTCACGAGTTCATAACATCACGTATCGCCTACGCTAGTCTAGTCTAGTTATTCATCCAGTGCCATAGTTTGTCATGTGGAACTATTTTAATTGACCTCTTAAAGTTTTGAACGTAAATTAAATTGTGGCTGTGAGAATATTTTTTTAGATGCCTGATGACTAATTCTCTGATTTGCTAGTTGATCTATTTTCAATGTCATGTGATTTTTTGTTATAGTTTTTTAGTTTTTTCTTTATTGTAGCACAGCATATGACAACGCTCCGCCTGATGTAAAGCTAGCTTGCGGTCCATGAAAGGAAACAACTGCTACTACAAATAAATTTCTACAGGCAGTAGCCTCCGTTATGCCGGCTTGAGAAGACGAATGTGCACCCAGATTAACAGTGCACATTCCTCTCATTGCACCTGACACACATACTTCCAAACTGTTCCCGAAACGCGACAAGGTCACTTCACGGGTGCTACATTCGAAAGTGGTACTTCTCTTCCAGGACGGACAGACTAGGCTAATAACCATCATCAGTCTACCTACCACTCTTTAATTAATGCTTATAGCATGAGTATTGAGCGACCAATAGCTACGTTGGTACCGGTCAGAATTTACGATCGAACACGGGTCGATCGCTAGACCACGGCTGCTCAAGTCTTCAACCGCTCTTAATCTTTTTTTAACGATTTAAATTTATTAATAAATTAAATAATTATTATTTATTGCAAATTAATTCCTTTAATTTGTTGTATATAAAAGTTGCAAATCATACGTTGACCAAGTTGACCGTATTTGGCATAAAATTAATTCTTACAATTCGCCTTACAAATGTAATGTTGCTCTACCCCGTTTGTTGATTGGCGTGCGAACGGCTGTGCGGGTTAAGAGGTGTTAATTGTGCGAGATTGAATGGTTTCTCAGGGCAGAATTTTAATTGGACGCAATTGTTTCTTTCGTATTTAAAAAATATCATACTGTACCACTGACTTTAGATTTCTCTAGTCTTGAACTTTCTTGCCAAATACACTATATAAAAAATTTAATATTTTTAATATGTTAAAAAACGGGATTTTTGATGCGAATTGTTTGTCTTGAAGTGAAGATTGGATCCACGTTCTCCGCTTGGTGCTTCATGTGACCGCATATCTCTGACTGTTTTTCCACAGACGGTCTTCTTTGGATGTTTATACAACTAGGACTTGCAGTTGAGTTGGCATTATCATAATTTTCTTGTTAATTTTAATATAATATGATGCACGAAACATTATAGAAAAGTTTATTCCGTTATTTTCCTTTTTTTTTACCTAAATATATGCATACACATATAGGTTAGCTACTTACTACGTTGTATAGAGGATATAGATATATGAGAAATATTGGCAAAAGTTTTCATGTTCAATCATACTCACATAAGTTGAGTGGAAGAGAGGCGAGTAAATCACTTCTGAAAAGTCCCTGAAACTGGGTTCATTCGACACACTTACAAATTCAGGTCAAAGTTGATTTTCTTTCCAGTATTACCTAAATATAATTAATATTTCACGAAGCTGTTTTCATTAAATTAAAAACAAAACGTATAAAATTATTATGAAATGAGCGCTTTCGTTAAAATATTTTCGACTGAAAAATTCGATTATTTATTTATTTTAGCATCTCATATAACCGCGCTCCATCTGATGTTAATCCAGAATGCGATGCATAAGCACTATGGTCACAGAAGTAGATTTGCATCGACTGTCGTGTCCGCTATGAAGGATCTTGAAGGATCCTATGTTGTAGGAAAGACGAAAGATATGGGTAAATATGTAATTAAAATTAAAATAAAACAAGAAATATAATCTCAAATAGGTAATTCTATAAAAAAATATATTACTATTTTACAGTTGACCTGAAATAGTTAAATCGTAACCTCTATTAGTTCCCGACCTCACATGTCGGACGTTGCGAAATAAAAACGGTAAACATCAAAGAAACCGGAGCTTTATCCAATGAGTCCTTGTCAATTTGTAGATGCCTCCGAATCTTGGCCGTCAATAGATTTGATTGAGCGACTCTTTCATTTTGCCGCTTTCGGCGTACTTAAAAACAACTGTATTGACTAAAGATTATTACGTAAGCCTTATGTGATTTTATTATATATTTTTTTAGATTTGCAAAGGAACTGTACTTGTTATCATGTTGTTAAAATTATAAGTATGCCAAAGATATTTATTTTCCATTAGTCATAAAGATAGAACGACCGTGGTCTAACGGTAGAACGAGTGAACTCACGATCGGTGAGACCCGTGTTCAAAACTCGCTAAATTCTAACCACTACCAGTACTAGCTTAGTAAAAAATCGTGTCAAAAATATTTTTCTAAGCAGCCTTTCTAACTCGCCGTTCGCACCCGAATTAATCAGTCCCAAGCGAGCCGAGCGTCTAAAGCTTTACATAATTTAGAATTCACTCGAATCAGAGATCAACCCGGAAAAATCCCTACCCCTTATAATCAAGTAATCATCATACAATTTATGTTGAGACACAACCACAGGCTTCTCTTCAAAAGGGACCATTAATAACAAATTTGGGCAGTAAATCGCCTTTTATCGGGAGAAGGGATTTGGCACATTCTGCGAGGTTCGCCACGTGTGTCCCATTACCCTAATGGTTGGCGTCTGGCTGGGATGTCCCTGGACTTGTAATCGAGTTTAATTTTTATTACACTTGCAATGATTTAATGCTATCTTACGACTGTGAGAATCGGATGTCGGATGTTGTCAAGGACGTGCGATTTTACACTTGTTGATCGTGTCGGTCAAAGAACATGTGTCTCGGATTTCTCATGTGGCTCGGTTTAATGGCTATACTTAATCGTGCAAAAAGAAAGCAAACAAATGCAAACACATTTATTTATGTGCTACGCGCTTCGGTCTGTTGCAAATTTTGCAAATTTATTGCATAATTTTTTATACATATTTACATAAATAGAAAATAGCATTATAAAAAATTAAACAAATTATATCATAATGAACCGTGGTCTATCAGTAGAGAATGAACCTTACCCCTCGGATGAGACCCGTGTTTAAATAACTAAATAGCTTAGACTAGCTTAGTACAGGCATTTTTTTTATTAAACATTATTATGTATTTCTATATTGTTAGCGGTAGATTCATGACGCAAATTTAGAAAGTAACCGCATTCCAAACGGGCGGCTTCCACATCTTAATATAATTAGGATATTTGTATATGTATATAAAAAAGAGATGTATTTATATCAAAAAATCCACTCATTTTAAAGGTAAGAATTTATATAAAAGATAGTGTAAGTGGGATTAGTACGTGCCTACCAAAAATCGGGAGGTCCCGGTAATCGGGTCGGCACGTGACGTTAGTAATTCATTTACACGTTCATGTCACGAGACCGCTCTCTACTCAATGTGGCCAAATTAGATTTCCATCCAGAATGATCGATGGATGTGTAAATGCAACGATTGGAGTTTCACGTGATACATTTCGAAAATCGCTGTTTTTACTTCATTATGATTTTGCTTTAGGTAATCTTGTTACAGTTTTATTTTATTTTATTGTAGCGCGGCACGTGACAACACTCCGCCTGATGTAAAGCTAGAGTGCGCGGTCCATGAACGGAAACAACTGCTACTACAGAGAAAACTCCACTACGGGCAGCAGTCGCCTCGGCTATCCCGGCCTAAGGAGACGAGTATGCACCATCTAGATTGACAGTGCACACTCCTTTCGTTATACCTGGCTACTTTCAAACTGCTCCCGAAAGGCGACCAGGTTACATTCGAAAGTGGTGGTACTGCCCCAGGACGGCAGACTGGGTTATCAAGTTAATAACCATCATCAGTCTGACTACCACTCTTTAATAGTGCCTACAGGCACTGAGCGATTAAAGTTCATGTAACAAAGTTACGTCAGAATTAGCGAGGTTCGAACACGGGTCTCATGGATCGCGAGTTCATGTGTCTAAAGTCTAAGTATTCTTTATGAATTAAAATAGCTTGTAAATGCTTTTTGTATTTCTGCCCGGCGTAAGTAAATTCACGATAAATGAGACCCGTATTCAAATCTCGTTATATTCTGACCACTACCAATGTTATATGTAATTTCTACTTCAGCTAAGTACTGCAGCGTGTTTTTGTCGATGTTTTCATTATTATTAAAGTTACTTTTGAATTGAAAATGTATAGACATAAGCCAATCAAAATAAATGTAAGAGAAACAAGCTAAATCTTTTACTGAAGGAGTAGCAATTAACATTAGCAGTATAATCCGGATTGTATTCCCGATATGATAGACCGAGACATCTGATCCCCCTCTAATCGGATTTGTCTGATCGAACACAGGTTATTATTAGATTTGCTATTATTTTTACCGTAACACTACAACGCTTTTTTTCTATAATAATATTACATTGATTTTTATTTTTTATTTATAGAAGATTTTCGACATATTTAATCTGTTTACTTGGTTATATGAGCGGTGGTGGTATAGCGGCGGGTAGCGTAAATTCACGATCGATGAGACCCGTATTCAAACTAAATTATGACCATTATCAATATATACTTTAGTCGCTCAGTGCGCCGTGCTAAGTATAAACTCTAAGAAAAAGAGAATACTTTTGAGAATTTTGGCAACAGCTGAAATAATTTATAATTTTTTTATTGTAGCTCAGCATAGACTACGCTGATGTTAAGCTAGAGTGCGATCTATGAACGGAAATTGTTATACTACCATAAAGAAATTAGTATTAAGAAAGGCAGTAGTCGTCTCCGATATTCTGGCTTAAGGAGACGAAAGTGAACCCTCGACAGTGCATACTCCTCTTGTTATACTTGGCTACTAGGTGTTATACTTGAAAGTGGTGGTACTACTACTATGTTGGTGTAATAATCTATATATATATTTTTTTTGTTTCAAAAGAACAAAGGATTAGAAAATTGTCTGATTACAATGTTAAAAATTGGCCGTTTCTCTTTTTATTTGTATGGGACCTGCTGCGACACGTGCCAACATTGTAAAGTCGAGGGTTCGTATCCCGGCTTCGCGGTGGATTAGTGTTATGATGTTATTGTCTCCTGTTACAGAATCACCCCTATTTTTACTATGATTATAGATCATGGAACGAATGAAGTACATTATTTATTTTCTGTTTATTAAATTTTTATTTTAGTTTTGTTATTGATATATTATTAAACAACCTGTTCAAATTCTTTTTGATAACTTTATTTTGTTTTTCTTTTTTTTATAATAATTATAAATAAATAAATATATAATAAATAAATAAATATTTAAATTATTAGTATTTATAATATAATTTTAATTTGTTTTAATAAACGATAATTTGTTTAATTGAAATCTGTTTCTAATAATGATAAGAAAAAAAACTTTATTGCACCAAAATAAGTGGCTATTTCTTTCAGTTAACCAGGAAAAGAGTATATATAAAGAAGAACGGCGCAGAAAAGAAGTTTAGCAAAATTGTGAAATAAAAGTAACATAATAGAATTAAACAAAAAACAAGATTGTTTATTTACCTAAGTATATATATATTATCAATAATTTTTCTACTAAAATAACCTACGATTTTTTTTTAAAGAAAAAGCCGCTGAAGATCATTCAGGAAAAGAAAGCAATACAGGGTTTTCGTTCATCAGGGACGAGTGAGAATTGAAAATTAATATTTCACTGTCCGTTGCCTTTGACCAATCAGCGATCGAATATATCGCGTTAGACCACCTTCTGTTAGTAAGTTAAACACACTGGGAATTTTAGATCAAAGGAGTGCTTTTTTAGGGTTAAAAGGAGTGCTTTTTTAGGGTTAAAAGGAGTGATTTCGATTTTTTATTTATTTTGCTGAATGCATCCTTATGTTTGTTCATACATATATATATATATATTTTATTATTGTAGCGTGACGACCCATGAACGGAAGCAACTGCTACTACACAAAAATTTCAGGAAGCAGTAGTCGCTTCCGCTATGCCGGCTTGAGGAGACGAATACGCACGAACCTCATATATACTCGTAGCAATTTATTATTTTTTTAAAATTTGTGAAGATTAGTTTAATTTGATTGTTTTATAGCAAATTTTATGCGATATTAATATAATTGCTACTTTGTTAATAAATAAACTTTATAATATATTTATTTGTTAATGTATTTTTATTTCTTAAATATAAAATTATGTTACTTCTCAAAAAGCATTATTTTCACTAATTTATTAGTTTATTTTTTAATTTTTTAGTAATAATAACGAGAACAAAAACTTTTAAATATATTTTTATAACTATTTCTAACTTTAACAAATCTGTTTTCTTTTTTTTTTGTTAAACAGTACTTTATATATTTTGTAAATATTTTTTTAAATTGATGTTTAATTTGTATACCTAAATATAAAATCGGTTTTCTTATAAGAAATATACTTATTTATAATATCGAATTACGAAGTTTAAGATAATGGACATTCAAAGAGTCATTTGTCAAGAGGGGTGACCAGGAATGACAATTAAGTTTCATTTGACAGTTATATTGATTATGTGAACTAGCCCATTGCTACGAGAGGAGGGATGAAATTCAATATAATAAAGTTAGGGGATGATATTTAATTTTATTTGTATCTCAATATTAATCCTTTCTATTTGATTTATTATAAGAAAAAAGAGTATTATCTAGGTTTTTTATTAAATGAATATTAGCTAATTATAAAAGAAACGTTTACAATAAAAAAATTCTACAATCACTTGGAAAAGTTAAGATATTTTTTTGTATATTAAATTATTATTAACAATTGAATTTTATTGGTTTTATATTAATTAAATATAATAAAATGCAATATTTAAATAAATAACAAATCCATAATTAATTATTTCAACTTTTCTAAATGATCGCAGACTTTTTCATGTGTATATAAAAAAATATATCTAGAGTGGAGCCGTGTCTCCCAAACCCATTAAATTCTTCTTTACACTCAACAAATCGTCTCCCGGCTCATCATCCAATGCATTATATCAAAACTTCTCATCGTAAGTAATAATTATTTATATATAAAGTAGTATATGTTTCTGGTATATGTATATATTATTATTATATTTAATTGTGTTACATTACAATAAAGAATATAAATAAATAACTAGACTTAATTTTAATTATACAGATTGCTTAGTGTCTACGATGCAAACACTAGCTTAGTCTAGTCACTAATTATAAACTTTAATTTCTATATGAATAAAATACACAGGCAGGGCAGTATGCAGGGCAGGTACTACATATTAATAGTACTTACATCCTTTTATTTGTAGATAAATTATAATAGTTAGTAACTTTAATTGACTAAAAAGTATTTGAAATGCCGATCATATTTTATAAAAAAAAAACTTTGATAATTTTTAAATTCTTTGAAAAAAGTTTCCCTCACCTTTCGGGGTGACAACTCTAAAAGCGCTAGATGATACCGGTCGTGGTGAATCTTCTCTTAACCCTGAAGCCGGAGAATCACTACCGCTTCTAACCATAGAAAAGTCTAGGGGCATAGGCGGCATCGCACTTATTTCCATTGTTCAATAAAAAACTACTACGAAAATTCCATCACAAAAATATACAACACGCAAATTGTCCCGTTTTCAGCGATCTAAGGAACGCGTGCGACCGACACGGGACTCTACCATGTATTAAGGCCTGGACTACAACAAGCACTCGGGCGGGCAAAGCTTGTAATCTCTAGATTGTGCATAGGAGATTTTCAACCTTAACTCTATGGACGATTTTGTCTGTGGGCGAGGCTTAGTTAACCACGCCCAGTTTCTCTTCACCCCTTCGCTGCCATGTGACAATCACTTTTGTATAGGTAACGCAATATTATTATCGAAATGGGTTTTATCAGAATTTTTTTTTGATGCATCTACATTTTGTTTGATATGCTTCTCGAGTACCTATTCGATAGAATTGGAATATTTTTATTGATTTTTTTTAATAGAAATTGTTATTTTATAACTTCATTTAAAACTTTTCTACAATTATCAAACATTTTTATTTTATTACTCATCTAAGCTTAATTTTTAATTACATTAATCAATGATCATGAATTATGAAATCAATTTATCAATAATTTTTTATTTAGTTTATATATTTATTATAATTAGTTTTTAAATCGATAAAGCCTTTCCACTTTTAGGTTTCCTAACGTTCTGAGATATTCCTACAAACTTAAACATTGAAATTAAACATTATTTAAAAAGATTTAAAGAAAATTGTAAGCCTGTTAAGCTAGAGTGCGGTCCATGAACGGAAACAACTGCTACGTCAGAGAAATTTTTGCAGGCAACAGTTATCTTCGCTATGCCAGTTTGAAGAGATGATTCTGCAACGTCCATTGACCGTGAACTTGGTTACTTCACGGATGTCAAAGGAGAATGCCAATTTTTGGGCCCACTTGAGACCTAATAGTTTGGTAACAAAACAATATTCTAAAATAATATTTTATTTCTTTTTTAATTCATTTTAATTATATCAACACATCATTTACCAATCAAAAGACAATGTTTAATTACATAAAAAACAGATATCTTCAATTATTAAAGCATTTAAAATAATAATAACCTAAAATATTGCAACAGAAAACATCTAATTACTCAAATCATCGGTTGAAAAAATTAAAACTGATTGGTGATAAGGAAATAGATTTATTTTTCTACAAAATTAACTAAAAATTATCGACAAACTCGAGAAAAAAATTGTGGGCCCGTTTTTCTTCGGGCAATGGGCATTCTTTTTTGAGAGTGGTACCGGGTAATAAGTTAACCATCATCACTGTACTTACCAAAATTTTAATTGTTTTATTGTATGTTTTATTAATTAATTTTAATTTTATTTTGACTTTAATTGTAATTTATTTAAAAATGTATATACTATATACCTTATAACATATGATAAATAAATAAAGGTATATTGTTAACCTAATAATAATAATAAAGCAATAAATTTAAAAGAAAAACATCAACCAAATGTGAAATGAAACTCATACCAGAGTCATAATAATAAAATGTTATGTTCTCAATCAATTTCCAATATCGTTTGATGGTGGTATTAAACCTTTCAATTGACGCCCTTATATTCCATATCGTTTTAACTTTACGTCTTTGTAGGCAGGCTGATGATGATTGTTAAGCTAAGTCTGCCATCCTGGTCCATCAGCATTTTGGACAAAGGACTAACCTAGGCACGTGCCTAGGGCCCGTAATTTTTGGGGCCCGATAAATTTGGTTTTTACGAAACGCAAAGCATGTATCATGACTGAAAAATAGGCCCAGAATTACAATGTTGCCTAGGGCCCGCTTTAGCCTTAGTCTGCCACTGAGCATTTTCATTAGTAATACCTATGATGTCACTTTTTCGGGATCAGCTCGGAGACAACGGACAAACTCCGTCATTGTTCCAGTCAATTAAATGAGCTTTTTTGGCTCAGCATGCCGTTAATAACTCGTCAAACATTTTACGAGGCGGTCGCCGACGTCGCTACTACTCAAGCCGGCATAGCGGAGGTGATACTGCTTGTAAATATATGTTTTTAAATTGTAGCTCGGCATGTGACAACACTCCGCCTGATGTAAAGCTAGAGTGCGGTCCATGAATGGAAACAACTGCTACTACAGAGAAACCTGTGCGGGTAGCAGTCGCCTCCACTATGCCGGCTTGAAGAGATGAGCATGTACCATTTTAGATTGACAGTGCACACTCCTCTCGTTATCTGTAGTAGTAGTTGTTTCCGTTCAAGGGTCGGGCTTTAACTTAACACTAGGCGGATTGTGGTCACTTGCCAGACTACTGTATTAAAAATAAACACAATTATCAACTAATGTAAGGAAATTAACAACCTCGCGGGGCGTCATCACGTAGAAACGTTTATTTTAAACAATAAAAACCCTCAATTATTCTCTTCAGGCAACCCCCAAAATAAGGGGGGAAAGCCGCGATAATCCCCGGGGCGAGTTTGCTTTGCAAAAACTAATTACACCAGAGCTTTGGAATGAAAAGCAAATCCGTCGTATGGGGATATTTTTATTCCGAACGAAACTGCCTGAATGAAATTCTAACAGCAACTTTCAGAGAAATAAAAACCTTAATGTGAAAGATATTAAGATTAAATTACTTTGGCATTGAGTTTGTGAGTTAGGGTCTTTTTAACCGTATCATTTTAAATTTTTAGTACTCTGTATAATATAATCCTGATATAATCTTGTCGGAAAAATCCCATTATTTTGATGACCCTCCTCCCCTCTCTTTTTGGGAGGTATGCAATATTCGTTGGTAGAGAAACAAATCATTTGAAATGCGTCGGTTTAAAAAGTACCATTAACCTTCAACTAGACTCTTTTTTTTCTTTACACTAGCTTCGACATGGGGCTTCACAGACTCCTACATGTAAGAGGTTAGTTTTCAGTAATTATTAATCTAGTTAATAAAATAAGAGTTTGGGAAGTATGCAATATTTGTTGATAGAGAAACAAATTTAAAATACGTCTATTAAAAAGTACCTTTACCATATTTTTTTTCTTTATACTAAATGGGCCTGGCTAACACAGTCTATTATATATTAAAGAGGTTTTTTTTCAGTAACTAATAATCTAATTACGGTTTTGAAATAATTCACATAGACTCCTAAGCGCAGAGGAGAGCGGAAAGTATATGCCTCTCGAAAATCGAATAGTACCAAAGGTCTATGAGACCCCTTGTCTACACTTAAAGTTTAATATTTTCAAGATAGGTTTGTGGTGTTCCTCAAACTTTGTTCGAGCCCCGTTTTTTTCTTAATACATTAGTCCAGTCTGCCGTCTTGGGGTATTATCCCTTTCAAGTGACCTTCGCGATTCAGGATTAGCTTGGAATAGCCGGGTATAACGATAGTGGTCATTATCTCTTTAAGCCGGCATAGCGAAGGGGACATTTCTCTGTGATAACAATTGTTTCAGCACTCTAGCTGGCTTAACATCGGTCGGAGTGTGGTCACACGTCGAGCTACTATAAAATACGCTGAAAATTATTTAAATAAAATTTTAATGTTCGTGAAAATCCTAAAAGAGCTTCTATTTAAATAAACATGCTTTTAGTATGAAACTTTGAATAAAATTTATTGTACCTACCCTCAGAGTTTAACATTAAAAGATCACGTACCATAACAATATTCATCAAACTAAACAAGACTCAATTGTATCTACCGCTTGTAGTTTAGTGGCTGGCAGCTAAAAATTAAAATTTTAAACTTTATTTTGCAAAAAAGGTGACGGACTAACAACGGTCTTAGACTATCGTCTTGGGCACTCTTAGGACCGCCACCCTCGATTATATCTAACACCTAGCTTGGTATAAAGTATGTCCTGTAGTACACAGTCGTCTCCTCAAGCCAGCATAGCGGAGGCGACTTTTGCCTGCAGACATTTCTCTGTGGTTACTTATTTTTGGTGTTACTATAACTTATTGACATATAGTAATAAGTAACAAAAAAAGATACTCGTGTACGCAGAGTGATGAAGAGAGAATGAGAGAGAGTTTTAATGAGAGGGAAATGTTAATGGTGACGACCACAATCACGTTTTTCTCACAATTTCAACGGCTAAACGCGTAACATTCGTTTAGAAACTCCTACAGTAAGTTGCTATTTGCAAATGTGTTTAGCAACATCTATTGACACATCCATGCATGTTAATAAATTCAATTTTAAAAAATATTGTAGTGTAATTTGACACAATTGCGAATGCACAATAACAAATATAATATTTTTACAGTCAACTCTCTAAGAACAAATGGGGTACTACATAAAAACCTCGTTAACCCTGCCGCTTCAGATAGCCGGTCACAAAGGCCCCTACGTGCACCTTTCTAATTATGCCGAATTAATTAATACAAAACATTAACGGTACACTTAACCAGAGTAGCTTTGTTGCAAAATCCCTCACGATAAAACAAGTAAGAGTTTTAAAACAATTTCTCCAGCGCCTCTTGTTTACTTTTAATTCGACGTCAAAATTTTATTTACTTATATTGTCTCGGTCGTTTGATAAAACAGCTGATGTAGCGCTGAAAGTGTTTTTTCAAAAAGTTATTAAAAAAAAAGTATATAAATGATATATTTTAGATGTTTTTGGGATAGTTATAATGTCAGGAATAATAGACAATTACTTTGAAAATAAAATAAAAGAACTGTATAGAATTTACACAAATAAAAAACTCTTACCTTCTACTTATCTAGTAGACAAAGGGAGTATTTTACACAAAATGATAAGGTACTTTTATATGAGTTGTAAAAAGAAAAATAAAAAGCTGAACAAAGCGTCATTCGCTGAACTTAATATTACAAGGTTGCGGTATTAACTGTGTAAAATTAGAGTTAAAATAAATACGGGCCTCGTGAAACAATTTGCATGTAGATGTGTCATTAACACGCCTTCAAATTTTATCCTTTTTACCCCTTCAATGCAACCGGGGTCTGTTATACCCGTCTTCTGTGAAAATATAAAACTAAATTACGTGTTAATATTGTCTGTACTTAAAATAAATATCTTTATTTAATAATTAATTAAGTAAATATTTTCTATTGTGTTGTGAATTTTATACATTTGAATGTTCTGTAATATAACCTTATTTCTTCAAATTTTCATGTAATATTCAGTATTAGGCAATTTTATTATAGTAACAAGATTAGTTTAGAAGTAACGTGATCCAAAATCAGCCATGTTAATCTGGACATTTCATTAAGACGGCATAGCGGATGCGACCTTATTTATGAGTAGGTATAATCTATTTTATTTTTTTTATTTTTTATTTATTTTATTTTGGCAACAAACAGTCATCAAAAAAATTGTTTACAAAATAAAAGAATTACATGCTAAGTAGACCAATAGTGCCGAGAAAGTTAGTAAGTAATCTAATAAATTATATTTGAGTAAGCAATAAAATATTTTTCCCAGACCTATATAAATTTATTTATTTATAACAAAAAGTAATTAATGCATCTTATTATTCCACAGCTTTGCATGTGTTCTATGCAATAAAGTTTATTAACCTCGACAATTGCGTTCCCATGCTTTGCACATTTCCTGTTTCAGGGTTTAAATAATGTCTAAATCCTAGATGGTACAGATGTCGTACATTTGTTTAATTAGAATGGATTTTAGTCATTATTTGCGAAGTATTCCTAAGTTTTTTTTTGTGTCATCGTATTGTATTTTAGGAAATCCAAATGTTTATTTTGTCATTAATTAGTACCATCCAGATTGACAGTGCACACTCCTCTCATTATACCTGGATACTTCCAAACTGATCCCCAAACACGTGTTCCATTGCACAAGGGTGTTACATCTGCAAGTGCCGGTACTTCTCCGCATCCCGGACGGCGCTGGACTGGGCTTATAATCATAGGGTTGCCATCAGTCCGGGTTTCCCCGGATTTGTCCTAGTTTAGAGGGGAGCGTCCGGGCGGGACTTTTTTTGTAGTCCGGGTTTAAAAATTTAAAGTATTGGGCCGCTAGCGACACACGAACTGTGCCCGCATCCTGCATATATAAATATACCGTCCCTCCGTTTTGTTATTACATTGACTATGTTTTAAAAAAACCTGTTGACATGTCCGGGGTCTGGGCCCTAAAATCCGGGGTTTTCGCTCGTCTTGTCCTGGTTGCCAAATGGAGATTGCAGCCCTATAATCATGCTATAAGCACGCACCAAAGTATACATTGCTTACATTGGTACCGGTCGGAATTTAGCGAGGTTTGAACACGTGTCTCAACGCTTCACGCGTCATACCGCTAGACCACGGCCGTTTTAATATCTAACTACATATATTATTATTATGTTTTAATTCATAATTCGTATATAATGAAATGGTTGAAAGAGTCGCGTCGTCTGCCAGTCTGGCATAACAGATGTTGTGTTGATGATTTGTAACACTGATGATATCCGACACATGGACGTGCATGATCTTTGAGGAGGTCCATTCGATTGTATAAACTTTTTTCTTTATTATTGCTCGGCATATGACAATACTCTGCCCGATATTAAGCTAGAGTGCGGTCCATGAACAGAGATAATTGCTACTACAGATAAATTTCTGTAGGCAGCAGTCGTCTCCGCTATACCGGCTCGAGGAGACGAATATGAACCATCCAAGTAAACAGTACACTCTTCTCGTTATATTTTATTATTATGACAATATTTTTGTCAATGTTTTGATACGGCAAAGTTTTTTAGGGATTCATTTTTACAAAAAAGCGGGTATGAATGCTGCTGAAATATTTTACTGTGGTAGGAGTTGTCCTCACTCAAGTATCGCAATTGCTGCAACCTATGAAAAGGTTGGTAAAAGGTAAAAAAAACATGAATTATTAATATTATAATACAGTTATATAAAACAAAACCATATGTTGTAAAAACATATTATCTTCCGGTATGTCACCACAATGATTCCATAAATTATTTTTAATTTCATGAACTCTGAAATAATCACATCCGCTGATGTCATTCATGCCCATTCATTAATTGAGCGTGTGTTAAAATTGCAAAAAAGTTTTAAACATATGTTGACTTTACAGACAGTTTATTTAAAGATTGACAGACTGATTATGGTCATTACCCTGGTCCGGATTGGGTAGATCAACCTGGATCAATATTCATCTTTTCCAGTACCAGTTATCTCTGCCTTAAGCACTTTAAATTAACAGGCCTAGTTTAGATACATGTCGAGCTACAAGACAGGGACGTATTATATAATTTTATCATATCATTTTGGGAGATACATGAGTAACTAAGTAACCTTTTTTTTACCGTTTTTGGTTCACGCGACACTTAAATATGTTTTATTCATTCAATGATTTGTTATAGAAATATTTCCATAATAATATAAACACTAGAATTTGACATTGCCCGGAAGACTCTGAACCGGAAGTGACCACGATTTCTCAAAAACCTAGTGAGTAGACATTATAGTTTTGGTACATAAATTGTAACACATATAATCTAATTATGGAATCGAAACTTATTTCCAAATTAGTCTAAATAAAATTTCGAAAAAAAAAATCTTCGTTCTATATTGGTTGCGGAAACCTAAAACAATTGAAACCACAAACATTAGTCCTGCTTTTTATTCCTACAACATTAATATATTTAAATATCAACATTTTTTAAAGATAATTTTGAAACTTTATCATATAAATTCCTCAGAAGGATATCAATGTACAATAAATAAAGTCCTCATGCCATATTGTAGTCAATGACAAAAATTGCATTGAACGGGCAATACTGAGTGCAACCTTTGATAATTTTAACTATCTTTAGTGTCAACAGTGTATGCCTTGTTCTCATATTATGAAGGTTATATGTAGTATATTCGTTTGTTTATTTTGCGTCTCACTGTATTTGAGTCTGAGTGATAGGCAGACTGATGATCGTTATTAGTCCAGTCTGCCGTCTTGGAGTAGTACCACTACTTCCACATCAATATATTCGCAAAATTATGACCTAGGTTGACATAGTTCAATACATTTGGCGTCATGTGAGGAAAAAAGGGGTTTTTTTTCAAGGTTAAACCTATCGTATGGTCTAGGACATTATGAGTTGAACGCTTCTTAAACAATAATAAAAAAAAAACAATAAATTGCAAAAAATAATTAAATATAGCGCAATATAAACTTTTATAGCATAAAATCCTACTTTAGATTCAATACGGACTTTTATTAAAGTGACATCAAAGTCGGTAACAACAAAGATATATCAATACCAAAATACATGGATTATGATAACAGCTAGTTTGATAATAACGTTGCCGTCAGAGATCCGATTTTGATTTGTGACTCCAACACCTATTACATTCAATATGATAACAGTTCCAATGGCTAACTTTTTTCTTATCTATATTTAAATGGCGTAGCTTGGGAGCATTCCGCTTCGGTGCCACCAATTTAGGGGTGAAAAATCACCTATTTTTACCGAATTATCTATTTTTTTATCATCATTATTATTATTGTGGTGACATTTGTTTTTTTTTTATAAATTTTATTTATTTTACTTCTGTTCTGACATTTTTGACAGGTAAAGGCATCAAAGTCCGTACAGCCACATCTTCAGTTTTTTTTATTAAAGCTCAACATATGACAACACTCCGCCTGATGTAAAGCTAGATTGCGGTCCATGAACGAAAACAACGGTTACTACGAAGTACGCCGCCGGCTTAAGGACACGAATAAACATCACCTAGATTGACAGTGCATACTCCCCTCGTTATACATGGCTACTTTCAAACTATTCCCGAAACGCGACCAGGTCACTTCACGGGTGTTGGATTCGAAAGTGGTAGTACTGCCCCAACACGGCAGACTGGGGTATTAAAAATGTATTATAATTTCTTTATTTTGTACATTAGATATGTAAGTATTTTACAATTTAATGCTTTCTTGGAGTCAATTGGAGTTTTTGGAAGCAACGTCACTTGTTTTTTTATTCAGTTCTCTGGCAGCCACCTACCTATGCTTATTTAAAATCACACTTTACTAGGGTAGGTAGAGGTCTATCACTTTATTCATGTTTGTATCACTAGCCACTTTACTGATTGCGCGAAGAATTTATTATTGTTATTATTCTTGATTTTAACAAAAAAAAAAAACAGTAAAGCTTAACTATGACAAATGCATTGCAATAACAATGAAATAAGTAATTAACAATATTCAATAAGCATTCTCCTATGTCCTCTTTTTAACCCATAAACGATGCCCCAGGCGACAGAGACCCAAACCCTTATTTTTAAAACCAGTGATAAAGGGGGAGGTTTTAGGAAAAAATACTCTGCAATTTTACGCCGAACTCGAAACGGCCCGATGTCCCCGAGGTCGTTTCGATTCCTACTCGATTATGTTTAGGGTTAAATGCTATTGATATTGGTCGTATCGTTGATCTCGAAGGGTTATTGAATTATTTTTTTACTCTTAAATTTGTCAAGCCCGTACTGTTTTGGTTAGAGATGGGGGTTGATTTTGTTTTTTTGTTTAACAAAACAATTTGATTGTGTGTTTGGAAATAAGATGTTTGATAATTTTTTTTGTTTAATTAATTTGTTTTCGTTGGTCGGCAGCTTTTAGGGTACAATATTAAATGAGCAACTATTGTAAAAGTGCCAATTGTAAATAGAGAAAAATTAGAATCAAAATTAAATAGAAAGAATATTTTAAGCATCGAATTACAAAAAAAAAAATAATGAAATTGATAAATAATAATTATTAATTATTATAAAAGAAAAATACGCTCTCCGTACTATAAACAAGACACCACTTCTAATGTCTCGTACAAATCGATTATTAATTATGCATTTGAATTAGTTCTCGACATAGATAATCGATGATTGAATGAATGAAACTAAATATGAATAGTGAAAATATATATAATTAGTATTCGCGTTAAAAAAAATATATTTCATACAGAATAGAGGCACGAAAAAGCATTAACAATAAATAAATAGAAATACTTCCATGCAGCTTTTCCGAAGCACCCCTCCATGTACACATAAAACTAAGTACAATTTCTCGCTAACTTTATATTCAAACGTACTCGCTCGAAGGCGTCGTTTAAACCCGTCTTTACGACAATAATCTATTTCTTAACAACACTTTTATAAATTCTTTGGGACGTCTTGTAATCCCGCACTCGCTATGTAATGGTCCCGAGCGAGTATAGAAGGAACGAATAGATATATTTTGACATTTTTCATGTTATTCACGTTTGTTTTACAACAGAAATATGTTTATTTGAATTTTGTATTTATTAAATGTTATTTGCTTGTACATATATTGTATAATTATTTTATCACTAAGAAGATATCTCTTTCAGGCAACCAACTACATTGACAGGGTAAACAATTTTTCGAGAACAGAAATGTTTTTATTTAGACACTGTTTAGAAGCAAATACTGTGGATCGTAGAATTATTCCGAAATTTGGGTCTTGTTTGATCTAATATGACTTCCCTAATATTGAATAGTATATAGTGAATAATTGTAATAGTAGTAAAATACACGTACACGTATCAACACGCCACAGTTGATAGCAAATACCCAAGTCAATGTATTATAGAATGTGAGATATTTACTTCAAGTATTAAAGTTTAGATGATTGTGTATTTTATTTTTTAGATCTCTTTTAGGAATTTATTTAATATTAAAAATTCTACTATTCTTCTACTAATGATTTTCTACTAACATCATCAAAACGATGCTATAGGCGTCTCGCACAAATAAAAACTTCAAGTAGATCAACAACGAGATTTTATTATTTTTACAATTTAGACGACTAAAAAAAAATATGTAAGATAAGAGTAGATTTGTAATGGAATATATTATAAAATTACAAGTGTTTATCCAAATCACTGATCTATGGATTTTCTTCTCAACTTTTTTTAGACTTCAAGTGGTTTAAGATATCTGGCATTTTCCTTTTGTTCGGCATCTGATCGTTCAATGTAAGTATGATTTACGATTATGAACCTTATTACAACATACAAACTACTGCTTATATCACCATTCTAATCCAGACTAGCCCAGAGGAGAGATCCCACCTCGACAACTCAATTCGCAGGAAGATAGCCTATCTCACACGGTCCAAGGACTGCGAGCCTTGGGATGATGGGTCATTAAGAAACATCTAATAACTATCGCTCTAATTTCTCAAAAAACAATAAATAAGTCAAACTTTGGTCGCTCAGTGCCTATAGGCACTATTAAAGAGTGGTAGGCAGACTGATGATGGTTATTTGTCTAGTCTGCCGTCCTGGGGTAGTACCACCACTTTCGAATCTAACACCCGTGAAGTGACTTTGTCGCGTTTCGGGAATAGTTTGAAAGTAGGTATAACGAGAGGAATGTGCACTGTCAATCTAAGATGGTACATGCACATCCTCAAGCCGGCATAGTGGAGGCGACTGCTACCCGTGCAGGTTTCTCTGTAGTAGCAGTTGCTTCCATTCATGGACCGCACTCTAGCTTTACATCAGGCGGAGTGTTGTCACATCCCGAGCTACAATAAAAAAAAAAAAGAACTGCGATAAACGCATAAACAAACGTGCCATTCAAAAGTAAATTTTAAAACACATGAAGTACAACTACTTCTTGCAAAACTCTAAAATGTTTATTCACCGTAAACCCAACCCTTCATTGGCAACGGCATATTTTCACAGTCCGCTACCCGCCCGTGTCTCTACGACCCAGTAATTGATAACTAAAGGAAAAGAAGTGTACCGCCTTATACATATTTATGAAGGGCTAAATTGGCGCGGTACGATGCGAATGGAAGCACTTGTGATGTTCTACTGTTTCATTATGTTTTTAGAAGCCCTTTGCGATTGCTTTGATCTCTGTTATGGAGAAATCGGACGGATTTTTTTCGTAAGCTCATTTTTTCAACGTAGTTTTTTTGATTCAATTTTGTATGAAAATTTATTCCTGTATTAGATATTTGAGTTATTTATTGAGGTTATTCAACGTTTTGTTGATTATATTTTAAATTGCTTTTATTTAAATTTTTTTTTTAAACGGAAACAACTGCTTCCACAGAGAAATTTCTGCCACAGCAGTTGCCTCCACTATGCCGGCTAAAGTGCACATTAATATCCCTGGCTTCTTTCAAACTAATTCCGAACCGCGACACGGTCACTTCACGAGTGTTAGGTATACTTGAGAATGGTGGTATCACCTCAGGATAACAGACAGACTCGGTTTACAACAATCATCAGTTTTCTTACCACTGTATATCTTAAAAAAATACATCGCATTTAAAGTATGTCTGTTTACGGCGTGTAGGCAAAACGAAATCCAATTGCCCGCATTAATAAAAAAGCAATCTTTAAACAATGCAGTTAACAATCACCGATAAAGCGTAACGTACATTTTTACTAATTCCATATAAATTTAGTGTCGGGTCTTTTTTTACCAATTCACGACCGGTTGTAGATCGTAACTGATTAGTGTTTGGTGTGCCCGCATCTTCTACGCACGCAACCGACGACTCATCCTGTAATTAATAATACGTTATTAGAAACGTTAAATATTGCACCACGATTGTTTTTATTTAACGTACGTCATTTGTAGGGTTAGAAATTTCAGAAAAGAATTTTAAAGAAATGCGTTCGTTGTGTAATATTATATTTAATAAGTAATTTTTTTTACAATTAGCCCGCGAAATTGGCTAAATATTCAACTGCAAGAGATAATATATGGAGCAGCTTCAAAAATATAAAATATGTCAGAAGAATTCTAGGACGCTCTCGTAGCTAGCAGAGCTTAGGAGCGCTGAGCTGAGGTCGTTGGTTCAAGTCCTTTTTGTGTTGTTTTTTTCTGTTAAGATGTACACTTAGCATAAAATATGCCAAAACTTATAAAAAAAACATTGATTGTTTTGCCAATATTACTTGGTATATCGTGTTAGGTACACACTGATTGCTTCATTAACAGGGTTTTATAATAAGGAATCTGACACACAATTGTAATGACATGCGGGTAATCTGCTTGATGACAGTTTAATTACAATAGTTAAACTTATAAATAGTTTAAATGTAAAAGTGTATTTTAAAAGTCAATAATTTAATTAAAATTTTTGGGCGTGTTGTAGTTTTTTTGAGGATGTAACTTTCTCTCTCGGTAGCTGTTTTGTCTTTGCCTCATCTTTTTTTTAAATTAACTATAATAATGCTCACCTTCCACTGGGGGCTCCGCAATGACTCCGTTGAGCCCGCTCCGCATCGCTGGCAATGGAAGACAAAAACCGCTTCCCACTCTTTCTTGGTGGAAAGCTAGCAGTATAGATTTTATGCGACTTTCTATCACGTTTATTTTGATTACTTAAATCCGACGCGGCGTTTCGAAAACTTTGCAGTCATTATGATTCGGGATTAAACTTGAAGTACCGATACTATTTTCTTTTACTCTTGTTACTGTATTTAAATTTTTCTGTATATCTTTTATATTCTATATTAGTTAAAACAATTATTTTATTTATATATTTATTTAAAGCTTAGTGTAGCGTGCACACAGGCGTACTTAATGCTAAATAGCATTCTCTTCCAGCTAACCTCTGTGTTTATGACAGATGTGAGCGAAGAGAAGCAGGTTTTTTATTTTTAATAATTAATGTATATTGTAACATTAGTAAATCTTATAGAATTTTCACATCTATTCCAGTGGAATATTAAGAATATTTACAGAATTTTTAAGAGTGGTGGGTAGACTGATGATGGTTATTAACCCATTCAGCCGTCCTGGGGGTACTACCACTTTCGAATATTACACTCGCAGGTATAACTGTCTACCTGGATGGTGCACGTTTGTCTCATCAAGCCGGCATAGTAGAGGCGACTGCTGCCTGTAGAAATTTATATGTAGTAAGTAGCAGTTGTTTCCGTTCATGGACCGCACTCCAGCATTACGTCAGGCGCGTTGTCATATGCCGAATTACAATTTAAAAAAAAAACTTTATAATGGTATCGTAAATAATATCGGTATAAAATAAAGGAACTAATTGATCTTCTAGGAAATGACCCTTTGACTTGTCAATAGACAAAAGCGGTTAAGCCGACATTTAAGAAAGTTGAATCAACTCCGCTCCAGATCAACTAATTACATGTTGTCCTCTCTGATTAAAGCACAGCTTGTTACTAATGAATGACTCAGACGACCACTGTGTTTGAGGCTCCTTTACAATTTACTACATTTTACACTGAGAAAATTAAGCTCTGTAAGTTTTAGCAAAATTGTTCGACACTTAACTAAGACATTATTCAAAATGTGCAATACAGCTTTGTCAATATTAACCAAGTACGTCAGCAAAGTTGTCTTGTTTAATTTTAACAATAAACTGCAGAGAGCCAAACAGTCACTCGGTTGCAAATAGCAATAACTTGTTTATTTGTAGCCGAGCCGTTACGTTTTCTCAGTGTAGTTATGATAATTTTATTTTTATTTTAGCTAGGACAACACTCTGATGTCGTACTAAAGCGCTGTCAATGAACGGAAACAACTGCTACCACAAAGATATTTCTACAAGCATCTTTCGCCTCCATTATGCCGGCTTGATGAGACTTCTCTGATAAACTTCCGATTCAATCGTGTTAATAATACTTACCGCTACTTAATAGTCTTTGAATTTACAATGTTTTGATACAAATTAATTTCCATCCAGAACATTAAACAATCAGGGGCAAAAAGCATTAATTAGAACGGATCGCATGACATAAAAGTCAGTTTAATCTGTTTGGAGCTGGAGCGATTCTCACACAGTCATCTTTCTCAATCAACAGTTCATTGGGGCTTACGATTTTTATTGTTTTTCACAATTCAACCGCCAATACTACGGGCTACAGTCATGCACTATTTTAGTCTAAAATACGTCCGATTGATAATTATTTTTATAGTCACTTGATTAGAGTTTATGACCACTACGCAAGGCGGGTTTTGAGCGTTATAAATTTTACTATGTTTTTTATTGCGAATTGCTTATAGTTTGTTTTTCTTTTTTATTATTACTCGTAAAAGATGATTTAGGGTTCGTTCTGTGGCTATTAATTGTAATTAATTCAATTATTTTAGATTTATTTTCTCGTTATTTTTTTATTATTATCTTCTTTATATTTGTTTCATAAAGTATAGTTCTCTTTTTATTTAAAAACTTTATTGACATATATCAAAAGAGAGAGCTTAATGCCGCAAAGCATTTTCTTCCAGCTGGCCTTCTGTTTCCTGAAGGTAACTTATTCTAATATAATACAAGTTAAAAGATAATACATATATTATATTATATAATATATACATACATATTATATTTTTTGACATTAAGTTGAAATTATTAAAGAAATTAACGAAACTAATTCGAAAATACACTTAGACGCAAAAATTTCGGGTCACTTCTAATAACCGCGAAAAAAAAAGTTATAGAGACAGATTGCCTATTTAAAAACTATATTATGAGTAAATTAGTATTGCGTATAATTCATCTGAGTACCTACATTAATATTATTTCATATATTTCATAAACCAATTTCAAGTATTTATAAAACTATCATAGATTTTTTAAGTGACCCGGAATGTTTGCGTCTCACTGTATTTAGAATGTACTAAATGAATTTGTTATTTTATTTTGAGGCACTGAAAAATTTGGCACTAATTATTTAGTGAAACGCAGACTGGTGGTTATTAGTCTAGTCTGCCATTCTGGGATGGTACCACCACTTTCAGACACTCGTGAAGACTTAGTACGACCTAATTGGTGAATTATGTATTGACCTTCCCAATTATTAGTTAAAATAATGTATTAAATGTAGTATTGGTATAATAAATTTTATTAAAACAAAGTTTTCGTCCACATTCGTGTTGCTGTCGTAGTCCCGAGGGCGTCGCACCCGTCTGTCACTCCAATGTTTATTTTCTCTTTAATCTACATATTGTTTTTTTGGTTTTTGCCTTTTTACCAATTCCCATTAGATAACGCTAATGAATGTTAGTCGCACTCGGCGACAAGTGACGACTTAGCGTTAAAAAAAGGGATAAGTTACGTGACTTTGTTTTTATTTTTTAAAGAGTGGTAGGCAGACTGATGATGGTTATTTGTCCAGTCTGCCGTCCTGGGGTAGTACTAGTACCACCACTTTCGAATGTAACACCCGTAAAGTGACCTTGTCGCGTTTCGGGAGCAGTTTGAACGTAGCCAGGTATAGCGAGAGGAGTGTGCACTGTTGGTGCACGGTATACTGCTGCCCGTAGAGATTTCTCTGTAGTAGCAGTTGTTTCCGTTTATAGACCGCACTCTAGCTTTACATCAGGCGGGGTGTTGTCATATGTCGAGCTACAATTTAAAAAAAATTTAATTAAGACAAAGTCTCAAAAAGCGGTCGTAGTCGAGTGGGATACAAAGTTGCTTTGTATCGCTTGCAAAGTATGTATAAGAAATTTTATTTATTTATTTTTGGGAAACAAATAACTAAAAATTCAAATAAACATTAACATATATAACTCACAGTCACTTAACAGTTTCCACGGGTAGAAGAAAGAAAGAAGAAATATAATACAAAAATAGATGACGACATCAAGAATACCGGCAATTTTTTACATGCGATAAATGCTCATACTTTTACTTGTATAACTTATTATTATATTAGTTTATTATATAAAACAAGTTGTGTGTACAATGCCAATACTGGATTATGGTCCTAACGACATAAAAAGAAAATCGAGCAGATCCGTATTCGTATAGCACAAAATTTCAATCGGTACTAAGCTTTACCTATACATTTAAAAATTCAAAATATTAGAATATTATTAGACATAAGGACATATGGGAGGGCACCCATGTGTTCTCCCAGTCCTTTCACCTGGGATCCTTCAAGTGGTGTGTGAAAGAGCACCTTCTCAGGCCGGCATAGTAATGGCGACTGGAGCCACCGTGTTAGCGGTTCTCCAGTCGTCAGTGCTCATGGACCTCCGCTTATCATCAGGCTAGATCAAATTTATTGTAGGTAGGTAGGTAGGCAACGTAGGTAATATGACGTGTTTAAAGATTGACAAAATAACGTGCGAGTGGTCTGTCGTGATATCCTGTTAATTAACTCTTATCAAAGGTTTATGTAAATTTTATTCAAATAAAAAAAAACTAATTTTGTTAATCTATTTAATATGATTCTGATTTTGGGTATGTCTTCTTTTTGGTTTACATTTAGCTCTCACAAAAATAAATATTATTTTTATTATAGCTCGGCATTTTGCAGTCAGCAGTTGCCTTCGCTATGCCGGCTCAAGCCGACAAGCTCTCCTCAAGGAGACGTATGTACACCATTTAATGGTACCTGTGCATATTCCTCTCGTCAATTAATACATAAAATATATGAATATTAATAGATGTCATATTTTAGATTCAGATAGATCTTTTATGTTTAACATGTTGACTGCCACGGCAATTTTCAGAAATCTGGCCAAAAATGTCAATTTGATTTAATCATCAAAAAGCATAAACAATGTGTTTTTCTGTTCATTCCAGCCAATATTGATTTTTTATTCCTTTCCCAGAAGCCATCTATCGATATTAGCACTTAGACCGCATCACTGCTTAACATCAGGCAGGGTGCGGTCAAACATTTGCCAATTAAGCATAAAAAAAGATTAATCGTAATTGCATAAAAATGGCAAGTAAACACAGGACGAGATAACTCGTAGTTGGCATCCTAGAAAAGAACGCAATCTACGAATTATCTTGTAGTTGGCACTCAACGTGTTAATATTCAGGCAAGTCAGAGCAGACTTCTAATAGCTGATCCCTAAGTCTATACTAGATCACTTCACTGCGCTACTGTCTATCACAAGTCTGCCTAATTTTACATTTTTCATACATTTAGTTTGTTTAACAAAAACAAAGCAGGAAATAATGTTGTGACCGAACCCAATAAAATTTAATATTAAAAAAATAATTCTTCATTGGTAAACACATAAACAATCCCGAAGTACCAACTGAATTAGCATTAAAAATCCAAGTCAAACATCGTTATAGCGATCGTAGAATTCACTTCAAAACACATGCATTCTCTACTTTATTTAACGATAATACGATATATTCAATTAAAATTATTAACGAGATTTAAAAAACAATCTCATAATATTAACTTTTATCTAAGTTGTTAAGGGCATTTTACATGTCTTTTTAATTTCTAATATATTCACAATTTTCTTCATATTTGCCGTGCACTTTTGCTTTGATATAGGTATTTAATTATTTCAAATAAATATGTGAATACAAAAAAATATCGATACAGTATTCGTTATTTAGTACAGAATAGAATCCCTAAGTAAACACGTTTATATCCGATTTTAACTGAAAATTCATAGTGCTTTCCGGCACGGGTGTTATTACGGACAATATATCACAATATTGTACAAAATAGGGGTAATTACCCCTTGTTTGTATGTCGCGACGTGTACCTCATGTTTACTCATACTTCGCGGTGTGTGAGCATTTGTGTTTAAAAAAAAATACATTTAAAAAAAATATTTCTATTTTTTTTTTATTGAAGGGTGACATGTTACTTTGACTGAGGTAATAGAGGTCACGAATAAGTCAAAAATAGCAGCTCATTGCGCTTATTTAATGTCCACTGCTTGACAAAATCCTGTCTCCGTTTCATCGCGGTTCTTTACTATTTTTTTATTGTAGCTCGGCATATGACAACACTGTTTGATGACTACTACACAGAAATTTCTGCAGGCATCGGTTGCCTCCGCTATGTGCAGCATCCATCCTATTAGGGTATGCCGCAACGTATTTTATAGTTTGGGGTCCAGTGTAAGGTAAATTTTGTCTATAATAAATATTATATTAGATAGATAGAGCATACATGAAATTGTTATTAATAAAAAAGCTTTGAATAAACTATAAATACAGTGGCGGAAAATATTATGCGGCCCCGTACGGCCCAACCCCTGACATTACGCTTAATAACTCAGATGGCTCTATTAACCCCCATCCCCTGTTCCCAAATTTTGTTTACCTAATAGAATAATGACCTATCATATAATAAATTGAGAGATTTCCATATTCGATAGCGACGTGCGTTTATCATTTTAATACTGGTAAGAGCCTCAAGGGCCAGCGTTGAATAGCGTCATCAGAGCGGACATTTATTACGGTGCCCTTTTCAAGTAAGGGGTTCTTTAGCAATAACGTCACGGTAAAAAAATTCAGTTCAGAGGAGAATGCCCATTCGCCTAAGAAACTTGGGCCCACAATTTTTTCTTGAGTTGTCGATGGTTTTTAATTAATTTTGTAGAAAAATAAATCCACTTCCTTATTACCAATCAGTTTTAATTTTTTCACCCGGGTTATTGAGTTATTAGATGTTTTCTAATGCAATATTTGAGGTTATTATTATTTTTAATGCTTTAATAATTGAAGATATCTGTTTTTTATGTAATTAAACATTGTCTATTGATTGGTAAATAATGTGTTAATATAATTAAAATGAATTTAAAAAAATATAAGGTACTATTTTAGAAAATTTTTTGTTACCAAGTGGCCCCAAAAATGGGCATTCTCCTATAAGGTTTACTATTTTAACGTTTGTTGTTTTACTATAAACTGTTTTTAAGTAACGTGCGTTTGTATAATAAGTTTTTCAATGATTTTTGTTAATCGATATAAATAAATAACAATGCAGTGACGTTTACAAATACAAACGTTTTTGTTTCGATTAAGAACTTTATCTAGGATATATATCTGACTGACTCGCCAATTACTCGGTTACAAACACCGACAAAAATAATAAAATTTGAATTAATAATTAGGTTATTTTTATAGAAAGCTCTTTAGTTTTCTTGTTAATAAATCGTGTTCGAGTCGTAAAGTGTAAAGAGTATTCTATAAAGGGGGCTCGAATAAGTTTGACAGACGAGCTGAATGATTAAATTGTGATACAAATTACATAGTACTAAGGTATGATTAGTAATTTTATTATGTTGTTCGGCGTAAATTACTGTTTAGTTAGTGTTCTTGATGACTTAATATGATGTTTTATGGATAGGAAATTTGTTTATGATTTTTTCATGTGACTCGTTAGGAGTGGTCGCATATTCATTATGATTTTTATTATTTCACTAGCTGGCGACCCGGGACGTGCGTTGTGCGCGAAAATATATATAAACTTGGTTCACGGACCGCCGGGAAAGCTGCGTTTTTCACTCATAAACTAATATTTAAGATTATAATAATTATATACCTATACTTTCTTTTAAAAACACCTCTCATTATCCCGGCTCATTTCATAGATATACTTGAAAAATTACTATTAAAGTAATGTAAAAATTGTTCATAATTATTCTTCTGAAAAAGATACTTAGATTTTTTATTTATTTTTTTTAATTATGCAAAATTTTCCACACAAAAGTTGTTACCTATTTCTAAAACGTAACCAGTTAAACAGAAACTTAATTTTAAAACTGGCCACACAGGAAGCGTTGTTTTTGCATCGTTCCGTCGGACTGTTCCTAATTCAATTTGGGGAAAACTCATATAGACTGAAACAATTTTGGTTATACACTTTATTGTTTACTTAGCACTTATTTGTCACAACATAGGGTTGATTTCTGTTTATCACGTGTAATAAATGTGTGGTTTGGTTGTGGAGTTTTTTGTTGTAATAGCAACACGGAGCTGTATCATTTCAAACAGTTACTGTTGCTTTCTGTTATGTGAAACTATTTTACGTAGAAACTTTTTCTTATCAATCTAGCGTTTAAATTAATTAGAAATATGTTTTGCTTACCGCATTTAAATTATTCCATCAGATATTGGGTACAAGAGGAGTCTTCAACTAGACGATGCACACTCATGCTTTGAAGCCGGCATGGTGGAGTGGAGGCTACTATTACCTATAAACATTTCTCTGTGAATTAGTGTTGCAGTTTTTTTTTTTTATTAATTCAGGAATGCTGGTCATAAGCAAGTGTATAATTAAAAAAAAAAGGGCGAAAAATTGTTTTAAAAATTGTTCTGTGTTCGAGCAAAACAGAAACAATATTTATGAATCTATCTTTTGGACATTTCGCAGCTTTCAACAGTTTTTCTTTCCCCCAAAAACCATGTTAGCTAGAGAGCTCCCCATACATTTTTGTGACAAGGAAAGGAACCGTTCTGCTCAGTATAAAACAACATTGTTGGTAGTACCCTAAGTTTTCGAAATTCCACGGGTCACTTCCCTTCCGGGGGCTCCGAAGTACAGTAAATTTGTGACAGATCTGCCGTTTTGATATATCGATAGATATGATCTTGTACATACAAAAATTTTTATCATTTTTAATTTACATCTATTCTTATTTTTTATTAGTTATTATTGTCTCTCACAAAAATGTTTGGGCAGCTCTCTGACTATATTCCATATGATAGGCGATCTTTTAGTGGCAGTCATTTGTCACATGTCATCATAGCGTTTATATGATAGTTCACAGATGACACTGAAAATAAATGACTACGTTTGTTTTTGTGTGAAGGCAGTAATAATTAAGATGATTTTCTTGGATAAATAAGTACAGGCAATAAAAAACTTATTTACTTAAATTAAAACTAAATTGCAGGCATTTTTTTAGGTTTTCAGTTGTCTAATCAAAACTCAATATTAAGTTTTTTTTTTATATTGTAGCTGGCCATATGACGACCAATCATCCATCAACAGAACCAAATACCATCAAAGTGAAATATCTATCTAGCAACAGTCGCTTCTTATGCCGGCTTGATTATGCATTCATCCACGACCCCACCGATGCTTGGCTGTTAGGCCCCACCTCATCGGGAGGAAACACCATTCCAGCCAAGTAAATGAGCGGCAGTCCAACCCCGGGACTACCGCTCTTGGCTCGTGGCGAAGGAGATAACGCTTGGTACCCCGCTACCGCCTCCGCCCACGCGATGAAGGGTGGTGGTCTCTCACTCAGGTCTTCTCTGAAAGCAGAGTGTGACCCGAGGAGAGACCCCACCTTGCTGGTTTTGGTTCGCGCCGGGGTAACTCAGGGAGATACGCGCCCGATGGGAGACCAGCAACTCCAGCAGTGCCTCCCATACGACACTGTCACTCACGGTCAAAGGACTGCGAGCCACGGGGGCTTGATTAGACCTGGGTATACCATCTAGCTAGTTGTAATTCTTGGATCGGATGCGAATAAACAACTTCTCAATAATTCTTCTTTATACTGTTTTTCTCGAATAAAATGCTTAAAATATATTGGAAGCAGGTGTATGTAAGACATTGTTGCTTTGTGATTTACTCTAATAAATAGATACAGTAAACGAGTAAAGGCAATTTCTTAAAAGCTGATAAGTGTATCGTACACTGTCTACAAATCGAATTAGAGTTTGTTTTACCAAAATAAGCTTTATTGTTAATAGAATAAGTACGTGTTAGGCTTCAAGTGTTACTTAAAATGAAAACTTGTTTTTATAGTATAAAAAAGCTTCACTATTGTGTTGACTATTTTATGTCTTTTTTTTTAAATTTTAGCGCGGCATATGACAACACTCCGCTAGATGTTAGGCCGGCTTGTGATATATGAACGGAAACAATTGCCTGAAATTTCTGTAGGCAACAGTCACCTCCGCTATGCCGGTCTGTTTTATACAACAGAGTCTGAGCGATCAAAGTACATATAACATTAGAATTTAGTGGGGTTTGAACCCGGGTCTCATCGATCGTGAGTTTACGCGCCCTACCGCTAGATCACGACCGCTTTGTTTATGAACATTGTTACGGCGTTTTTAAAACCAAAAACTAACAATTCATTTTGAATCAAAACAAAAAAAAAAAAAAAATATTCACTCACTATGCGGAACATAATTTAATTTCACCAAAATTTTCCCACAAATACAGCTATACATCCCCACGCTATTATAATACTTAATGCGTTGTGTTAAGGGAGATATTTAGCGTACAACTAATTGTATTGTGGAGCGAATTAGCAGGGAGAAGAGAACTACGGTCAGTGTAACTATTCAGCATGGGCACGCTCTCCTACGACACCCGCTTCGACCATAAATTAGATGGTGGTTTGCTGGCCAACATAGATATAGCTTGTTTCCATTATACACCGATTTTGTTATAAGGTATAACCATAATAGATGACAAAATATATTTAATTCATAATTATGTTTATTTGGAGGAAATTGCATTGTGTGTAATAAGGTAAAATACTTGCCTATTCGTCAATTGGATAGGCAGAGACAACATAACTTACCACGATTTTGACACAAATCCCTCTATTCCCTCACATCCACAACTTTTTTAACGCCTGTACTAAGCTAAATAGTGCTTGCGTCACGTTCACTGAGCAACCAAATTACATATAACAACTAGTTACATTGGTACCGGTCAGTATTTAGGGGGTTTTCAACACGGGTCTCATTAATTACTGAGGCCGTCCTCTACTGCCTGACCACGGCAGCTCTCTCTCTTTTCTCAATTATCTTCATTTAATCTTTTTTTTTTATTGTAGCTCGACATGTGACAACACTCCGCCTGATGTAAAACTAGAGTGCGGTCCATGAATGGAAACAACTGCTACTACAGAGAAACCTGTGTGGGCAGCAGTCGCCTCCACTATGCCGACTTGAGGAGACGAGCATGTACCATCTATTGACAGTGCACACTCCTCTCGCTATACCTGGATACTATCAAACTGTTCCCGAAAGGCGACAAGGTCACTTCACGGGTGTTACATTCGAAAGTGGTGGTACTACCCCAGGACGGCAGATTGGGCTAATAACAATAATCAATCTGCCTACCACTCTTTAATAGTGCCTGTAGGCACTGAGCGACCAAAGTACATATAACAAAGTTACATTGGTACCGGTCAGAATTAGCGAGGTTCGAACACGGGTCTCATCGATCGTGAGTTCACGCGTCTTACCGCTGGACCAATCGTCAATTAATTTAGACATATTTAATTTCCCATCCCTGGCACAGCGAAGGAATTAGATCGCATTTTAGCTTAACATTAGGTGGACAAAAAAATAAAATCCCGTAACGTTGTAAATAATGGAAACAGATACAAAGCATGGACCATAGACTTTTAATCAATCTGCACGAGCCGCAGTCGTCCGGGACTGTAAAAATGGGCGGAAACTTTAGTGCCTGGCTACGCTTAATTAAAACAATAAGGAAAATGTTTTTGGCAGTGGGACAACGTAATATGGGTGGGTGGTTACGTTAAATTTTGTTGCCTGATTGTTTATAATTATATGATATTTAAATATCCTTAGAGAATTATATCTATGGAAGGTTTATTTTATTTATTTATATACTTTATTGAAATTTTACAAAAGGTGGACTTAAAGCCGTGAGGTTTTATCTACCAGTCGAGCTTTTAAGAGCGGCCGTGGTCTAGCGGTAAGACGCGTGAACTCACGATCGATGAGACCCGTGTTCGAACCTCGCTAATTCTGACCGGTACCAATGTAACTTTGTTATATGTACTTTGGTCGCTCAGTGCTTATAGGCACTATTAAAGAGTGGTAGGCAGACTGATGATGGTTATTTGTCCAGTCTGTCGTCCTGGGGCAGTACCACCACTTTCGAATGTAACACCCGTGAAGTGACCTTGTCGCGTTTCGGGAATAGTTTGAAAGTAGCCAGGTATAAGAGAGGAGTGTGCACTGTCAAACTAGATGGTACATGCTCGTCTCCTCAAGCCGGCATAGTGAAGGCGACTGCAGCCCGTAGAGATTTATCTGTGGTAGCAGTTGTTTCCATTCATGGACCGCACTCTGGCTTTACATCAGGCGGAGTGTTGTCACATGTCAGGCTACAATAAAAAAAAAAAAAAAAAAAAAAAAAGTAGCCAGGTATAACGAGAGGAGTATGCACTGTCAATCTAAGATGGTACATGCTTGTCTCCTGAAGCCGGCATAGTGGAGGCGACAGCTACCCGCACAGGTTTCTCTGTAGTAGCAGTTGTTTCCAATCAAGGACCGCACTCTAGCTTTACATCAGGGGGAGTGTTGTCACATGCCGAGCTACAATTAAAAAAAAAGTCGTTATCAATTAAAATAAATTACTTACATAAAAGAACAATGATCTTTTTTTTAATAGACAAGCGTTTGACCGCACCTTGCCTGATGTTAAGGAGTGATGCGGTCTAAGGTGGAGCACGCTTGCCTATGAGGTACCTATTTACCTTCAATTTGAAGAGACCCGTGTTGTACTTCTCGAGAAACACATTTTTGAACCCATTTGATATTAACAAAACATTTTTTTTAAAATATTTAATACCAATCAATAGTCAATGTTTATTTACAGAAAAAAAAGTTATAATTAATTATTAAAGGATTTAATGCCTCAAATCCTGCGCAACAAAAAAACTCAATAAATCGGATAAAAAAAAGCTGATTAGTGATAATTATTATATTAGGCTAGGCATGTGACCGCACTCCGTCTAATGTTAAGCTAAAGTGCGGTCCATGAACAGAGACAACGGCGATAAGTAGGTACGTGAGATAGGTTGCATTTCGTTATGAATAAAGTAATATTTAAATTTAATCTTCGCCAGGAATCGTATTTCAAAATCTTTACACAAATTCTATGTTAATACAATTCGGATGCCAGACGTTTCATTGCCAAGTAATACGCTTACCAAAATGAAATCTTCTAAATGCTAGAATTAATATTTATTTTATTGTAGCTCGGCATATGACAACACTACGCCTGACGTAGAGTACGGTCCATGAATGGAAACAACTACCTCTACGTAGAAATCTCTACGGGCAGCAGTCGCCTGCGCTAGGCCGGCCTGAGGAGAGGATCTACTCTCACTAACTTCACGGGTGTTACATTCGAAAGTGCTAGTGCTGTCCCAGGGTTGGGCTAATAACCTAAGTACCTATAGGTTAATATTAATTAAATAACTACATAGACATCAAATCAATATCAAGTTAACAGCTCCCGAAGTATAAAACTTTTATTTCCTTGCCTCACGCTCTCACCTTATGAAATATCATGTGAGAAAGAAAGATACGTGAAACGACCGATTTGTTTGGTGAGTTTGTCGTTTTATTTACACATACAGAAGAGTGTGCACTGTCAACCTAAATGGTGCACATTCGTTTCCCCAAGCCGGCATAAGTGTTGTCTGCGGAAATATCTCTGTAGTAACAGTTTTTTTTTATTGTAGCTCGACATGTGACGCCAGAGTGCGGTCCATGAATGGAAACAACAGCTACTACATAGAAACCTGTGCGGGCAGCAGTTGTCTCCACTATGCCGACTTATGCGAGTATGTACTATCTAGATTGACAGTGCACACTCCTCTCGTTATACCTGGCTACTTTCAAACTATTCCTGAAACGCGACAAGGTCACTTCACGGGTGTTACATTCGAAAGTGGTGGTACTACATAAATAAAAACAAATATTAAGCTTTACGTATGAAACTGAAATTTCCACAACAAACCTCAGGTATAATGTATGAGGTAAACACACTCGTACTTGTCCACAAAGGTTAACTACAATGGCCTTGTTATAATGTTGATTATTGTGGTGTTGTTACACTTCGGGTTATTTCCATTGAACCAATTCTTGAACTAGATTCTTTGTTCGATTTCAAGACACAGTCCGTTAATGGAAAACGCTCTCTCATTTCGGAAAGTACTTCATTTAATTTATAAAGAGAATGACAGAAGGAATCAGCTCAAATCGGAGACTTCCTTATGAAAGCTGGATGCCTAGTGCAGAATAACCGCCGAACTTGTATGAAGAAAATTGTCGATGAGAGGGAAGCGAGGGAGTTGTGTCGGGATCAGTAGCAGACTAAGGCTAAAGCGGGCCCCAGGCAACATTGTAATTCAGTCATGATACATACTTTGCGTTTGGTAGTTTGGTTTTAAAGCATGTAGTTCTATTTAATTATCGAAATTCAAGAAAAAAAAGCATGTACAAAAATTAAATAAACATACATAAATAAAATTCATATAACGATGAACAAGTGCATGCCAAGTCCATGCCTACGTTAATAAAGGATTTTCATTAAATTTCATTTCATAATTAAAATTACGGGCCCTAGACACGTGCCTAGGTTGCTTAGGCCGCCCATAGACGGGATTGTTCTGTTATCGCTGCCTATCCCTTTTTTTCTATTCTATTTATTTTGTCAATATTTATTTATTTTTTTCATTGCACTGTGGACATCTCCGCTCACACCAACAAAGGTTAGCTGGTAGACAATGCCAAAGGCATTAAGCTCGCCTATGTACGATTTAACATGTGCAATAAAGTGTTTTTTTATTTTATTTATTTATTTATCCCTGTGAGAGAAAGGCATCCTATTGGCACTATTAAAGAGTGGTAAGCAGACTGATGATGGTAATTAACCCAGTTTGTCGTCGTGGATAAGTACCACCACTTTCGAATGTGACTTCCGTGAAGTGTCAATGTCACGTTTCGCGATCTGTTTAGAAGTAGGCGTAGTAGCGAGAGGAGTGTACACTGTCAAACTAGACGATGACATTCGTCTCCTCAATCTAGCATAGCGAAGGCGACTGCTGCCTGTAGAAATTTATGTATAGTAGCAGCTGTTTCCGTTCATGGACCGCACTCTTGTTTTACATAAGGCGGAGTGTTGTCACATGCCGAGCTACTACTAATACGAGCTAATACTTCTGTAGTTAGTTATGTCATTCGTATATTTGTTTCTTTTGTCCATTCTTTAAGCTTTAATAAACTAAAGTTATCTGTAAATTATTTTCACACTATCTCAAAGTGTTTATGTACCGGATGTGATAACACTCGGACAAAGAGAGTTCTAAATATGAATAAACCGTTTGTCTTCTTTTTTTTGGGATTTGTCCTAAATGGAAATGGGCCGGGTCGCGGTACCGTAGTCAGGTTGTAGTTGTATGAATTAATAATCGCAACCGACATTGGTGACGCCGATTGCGTGGTACATGAATGATAGAAGCTTTATTTCGTTGGATGAGGTTATTTAAACCTCCCTAAATTCTGACCGGTAGGACAAAAAACAAAAGAGTGCAGTACACGAGATTTTGTTTGCAAACTTTCTGCTATGCCAGCCTGAGGAGATAGATGAATATACAGCATCCACTCCTATTGTACTATTTCTAAACTGATTTCGAAACGCTACTGAATAGGTCACTTCACGGGTATTGCACTTGAAAGCAGTGCTACCTACTACAGCCTGAGGCTTTTATTTGTAATATAATTATGCTGAATGATTGTTACATAATTTGCTTTTTCTTAGGATGAATTAGTGTTTTGCAAATATGTATGTTTGGAGTCATTAAAACTCCAGATGTAATATTGTATAAGATATTTTAAAGAAAAATAAAACTTGTTGAAAATGCTAGCAATAATTCATGCAGTGGTTAAATTAGTAACAGTTTTAACTATAATTTGTTAAGGCTCGAATTTGGCTCCAAAAAAATAAAATAAAATACAGACTACACTAGAAAAACTACACGTACAAGAGCAATCTATATATGAAGATATTTGCAATAATTTATCTCCTCCCACGAACAAAGCGGTCTCCAATCCAAATGTCTTTCATCTACGCACAAGCGTATTCAAAACAATCCACCGGCATATAACCGATTCGTCGTCCCCAGGGTGTCGTTCTCCACCCGCTTTACTTTTTCACATTATACCCAACCTATGTGGGGTTCCCATATTGAAAGGATTCTTAGAATAAGAACGAAATGCTAGTTTTAGAAACTTCTATTATATTATTTATCAGTTTTAAGAGAGGTTACTTCATCCAAAATTTTACGTTAAAGGAAAATTTGATACCTAATAGTTTGGTAACAAAACAATATTCTAAAATATCTTATTTTTATTAATTCGTTTTAATTATATTAACACATAATTTACCAATCAATAGACAATGTTTAATTACATTAAAAAAATATATATATTAAAGCATTTAATACAATAATAACCTCAAATATTGCATCAGAAAACATCTAATTACTCAATAATTTGAGTGAAAAAAATTAAAACTGTTTGGTAATAAAGAATGTAGATTGATTTTTCTACAAAATTAACCAAAAAATCATCGACAAACTCGAGAAAAGAATTGTGGGCCCATTTCTCTTAGGCGAATGGCCGTTCTCTTTAAAACTTTTTATTACCTAAAAACTATACGTTAATAAATATGTAGGTACACGCCTTGAAATAAACTAAAGTTCGATAAGTTCAATTAAGTGCTAAGATAACACTGCCTGATATTAAGCTAGAGTGCGGATACAACTGCTACTAAAAAAAAAAAACTGCAGGCATCAAACACCTCCACTATACAGGCTTGAGGAGACAGATATGCACCATTCAGATTGACAGCGCAAATTCCTTCGTTATACCTGGACGACTGTTACGTTCAACATAATTTGATAAATATGAATAGATTTATTTATTTTATTTTATTTATGATAAATGAGTACAAAGTTTATTGAGAGGCAGCATGCTGTTGCTGAATACTTTATTAGGATAACCCGTGCTGAAGTTAAGCAGGATTAATTTTCTAGTAACTTTATGTGAAAAAGACTCTACTATACTAAAATATAAATTATAAAATATACATATGTATAAATATAATTATTATTGTATGACTCTTAAACTCTCTGGTCTTATTTATTCTATATGTATTGATATATATTTATATATGTACACTACACTTATATATATTTGTTTAAAATACTGCTTCTCTTCGCTCACACCAGTCCTAAACACAGAGGTTAGCTGGAAGAGAATGCTATTTCGCATTAAGTTCGCCTGTGTGCATACTACATTAAGTTTTAAAAAAATAAATAATTTATCTAATTTGTAATATAAAAAGAATTTGTCAAGAATTGTATGTAGTATTTCAATTTACTTTTTTTTTAAATTGCATTATATAACCACATAATATAATTCGAATGTAACACCCGTGAAGTGACTTGTCGCGTTTCGGGAATAGTTTGAAAGTAGCCAGGTATAACGAGAGGAGTGTGCACTGTCAATCTTAGATGGTACATGCTCGTCTCCTCAAGCCGGCATAGTGGAGGCGACTGCTGCTCGCACAGGTTTCTCTGTAGTAGCAGTTGTTTCCATTCATGGACCGCACTCAGCTTTACATCAGGCGGAGTGTTGTCACACGCCGAGCTATAATAAAAAAAATCCTAAATAAGATAGGAATCTTGGTAATATGAATTCAAGTTGAAATTGTTATTTGGAGTTGCGTGCGATTTCCATTACCTAAGTGTTTATTCTTATGAAATGTGTTTGCGCGGTGACTTCGGGTTGAATATGTAAGTCGTTTTGGGCGTTGATTTTTTATGCCCTTAGACGTTTGAGACTTCCCTTTTGTTTCAAAGGCCGTAAGTTTTGATAATTTATGTCATTTAAAAATACGGTAAAAACAGTACGTTTTACAATACCTATATCATTTTGAAAATAAATACCGTCCGTAGCCAGCTCAGGGTGGCTGGCCATACTTTAAATTATTATAATTTAAATTATAGATCATAAACGTATTATTTTTTACAGTAGCACGGCATATGACAAAGTACCTCCTGATTTCAAGCTAGAGTGCGGTCCGTGAATGGAAGCAATTGCTAATTGCTTATAAAGAAGAATGCCCACTTGCTACCTAATAGTTTAGTAACAAAACAATATTCTAAAAGAATACCTTATTTTTTATTAATTCATTTTAATTATATCAACACATCATTTACTAATCAATAGACAATGTCTAATTACATAAAAAACAGATATCTTCAATTATTAAAGCATTTAAAATATTAATAACCTCAAATATTGCATCAGAAATCATCTAATTACTCAGGTGAATAAATTAAAACTGATTGGTGATAAGTACCGTACATTTATTTCTTTACAAAATTAACCAAAAATCATCGACAAACTCAAGAAAAAAATTGTGGGCCCATTTCTCTTAGGGGAATGGGCATTCTTCTTTCTGCAGGAAACGAATGTGAACCATCCAGGTCGACAGTACATACTCCTCTTATTACCTGGCTACTTCCAAACTGTCCCGAAACGCGCCTAAATCTCTTCTCGAAAGTGACGGTGACCCAGGACGAAAGATTAGGCTCAAAACTAAATTAAATCTGCCTATTGCGCTTTAATGTATCTAACCATATGGTACGAATATTTTCAAGATATAAGTACCTATAGTTCACATTCAGCTTACAAAAGTAAATCGCACAGACTGGAAGTCTAACCTAGTTTATGCCGATTTGAATCTCAAAGATTTCAATGAAAGCTGCTTGGTTGAAAGGCGCCTCGGGCCATATGCACGATATAGGAATACCTCTTTGATCTACTATTAAGTAATATATCCATTTTATATATCTATACATTTGCTATATTTTATATACAGTGCTCGGCAATTGGCGAAGATGGGAAAAAAACTAGACAGCCATAATTTTTTATAGAATGATAACACAAGTAACCAATCTACGATATGACAATAAAAATTGCAATTTATTTACTGAACTCTCTTAATTTTTACCCCACAATTATTTAGCGACCCCTATTCCAGAACAAAACACCCGTTAAGTGTGAATTAATCTCGATGGTACACAAATGTACACTCATTTCTTAAAGGCGAAATAGCGAGGGTAACTGCTGTCTGCAGACATTCTTCTGTGGTAAATAAGTAGTTGAAACGTGGCCATAATTCGAACTACTGTAAAAATATATATGTTATATATACATGTTTATTTTATATAATTGTAAATTGAGCAACATTTAAAATAAGAGGAAACGCAAAAAGTATAATTTCTATATAAATTAAATATAATAATAGTAATAATTAATACTGAATATAAAATATAATAATAATTTAAATATAATTTCTAATTATACCCAGATTAGTTTGTACCTACGTCTATTTGTTAGAGATATTAGTATAGACGTATTAAGTAACCAAAATCAATTAATAGGATACACGAGTACTAACCAATCGATTAATAAACGGTAGAAATCAATTAGGCGTTCATATCAACGATCCTGAAGTTTGCCAAATGACTATTACTGTCCGTTCACAGTTATTTTACCTCTAGCTATTAGGTTGGCTAGCCTGAGCTCTGTGTTGCTACATTTGGTTTCCACGACTTCCCTGTTCGAATTATTTTAAATATTTCAATATAATTCCGTATTATAAGTTTATTAAAAATCAAACTTTATTTAAGTTTATTTTAAACAGAGTTGAATATTGGTAGACCTTTAAATATGTACCTAAAGTGTTTACGAGTAATTTAATACAATATAATTTAATTTCGTTAATTTTATTTTGAATAAGAGTGATCCAGGCGGACAGCTAATGGAGAAAACTCGCTATCAGATGAACCTGAATCTTCAAAAGTGCTGTCTGATTCTGTATCAGACTCGTCATTAAGTTCTATGATAAACTTATCAATTTCAGCATCCATACATCCATCTGTTTGATAGAACTTATCTTCAAGGTGACGTACATGTTCGCATTGCTTTTGCCAGTCTTCCGCAGTAATAGATCGGAATGCTTCTTCAGCTAATTTTACAATGCTGCTTGCTTCCTGCCCTACGTTTTTACTGGCTACTCGCTCTTTTTAAAAGGCTCCACATAAACTCTATGGCGTTTAAGTCACAGTGGTATGGTGGTAATCTAGCCACTTTATGTCCATGAGACTCAAGCAATTGGTCAGCCTCGTATATTGGAGCTTCTTTATGATCCTTTATAATTTCAGAAAGTTGAGCTTTCACCATAGTAGGTAGATAAGATAATCCCTTACTTTTGATCCAATTTTGCATATCGGCTTTAGAAGAGTTTGTTGTTGGTGCCTTATTTACCGTAACAGTATGATAAGGCGCATTGTCCATAACTATTAAACTGTTAGGCGGTAAATTGGGTATCAATTTCTCCTTTAACCATTTCATAAAATTGGTTTTGTTCATGTCGTCATGATAATCTCCCGATTTTGATTGTGATTTAAATATCAATTGCGCGTTTGGTATGAAACCCATTTCACCACCTGCATGAACAATAATCCAGCGCGCACCAGTAGAGTCGCTTTTTAGGACACCTTCCTCATCCTCAGTTTGCCAACATTTTTTAACGGAGTACGAAGCGTGTATATATGTCTCATCAAGAAATACGACAGGTCGGCCTTCAGTACGATTTTGTCTCAAAACGTCTAAATATCTGTGTCTCCAAGCTACAATATCATATCGTTCCATAAGTAGTTTTCTTTTAGAGCCACATTTTTTAAAACGAAATCCTATTTGTCGAATAATTTTCCATAATGTGGTCCGACTGCCACTAAAGTTAATGTCAATTCTTAACTCAGCTAATAGCTTTCCCAAAGTCGGTACCTCTTTTCTGACTGTGTACATAGAGTGTATTTTATTTCTGATTGCACAGAGATCAAAGTCATCTAAATTAATTTTCTTTTGTTGATTACGTTTTTTTCTAGGTGTAGAAATCTTTTGTGATGTGGAAGCTGCAACCTCACCTTCTTTAGTAATAGTACTGACGGTTTTCTCAGATATACCTGAAATAATAAAAATAAAAGATTTAAAAAAATAAATAATAAGTACATTTTAAAAACAAATTACGTATGAAATCACTGAACTTGGGAACTTTTAGTTGTTATTGTAAGATTTAAGATTACAATGAAAGTATTAATACACGACAGTGACTGAAGTTTGAAAAATCCCAGTTGTCGATAGTACAAACTGTACTGCGTCATTACGAACTACCACTAATACGGGGAAAAATTAATTGTTGGTAGCACTATTTTACATACCTGTCATGGCAGCTACACGCTGACGAACATTTTCAAATGGGATTAGAGGGGCTTTATTAGCCTTTTCCCTTTCACAAAAATCACGCACGGACAGTACAATTTCTCTACCGCTACTTTGAATCCTTTTTGGCATCTTTTAAGCTTAAATAATCACCGAAACAATAGAATAATAGAGAAGCTGCACGAAACGACCGATACACTTCATAGCAAGTACTGCCAACCTAACGGAAAATTAAAATGACATCTGTCAGAGGTAAAATAAATGTGAACGGGCTGTACGTACAGTCGGTACCTAGAGTTTTAGGTACTTGATTTATCTTTTTCTATTTACTATTTGCTACATAGTATTTGATGGGTGTTAATATTTAATATAATTATATTGTTTCTTTTGTGTGTTATGAACTAGGCTAGTTGAATCGAGTCGTTCTAGGTTTTATTATTCAAATTAAAAAAAAAAAATAGTATAATATAAGTTAAAGTAAAAATAAAAATTATTTTAAAGTTATACAAAGGAATTCGGCAAATATTTATATTCACTTATTTATTAAAAACATGTCTTTTTGAAATAATTTAAAGTCTAATCTGCCCACTGATTTATTAAAGGGCTGCTGTATATTAACTGTACAAAGGTAGCATAATCAATAGTCTTTTAATTATTATTAACATTTTTCATTATTTACGGATTTCTTAGCTAATAGCTTATTTCAGAAGCATTATTTCTTTGTATTATCGTAACTTTAGTATCTTTAATTTTATAATAGCCCCCCAGGAATCGAACCCTGCGTAAAAGAGTGACGCGCTAACTAACCATTGCGCTGCAGACCAGAGAGGCCACCGAATGTTAATTTGTTATCGACTGTACAAGTCCAAAGCTCGCGTCCGGATTATCGTCGTTTCCCGGAGATTTGTTATGATCATATTAATTGTTCACATCCCGCTTCGAGGTTCGTTCCTTCCTCATTAAGAGATCGCGCCCTGAATACAATCAGCCATTGTGGCTGATGTTAATTAACCTTCTTGTTTACATATGTGGTTATTTAAGAAAATTAAGTTATTCATCTGTTTTAAAAATTCAAAATAAGCACTTTTTTATTGTAGCTTGGCATGTGACAACACTCCGCCTGATGTAAAGCTAGAGTGCGGTCCATGAATGGAAACAACTGCTACTACAGAGCAACCTGTACGGGCAGCAGTCGCCTTCACTATGCCGGCTTGAGGAGACGAGCATGTACTATCTAGATTGACAGTGCACACTGCTCTCGTTATATTATTGATTATATAATGCTCTAATAATAAAATTAAAATATTTTCTACTCTTTTTTGAGTTAATTTTGATCCAAAGTGAACTGCATTTATAAGATGCAAAGATTTACGATTGGCCTCCATTAGGGCTCACAGCGCTGGTGGTTGTAGCGCGAAGAGACTAATCAATAATTAGATTAAAATGATTGTAGATACATATCTATTTTAATTTAGTTGTCGCGCTGTCTACCCTTCAGAGGTAGTGCGTGAGTTAATTTAACTACTTAGATTTCACTTATATTTAAACCAGGTACTGAAATTCCGGTACAAATTTGGTATCCAGAAAATACCGTTAAAAGTAACGTTACAAAAGTTTCAATATCTTTTTTCAAATTTAACGGATATGACGTTTACTATTTGATAAGTCTATCTCTTTTTCTCTTTCCTATAAAAAAAAAATTAAAAAAAACTTTTTTGAGATGCCGACATGCCGGTAAAAATGGGACAAATAAAAGTAAAGTTATTTGTCATGGTACATTTTCAGTCCATAAATACATTACACATTAACTGTTGTTTGTATGAAAAATCTTAGCACAAATCCTAAGTTTGAGCAAAAAATATTCACACTTACTTACTAAACGTTAATGGTTTGGAAATAATAACACTCATTCTCAACCTTTTCTATATTATATTTCAATTAAAAAAAAAACAAATGGAATTAAAGTTCACAAATATTGTTATATTAATTTTTCTATTGTACATATTATTTTATTACGTTTTACTGTGGACTTTATAATTAAGGATACTTTAGTTATTTTTTAAAATAACTAAACTATTGTTCTCTTATAAAACAAACATTGTTAAGAATCAATGAGACGTTATCATAGTGACATTAACAAATTGCAGTAATTCATTTCGAGTAACCAAAGTTTTAGAGCCCCTCCCTAACCATATGTTCGGGTTGAGTATTTTCTCACCGACCATTCTTTGAAAACGTGAAAACCTCAGCAGTAAAGATTTCCCTGCTAACATATTATTATGTGGAAGGTCTAAGGCATTGGATTTTAAGGCCTTGCAAATGTTCCTTTTGGGAAACATTTTGTTTAGAAGTACCGTTAGTAAAATAAGTACTAAAAATAATAATAAACCTACTTAACTCACTCCCATCTTCCTACAGGGATAGTCAGAACCATCGAGCATCTGCGACTTTTCTGCCACTTTTCACGAATTCAGATTCGTTCATACTCGTACAAGGAATCACTCGTTCTAAACCCCTTCTTTCTTAGGACGTATCCTAAATTTTTGTATAGATAGCCTGGGTCTCCTTTGTCATGGAAATTTCAAAAAATTAAAAAAAAAGATAGGTACAAACGAATGTTCACTAAATAAATTCGAAAACTTATCAAATTGCAAAACTCTTATAGCCAATAAGAAGAGATCAACCCTAGCTGAGAGAAATCATCAAGCAGATGTTTTTGTTCCCATTGTGCCTCGGTTTGCTAGACTAGTCTTCACTTGATTTATGACCATCGGTTGACGTGCGCCGATTGCACGTCATTGTTTTTCATTGGCCAGCAGAAATTGCATTTTTGTTACTATTAGATACTGTTTATTTTGGTTTTTATAGTGTAAATTGGAATAGTTGAGAACCACTGATTATACTTCACTATCAAATACTTTGAAAAACGTAAATAATTTTGTTTTATTCGTACAAACAAAATTCTACTGAAATTCATTGAAATTTAAATTCGTTTTAAAACGACACAAAATAAATGAATGAGCCCCAGGCTAGACTTTTAAATTCAAATTTGTGTTTACACAGGCTGTATCTTTTTTTCTAACCCTCTTTTTAGATGTAAATAGATGGTTTGAGATGGGGTTAAATTTACACAAAGCTGGCAAAGAGTCTATTATCCAAGGAGTGATCTCGATGAGAAAATATTTTTGTTGGTTTAGCCTTTAATTTATCTGAAAATTTAAATTGATGAAACTTAATTGAATTTAATAATGTTATAAAAGTATATAACATGTAAAACCTATACTAGAAAAAAAAATATATAAAAAAATTCAGAATTAGGTCAATAATAAACAAAATCAAATAAAAATATATTTGCAATAGTGATTAAATTATACATAATAATTATAAACTTTATTTATGGCTATCAATAGGCAGAGACTATTGAGCGTCAGCGACATATACATACCACTTTCGCTTTGACCTCATCCATTACTTTTCTCGGTTTCTACATCGGTTGTAGATGCCCGTTTCTGAGCAGTTGAATTTGTAATTATGTACTTAGTTTTGGGTTTGACTATTTTTTAAGAAAAATTATAAAAATAAGGTTCAATGTTTATCAAAAGACATTTTCAATGAAAATAATTCGTGTGTTTTCATTTTCCCGCCAAAACTCCGCTAAAAGTTTTAGTAAAGATTCCACCACTTTACCAAAAACAAATGAAAAAAATAAAAATAAACTGCAGTCTAGGCAATTACTTTTGAAAAATGCAAATATTACAGAAAACTGGACTGCATAGCCAATGATCTCTTTGCCTTAAATAAAGCGACAAGAACAATATTAAAAAAATAAACGTCAGGTTTCTCTCGCCCGTGTTTTTGTAGATCTAACCTCAAACAGTATTTACCGCTTTTATTTAATGTTCTGTTAATACTAATAAATATAAATTAAAGCAATTAAAAAGTTTATTAAGTGTTTTGGAAATTAACTATAAATTTTAGAAAATATATATTTCTGATAAAGATACATGAAATTTGTTTAAAAATAGTTCATTAGTTTGTAAAGTTTTGTTCTACTATTTCTTTTAATATTTCTATTTCTAATTATAAATATATACTCTATCTTTTACATCTAGATCTGTGTAATTATATTTTCTACAATTTATATTACAAAATTATGCAAATATTACAAAATTCATAGTGCCGGTTATGTTCAAGTATTTATCGAAATTATTTCAATTAAAACAGAAAGTTATTAGTAAAAGTTCGCCGTGGTATTCATTAAAGAAAGTGTTCAGTGTTGTTAAAATGGATACTAAGACAAAAATGGATGTCATACCCGCCAAAAAAGTGAAGATGGAGGTGGACAGTGTTGGCCAACGGACTGTAGGAACAATGTGTGGGGCTTGGAGGCCAGATGAGACTGATGGTGGCTTAGTGCTAGTGTTCAAAACTCGTGATCCCGGCCTCAGCCCCGATCCGAGGGATGAAGAAGATTTTCCGGAGAACATTAAGGACGTCTGGATAGAACCTGATATTGAGATTAAGGTATTTAAGAATAGAATAGAAATGTAAAAATGCTAAATTAATACTTTTGAATTAAAATAATTCCACTAACGAATAATATGTAGTGTTTTTAAAATTAATATTTTAAGTGTACTACTGCCATCTATTATAAAGAATAGGAACTGTTATTAATTTCCTTAGCAAGCTACAATTGAAGTTCTATAATTTACTACTAGATGGCGTTGACACGAAACTTTCCTCTATCTTTGACGCTGTCGTTCTTCTTACTAGCACTAGATGGCGGGCGATACATAGAAAACTTACTGCCTCAAATATTAAATCTTAAAAAACTCAAGTGTTTTTCAGCTATTTTAATTATATTTTATTAAACAAATAGGTACCTATTTTGTATATAAGCATAACATTTCGTATTATTTTGCGCCCAAGCTATTATTAAAAGTTTATGTACACAATAGTACATATACAGTAGCTTTATCCTACACAAATACTCTCCATAAAACGCTGCAGGGATAAAAGCCCCGCTGAGCCACACTGAAAGGAAATATTGAACTCCTGTAATGGACAAGGGAAATCTTTAATTCGCTTTTATGTCGAGTACTTACACAGTCGATGTTTGTACGATACAGTACGCTTAACCCCGGGTTTACTTATCGCTAAGTTTGCTATCGCTACTATTTTGTGTGGGTAATTATTTTTTATTATTACTATTTGATTACCCCCTAGCTAATGTTAAGCTATAGGGCGGTCCGTTAGCGGCTAGTGTGACTACAGAATAATATTTGCAGGTAGCAGCCGCCTCCACTATGCCGGCTTTCACTATCTCGACGTTGACGTTACCTCTACCAATACTATTTTACTACGAAGTGGTGGTAGTACCCCAAGTCAGACTGGGTTAATCACTATATCTACCAGTTTGAGTGGTATTTTTGTTTATTTCACGGTCTCTCTAGTTGATACTGGTATACCTACAACACGTGTGGGTTTGATGGACTTAATGGACGGATAACTCACGTCCTTGTAGCCCAAAAATGTCCCCAAGCACTTTTTAGGTACCTACCTAATCCTTATAAGTAGGTATTATAAAAAAATAAAAGTATGTTTTCCTGTTTTAGCTTTTATTCTTTAATAAGATTTGAAGAAAGATTAAAGGTACCTGAATCGTGAAGAAATGGTACATTTATGACAATAATTGTATTACGGTTTCGATTCGATTCATATTTCTATACTTCGAATAAAGCAGAAGTACCTACGTACGTACATAATTGAAGACGGTTTGAAGTTTTTCTTTTTTAAATTAACGTTTAATGTTAGTAAAAGCGCACGGCACAGCATTTCCCTGATCATCTACAGAGATTTTACAGAAAAGGTATCCTAGGGTTGGAGCGGGGGGGTTAAACGAATATTACATAAAGAAGGTTTGGAGTTTGCTTGCTTAATAATAAAAAAAAAAAAAAGAGTTAGCTGGTGTTATATCTCGACCACTTATTCAGATTATATAAATATAGATTTTTTTATAAATAAATTGGATGGAAATATCTACGTAGAAAAATAACATATTTATATTTTGTTTGTAAAAATCTAGTCCATTAAGTTAAAAGGTTTTGTTAGATATTCGAAAAATATTACGGGAAAGAAGTCTTAATAATAAATTTAAAAAAGGAATACAAACTAGGATAATACCTACTTGTCAATATTTGCCTCGACCAGGAATCGAACCCGAGACCTCCGTGTAACTTTATGTTAAAGAGTGGTAGGCAGACTGATGATAGTTATTTGTCCTGTCTGCCGTCCTGGGGTAGTACCATCACTTTCGAATGTAACACCCGTGAAGTGACCTTGTCGCGTTTCGGGAATAGTTTGAAAGTGGCCAGGTATAACGAGAGGAGTGTGCACTGACATTCTAAGATGGTACATGCTCGTCTCCTCAAGCCGGCATAGTGGAGGCGAATGCTACCCGCACATGTTTCTCTGTAGTAGCAGTTGTTTTCATTCATGGACCGCACTCTAGCTTTACATCAAGCAGAGTGTTGTCACATGCCGAGCTACAATAAAAAAAAAATGTAACTTAGCGTCATTGCTCCAACACGCCACCGAGACCGTATTTCTTAGTAAACTTACTTTTAATACGCAATAAACAAAATGATGTGTCATGTATGAATGTACATAATTTCTGATACCGTGACAATCATCTGATTTCTTTAAATTGTCTAAATCTTCACGGTATCTTTACAGAACTGTAAAAATTTGATCTACAAGAACAGTTTGAGCTCGTTAGGATTTGTCGTTTGGCATCCATTCTGTCTAAACTAACGTTACAAGTTGATAGCCAAGTTAACGCGTTTGTAGTAAACATCCATTAATTAATCGATACATTACACATCAACTCCTTGACTGATTGTTGAAATGTAGTGTTAATTTATTTTAGTAGCCTGGCGTGTGATCGCACGCCGGCTGATACTAATCTAGAATGCGATCCATGGGCGGAAACAACAACTACAAGAGAGAAATGTCTGTAGACAGCATTTCCCTTCACTATACCGGCATTCGTTTATGTACACCATTAATGTCAGGGCACACTCCTCTCAAGACCACCCCGAAACGTGATTAGATGACTCCACGTTGAAAGTGGAGCGCTGGACAGCAAACTGTAATTCAAATACCAATACCTGTACTAGTGTGCACTGACAATCTAAATGGTACATGCTCGTCTCCTCAAGCCGGCGTAGTGGAGGCGACTGCTGCCCGCACAGGTTTCTCTGTAGTAGCAGTTGTTTTCATTCATGGACCGCACTCTAGCTTTACATCAGGCGGAGTGTTGTCACATGCCGAGCTACAATTTAAAAAAACTAGGCTAGTGCTTAGGCAGGTAATGAGCGACCAAAGTACATATAAGTACATTGGTACCGGTTTATTTATCGAGACAGATCACGGCCGCTCTTTTTAAAATTTAATTTTTGCGTTAACAGAATGTCTGTGCACGGTGCCAGCTAAAATATTATTCGATTATCTGACAATGCATTTTTCTTAAACGAAGCATGTCGGAAAATCAGATTTATTCAAGTTTCTGTGTTTTAGGTACGTAGCTCTTTTGTCTCGTTTCAACCCTCACTATTACAATGGACTAAGTTTTATTCTCTTTGAATATTACGCAAAATTCTAAACCTCGAAGGAAAAATTTGAAATATGTGTCGACAAGTCATTATTTAAATTATTTTCAAAAGGAGGACCTGAACCGAGTTGATGGCAGATTCTTGGAACTGACTTATCCCGAGTTTTATCCTAAGAATTTCGATAATTTTCACTCACTAATTTTATTCAAAAGCTTAAAGTACTGGGGTAAGAATTCACCTTTGTCATCATGTTAAACAGTGGGTAATTTTAGCTTTGCTGTCGTCGAGTTGTTTCAGTTACATTCTTCATTAGATGACAGAGAATTTGCGCTCATTTCTTTTGAAGTTTATTATTTTACATAATCTTTTTTATTCGTACGTTTTTTTAAACATATTTTATTTTTTACTTAGAGCTGTATTCTAACATTTGTCGCTTGTAATATTATTTATCTAAATTACCTATTTGTTTTAATAAATACTTACACCTTTTTTTTTAAATCTAACAATCGACTAAACTTAACAACTAACATAATTTTCTCTTCTTGTACTAGGTGTCATTTGTATTCGTAGAATTCTTATTAAATTCTTCATCAGTCTTGCATCATTTTTATTTGATTCAGTTGAGTATTTAGCTTATACTTTTATTGATATGTTACAGTAGAGTTTGTTTTCCGGTTAATTTGATCCTTAGTGTAATCTAAGATCTTTTTTTTAATACTATAAAAAATCATAAAAGTTTATCGAAAATAAAGTGTTTTTAGATTTAATTGTAAGTAATTCAGTTTGTCAGGCTCGAAGTACCAGAATAATGTATTCATCCTTTTCTTATTAATAGTCAGAGATTTTCAGAGCGAAGAGGTTTCATTACTAATTAGTGCCATTTGTAGGGGTGAGGTTCCCTCGTTCAAGAGTTGGGTCAGAAGCAGCTCATTAATATCTGTCCCCGGAGACGGAAGCTTTGTGGCATCCGTTAAAAAGTCCCCAAGAACAAAGGCTTTTGAACTGTTAAAATTAAAATCTTGTGCATGTACTAGTAAAAGTATTTCTTGGACGAAAATATTTTTTATGGATTTTAGTAGATAGTCACTATAGATGCGTTATTAATAAAGATCACTATCCATTGGAGCTATCCTATATACACTATCCACTATACAGATAAAATTCGGCTTATAAAATTTCGGAAAATACATCTTTATCGCGAGCGGAGCGGACTCCATAATGGCTCTATTCAGCCAGTTTCGCATTGCTCGTTGCCAGTGGAAGGCCAAAAACTGAATGCCGACAAACTCTTTCATAGTGGAAGGCAAATTCTTCTACTCCGTTCCGCTCAGCCATTTCCCACTCATTCAAACACACTTCTTTAAAAATAACTTTTGAAAAAAATCTGTCGAAATTTTAAATTCAAATTATCCACAATTTCTATTTAAAATTTTCACAAAGTAGATGGAACATTGTGTAAAGGTCGTGATATAGAAAGGGTTTAATTTGGGGGTCTTCACCTTGTATATTGACCGCGGCGTCTGTTTCTACCGATAAGGAATCCTTTTTAATTCTAGATGAGGAATTTATTTCAAAAGGATTTGTGAGATATCAATAGTACCTTTTAGGCCTTTTTGAGACTTATTTTATTGTATTGCTTTTGCAAGTAAAAATAACTAACCAACAACCAACTGCTGTTCAGAAAACATATGTTAATATTTTATCAATAAATATTTTATTGTTATTATTATTAAATATCGATAATGTAATCATAATTTTTAACGTGTTTTATTACGATTATTATCACATTCAAATATAAATTATAATATAATTGTAATAAAAGGGTCGTAATTTTGTAATAAAAGGAATTTATAGATGGCAACTTTAGTGTGGATCGTTAACTCAAGTCTAAAGTTTATTACAGAATTGTAGAACTTTCATAATTATTTTTCAGTTCACCGAAGAGAATAATTTTCTTAATACATTTTGAGATTTTATTGTAGCCCAGTATGTGACTACACTCTGCTTGATGCAAGGCTAGAAGCAATTGCCACTACAGATAAATCTCTATAGGCAGCAGTCGCCTTCACTATGCCGGCTTGAGCGGACAAGTATGCACCACTTTCTTTTCTCTCATTATACGTAGCCAACTTTTAAACGAAACGCGACAAGGTCACTGCACCGGTGTTTCATTCAAAACTGGTGGTACTACCCCAGGACAAAAGACTGGGCTAATAACCATCATCAGTCTGCCTACCACTCTTGTTTCTCCTATTTGAGATTTCAGTTGCACATGGAACATATATTTAACACATAATAAAATTCCTAAACGATTCTGAAGTGTTCCATATTACCTTACGTACTAACATCAATCTTAACACGATGAATATACGATGACCGAATAGCATCCCCTACATCCATCATCGTAGTAATCGATGTCGAATCACTTCAATATTGAAGTATACATCCCTATTTTCGTCTGTATTCTATATTTGAATACCTACTCTATTTATATTCTATAAATTGTTTTGTGAACTGTGAATTGTGAACTTTGTGTGTGTTTTGCATTAGATTTTAAATTGTACTGATTTAATCAGTTAAGTTGATTTTAAAGTTTCTTCGGAGAGAAGAATTTTATTACTTGCTAAGGAGATTAAATAAATAATATTCCTCTGCCTAACACGACCGTTAATATTAACGACATTACTGAGGTATCATATCCGGAAGTTTCAGAACGTAATTGCGGATCATATTATATAAAGCTTGATTACCACTCACTCACTCACTGACTGACTGACATCATTCTTGGCCTTCATACGGCCTCCGGAAAAATGTGAAATGTTCCGTCTGGTTCCGGGACGCGATATCTCCGGAACGAAACGAGATAGGGCTGAAGTTCCGGAACAAAATTGTAGGAAATGTCCTCTAATTTCGAAATCGACACTTTTTTTTTCGAAAAAAAAAATTAATATCAACTCTACACACAAAAGCGCGCTACAAAAAATTAGTTAATATATAAAAATAAAACTTGAGTGTGTGTGTTCTTATTCGGTTAATAAATTCGAGAAGAATTTATAAGAAAAATAAAGAATTAATTATTTTAAATATACCTAAGTATAATAATTGTTTACCTAAGTTTGAATGCGGTAAAATATGTTGCTATGTTGAAACTTTATTTAGTTAATCGTCTGGAATAATTCCACTTTGTAAGTTATTCGACGCGACGTATCATTAATAAAGTTTTATAAACATTCACATTTCAGCCACATTCATCACGGCAGTCGATCTACAAATTTAGGCCAAAGTTTTACCTAACTCTATTATTGCTAACTTCAAATTTGAAATAACTTTGACGAGGGCCGATTCGTTCAGTTTTATGTTGGCGTGCGACCCTTTTCGCTCGGCCGGAGTCGCTGTTCAATTTTAATTATTTATGATGTTACAACTTTTATACGGGATATTTATCAAAGTCAAAATATTTATTTATGTCTCTTTATATATTTGCTTTGATGAGATGAAATGAAATGTTTCTTCGAGTCAGCAACTGTTTCAAGTTCAACAAAGTTGCCCAAATATCATATTTAATGATATTAACTTTTTCTTTAGGATTAAGAGACATCTTTCGTTTATGGTTTTTCTTCTTCTGCATTTATAACTAGATTTAGAAATTCATAATTCAAAGCTTTGTCTATTACTATTTATAAGTGCTGTAATAGCTGGAACATCGATTGTAAAAAGAAAAGCCATTTATTTTTATTCTTACTTTCTTTCCGGAACAATTCATTGTAAGGATTCATCAATCAAGAATTAGTAATATACATTAATGTGGTGTCGAGTTGTGACTGACTGCAATTTCCGATGTGGCAGACGCTACCAACTGCCTAACTTTCGTAAAACACCGATTACCATAACGATTTATAGAGAACAAAAAGTATTTAACAGCTACGAATTGTGATTTTATGATATTTTAAAAATGACTTTGAGTGAGAATAACACATTTAAATAATGAGTGCCGTTTTACCTTTATGTGTTTATTGAAACTCCCATTAGCGACCCAAAATTGTAAACAAATAATAATTACCACAAATAAGTTTTCCAAAACTGCTCATTAGTGAGGCAGTGGGTCACATTTCTTTATTTTGTTACCTCGGGTTCAATTAGTTGGGTTTCCCTTCCGTATTTTATTCCCTACGCAAAATCCCTCCTGGGCCTTCCTTTATTTGGCTTTGCTGACTTTATTTCAAAATGAAACAAACATTTTGGTCTTTGGAATGGATCAGTGATTCTAATTTTTGAATAAATAAGACTTTCAAATTGGATCAAACGATTTCGTCGTTTGTGTGCAGTTCTCTTCTTAATTTTGAAAGCTGATTTTCTTCGCAAAGGAAAGTTTTCGGGGACATAAAATTAATATTCAATAGATACGACAGTAGCGTTCCTTACTGCCGCGTAAACAAATTTAACGACTATATCCATTCTAATTTATGTTTTGATGCCGTTTGGCAATCCGTAAAAGGAGCTTTATGTCTGTTTTATAAACTTACTGTAATTGAATTCGGTCGAATTCACGTGAAATGTGTTTCTGCACCACGCGAGTGCCAATTTGTTAATTGAAAATGTTTATAACGTGTCCATTTATTTTTACATAATTGTCTTTACTAAAGTTTTTATACCTATATTAGAAGACAATTACTACGCATGGTTACCTTTTTCTTTTTACCAATTATTTTTGTTAGAATATTTTTATTAAAATTGGGTTCAACTGGGTTGTATTATAATATATCCAGACAAAACCTTAATTTAAATTCGGTATACGTGTTTACTTATAGAATCAAGGGTAAATTAAGAGCCGACCCGTCGCCCTCACTTGCACTTCCTTTTCTTGTATAAGTATGAATACCGCCGCTCTAATGAGACCTTTAACCGACATTTACTTTTGCCTTCCCTCCGTTCCACATCTATAATTGGGGGAGCAAATTCTCCTTGAATTAACATGTATTTCTACGCACATGTAGCCTTTTCTTTTCCGGACCGTTTTTGGGCACTGACCTTAGACCCCCAGGTTCTTTGGGGACCCCAAAGTTCCTCAAAATACTTTTAAAAAAATAGTAAAAGACAGTAAAATTAGTTTTTTTTATGGGCGGGCCTATACTCTGAGCCCAGGGCCTTGGGTCTTGAAAGACGGCCTCGATTCTATTACTAGTATTTAATGAAGTAATGAACTCGAAATTTTTAAAGTATTAATTTGTGTAAAGGCAAATTGTATGGAACATCTGTGAAGTAAGGTAGTTGCATTTCGTTTTTTTTAATTTGAAAATAACTGGTGACCGTAGTCGCAGACATTTAAGCAAATAAATATGTATATATATATAAGGTGGAGTGCGGTCTATAATATTTCTAGATGCATATTTCATTGTACATTGTCTCATTACAAAGTTATTTCAAATTTCTTGTTTCTAAACGAATTATGATAAACAGTTTGCACTTCATGTTGGCAGAGATTGATCGTTTTTCGAGTCGGTTCATTGCATATTTATTGGGCCGCTTAAGTCTACATTTTGCAACAATTCTCCTTATACATCTTTAAAACGATTTTAAAGTAACTTGAACGTTTTGCTTAGGAAACAAGTCGCACACTTTTGAAGTTTAATGTTGTGGGTGTATAACTGGAATTGTTTTCAGTGGGGTAGCAGTTCGAGGTATATTGAATTGTGCAAATTGAATTCCTACGATCAACTAGATGAAGATTGCTATAGACTTCGGAACATGATCACGTCGGAAATGGCGGTTTGAGAACTTGGTCTGATTATTGTCAGATATTTACATTAAAATTGACTCCAACCTGGCTTGATTTAATGTATAGGATAATTTACACAAAAATATATCTGTACAGGAAATCTCCATTAGCAAGATTATCTGTGTCTTCAATCGGATATTGTCTTGAGAGTAGCCAGGTACAACGAGAGGAGTGGTTACTATTAACCTGATGTGCACCACATTCGTTCTCAGCATAGCAGAGGCAATGCCTGTAGAAATTTCTCTATCTAAAAATAAAAATTAAAATTGCCGTAGATTTACCCTAAATTTTACCATCCTGTATTTATACCATGTTTCATGCAATTAATTTTAATTAAATGATAATGATTGAATTTTAAAAATATCTGAAACATTTAATACGGCGACCTGAAAATTTGTTCAATATTACGAAAGAAGGTGCAAATTCATAACACGTAATGGTTGGCGATATTAATTTGATTCAGAACATTTTGGTCTTCGTCCGTGGGCCTCTTCGCTTCATAATAATATCTACGTGACCAAACGTGACAGGCATAATATATAGATACTTTATAATTTGGTATAAATGTACTGGTGCTCGAATTCCCTTATGTAATAAAATGAGGTTATATTAGGTTTAAGAGTGGTAGGCAGACTGATGATGTTTATTAGCTCAGTCCGCCGTCCTGGTACTACCCCAACTCCCGTGAAGTGGCATTGTCGCGTTTCGGGATCAGTTTGAAAGTAGCCAGATATAACGAGAGGAGAATCTGGATGGTGCACATTCGTCTCCCTAAGCCGGCATTGCGGAGACGACTGCTGCCTGTAGTTCATGGTCCGTGCTTTACATCAGGCGGAGTGTTGTCATATGCCGAGTTAAAATATATAAAAAAAAAAATATAATAGACTAACTTGTATAGCTGGTCGTTTTGATACATAGATAAATATTATATTTTATTTTAAAGATTTTAAAGTTATTATGTTCTTGGTAGATAGATTAGAACCACGTGCGTTATGTTACCTCATAATTCAACCAACGCGGGTTCTGACGCGTGCATTTCTAGCAAATTAATATTGGGCAAGTTAAGCGTGTTCAGAATATAAAGATTGCGGCAAGAAGTCTTATAAATATTGAGGCTTTTACCGTTGAAAAGTGTGTGAATCAATCAGCTTCTGTGTGATTGTAAATATTTGATGTTTTATTTACAAAGTTAACCAAATATTCGGAACAGACATGGACTAAATACCTACTTTTTTTTATTGTAGCTCGGTATATGATAACACTCCGCCTGATGTTAAGCTAGAGTGCGGTCCATGTACGGACCGCTGCTTCAGATTTTATACAGGTAGCAGTCGTCGGTTATGTTGGCTTGATGAGACGGATCGGCACTATGCAGATGGATAGTGCACTTTATTTTAAACGTAGGCAATAAAATTAGGTGTTTTTTAGGGGTTAAGTTTCATCCATAGGTCATACAATATAAACATTTTATTTATTTATATATTTACACTAGCTGTTGGGTAAAAGCCGCGGGCGCAAGCGGCCCGCGGAGGCCCTTTTTGTCGTAAAACGTATTAGAACGAATAGATTTTAGGCAGTTTTGAAAATATTTAGCTCGCCATCTAAAAGCGTTTACGTTTCTGAACAAAATTGGTCTTTACACGGTGACGCTAACGTATCTACTTTTCGAGATATGGCGATTTTAAAAAATTTAAAAAAAAAAAAATTAAAAAAAAAATTAGTGCTGGTCATACTGAACAAAATTGGTCTTTACACGGTGACGCTAACGTATCTACTTTTCGAGATAAGGCGATTTTAAAAAATTAAAAAAAAAGTAGTGCTGGTCATACTGAACAATATTGGTCTTTACACGGTGACGCTAACGTATGTACTTTTTGAGTAATAGCTATTTTAGAAAATTAAAAAAAAAAAAAAGCAAATAGTGCTGGTCATACTGAACAATATTGATCTTTACACGGTGACGCTAACGTATCTACTTTTCGAGATATGAAGATTTTAAAAAATTAAAAAAAAAAAACAAAAATTTAAAAAAAAAGTGCTGGTCATACTGAACAAAATTGGTCTTTACACGGTGACGCTAACGTATCAACTTTTCGAGATATGGCGATTTTAAAAAATTAAAAAAAAAAACAAAAATTAAAAAAAAAATAGTGCTGGTCATACTGAACAATATTGGTCTTTACACGGTGACGCTAACGTATCTACTTTTCGAGATATGAAGATTTTAAAAAATTAAAAAAAAAACTAAAACAAAAATTTAAAAAAATAGTGCTGGTCACACTGAACAAAATTGTTCTTTACATGGTTACTCTGACGTATCTACTTCTTGAGATATTTAAAAGAAAGCCCGCCGCGCGGAGCAAATTCGATGTTCACGCGGCCGCGCTCACCGTCCGACTGACCGAGGTAAAGCCGTTTCGATCGTTCGTCCCGAAAATGCCTCGTCGCGGATGCTGTTAGGCCACGACCACCGCCATGCTCCGTTTCATATTGGCGTACCGGCGGGAAAAGGATATAAATACGATCGAGGAAAAATTTTTTTTGCCCGATTTTGAAAATTTTTTTTTTGATTTCGGCATAAGACGACATTCTCTACAACTTTCTCTACGGGGTGACTGCCCCGACTCGCCCCGTTTCCGAGATATCGCTACCACTTCCGGTCCAGAATCGACTTCCGGTCAAAGTCGTATTTTTCTCGACGGTTTTGGGACGCCCTCTATACGACTCAAAAAACCGCTACCCTCCACCATACCGGCAAGTGCGAAATAATTGATGTCAGTCAGTCAGTCAGTGAGTGGTATTGCAGCTATATATTAGTACTAGCTGTTGGGTAAAAGCCGCGGGCGCAAGCGGCCCGCGGAGGCCCTTTTTGTCGTAAAACGTATTAGATCGAATAGATTTTTGGGTAGTTTTGAAAAAATTTTGCTCGCCATCTAAAAGAGTTTACCTTTCTAAACAAAATTGGTCTTTACACGGTTACGCTAACGTATGTACTTTTTGAGATATAGCGATTTAAAAAAATTTTAAAAAAAATAAAATAAAAAAAAAGTAGTGCTGGTCATACTGAACAATATTGGTCTTTACACGGTGACGCTAACGTATCTACTTTTCGAGATATGGCGATTTTAAAAAATTAAAAAAAAAAAATTAAAAAAAAAGTAGTGCTGGTCATACTGAACAATATTGGTCTTTACACGGTGACGCTAACGTATGTACTTTTTGAGTAATAGCTATTTTAGAAAATTAAAAAAAAAAAAAAAGCAAATAGTGCTGGTCATACTGAACAATATTGGTCTTTACACGGTGACGCTAACGTATCTACTTTTCGAGATATGAAGATTTTAAAAAATTAAAAAAAAAACAAAAATTAAAAAAAAAAATAGTGCTGGTCATACTGAACAATATTGGTCTTTACACGGTGACGCTAACGTATCTACTTTTCGAGATATGAAGATTTTAAAAAATTAAAAAAAAAACTAAAACAAAAATTTAAAAAAATAGTGCTGGTCACACTGAACAAAATTGTTCTTTACATGGTTACTCTGACGTATCTACTTCTTGAGATATTTAAAAGAAAGCCCGCCGCGCGGAGAAAATTCGATGTTCACGCGGCCGCGCTCACCGTCTGACTGACCGAGGTAAAGCCGTTTCGATCGTTCGTCCCGAAAATGCCTCGTCGCGGATGCTGTTAGGCCACGCCCACCGCCATGCTCCGTTTCATATTGGCGTACCGGCGGGAAAAGGATATAAATACGATCGAGGAAAAATTTTTTTTGCCCGATTTTGAAAATTTTTTTTTTGATTTCGGCATAAGACGACATTCTCTACAACTTTCTCTACGGGGTGACTGCCCCGACTCGCCCCGTTTCCGAGATATCGCTACCACTTCCGGTCCAGAATCGACTTCCGGTCAAAATCGTATTTTTCTCGACGGTTTTGGGACGCCCTCTATACGACCCAAAAAACCGCTACCCTCCACTATACCGGCAAGTACGAAATAATTGATGTCAATAGATCAGTGAGTGAGTCAGTGGTATTGCAGCTATATATTAGTACTAGCTGTTGGGTAAAGACCGCGGGCGCAAGCGGCCCGCGGAGGCCCTTTTTGTCGTAAAACGTATTAGATCGAATAGATTTTAGGGCAGTTTTGAAAATATTTAGCTCGCCATCTAAAGGCGTTTAAGTTTCTGAACAAAATTGACCTTTACACGGTTACGCTAATGTATCTACTTTTTGAGAAATAGCGATTTTAGAAAATAAAAAAAAAAGTAGTGCTGGTCCTACTGAACAATATTGGTCTTTACACGGTGACGCTAACGTATGTACTTTTTGAGTAATAGCGATTTTAGAAAATTAAAAAAAAACAAAAATTTAAAAAAAAAGTAGTGCTGGTCATACTGAACTATATTGGTCTTCACACGGTGACGCTAACGTATCTACTTTTCGAGATATGATGATTTTAAAAGATTGAAAAAAAAAATTAAAAAAAGAATAGTGCTGGTCATACTGAACAATATTGGTCTTTACACGGTTACGTTGACGTATGTACTTTTTGAGTAATAGCGATTTTAGAAAATTCAAAAAAAAAAACAAAATTTAAAAAAAAGTAGTGCTGGTCATACTGAACAATATTGGTCTTTACACGGTTACGTTAACGTATGTACTTTTTGAGTAATATCGATTTTAGAAAATTAAAAAAAAAACAAAATTAAAAAAAAAGTAGTGCTGGTCATACTGAACAATATTGGTCTTTACACGGTGACGCTAACGTATGTACTTTTTGAAATACGGCGATTTTAAAAAATTGAAAAAAAAATAAAAAACAAATAGTGCTGGTCACACTGAACAAAATTGTTCTTTACATGGTTACTCTGACGTATCTACTTCTTGAGATATTTAAAAGAAAGCCCGCCGCGCGGAGCAAATTCGATGTTCACGCGGCCGCGCTCACCGTCCGACTGACCGAGGTAAAGCCGTTTCGATCGTTCGTCCCGAAAATGCCTCGTCGCGGATGCTGTTAGGCCACGCCCAAGCGCCATGCTCCGTTTCATATTGGCGTACCGGCGGGAAAAGGATATAAATACGATCGAGGAAAAATTTTTTTTGAGCAATTTTGAAAAAAAAAGTATCGTTTTCGAAATTAGAGGGCATTCCCTACAACGTTTGTTCCGGCACTTTTGCCTCATCTCTTTCCGTTTCCGAGATATCGCTACCACTTCCGGTCCAGAATCGACTTCCGGTCAAAGTCGTATTTTTCTCGACGGTTTTGGGACGTCCTCTATACGACTCAAAAAACCGCTACCCTCCACCATACCGGCAAGTGCGAAATAATTGATGTCAGTCAGTCAGTCAGTCAGTGGTATTGCAGCTATATATTAGTACTAGCTGTTGGGTAAAAGCCGCGGGCGCAAGCGGCCCGCGGAGGCCCTTTTTGTCGTAAAACGTATTAGATCGAATAGATTTTTGGGTAGTTTCGAAAAAATTTTGCTCGCCATCTAAAAGAGTTTACCTTTCTAAACAAAATTGGTCTTTACACGGTTACGCTAACGTATGTACTTTTTGAGATATAGCGATTTAAAAAAATTTTAAAAAAAATAAAATAAAAAAAAAGTAGTGCTGGTCATACTGAACAATATTGGTCTTTACACGGTGACGCTAACGTATCTACTTTTCGAGATATGGCGATTTTAAAAAATTAAAAAAAAAAAATTTAAAAAAAGTAGTGCTGGTCATACTGAACAATATTGGTCTTTACACGGTGACGCTAACGTATGTACTTTTTGAGTAATAGCTATTTTAGAAAATTAAAAAAAAAAAAGCAAATAGTGCTGGTCATACTGAACAATATTGATCTTTACACGGTGACGCTAACGTATCTACTTTTCGAGATATGAAGATTTTAAAAAATTAAAAAAAAAAAACAAAAATTTAAAAAAAAAAGTGCTGGTCACACTGAACAAAATTGGTCTTTACACGGTGACGCTAACGTATCTACTTTTCGAGATATGAAGATTTTAAAAAATTTAAAAAAAAACAAAAGTTAAAAAAAAAATTAGTGCTGGTCATACTGAACAAAATTGGTCTTTACACGGTGACGCTAACGTATCTACTTTTCGAGATATGGCGATTTTAAAAAATTAAAAAAAAAAACAAAAATTTAAAAAAAAAATAGTGCTGGTCATACTGAACAATATTGGTCTTTACACGGTGACGCTAACGTATCTACTTTTCGAGATATGAAGATTTTAAAAAATTAAAAAAAAAACTAAAATTTAAAAAAAAAATAGTGCTGGTCATACTGAACAATATTGGTCTTTACACGGTGACGCTAACGTATCTACTTTTCGAGATATGAAGATTTTAAAAAATTAAAAAAAAAACTAAAACAAAAATTTAAAAAAATAGTGCTGGTCACACTGAACAAAATTGTTCTTTACATGGTTACTCTGACGTATCTACTTCTTGAGATATTTAAAAGAAAGCCCGCCGCGCGTAGCAAATTCGATGTTCACGCGGCCGCGCTCACCGTCCGACTGACCGAGGTAAAGCCCTTTCGATCGTTCGTCCCGAAAATGCCTCGTCGCGGATGCTGTTAGGCCACGCCCACCGCCATGCTCCGTTTCATATTGGCGTACCGGCGGGAAAAGGATAAAAATACGATCGAGGAAAAATTTTTTTCGAGCAATTTTGAAAAAAAAAGTATCGTTTTCGAAATTATAGGGCATTCCCTACAACTTTCTCTTCGGGATGACTGCCCCGACTCGCCCCGTTTCCGAGATATCGCTACCACTTCCGGTCCAGAATCGACTTCCGGTCAAAGTCGTATTTTTCTCGACGGTTTTGGAACATCCTCTATACGACTCAAAAAACCGCTACCCTCCACCATACCGGCAAGTACTAAATAATTGATGTCAGTCAGTGAGTGAGTGAGTGAGTGGTATTGCAGCTATATATTAGTACTAGCTGTTGGGTAAAGGCCGCGGGCGCAAGCGGCCCGCGGAGGCCCTTTTTGTCGTAAAACGTATTAGATCGAATAGATTTTAGGGCAGTTTTGAAAATATTTAGCTCGCCATCTAAAGGCGTTTAAGTTTCTGAACAAAATTGACCTTTACACGGTTACGCTAACGTATGTACTTTTTGAGAAATAGCGATTTTAGAAAATAAAAAAAAATAAAATAAAAAAGTAGTGCTGGTCATACTGAACAATATTGGTCTTTACACGGTGACGCTAACGTATGTACTTTTTGAGTAATAGCGATTTTAGAAAATTAAAAAAAAAACAAAAATTTAAAAAAAAAGTAGTGCTGGTCATACTGAACTATATTGGTCTTCACACGGTGACGCTAACGTATCTACTTTTCGAGATTTAATGATTTTAAAAGATTGAAAAAAAAAATTAAAAAAAGAATAGTGCTGGTCATACTGAACAATATTGGTCTTTACACGGTTACGTTGACGTATGTACTTTTTGAGTAATAGCGATTTTAGAAAATTCAAAAAAAAAAACAAAATTAAAAAAAAGTAGTGCTGGTCATACTGAACAATATTGGTCTTTACACGGTTACGTTAACGTATGTACTTTTTGAGTAATAGCGATTTTAGAAAATTAAAAAAAAAGTAGTGCTGGTCATACTGAACAATAATGGTCTTTACACGGTTACGCTAACGTATGTACTTTTTGAGTAATAGCGATTTTAGAAAATTAAAAAAAAAAAAAAAAAGCAAATAGTGCTGGTCATACTGAACAAAATTGTTCTTTACATGGTTACTCTGACGTATCTACTTCTTGAGATATTTTAAAAAAGCCTGCCGCGCGGAGCAAATTTGATGTTCACGCGGCTGCGCTCACCGTCCGACTGACCGAGGTAAAGCCGTTTCGATCGTTCGTCCCGAAAATGCGTCGTTATATTTTCATTGCGCGCTCTGAACGGGCGGAACATAGAGAGCGCGAGCCCCGACGAGCGATCGACGCGGATGCTGTTAGGCCACGCCCACCGCCATGCTCCGTTTCATATTGGCGTACCGGCGGGAAAAGGATATAAATACGATCGAGGAAAAATTTTTTTTGAGCAATTTTGAAAAAAAAAGTATCGTTTTCGAAATTAGAGGGCATTCCCTACAACGTTTGTTCCGGCACTTTTGCCTCATCTCTTTCCGTTTCCGAGATATCGCTACCACTTCCGGTCCAGAATCGACTTCCGGTCAAAGTCATATTTTTCTCGACGGTTTTGGAACGCCCTCTATACGACTCAAAAAACCGCTACCCTCCACCATACCGGCAAGTGCGAAATAATTGATGTCAGTCAGTGAGTGGTATTGCAGCTATATATTAGTATAATAATAATAATAATTTATGCAACAGCTTCTTAATTTGTTCATTCTAATTTATATAAATATACACTATAATATACACTGCATAATTATTTACTTAAATTAGAAGTCAACAGGGGGTAAATCAAACGACAATCGACAGCCGCCACCCGATCGAATCGAAAACAAAATACACGGGATCCGACGTTTCATTGTCACCCAAGTGATCAATATTATCGATATATATATACGAATTATAAAATAATATCATGTTCAACTCATATTGTATTGTTTTAGGACCTTTATGGTTATATCGTTTTCTCTGTACCTGACCATCATTACCTTTTCATTTCCTAAAGGCCAACTGAAAGGGAATGCCTTACGGCGTTAATCTAGCCTATTGTTTTTTAAATACATAATAATAAAATAAATAAATAATTAAGATTATTTATATTATATTTAAAGTTATGATGGGAGTTAATTATGCCAGATAACCAAGTTGGGCTAAATTCAATACAATACAATACAATTGTCACGCCTTTTTCCCACAGGGATAGGCAGAATTCCTCTAAATAAATATGAAAAAAAAAATGATGACACCAACTCTCGTAGCCACTGAACAACGTCTACTAAGAAAAAGGTTTTCTATCTTTTTTAAAATACTAATTAACAATATAGTCCAATTTTTTTTTATAATATAGTAGCTCTGCTTGTAACAACATTCCGGCTGATGTTAGGCAGATATTACAGATAAACTACAGGCAGCGGTCGCCTCCGTTATGCCGGTTTGAGAAGACGAATGTGCACTATCCCATGATGGGGTACACTTCTTTGTGTTACACTTGTACTATTCAGTAACTCCAGGACGTCTGATAAAACTAAACTTTGCACTAATAATAATAAGAAATCTTTATTCTGAAAATATTTATAATTAAATTTTGTGGGGTAGTTTCCTTGTGTTCTGAAGGCCTGAAGATTGAGAATGTTTTAACTCTACTGCGTCATCATATCTTATAGCACAGATGGTACAGGCTCGTCTCCTCAAGCTGGCATAGTGGAGGCGACAGGTTTCTCTGTAGTCTATTTATGGACCGCACTATGGCATTACATCAGGCGGAGTGTTGTCACATGCCGAGCTACAATAAAAAAAAAACGATAGAGTAATTTCCAAAGTTGCCGACTCGACTCGACTGTCTGTCGTCTGTTTGTCGTCTGTTTGGATCTTCTTAACAGTTAAATGGTGTCGGTTTAAATAATTAATGTATTTGTAACAGCTAATAAAATTTCCTACCGAAAATACTTGAGTCTTTACGAGTTATTTATAGTAATTTGTGCCATTTGAGAAATCATAATTTATTACATTTGAAATCGCTTATAACGTTTATATTTATACGTTTATTGCGAGTATGAAATAAGTTTGTCGCTTATCGTGTAACAGACTATTTTTGTTTACATTATTATATATTGTTTTAAATAGTGATATTGTCGCCAAGTTCATTAAGTTCACAAAATTCATTGATGGAACTTTTTACACTTTGTGCGTCCTCTTCCTGAATTGATGAAAATTTTCGATTCGATTTTTTATTTGATTCGTTAATTAGCAATGAAGTCGACTGCAAAGTTGAAAAAAAACTGAGTAATATGTGACGTCATCCTTTAAGCGCAGTGTTAAGAGGCATCTCATAAAGCCGGCATAGGGGACATCACTGCCGTCTGCAGATCTCCTCCTCTGACAATACAATAACAAAATAAAATATGCTATTATATTATATTACACATTATTATTGTTTTTTTTTCTTTTGTGACAGCAAAGACGTCAATATTTTGGGAGCAAAACAAGAATAAGTGTGTTTCATATTTTATTTGGCCAAATAGTATGTACGGGACGAATTTAAATTGTCAAATCGCGATCGCAATGAGTATGCCACATTATGTTTACGAAATTGGCGGATTCTACGTTCTATAATTAAAAACATTTAATTTAAAAGCTTCGCACAGTACTGTTCATAAATAACAATTAACGATATTATTGTAGCCGTTTAGTCTTATCAAGTCGGGATAGCGGAGGTGTCTGCCTGCAGATGTTTCTCTGTGGTGCAGTAACATGTTGGAAAAGAAAACAATATTACTTCAAGATTTTTGCCTATGAAACCATTTTTACCTATTAAAGTGTGAAATAAAATCCATGCTATACACAAGTCAAGGTACTCGTAGGTAAAGATTTATAGAACAACATTCTTTTAACAATTTATTCCGTATCATCATAGTACGTGGGCGAGCATATCTTTTCCGTGGAGTTTCAATGTTCTCTTGTTTTTTTCTTCTTTCTTTAATGTTGCAGAACTCGAATGTTCCACGCTCGTTAGATTTCATGCATCGACGCGTACAAAAGTGGAGTGAGTTTGTCTCAAATTTAGATGTTATCGTCTCCCATTTGTGTTATCGTTATTCCGGTTTCTCAATTCTTATTTCAAAATAAATTATATTTATCTTTCAAAATAAGCATACTTTGATTTATTGTGTAAAAATTGATGGCAGACTTAGAAGGGGGCATTTCTTTCTTTCTTTTTTATTCCTATAATTTTTTTATTCTTAGTCAACTGCTCAAAGAAGCTGACCTTGAGGAGCATCTTCAACCTTTGGTTTGGTAAATGAGAAACTATTGTCTCCCAATAGATGTATAGATGGAAAAATATGTTTTCTTATATACTTGTATATCTTGTATAGCGAGAGGAGTGTGCACTGTTAGTGCATACTCGTCTCCTCAGGCCGGCATAGCGGAGGCGACTGCTACCCGTAGAGATTTTTCTGCAGCAGCAGTTGTTTCCGTTCATGGACCGCACTCTAGCTTTACTTCAGGCGGAGTGTTGTCATATGCCAAGCTACAATAAAAAAAAACTACCTAATATTTATTAGGTAATATTTATTTAGTTAAATATATGATTGTTTATCGTCCAGATACGTCAGCAGGGCAGACTATTCTGGCTCTCAATGCCTATAGTAAGTCTGTGCTTGTATCATAGTATAACATAGTTACATTGGTACTGGTCAAAATTCGGCGAGATTTGAACACGAGTCTCACTGATCGTGAGTTCACACCTACCACCACTAGATGTGCCGCCGTGGCACATCTACGTGAAATATAATACTTGTAATATGCGAAGTCAACTCAAAGAAAGGAGCTTTTAGTTTACAAACCTGGCAGCTGTAAAGCGGAAGATTCACTCTCAACTCAAAAAGCTCAAAACTTGAACACCCAATCTCCCATTTACTTTCTTAAGCGAAGATGCGCGAAGCTTAACAGGCATGAAAATAGAATAGCCTTTATATAGAGATTGAAACTTGTTATTGAAGTACTCTTCATTAAGGTCAAAGTTTTACATCCTGCTTGTAGGTTTAATGGTATAAAATAATAAGTAGATACTGGTTTTAGGTTTGGGTTTTATATATTTGTGTTGCAAGATCAAAAATTTCTTGATACCCATACCCACTTTTCTCGAGCGGCCGTGGTCTAGCGATCGATCGATGAGACCCGTGTTCGAACCTCAATAAAGACCGGTACCAATGTACCTTGGTCGCTCAGTGCCTATAGGCACTATTAAAGAGTGGTTATTAGCCCAGTCTGCCATCCTGGGGCAGTACCACCACTTTCAAATGTAACACCCGTGTAGTGACCTTGTCGCGTTTCGGGTGCAGTTTGAAAGTAGATAGGTATAGTGAGAGGAGTACAGTGCGTTGGTGCATACTCGTCTCCACATGCCAGAATAGTGGAGGCGACTGCTACTCGTAGAGATTTCTCTGTAGTAGCAGTTGTTTCCGTTCATGTACCGCATTCGAGTTTTACATTAGGCGGAGTGTTGTCATATGCCGAGCGTCAATAAAAAACAAGCACATGAGACCTTTTTTACGTGGTGAAATCCATTATGGATACCCTAACATCTCGGGGAAGATGCCAGATTTATGTCGGGATACCTTAGTTCGGGATGAGAGCATTGTATATATTGGAATATATAAATTTTACATTTAGAAAATTTGATGCGACATCGACACGACGGTATTATAGATAATAGAGCTGAATACAAAACCAATTCCAATGGCATGTAGCTGCACCTAGAGTGTTGTATTCTCTGATTTCGTTAACGATAGTGATATTACTGCGCTTTGATTTATGCATTAAACAAACACGGAGTTGCCTACTTCTTATCGGAGGTGGAGGATTTGTTTGCTTGCTGACTGTTTTGCATACTCTAATTTGTAGGAGTAATATTGCACAGGAAATGTGCAATAACGCTCCCAATGTGACGCGATTCCTCTCGCCTCTCTTTTCATTTATTTTATTTTATTTGTACACAAGACAGAAGAAAGTACAATTAAACTTAGACTATTACATTTTCATTTACATTCATGGCAGTACCCTCCCAAAACAATGTGTACCAGCATGCATAAAATTCCCTGTTTACTTAAAACAACCCACCACCAAAATGAACAGCAGATTTTTATTTTCCTATTTCTATTTTTTTTATCTTTTTATTTATTTTTTATTTATTTATTTTTTTTGTGTAAATGATTTCTGTATGTACTATATTTGTCGAACAAATCTGGAGCATCGCCCTGTATGCAAGCGTCGTTGTACTGCCTACATATACGGGTTAAGGGATTATTAGCCGCAATGTTGTTAGCCGTGAGAGGAGTTGCAAACAACATATGCCTCCTTTTGCTCCGCTGTGGTACTTTAAAATACATGTCTTCGATGAGATCTGTTTTCAGTTCGGCATTGACAATTTTATATAGCAGCACAAAATCGGACGAAGTACGTCTGGCTTGCAGCGTGCTCATACTGAGATGAGCCAGTCTATCTTCATATGTACATTTTTTCCGTTGCAATCCCATGCGTTTAAAACACATTCTTGTAAAACGCCTTTGAACAGATTCCAAATGAGCGGAATGCGTTTTATAATGAGGTGACCAAATAGAAGCAGCATATTCCATCCTGCTCAAGATGAATGCCCTATAAAGCGAGAGGAGACTATTAATTCCCTTGAAGGCTTTGGTAGTACGGTTTATGAAACCGAGTAGTTTATAACATTTGGACACCAGACTATTACAATGCTCTCCAAAAACAAACCTGTCATCAAGGATCACACCCAGGTCCCTTATAGATGATACTTTCGTAAGTGGATGATTGTTGATGTGATATTGGTAATGTATAGAATTTCTATTTCTTGTAAAAGATATGACATTGCACTTGTTTATGTTTAATTGCATTTTATTTTTTTGACACCAATTTGATACCTTATTTATATCAGATTGTAACTTCAAGCAATCATCCACATTACTTATACGGGAGAAAACTTTGAGATCGTCGGCGTATAGTAAGCTGGGACACTGCAATTCACCAGCAAGATCATTAATAAACCCGACAAAAAATAGGGGACCTAGATGAGATCCCTGAGGCACTCCCGATGGAACTGGCGCCATTGAAGACAGATAACCGCCGATTGCAACGATCTGGCTGCGATTGGCAAGATACGATTCGACCCAGCGCAACAAGCTTCCGTGTATTCCATAAGAAGAAAGTTTGTTAATGAGAAGGCTATGGTTGACCTTGTCAAAGGCTTTCTGGAAATCCGTATATACAGCATCAACCTGTATGCGCTTGTTGTAGGATTTGCATAAGTAGTTTGTATATTCCATTAGATTTGATACTGTAGATTTGCCCCTAACGAAACCATGCTGCTGAATTGCTAGATACGGTGACATCTGGCTCTGAAAGTGATCATAGACCACGGCTTCGAAAACCTTAGCAAATGAACTAATCAAACTAATTGGCCTATAATTTTCACAACGATTCCTATCCCCTGACTTAAAAATGGGAACTACATGGACTAGCTTCCATTTATCCGGGAATATACCCAGCTGTAGGGACCTTTGAAAGATAATATGTAAAGGTTCAGCCAAAGATTCAGCACATGATTTTAGAAATCGCGGTGGTATGGAATCAGAACCTGCACACTTATTAGGGTCAAGTTTACGAAGTTTCAGCAAGATATCAGACTTAGATAAACATACATTGGACAGGCTGGTATTGACTGAGATAGAACAAGGTGAGGACGCTATGGGCTGTGCATCATCAGACTCAAACACAGATGCGAAGTAAGAAGAAAACAATTCACATACGCCTGAACCGCCCGTAGCAGATTTATCACCGTAATATACTGTTTGAGGAATGGAGTTATTGCACTTTTTGGACTTCACGTACGTAAAAAAGAGTTTGGTGCTTTTTTCGAGAGAGCTTTCGACAGAGGAAATGAAAGAGCTATGACAAGCTTTTATAAGTTTTTTTGTTCTAGTTCTAAGTAGGCAAAAAGTATCATAGTCCCTCGGATTTCCATATTTTTTATATTTTTTATGGTAAGAAAGTTTCTCTTTTATACATTTTTTTAAAGGTTGAGAAAACCAAATAGGGTAATTATCATTACCTACTCGTTTGTATGGCGTGTTTCTACAAATAACCGGCATCAAAATATCATAAAAACAAGCTACACTCTTATTAATATCCCTATCTTTTAAAATATCAGACCATACGATGTTCTTTAGTTCATTGTTGCACCTTGCGTAATCACATTTATTAAAATTTAAGATCTTATTGGTTTTATTAGCGGTTAACTCCCTCTGTTTACACATGTCCAATGCCACCTCTATTGCCGGATGATGTTTCGAGATGGCCTCAGCCACGTTTAGGTTCTCTATCAGTTACTATTGACGTGACGGCAACATTGTCAAATCGTTTGAAGCGATCTACGGTTTTTTAATGTCAGACGTATGAAGTTTGCACTTCTAGTATGAATGCATAGCTACATGATTTCGGAAAGGCTCGGTCAAGAATGTTCTTTCTGAGTAGCGGTTATAAATAAACAAGTTATTGCTATTTGTAACCGAGTTCCGAAGAAGAATTAAATAAGTCAGTTTGTTAACGTACATTGCTTGTTTAATATTGAAAAAGCTGTATTGCCCGTTGTGAATAAGTATTGGATATTTGTTGGTTATCAAATTGATACTTTTTTAGCGCTTCGTTTTCTCAGTGACGAAACGCATTGCCAAGAGAGTGGTTAGTAATACAAGCTAATCAGCCGGTAGTGACTCACGGTGAGTTCCATCATGTTTACCCCCTGTAGTGTATTCAGCTAAACAGAATTAGTGGACAGAACAGCGTATCCGCCTGTGTTGTGGTGTCGTTAGTATGTGATGTATCACTCACACGTATTCCCAGGCCAATCCGTCATCTCCGAATTACTACTCAACTGATGTATGTTACATACATAGTTGGAATATTTGGCCTAATTTCAATTAATTCCTTCAAAGTTTGATATATTGTGTTACATGTTAACTGTTTATCATAGCGTGGGTGTTTATTAATGAATAATTAATGCGTGTTACATTGTTTTGTTATTATTGGATTAATACTAAACGATTTTTTTTTTTATTTCTGGCAGACGTTTTCTAATTTATTTTATACTAATGTACCATGCGATCACACTGTCTGATGTTAGGCTAGTGAGGCGCAGCTCAGATGTTTTCACAACCAAGTAATGTATCGATATCGATATAGGATAAATCGACTTTGAAATAATTTTGAAAAGCTATTAATACAATAACTCTTACCTTTACTCGCTTTCGTTGCTCTCGGGTACTACTAGATATTTAAGAGTCGGTAATGGTTTGCCTGCACCTCACCTCATATGTGCATCGGCCTTAAGAAAGCCCAATTTCCGGTTCCGGTTATACTACTCACATTACCTGCATTTTGTTCTGACACTATTTTGGTATTTGCTATCAATTGTGACGAATCTATAACGAGTGGATCATGTGAAATTATATATTGTTTTAAACCATAGTGTAAATGTGATAAGTGGATTGATTAGGTTAATAACAGTGTGTACTGTCACCCTACTGCACGTGTTCTGTAACATTGGTTAATTAATATTAAACAGAAGTAGATGAATTGATATGAGCGTATTAATTTAATTAAAATTTACTAATTTATTCACCTGAATTAATTATTATTGAGTTTTCATATGAAAGTGTATGTACTTGTATGAAAGAATATGTAGTATGTATCTATATACAGAAAAATGAATGTCAATTCTTAGTTCAGCAAGTATATAACGGTTTTTTCCTCTTATTTTTTAAATTAAAATTGTAATCAATAGTAGATAAACGGTGGGAATTCACTGGTCTTCAGGACACAGGGCAACCTTATCTGAAGGCCAAGGAACTCCTCTATGTAGTCCTATGTTTTTAAAAAATAAAGATTTTTATTTTATTAAAAATTATTTAAATTATTTAAGGTCGGTTTTACTAGATATCGCTTGCCTTTTGTCAAACATATATATTGTATATAATATGTATTTTGTAAGTGTACGCGACGTACGCTTTACATAAAGTATGTTGAAATGCTTTTGATAAAATTGAAACACACTCTTTTTCATTATTCGACTGACAGCGTTTTGGTTTCAATTGTACGTAGCTGGAGGTGTTCACGCGTTTTCATTGTTCCCATGTGCATGCCATTCGCTCAATCAAATTTGAATGGCGTTGTTCTTCTAAAATTGCCTTTGCTTTTATCTACTAACATATATAGTTATATGTATATCCGTTCAAAGTGTTACACCACTGAAGTAACTTGAAAGTAGTCGAGTATAACGGGAGAAGTTGACTAACACTGTCTCATCAAACCTGCAGAGTTTTCTTCATAGCAGTTATCTTCGCCCTTAGATTACAGTCTTTATTTTACGTGGGAGAAATCTTTTAAGATATCGCGCGTCTCGGGGTAGATGACGAGGTGATGTCGGATGTGGAAACTCGGTGTCTTGCTTTCGCATTCATCCGCGACTCTACCGACGCTCGGACTTTAGGCCATACCTCATCGGGGAGAAACACCATTCCAGTCAAGTAAATGAGCAGCAGCCCAAGCCCGAGAATACCGCTCTTAACTCGAGGCGAAGGAGACAACGGAACTTAGACTTCGCTACCGCCTCTGCCTACACGAGAAAGGGTGGTATAACACTCAGGTCTTTTCTGAAATCTGAGTGTATCCAGAGGAGTTTTGATCCACGCCTCAGGGAGGTGCCACATGACCATCTATCCACCATCTGTCTGCAAGTAGCCACGTGTACACTACAGTCTAGTCCAAAATCGAACTGTGGTCACATATCAAACTAATATAAAAAACTATACGTTACGCATTGTACGTGTTATAAGTATATACATTTTAGTACGTAACCTTAATTCCACATTTTGTTGTTATTTTAAATTCTAAACTCCCACGAGGAAATTGCTGTGCAAAGTTAAATGTCGCATTGTGTTAAACTTATTTGAAACAAATAAATGATTATACTAGTCCACGTAGATTTATAACCCCTTTCTTTTGAACTCTTTCTTGTTCAAAAGGTTTATCTGTAATAAATACTGGAATTACGAGTTTGTTCCCTCTTCCCTGGCCAGGTTCCAAGATGGCAGTTCAGCATTATCAAATGAATCTTTGCAAAACAATCGACACTAATTCACTTGAATTGTTCCAACACACATGTTGCCAACTAGCATTTGGTTATGTTGTACAGTTAGTAGGTGTTTCAATTCCTGACGTTGCCAATTTACGAGACCAATTTCTCTGACTGTACACTTTTACTTACATTTGCAATTTGTTTTGATATCAGCTGTTTAAACAAGCACTCTACATAGGAATGCATGACTTTGTTTTCATAATTATTATAAATACAGGCAAATGCGGCTGTATTGAGACTATTATTATTATAAATCAAAGGCCATTTTTGATCCCACTTGATATCTAATAGTTTGTGTGTTAACAGAGCAATATTCTAAAATAATATTTCATTTTTCATTATTATTTAATTTTATATCAGCATATCGTTTACAAATTAATAGAGTTAGTATTGTTTAAAACATTTAGTATCTCAAATTTTGCATCAGAAATAGTTAAATCAATAAGATGGGTTAAAAAATATGATAACGATGTGGATTTATTTTCCTACAAAAACTCGAGAAAAAAAGTGGCCATTGAGGAATTTCTCTTAGACAATGGATATTCATTCTCCTTTATTAGAAAAGAAAAATAATCAATTCTAAATTGTTCCTTGTAACGTTTCCAATTCTTTAAAAGTATGTTAATTAGGCATTTAAACATGTTACATTGATCGCGGAACTGTTTTATTTAATATTACAATTAAATGGAAATAGAACAAAAGACTTGAGTCACGAGGTATATGAAGGTCTTTTGGATCTGCTCCAGATGTTTTTTATTTAATAGACAAGGTGCAGAGTGTAGAAAAATGACTTCAATCCCTGAAAGCGACAGATCATTTCACGGGTGTTACAATTTATTACACAGGATGGCAGACTAAGCTAATAACAATCAAGTCTGCCTACCACTCTAAAAGTTAATATTTTAATTCCTTTGGATGTAATATTAATAGCTAAACAAAATTCTGTTGTCGAAAGCTAAATTGGTTATGTCAGCTTTAATTTGCATCTGATTGTATTTAGGTAACAAGACTTAAATGCAGATTACAATATTCAATTTATTCTCGAGTGTCGTCGAGTTGATTGACAAATTGATTTCCCATTGTCATTTATCATTGTAATTTGGGATTTTGGCAGATGTAGATTTTAATGGCGTGTGATGGATGTGTTTTTTTTTGTGTGTGTAATTTTAACGACTATTATTCTTTTGCTTTTATGTTTAAAGGTCAAATTTATATGTAAATAAAGCATCTTCAGCAAAATATTAACCCTCGGTGTTTAATAATTGTTGTTTTGTTAATTACATATTAATTTCTCCATTCGAATTCGAGGGTCTGCTTTCAGTGTGACGTACAAACAACTTTCTGTAATTTTTCAGAACTTTTCCTGTTCGGAAATACCTTTATATAGATAGTTTCGTTTCTGATCGCATCTCGTACATCTTGATATTTATTAGCAAACATTTCGCGAGCAAAAAGAAAATTTCGGTCCTTTAAATTAGCTCCTTTAATATTTTCTCATCTGTCACGATTGATTATGACTCAATGATTTTTTCAAGCAGATTAATCTTTCCGGTTTTGTGGTTGAAAATTTACGCAAACAATTGAATAATAAACTTAAAACATTGAAATATTTTCCTTTAACTCGATTACTGATGAATGAAACAGAATTTCTGCACGCGTCAATGAATATTTTCATCATAAAATGGGATTACAATTCATAACAGTTGCCTGGCTCTTTTTGGATTTATATTTTTTTGGACGTATATATTTATTTTATTGTTAAACTTTTATATTATTTTGTTATGGCAAAGTCCGTAATGGTAGTTTATCTAGCCTTTAAGTTAAAGTTGACTTTATAATTATGAGACTCGCATCAATCCCGTATTTACGATGTTTCCGAACCGGAGCAAAACTTGACTTGTCTAAAAACTTTGACTAAGCAAAATGTTGCCCAAAGCTCGGCCACAAGCTGTTTCACGTCCCATCCTCCTTTCTCTTCCATCCATCTTTGGTTTGATGTCTCCTTTGAACTCATCTTTTTGACTTTCATTTGCATAGAGCAGCCGTGGTCTAGCGATAGACGTGAACTCACGATCGATGAGACCCCTGTTCTAATTTCGTTGAGTGGTACTGATGTAACTAACTAGGAAACATGTACTTTGGTTGCTCAGAGCCTAGTAAGAACTAGCTTAGTAAAAAAAGGATTAAATGTATATTTTTACATCAGTGTAGTGTATACGAGTATATACTGTTGCACTTGATTGTAGGTAGAATGTAGGTGAACAGATAAAATATTTAATGGAAAATAAAATTTCCCAAGCGATATTAAATTCGTCATGAAATAGGAACGGACCGGACGGTAATTTAATAACATGACCGTTATGCGTTACTCAGTATGACGTGACAGCCAACGTTTTACAATTTAATATTAACCCAACAATATTATCCTTTTGGGAAATTCATTACGTACCTTTCTCTCGGTTAAGAGTTATTAAAATGTCGCTTACCTTGAGACAAAATTCATTATTTTTAATAGGCGGTTTTATTTTGTTAAAGAATCTACGTTTATTTTTCGTTTATAGAGCGGCTGTGGTCTAGCGGTAAGAAGCATGAATTCATGACCGATGAGACCCGTGTTCGAACCTCGCTAAATTGATGTGATCGTGCCTACGATTTGATAGAAAATTTTCATACAAATTACTTCATATAATACAGATAAGTCCCTACAGTAATCTTGACAAATATTTTAAGTCAAATACGAATTATTCTCGGAAGTAGCAAGTCACTTTTAACACTAATGATAATACAATACAATTGTCACAATTGTTTTTTTTTATTTTATATTTTAGCACGTCCATATGACCGTACTCCGCCTGATGTTAAGCTAGAGTGCGATCCATGAATGGAGGCGACTGCTGTCAGAAGGGGATCTGCAGACAGCAGTCGCGTCCGCTATGCCGGCTTGATGAGATGCCTCTTCACACTGCGCTTGAAGGTTCTCATGTTAATAATAAAATAAACTTATAATGGAAATCTATCCGAAAAAAATACCATTCTTTGTGGTAAAAAAAAAACCATAGTAATATGTGATTTCAATTCGTCCCTGCATTATGAAGGGCTGCGGATGGCATGATAGAATGAATTGAGGAATTTCGACGTTCATTTTTTTATGTTAAATTTTCATCATTATAATAACCAGCATTGGAATATGCCAAAAGTAAATATTGTGGGAGCTGAAAAAACTCATTTAGATATATTCAATAAAATGTGAATATCAAGGTTCAGTTATTTCTATGACACACTAGTGCGCACGAACTTCCAATTTTTAGGAATATAAAGAAATTAAAAATCTCTAATTTACTATAAAGAAATAGCTGTTTGCATAGTAGGAATATAATATGCTGGCAAAACCCGTTAAGTTCAGCGATCGTAAAAATGTGGATTTCTTGAATTGTGCTCAAACACGAACGTTTGTAGTGACATGAAATATAACACCGCGTTTATTTAAAATGATAAATTATCACGAAATTAAACGTGAAGTTTTTCATCATTCATTGAACATCGATTTTGTTTCGATTTGGAATCCTTGGCTATATTATACGAGTAAGTCAATAACGATGCCATCTGCCGGCATATGTAAGGTTTGTGCAATTCCGATCATGTTAAGCTACACTTTAGCTTAACTTAACCATGAACGGAAACAACTGTTACTACACAGAAGTGTCTATAGACAGTAGTCGCATACGAATGTGTACAATCCAGGTATTAATTACCCCAGGATGGCAGACTACCTACCACTCTTTAAATGTTATACGTATAAACAAAAAAGAAGCTAATACGACGAATAAATAAACTATTTTTATTCGAACCGTGTAAACATGTGAACAAAAGTTATAAAACAAAAGAATGAAAACGTGAATTTGAAATAATTTGCTTCCGATCTTGAAAATATAGTTATTACCACCACTCACGGCTCCCTTGAATGATACACGGCAGTAGGAGTTTTTTTGATGCGTTTTACGCCTTTACAACGTTTTATACCCTCTCGTCACGAACATCAAACCACCCGCTATATTAAATTCTAAAGAAGAAAAAACTGTTTCCACGTTAACGTTTCTTAAACCCGTATACATTGCTCGCTAAAACTTAACTTGTGTGAAAATGTTTAAACAATATAACGATATGTATGAGAAGGTTTTGATTGCTTTCGTTGTGGAAACGTTGTCGGGCGCAAGTTGAAATTCACGGGCGATAGACTATTATTTTTCAACGTACCGATTTTCGCCAACTTCGTTTCGTGATTCTGAACGGTCAATAGAGTTATTGGAAGTTAGAACGCTAAATCGTTTTATCTATCAAACTTTATACGTTTTCTAATAGAAACTTTTAAAATTGATGGAGTTTATGGTAAGGTTTAAGGTAAATTGAAATCATGTTATCGCATTTGATGCGCTTATTTCTTTAAGAAAATACTTTGTAGGTTTCTTCAAAATGTAACTACTTTCAAGTGTAACTCACGTTCTGGCCTACTATATTTATGAAGAATTTTTTAAAATTGTTTTATTGGAAATGAATTCAGGCGTACTTTAGTAAAGTGAACCTCGAGATAATTAATGTAAAATTGTTGTTTCTGTATTTTTTTTTTAATTATTATTTTTATAATGAATACCTGGGTATTAATTTACATACGAGTATAATGTTCTTTTATAAAGCGAGTATCAAGTTTAATTGGTGATCATTTGTTTTTGGCCAAAAAGACTTTTTAAATAGAAATATATTTGGACGTGAAACTGACAAAAACATTCTAAAAAAGTTGTTTTTTTTTTTGATTGAGTTGTTTTTCTCGCGCAGATTAAAGGTTGTTTTTTTATATATAATAAAAAATATACCTTGTAGATATCTATATGTGTAATTATTAAGATATTTGTAGAAATTGTGGTAATATTATATTTATTCATTTATAGGAAAATGAAGGTGTTTGTTTATGAAATAATTTTCTTGTCCAAATATAGCTAACTGAATGCGTATGAATTTGTTTAGTTGAATAAACAAGACATTACTGTGAATATTTATTCTAATGGCGAGCACAGTACTATTCTGCTCGTCGTAAATATGGCGAATATGCACATAATTTCGCTGTAGGCGGGGTTTTTAGACAAAGTGTTTTGGTATTGTTCTGACTTAGCCAGTTTTGCGGGTGGGCGCACTTCATTTGTTTAAGCGTTGAATATTGCTCTCGTATGAATGTTGCATTTTTTTATTTGAGAAGCCGACGACGGTATGCATTGAAGTTGTAAATATGGAGCGGGTGAGACAGATGTGTAGAGAGAGAGGGAAGTCTTTATTTTTTATGGCGTCGGCTGTTTACAGTTGTGATTGTAAATGTTTTCATGAAGATGAAGTAGACGGTTCAGATCCAATCCCAACGTGGTTGAACCTTTACTAAAACTTTCAATTAAGTTTTGAAGGGAAAATTTTCGTCTGGTCATCTCCCCTGGACTTATTCTATATCTTAAATAACTCATTTTAATTCCTAACCTAATTTTATATGAAGTCATCTACAACATATGAAGATAATTTTAACATAATGAATTCGTGTGCAATTTCAATGTGCAAACAACTTAAGCTGTTACTCGTAAAAACGAGAAACTTCACAATTTCCCTCTTACTATGCCGGAATTTTAATTATGTTTACATTTCGCTTTAAAAACTTTCCCTCAGTCCGCCATTTTTCTCGGCGGCTGCACTGCATGTTTTCATGTTATTTAATTTAATAGGGGTTGCAGTTTTTTATAACACTTTTAAAAACATATTCTTATTTCTGTTTTTTCTTAATTAGAGCATATTCTTTGTAAGAATTAATTATTTTGAAATTTGTTTAAATGAAAAATTAAAAATATTTATAATTAAAATATAATAATATATTTTTTATTATTATTGTAGATCCGCCTGATACAAAGCTAGAGTGCGGTCCATGAGTGGAAACAACTGCTACTATAGAGAAATCTCTACGGACAGTTGCTTCCGCTATGACGGGCATGAGGAGACGAGTATGCACCATCTACAGTGACAGTGCACACTCCTCTCGCTCTCGGCTACTTTCAAACTGCTCCCGAAACGCGACAAGGTCACTTTACGAGTGTTACATTCGAAAGTGGTGGTAATGCCCCAGAACGGCAGACTGGGCAAATAATCATTATGCGTCTGCCTACCACTAATAATATAATTAAATAAATTAATAAAATAATATAATACTATGTTCTAAAATAATATAACATTCTGGTGCTTCATTTTGACCGCGTACGCAGTGTATATATTTTTTTTCGCATTATATATAATTTTGCTCTTTGTTTATCTAAGCGCAAGGAATTAAACTGGAAAATTAATTTTAACTTGGCAAAGAAAGTTTGTTTATTGTACGGACTACTTTAGTCGCTCAGTGCTTCTGATAATGGGCGGTAATTTAAGAGTGGTAGGCAGACTGATGATAGAATGATTGATGATTTTATGTGTAAAGGGATCGGCTTGGAAATAATCGGGTATAACGAAAGTAGTGTGCGCTGTTAACTTGGACGGTGCCTTGATGTTTCAAGTCTTTATTTTTAATGTAGCTCTGCATGTGACAACACTCCGCCTAGAGAGCGGTTCATGATTGGAAGTAACTGCTACTACAGAGAAATCTCTACTGGCAGCAGTCGCCTCCACTATGCTAGCTTGAAGAGACGAGCGTGTACCATCCAGATTGACAGATGCACACTGCTCTCGTTATATCTGAATACTGTCAAACTGTTCCCGAAATGCGACAAGGTCACTTTACCGGCTAATAACCATCATCAGTCTGCCTACCACTCTAGTCTAATAATAGGCGGAGTAAGGTCACATGTCTGACTACTGTAAAAGTACTAATAATGTATTTTTAAACTACTTCAATTTCTAATTATACTCGTAATTGCGTACATGTGTTATTAAATTAAAAATAAACCCGAGTAAGTGTTTATAAAATTGTATTGAAAAGGTTGTTTAATATTAATGCGTGTTATAATACAGTGTTATCTTACCCCTTTATATTTAATCCAACTATAAACCAGAGTTAATCTTCTGCTACCATAGAGAGTGGTTTAATTGTGTCTTCGCCTGTTCTTGAGTCTTCATAAACATTTAAGTGCTTATATAAAATTTATAAAGTATAACAAAATATAGTGCTGAAGAATATTATTTTCATTTTTATTGTTAACTTTAAAATTTGTAGAAAAATAAATCTACTTTCTCATTGCCAATCAGCAGTTTTAATTTTTTTCACCTGGGTTATTGAGTAATTAGATTTTTTCTGATTAAATAATTGAGGTTATTAATATTTTAAATGCTTTAATAATTGATTGCATCTGTTTTTTATGTAATTAAACATTGTCTATTGATTAGTAAATGATGTGTTGATATAATTAAAATAAATTAATAAAAAAATAACATATTATTTTGGAATATTGTTTTGTATTACGTATCAAGTGGGCCTAAAAAAATTATTTTAAATTAAACTTTTATCCTTATGTTGCTACGAGCCGTTGCCAGTGGCTTCGTATGCGTATTATCAGTCATAATACTGACTGTTTAGCGTCCCCATTTCATCTCAAAATGGAAAAAGATTTTTCGAAGTTGGACTTGTACTTGCAGAACGCATACGGGACAAACAAACAAAATATTCGTTTTTATATATAAGATTATTAATTTATTAAACTACTTAAATATGTTTTTGTCTAAAACTAACCTAATCAGTACTCACAGCTATTATTTCATTTAGGACAGTGACCCGTCGCGAGACGTTTAAATATGGAGGAGGTTAAAGTCGGATACGAGCACCTTACGACGTGCATGTGAAGATTCGCAGGCGTTCCATAGTCTCTGCCTACCCTTGTATATGTACATGGACGTGAACTTATGATTACGTAGAAAGTTAATGTTAGCCTTATAGAGATGGAGCGGTATATCAGTGGTTATACCGCTCCTCCGGATCTCAATTCACTTCAATTTTTTTCTATTCATTTTTCATTCTAATTTAATTAACTTTAGATTTGTTTTATAGTGGTGATATGTTGGAACTAAGCACTACTTGTAAAGTAAAAAAGTTCTTGAAAGCTTCAAAGTCATTGCACATAGGTCTGACGTCTCATTAAGACGTTTAAACAGCTTTCACATGTTGAAACCTGAAAGCCTTATTCTTGACTTTTGCGCGTTATAAACTCTCGCTGGTTAAATAATATTTTAGATATACTGGTGTGATATAGTATTTTTTTTATAAATATTAATAATAAATAAATCGCTACATTTCTCTATCTATGCTAAATTTTGTCACGATTTTTTTAAATGTAGCTCGGCATATGACAACACTGCCTGTTGTAAAACTAGAGTGCGGTCCATAAACGAAAACGACTGCTACTACAGAGAAATCTCTACGACAGCAGCTATGCCGGCTTGAGGATTAGTTTGTTCATTGTTCGTTGTTCAATTCGAAAGAATTTTAACAAGTTTAGCCGCTTGATAGTGATCGGGGTACAAACAAACAAACTTCGACATTTATAATATTAGTAATAAGTATTATAATCAGCTTTCACATGTACTAATAAAATGTTTTAAAGGAGTTATTGCCCTAAAAGGCTGGTTATTTTACATTTCAGAGGTTTTCTGTGTGAATTTTATTCAGTCTTCCTGAGAATCGGCTCTCAGGTTGTGGGTAAAACTACGACAGTTTTAAGTTTAATGAGAGACTGTAGTAAATGTTTATGTGGTTACTACTTCTTAACTTTGGCGGGTTTTAGTTTCAAACGTTCGCTCGTTATATCAAATGAGGCTTTGTGCTTGGCTCTTTTGGTCCCTTTATTTACTTAAAACTTAAGGCGATTAAATTTTAAACGCAAATACTGTTTTAATAATTTTTATTATAGTTAGTGTTTTATTTGAGTTTTACTCTTTGTTTAGATTTTTTAATTGGTTTATACTAAACCATATTATTTTTTATGATGACACGGCATGCGACCTCGACTTGCCTGATGTTAAGCATAGTGGAGGTCCATGAGCACTGACGACTAGAGAACCACTTACAAGATGGCTCCAGTCGTCATGTCGGCCTGAGAAGGTGCTTTTTCGCACTCTGCTTGAAAGGTTCAAGAAAATTATTTAATTTTAATGATTTAAAACATATTTATGCAAAACCTTCATAACAATTGTGATAGAGCAAGTCAATCGACGCAAGCGCCACCTTCAACACTATTCGAGTGTTGCCCACTCTAACCTATAACGACAAAGTAATCCTAATAAACAATCATAATAATTTAACAGCGCGTTGTTTATTACGTAATATTTAGTATAAGGGTATTATTTGATTTGATGGCTGAGATGATGGAATAACGTTTTGCCGAATGCCCTGATCGCCATAACAACGCCCTCTAGCGGAATTTAGAGTAATCCAGACATGGTCGATCGAACAATCATAGTGTCAACAATCATCTACTGGCGTTACATAGAATTAATGAGGCGAATGTCCCTTAACCCTTAAAATAATTTTGTTGCCAAAAGTATACATACGTAAATCATTGCGTAGTAAGCGCACAATTGATTACAGGTTGTGAAAAGAAAGGGACATCCCCGCTAACTAGAAGTTATATAGGGACATAATTTATTTTTATTTTATTTTTGAGATCATAATTGTCTTGACCTTTCTTGGTCCTATTATCAACTGCATAACGTTATGGTATCATTATTTGTTAAAAAGCACAAAACATCATCGATATATACGACTGGTGACGCGACGGCATCGTAGCACGCGTGTTTGTCTTAGCGATGTTATTGCGGCTTTTTTTTATAAGCTTAATAGGCAAACGTTTGACCGCACCCTGCCTAAGGTGCCTGCCGCTCTAAGGTGGTATTGTACTTCTCGAGAAACAAAGACACCGGGAGGGAGTTTCACAGTTTCGCAGTACGCACGAGGAATGTGTTCTCAAAACACACGACTTATTCATTTCGGCTTGATTTATTTGGAAATATTTTCGAATAAAAATAAAAAATACCTTGGAATAACGTTTCAGTATTGGTAGTGTAACACATGGTTCAAGGGAGTGTCCGCTGTCCTTTCGCGTCCTGTTTTATTGAAGTTAATCTGATGAACACACGTCAATGAAGGCAATAAATGAATTTTATTATTGAAGCTTTTTGTTTAATGTGCTCAAAGAGAATTTTATCAATATTAATAACCATGTCGAGCATACCCACTCTAGCGTATTATATTTGATTAAGTCCTTTTTTTTTTGGAACGGTTTCGGACATTTTTTGATGTGGGCGATGAATATTTTTAATATTCATTATATTTATTGTTTTTTTTTTATTGTAGCTCGGCATATGATGTAAAGATGTCTGCTTTTTTACGTAAAGGAAATCTTTAATAGATGCCTCGTGTCTCTGGGAATATGACGAGGTTATGTCGTTATGTCAGCTTGAGGGGACAAATGACCATTAAGGTTGACAGAATCTGGACGGGTTGCATGGCTGTATGCTGCAGGCTGTATCGTATTATCCAGTATTCAAGTTCAAGATTCCAAAACGCAATTTCGCGCAATGATAACAGACTGGGTTAATAAATAACAATCTCCAGTCTGCATGCCACTCTTTAAAATTTCCATAATTTAAATAATAAGTAATTTATCTGCGCTCGTATTTTTACTACACGTTCGTGCAAATGTGTCTGCTTTTATCGCTGCATGTTAACGTTGAGGTGGTAGGACCGATGACCTGAATGTGGATGACGTTTCGTTTATAGTTCACAGACAAGTTTTCTTTTTATTTTGGGTGTGGTTTCGCTATTACTATTATGGACTTACATATTGTGAAGGCTCTTGGAACGGAAATTTGCATGTGATGTGGTAGGTTTTAGGTGTTTTTATTTTAAAATGGGTATTGTCTATGAATATATTTATTTGGTAGTAATTGTACATGCTTCCATATATATTGAAATTTATAATAGTTGGTTTAGAATTTGACAAAAAAAAACAACAAAAATTTCTAACGAAATTATTTACAACTTTCTTGAACCCTGTTTACCGAATTGAGGCAACTTGTATCTTGGGGGACAGTTTAAGAAAGGTCTATTTTTTATTTAATGATAATAAAAATAAAAAATTATATGCGGCTTCGTGTGTTATGATTAATTGTAAATATTTCGAAAGCTATGCGACCAAAGCGTTAATAAAGTAATCAAATTAAATGGGATAATAAGCCGTATAATTTCATTTCTTCAGTTAAATCATGTTCGCGCATGCTTATTGGTCGAAATAGCTTGAACGTATTTTCTTAGTCAATCATTATTGTTAATTAATTAATTATTAAATTTTGGCAATATTAAATCGGATATTTAATCAACTCTTAATTCGCCAGTAAATATTTAATATTAGCAGCGAGTGGGGATTAATTTAATTAGGGCATGCGCATACAATTGTACGGATCGCGTTGCTGCGGCCGCGTCGTACGTATCGTTCAATCTTGCTTAATAAATTAAAATAATGTTATTTTCCAACGTTTGTTGCTATTTTATCACAAATAACAGAAGGCAATTTATGTGTGTTGTAATTAATTGCAATATGTTTTGTCTTAATGAAATATTTTTGCGTTTAATTACATAGTAAAATTTTATTGAAAACTACAATGTTTAAAATATGGTTTTATTCTTGTATTTTAAGTCAATCATGTTGTCGGAAATAACGTAAATTTTAAATGGTTTACTGTCTATACACGTGTGGTCTATAAACAAAAAGGTGCTATCACAGATAATTTTCTATAAGCAGCGGTTGACTCCGCTATACCGGCTTGAGAAGGCGAATGTGCACCATCCAGGTTGACAGTGCACACTCCTCTCGTTACTGGCTACTTCCAAACTGATACCGAAATGCGCTACCCCAGGATGGCAGACAAGCAATATTATTATTGTAAATTATAATTCTTTAATTAGAAAAAATAGGTTGCTAGCCTAAATAACTTATACTTAAAGCTAAATGAAAAAATATATTAATAAAAAAAAAGAAAACCTAAAACTAATTGAAGTGCTCGCTGGTATCTGAGCTAGAAATATTATGATGAAATTGAACAGTATATGAAAATATTTGTATAGATTAATATATTTAGTATATTTTGTTTATGTATTTATTATATTCATATAATCCCCCTCTTACCGCTTCTCACTTACCCAAAGGTCGACTGGTGAATAAAGCCCCACGGCTTTAAGTCCACCTTTTACTTGCCAATATATATATAAAAATAGATATAAGAATTTCGACGCTTATGTAGGCGCTTCTAGTGCATATTTAGAGCATCCGTGGACGTGAGTGGGTTCGATTCTCATCTGTTTTCTTATCCCTCCCACTTATTTGTGTATTCACGTTTATGTATAATAAACTAACATAATTATTAATAATAGTCAAAAGTATAGTGGCAATAAATATACATAAATATATAAAAGGCGAGTGTATAAATTTTATTGGTGAATTTCTAGCTTTTCCGTAATACTACCACTTTATCCGTTATCGCTAATAAAATCTCAATTTAGTATTTAATAACATATAGGTTGTAATAAGGCTTTGTAGGAGACGGGAGCCTTTATTAGCGTTGTCACGCACTTTATTTGTAACTCGTCAAATTGATGAATGCTTTTACAATAAGTGGCTATTTTGTCGCGACGTCAATTTGTTACTTTTGTTAGATTGCGTTTTTGTGCTTCTATTGCGTCGTTTTTGTAACAAATATCTAATACACCTTTAGAATATTGATGTATGTATCTACTTTGTTCTACATATATACTAATGTGTAAACTATTTCGCCATGGTACGATTAAGATTAATTAGCCAGCCATACAAGGTGGTTATTAGCCCTGTTAATGCACGGTGCACATTTATCTCCTCAAGCCGGCATAGCGGAGGTGACTGCTTCCTGTGAATATTTCTCTGTGGTAACAGTTTGTAACATCAAGCGTGTGGTCGCATGGTAAGCTTTTTTTATTGTAGCTCTGCAACAACACTCCGTCTCATGTAAAGCTAATTTTCGCATACCCATTTATAAAATTAATTAAATATTTCATTAAAAAAAAACTAGTATGTATTATCGCAATATATAGAAATCAGTTATTATAATAAAAATTAACGAGCGTTTTTAATTTACGTCTTCACGAATGAATGGCCGTGGCGTAGCCGCTACGCATTTACTACGACATTCGTAGCAATTAAAAATGTAGCTGTTTTAATAATTTAAAAATATTCGAATGATAAATAACGTTTATTTAAAAGCCTTTTGATAAGCGCAAAGGCGTGGCGTAGCAGCTACGCTATTACTACGACATTAAAGTCGTCGCATTCCTGGTGTAATAATGGTTATAAATTATTGTAACGAGTTTTTTTATTTGAATTAATTTGCCCTATTTTAATACTAAGAACGTAAATAACAGTATATATTTTACACAGTCGTTAAGTTTTACACCCTTTGTAAAGTTTAAAAGAAAATAAATAATCCATTTTGTAATTATTATTTTTTTTTAATAATTTTCTCGAATATATTTCCCTCTGTAGATAAGTCTATAAAAAAATTATAAAGAAAAGAAAGTAATTTATTTTTCATGAAACTTTCTAATTGTTTCGTTAATTTGCGTAACTTTTTTTTTAATTAATTTTCTTTATAATTAATTTTAATAGGTTAAATTGGTTATTTAATTTTCTTTGTAATATTAAAAAATTAAAATTATAAAGTAACAGATTATCAACAAAAACGTACTGTTTTATTTTTAAATCTTAAAATGCATCTGTTGTTTTCTTACAAATATTGTGGCGTTGAATATCGCGGAGTAAATATAGGGGTAAAGTTTTTATCTGTTTACTTCATAGAAAAGTTGATGAAACATTGTTCTGTTATTCGCTATGACCGTACATATGTTTTTCTGCAACTCCGGTGCATGTTATTTCATATGTTTGTGCTGACTTTATTGTTTAACACTTTTTTTTTACTTTTTGTTTATTTATTTCTAGTATAACACGTAATTAGCTTGGAGGCGACTCCTGTTTGTAGTTTTTTTTTGTAGCTCGGCATGTGACACCACTCCGCCTGATGTAAAGCTAGAGTGCGGTCCATGAATGGAAACAACTGCTACTACAGAGAAATTTCTACGGGCAGCAGTCGCCTCCACCATGCCGGCTTAGGAGACGAGCATGTACCATCTAGATTGACAGTGCACACTCCTCTTATTTTTATTTTTATACTTATACTGGCAGGCAGATTGGTACCACCACTTTTTTTTTACTTTTTTTCTCAGCATATGTCTGCTGCAATCTATCTTCATATTATAATTCAAAAATATGACGCAATATAAAATTGTATTTACAGGTCGCGCCCGGTAAAGTACCTAAACTGTGGTGTTTGAGTACTTACTCGTATGTTAAAATTATAAATACATTTTTGGTTTAGAAACAACTTGTAGGGGATTTTAATGTTGTTTTATGAATTATGTAACGAGTCTACTGAGATGCTTATAACCGATTATATTCTTGGGAATAATTGTGTATGTGTTTTTATGTTATTGTATAAATATATTTTTTTCTTTTTTTTATTGTAGCTCGACATGTGACAACACTCCGCCTGATGTAAAGCTAAAGTGCGGTCCATGAATGGAAACAACAACTACTACAAAGAAACCTGTGCGGGCAGCAGTCGCCTCCGCTATGCCTGCTTGAGGAGACGAGCATGTACCATCTTAGGTTGACATTGCACACTTCTCTTATTTTTATTTTTATAGTTATACTGGTGGGCAGATTGGTACCACCACTTTCGAGAGTAACAAACAACCCGTAATTGAAGGTAGGCGGGTATAAAAGGTGTGTGCACTGTCACTGCATAGCAGAGGCGACTTCTACATGCTGATCTTTCTTTGTGGCAGGAGTTGTTTTCGCTCATTGACAATACTCTAGTAAAGGCGGAATGTGACGTCATTTTAATGTAATCGTTATTGTAATGTGTTATTCACAACGCTAATTAATTCTTAATTAGAGGACAAAGAAAGGTGAAAATATGAATACAAATTTCAAGTAAAAGCTGAAATTTCTACGTAGAGATATGTCAAAGAAAAAAATGAAATGCGGTTTTTAGATTCAAACGCTTCGTGTAGATAAAAGTTAACATAAAGGAAGCTGAAATTAGTTTACAAACAATTAAGGTGTCAGCAGAGGTAGGTACTAGATAATTTGTTTTGTGAACGCTAGCCTAATTGGGTATTCATTTTTTAACAAGAATTCTTTTTTTTTTATTGTAGCTCGGCATGTGACAACAGCCCGCCTAAAGCTAGAGTGCGGCCCATGAATGGAAACAACTGCTACTACAGAGAAATTTTATTTATATACTTTATTGTAATTTTACAAAAGGTGGACTTAAAGCCGTGAGGCTTTATCAACCAGTCGACCTTTGGGTAAGTGAGAAGCGGTAAGGGGGATAGAGTATATAATAATAGCAAATACATAAATAAAATATACAATATATACATACACACAATAAAAAAAAATCTACGGGGAGCAGTCGCCTCCGCTATGCCGGCTTGAGGAGACGAGCACGTACCATCTATATTGACAGTGCATACTCCTCTCGTTACTACCTGGCTACTTTCAGACTATTCCCGAAACGCGACAAGGTCACTTCACGGGTGTTACATTCGAAAGTGGTGATACTACTCCAGGACGGCAGACTGGGCTAATAACCATCATCAGTCTGCATACCACTCTTTAATAGTGCCTATAGGCACTGAGCGACCAAAATTCATATAACAAAGTTACATTGGTACCGGTCAGAATTTAGTGAGGTTGGAACACGGGTCTCATCGATCGTGAGTTCACGCGTCTTACCGCTAGACCACGGCCACTCATAAAAAATCAAGTTGCCGTTTTAAACTTTAAAACTATCGAAATAAAGTTAGGTCAAAAAAAAAACCATCTCGTTGGGAATGTGAAATAGTAAAGTCACTGAAACATTGCAGTATTAGGAAAGCCTGCATTGTAAACATTGCATTTCAGTTAGCAGTAAAAAGGTTGTAAAATCACAAATGTGTTTCTTCCAAACGTATGTTTGTAGTCAGTATGTGTAGACCGTAAATGTTGTTAAGAATAATATGGTGTGAATTACTTTTGTATTTGCAATTTACGTCTATATGGTGCATGCTCGTCTCTTCAAGCCAGCATAGTGGAGGTGACTGCTGCCTGTAGAGATTTCTCTGTAGTTGTTTCCATTCATGGACCGCACTCTAGCTTTACATCAGGCGGAGTGTTGTCACATGCCGAAATACAATTAAAAAAAAATACATAGATTCGTACAATTTTAAAATACTATTCTATATGTAGACGTTAGCAGACTGATGATGGGCCGGTAATGGTGGTCGTGGATAGTATGATCATTTTCAAGTGTAACTCTCGTATCTCAGGTTCAAGACTACTGTATAAAAATAAGTTAGTTTTATCGTTGATGGTCCTTGAAAAAGTTGTACCAACACTACTACGAGAACTTTTTTAAAATTTTTTTTTTAATGCTTAATAGGCAAACGTTTGACCGCACCCTGCCTGATGTTAAGCAGTGATGCGGTCTAAGGTGGAGCACGCTTGCCTATGAGGTACCTGTTTACCCTTAATTTGAAGATGCCCGTATTGTACTTCTCGGGAAACACAGACACCGGGAGGGTGTTCCACAGTTTCGCAGTACGCGTATTTTTTTATTCTTCGTATATTATTCGTCGGCATGTGCACTTTGATAATAAAGAAAAAATCTGAGGCAATATTAATTTATTAATTATATACGAATAAATAATGGCTATGTAGTAGATGCTTTAATTACATTTATTATATAGATTTATTGACTGACGATAAATAAATATTGTACTTAGGAAAAATGTACGGCGTGACTCGAGTTCGACCTTCGTCTGGCCGTCTCGGTAGCGGTCGCTAACCTTAATAGAATTCAGTTTGAGACGTATACTGAAAGATGAATATAATCTTTATATTTATATGGGGATTTAGCTTAGAGCGGCCATGGTCTAGCGGTAGAGCGGGTGAACTCATGATCGATGAGACTCGTATTCAAATCTCGCTAAATTCCGACTAGTACTAATGTAACTATGTTATACGTACTTTGTTCGCCCAATGCCTATAAGCATTGTTAAAGAGTGGTAGGCAGACGGATGTTATTTATTATCCCAGTCCGCCGTCCTGAGGTAGTATCACCACTTTCGAATGTAACACTACTAGTGTACTGTTAACATGGATGGTGCTCGTCTCTTCAAGCCGACAGGGGAGTCATCTGCTGCTCGCAGAAATTTCTCTGTAGTAGCAGTTGTTTTCGTTCGTGGACTGCACTCTAGCATTACATCAGGTGGGATATTGTCATATGGCGAGAAAAAAAACATGAAATCTAAGGCTTCACCGCTTTACTAAAAAGGTAAGGGCAATAAACAGGAAATAGGTGCACCTAAGAGATAAGTAGCGATCAATATTGTCTGCATGTCCTTGTAGGGACAAAAAGCTTGACGCGGTAATTTGACATCTTAAATTCCCATCTTCTTTAGGCACCTTATCTCTTATACTAATTTCATGGCGTTGGGCAATGGCGTTTTGCTTGAAGGCGATTACCATTTTTATTAAAGTTACGCTGTAGACCCGCTGGTCCATTACTTCTATGTAAGCGTAAATCTCTCACGACCAGATAGACAAAGTTTGTTTCAGTGTATGTCTTCTGTTAACCACATGGGAGTTTTATATTACAGTTCATAAGCTCTAGCTACTCTGCTTTAACATTTAATATTAAAAATATAAAAAAAAAAAAAAATAAAAAAAAAAAAAAATAATACGACTGAAATTTTCAATGAATATTTTGTATTTTTTTATAGTAGACTGACACGATCATACTTCGCCTGATGTTAAGCTTGAGTACGGTCTATAAATAAAAGAGAAATGTTGTCTCCACTATGCCGGCACTATCAATTGACAAAGCACACGGGAAACGTAATTCCTGGCTACTCTAAGGAGATTCCGAAACGCGACTAAACTTAAAAATGGTTGAGATACACAAAAAATATTAATGAATAAAAATACAGGATGTAGTAAACGCGTTAAACAAAACCTCTTCATAACAATATTATAATGAAAACTTTTTCATATAAAACCGGGATGGAGTAATTTGTAAGTAAATTGAATTTAAGTGATGTAGAATGGTACAATTTAACTTTGTTTATGACGAAAGTTTACTTTGTTTTAACTTTATTCCCGTTTCACGTTTATCTTTGGTTGATTCCGGGAAATTATCAGTTTACTGATCGATGGATTGAGATAAGATGAAATTTGAGATTCAAATTAACAAATTATTATTAACATGCTTGCAGAAATCTTAGAAAAAAAAACCATAACAATAAAATGTATTTACCACTCGATGTAGGCTGATGATTCCGTGACTCGCGGATCCTTGATCGTGGCTACTGTTGGGGCTGCTGGTTTCTTATCGGCCGCGCCCGGCGTGAACCAAACCAGCAAGATGAGGTTTCTCCTCTTGTCAAACTCTCCTTTCGGATGGTGATGGCTGATTCCCGTCGCCTACTTCGACCCTAGTCAAAATAAGAAAAGAAAAAAAGATAGAAGGTAGACTGATGAGGTGGTTATTATTAGCTTTGAAATAGGCGGATATAATGATAGGAGACTGTTCTATTAACCAAAATGGTGCACATTCATTTTAATAAGCAGCAGAGCGGAGGTGAGTGCTGTGTTTCAGAAGTTTTTCTACAAATCTTCTACTACAATGCGTAGTAACGGTCACACAAAAAAAAAAAGAAAATGTGTAATATACATATAAGCAGGTTTAGTAGATATACATAGGTGTGTATTTGTGTAGTGTGAAATAGGGAATACAATTCAAGAACTTACGATCGTTGTGAGGCTGAAGTCTGGGCTCAGCATCAATAATGAAAGCTACGTGAAAGCTTCCACAACACATGACTTCACTACTGAGGAAATTTTTAGTATTGCTATTTGGGCTTTCTATCGAGAATTTTGCTTTTGACTAACTTTTTTATACTGCCATATTATTATGCTATTGATCTCATAGATACAGACGGAATCAGTGGTTCGCTATTTGCGCAAAAGCAAATTTAAAAAAAGGTTTATAAGAGGCCTGAATAATAAAACTCGTAAAATTGAACTTCGCTCTTAAATAAGTTTTCTTTAAGTAATTTTATAATAATAAAATGCCTGGACCTATTCCGAGATGTAGCGCGGCACGAGCGATGTGGCTAGAGTAGCGATTACTGATAAAATTGGCGTAGGCTACATTAAAAAAATGCGATAATTATATTATTTGTTTTATTTATATTAATAACTATTCTTTTGTTTTACGAGGGTATATTAACTAAACTAAAGGCATTAATATTTTTTAAAATATTAATATTGCACAGCTCTGTTTTACTCTTAATGATTGTAAAAGTTAATACGATATTAAAATTTAATAACAAACGCAATAGTCTTTAAATTCGTCACAACTTATTATTTCTTTTAATTTCTTCAGTAAATTCGTTATGTTACCTGAGAAAAAAGACATTAGGTAATAGTTAACAGATAATGCAATAATTGGAAAGTATTGTTCCTGACACTAATATAGCTCACACTAACTCAAATTGATGCATATAATAAAAGTTTTATTTATTTTTATGAGCGGAAATGCTGCGATGACGCGTATACATCACGATGTTCGCGTTATGCATAATAATGTAGATATACTGAGCTTGTTTCGTAGTAGTATCGCAAGCGATTCTTATTAAATTCGTCGCGCCGCGCCGCTTGTTTGATGTAGCCGTAGCTACGGTTATGTTGTAAATAATAAATTAATAATTAAAATGTTGTTAATGCATCAAATCGCGTCGCGCTCTAATGTAGCCTTTCTCGATTAAATAGAGGATCACATTGAGGTTTTTTAAGACGTAATAAAAAAAGTCTGTAAAACGGAGGCAGGTGACCTTTTACGGAGGTATTTTTACCTTGTATATAAATAATATGGTTTGTTATATTTTATATATATTTTTATAACAAATTATATCTAATTCAATTTTCATTCTTATGTTACCTTACTTATTTTGGCGTAAAAATAAATTAGGTTATGGTATTTATTTTGATTATTTTAATCCTAGAACGTTTAAAAGCTTTGATAGTGAAATGGAAGCTGACGCGCTGATAGTTTGCTTTCTAGCCTTCTGAATGTAAAACTGACTTTTCTAAAACATAATTCATTTGTTTTTTTTTTTAATTGAATTCTAAATATAACCGCTTGTTCTTCTCGGTTGTTTTCTCATATCAGATGTGCGATACATGTTCTTGCTGGCCCTCGTAACTTTCTAATCTGTATGCTAATGCTGAACTGACGATGCCTTGTGGTCCGTAGTACAGTATTTGGTCTATGTGAGAACTAATTTTAAAGTGTTAGAATACGGATTTTTGGTGTGATATTAGCAGATTAAAACAGCATTTTGTGTGTCATTCATCCATGTTAAATCATAAAAAAGTTCTTCTCGTAGTTCCGAAACGCATTCGGGGCAAACAAACAAACATTCATTTTTATATATTAGCACTGTCTGGATTAGCACGTTCGCCTCATCAAGCCGGCATGGCGAAGGCGACTGCTGCCGGTAGAATTTTATCTGTAGTAGCTGTTGTTTTTGTTCATGGACCGCACGCTGGCTTCAGTCGGAGTGATCCCATATGCCGAGCTACAATCAAAAAATCTATTTTTTTTAATATCGAGCGATATATATATTTTTTACATAATATCTTTATCAAGGTAAAACCGCGACATTTCCATAAAGAAAATGACTATTCAATGTGAGGCAGGCAACCCATTGCAATATGATAAGGGTGCATAGCGTGAGTCACGCAATGAAAACGTATTCTTACTGCATCGATATCGATTACCCACTACTGATATTGCTTTTAGCTATTTTATATGTTTATTTTACCCTTCAAGTAATGTCAAGATTTAAATATTTTGTATTTTCGTTGGTAGATTATTACTGAGTTGGTCAATTGCTCGGAAAGGGTCAGGTGGTCGCAGTTGTTTCTGTTCATGGACCGTAATCTAGCTGTACATCAGGCAGGGTGCTGTCATTGCCGAGCTACAAATAAAAAAAAACCATAATGAACATTGAGTTCTTACAAAGTTGTTAACAACGTAAAGTAAGTGCAATCACATATTGTTTCAGACTGTACAAGTGACGTCACACATTAGACTCTCACCCAAAGATTCAAGAAGGTCTCCGAAGACATTTCGATTCATTATTAATGAAGTCCTCTCTCCTTTTGTCGTCGTCCGTAGCAGCTATTTGCGAGCTTTTATGTCTCAGTAAAACAATTAGCACAGTACAGTCGCGTAGTGTATTTGTCTACAGGTGATATTACGAAATTTTTTTTATGTATTTTTTGTAGCCTTGCACTCTGACGTGAGTGTTTTTTTTAATGGACTTTAGGTCTTCTAAGGGCTACGTGTTTTAAAGTTGTAATTAAATTTGAAAATAAGTTTTGATTTAAAAATGTGTTTTGAAGTTTGAATTGGGAAAAATAATGAAATAAAATTATTTTTTTAATTGAACGATAGATGTAAAGTTTTCGTAAGTTTTTTTTAATCATGCTGTATGTTACAGAACCATTGTCATTGGTGTCACATTCCTAACGCATTTTCTTTGGTTTGTGTTTTCTGTATCGGAATTTTACGATAACACCGCTCTTTTTCTATTAAACTTAGCAAAAAGAAGTCACTATATTCTATAGTGATAATTAAATTATACAATCAATTTTCATATCTTTCTACCGGTTAGTTTCTCAAATCAATGATCAACCATTCTTTAATCTTAACTCGATAGATACACGGTAACTTAGTACATTTTTACGTATTGGGGCTGTACCACCACTTCCAAGTGACCTTTAACTGACCTAGTTGCGTTTCGGGATCAGCTTGAAAATGGCGAAAACACAGCGTGTGCATGCACTGCATAGCGGATACCACTGCTGCCTGCATATATTTCTCTGTTAATTTAGAGTTAAAAACTAGCTGTTGGGTAAAGGCCGCGGGCGCAAGCGGCCCGCGGAGGCCCTTTTTGTCGTAAAACGTATTAGATCGAATAGATTTTAGGGTAGTTTTGAAAAAAATTTTGCTCACCATCTAAAAGAGTTTACAGTTTACAAAAGAGTCTAAACAATATTGGTCTTGACACGGTAACGCTAACGTATGTACTTTTTGAGTAATAGCGATTTTAGAAAATTAAAAAAAAACAAAAAAAGTAGTGCTGGTCATACTGAACAATATTGGCCTTTGCACGGTTACGCTAACGTATGTACTTTTTGAGTAATAGCGATTTTAGAAAATTAAAAAAAAAAACAAATTAAAAAAAAAGTAGTGCTGGTCATACTGAACAATATTGGTCTTTACACTGTTACGCTAACGTGTGTACTTTTTTAATAATAGCGATTTTTAAAATTTAAAAAAAAAAAAAAAAAATTAGCGCTGGTCATACTGAACAATATTGGTCTTTACACGGTTACGCTAACGTGTGTACTTTTTGAGTAATAGCGATTTTAGAAAATTAAAAAAATAAAAACAAATAGTGCTGGTCATACTGAACAATATTGGTCTTTACACGGTTACGCTAACGTATCTACTTCTTGGGATATTTAAAATATTCGAAAAAAATCCCGCCGCGCGGAGCAAATTCGATGTTCACGCGGCCGCGCTCACCGTCCGACTGACCGAGATAGAGCCGTTTCGATCGTTCGTCCCGAAATTGCGGCCGTATGAAAACTTTTCTCTCCGCACCTCTCACTCTCGCCTCATGCACCGACTGATGGAAAAGAGCGAGATGAAAGTATCATCGAGGGCCGACCGATTTGTATGGGAATTTTTTTTTGCCCGATCTTGAAAATTTTTTTTTTGATTTCGCCATAAGACGACATTCTCTACAACTTTCTCTTCGGGGTGACTGCCCCGACTCGCCCCGTTTCCGAGATATCGCTGTCACTTCCGGTCCAGAATCGACTTCCGGTCAAAGTCGTATTTTTCTCGACGGTTTTGGGACGCCCTCTATACGATTCAAAAAACCGCTACCCTCCACTATACCGGCAAGTGCTAAATAATTGATGTCAGTGAGTGAGTGAGTCAGTGGTATTGCAGCTATATATTAGTACTAGCTGTTGGGTAAAAGCCGCGGGCGCAAGCGGCCCGCGGAGGCCCTGTTTTGTCGTAAAACGCATTAGATCGAATAGATTTTAGGGTAGTTTTGAAAAAAATTTTGCTCGCCGTCTAAAAGAATTTACCTTTCTAAACAATATTGGTCTTGACACGGTAACGCTAACGTATGTACTTTTTGAGTAATAGCGATTTTAGAAAATTAAAAAAAAATTCAAAAAAGTAGTGCTGGTCATACTGAACAATATTGGCCTTTACACGGTTACGCTAACGTATGTACTTTTTGAGTATTAGCGATTTTAGAAAATTAAAAAAAAAAAGTAGTGCTGGTCATACTGAGCAATATTGGTCTTTACACGGTCACGCTAACGTATGTATTTTTTGAGTAATAGCGATTTTAGAAAATTAAAAAAAAAAACAAAAATTAAAAAAAAAACGAATAGTGCTGGTCATACTGAACAAAATTGGTCTTTACACGGTGACGCTAACGTATCTACTTTTCGAGATATGGCGATTTTAAAAAATTAAAAAAAGAACAAAAAGTGCTGGTCATACTGAACAAAATTGATCTTTACATGGTTACTCAGACGTATCTACTTTTCGAGATATAGCCGTTCAAAATATTTAAAATAATTGAGGAGCTCGTCGCGCGGAGATAATTCGATGTTCACGCGGCTGCGCTCACCGTCCGAATGACCGAGATATAGCCGTTTCGATCGTTCGTCTCGAAAATTCCGGCGTATGAAAACTTTTTTCTCCGAACGTCTCGCTCTCGCCTCATGCACTGATTGATGGAAAAGAGCGAGATGGAAGTATCATCGAGGGCCGACAATTTTGCCGACTGTTTTGTATGGGAATTTTTTTATTGCCCGATTTTGAATTTTTTTTTTTTTGATTTCGCCATAAGACGATATTCTCTACAACTTTCTCTACGGGGTGATTGCCCCAAGTCGCCCCGTTTCCGAGATATCGCTATCACTTCCGGTCCAGAGTCGACTTCCGGTCAAAGTAGTATTTTTCCTCAGGACACATGGACCGTCCCTAAACACCCCGAAAATTGTATGGGTTTTTTTTTGCCCGTTTTGAAATTTTTTTTTTGCCCGATTTTGAAAATTTTTTTTTATTTCGCCACAAAATGACATTCTCTACAACTTTCTCTTCGGGGTGACAGCCCCAATTCGCTCCGTTTCCGAGATATTGCTGTCACTTCCGGTCCAGAATCGACTTCCGGTCAAAGTCGTATTTTTCTCGAGGTTTTTTCGACACCCCCTATACACCCCGAAAATTTCACCCCCGCACCCCCCCGGCAAGTACTAAATAATTGATGTCAGTCAGTGAGTGAGTGAGTGAGTCAGTGGTATTGCAGCTATATATTAGTATAATAATAATTTAGGCATAAAGCTATATTATATAAAAGTATATATATTTTCTTGAAACTACAAGTGCTGTCATCTGTAACTGAAGTGCATTTTACAAGCTGCAAGAAGTACAATTGAATGTGACAATAAATAAGGGAACGAATAGAATAATCGAAAAATGTCATGTTTCGATTTTATCCCGGGTAAATCCCGAGACGCCACGCTGTACATCCCAAGGCGTACAGTCACGTACAAAATTGCCTTTGCAACCTTACCTGTGTTCTGTACTTTATCGTATACACTTCAGCTCTTATTTTATTTTCCGCGTGAAGGAGTTGTCCTTAGTAATATTGCGTCGTGTAATTTTTGTGTTGCCAGTTTGCTTTTTTTTTTACTTTTGCCGACTGTACTGTCTGAAGATTATGTTTACGTGAGTGAAATTATTTGAGAAAATTTTTTTTTGTTTAGTACTGCTTTATTGTATGCCTTTGTCAAATATAGAAATATTACATTGAAATAAATGGTACACATTCTTCTCAAGCCGGCATGGCGAAATTAATATCAGGTGGAGTGAGGTCACATACCAAACTATTTTTTTTTAATCTTGATTTTATTTTGGGCGAACGCTCACAATCGTGGCGATGTTAACCACATTAAAGCTTAATCTACAATATATTATATATTATAACATAAACTAAAATATAAACTTAACTAAAAATCATTGAATAAAAAACTAAAAATAACTACCTTGACGATAATAATGTCAACGCTGTGTGAGTATGCCAAACCGGTTAGACATAACCATGGCTAGATTACTGCTATGTAGTTAATATCATGCAGAATACCGGCGCTGATATGAAAAATATACATATGTACATTATACCTATTTACTGTATAACAGTGTAAATATAAAAGAAATAAAGTAGAAAATGATAGACGACAATTTTAATGATGTGACGTCACTCACAGTGATTCGTAATAATATTTTCAACAATGGCGAAATATAATCCTCGCGTTCAATCTACGACTACAAAAGCTTTATAGTGTCTTTCACTATTGTTTTCATTTGTTCCAATATGGCGTACGGGTCGTATCTTTTTTTCCGTTTTATTTACACCCTCGGACTCTCTTGTTTTGTAATTGTCCCACGGTTCATTGTTTTTTTCTTTCAGTTCATTGTTATTTAGTTATTTACCTTTTTTTGGTATTTAAATTATGATGGATTGCTTTCGAAAGCTCCAGACCTGCTTCCTACATAGTTTTCCTCTGATCTGTCTTTTCATCGACATTTCTTCCAACTGCCTGATGATGCCTTAATGATCCGTTATATTACAGCGTTGATATAAATTACTTTCGTATTAGTACTCGATGAAAGTTATAAGAAGAGATATCGTATAAGAGGTTTCTTTCACAAATAATCCCTAAGCCGCTCAATCCATTGAAGTGTGTCGTCGTAGATGCGTACATTCGGCGTTCATACAGTTTCAGTATTTGTTTTTTTTTTTTTTTTTTTTTTTTTTATAGGAATCTTCAGCATTCAACAATACATCCTGTATGATATGCCTTTCCACGAGCATCCAACATTCATTATTATCTATCGTGAATAAATCTGTGATGATACGCCTCAATGGATAATGGACTTTACTGCCTTACAAATAAACATAGTTTATATTCAATGAGTTGAAAATACAGACAAAAAATAATATACTATTATACATTTTTATTTTAGAAATCTGTAGTTTCATTTCAAAACCTTGGATGAAATTCTACTCGCATGTGGTTGGTATATGGATTGACAATGTATAGGGTGTAAAAAGACAGCTAGCAATTCCTTGAACCAGAATTTGTATCATATTTACCTAATATCAACTACGTAACATTATGGTACCATTATTTGGTTAAAAAAATTAATACAAAACATGCAAGCAAGGATTGATATACGACTGGTGTCGCCAACGATCTCGTAGCACATGCGAGGATTTTACATAAAAATCTTTAAAGCTTGCAATAACGTTTTAGTATTAGTAGCGTTACACGTGGTTTGCTATCTGTCTTTTTACACCTATATAATTATAACATTGAATATGTGCGAAGTATAAGCGCCATGCATCTCTGTGGCTAGGTTCATCTGTGTCGTGATTTTCGTTGCACATTTCGTCTGGTAGCATGCAGTCGACCGTGCTTCTGCGGTTAGACTGCGCTTCAAATATTATAATTTAACTTCAGATTTTGCCTCATAAGATTGTTAGATTAATTTACGTGAATTACATTATAATTATTCCAATGTTTTCTTCATCTAATTCATCTAATTAATGTTTCATTACAAAATTTCTTTTGTTTCTATTTTAACTCGTATTTTTGGTGGCTTCAAATGTGAAATAAAAGAAATCTCAAACTAGTGTTTATAGCAGCCAGCTATTTTGTTTTTGTTATTTAGTTTTGAATATTATTTATACTAATGCCGCCTTATTATCATAATTATCATTTCCTTCCGGCTATCTTGTCACATTTCACATCACGGCATTGCATCATGCGGGTGGAAGAGCTATGCTTCTTTGTCCGGCTGTCGGTTGACGTGCCAGCAGCATCCGATGGCAGCCTTTATTAATTGTTATGTTGATGCGATTATGCGACTTTCAACCGCGTTTAATCCAATTAACCGCGACAGAAAGCCGCAAAAAATGTTTTAAGTTAGTTGCGCAAAACCTGAGAAAACGCGACTGCAAAATAATGTTTATAAATACAATGTTTCAATGAATACAGAGTGGATTCCAATGTGTGGATAAAATACAACGAAATGGTTATATTTTGTTTACACGTACGAGCATCATATTATACAATTCATTGTATGGTTTGTTATGAATGCAGCGCAACAGAGTCTCAGGTATCCTACATGCTTCTAAAGTCTGGGTTTATTGGATTTCTTCCCATGTGCAAGTTATAGCACCTGCGTCGAGTGGAAAATTGCTTGTGAGCTTTTAACTTCTAAATGACAAAATTAGACTGGTTATTTTTTAGATTTATATTGTGTTTACTATTATGTAAATGCGAAATTAAATTCGATGAAATGGAAGCTGGGATTAAGAATGGAAATGTAGCTATACCTTGGGTAAGGACATAGACAAGAACTAAAACTAAAAGTGTAAATTAGTGATGGCTTACAATCGTATTTATTTTAAATAATCCGACGTCTCGAAAGCTTTGCAGCCACCGTGGTCGCGGTCGAAACTTATTTCAAATTGTATACCTGAAAATCAACAACCGCGAACAGGGAGACCGCAAATTTGTTTCACTTCAATGAAATGTTTGCGCAAACTAAAATTGTATACTTAGTTTTATGTTTTAATAAATAATTCGTTAATGATATCTTTGTTTTGTAAATCATAAAACTTTCCGTAGGGATAACACGCGGCAAACACCCGTGAAGTGACCTTGTCGCGTTTCGGGGATAGTTTGAAAGTAGCCAGGTATAAGAGAGGAGTGTGCACTGTCAATCTAGATGGTACATGCTCGTCTCCTCAAGCCGGCATAGTAGAGGCGACTGCAGCCCGTAGAGATTTCTCTGTGGTAGCAGTTGTTTCCATTCATGGACCGCACTCTAGCTTTACATCAGGCGTAGTGTTGTCACATGTCGAGCTACAATAAAAAAAAAAAAAAAATACGCGGCAATCATGCTCGTAGCTATGTTAATATTATTATTATTATTCTTTCTTTGACCATTTTAGCTCTAGACTATTCTCCTATCTCCTAGGCTATTTTGCCATACAACATCTCCAACATGCGCTGGTAAATAGAATATCGGGTGATTTATTGGGGAGTGTCTTAGATTATGTTGCCCGTAACTTATGTGTTTTTCATCCGAGTAAACTACTATTATGTACAAAAATGATTATGGATATGTGGTGAATATTTAGTATGCTATACATTCTAACACCCGTGACGCGACCTAGTCGTGTTTCGGTCGTCAAGCAGCCAGCGAAGACTATAATTGCTTGAACTGAAGTTGTTCATAAACATGAGCAGTACTTTTTAAAATTCCTATTTTATTAAGGCCGTACCTTGTGCATTTACATAATCAAATTAATGTTGCCGCTGTTTTCTGTTTACCTTTATTTATTTGTACATCTTGATTAGACATCAAAGAAATCCTTTCCAAGCAAGAACTGTTAAAATTGTTGGTCTGTTTAATATCAATTAGTGACCGTTCCTTTGATAATGTCACGCCGAGTGTATATTTTCTAAATTGTTTGAGAAAATACTTAATTATGTATTTTGTTTTTTAGTTTTTTGTTTTTACTTTGTAAAGAATATTAATAGTCTTTTAATACTTTACACAAATTCTGCTTTTTTACGAAGGTTTTTGTAATTTTTTTAAAAAGGTTTTTAATGGAATTTTTATGTTTCTTTTAATTTGTATAGCAGCAGAACATTAATATTTACACGCTTAATTACAGCGTCTACTTGGAAATTTGAATGTAGTTTCGGGAACCTTTAATGCATTTCTGTTACAAATACTTTTAGAACCCAATTTATAGACAGAAATTATAACTATATTAATTTTTCAATTTCTCTCTCTATTTTAGAAATACTTTAAGCTTCTTTGCATATGTATGATTTCTTAAATGGTTACCGTTTGTACATTTCAAAATACATATTCGTATTAGCAAATTTCATAGACAAAACGCTGAAAAAACAATTGACATTGACAGTTCGCATAAAGAAGAATCATTCATTTTGACATAAATTTTGACATTTAATTATAAACTTATGACATTATTGTAATGTACGAGTATAGTATTGTAAATTTTAAACTAAACTGAAATGTATTTGTTATTTGATTATTAATTATACGTATAAGATAGTAAATATTTACACGCCCAAATGGGCAGTTATGGTGAAACTAACATAGATATAAGACCTTACTAACCCATAACATGTAAATAAATAAGTAAATATATAAATACATAACATAGACTCTGGGACTTCTTTGAATCCTTAACATACTGTTGGTATTAAACTTGATTTCCGACCACAATCCGAGAACGGGTGTTTTCATTTTCCCCTCATAACAACGTTGGGTGAAAGGTCTTAAAGTATTAAGTTTGCCCTTTTGCAATTTTATGTTTTATAGATGGTGCAATAAAGAACTTTATTATTATTGGAACTTTTAATACTGTAACTTAATATCAGGCAAAGCGCGGCCACATGCCGAGGTACTACTATGAAAAACAAAATAGGTTTGACTTGGCTGAAACTCATATTATTAATGTGATAATAAAAAAATTAAAAGAAAAATAAACACTATAGATCACACTCTGAAACGAGTAGTAGGAGAGGGCAATTCTAAAGTTTGTAGAAATGACGGAAAGTTTAATTGCATCGACTGCAGCGTATATTTTCAACAAAAATATCTTCATTTCGACAAGAATATTTCTAATAAATACTGACCAAAGTTGTTATTAACCAACTTGAATGAATAGTTTTGCATTTCATTTTAATATCGTTTATAAGAGGGTTTACTTCAGCAATATATTTTCCAACTAGTTTTTTGGGCGCGCTTCGCGGCGCTGAAAAAGTTTTTTTTTCGGGTAGTTTTGAAAAAAAAATTTTTTGAAAAAACAAATTATGGAATTCGATATTAGAGGGCATTTCCTGCAACTTTTGTTCCGGCACTTTGGCCCTATCTCGCTCCGTTTCCGAGATATCGGCGTCACTTCCGGTCCAGAGTCCGCTTCCGGTCAAAGTCGAGGTTTTCCCGAGGTCCCGGGACCGCCCTCTACACGCCCCAAAAAGAATCACCCCTCTGACCCCCCGGCAAGTGCTTCATTATATATGTCAGTGAGTCAGTCAGTGAGTGGTAATCGAGCTTTATATAATATAACTAGTTTTTTGGGCGCGCTTCGCGGCGCTGAAAAAGTTTTTTTTCGGGTAGTTTTGAAAAAATTTTTTTTTTTGAAAAAACAAATTATGGATTTCTATATTAGAGGGCATTCCCTACAAGGTTTGTTCCGGCAGTTTTGCCCCATCTCTTACCGTTTCCGAGATATCGGCATCACTTCCGGTCCAGAGTCCGCTTCCGGTCAAAGTCGAGGTTTTCCCGGGGTCACGGGACCGCCCCCTACACGCCCCAAAAAGAATCATCTCTCTAACCCCCCGGCAAGTGCTTCATAATATATGTCAGTGAGTCAGTCAGTGAGTGGTAATCGAGCTGTATATAATATAATATGATAAATGCGTATTTTAGATTACCAAAGGCTGTATGATGTGTCAGCACCTTTCTTCTTCTATACTCAATATATTTGAACGATGGAGTTAATTTTGTACCATTATTTACAAAGGCAAGTTAAGTTCTTCGCAATAAATTGTAAACGAGTGACATTTACGAGCTTCACGCCGGACTGGACCATTGGTTATTTCTATACTTCAACATAATAATCGCAACATTGTTGTTCTTTACGCGCTTAATAAGAGTATTTCATATTAAGGTGAAAGCCAACACCTGAGTGTTCATACATTTTGTTTTACCACATTGTTCGAAGCATAGCAGATTTATGTTGAAATTAAGTAATTTGATAACTTTCTCAGCACTAATTATTATCGCAAATCACTATAATAAACAAATAACTACGGCACAGAATATATAAAATGCATTTTAAATATTTTATATTAGTTATATTTCACAAGCTATGCTTCGAACAATGTGGTAAAACAAAATGTATGGACGCTCAAGTGTTGGCTTTCACCTTAAGGCTTATAGTACATACTCGTATGTTACATTTTTCCTAGTTCTCTTATCGTGTAAACAAAATATATGATATATTACATTTAAATTTTTCATGTGAGCAATTATTATTACACTTAGTAGCCCCTAATTATGCGAATGTATACCTCAAATGTATGTGTAATTTTCTTTGCAGGCGTACAAAAACATGACGGCTAGATGGCCCGACTGAAATTTAAAATAATTAAACTCTGTCTACGAATATTACATAAACAAAAGTCAAATATTACAAAATATTCCCTGTAATTAAAATTGAATGTAGAAAATCTCCATCCCTTTGTGTCTTAAAACGTGTATTACGGCTTCTATTATACGTTACATAACAAAAGACGATGTTTGGTGTTAAATTATCCCCATTTACTAAAATGAAGACTGGTGTAGTGATGTGTGATGTATAGAAATTAAATATCGATTTCGCTTGTTTATCTTTCATAGTTACGATTCGTGCTCTACACTAACTAGTGCTCACTTAAAATCTCTTAAAAGTAAACTAATCTGTAAGATAAAGTTAATAATAATTATAGTATGTATTTTCTAAGCTTTATTCAATATTTGCAATTATTTTATTTAGATATGATATCGATTTTTTTCATTTAAGCGTTCCGATACGAATGAACCCTACAGAACCTATCAACAGTGCAGACATCCAGTGTGAATGCTTCCTACTTAAATATCGATGATTTCAAAAGATCGTAGTACTACACTATTATATCTTGAATAGGAGTCGAATGTGTGTTATCTATCTGCGTAAGGTCTTTGATGCAATTATTTTGGAGTGTGTTTATTTTGACAACCGTCTATTTTCCTACGGATTGAGGTGAATACGGAGTTTGTCTTTGATAAATAATGTTATAGTTATTTATGTAACATTGTTTGTTAATATTGTTCGCTGGTGTCAACCGGTGGTGGCAAGTGAGGGACAAGCGGTACGCTTTTACTATGCTGAAATCAGTTGGCGTGTCAGTCGGTTATGCTTGAAGTCCGCAAATCGATGTCTTGTTCAATACAAATATTTTTGTATTTAATGTGAGCTATTAGTGCCTTTAACAAGGCTTATTATCATTTAAAGCATAGAGTTGAAAATATTGATAATGCATAAGAAATTTGTTAAAACAGGTCGATAAAGGTATTTTGTTTATGAATGTTTTAGTTCATTATAATGTATGGAAAATGTTGCGGTAACAATTTAATTGATTAATGATAAACAGATAATAATTAATAGAGAATTTAAAATTTAATAGACTCGATATATGTATATTTATTGCGTAATATTTGTTCGCATAGTGATGGCTGAGTAATTTGCTAATGAATTAATTGGTTATCTAGCGTAGCCGCTTTGTAGATGATAATTTATAATATTTATTATTTACTTATTATATTTTGCTACATGTATATTCATCTAGCAGCTGAAGGATCGATGAGACCCGTAATCAAATCTGGCTCAATTCACACCGGTACCAATGTTATGTTATACGTATATGACTATGGTCGCCCCGGTGCCTTTGATACAATTACTACTTTAGCAGAGGCATATAAAAATGTGTTTATGTTTATTTATTTATATATTTATACAACAGACCACAGTCAGCATAAAATACAGTGTTATTTAATTTAAACTTTACCCGATATTATAGATTTAGGAGAAGCTTCGGTTGAAATCGTTTTAAACTAACATAAACCTAATAGATTACATCCAAAGTTTTTGATTAAAATATTAAACTATGTAATAGCCTTTTATCTATTACTTTAATCGATTAATTTTTTGTTATTTATTAATGACGCTTTATATTTTATGCTAAAGTGTAGAAACTTTTGCACTTATCTACAACTATTGATTAGTTTAGGTTTTTTTTAATGTAAAAACTCTGTATTTGACTTCTCCGCCTGATGTTACGATGAAGAGTGGTCAATAGTCGCCACCACTATACTATACCTGATAACCATCAAGCTTGATCCTGAAACGAGTCTGAGCCTGGGTCGCCATCATCAATCACTGTGTACATAATAATCCTAAAGTACATAATAACAATGTTTAATAATTAGATGTTACTTTGCGGAAATCCATAATCAAAATTATTTTTTAAACACTACTTTGCAACTGATTTCCGCTAATCAATGTTAGTGAAGGTAGGTAGGTACACAGTCACATCAGCTGTCAATGTTAGACCCTTTACCAAGATGCGAATAACTCTCGACGCGTTTCGCTATTCCACGTGGCATCCTCAGGAGACGTGTGGTCGCTTCGACTCCGTCGTCGTCGTCATTCTCATCGTTTTCATAATAACAATATTAACTTGGTACCAGCTAAAATTTTATGAGATTCGAACACGGGCACTCGACCGTAAGTCTACGCTACCAACCGCCTAGCCACGACTTAAACAAAGTTTGAATATAAATGAATTATAGCGTCAGATATTCTTGCCCGAAATACGTAGCATTAAGTCCTAAATAGCAGTATGGTGGAACGCCGTAACAATGTTACGACTATAATACGATATTTGGTCAGGTATCTCGGGGTACCAGGGTCACATAAAATATGAATAGTTAAAATCACTACGGTTTGGGTGGTGAGCGATTGCAACTGTACACGCGACACTAAGGAAGCCACCTCTTGTAAATTCATGAACCTTTGTCTCACCACCGATTTGCAATTGAAAGAGTCACTCCTCGGCTGCGGGTTAGGGGCGAATTTACATATTTATTTTATGATTCTATTTGGGGTTTTGACGTTTATGGTTATGGATAGTTATGGAGCTGTTTTTCGGGTTTAATTGTTGTCGCTTGTCTTTTTAAAGTTTGATTGACGTCTCTCAATATGGTCACGCCTTTTTTTACTCAGCTTGATGTTAAGCTAGAGTGCGGTCCACGGAGTATCCGATATGCCGGCTCAAGGAGACGAATGTGCACTTTTATTTATTTAATATTGGTGCTCCAACGGAGAGTGGTCGATTATAGTACTAAACCATTATCCTCAGTAGATAGAACACACAGCATGTTTTTATAGTCTTGCATAAATGGAAGTCAAAATTAAATACAATAAAAAAATAAAAACAATAATAATAAAACTTCACAACTTGAAAGTGGCGGTACTACTCCAGGACGGCAGACTGGACTGATAACCACCATCATTTCTTTAAAACTTTACACCTCTCTTTCTCCACTTTCACATTTCTCTCTATCATTTCCTGATACATTGGTCGGGCGAAAACAGAATGTCTACCTTTTTGTTTCCCAGTCCCGCGTAACGTAACATCAGGTGAAGTGTTCGCGTATCCCGCTATTACAAAATTTGTATATTGTTATCCCTAAAGTATATCTATATAGCGGGAGCTGTTAACTTGACAAGCCTAGACAATGTCGAACACCGTCAGCTAGTATACTACAGCAATGAAGCAAAATTGGAGTTTGACAATTTATTGTTATGACTCTGAATGTTATTTCGCTGTAAAGCTTAATGACTGAAATTAAATTAAGGCAGGAACACATTGTTTTAAGTCTTTAGTGCAATTGAACCTGATTATCCTATTGTTGACTGCAAGAAATTAACCGACGTTTTGTGATGTCATTTAAAATTAAGTCACGTGTTTATTTGCGCGTTTTTGAGCGGCTGTGGTCTAAGTGTAGAGGATAGACCTTACGATCGATGAGACCCGTGTTCCGACCTCTCTAAATTCTAACCTGTACCAATGTAAGTATGTTATATGTACTTTGGTCGCTCAGTACCTGTGGTATAAGTACTAGTTTAGTACTTGCCTTTTAAAATATATATATGTAATATTTTTTGTGTTTTATTTAATTTTGTTTCGAGAGTGACTTGCAGCGGTCAGATAAGTTAGTTCATTACAATTTACTCTCTGCCCACCATGGAGGGGCTTGAGCTGTTATTATTATTGTTCTTGGTGATGATTACGGGTAGTACTTGCTTTCAAAGTTCAATTAACACATGTGAAGTGACCTGGGGTTAGCAAGGAAGTAGCAAGATATCTATCCTCTAGTGTCGTCTGCACTGTTAACTGGATGGTGTTTATTGGGCTCCTCAAACCATATAACGTAGCGGAGGATGGACTGGTATGGCTTTGTGGTAGCAGTTACCTCCGTTCATAAATCAGGCGTGGAGTATAGTCACGTGCCGAACTATTTGAGCTTTTAGAGCCGGACCGCGGTTCTAATCCAGACCGCGGAAGGTAAAAATTTGTACTGCCAAAATTGGTTTTTGAAAATATAACAAAGTAACAATATAACAATCAAAAGTGCGATATAATTTTTCTGGTCTCCACCCAAAATTACTTGCCGACACCCCTGCTTTAGAGGTTTGGTTGAAATATATTACTCTAAAAATCAAGTGACTCCGTTCCAAAGCCGCGCCAGGTAGCTAGTATGTTAAAAGTTAGGATAATTTGAATGGCCCATTTATTTCCTCCAATTCCAATTACAATTTAATATACTCGGTCTTCATAAAAATGTTTTATATAATGATACATTAACCTCGTGGTACCGCCATTTGTTCATCCAGGGTGGGTGAGGGGAGGGGAGTACAATTTGGTATCGCTTTGATGTTACAAAGTGGTCGTTATATAAATTTATTCGTTCATGTTACGCCCGTAGATGGAAACGCCGATTACCGTTTTCGGCCAGGTAATATTGTTACAATTAAGTACTTATTTGTATAGGGCATGCGGAAATCTCTTATCGTTGTAAGGGGGTTATTTAGATTACAAAACGTCTCTATTGAGAGTTATCTATAGTTAGTTATAGTCTATGGGCGCACTAGGAAGACCTTTCTCAGCCAGATTGGTCCACTGCTCAGAAAGAGTCAGATGAGAAGCACAATAAACCGACGTGCATGCCTGACGGGTGTAATGGATGCGGTTCGAAGTGAAAGTATGTAGAGAGAGGAGTCGCTGGCGCTTCACAGTTTCTGCCTACCCCAGTGGGAACAAGGTGCGGTCCATGTCTGCAGGCAAGCTTTGCAGGCTTAAGGAGACAAATTCGCGCCGTCTAAATTGATAGTGGACACTTCTACGTTATATCCAGCTACTTTTAAGTTTAATGGCTAAATGGTTAACAACCAACATCACTCGTTATAGTTTTCTTAATTGTTTTTCAGTAACTCTGTAAAAGTCTTACATTAATTTTGAGAATACAGAGAGTCACAAATTTTAACCGTACCTCTCGTCGTGCGTCGTCTGGACTATATTTTCCGGATATTTTGTATAATAATAATAAATTATATAACCATATAAAACCAGCTGTATTTAGATACCATATGAATACACGAACTCCCATCTTATCTTCACACAAATACGGAGTTACATTGTTTTCAAAATAATCTTACTAAATTCTAAAGGATACAAGTTTGAAATGGTTTATCAAAAGCGTTATCAATGAAGATTTATTTGAATAATCCCACATTAATCCCATTGTGCGAAGACACTCTAACATGTGGGCGAGAATTTCACCATTCTGGTTAAGCCCTGGAGTGTATGCGGTATTCAAAATCTGAAAAATTAGATGTGGTAAAATTATCATTTTAAGATAATTTAGGCTGAACTCTGTGTAACGTTTTACAATATTTATTAGCCTGATAAAAATAGCAGAGTACTCGGATTTTAGGGTAAGCTGTTGTAATTATGATGAAAGTTGAGCAGAATAAAAATAGTATTCATTGTGGTGTTAAAACGCATTATTCTATGTAACGTCATCATATCAATTAGAAGGGCTGCAGATGGAATGGTTTTTCGACGAGCTCGCATGGGCGCTGCGTAGCTTAGTAATCAGAGCATCCGTGCGTAAAGTGGAGGGAGGACAAGGGTTTGAATCCCACCCCGGTGCTAGGAGTGCGTCGCGCAGCGTTTTTTCCGTTCAATTTTCATTATTATTTTAATATGCCTAACGAATTTCTGAAATAAAATATAAGTAACTAAACTGCTCTTAGTTTTTTAAAAATAATTATTACATTACCCTGGAATCGAATCCCGGTCTCTATAACTAGCGGAACAGTTCGGCAAACTCTCTTTGATTGTTGTAAACATATTTGAAGAAATGTACAAGGAAAGGGTCCTAACCCACAAACGTAGAGCATGTTTGAGGCAGGTGAAGGATGTTAGGAGCGAAAAATGTGTTTAAGGGTCGTGAAGGTCGTGTCTCACTGACCCAAAGGCGTGACACTTTACACGTAAATAGATGAATAGAAAAAAGTAAACTTTCTTTTTTTTTATTGTAGCACGGCGTATTATGATAACATCCGTCTAATGTAACGGTTGAGTGCGGTCCTTGAATGGAAACAACTGCTACTACAGATAAATTTCTACAGGCAGCAGTCACCTCCGCTATGCCGGCTTGAGGAGACGAATGTGCGCCATCTAAACTGACATTGCACATTCCTCTCGTTATACCTGGCTACTTCCAAACAAATAGTGTCTTCACGGGTGTTACATTCGAAAGTGCGCGGTGCTACCCCAGGACGACACGGTAGTCTAGACATGTAACCATCATCAGTTTGCCTACCACTCTTTAATAGTGCACATATGCATTGAGCGATCAAAGTACATATAACCTGTACTTTGTACCAGTTACATTGGTACCAGTCAGAATTTAGCGAGGTTCGAACACGAGTCTAATCGATCATGAGATCACGTGTCCTACAGCTAGATCACGTCCGCTCAACAGTCGGTCAACAGCCAATTCATTATAATTAGTTAACAAGCCAGTGTCTTGATATAAATTTAACAAAACTGCCCAAGACAGTAGTTAACTTACTTTACACTAAGTAGTAATTAAGAGTTTAATCTCTAGTCTAGCATCGAGATTGATATAGAAACTTATTTGGACATTATTTATTAAGATAATCAACAGCCTTTGGATTAGGGATTTATTAATTAGATATTTTTTTTAGTTTAGTTTTATATGGCATTATAACAATTTGCCAGTGTCAAAGTAAACATTTTTTTTTGCATCAATTAAATAATATTGTGCATTACGAGTCATTCATTCATCACACTAAATAATCAGGTCAAGTCTCAGTCAAATCAAAAATTGCTTCAGTAAAGTGGTAGAATCTTTACTGAAACTTCGTACGGAGTTTTGGAGGGAAAATGGAAACATATATTCTCTTCTTTTGAATTGTTTGCCTACACTCACGGACGACACTTAATGGTCAATAATCCACCATTATTACACATTAACACTCGAAGAAACACAAGTTTAGAAAAATAATTCAAGACAGATAACCTTATGTCTCAAGATGGCCGCCAAAAATCCAATTAGATATTGAGTAATAAAAGATTTTGAGGGCCTCTGTGGCGGAGTGGTTCATGCAACAAGTCAAGTGTTCGGTCTGAGAAAATTAATTCCTTACTCTTGTTTTCAGGTAATTTTTCCTTCAGTCCTTTTATGATGTAAGTACTTTTAGTGTACAGTTTTTCTGTCATAAACTTGTGTGGAAAAGTTGAAAGTTTTCGGGTGTGACACACTCGCATAATAAATGTTTGCTGTATGAACATGAAAAGAAAAATACTTCAACTTGCTAATGCACGAATATATTCCGCCAAATACCAAGAGACTACATAAATCAGTTAAACTATATTTTTCTAAGGGCTATTCTTGAGCTTATAATATTATTATTTACAATTTATATTTTATTGTAAATACACATATTATCATTAACCGGGCATATTTGAACGTGAAAAAGCCATTCTTGTGCCGGTATAGTGACGGCGACTTGTGACTGCGCTTCTTCAGCCGCTCGTGGAGGTCTATTAAGGTCTACGAGTTATACGCATAATGTGCTCTGATCTTTTATTTACAATTTTTTGAAGAACTGCGCAAAAATATTTTACCTAAATTAAAACATTTTATGCGGCTTACTATCGTATTTATTTATACTATTTTAATACAACTACCGTGGTTGCAAAATTAGTGAAATAATTTTAAACTGACGTGTAAATCCTAATAAATATTGGAAAATTGATGTAAAATCAGAATTGTTCAGTTGTAATCTAACTTTTAAATTAAAATCTTTAATATTAATGAAGAATAACCCTCGAGTATTCTACAGCGAAGAGCACATCATCACAATACGTGTAAAGCTTGTCCCACAACTTCTAGTGTAGTCTTAACTTTGCTACCGAAGTTTTGGCACTATTGCGTTTACATATGCGACTAAGCAAGATGTATGAGCACGATCGTGACGTTGTCAGATAAGCATGACGAATTATTATGCAAAATATTTGTAAAAATATTAATATTTAGGGGAATTTTGGACTTAGGAATTGAGTTACTTTGAAACTTTCTCCATCTATTATATAATATTATTTTAATTAATTCAACGCGTAATACTCGTAGGTATATGCAAAAGATATCGTTTAACAAAATGTTACTCTGTTAAAAGGATACTTTTGTAGCCCCTTTTTTCGCATCGTGATATAAGATAATTTACGCTCGAACGAGTGAATAGTCGAATAGTATTCGTATTGATAGTAGCTTTTGTCGTCATAAATTATGATAATACATCAGATTTTGAAATGCTGCCAGCTCAGTAACTTTGAATGCAGATCCTATTTCACTGTGATACATATGCCTTTGTCGTTTTAATAGTCTCTAAACAGCTGCGGCCATTTCTACGAAACGTTTTGTTAGTGTTATTTGATTAGTTTTCTACTAAACTTAAATTGAATCTTTCAATGTATGTCTGTGGTCTGTCTATATGAGGAGTCGCCGCCGTTATGCTGGCTTGAAGAAGTAATTACTTAATTTAATACCTAAAGTTCTAGTTATTCTAAAAGCATAACGGAAATCATGCGTACAGAAATAACTTTGTAAAACAAACAAAGATACGAAGCAGATGTTGCGGGATTATGTAACGGCATTTAGGGGTTACACAAATTGCATCCCATTGCACGCAGAACATCCGCCGCGAAGACAACCCGCTCTAAGTGGAGCAAACATTTAATTAATGATATACATGAATGAATTTACATCCGCACGCTTGATTAAGTTTCTAATAACTGAAATCCCTCTGTACGTATGCTAATTAGACGACTCAAGTTATATTGCGTTGCTTTACATGTATAAATGTATTGTGTATCTATATATATCAGCGGATATAAATCATCTTTAGTCGTCGGCGCTTATGTACAAAACGTCATCAAATACATGACAATCATCAAAATATCCTGAAAATAATGATGTCAGGATTCTGATCCCAATACACATAGAAGTACAATACGGGTCTCTTTAAATTAAGGGTAAATAGGTACCTCATAGGCAAGCGTGCTCCACCTTAGACCGCATCATTGCTCAACATCAGGCAAGGTGCGGTCAAACGCTTGCCTATTAAGCATTCAAATAAATAAATAAAAATAAAAAAACACTTTATTGCACATGTTAAATTGTACATAGATGAGCATGTACCATCTTAGATTGACAGTGCTAACTCATCTCGTTATACCTGGCTACTTTCAACCTATTCCCGAAACGCACATAAAATGTATTATCCAAAAATAGAACCCACAGCTTTTGTTTGATCTGAAGGCTTAATTAGCTTTACAAATTGCCTACATTATGCAATTAGAAATATGAATGAGAGACGATGACAAACCGAATCAAAAAAATTCAATTAAAAATTTTGGCCACTGGATACAATTTATGAAATTCAAACGAGAAAAAAAGGTAAAAGGGGGGGTGTTTAATTAATTTCTTGTAAAAGTTACCAGATAAAGATTTCATGTCAGGTGCTCAAATCCCTTTTAGGGAAAGTTTAATTTCATAAGCTAACATTTCTCATTACCATATTGTTTATTTAAAACGCGGCTTTCTCGTTTTTAATACCGCTACGCATTAATCAATCTTTAAAATTGCCTCTCCTACACGATTAATCGTTTTGCTTAGATATTTATAACCCTATACTTTATAAGTACATTTATTATAATATTTTTGTCGACTTTATTATTGACTTTTTTTTTATTGTGGCTCGGCATGTGACAACACTCCGCCTGATGTAAAGCTAGAGTGCGGTCCATGAATGGAAACAACTGATTCTACAGAGAAACCTGTGCGGGGTAGCAGTCGCCTTAACGTATTATCATATTTTTAGGTAATTTTTCTATCAAATTGTACGCGTCTTAAACGATACGCTTCTAAGAATAACGAACTTAATTGATGTTACAATTGAATAGAGTAGAAGGTTTAACCATGAATATTGAATATATTCAATTAGCTACTTGTATTTCAGTGCCAAAGTTAACACACAGAAATTCGCTTAGTATGTCGGTTTCATGTTTATCATAAATCTAAATTATATATGTTGTGTAATCATATTCCATTGAGGCATTTCAATATCAAATATCACGCATTCACGGCAGGAGCAACCACGTCGTGAATTGTTAATCTCGGCGACACGTCAATCTGTAGATAACTCAATTTTATGTATCAACCACGAAACGGTATCGTATGCCAAACATTTGTAATGAATATTAATCGAATACCCGTCTCGTTGATGTATGCAATAATAGGTGAGGTTGATTTTTTTCTTCTTTTATTGTTGCTCGGCATATGACAACGCTACGCCTGATGTAAGGCTAGAGTGCAGTGCGTCCATGAACGGAAACAACTACAGAAAAATCTTATAGGCAGTCGCCTCCGCTTTGCCGGTTTGAAGAGACGAATATTCACCATCTAGATTGACAATGCACACTCCTCTCGTTATACCTAGCTACTTTTAAACTATTCCCGAAACGCGACAAGGTCACTTCACGGGTGTTACATTCGAAAGTGATGGTGCTACCCCAGGACGGCAGACTGGGCTTATAACCATTATCAGTCTGTCTATCACTCTTTAATAGTCGATAAAAATCAACATATACATATATACATATACAATAACGTTGTTTCACTTTCTTATCGAAAATGTAAAATATTAATAATGAAATTTACCTACGGCATGAGAAATTCGTTTATAACGAGAAAATTATGTATGTTTAATCAACAATTAGTTACACCTGAGTAGAAATGTTGTCAATATGTAAATACTGTCACGTCTTTTTCATATTTAATAATGTTTCTAATAGGTAATCTTTGACATAGGTAGATGTGTCTCATGTTCGCCGCTGCACGCTGGCTTCATTAGAAGCAATTAATTTGCGGCAAAGATGGCGTGTAGTTCACCCAGCCTTCATTAAAATATGTTCCAGGCATGTCTCCGAGACGTTCGATATCAACATTTTTGACTTGATTGCTGTTTTAATTGCTTTAATCTTGTTATTAATCTGAGTGTTTAACATTTTCAATATTTGATACATTGGTACTGTTGTTCATTTTACTAGTAAAATATGTACCAAGTCTCTCAAAACTATCTGCGTAATTTTTCACTTGAACATTTACCTGCGTACCACTAGTGCCATCACCTTCAAATGTAACACCCGTCTGTTGCCAACAGACATGTTATTGTGATAACAGTTGTTTCTGTTGATGGACCATTGTTTGACTTATTATCAACCAGATTGTGGCGACCATTTAAAAAAAAATAATTATGGTCTCCGTCTTAAAAAGTTACTCATAGGACTAATTTAATCCATCAGGAATAGCTCATGATCCAATTCTTATCTCCGACTGTATTGTTATGATGTATGTTTTACGTTTGATGTCCGGACGCAAGCAATACAGATCTGAATGCGTTCGATAATAAATCGAATACAGTGCGTATTGCCAAGTACTAATTATACAACGCTCTTTTGCACTGGGAAACAATAGTTAAATTAATTTATGTACTCCGCAAATAGTGCACCGGTGACGCGATTTAATATCGTTAGGTACGCTATTATTGATTTATAACATTTTCTGATTGAGATTTATAAGACTTGTTTTTGCTGTGTTACTGATGTCTTTTACATTAGACAATGACGTATTATGTATTGTAAATGTAAAACGAAATAAGATAACAAAAATTTGACCATTTTATTGATGATTATTTTATTTTAAACATTTCCTTTCCATCTATATTTCTCCTGTCTTCAATTTGTCATCATTCGTTTCGGTCGTTAAAGGATTGCGTTTCGTAAACGCATTTACTATTGCTGTATCTCTATAAAACATACTTTGTTGGACATTGAATGTGTTATTTAATTTTAGTTTTTATTTCTTTTCTCATAGAGTTGAAATTCTGATTTAATTTTTTGTAGGACAGTGATTTGGAATCGGTTTAGTTTAGATGATAGTTATAGACTGGAGTTACGACATTGATTTTTATATCGTAGTATATTGTAGTTTACTCATATAAATATAATTGTAATTATAATGTAAATGGTTTTTGTGTGACAATTAATAATAATGTATTAAAAAGATTTAAGCAATTAGTAAAGCCACAATACGCTTTAAAGTTCCTCATCTCCATAATTTAGTTTGCAATTTAGGTTCATAGAATCTAAATGTAAATTGAGTACCGAACTATGGATAGATTATAGTGCGTACTGGATTTTCCGGGTGCTATTTCAGTGCAGCGCATCCATTAGAATTGTCAGCTTACGTTCCTTTTATTTTGTTTGCTAGTCGTTTGTACTCGTCGATGATAGAAATAACTTTCGACTACATTTACAAGAGATCAGTTTTAGAATTTACATCAAACATTGGAAATATGTGCATACCCACATATTGACGATATAGGACTCTATTGAATGTATCTAAAGAAGAATACCCATTCGCCTAAAAAAATGGGCACACAATTTTTTTCTCGAGTCTGTCGATGATTTTTAGTTAGTTTTGTAGAAAAATAAATCTACTTCCTTATTACCAATCAGTTTTAATTTTTTTACCAGGGTTATTGAGTTATTAGATGTTTTCTGATGCAATATTTGTTTTTTATGTAATTAAACATTGTTTATTGATTGGTAAACGATGTATTGATATAATTAAAATGAATTTATAAAAAAATAAGATATTATTTTAGAATATTGTTTTGTTGCCAAACTATTAGGTATCAAGTGGGCCCATATGTGGGACAAGTGGGACAATAGGGTATTTTATATATCCTATTTATTTATATTAAATATATTTAAGCTATTTGCTTGTTTGAATATAAAAATATCCGTTGTTGATCTTTGTGTGTTTGGTTGTTACATTTTAAAGCTTAACGCAATCCTATTATGAGCTTGGGTCATGCTTTTAAATATGAGTTCTTAATAATTTGTACATTAACCCATTTCTAAATCTCTACTTACGCCGGTCGGGGTATGGGTGTGAACTAAGTAAATCAGTATAGTTAGCTGGGCTTACTTAGCGTTTGATTAGTATTCATGAATTTTTTTTAAAAGAAATCTTCATGGACGGCTTTTTTGCCTCGCATTATTCATTTAAGGAAAATTACTCTCGTTGCTCATCTTTGAAACAAATCTTGACCCAGAACCCTTTACTATTTTTTTAAGTTCAGTATTATGTTCAAGAAAGTTGTGATTATTGTAGCTATTATTGTAGCTCGGCATATGACAACACTCCGCCTGATGTAAAGCTAGAGTGCGGTCCATGAACAGAAACAACTGCTACTACAGAAATCTCTACGGGCAGCAGTCGCCTCTGCTATGCCGGCCGGAGGAGACGAGTATGCACCATCTAGATTAACAGTGCACACTCCCCTCGCTATACCTTGCTACTTTCAAACTGCTCCCGAAATGTGACAAGATCACATTCGCAAGATCATAACGGGTATTACATTCGAAGGTAACCATCATCAGTCTGCCTTGCACTCTTTCGAGCGGCCGTGGTCTAGCGGTAAGACACGTGAACTTACGATCGATGAGACCCGAGTTCGAACCTCGCTAATTCTGACCGGTACCAATGTAACTTTGGTCGCTCAGTGCCTATAGGCACTATTAAAGAATGGTAGGCAGACTGATGATGGTTATTTGTCCAGTCTGTCGTCCTGGGGTAGTACCAACACTTTCAAATGTAACACCCGTGAAGTGACCTTGTCGCGTTTCGGGAATAGTTTGAAAGTAGCCAGGTATAAAAGAGCAGTGTGCACTGTCAATCTAGATGGTACATGCTCGTCTCCTCAAGCCGGCATAGTGGAGGCGACTGCTGCCCGTAGAGATTTCTTTGTAGTAGCAGTTGTTTCCATTCATGGACCGCACTCTAGCTTTACATCAGGCGGAGTGTTGTCACATGCCGAGCTACAATAAAAAAAAAGTTCTGTTAATCTCTCACTGTCGTAGTTACCTACATGAAATGCTAAATAAACTGATTTATTCGTTAAATTATACGTAACATAATTTTCTGTTTGTATTTAACATTTAGATTTATTCCTAAGTAAAACAATTTCGTGGTTGGTAGAGTTTAACTACATTTGTGAATTTCCAATAATCCTAGATCGCACCCCAGGGCGATTAATGTTAAATTTTAATGCATGACGTGTTAATTGCTATTTCACACTTCAATATGAAAACGATATCGAGACACGTTGACTCGGTTTTGTTGATTTATTTGCGGCGGCTACAAAATGTCTGCGCTTCACAATTAATACTCGTATAAAATTACAATACAATTGTCACGCCTTTGTCCCACAGGGATAGGCAGAGACAACGGAACGCCACTTACCACGATCCTGACACAACACCCTCGCTTCCTTCACATCCACAATTCTCTTCATGCACGCTATTTAGGTCTGAAGTAAACAATTGAAAGGAAATATAACACCATGATTCAATTTGTAGCTTTATCGCATAGAGATATACAGGATAATTTTTTTAACTGGGACAGTATGGGGAAATCCTAAACACAGGAGATACAGGGAAACTGTCTTAGGAACCATTTGCTCTTTTCATTTGGTCAAGTATGCCAAATTCGTTTTCATAAAAAAGAGTAAAGATTATTAAATTCTTATGCTGTTTTGCCTTTATTCAATAATTTTAGATTTATTTATTTTTCACTTATTTATTCTTATATTTTTGTTTCTGCACCGAATACACTTTTCCACCACACCAAAGGTTAACTGGTAGAAAGTTGGTAGTTCGCCTTTTGCAATTTTTATATTGTGCAATAAAGTATTTTTATTATTATTATTATTTGACATGTCTATAATTATCATAGAAAGAGGAAAATTTTATAAAAATAGTAGTCTATTTTCGGTAGAGGCCCTGAAAATAAAGTTTATCTATACGTACATGTTCCAAGGATAAATCATATGCTTATATCTACGTATCTTTAATTTGAAGGCGTATTCGTGCGTGTAAACTTGCGATATACCCTTGCCGATAAGAAAGGATGTCCAAACGAATGATTCGGGTCAGTATATCTACTCTTCAACCATTATTTCCCAAGCTTTGTCAACGATTTAGTACCTCGCGCTCTTTCTTACGTTCTACCGTTTTGGCTAGAAAAGGATGACGAATACGGGCCTAGTCCGAAAATTTTCCTTAACTGAATTTTGAGAGTATACCGTTAGTTGCAATGGACGTTTATTGAAATTATGGTGTTATATCTGTGAATGGATCTCGACCCTTCTCGGGGGATTGAATTAAATGACGCTTAGACTTTATATACTCAGGCTTAAGTAGAAACGTGAGACATTGCTTAAGTGTCCGACTATGAGATGCTTCGACCTTAACTTGTATAGAGAAACATGTATATTGCTATGAATTCGAATTCCCCAATTCAAAGTTATCTTCATGACATAATCGATAAGCTCTATATTGTGTATTTGAATAATTACTTAATGACGGGTGGTGGGCTGCACCATTCAAATCAGAATTCCCTTGAGACAATCTGCTATAGCCATGTCTATAAACGTATTGAACATTATGTTGTATACTACGTTAATATAGGATTTGACCTTTGATCCTTCTCTTCAGTTCTGATGTAACTTCATCGAATGCAAAGTGAAATTAATATACTCAAATTATGTTTCCAACTACTCGTATAATGTTATTATTGGTTTTAAGTTGAAAGCCCGAAGCTACTTTCTGATTAATTTCAAGTAGACATGACAAGATATTGAAGTATGTTTGAGCCTTCATTTGTTTCTGAGGAATTAATTGGAGTTACTATTATTTATATCGTCATAAGCCATCGATTATTTCATTGTTCCTAAAATATATGTAAAATCGATGGATTCGCGATACGAGTAATAAAAACTTACTAACAATGCTAGAGATCTTTAAGAGTGTATCGTGTAGCTATGGACGCCTTGAGGGTCTATGGGCCACTGGTTACGAAACCCTGCTCTAATGTATCTGGTTTATTGTTAGTGCCTTTTTTGATGAAACTGGATTTGTTTATTTCTAAATAAATTTATTCCTATACATGTCATTATTATTCAGTAATAATATGTGTTTTAATTCATTCTATGGTAGATCCTATAAAATAACAAATTCTAAATTATCGTCCACATCACGTTTCTTTCATAAGGTTCACACACATTGTGAACCTTTATTGTTGGGGGGTTTACGGCTTTTTTATACGGCACGAGCACGTTTCAAATCGCTCGTTCGAATGAAAACTGACCGTGTCCAATTAAAAAAACTATTAAAATTTTTAGTGATTCCTTTACTTCTTTTTAGTTCACTTCGCTTTTACGCACGAGTACTCACTTAAAATTACATGTCGGTTTTTATTATAAAAATTGTTCAGACCAAACTCTAAATAAAGATTTTTTAGAGGACATGTTATTTGTACAGTTAGCAGTACAGTTAAGTAAACAGAGATTGTTTCGTGAGCAGGAAACAAAAAAGGGAATGAAACGAAGCAGATTAGAAAGTTGGTGCTGACTCAAGAGTCTAAAGATTAAGAGGCACCGGATTAACAAATGGGGAGAGAGAAGGAGCAGAGAAAACTTCCTAATTGGAGATTATGAAACAAAAATAAAACTATTTTTCGTTAAAACATTATATCCACATAAACGCTAGAGATTGATCTAGATAATATAATTATCGATAAAAACTTATGTGTTTTATACGAAAATTTAGGAAACATTTTGAGTAATAGATTAACTTCAGAAAATAAAAAAATAACATTAGAAAATTAATCTCTCCACAAATATTTCTCCAAAAATATTTTCTTTTCATATTGACTTTAATCATATTATATAAAGCTCGATTACCACTGACTCACTGACTGACTGACATATATTATGAAGCACTCGCCGGGGGGTTATAGAGATGATTCTTTTTGGGGCGTGTAGAGGGCGTTTCCGCGACCCCAGGAAAACCTCGACTTTGACCGGAAGTGGACTTTGGACCGGAAGCGATGCCGATATCTCGGAAACGGAACGAGATAGGGTACAAGTGCCGAAACAAAAGTCGTAGAGAATGTCCTCTAATATCGAAATCCATACTTTGTTTTTTCAAAAAAAATTTTTTTCAAATTACCCGAAAATTAACTTTTTCAGCGCCGCGAAGCGCGCCCAAAAAACTAGTCATATTATATAAAGCTCGATTACCACTGACTCACTGACTGACTGACATATATTATGAAGCACTTGCCGGGGGGTTAGAGAGATGATTCTTTTTGGGGCGTGTAGAGGGCGTTCCCGCGACCCCAGGAAAACCTCGACTTTGACCGGAAGTGGACTTTGGACCGGAAGCGATGCCGATATCTCGGAAACGGAACGAGATAGGGCACAAGTGCCGGAACAAAAGTCGTAGGGAATGCCCTCTAATATCGAAATCCATAATTTGTTTTTTCAAAAAAATTTTTTTTTTCAAAACTACCCGAAAAATATCTTTTTCAGCGCCGCGAAGCGCGCCCAAAAAACTAGTTATATTATATACAGCTCGATTACCACTGACTGACTGACTGACTGACTGACATATATTATGAAGCACTTGCCGGGGGGTTAGAGAGATGATTCTTTTTGGGGCGTGTAGAGGGCGTTCCCGCGACCCCAGAAAAACCTCGACTTTGACCGGAAGCGGACTGTGGACCGGAAGTGACGTCGATATCTCGAAAACGGTACGAGATAGGGCACGAGTGCCGGAACAAAAGTCGTAGGGAATGCCCTCTAATATCGAAATCCATAATTTGTTTTTTCAAAAAAATTTTTTTTTTCAAATTACCCGAAAAATAACTTTTTCAGCGCCGCGAAGCGCGCCCAAAAAACTAGTTATATTCTATTTTTAAATCACACAGAATTAAATTAATTATAAGCGGGTAAACATCGCGAGTCCCGTTAAGATAAGTTAAATTGCGAACATTCTGTTTATTTCGTAATAACTTCCAAGTTTTAAGGAGGTCTCAACGGTTAAATACTGCCTTTTGTGTTCGTAATTCTGGAGTATATATAAATAAGCATGCGCAAGGAAAGCGTCGCTCGTCATGATGTATGTAGTAAATATGTCTTCTAATATTTACCTTATAATAATTATTTACTTAAATATTAACACACATTTTTAAGCACTGATTTTAACACTTATCTGTAATAAATGCAAAATATAATAATAAAAAACATATTTAAACAGGAAATAGCTTGACAAAATATTTCTTGGCTCTCTTGTTTCATTTTAAAGACTTTTTCCCTGTATGAGGGGGTGATGTAATGGAAAAAATATTTATTTTCCTTTCACTTTGTTTTTGTACACATCTGCAAATAATGTGTATTTTCGTTTGAAAATTATTTGGAGGCTTGTTGCGGTTTTTATTTAATTTAAATATATGTAGTATTTTTGTATAGGATAGAGGTAGGTTGTTATATTACAGACATTAATTTGGTTAAGATAATTATTCACGAAATTTTATAATTTTCCAAAGAGTTTTGGGTAGACTGATGGTGGTTCTTAGAGCAGTCTGCCGTCCTGGAATACTACCAAATTCCAGTGTAATACCCGTGAAGTGACTTTTTTTATTTATTTATTTATTTATTTATTCAGATGCTCACTACAAGTTGCAGCCGAAAAAAGTCACATACATATATTTTAAAGTCTGGGGGCCTATTGCGCAAAATACGTAGAAGTTGAAATGAAGTAGAAGTGTAGTCGAAGCGCAGCGGAAGTCGAAGTTGAGCGGTTTTATAACTTGGTATTGCGGACAGATAAAGGCGTAAACTTATAATCTGCTATCGACAGAAGTTAAACATGGTTCAATAGAAGATAAACTTCTAAATGGGGAGACCACAGTTAAAAAATATTTTTACAAATTCAAAATTTACACTGTAATAATTTGAGAATTTGAGTTTTAAAAAATATTGTTTTTATTTTATAAGAATAAAATTACATATCTTTATTACTATATGGGCAAAACAATCATTTAAAATGATAAAAAAATAAGAATGAATTTATTAAATTATTTTCTGACAATGGGGTTGAACACTAATTTTTTATCCCGACAGAGGTCGCATGGGCGAGTGTTCCCACAAAATCTGTCACAGGTGTCATACACCATATAAAATTTTGTAAACAAACCGGTTTTCTATTAATAAAAACTAAAAATGACTAAATGTGCTGCCTATAAATGTAAAAATATAGGTGTTCATAAATTTCCTAAAGATCCTATCGCAGAAAGTTGTGGGAAAGAAGTCTTAAAAGAAAAAACTGGAAAGCTACAGATTCGGCGAGGTTATGCTCTGCTCATTTTAAAACTGATGATTACTATGGCAAGAGCGCTTATACAGGTACGTTATTATGTGTAATTAAGTTACACCGACATAATGTCTCATGTTTTGATTATAAAGTTGCTAATAAAATATTTCTTTTTTAGGAAAAGCGCCAGTTGCGAAATTCCTGAAGCATTTCGCTGTACCAACTATATTCTCTTACGAAGCAAGAAACTCCGCTAGCGAGAGAGAGCGACAGGCAAGTGTTGAGAGAAGATGTCAAAGAAAACTTACTTTTACTTCTACAGAAACAATATACACATCAAATGTAGAACCTGTACCAGATGCAGGAAATGAAATTGAAGTGGATGTTGTTGTGCATAATGTCAATAAGCCTCAAAATGTGCTTCATATGTTACTAGTTACTATTATATCTTGTTTATTTAACTTTGAGCCCGATGGTAGAAAAAATAAAATATTATGGTAGCTCTGTAATAAATGTTAGTGCTGAAGATCAATTTTTTTTAACTCTAATGAAACTTCGACAAGATAAATGTAACTTGGATAAATTTTATTCATCAGTCATGTACAAAACTTAACATTTGGCCTGAAAAGGATTTGATGCAATATTATATGCCTGATAGTTTTAAACAGTTTAATAGGGTTAATGAAAACATATAATACATTGAAAAATGAGCTACACCATACCTATATTCCTTTGGTTTCTAAGATATTTTTTGTTCATTTTATGTGCTGTAACTTAGGAGAAAGTATAATGAAGAAATAAAACAATTTTCAAGTAATTTATGGTTTTAATTGGTCCTAATCTATACTAATATTATAAAGCTGAAGAGTTTGTTTGTACGCGCTAATCTCAGGAACTACTTTATAGATCATTTATCGAGGAAGGTTATAGGCTATATAACATCACGTTGCGACTAATAGGAGCGAAGAAACAGTCGAAAATGTGGAAAAAACGGGGAATATTGTTCATCTTTGAGGGCTTCCGTTGCGTGCACTGCGTAAACCGTTCGAGATACCCAAAAATATGTATGAAAGAATTATTCCTCTTTAAATTATCTAAAAAAATGTCCGCGACAGTATATGTCTATCTTTTAAGATTAACTTACAATAACCGTTTTTATGATAATCAAATTTGGTCGAAACATAATAATATTAATCTTTATCCAAATAAATGTGTTTTTTATTTATTTATTTATCCAAATAAGTTGTGGGTAACAGCTCTAGGTAATTTATAATAAAGCATTATTTTTATCTTATGTGTAACAATAACTTAAAATAAACCCGGGCAGCGCCGGGCACCGTCAGCTAGTGTGTATATAATACCTTATCTAAAATAGCTTTTTCCATGTGCTCTTTGTAAAATGTTGTCAAATGTGTGAGCATATCATTTATAAATGTATCGTCCCTATCTATAAATACAACTGCCATGTCTACAAATCTCCAGAATGAGCTGGACCTGCATGCAAGCACACCGCTTCTTCAGCTACTTGTGTTGGTTCATCATGTGGCCGTTCTACATGAAAGCATCATGGCACGACCCGGGGTGACTAGCATCCACTAATATAATATTTAATGAAGCGTCTCATATCTGCAAAAAACAAATTATTTATTGATTACAATATATGATTTTTTGAGTGTTTGATTTTTTCTAAGATAAACCATGGGAATTAGTTTGATATGTTGAGAGAATAACTGAGATATAGTACTTACTATTTGTGTGTTAATAGTGTGTCATTTGCCGGCCTCATCGATGCAATGTGTATGCCATCTGCACATCCAATAAGCCCAGGGATACCAAACTCATTGTAGAATCTTAAAAATGAAAAATAGTGTTAACAATATGAAATTATCAGTTTCGTAATGGGTACACGATCCCCCTTTGCCAACGCCCGTAAAATACGAGTTCGTCCAAATAAATCCACCTAAAGTCCCAAGCCTTACAAGTAATTACCTAATTATACTCGTATTAGTCATTTTTACTCATAAATAACTTGTAAATAAGAAATATTAATTCGTGAAATTGAAAAGTTATATACAATTAATTTGATGCATATTAATACTGTGAAACATAATAAAACTACTTACCCTGACGAAACAAACACTTAAAGATGTATTAAGACTCTAATTACTATCTAATTTCCTTAAAATAATCAATATTATTCCTGTCGAAGTTCAACAAAAGTTACATTTTGTAACTTCTGCAAAACTACTATTTTGACATTCATTGTGCGTTAAGCTCCGCTTCTCGTGCCGGTCCGCAATACGAAATCTCATACTAAAAGGACCGTGCGCACTAACCTAAACTACGCTGCTAATTTGACATGTTTTGAAGTTGGAAGTTTAGGTGCACAATACGAAATTGTGTTATCAGCGCTGCTATTCGACTTCTATAACCGTGCACAATAGACCTGCTGATCAGTAAAGCTGGGCTGCAACTCAAAGTGTGAACACTACATTAATACATAAATTATTTAAATTATTTTAATAGTCAAGTGTTAGTAGTTTCACCCCGCAGTCACACCACTCCAGAGTGGCGCACCGCGTCGCGAAGTCAACCAAATTGGCGGGACCCGACGACTCATGTCAAAACGCCTTGCCCTGAGACGTCCAGACGGTGCCGCGCCCCACCCCGGAATGCCCAGGCTACGAGGGTCGTCATAAATTTTTTTAACGTGGGGATACCCTAGCACCTCGGGGAAGACGCCAGGATTATGTCGGCCTCCCTTATAAACAGCGCACAAGGTTACCGACGCCCCACGGTGTTCCGCATGACCAAAGTGCTGAGGGGTTGGGTACACGATAGCATTCATCCAACCCCCCAGCGGCGACAGGCCTGATGATGTGGCTCCTTCACTTTTGTGCTTGCTTTCGCAACCCCCCATCGAGAGGTGCGTGGGAACACGCACATACACTCCCGCGCCTTGAATTATAAGAGCAGACTTACCCCGAGTTGCCGCTCATTGGCTAGTTAGGGGTTGTTGGAGACGAACACCCGTGAAGTGACCTAGACGCGTTTCGGGGTAAGTTTGGAAGTAGCCAGCCATGGCGGAGGCGATTGTCGACTGAACCTCACTCTAGCTTAACAGCAGCCGGAGTGTTGTCATATGCCGAGCTAGGGTAAAAAAAAATGCTTTGTACCAAAATTATAAATTTAAAACTCATAATTTTCTCTCGTGCATCTTAAGGTCGAGTTTCGTGTTTTTGATGCTGAGATACAAGTTTTTGAGCGTTAATTTTCTGAGTGCTTTACTAAAGTTTCTTGAAGTTGCTATCAATTTTGTTTTATCTTTTACGAGTTTTACAACGTATATAGGTGAAATCTCGGCTTTTTGTTGAAAGTTGAAGATATATCAGCGCCTGTCATTTTCAGTGATTAGCTGTTGAAAGAGTTGAAAGAGTTTCTGACATGTGAACATGTTTGCTTTTGTATATAATAATATTACTCACCTCTCTAAGATTATAGCCGTTTTATATATGTTTGAATTAATTGAATTATGTGTTATAATTAAAGTGTATTAATGTATCGAGAATATTTCGAATTCATTAGACCTGTAACGCTTTTTCAATTAGCCATAATTACGTTGCTTATTTTTGCCAGTTCTATTGCTGCAAAAACAGATTTAAAATTTTCACAAAAACACGTTCACTCTCACTGTGGTCTTTGGAAGAGTGTGCACTGCAGGTATAGCGGGGGCGAGTGCTGCCTGCGTATATTTCGCTGTGTTAGGTTCATGAACCGCACTCTAGTTTAAGATCAGGCGGAGTGTTGTATAAGCAGAGTTTAAAAAAATGGTAACAGGAGTTAAATCTTTCAAACGTCATTATATAATATTATACTTTTTATCATTTAAGTTTAATTCGCTCTCTATTATCGGGTGGAAAAGTTGAAGAGCTTCTTGGGAATCTGAAAACTTGTGCTCGGATGAAAATTCGATGGTTTTTTATTTCAAACAACGATATTTAAATACTTTCTCAACATTCCCCTCTTATTGTCGCTGAGAACTTTGATCTTTCAAGTAACTGAATATTCCATAAATAGTAATTTTTTTTGCAAGTCTATAAACAGAATAATATTTTAAAAAAACTTTTTTTATTTTAATTTACTTATTTCATTTTAATTATATCAATAAATCATTTACCAATTAATAGACAATGTTTAATATCTTAAATTATTAAAGCATTAAAAATAATAATAATAATTTATTTATTGGTTTTCATTGGTTTATTAATCCTTTTAATTTCAAAATGAAATGAGTTACATCTCCCAACGTATTGGGTATATTTTACGAATGTGCCTTAATTTAGCAAAAAGCTGCAAGTTGAAAGGTCACTAACAATATTAATCTCAAAGACGAAGATCACCAACCTGTTAACAGTTATAAAAAGTTATCCTTAGATATTATTTGAAAATATTAAATGTTACAATACAAGTGTCACGCCTTGTATTGTATTAAATGTTAAATATTCTGGTAGCCATGCTCGTAATTTGCGAAATTTTAGCTGCTTGGATTACTATAGTCTTGTCATTGTCCGATTAAGGTTTACAAAGACCCAGTCTGTCGTCCTGGTAGTTTTTTTGTTTTAAAGTAACCAGGTAACGAGATAAGTGTGCACTGCCAATCTGGACGGTGTTCATTCGTCTTCTCAAGCCGGTGGAGGCGACTGCTGCCCGTAGAAATTCATCTGTAGTATAGTAACAGTTGCTTCCGTTCATGGACCGCACTCTAGCTTCACATCAGGCGGAGTGTTGTCATGTGCCGAGCTACAATGAACTTGCTTATTCCTGTGTTGAACTTGGACCATCATCTCTGATTAATAGGGTGTACTACGCGGGATAGTGACGCAATGACTCAAGCTTTTATGTGGTTTCAATAATGTTAATCGAATATATTGAAAATTAATAGATTGAATACTTGTTAATTAATTGGACTCGAATGTCTTTCGGATTATTATTGATTATACATATGTACACTTCAAACTGTAACTTTTATATTTATTTTCATATCAAAGTCGTTGTAATTGGAATTATAATAAAAAATGTAAACCAAAAGTTAGTTTGGTCGCTTTTTTTTTGTTAAAGTGAAGGCTTAACAAAACATGGCAGTGGCTCTCGTCCGTCCGTGTAATATGTAAATGTGGCCTACATTGCGTTTACGTAGCCCCTGTCTAGTTAAATGTGACTGAGGGATTGCGAATAGTAATAAAAATTAAGTTTATTTTTTATGTTATGAAGTTCGTAATACATTAGGACTGTTGCATAGGGGGTTGTTTTTCAAGATTACAGACAATGCCGCTACGAGTTTCAGCGATGGCCCTACGACCCCGTGCCGACGCCAGTAGAACCCGCGACGTCGCGGACTAAGGCCGCATCCCTCGTCCCTCCCGAGCCGACGCACCCTCTCATCTCGTCTTATCGATCTCTACAAAATATAGACGTCTCGAGATTCTTTCGACAAATATCACCCTACACCTTCCAGTGGCGTGCTTACATTACGTCGTGATTTACTTCCAATAAAACGTGGTTTTGTTTCAAACGGCCGCTCCAGATTTACGAGCCGACGCGACGGCCGGAACTTTTTACGGTGGCATAGTCGCGATAAACGGTGAGTTTAATAGTGTATTACACTTTGTAGTTTTGTAATGTTTGATTTGATGTTGTGTTATGCCGGCACATGTATACACCAAACAATCACCGTCGTCGTATATTACGCGTATTCTGTTCCCCGATGATAAATTGCGAGTAGCTTGCGGTAACAAACAGGTGGTTTTATTTGACTTTGAAGTTTTCTCGGGATGATGAGCCACCCCGAGGACGCCGCCCTTGGCGATATGAAACAATGAAGAGGAGAGCGATGTGCATGTGATTGTCTTTTATTTTATTTGGAAGCGCCCGAGGGAATGATTGAGGAAGGGTTTCAGACGAGACAAATGTATGCGTTGTGGTTTCTTTATTGTTGTTTTATTCCTTTGTAGGAGTGATATTTCTTGTGCTTTTCTAAAGGATAAGCTTTACTTATTTTTCGTCCTGAAAATATGACTTTCTTTTTTTTTTTGCTCACAGTTTTGTGTCCTGCAAATATTGTGATTTATTTTTATACCCTTTGTATGGAATATAACAATGAATTTTATCGACATACCTAAAATATCGTGAGCTTTATTATTGTAACACGAACGGTAATAGAAATTCCTGTCGGTCCAGAATGTTATTTGAGAAAATATAATTAATTAAACATTATTTTGTATTTTAATTTGGCTCTTTATTAAAATTACAGTAATTTATGAGCATGTATTTCATTAGAGTATTATATTTTAGAAAATTTTCTCGACATTAAAGTAATCTTCATTTACATCTTAAAAGGAACTTCAAACTTAATGCTCTTTCCGGTGGGAGTTTCGTAAAATGTTTGGATTGACGTGTTTTAATTTTATTGTGTTGAATACGTCAAGATCTTGTTTGAAATTTTTTACGTTTGAAATAAATGCGTAATTCCTTTTTGGTATTCATGTTGTTGAAGTATATATTCAGTATTTATATACGAATATGCGAACAAATGTTGAAAATGCTTTTGTATCCACCTCTTGATGGTTTTTCGTGATTGTTCCGCCGATTATTAACGGTTTGATATTAAAATAAGGACCATAAATGTTTGCGTGATGTTAATTTATTCACCAAATAATTATGCGGTGTTAACTTTTATTAACATAATATGACATGACGAGATTTATACTTTTTTTTTGGACACGCTTGTCTTGTATCTATGATAGGCAAATAACTTTTTTTTATAGAAATAACATAATAAAAAATTAAGTACAGTATAATATTTAGAATAGTACGCAGACTAATGATAGTAATTACCACAGTCTGTCGTTCGGTATAAGCTCGGAAATAACTCGGTTTAACAGTGCACTATCAATTCGGACGGTGCACATAGCGAAGGCGACTGCTGTCCGCGGTCATTTATCTGTGGTAATAGTTTGTCCGCGCTCTAGGTCAAACGCGTAGAACCAGTCATAATTAATGTTCTTTAACTTCCGGTACCCCATTTTACATCATCTTTCCCCGCTAGTTACATAGGATTTCGTGTAATTTTATGCGGGTACAGGTTAACCAAAATATTTAGGGGAATTTCAACCTTGTTTCAAATGGAAAGTATTTAGTTTGCTTTCGGAGTTTCGGGCATTTATTTGAAGGATTATTGTTTGGGTTGAACTGATGAGGTGGTTTAAAGTTTATAACTATTCAGCAGGCTTGTTATAAATTATTTCATATTCAATTATTGAATAAAATAATAATAATAAAATATCGATTAATTGATGTACGAGTTGTGTCAGTCATAAAGTAGATAGAGAAAAAAACAGTAGTTGGAAGGGTTGCCGATGGAAAGATAGAAGAAATGAATTTCAGCACGGTCACGTGAGGTGCAAATAGCTGTAGTAGTCAGAGCATCCGTGCGCAAAGCCGAAAGTTTAGTAGAAAGTAGACAGATTCAATTCATACTTTACAGGTGTTAACATCGTTTTTCTTTTCCAATATTTTTTTTACAAATGACTTCATTGTCATCATATTATATAAGGCTCGATTACCACTGACTGACTCACATCAATTATGAAGCACTTGCCGAGGGGTTAGAGAGATGATTCTTTTTGATATGTATAGAGGAGGCCAATGCGATCTCAGATAAAATACACGTTTCGGTAGTCCGTTCCGTCCGGTTTCGGAACGCGATATCTCCGGAACGGAACGAGATAGAGCCGAAGTTCCGGAACAAAGGTTGTGGGAAATGCCCTCTAATTTCGAAATCTAATTGTTTTTTTTTTCAAACTACCTACAAAATCATGCCCCAGCGCTCGCGAAGCGCGTCACAAAAAACTAGTTTTTTTTAAATCTAAAACTATGGGCTGGCATAGCGGGCGCGACTGCTGTTTGCAGATCCCCTTCTCTGACAGCAGTCGCCTCCGCTCATGGATCGCACTCTAGCTTAACACCAGGCGGAGTGCGGTCATATGACGTGCTAAAATAAAAAAAAATAAAAAATTGTTATGGGCTTCAAATGTGATTTTGTATCCTGAGTCTACGTATTAGTATTCCAGTAGTTAATCTACTTGCCCGGTTAAACAGTAAATAACTACTTGCTCATATTTTCATCGCACTTCGCCTACCCTCACTCTCTTAATTAATAGTTAATTTATACACTTCGTTTGTTAGAACTTTCTTCTTGTTTTTGATTTATTAGATGTTACTTTGGTTTTGCCTTCTTTTTTTTGTGTTACTATTATTGCCTATTTTTGCTTTACTAAAATATACAATATACATTTAGCTTTGTTTGCAGCAGCGTTGTTAGCGTGCCAGTGTGTTAGACCGGGTACTTAGAGCTATAGCTCGCAATGTATCACTTACTCACTTGATACAGTATCAGATACAGTATCAGATACATTGTATCCTATACCAATAAATTAGTATCCTGCAGTTTAACTGCAGTTCAACACCCGTGAAGTGACCTTGTCGCGTTTCGGGAATAATTTGAAAGTAGCCAGGTATAACGAGGGGAGTGTGCACTGCCAATCTGGATGGTACATGCTCGTCTCTTCAAGCCGGCATAGTGCAGACGACCGCTGCCTGTAGAGATTTATCTGTAGTAGCAGTTGTTTCCATTCATGGACCGCATTCTAGTTTTACGTCAGGCGGAGTGTTGTCACATGCCGAGCTACAATAAAAAAACGTGCTAGGTTCCGGATTTGATTCCGATCCGATATATAGTATTATATTTATTTTTTTAATTGAAAAGCGATAATTTTCCTTTTATACCCTTGTATAGTATCCTAGTTTAAAGTTACGTACTGTGGTAGACCACGCTCTTGTCTATGGTAAAGCTAAAGTTGCCCTAAGCACACAAAAAATGTGTCCGGGCAGCAACCGCCTTCGGTATGTTGAATCAGCTTAATAAGCCCAATCTGCACTTTCCAGGTTAACAGGGTATACTCCTTTCGTATCAGTGATTATGGGTATTAAAAAATAATAAATAAAATAAATGAAAAAACACTTTACTGCACATGTAAAATCGTACATAGGTGAGCTTATAATGCCTTGCGCATTGTCTACCAGCTAAGCTTTGTTGGTGTGAGCGGAGATATCCTCTGTGCAATGAAAAAAATTAAATAAATATTGACAAAATTTATGGAATAAACTAATAAATAAAAGATTAAGTTAATAAAAAATAATACCCAAATTATGTTACTTAAATTAGGGTATTAGTTGAAATTAGTTAGAAAAATATACTAGATTTCGTATGTAAATATAGGATATTTACATACATACTTGTAGTATTCATATGCTAATAAAATTATAGTGGGTTCGCATCGATAACTTTAGACCCAAGAGAGTCATTTACGGGTTCGAACTCTGATGGGTTGCGACGACTGAATGTAAAGGAATATTTTGTTTTAAAGGTCACCTACACCTACACCTACACACTTTAGGGTTTGCTAAAGTTTGGATTTTTTTGTAAAAGTCTACAGGCAAGAATTGTCTCCGCTATGCCGGCTCGAGAACGGTGCACTGCTAGATATGTTATTTTAACGTGATTCTAAAAAAATAAATTAAATTAACGTTTTGCATTTTTTTTTTATTGTAGCCTGATGTAAAGCTGGAGTGCGGTCCATGAATGGATGCAACTGCTACTACAGAGAAATCTCTACAGGCAGCAGTCGCCTCCACTATGCCGGCTTGTACTATCACATATAACAAAGTTACATTGGCACCGGTCAGAACTAATTGGCGAGTCTTACCGCTAGACCATGGCCGCTCTTAATGAATTCTCGAATTGAAATGAAATTAAAACATTTGGATATTTTGCATTCTCGAATTGAAAATGAAATAGGTATGTTGTTTTAGGACTAGAAGGCAATCAATTTTGTCGAAAATAGTCTTCACCTACCCACCTTTGATGTAACCTTAGCCATTTATTTAGGATTAATGCGTTGGTGGATCTAACTTTTGTCCCTACAAGGGGCTTAACTTTCCCTCACTCGTTGGATTTTGTCGGGAGAGAAAAACTTTCTCCATTAAGACGGACAGGTGAGGGGCCTTAAACTGAACCCACAGTGTACCGCTTGTCGTTAATTCATTTAAAATATTCAGTATGCTCTTTAGGTTATAACTGTTTTTTTTTTCAAATTTCAGTATGTGACCGCACTCCTCCTGATCTTAAGCTAGAGTGCGGTTCTGCAGGTTGACAGCGTACACTCTTCTTGTTATACCTGGCTACTTCCAAACTGTCCCAGAAACGCGACAAGGTCACTTCGCGTGTGTTACACTTGTGGTGGTACTATCCTAGGCTCTTTATTAGTGCCTATAGCCGCTGAACAACCACAGTACATGTCGATGGTCTCATCAATTGTGCTATAAATTGGTGGTATTACCCCAGGATGGCAGGCTGGGTGGGTTAATATTATTATTGTTATTATTTATTGTAGCTGCGGTCCATGAACGGAAACAGCTGCTACTGCAGAGAAATCTCTACGAGCAGCAGTCGCCTCCACTATGCCGTAGAGACGAGTATGCACCATCTAGATTGACAGCGCACACTTTCAAACCGTTCCCGAAACGCGACAAGCTCACTTTACGGGTGTTACATTCGAAAGTGGTGGAACTACCCCGGGACGGCAGACTGGGCTAATAACCATCATCAGTCTGCACTACTCTTCTAAGATTCAAGATGTTCTTCATAACACGTATCAGAATTATTTGGTGGAAAAAGTTTCCCCATAAATATTTTGAAACGGTTCGTTTATAATGCTATTATTACCATTGTTAGTCGATTCTTGACAGATTCCCAATTACATTAGTTGTTTTTCTTAGGGCCCCGGGAAACAGGTTAACGCCAATCAATGTTGCTTGTACAACTCTCTACCAGACCGTAATGAAATCGATCTATTCATTTGTCTTCTTTTTCTTTTCCTTTAATTATTATTAAAGGATGTAATGTTTATTGTGACATTTTGTTTTTCTTTTTTTTTGTAATATGAAGGGGTCTACCTGATGCACTCGCCTCAATACAATACAATACAATTGTCACGTCTTTTTCCCAGAGGGATAGGCCCCATCGGGCCTTAATTAATTGTACTTGTCAATATAGCGAGAGAAGTGTGCACTGTCAATCTAGATGATGCATACAGGCCGGCATAGCGGAGGCGGCTGTTGCCCATAGAGATTTCTCTATAGTAGCAGTTTTTTCCGTTCATGGATACATAAAGCGGAATATTTTCATATGCCGAGTTATTAAAAAAAAACGATTTTAATCTGTAAAAATATTATTCAACTTATTTAAGTATTTATGTAAATATTTAATGCTATTGTGAAGTAATAATTATCCGCACATATTTAAAATGAAATATTATATTTCGCATTGGAATTTCATATAAAATACGCGGGAAGCCCGTAATTCAACAGACCTGTTTATTACTCTTATTAATATATTACGTATCTATTATTGAGAAAAACATTAAACGGATTCTCTTTCACGTTTGCTCTATTTGGAAAACAGTGGGAGGTAGACTGACGACTGGGATAATACCACAACTTTCAATCACCCGTGTTCAATTACGTTTCGGGTTAGGGTTGAAAGTAGTCAGATATAACGACGAGTGGTATAGCCAGTATGCACTGTCAAACCGCATGGTGCAACATCGTCTCCTCAAGCCAGTATAGCGGAAGCGACTGCTGCCTGTAGAAGTTTATATGTGATAGCAGTTGTTTCCGTGTACACCGCACTGTAGATAGCTAGCAAGAGTGTTATCATATGCCATATGAAATGGTTTAAAATGTAACGTTTGTAAAGTCGTAGTCGCGTTTTGGGATCAAAATAACCGATAACACTCGATCTAACCGGCCATAGCAGAGGCAAGTTCTACTTTAGGAGTTCGATGCGACATACTTACCATAAAACACATAACTTTTTTCAATTTATTTAAGATAAACCTTGAGATAAAAATAAGGTTTTTAAAATAAATATTATAAATAAATAAGTAAGTTATATTGCGTTGTTGAAATTGAGTTGATAAAAGGCTGTGTTAACTGTTGACGGAATACTGTCAGAAATAATGAGGTAATTTTAACTTTTCTTAAATATTAAAATAGATGACAGTGAACGTCGTGAACGTTTTTTTACTTGCACAGGGCGAACTTTTGGGAAAACTTATAAACTGGGAGTGAATGAAATATCTTCACACGAATTTTACATTTTACACTCTCAATCATAATTAGAGGAATGACATGAAATAAAATGTGTACACGGGTAGACGACATGCGACAAATTTATATTGTGACATTGAAATACATTTTAAACAAGATCCAACTTTTTGAAAGCAGTTTTGTTTTTACTTTTAAAGCAGTAGGTACTAGTTTTTCTCTTTTATCTCTATTTAGTTTTCATAAATGTTTAAACAAATCTAAAATGCCAAAAAAGCGTTGTGTTGGTTAGCAACGAACTCTAAAGTATACCCTGCTAATATTAATTGTAATGAAAAAAAAACAGTACCATATGACGTCAACCTTTTTTTACGTGGGGGAAGACGACAAGGTGGTGTTGGACTCCCCGGTACTCCCCAATATCGAGTATACACGACTAAAACCCCCACGGTGTCCCTCTCTACGTCATACGGTGAGGTCATTTACGGGCACGCTTTCACAATCATCCGCGACCCCACCGACTCTTGACCGTTAGGCCCCACCTCATCGGGAAGAAACATACTTCCAGCCAAGTAAGTGAGCGGCAGTCCAACCCCAAGACTTGGCTCGGGGAGAAGGAGATAACGGTCGTTACTCCGCTGCTGCCTTCGCCCTCGCAAAGAAGGGTGGTCTTTTCTGATAGCAGAGTTTACTCGAGGGGAGGCTTCACCTTGCTGGTTTTGGTTCGGGTACCTCAGGGCCCTCTATCCACCACCTGAGGACGCGCCCGATGAGAGACCAGCAACTCCAATAGTGCCCCCCATTAGACACTGTAACTCACGGTCAAAGGACCGCGAGCCACTGACGTCAACCCTGCAGTGAGAAAGATATAATAAACGATTTTTGCATATCAAGTTAAACATTAACAGTTGTGGTGTACGTGTTGATTTTTTTCAATAAATTTTTCATCCTAATTCAATAATAGTACTTGGATATAATTTTATCAATGTAATATTTTTTTATGTGCAATTAATGTTAAAATATGTAAACATAACCAATATCGTAACGTGTTCTAATGTAGTATATGTAATATATTTTATACGCCAACCCATCCTAATTCAATTTACTGCCCGTCCTGTTAGAATCGTTTAAATTACAAAGTTTAGTTTCCGAGCCGTAGTTATGTACAAACAATATTCACAAAACAGTTAATTTCACACCTAACTTGTCAAAGGAACATATTCACATAAGGTACGTCTCTCTAATTTCGTTTGTGAGTGTAAATGATATCTCGTCTAAAGTACGAGCTGAGAAGATGGTAGTTTCATTTATGAAGTGGAAATTTAATTAAATTTTGTTTACCACCACATAACCCCAAAGTTGTTTGCTTAATCTGCGAGCATTATATATAATCATATTAATCTACTGTATCGTTATGGTACTCATCACGAGGCGTTGAGTTATTATGATTTTTTTTATTATAGTGACCCAATATAAACTAGTTTAGTATAGACATTAATTATAGAATAGTCTGCCAGACTGTTAGGTGTTATTAGTTATTAGTCTAGTCTGACGTCTAGGGGTAGAATCATCACTTACATGTGTATATAATTTGCCAAGACGAAGTGTCTTGGCCCAACGTATGTTTTGTTTTTGCCGTTTGTTAGAAACTCTATTTGCGCATTGACAACCTTAGCGGAACCGGTGCACGTCTCCTGGAGTCGGTATAGTAAAGGTGACTGCTGCCTGGATATTCATATTATGAATCACACTCTAGCAAAGAAAAAAGTTGAAAATATCAATGTCAGGGCGGTGTTAAATTTAGATACAGTTGATGGGAAGTCTTTCAGCGTAATTGTTTTATCTAAAATAGATATTAAGGGGCATTGGAGCCCGCCATTTTGCAAAACTTCGTTTTACGTTTGAATCAATCGATTGGGCTACTAGAACGAACAAAGAAATTTTTGTGAAATCGAAAATTGGTAAACGTCTAATCACTATCTAATCGGTATTAGTAACCAAAATTATACGTCGATTTGACAGGAGTTTCTTCATTCGTTCTGAGTAACGTAAAACGAAAATATGCAAGATGGTGGTAGGCCTCCCGTTTCGGCGACAATAAGATATCACTTAGTTTTATTCTAAATGAAGGACTATTTTTTTTTCTAAAATCCTTTGTACAAAAAAAGCCAAGGGCATGAAAATAAGGCTTAATGATTTGCTATAATGTAATTTCATTCGAGTACAAAGGTCTTTATAAGTATCTTTAAAACATTATTTGTTTGATCAGTTCATTTATTTGCCGTAGATTCAATCCACAGTTAATGAATTTCGAAGTTTTCGACAATATAAACGAATTTATCATTTCTACTGCGAGTTTGCATAATTTACTCAATTATTCATTCAAAATTTTCAATTGGAAGTAGTAAATTGAATTTATGAGAAACGAAACCGTTGACCGTTTAATTGGCGTGTTTTATGATTTACATTCGATATAGCTCTTACTATTCTGGTGCATCGTTTTTTCTTTCGAAGCGTTCTCTGGTTACTATCGACTTCAGTACATGCATCAGAAAATTCAAAGGGACAAGTGTGAGTATACATTTACGTCTTCGCAGCGTAAAATGAGTATTCTCCATAACGAGAACATTATTTTGACCAAAAAAAAAATTGAATAAATCGATACTATTAGTGAAGACTTTTACACCGTGACAGCATAAATGTAATCCAGGGTTCTCGTCCGAGATCCTCACTTAGGTTACATCGACCAACGACATATAATGGGTGTAGCCGCGTTTTTGAGTGCCAAGCATTTAAACATACATATATATTAAGTTATAGAATAGCCAATGGGCAAGGTCCAAAAAAACTAACCCATGGTGAATCGAAAACCATTTCGAGATATCACTTCAATTAGAAGAATTTTTTGATTCTCGTCTGAAAATACTTAAAAATCGAGGAGATATTTGAAAAACTGTAATGACCGTCTTCGACCTTTCACTTCGACTTTCGTACCGTTTGACAAGATAGAATACAAAGTACCAACCTAACAGTTTTGTAGATTATTATGTTGTCTATGGTTGTCGCCTCACAAGTTTGTCAAATATCTTTTGTTTGTGTTTCCTAACAATAACAGTGTTTTATACGAATAACTATTGTAATTTTTAAAACAAAACTACACTATAAATACGATGTTTTAATTAACAGGAACTTTTAAAAATCAAAAGTTTTGTTTGAACTTTTGACAAACGATTTTTTTTTTTGTTCATTGGCAATGGTTTAGTTCCGAACGAATCCTCAGGTTTGCCAATATTACGATCGCAATTTTTAAAAATTAATAAAAGAAGAACAAAGCAATTACAAGAGTTTTCCAGAAACACGTGTCGACTAAATTAATCTATATTATCTAAAAAATATGTAAAAAAGATAGCTGTCACCAGAGATACCTCCCCAATTGCAGTAAGTTATTTATGCTTTTGTATTTTCTATATCTTTTTTTTTTCTCTTACATACTCAATGTCAAAGTCATATTGTTCTAAGCATAGTCGAAATTTAGTCAACCGGCTCGATGGATCCATTAAATAAATATATTATCCATAATGAAGGATTTATTATTATTAAATTATAATTACAAAAAATATATTTTACCTATATATCCGTGCGATCGTGCGACTCTTTAAATATTAATGTAGGTGTAAGGAGTTCATATTTTTACGATTTTATATGTGACATTTACGTCTTCATATATTTCCTGAAAAGGTTCTTATGTAAATAGAAGAGAGTTTATTGATTAGGTAGATTCATTCGATGTGTCATGGCCATGGCCCGGCCTCACGTCTTATCAGTATCATCATTTCGCTACTTATGTATACTTGTGTATACTGACAACTGCACATCCAAGTGAACTTTTTTTGGTATTTTTTTTTAAATTGTAACTCGGCATATGACAGTACCGCGCCTGTTGTTAAGCGGCGTATAGTGCGGTCCATGAATGGATACAACTGCTACTACAGAGAAATCTCTACAGACAGCAATCGCCTCCACTATGCAGGCTCATTTAACTTAATATCAAGACTATAATTCAAGCGTACGTCATCTAATATATATTTTAAGTAATTTTTATCTCAATCGATGCAGTAGTTTCCGATTACCACATAATAGAAAACGTTACACGTATGACTCGTGTATATACCAAAATAACCTTAACTTTTGAATTTATACAAAGTACTAGTAGTGATGTTCAAAGTTTTTCTTAGATTATTCGGATAAGAAACTCTCGGCACGTTCGGGAGACATGATAATTGATCAAGCGAAGCCAAACTGAAGCTCGATTTATCAGGTTTCAATAAATTGACATGTGAATTCCCTGTGGATATTTATGCTATAACTTTTTCTCTATTCTGTTTATTTATAACGAGGCGAGTGTGCACTGTCAATCTGGATGGTGCACTCTCGTCTCCTCAATAGCGGAGGCAATTGCTGTCTACAGTTATTTCTAGTAGCAGTTTTTTCCGTTCATGGACCGCACTCTATATTTACATTAGGCGGAGTGTTGTCATATGCCGAGCTACAATAAAAAAAGTAACTTGGGGTTCGAGTTTTATATGTAAAAACAGTGGTAGGCAGACTGATGATGGTTATTAGCTTAGTCTGCCGTCCAGGGGTAGTACCACCACTTTCAAAAGTAACACCCGTGAAGAGATTATGTTTTGGAAGTAGCCAGGTATAACGCGAGAGGAGTGTGCCTTGTAAATTCCTCTCTTCAAGTCAGCATAGCGGAGGGGGCTGTTAAATATAAAATGATTTCTTAATTCTGATTACGTTTTTATATAATCTATCGCTCATTTACTGTAATAAATTGGTTGTTATTTTTATATGCAATGCGATCAATAGACTTTAGGGGCCCATAAACGAGTATCTCCTTTGTTACTTATAATAATTTTAAGCGATTTTCGTATTATAATAGGTTATTACGTATCTATTTTTTGCGTGCGATATACTCCCAGGACAAAAATAAATTCAATCTAGATATCTTATAACAAACAACTTGGGGTGGTTTCACCTTGGCAAATGGTTCTATTTTCCCGTTTAATATTGGACTATTTTTATGGCGGAGAAACTGACGTCGTAGTTTCCTATTTGTCACGGTTTCTAACACGGTAGCTGTGTAAATAGTTTCCACGAAAACCTATGTAATGGTTATTTTAACCTGTAGTCTTGACATGACAAAATGGAACTATATTTCATTTGTCAGAACATGTCCAACACTTTGTTAAAGCTTTACAGTGTTATCGATCTTTGACTTCCTCTCAATATAAACAACATTAAAAGCATGAAAGAAAAACAAAAATAGTTTTTTTTCTTTTTGTGTTCCATTTGCCGTAATATACATAATTGTAAATACATACAAAGTTTAAAGAGCTATTATGGGGTCAGTTACCCCAGTTTCAAATGATGTGAATAGTCCTGTTTTGGAACCGGCATTGAATGCAGCCGGGTATAATGAGAAGTAGACCGGGTAGATAGATGCACATTCGTCTGCTCAGGCCGGCATAGCGGCATGTTCTGTGATAGTAGTCATCTCCGCTCATGGACCGCCCGGACAAAAAATAAGATTTAAATATTACATTCTCACGTCTGAATGAATGTCTTTAAACTGATATGAGGATTTGGTGTAATCTGACAATGTGCCCCTCATATGAGGGAACGTAAGAGATAAGTGATGCATAGCAATACGAGCAGAAGCTTCTTTTAAAATTATTATTCACGTATTTGCGGTGCGGTTCAGTGCGATGACGTCACAAATCGTGAAGTTAGAATATATAAAATTCGCAATTTTAGACATGAAATTATATAATACGTCGTTTGACAGTTCCCATTTTCTTATTAACAAATAACAGAATATGTTTATTTACGTTTTATTATTGTTTAATTAAACGTAACGACTCATATGATTGAACTTTTAAATTACGTTTTAAACTTTCTTTTAGGTCAAAGGAAACAAAGTTATATCCATTTAAACACTCTTTTTGCTCTCCTGTAAAATTGACTTTTCATCTTAAGCCTTTTTTCCCTGGTGGTACGATATTTATAAAAAAATATTTAAGATCGCTATCATTGCCTACAGCAAAACTTATGTAGGTAAAAAAAAACAGAGATCCGATGTTTATCCAATAGAAAGAGGTGTGTAGTGTAATAAATGAAACGATTATAGTCTCTGCGGGATTAAATAAGTGATAGAGAGAATTGTAGAATATATATTTTTTTAATATAAGTAAATATGTCCATATTTAGGTCTACGTCGTTATTATAGCGGTAATTCAAAAAGAAACACAATCAGGGTAATGAGATAGCTTTTTGAGAGATGCGTCGTCGGTTGCGAATAGGCGCGTTAGGCTGTGTCAACATATTACGATCGTGACTTGCAATTTCCTTTAAAGCTTTTAATACCCTTCTTTTTTTCTTCTTGTTGATCTAGTAAATGCGGTTGAAATTCGAGAGGTGGTTTCGTATGAAAATTTTCGTATTAACGCTGTTATTTTAATAAGAGTCTTTTATCCTTTGCTCTTTTTACGATTGACTTTAGATTAGGGGAAACGTGTGCTGTATGAGGAAAGTAGCAGTTTTTGTTTGGTAGATTTATTTTGAATTTAAAAAGCCTATGTTTTGTATGAAAATTATGTGTTATTATATATATAGTATGTTTATTTTTAGTTGAAAGTGAGATCCAATCTGAAAAGCAATATCCTGTATACACGACTTCCTATGTCCGCGACTGTAATGACATTTTCTCTGAAACGACATTAAGTTTTACAATATTCTTCATAAAAGTTATACGAGTATGTTTCAGACTTCACTTTAGTGCTCTAACTTATTTTTAGTATTATATGAGTGAAGTCTTAAAAGACTAATAAAGACTCATAAAACAATAAAACTTATTTTTGCTTAAAACTCTGTTGTTCCTTTCTATGGAGCTACTTCTTGTAATGTGGAAGGAGTGCATACAAAATTGAGCCTTGTAACCCAAAATTACAAACCAAATTTTATATTTAAACTAGTTTTTTGGGCGCGCTTCGCGGCGCTGAAAAAGTTATTTTTCGGGTAGTTTTGAAAAAAAAATTTTTGAAAAAAAAAATTAATGGATTTCGGAATTAAAGGGCATTTCCTACAACCTTTGTTCTGGCACTTGTGCCCTATCTCGTTCCGTTTCCGAGATATCGGCATCGCTTCCGGTCCAGAGTCCACTTCCGGTCAAAGTCGAGGTTTTCCTGGGGTCGCGGGACCGCCCTCTACACGCCCCAAAAGGAATCATCCTCCTAACCTCCCGGCAAGTGCTTCATAATATATGTCAGTCAGTCAGTCAGTCAGTGGTAATCGAGCTTTATATAATATGACTTTACTGTCTTTAATGAATTAATTTGCCAGATCCTCGCAGTAAAAGCTTTTTTCTTGCTATATTTTGTTATAATAACGATATCGCCCGAAATTTAGTGAGCATCAAACGTGCACAACGATATAATTTTCTGTAACTCACTTATCTTAATAAATTACTGTTATACGTTTATAATTCTCGTTCTATCCCTAGGGATTGTGCTGTTCCACACACATTAATTCAAAAGACAACAGCCCAAAACCTTCCTCTACCTTCAGGTGGTAACCCGAAGTTTGAAAGTACTTTCAAATGAAATTTCGGCCAATAATTCGATTCGACCGAATCTTCTACCTTAAAATCCTTGAAACCCCTACTCCGAATGCATTTACGAACTACCGAATTTTTCGATTTGATAAAAAAAATCTTTCAGGGTTACAATGTTTCGATGGATCCGACGAAACGTAAAAAGAAACTGCAAGATCGCGGTAGGTTCCGGAACGAGTACGAGACAAACAAAGAAATCCTAATTTTTATATTATTATTGCTGTGTTCCATACCCATTGCGAAGTTGTTTTGATTTTTTTTTTAATTTCTCGACTTAGTTTTAATCATTATATTTTTTGTTATCATTTTTAGCATTGTTTAGAGTATAATTGTTAATTTCATTGTTACCACTTGACTTAGTATTATTGTTATTATATTAATTGAGATTATTATCGTAGCATGTCGTCCTATCCTATAATTGAAATTGCATTTAGTTTGTAAAATAGTAAATAAGTAGCAATATTATAGTGTTAGTGTAATTTTGTTGGTAGGCTTATAAATAAATAAATAAATAGAAATAAAGACTAGACAAATGGTTTAAGCTCTCATTAGTTCTGTATATAGATAGACTCGTGTAACAACTGACCCCTTAAATATATAATATAACGGTATTATCTGCCATCCCATGCGCAATAAAATACCATATTATTATTGGCGTCCCACGCAATATGACGATCAAGATGCTTGTTAGCGTAATCTGTTATATCAATAGAATTACATCATGCATTTATTTACATCATACATAATTTAGTATCAGGCGTTGCTTTGTGGAAATCCATACCCAAAAAATATTTTTAAAGCTACCTTGCATATAATTCCCGTTAATTGATGTTATCTGTAATCTATCGTAGCTAACGCAAAATAGCTATTTTTTTTTGTAGCTCGCCATATGACAACACTCCGCCTGATATAATGATAGTGTGCGGTCCATGAACACAACAGCTACTCCAGATAAATGTCTGCAGGCAGCATTCGCCTCCGCTATGCCGGCTTGAGGAGACGCATGTGCATCATTCAGATTGCCAACGCATACTCCTCTCGTTGTTATGCGCATTATTATAGAAGATTTTGATATACGAGTAATACAAACATCATTTGGTTTAATTACGTTTGACTTATCCATACAATGCCGGATTTATTTTTATACCAGTATTCGGTCAATTCATATTCTCTTTCAATATGATATGTCAACAAGTGACAAGCGTGATTTCATCTCCAGTGACGTCACAAGCGACGAGGTCATCTCCATTGTTCTGAACCAACAAGAAATTAGGAATTTCAGATAGCTTACGTGATATTATTCCCAATGTTTATATTACCTTAAGTGGTGTTTAATAAATGCGTTGCAACCAGGTCGACCTTATTTCTTTATTAATTTATCTCATCTTTGGAGAATGGGCATTCTCCTTTAGCCATATGAGAGAGATAATAATTTTGGACCTTGATTTTTTTTTTTTTTTTATTTTAACACGACATGTGACCTCGATTGGCTTGATGGTAAGCGCAGTGGAAGTTCATGAGCACTGACGATATTTCCAATTTAAAAAAAAAAGAATAAAATAGTAACACAATTAGATAACATAATTCTTAGAAGGCAGGCACAATAAAACGAAATAAAAGAGGAAACTAAAGGAAAGAGATAACGATCAAAAACTTTATTTTGGCACGTTTTACGTTTTTCTTTCACAATACTGGCTATTTCTTTTCACAGACATTATCGCACCATCAGCGACAATATGAAATGTTACTAAAATTCAACTGTTGTTAAATTTGCCGTTCCTATTTCTGGCTTCCGTCGAATTACATGCTAAATAAAAAAAGTGTATACATGTTCACCTAAAGGAAAACTTTTGTGTATGATATTGCAGTTGAGGGTAGGAACATATTTCCTTATAATGGTCGGTCCGAGTACGGTAACGGAAATATATCTGACAATCACACGTGGTCGGGCTCTGATTTACACACAAATTGCACGTATAGATCTCTAACTTACAAAGGATCTAGCGATATATTTTTCGTTAAAAAAAAGGAACAAAATATATCTTACAGGTGTGTCCACAATAAACACTCTTTTTTTCTACAATTTGTGTGTTAACTGTTAGGACTTGTGCGACTCATCTTGATTCATTCCACTGACCCACGTCGTACCCTTTTTTAGACCAGATTTGTGTGGCTGAGAAGCTTTAAATTGTCTGTTTTTAGAAACATTTCAATAAAATGTTGTACTGTTTCGACTGAATTGAAAATATATTTAAATTTCACTTTGTGTTTTTATTTCTCACAAACGGCAATTTCATTAAGTGTATTATTATTTCTAACGTGAATGGATTACATAGAAAAAACATAGATATTCTTCTCGCAAATTTTAGCACAGTATCGTGGCCTCCATAAAGACGATCTTTCACGCTGCTATTGAATAATAGAAACGAAGAAAGGTCTAAGAAACATTGTCGTTGGTCGGCGGTAGGAACGTACGCGGTGGGTCCCTCTCTGCGCTTACCCGCTTTTCTAGGCTTCCACTGATTTATGGGGTACGTGTGTGAATTCCTGAATAGAGTGCGACAATTGTCCGAATAATGTCAATATCCTTTAGCTTTCTTCTATATCCGTGAGTCTACTGTGAATGCTCTCTCCTTTTATTGATTTTCCCTCCTTTATTTGCACGATTGTCGTAAATTTGACGTGTTTATTTTCGCATGATGTATTGGAGATTGCCTGTCTGCCGTTTGTGTTTTACTTTATCCGATCATGATCGATAAAATCATTTTACGATTTGTTTTGTTGTAAGTTTTAAATAATTTAAATTGGGTAAAATATCAAGAGGCAAGCAAGCTACGATGCTTTTGAGTGTATATTTAGTTTGTAGTGCATTCGCTGAGATAGAATGCTGTTTATTAACGTCGTCCATTGTGTCGTTCCTGGCAACAGGTGAAGGATTGGATTCAGGCCAAAAACTTAAAGCGTTAGCGACTCAAGTTCTTTCAAAGATTTAATATTGTCAGCCGTCATAATGTAGAAGACGGTGTTTTGTTTTAGTACTTTTATGATGTACTCATAATAAACATTATAATAACTCGAACTTATATCTAAAGTGTTATTAACTTAATAGTAACCTAATATATTTATTAAACAGTTTAAGACAAAAACCGAAGAGTAGCTGTCTCTTGTCTAGCCCAGAGCGTCCGAGGTATACTTGTAGACGTGAATACACAATCGAGAACTTAAAGGATTATACTTTGGATACTCAATGCCTATAATGCCAAGGACTAAAGCTAGGGTATAACAAAAATATAGTTGGTCAATCTCTCATTATACCCGGCTACTTCCACACTAACCACTTCACCACTTGGAACGTTGTCTCCCACCTTTCAGTTTGTTTTTATTGTAGCTCAACATATGACAACACTCTGCCTGATGTAAAGCTAAAGTGCGGTCTATGAGAGTAAACAACTGTTACTACGGCGAAATTTCTACGGGGAGCAGTCACCTCTGCTATGCCGGCCGGAGATGATATGCACCATCTAGATTAACAGTGCCCACTCCTCTCGCTATACCTGGCTACTTTCAAACTGCACCCGAAACGCGACAAGGTCACTTCACGGGTGTTACATTCGAAAGGACGGCAGACTGGATAAATAACCATCATCGGTCTGCCTACCACTCTTTAATACTGCATGTAAGCACCGAGCGACCAAGGTAACATATACCAAGGTTGTGGTGATATTTTACTTGTTTTGTTCACAAGATTTAATTTGGGCAAATATGTCATATGTCGAGCTACAATAAAAGAAAAAAGAACTCCATATGACCTATCTTACAAATATCAAATAAAGTAGTATTCAATATAATTGAATTGACATTGAATTTATGTCCATGACTGCCCCTGACCTTCGATTATGGATTTTCATTGGATACGTTTATCTGTAATGGGATCTAAATGTGGTTTTTAATATGACCCTTTCTATTTATTTTTTCATTGTTAATATATGTAAATGAAAAATTCATTTTCACGTTATTTTTTATGTGTTGACCATACCTATTAAAATTGTGATTGTTTTAACTCGATTTTAATCATGTTTATTATTATTAAATTATGATAAAAAACGAATTGAAAGAATATTAACTAGGATATAAAAACCTAAACTAGGGCGGCACGTGGATTCTCTGACCACAATTTATTTTCCATCCAATTTTCATATCCATCTTTACCAAATAATTACAATACAATACAATCCAATACAATTGTCACGCCTTCCAAATAATTGATACTACATATTTCAGTAGTACGATTTTGAACATTTGCCAGTATGCGCTGCTTGCACAAGACTACGTGATAGTAGGTAGTTGTTATCATGGATCGCACTCTAGTTTCGCCAGGCGGAGTTTTTTTTTATTGTAGCTCGACATGTGACAACACTCCGCCTGATGTAAAGCTAGAGTGCGGTCCATGGATGGAAACAACTGCTACCACAGAGAAATCTCTACGGGCTGCAGTCGCCTCCACTATGCCGGCTTGAGGAGACGAGCATGTACCATCTAGGTTGATAGTGCACACTCCTCTCTTACACACCTGGCTGTGTTGTCATATGCCGAGCTACTATAAAAAAATGTATCACAGGAATGTTATTTTTCACTTTAACACATTATAATACGAGTATTATATGGTATAGTGTTCAACTGTTTTAATTATCCCAAACTTCGTGTGCGCCGTCTTTTGTGAACATAATTTTGTTACTGAAAATAGTTGTCATTGTCTGACAGAAAGGTCGTTTTAATATTATTATTGTGAAGCGATGTGTGTATTTAATTTATATTGTGTCTAATAATAGTTACAAATTATAACTTTCAAGATACGTAATATGCTTGCTTCAATGGAAAATTTATTAACGTTATATTTTATTATATTTATTAATTATTACTCGACGTGCAATGGAAACTGTTCCCCAAGATACAGGGGTTGTCCTAGTTTGGGAACAGGGTCCATAAATATTCTAGTGCTTATTTCATAGACGCTGAGCGACCAAAGTACATTATAACATAGTTACATTGGTACCGGTGAAATGAGCGAGATTTGAACACGGAGCTCATCGATCGCGAATTCAAGGGTTTAGAGAAAGAACGATTGCTGGGTTTAGGCTACTTCCGTTGCACGTCTATTACTGATTTTTTACTGATAAATTGGAAACATGGAATGTATTATCGTCATTTGTCTTTCATTAAGCCGGCATAGCGGGCACGACTGCTGTCTGCAGATCCCCCTCTCTGACAACAGTCGCCTCCGTTCACGGATCGCACTCTGGCTTAACACCAGGCGGAGTGCGGTCATTTGACGTGCTAAGAAAAAATAAGTTATGTAATGTTATTTCTTTTATTTCCAGGTACGTGATAAACAAATTAATGAATGTTTTTATTCGTAAATTGTACGGGTAAGCAATAGTAAAATTTATTTATTCTATGGTTTTATTTATATTGTCTGCGTTAGGTTAGGTTGCCGAAATATTTATTCAGAATCAATATTGACAGCGACGTGGAGCTGATTGCTGCATTATTTGTTTTTTACTTATTGTGTCGTAAAAGATGTTAAATAATAATAGAATTTGTCTAATAAAACAAAGACAGATTTTTAATTGTAAACCGGTTGTTGTTGAAAACCTTCACATTTTAATGTTGTGGATGAGGAACGTTGAGTAGACGGAAGTAAAACACTTTTGAAGTTTCCCTACTTTAATCGTTTCTCTAAACCGATATAAAACTCCGATTAAAGCGTACTTATGTTATTTTTGTTAACTTTGATGAGCAATTGGAAGATCGAACGAACATTTAAAAGTCGCTTCTTTGATGTCAGCCTTTTATTGTTGTTATTTTGAGAGCCAATTTTGTTAATTTTGGTTTGGTTTTATGTATTTATTCTGCTTATTTTGAAATTGAAAATCTCTGAATCGAAATCAAAGTGACTTGTTGGGCTGAGATGAAAATCTAGAAGTAAAAATATTTTTTTAATTCTAGAAAATCTCTAATTCGTAGTTTTATTGTTCTTCTTTATTGTTTGTAAATATAATAAAAACCGAGTGGACGTTTAGGATAGATTAGAAGTAATTAATTAGTGAAGAGCTATCAACTAATTTCGTTTATAGTTTTTGTTGAGAATTATTATAGTCAGCTGCTGCGAGATTAAAATAGGTACGTTGATTTTTTGCTCTTTTTTTTTCAACAAATGACGACGGAGGTTTTGAAGGGCTTTCTTTAGAAGTTCGTTTATAATACAATGTCTTTTAATTGCTCTCTCTCTTTTTTGCGTTTTTATAATACATTATTAAGTACGTATGTACAAACGACCTACTGTTGATCTTTCTTGAATTGTGCGCTTATCTAATTACGGTTAACAATTTTGATGTTATCGTTATTTCGTATTAAAAAATACCGGATTATTAAACGATATAGTAAAGACATTAGATTAGCGAAGGTAGTTTTCGATTTTTTTTATTGTAACTCGGCATATGACTACACCCTGCCTGATGTTAAGTTAGGTTACTTACTATATTTCTACCATAGATATATTTCTCCAAGCAGCAGTCGTCTCCGCTATGCCGGCTTGAGGAGACGAATATGCACCATACAGATTGACAGTTCACATTCGTCTCGTTATTCCTATAAGTCCATTCACTCCACTTGAAAGTGGTAGTTCGAAAGGACGGCAGACTGGACTAATAACCTTTATCAGTCTGCCTACCACTATTAACGCTAAATTAGATAAAGAGTGCAGAGTAATTGAAAAATGATGAAACCAGTTATGTAAAAAGTTACAACATCGGTATGTACCCAATATACAATATGCGCCTGAAAATTCGTACAAACTTTTTTGTTATGACGTCATTGTTACGTATTTCAACTGCAAATCCAGATCACAAATTGTTGTGAAAATATTTACATAAGGCACAGGATTAAGGGCTTTGCACGAAATCGCACAACGAAATTATTTTGACTCAAATAATTAATTTATACGATTTCCCATTCAAATGGAAAATATTTTATAGATTTAAGGAACTTATTTCTACAATATAATTCCAATTAATTGATAAAATACAATCAACAATTAATTTATCGCTTTGGAATAAATACTAGCCCTGATCTATTTTGTTGGCTTCGACGCAGCCGACCCAAATTCTCAGACGACGTACGCGCGACATCCCGTCATACGGAGATTCTTACTGGCACTTTTTGGATTAACAATACTGTTTAGAACTGTATTTAATAATAGAATTTGACGGTTTATAACAACAGCTGTTACAACTAATAAATTGTCGTGTAAATATCACTTCAGCTACACATTTTTTTAAATTCGGACCACAACTTTTTCGAAAAGGAGATCCTTGTCTTTGGGCCTCTACAGTAATAATTTAATTACACATTTATTATAGTGAATGGGCGATAGATTATATAAGAATCTAATCTGAATTATGAATTTATTTGGGCTATTATGATTGTTGATCTATTTCTCATTATTCCCAGAAGGGTGTTTTCTGATCAAATCGGAGACATCCTTATGAAAGCTGGGTTGCCTAGTACTCATGACCGTCGGGCGTGTGTAAAGAGAATTGTAAATGTGAGGGAAGCGAGGGTGTTGCATCCGGATCGTGGTAAGTGGCGTTCCGTTGTCTCTGCCTATCCCTGTGAGAAAAAGGCGTGACAATTGTTCTCATTATTCCGGTTAGACATAATAACCACTATAATGTAGAGATTATGAGGAACAAATTGTCATCTCATTAATAGACTTTACAATTCAGATGTGGTGCGCCCATTTCCGATACAAAGATAATTGTCCCCTTTCTGTCGTCCCAAATTGTTGTAAATGTAATATATTACACTACAAGCAGTATATTTTACGATGTTTAGGTATTTCACTAATGTATTTTTATTGTCTGATGTTAATTACGCTACAGTGCGGTCCATTAGCAGAGACAACTGCTACCACAGATTCTACTTAAAGTGTCTGCAGGAAGTAACCGTATCCCCTATACCTACTTTAGGAGACGAATGTCCACCGTTCTAATTAACAACACACTCTTCTTATTTTACTACTTCTAAGGTAATCTCGAAACGTGACTTCACGGGCGTTACATCTGAAAGTGGTGGTACTATACCAGGGTTTTCACCAAAATCAAATAATAGTGCATCAATTGTTTGGTGTAATTTGATAGTGGATGTTAATAGAATGACACGTAATGGTCATACGTTTGTCGCATGATATTAAAAAAGATGCGGTTGAAATCGTACGATATCATTGTTCTCCCGTGAACAATCGCTTCTACAGTTCTCGTGTGTACATTTGGCTGCTCGGATATTTTTATTCAAACATCATATTTATATTTTAAATGTCGCCGAGTGCTCGGAGTTTTTATTCGCGACTGTACGTTAGTAATCTTTCCTTAGTATAAATTATTCGTCGGTCATTCCCAACGTTAATTACATGTATCGCGAAATCTCTAATGTTATTTATTTTAAACGAAATATTACGTTAGAGTAAACGTATTGGATAATGGTTTTTTTTTTTACGATAATTTGGCTTTTTTCCAAAACGTGTCAATTATTTGGCCGCATGCCAAGATTAAAATTAAGGGGCAGAAACAAATCGCCGTAAAGTGATGATATACGCGGTCAGTTCATTATAATTTATACTTTTTTTCATATTAAAACCTATGTTTTTGTTTTATACAGTTTTTATTGATATTTCTATTTATTGACGAATGAATTTTATCGATGTTTTATTTTTTATTATAAATCATGTTTTCATTTAGTATTTTACGTTTTGATTGCTACGAGCTATAGCTACGATTTCTATAATTTATTACCCGCATTTTTTATGTTTCCGGTATTATAATAATTTGGTAGTAACAACTATTGTTTATTAATTATTCGTTATTGTAGCTCATATAGTCATTTGTTTTATGTAGATATTTATTTTGGACTGTCTTCTTCGTATACATATGTATTAGTACAATAAGGTGTGCGTTTTTTAGGAATTAACGTAAGTAAGCCTCACGGCTTCGCCCACGTTAATGCGATAAAACTTATTAAATATTTTTTTATGCTTAATGTTATACCAGAGTGCGATTCGTGAATGGAGATGACTCCTGTCACGGAAGGTGAACTGCAATAGCACTCTTGCTCGCTATGCTGGCTTGAAGCATCCCATACAACATGGGAGGACGGAAGAAAGACATTGCTAGGAAGGACGTCTCACAGTTTAGTGCAACGGCTTAAGTACTTCGCGTGGGATAAGGTGGGATCGTTGTAGTTATTTTTTTTTATTTGAACTTTATTTAGGGACTTTTAACCCAGTTCGGTTACGCCATGCACCAGTCCCATCATACTCTTAACATTAATAAACATAAAAAAAACCTAATCTACTTATAAACTACCTACCTATTTTTAATAATTTGAACAATAAATTTATATATGCATTAAGCCGAGTCGGACTAATGTATTTATTACACCGACATCCCTATTTAAAGAAAATATATTTTTTCAAATCGAACTGAATCGTGCCGGTGCGCAACGTGACAAATGTACCGATATAATTTACCATTTTTGTAAACACGGTTAAAGTTATTAACTGGAATCCACTACTACTACTTAGCTCACGCCTTGTTCCCACTGGGGTAGGCAGAAACTATGGAGCGCCAGCGACTCCTCTCTCTACATACCACTTTCGCTTCGACCACATCCATTACTACCCTCATGCATGCACGTCGGTTGAGGGTGCAGTTGACCGATCTGACTGAGAAAGGTCTTCCTAGGGCGCCCTCTTCCGACACTGCCATCCACTTTCGCACAATAGATCTTTTTAGTTAATCTCCTTTCATCCATCCTTTCCAGATGACCGAACCACCTTAGCGTACCCCTTTCCACTCTGATAACTGGAATCCAGATATTTATAATAAAGCTAACTAATTAATTAACCGGTTATGTGTAATTATAAGTCGAACAAATGGAAAATTCGGATTACGTACTCCTTACATCAGTGATACTACGTGCAAAAGCCGGAAGATTGATGACGGCAGCTCTAAAACCGGTACTTTATGAATTTTGTATGAATGAAACTGTCACAAATATTTTACATTAAATTAATGTGATGGATATGTAAGATTTGTGACTTTTATCATTGTAATTATTAAGTTAATTATATTTAGGTGAATTGTTTTATGATTTTAATGTAATTATGTAACTTTAATCCTTTTGTGGGTGTCTAAGTGTCAAATTAAGATAATTACATTAATTACAACTGATTACGATATAATTACAAGAATGAAGCTTTCACCTTTTCTTAAATTTATCATGTTGTGAATTGTGCAGAAAATTAAATTGTTAATTAAAAATAACCGATGAATTTAAACTTTTTTTTTAACTTTTAATTTAACATTATAGAGGAGGTCAAAAAGGTCACAAAAAAAAGAAATACAGTTCTGTTCTTTTTCTGTTCCTAATATTCTCTTCTCCTCAATTACGTCTTCCTATTAAATATAAATATCCTATAAGTATCTTGTTATATATATTCTATCTATTTATTTATTTATTATCTTCCTATTGTGCACTTTGTTTCTATATCTCTCATACTATTCTTCATCACATAGGTTGCCTGGAAGAAATTGCTGCTTAGCAATAAGGCCGCCTATTGTGCTACCTAATTTAATAATTGTATGTTCTGTTTGTTCTTTTTTTCGCACAATAAAGAGTTTTTATTATTATTATTATTATTACAGTATAAACAAAAATGTTTTAATAATAATACTTTTCTTTTATTGTAGCTCGGCATGTGACAACACTCCGCCTGATATAAAGCTAGAGTGCACTCCATGGAATGGAAACAACTGCTACTACAGAGAAACCGCCTGCGAAACTGCGGGCAGCAGTCGCCTCCACTATGCCGGCTTGAGGAGACGAGCATGTACCATCTAGATTGACAGTGCACACTTCTCTAGTTATACCTGGCTATCTTCAAGTTATTCTCGAAACGCAACAAGGTCACTTGTAAAAACGATCTTCTTGTCTTTTAACGATTACGGTTCATGAAATTTTCAGTAACAATAAGTAATATTCTTCGGAGACCATTCTAGTGGTACAGGAAACAATGAAGCTTGCAATGCCAGCAGCTTTGACATAAAAAAAGCCTTTGAACGACGACAATCGATCGCTGTGTTCAGCTGTTTGAAGGATTAAACAAATACTCGATGGAAATCTGGAAAACAAAAGAGTTTTTCACAAAAATACCCTCATTCTGTCTGAGTTTTTAATGTAGCTCCCTATTTGTATAACAACTTAATGATTTTTATCGGCGATATGTGACTCGACCCAATGTTGTGAAAATTTTTGTTAATTTGACATTAATTAATTTTATGACATTTGTAATTTATATAACTTACTATTTTATAATTTGTAATATTGCATGAATCATGATGTGTACATACGTGTAGGGTAATAATCTAGTTCTGATCTGTGATTTCAACTATTATTGTATTATTATGATTGTTACCTGTTGTATATACCTATTAATAAATAAATAAAAAATTATAGTACATCGCGTCGCGCCGTGAAAAAGACACGGTTGTTCCAGGATTTTGTCCAATCCAAACGATACTTAAGGTACTTAACGATATATAGAAAGAAAGGAAGAAAAACTTTATTTATCCCAGCATAACATTTATGAGACAATACAGCAAGTCTGAACGCGAATGTGTAGGGACGAAAGGGCGCACAGCTCAGCATATGCTAACGAGCTACACGAAGCAGCTCGTAGCGCTGATTTTCAGCTGGAACCCGCGACAGGTGGACGCGAACGGTGTGACAAAGAATAGTAAAAATAAATAAATAGTACCAATTAAATAGATGCAGTAATGAAAATATTATAGATAAAATACAAGTTTGTACCTAACTAATAAATGAAAAGATATCTTTTGTTTCTTTTATGTCGCACAATCGATAAATGGAATGCTTTGCCCTCCCACGTGTTCTCCAAATCCTTCAACCTTGCATCCTTCAAGCGGAGCGTGAAAAAGCACCTTCTTGGGCCGGCATAGTGACGGCGACTGGGGCCACCGTGTACCGCGGTCCACTGTGCTTACCACCAGGCCAGTCGACGTCACATGTCGCGTCAATATAAAAAAAATCTTTAATTTACTTTTTCATTTATTTTTAACCTTTTTGACTTGCACTTTCTTTTAAGAGATATTTAAAAATATATATATAATAAATTAATTTAATATAGGGGTATATACAAGTACGTAAATTTTGACACTTGACAGAGTCTTCTTTATGGTATTCCTCCCATTAAATCAACTTTTAACGCGTCGCTTTTTATTAGGGTTTCAATAATTACGACTCAACATTTGCATAAATTTCCATTATGTACTTTAATAAAATTAATGATCCTTTATTGGTGCGTGTATTATTGTACTATGTTTACTTGGTGGCTTATCTATAATGCAGCAAGCACCAGCTTTTTTATAGGCGTTATTAAAAATAATACACAGTGTTTAATTAGTTCTTTTGATGGGTCACATCACATCTTTTCTCTATCTTAAACCTGACACTGCTTTCATGGAGCGATTAAGTCTTGCAGAACACACCCTGCCTAATGTTAAGCTTGTGGACAGGATGGAGACAACTGCTTCTATATAGATAGCACTGTGAGTACACACAGCATATTTCTCTTGTTATACTCGGCTGAACCTGAAACAACACGTAAAAATCACGCTGTTAAAAAAAAATCACTAGTAAGTGAAAAAATCTATCAATTCTATCCGCAAATAGTAGCCAGAGAGATATGTCACGGATCGTTATTCTACCATTTATTGACATAAGCTCCTCAGTGTCTCGGGGAGCACGCTAAGCTGTTTGTGCCGGCTGTTATCTCTGGATGGTTATCGTTTGTGAACCTTAGTACGACTGGCTAAGTGCCTATTGTACTTGAAATTTTAGTAATATATAAATATCTTACAAATAGAATAGGAAAGGATACGGTTAGTCCAAGATCCCGCTGGAAGATTCTATCGACCGGTTTATCAATCGACTAATTTCATTAGCCGTTATCTCGTCGTTAGACGTCATTAGACGAAATCTCCCCGAACGCTATTTATTGTTTGAGTTATCAACCAAAAGACGGCACACTCCCGGACGTGTGCAGGAATGTAAAGGGTCTCCTGACCTTCCTGCGTGGTAGCAGTGATGGAGCCAGCCTCACGCACAATGAGCGGCGATAACCGATCAATTGTGGAAAAGAAGCTCGTGAGGAATCTACAATCTATCAACCGATAAGAATTAACCATAATGGAGAGTTATCCCTAAAATATCATAAGGTCTTATGTACGTGACGTCATTATTTTATGGTCGCATACCGGTAAAATATTTTGTTTAGTTTCAAGGGTCAAATATTAAAGGTCCAAATCGTAATCAACCGACTTGTGGATTAAACAACTAGTCAATTTAGTTGGCCAGTAATCCTATGTTGAACTAATGCTATAATTTGCCAGTAACCCATGAGAGTTATAGTATATTAAGGTTGACATATATGCTCGTTCATATGACATCTATTTCAGGTTAATCGCTATGCACTGTATTGATCGTGAAAATTTGGTTTTTTTTTATTGTAGCTCGGCATCCTAATTGAGGATGTGCACCATCCAGATTGACAGTGCACTATCTCATTCGTTATACATGGCTACTTCCAAACTGATCCCGAAACGCGCCAAAGTCACCTCACGGGTGTTACATTCGAAAGTGTTGATGCTTTTTTTTAATTGTAGTTCGGCATGTGACAACACTCCGCCTGATGTGCGCTAGAGTGCGGTCCATGAATAGAAACAACTGCCACTACAGAGAAACCTGTGCGTGTAGCAGTCACCTCCACTATGCCGGCTTGAGGAGACGAGCATGTCCAACTTAGATTGACAGTGCACACTCCTCTCCTTATACCTGACTACTTTCAAACTATTCCCGAAACGCGACAAAGTCACATCACGGGTGTTACATTTGAAAGTGGTGATGCTACCACAGGACGGCGGACTGGACACATAACCATCATCAGTCTGCCTACCACTCTTTAATAGTGCCTATAGACACTGAGCGATCGAATTCCATATAATTACATATAGTTACGTTGGTACCGGTCAGAATTTAGCGAGGTTTGAACACGGGTCTCATCGATTGTGAGTTCACGCGTCCTACCGCTAGACCATGGTCGCTCTTAATTATTAGAGTCCCCTTTTGTGGTTAGGAATTATTGCATCTTATTTAATTGGTGTTATACGTCTCAGTAGCGTGGAATCTTAGGGTTGTACAATTTATTATAGTTTGCAAATGTTTGTTACTCGTGTTTTGAACTTGAATTTCCAAATATCTTGCTGCTCTGCAAATACCGTCTTTTCCTTCTTTTATGTCTCACGATTCCTTTTTACAAGCATACAATTTTTGTTTTAAATTTAAATTTATGTTAATTACTTTTTTTAATGTAGGTACATGTTAATTGTTGCAATTCAGTTTGCGTTTTGAAGTAGAACTAATAAATGTCTGTTAACTCCTATAATAACTAAACCCTGCGGAGTGTGGCAAAATTTACAAGACGTTGAAAGTTCTTACGTACACAAAACTATGTACTTGGCATCTAACAAAAGCATACGCATAACTTTAACTGAATCTACAACTTTACGTTCCCGTCTTGTCTTATCACGTTTGAAGTAAAGTTTCTTCGCATGTAGGTATCTAGATATAAACGCTATTAGTTTTAGGATTGGATTGAATGACATTATGGTTGTTAAATAGTAAAATTAAGAAAAAAAAAATCTACAAAATTATTGAAAAAGCAGGCAAAACTTAATTTCAGTGATTTTATAAATTTGACAAAATAGCTCATAACTTTTTAACAATCGTCTACCGCAGTGATTCTCAACCACTGGGCCGCGGCACTTTTGTGTGCCGCGAAATTCTAAAATTGTGCCGCCATTTTAGATATATAATTATGTTAATATTATTAAATAATATGATTTAAAAAGAAAAATCGTATTACAAATATTCTTATGATTAACTTGTAATTAATCTCTTAATAAACGTACTGTTATTTTTGCAGTACATATTATTTTATTTCGCTCAATTAAAATATCACCATAAACTATTTTGCGCTGTGTTTTATAGGTAAGTAAATAATTTTTAAACTTATCTTTTTGTTTGTGTGCCGCTAAATTTTGAAATCTTTAAAGGGTGCCGCAACAAAAAAAAGGTTGAGAATCTCTGGTCTACCGTGGCTGGTCTTCCGCTTAACCATTATTTTCCTTTTCAGATACCCTCTATACGTATAGGCACATATGTATGTAATCTTATTTTTATATGTTTATCGCTTAGAATTATATTGATAAACATTACATTATCTCTAATGTAGAACTAGCAAGAAAATATATCGCTTAAGAAATAGGCTTTTCGGGTCGCGCTTTCTTTTTGCGCGTATTACAGCCGAACCATTTCAACCTTTCGTTCCCCACACACTCGTTTATTAATCCGAGATGGATTAGGTTATTACCCACATAGTCTCAGTATATGAAAATCCTTTTCTTTTGGGTCGGAAAATGAGCTTTTTATTGTTAGAAATAATTTTTGTTTAGATATAATAGATGTACCTGTCTAGATGGTTATTCAATTTGTAAGTTTGTTCTTTGAAAATAATCGAGCTGCTTCGTTACGGACGTTACGTGCTCGGCTACTGCGAGAAAACATGATCGTCATCATCACCCTCCATTATCCGCCTTCCCCCTCTATTATCCGTCTCACTCCACTGTTCTCTTTTCCTCTTTCTCTCCATCATTTGTTTCGCTTCGCTTTCGTTGGCGTACCACTTTTTTTTCTAATTATATTTAATATAATCATGTCGGTAACATATACGAGTACCATGTGTTGAAAAGTTGGTACCTAATTTATGAATATATACATTTCTTATCTTTTTAAAAATGACTTTGCTTCTCCTTGCGTTCATTTAAAAAGGTTGTGCTGCTATCCCTCGAGGGTCATTATAACATTCCGTGTCCTGAAAAAAAAATTTCATGGTGCGATAAGCGAAGCAAAAAATTCTTTCAGGCTTCTTCTGATTTACTCAATTGTGCTAAGAATTTTATTATGGCATTCTTTCTAATGTTTTTCTTGTCTTATTATTGTAACTTATCAACTATTATGTGTGCATACATGTGTATATTATCTATATATTTATACTTAGAAATCAACACAAGGTCCTAAAGATCTCAAGTGTTCACAACTTACATTATAGTCTGAATTATTTATCTATAACGAGAGAAGTGCACATTCGTCTCCTCAAGCCGGCATAGCGGAGGCCACTGCCGCATGTAGAAATTTATTTGTGGTAGTCGTTGTTTCAATTCATGGACCGCACTCTAGTTTATCATCAGGCGGAGTGTTGTCACACGCCAAGCTTAAATAAAAAAAGTTAAGTATACTGTGTAACGCCTATGTATTCACCTATAGTCGCGTTTCGGAATCCGATTGGAAAGTAGCCGCGTACAGGCCGGTATAGCGTGAGTTACTTTCTTAGCTTAACATTATATCTGTGAGCTTCACGTGAAGCGAATTGTAATAAAATTTAAAACAATAAATGCTACAAATGAAATTTATAATGTACGATGCTGGTGAATAAATAGGAAATTTTCCGCTCTTACAGTATGGTACATAAAAATAACCAGTTAACGCGAGTGCCTCCTTCATAGCAAACGAGCAACTTTTTCAGTGCCCACTGAGAGCAATCTAAACTGAACTAGAAGTGTTAAAAAGCAAAAAAAAAAAAATTAACGTCGGTTTTCCTGTAAAACTATTTTTTGTACACGCTCTGCAATTAGTCTACGAGGAATTATAAAGTCAACAAATTGTTTTTTTTTTTTGTTTACATAACGTAAAAAGATGCCATTAACTTTATGAATTTTACGTAAAAAACTTCGTCGAATATAAGAGTAGATTTTATACTGAAAAGGGTTCGTTGTCCCAGGTCGTTTTTTTTTTCTTTTTTTTTTTATAAGTTCATGGACCGCACTCTAGCTTAACATCAGGCGGAGTGTTGTCACATGCCGAGCTACAATAAAAAAAATAAAAAAGTTAAAGTTCATAGCTAACACCGTACTTGTATGGACCACACTTCAACTAACGTTAAGTTAACTTCTTCCTGAAGAATTCTCTGTGGTATAACCCGCGCTAATCAAGAATTGATTTATTAATAGCGTGCACTTATATGCTATCTCGTTCATATTGTATTCCCATCAACACTCACACACCATGATAAGGTTCCCAAAATAAATTATTTAGTTAATGTGGTAATTGTAAATTTTGTTTTACTATACATTTTATTGTTTAATCAAAAACACTTCTATCTACTTCTATCTTCAATCACTTCTCATAGAAAATAACAATTTATGAATAAAATTAATTATTGAAAATAAAGTATTCTTTGTTGACCGACAACACTCCGCTTAATGTAAAGCTAGAGTGCAGTCCATTGTTGTTTCTAAACTGCTACTACAGAGAAATCTCTACGGGCAGCTGTCGTCTCTGCTATGTCGACCTGAGGAGATGAGTATGTATACTACTTTCAAACTGCTCCTGTAACGCGACAAGGTCACTTCACGGGTGTTTCATTCGAAAGTGATGGTACTACCCCAGGACAATAGACTGGGCTAATAACCATCATCGGTCTGCCTACCACTCTTTAATAGTGCCTATAGGCACTGAGCGACCAGAGCATTTAAAATAAAATTATTGTACATTGGTACTGGTCAGATTTAGCGAGGTTAGAACACGCGTCTCATCGATCGTGAGTTCACGCGTTTTACCGCTCGACCAAGACCGCTCTAAGTACATAAAGAGTTGCAAATCCAGTTGTAAGGAATACAGTGAGATTTAAAATGAAAAGCATTCGAGTATACTTTTATTTACCTCTACATTAAGTTTTATGTTTCTATTTTTGAAGTAGTATCCGGGGCAATATGAGTGCCTGAAGAAAATCGCTCTCGAAGGATCGTTGTATGGTGTGGTATTGAAGATTATACAATATGTATGTATTGAAGAGTATATACATATAATTTATACTAATATACAAAATGTTAAAGTAACTCTGTCTGTTCGTTCCCTTTTCACGCCTAAACCACTGAACAGATTTTGATAAAATTTGGCAAATTGATTGCATCTGAGGAAGGATTATGACACCGCCTCATTTTTCAATATCATAAAACGATATTGTCAAAAGATCTTCTTGTAACAAAAACGTCAAAAAGATACATTCGCTATATATGCTGGCCGGCTGAAAAGTTACATTGTGTTAATTGTCCACTCGGCGCGTTCAGAATAGGCTAGCTCCTAAAAGACACTGAAGGGGGTGAAATAAGGGTTGAATAACGTAATATTAATTATACGTATGCAAGGATGCGGGAAATAACTAGTATTTTTATAAATATGTAAAAATAATTTTTCATGCAAAAGCTGTCTGTGTGGATTTTGTTGTAGCAGCAAACAAGATACTTACAAAGAATGGAAGTGTAGTTTTAAATTTCTCGTAAAATGTAAGAGGAGTGTAATGTAGGCATATCTTATATTTTCATTCTTTAACAAACGTGTTTGAGGAAGATTTGTAAATAATTAAAGAGTGGTAGGCAGACTGATGATGGTTATTAGTCCAATCTTCCGTTCTGGGGTAGCACTACTACTTTCAAATGTAACAAGCATGAAGTTACCACTTAGTCGGTTTTATAAGAACAGTGGCCGTTGGTCCAGCGGTAGAAGACGTAAATTCACGATCGACGAGACCCTTGTTCAAATCTCGCTAATTTCTGATCAATACTAATGTAACTATGTTGATTTACTTTGGTCGCTCAGTGCCAATGATACAAGCGCTATCCTAGTATAGAAAAATAAAAATAGAGCCTATTTCTGAACCACGATGCCGGCACAGTGAAGGCGACTGGACCATAGTGGAGAAGAGCGGACTTCCATAAAAATACATAAATATCTACTACAATACATTATATTTCGAATACTCGTAGTCATGTCAAATAAATGTATAATCTTTATTATTTATTTACTTTATTATAAAAAAAAGGTCTGGTTTTGTAGATGAATGTCAATAAAGTATAAGAAACAGTCGTCGTGCACTGAAATAGACAGCATTACAATATTGTTTACGTAAATACAGTTATTAATTTTGCGTTATTCCAAACAATGTAGGTCAGGCCCATTATCTATTGGAAGTGCTTGAAAAGCCGAGCCAAGAGGGTGTGCAAATGTCAACAGAATTTAATGTCACTCGCTGCATTTGTTCGTGTTAGGACGGACAACGCAGCCGACCAGCAATGAATAATGAATATTGTTCGCGTTATTAGACGTGTTGCACTGTTTATTGATGAAAATGTTGGCAGATTATAATCTCATTAATAACGTGTGCTATTGTCTGGGTAATTGTTGAATAATTAATATTGTTTTAACATTAATTAGCGAGCTAAACTGATCTTTATTTAACATTTGATAAATTCCGAAAAAAATCCCGGTCACTAATAAAAACTAGTATAACTCCCGAATAGCGAGAGGAGTGTGCACTGTTATATGTATGGTGCACATTCGTCTCCTCAAGCCGGCATAGCGAAAGCGACTGCTGCCTGTACAGATTTATCTGTAGTAGCAGTTATTTTTGTTTATGGGTCGCACTCTAGCTTTACATCAGGCGGAGTGTTGACATATGTCGAGCTACAATAAAAATAAACATTAATAATAATTGATAGAGATACAATAATTGATATTAGAATTTGGAGTAAGTGAAATTGATGAATGATGAATTAATATGATCAAATATCTTTTTTTTTTATTGTAGCTTGGCATGTGACAACACTCCGCCTGATGCAAAGCTAGAGTGCTATCCATGAATGGAAACAACTGCTACTACAGAGAAATCTCTAGTCAAATGATGATTTTTTTTTTAATTTGGGACTTTTGACCCAATTTGGTTACGCCAGTCTCGCCATAGTCATCAAATGATGATTTCTAAAGATAGAAAGTGTAATAAATAATATATTGCATTGTTTTTTTTTTGTTTGTTATTTCTTTAAAGAGGCAATCTCTTATTGATACACATATTTTTGTAGAAATAAAGGGAGCTATACTCATAGCGTTGAATTGATACGAGGAGCCAGATGCTCGCATCCTAATATCGTTACGAGAGAGGATCCTGTTCTATATCAACTTATATAGTTTTCTGTATAGAGTTTTTCTCTTCAAAGATATCATACTGTACAAGAATAAATTCTGCCCTTTCCTTTTTTTTATAGCTGTACCTAGTTTAATTTTAATTTTATTTAGGATAAGCTTTTTAATATGACAACACTCGGCCTGATTTTAAGCTAGAGTGCGGTCCATGCACGAAATCAACTGCTACCACAGAGAAATCTGTGCAGGTAGCATTCGCTTCCGCTATCTCGCCTCGAGGAGACCAAGGTTCTCAATCCAGGTTAACAATGCACGCTTTTCATACCTGGCTACTTCTAAAGTGATCCTGAAATTTGATAATAACCACCATCAGTTTGCCTGCCACTTCTCAAACTCTAGACGAATAGAGAAACGAATGGTACAAGACATTTTTTTTTGTTAAAGCAAGTCATGTTGACACTTAATCTTTATGTGTCAACATTCGTCTTAATATCATTATTCGGATCTAATTATTACATGCGCGATACGTATGCGTGGGTAAAGTGTCCCTTAACAACTGAAGATACATGTAACTCCTTAATAGTTAATCCCTAAGGAGAGAACTTTGTAAGTGGTCGAGACTACTTGTACACTTGTTTCCCCGAATCACTCCTATACCACAAGAGGATTAATTTACTAGCTATTTCTTTATTGTATTACACATAATATATTTTACTATCTCCTATATAACTATAACATGAGGAGTAGGCACTGTAAATCTGGATGGTACGACACGAGGTCTTCAAGTTGGCATAGTGGAGGCGACTGCTGCCTGTAGAGATTTCTTTGTAGTAGTAGTTGTTTCCATTCATAGACTGCACTCTAGCTTTACATCAGTCGGTGTCGAGTGCCGAGCTACAATAAAAAAAAGTATGAAACATTTTCTCCTCATATCTTTAGTCCTCGCCTTATGAGAAAGAACGAGACGGAAGCGTGATCGTGAAATGACCGGTCTTGTATAGGAAAAATATTTTAAGTCAATTTTTTTTTAAATTTTTGTTTTTTTCGTCATAAGAAGACATTCTCTACAACTTTTGTTCCAGAACAATCTCCCCGACTCGTTTCTCTTCCAAGATATGCAGTCACTTCTGATCCAGTTCACGAAATGGGCCTACAATTTTTTTCTCGAGTTTCAAAATCATTTTTAGTTCATATAGTGGGAAAATAAATCTACATTCCTTAGCACCTCCGATCAGTTTTAGTTTTTTTATCCGTGTGAGTGATTTGACTTTTTCTCATGCATTATTTGATTTTTGGTTATTTGGTTATTATTATATTAAATGCTTTAATAATTTATAATTGATGATATCTGTTTTTCTTTATGTAATTAAACGTTATCTATTGATTGGTAAATGATGTGTTAATATAATTGAAATAAATAAATTAATAAGAAAATAACATATTATTTTAGAATTATGTTTTGTTTAGATATCAAGTGGCCCAAAAATGGGCATTCTCCTTTGCACCTACATGGACTTAATTGGACATTGTCCTTTATTATTTTTATTGTGCCCCTTTTTTAGTGGATGTTTTAAAGTACACGTATCTAAATTCGTGGCCTAGATTTTGAACACCTATTTTACACCAACCATAAAACCCTGAGGCCGTAAGTTATGCTGTTACGAATACGACGTATCGTAACTCACTCATACCCATCGGTAACTGTGCTGCATAATTTAAACCCTATGTCGTATGAAAATATAGAATAGAATCGCTTGAAATATGTGTGTGTTTGGTAATTGCATTTGGTCGTTTGGTTTTTACCTTTATGATGTATAATTGATTCCGCAATGGACTTTTTAAAATTAGTAATAACGATTTGTTCTTATCGATTAATGTGTGAATTAAGAAAGGCTTTTGTTTGTTTTTCTTCTTTAAAATTAAATCGCTGTATAAAAGTTAATAATAAATTTAAAAACGCACAATTTTAACGAAAACAACTTTTTTTTTAATTGTAGCTCGACATGTGACAACACTCCGCCTGATGTAAAGCTAGAGTGCTATGGAAACAACTGCTACCACAGAGAAATCTCTACGGGCTGCAGTCGCCTCCACTATGCCGGCTTGAGGAGACGAGCATATACCATCTAGATTGACAGTGCACACTCCTCCCTTACACCTGGCTACTTTCAAACTATTCCCGAAACGCGACAAGGTCACTTCACGGGTGTTACATTCGAAAGTAGTGGTACTGCCCCAGGACGACAGACTGGACAAATAACCATCATCAGTCTGCCTACCACTCTTTAATAGTGCCTATAGGCACTGAGCGACCAAAGTACATATAACAAAGTTACATTGGTACCGGTCTTTAGCGAGGTTCGAACACGGGTCTCAACGATCGTGAGTTCACGCGTCTTACCGCTAGACCACGGACGCTCTTGAAACTTACATTAATGTGATCTTTTACGAAAACGAATGATTCCTAACAACGATTCGTTATGGAGAAACTGTTTGGGACGACTATTCTTAACCAATTGTGTTGTTAATGGCAAAACAAGGGATTTATAAATTGGGATTCATATTTTATTATTTTTCAGCATGCTGGACTTTATTATTAATAATATTAAATTTTTATGCAAATTGAGCAGAAACATTCGTCTCCTCAAGCCTGCATAGCGGAGGCGACTGCTGCCTTGCAGACATTTCTCTCTGGTAGCAATTGTTTCTGCTTATAGCTATATTTTAAAAAAATCAACGCGCACACCATTCTGGGGTGGGAATTGAACTCACGTTCTTCTTTACATGCATAATTTAATAATAATAGTCATAAACAATTGTTTTGTGTCCATAATAAAGAATTCGCAAACGTAATTAATATCCACAACTTTAAAATTTGGTTACTTTTAACAGTGGCAAGTTGCTGCGGTTAGTTTATCAGGTGTTTTGCGATTACCTACGAACATATGTGTTTGTAGCAGGTCATGTGATGTCTTTATTACGTTCATAAATGAAATTTACGTGTAAACGAAAACGTACAAATAAATTCGCTCCGCTTTTATCTGCAACTGGGCGTTACGTTTGTTTGTCTATGCTTCAAATAAACTAGTGAAACGTCATTATATGAAAACTTGTGAGTTTTTATTCGTGAAATAAAACGCTGCTATTCAAACAAAGGGATTGTGAATAGAAAATTTTGTTTATTTATTATATTTTGTTGATGGTATTTATTTAACAAGCCGCATTTTTATATTACAAACAGTAGGTCAATTCTACCCGAATAGCGATCGTGGCTGAGTTGGTTCAGTACGAGTACAAAGTCACGCAATCGAATCTCCCAGAATGCAGACGATACCCACGTTTGTTATAATACGAATATGTACTACTTTGGTCGCTCTGTTTCTATAATACATCTCGATTCGAAAGGAGAGTCCGTTCTTCCTGCAATCACGATTCTTCCTGGATCCTTCCTGGATGGTTGGTTCGTTCTGCATTTGTAACAAAGGCGACAATTTTATGTATGCTACAAAAGTACAGCAAACCTGGCCTGGATGAGTTGAGCGACTTGCTTTGAACGTTTAAGACCAAAATGGTCAGATCTTTTAGCACAATTTGTTGTGTGAATTAAGACTACTAAAAAAAACTCCATTAATTATATGTTTGTAGAACAAATGGATTGTGTCAGGAGCGAAGCCAATAGACTGTGTATTAGTGAACTATAATATTAAATATAGATAAGTGGGTTATGGGCACATACAATTGTATGTTGTCCGAGACCGGCTCTGTAGTCGTTATAATGTTTAAATAGGTAATTTTTATTTGAAAGACAGTTGTTTCTTCTGTTTTGTATTGTATTGTATTATTATATGTGTTTATTATATTAAATAACCTCACCATGTCAAAATAAAAAAGTTTAAAAAATATATATCTGTTTGTCAGAGAAATTATTTGCAACATAAGTATTGAAGTATCCGCGCACTTTTAGTGTATAAAAATGTATAGCCGAATCCGTATCGAAAAATGTGCAGGTACTCATACTTCATCCAGGCACACATATTTCATGCATATAATCGCGGCGTGTTCGCACTATTTCTGTAGTTCTAAGTACACGTGCACGTTGACAGGATATGTGTTATACTGTCAACTGAAACTTTTGATGTGATATTACGAATTAACGAGGCATTCATTTCAAATTGTCGACATTGATTTCGCGAGAGAAGGAAACTCGTTATAGTGACGTATGTTTTAATGTTTTAAATGTTATCTTAATAAATTTATGTCTCATATGTAATCTACCAAATAAATCTATAAAACGTATGTAGTATGTTAAGGTTTCGTAAATTCTTAAATCTAATTTATTTACTTTTCGACTACCATTATTTTTATTAAATAATTGCCTAGACTTTATCTTCACTGAGAAAACGTAACGGTTACGAGTAAACAAGTTGTTGTTGCTATTTGCAACTGAGTGACTTTGTTTAGTTTGTTAAAATTAAACAAGTCAACTTTGTTAGCTTTGACTGAACCGTATTGCACGTTTTGAATAGAACTTGGTTGTATGTTGCCGAATAACTTAAACCCAGCCAAAATGTTCATCTAAATCTATTTGTGTTTTAGGGAGCGTTTCCGGTTCATCCCCGTTGTCATATGCCGAGCTACAATTAAAAAAAAACCTTTATATTCGACGCAAAAAAAAATGCATATAATGATTTTATTAATAAGTTCTTTTTTATTTGTTTCAGGTTAGTTTTTATTCTGCGTATTATCTATCATCTTAAGTTTCTGCTAAGGGTAATTATTCATTTGTATTAATTTAAACATAAGATATTATTGATTGACCCGGGCCACTTTTAAAAAGCAGTATGACAATATTGTATATTTCTTTCCGTCTACTTTATTTTTCAACTTGTAAACAATTTGCTATTTTCAAATAGAATGCAATTTTCTAGGAAACCTTTATTTCTTTGTTTACGTTAATGTTTCTGTAACAGATGTCAAGTTGGAGTTTGCAATTTACCCGAGAGGGTAGTTAATTAAAATGTTTTTTTATTTTTGTAACTATTTTTTGCTTCATGGTTTTTTCTTTTTTCGGATTATTTAATTGGGATAATTTAATCGGATAATTTTATTGCCAGGTAAGGTTAATCAGTAACACATTTGGTTTTATTATTAGGACTTGCCTGCCAACCTCTAATAATAACTACAATAACTAATAATAAAAATAAATTAAAATTTTTCAACTAATTTTAATAAACAAAAGCTATTTTGTTCATCTTTTCAAGTGCTTTTTAATGTTTAACCTAAACTTATGACATTTCTGAGATTTTATCTTAATTATCACATAGAAAATTGGAAAGTCAATTTATTTCAGTATTTCCTGAATTTTCCGCTATCTCATCAAGAGGTGATTAAATGCTTTTGGATTGTTTGTAATACAACAAATTTCACTTGTCATCGTTCAAGTTCATATTCGTTATATGATGGGCGTTAAATTTTATTAGACAATAAATAAAATTAAAACACACTAAAAACGGCAGTTTACATTTAATTTATTATGCATGAAAACCCGTCTAAGAGCTCAGTTATCTTCTGAACCTTGACCTCGTAATTTAAGCAGCAATTTCCTCCAGACAATGTATCCCAAATAGTCATTTTCATTGGTCTTGTTTATGATGGCTATTAAAGTCTAGTTTAGACTGAGCGCTTTCACTTTATGATAATTAAATTATTTGTAAATTTAAATCTAGGAGAATTATTTCATGGAGTTTTGTCTTCTTAAAAACATATTTAATTAGGTGCTAGGGATAACTTGCTTGATGAAAATTTAATGCACACAATGATAATAATATTATTATTGAATGAAAATTATATATAATAATAGCTTTTTTTACTGCATTTGTTGCTCTTAGTTTGCAACTCAAACAAATACCTAAATGAATTATTATCCAGTTGTCAAAAAGTCACGTGATTCTCCTAATGGGTGTTCGGTGTCAAAATCAACGCATCTATTCGTTCAATGGGCAGTTATTGTCAATGAAAGTGAGTTTCATTTGTGAGTGAGTGAGATAAGGAAGCCCGTCTGGCACAGTGGTGCGTATCTGTCAAAATTAATCTTATTACCCAACTCCAATGAGTTATACGAGTACGACAGACCCGCTGTTCAGCGTAATTAATTATTTATTATTTAGTCAAAGCTCTTCAGATTAAGTTATAAATTAAAAATGTTATCGTTTTATATTAAGGTCCACTTAAGTTAATTTAATTTTTCTGCTCTTAATGCTCTAGATAAATGGTATACTTATTTATTTTAAAAATTCGTTCCAAATTTTAGTCTAGATATCTAGCAAAATGTAAATAAATTGAAATGCAACAATGAACAATTCAGACGAAACTTTATAAATTCATTATGGTCTGTTTTGTTGCAACTGTTTTGGGTAAAATTTCACTTCATTAAAATCCAAACGTTCTCAGTTTTCCATCAGTTCGTAGTTCTTTTATTTTACAACACGGCCCGCTTTTCTGTTTTACAGCTTCAATAATAGTATAAGATTGTTTTTTTATTAAAAACTGACTCGAGTTTTCTTTTCTTCTTAACGTGTTGCCGTGCTCTGGTATACATATTTCAAACTTTCTCCTTATTTCATAAGTGTCCAGTCTAAGTGAACTTTTACTTGGCGATTTTTTTTTTATTGTAGCTCGGCATGTGACGACACTCCGCCTGATGTAAAGCTGGAGTGCGGTCCATGAATGGAAACAACTGCTACTACAGAGAAACCTGTGCGGGTAGCAGTCGCCTCCACTATGCCGGCTTGAGGAGACGAGCATGTACCATTCGGGTAAATTTGGGTAGATTCGGGTAAATAAAAGAACTAGCGGTTTTATTTTTTATTTTTTTGCTTAGTTCTAGGTTAACAAATAAATATTTTACTTGAGTTACAAAACTTTGATCTAGCCGCATTAGTGCTAGATTGGCGTCTTGTTTCGTTGTAAAACCGACATTTATAAAACTTTGTATATACCATACTCGTAAATGTTAGTAGGCCGCCCTAAATCTGTTTATTGTTACATACCAAATAAAAACTCCTAATAAACTGAAAACTTAAATTATGACGGTTGTTTGTGGTCCTTTTTATTGTCTACAACAATTTTTTTATTTAATTATTGTTTCTATACGTTTTTAGCTGTATTTTAAAACAAATTGCTCATAATAAAGCCAGTATAGCGGAAGCGAGTGTTGTCATATTCCGAGCTACAATAAAAACAATCTTCTTTTATTGGGATTGTTTGGGATTATTTATTCTCCGTATGGAGAAGCATCTAACCAAGTCGGCATAACGGATATGACTGCAATTCGCAAAGAAATAAAAATGGAAATATTTATTTATATTTTAAATATTTTTTTTATTTTTGTTTCTGCACTGTAAACACTTTTCACGTCTCCCCAAGGTTAACTGGTAGAAAGTGCCTTAGGGCGTTAAGTTCGCCTTTTGCAAGTTTTATATTGTATAAACTTATGCAATAAAGTATTTTATTATTATTATTATTTATAAATATAGAAACAATTAAAAGAGATAAGTGCCAAACTCTTTTCCGCGATTATGGCTCGACTCCCATCTTATGAAGCCCGACAGTATTTTCATCTGAAACACATTATTCTAGGAATTCCCACCGGCCAATATCATTACTCTTTCTCAGTCTACAGCCGTTAGTTACATCCGTGAGTACTCGTATTAACGAACACGTCTATCTGTAGTTTATAAAATTTATCTAACGTTCTGAACTCTATTGTCTTTGTTTTAAGATTTAAATTTGTTTTGAACCGTTCTATGTCCACGTGGCATTGTCGTGAATAAAATTTCGAGCGTGGGATGTTTCGTAAGGCGAGGACGCCTTCTATCGTCTCGAAGAGACATTATCTATGTTACCATATGAATTTCAATCGCTTACATTTACTTTTACGTGTTTGTGATAATTAATCTGTTTTTAAATATAGTTTTATTTGTAGTTAAGCAAGATTGCGGACCAGGAAAGGAAACAACCGCTACCACAGATAAATTTCTGCATAAAACAGTCGTTTATGCTTTTCCAGCTTAAGATGACGACTGTACTCCATCCAGGTAAACAGTGCACACTTCTCTCGCTATATCTGATCACGAAACTCACTTCTTCATTTGAAAGCCGGGAAATTATTAGTCAACCAATCTTTCAATATATTGTTAGCTAGTTTTTGATTAGTAGAATTGTTGAGAAGGGAACAAGGTTCATTGATTAGATTGGTACTCAAAAAGCGGAGATCCACAGTGCCTATAATTATCAAGCAGATTCTCACAAAAGAAAATAGACGATTTACTTTACGACCAAGTATTTAACCTAAAATCTTGCGTCGCAACTCTGTAGAATGTTCCAGATTAATGGTCCATTCTCAACTATGTATAAACCAATCTGTATCAGATGCATATTATTGAAGTACGCTTAGCCACTGCTAAAGCGCTCGTAAAATCGGCGGCGCATCGGTCAGTTAACGTTAAATTTATACCTCACTCTTGTTTATGAAAGTCACTTGACTGATTTATTGAAATATTTGCAAACTATTCGAGAAAGATATTTTATCTTTATTGCTTTTATCGAAAATAACACAATATATACGTTTTTACGTCAATGCATTCAATTTTATTATTTTCTTGTTCCTGTTGATAATTTTCATTTTTATTTAATCTGAATGAATTTGAATTTGACGCCCGTACTGTAGATCCACTATCATTATTATTATAATCAAAAAAGGCATGACTATTTCCTAATTCACTACCATCATCTTTTTTTTTTAAGTTGATAGGTGCTCATGTTTACTAAGAACTTTAGTCTTTACTCATTCTCTTCATCATCCGAAGTAAATTATAAATTATCTTACATAATACCTACTACGTCGCAGTTACTCATTACAAAAGTCTTTCTATCTCTTGACTAATAAAATTATATACTTATTTTTTTTGTATAAAAAAAAATTTGATTGCTAACTTAGAAATATCGTAGACATTGTCTCTATCGTAAACGCAAATGCGAGATCGTTTTAGAAATCGGGTCTATTGAAAAATCCTATTCACAAAAACGGGGTCTCATGAATCACTGTCCCTTTGCCTTCGAGAGAAGGAGAGAGAAAAAGTAGATTATTTATTTGGAAATCGGAAGAAAATTTTATAAAACATTTTTAATTGTATAGCAAAACTCTAAAGATTTATTTCTTTTACATAAAATTATGCTTTTACTTCCTAACTTTTTTATTTTTATTGTAGCTCTGCATATGACAACACTCCGCCTGATGTTAAGCTAAAGTGCGGTCCATGTACGGAAACAACTGCTACTACAGAGAAATCTCTACGGGCAGCAGTCGCTTCCGCTATTCCAGCCTGAGATGTGCACCATCTAAATTGACAATGCACACTTCTCTTGCTATACCTGGCTACTTTCAAACTGCTCCCGAAACTCCAGTAATTTTGGTCTTGTATAACTTTAGGAATCCTACTGGCCTGAAATGGTCACCACTGGAATGGTCAAAATTTAAACTATTTTGGCGCAAGTTAAGGAAACTTACAATCTTGCTGTACAAATTTAAACTTTATTGTTATTGAGGATAAAGGGTTAATTCCTGTAAACTGTAAATAATTATTAGCTTCTGAAGAATCTGTTTCGTTAGTATATTTCGCTTCACAAACAAAGTATTTGGTGTTAATATTATGTTGGATTGTAATTTCCGTCCTTATGTGAGTAGATTTAGGCTTGAAATGGTCTGCATACCAGTCTGTTGCTACGTTACTATGTACACGTAGTATATGCAGATAAATATTTCTTTGAGGTGTTGAAAGTTGCTGTCAATGTAAAATTGTATTTAGACCCACCTATGACACATTTACACGTGCAATATATTCTTGTCTACGAAATTCTTTTTAAAAATGCTTAATGGGTTAAAATTAGCATTTTCTTAATGGATTCCTATCCCTGACTGTGAAGTCTTTTATTAAATGAACCCTAAGTATTTATAAACAATTGATTTGTTTGTACGGAAATTCCCATTGGAAAAGTCGATAACCTATATTTTATCAATCAATAACATTCATTTAAAACACTGTACTAGTAGATTAGAATGAACGTAAAAATATCATAGTAGCGAGCGAAATAGATGGAATCCTTATCAGTGTAGTAAACTAGCAATTGAAGAGCAGTACTGGTGTTCTGACGCGGACGTAGCGTTAAACATAAAAAAATCTTTTTAAAATCACATAAATTACTTGGCTCCGCTACCGTCCTGTGACGTCACTACTTGCGTAAGCCGGCATCAACCGACAACTGAATTTAAAGTATTTTCTTTCAGTTACTGTATTCACGTTGCTGAACATGGATTTGTTCTTTTGTGAAAAATGTTTAAAAATAATCGACTCAAATCTCCTGAAAATATCGGCCGGTACCAATGTACTCGTCATAACATTTTTATGCGTATATCAGTCGCTCAAATCATGAATGAATCAATAAATATGATATTTTATGTTTGAACTCTTGAATGAAATTCCTTCAAGACAGCTTCTGAATTTTTGTGACGTCCCGTACGGATTTAACTTTGGTTAGTTCCATTCCATGATAAAAAAAAACTCCTACGTCACATTATCGTTTTATACCCGGTCTACAAAAGATTTATAAAAAAATACATGTCCCTATTAAAAATGTCATTATTTTCGTATGTAAAAGCTTTAATGTCCAGTTTCTGTCGACTACGACTCATATGGGTGTGTACAGGCACGTATTTTCAACATTAATCTTTTAAAACATCCACTCCCTACAATTTAAACAATTTTAAAAACCGGCTCAAAGCTTTATGCACTGTTTTTTATATTTCTTTATTCGGACCGCAATGAAAACGTCATTGAAAATCTGGGTCAGACCGAAGGCTTTGTGCTTTAATTCGTGATAATCCGACGGCTAGCTTCAAGAGGTTTTTGATACACCTGACAGTTTTCACTAAACGAATTTAGTTTTAATTTCTTTTCAGTTTAAATTTCAATTTTTGTTGTTTTTTTTTACTAACTTATTGTATAAAGGAGATCCTCGTTTATGGGCCACGGAGGTCTATTGATCATATTACATATTTAAAAAAAAAACAATTTATTATAGTAAATGGAAGATAGATTATATAAAATCTATCTGTAATTATGAATTCATATAGGTTATTATGATTATTGATCTATGTCTCATTATTCCAGTTAGACATGATACAATTAATATGGCCACTTTATTGTAGAGATTATGAGGAGCAAATCGACATATAGTTCATTAATTTACGTTTGAAGAGCCTATTTCTCATACAAAGAATTTTGTCATCTTTAAATTAGATTATTTTAGCAACTCACTGGCGGAGTTTCGGTGGCCATCTGGAGACATTACGTTATCAGCCTTGAATTATTTTCCTAAATTTGTGTTTCTCCGAGTGTTATTGTGTAATAATGGTGGATTATTCATCATTAAGTGTTCGTAAAAGTGAGTGAGTGTGGGTAAACAATCTGTAGGAAGCTTTAGTAAAGATTCTATCACTTTACTGTAGCTCTGTTTCACTTGACTGTGAATCGACCTGACGAATGTTTAGTCTGATGAATTAATGACCCGTGATGCACAATAATATTAAATTTATGTAAATATTTACTTTGACACTGGCAAATTTTTACAATGCCATAAAACGAAAAGAAATCACTAGCATTTATTTGGTTGTCTGGACGAAATTGCTTTTAGTGATAAGACCGCCAATTGCAGTAAGTTATTTATGCTTTTGTATTTTCTAAATCTTTGTTAACTGCAATAAAGAATTTATTATTATTATTATTAACTTTTTTATAGTTGGAGGCGTGACAATTGTATTGTATTTATAAAACAACATAATATTTGTGTTTTTATTGTTATTGTTTTCCATATTTTAGTAGTAATATTAAGTCCCATTATATAAATGTATGCTGTAATAGGTTGTCATTTAGATGAATATATTTATAAGGGATGGTGAACGCTGTAAAGAAATTACCCGCCGTGAAGCGAGAGGGCGTCTCTTCCAAGATATTAAACCGAGATTCCTTTTATATCTCACCGCCTTTTAACTCCGGATCCTTTTTAAATAAACAAGTCTTTATACCCTCGTGTCTCTTTTCTAACGGACCTTTATAATGTTATGTCCAAGTCAAGGCACTGGATTAATTTTATGTTGTCTAACGAAGTTAGGTCGCCGCTTTTGTATACTTGTCGTAAGTAAATGTTCCTAGACTGTTTACTTATTTTTTAACATCTTTCGTTTTATATCGTACTTTTACATAGATTTGTTTTTATGGCTAAAGATATGACGGCGTATAGAGAACGTAATCGATTGTTCGAGCACTACTCGATGATTTCTAATTGTTTTCTTATTTTTTTTTATTTTAGCACGTCATATGACCGCACTCCGCCTGGTGTTAAGCTAGAGTGCGATCCATGAGCGGAGGCGACTGCTGTCAGAGAAGGGGATCTGCAAACAGCAGTCGTGCCCGCTATGCCGGCTTAATGAGATGCCTCTTCACACTGCGCTTGAAGGATCCCATGTTATAGGAAGGGGGAAAGACGTGACTGGGAAGGTCGATAATAATATATGAGAAAAGCTCGAGAGCGGTCAATGAATGGAAACAACTGCCACCACAGAGTCTACAGACAGTAGTCGTATTCGCTATGCCGGCTTGTAGATATAAGTTGAACCATTAGGTTTCAGTTATAAAATTTTATTTTTGTACTTAATTGACAAAGGGATGCGACGACGACGGTTTGGATTTATAGCGAAGACGGATAGTAGATTAACGAAATAGCGCAAGAGGTGTGTAAGGAATTTGAAAGGTAGTGATTCATTGTCACCGCACTGTGGGACTGAGGTATGACAATGTGTATAGATAGATAGAGACACGGATAATCTTCACCGATCAAATAAATAGCTTATTGTAGCTCGGCATGTGACAACACTCCGCCTGATGTAAAGCTAGAGTGCGGTCCATGAATGGAAACAACTGCTACTACAGAAAAATCCCTGCGGACAGCAATCGCCTCCACTATGCCGGCGTGAGGAGACGAGCATGTACAATCAGTGCATACTCCTCTCGTTATACCTATTCCCGAAACGCGACAAGGTCACTTCACGGGTGTTACATTCGAAAGTGGTGGTACTACCCCAGAACTCTTTACTTCACTCTTTAATAGTGCCTATAGGCACTGAGCGACCAAAGTACATATAACAAAGTTACATTGGTACCGGGCAAAATTTAGCGAGGTTCGAACACCATGGAGATCGTGAGTTCACGCGTCTTACCGCTAGACCACGGCCGCTCTTGTATCTCAGCTTATGCAGGCCATAATGAAAGTTCATTGTTAAGCTTGCTGTTAAATCGGTTCATTATTGTCTAGCGCCCAACACATATTAGCATAGTGAAAGGTGCCAGCTTTGCAACGGTTGCCACTGTAATTTTGTGCAGCCGTGCGGTAAGTAACGCCTCGATGAATATGGCGACCTGTTGCGTTTTAAAACTTTAATATATTTATTATGCACGTGTGTTTATATTTAAGCTCTGAATTTTCATTATACAAGGTGCGCCAGAGAAATTTACTTATTTGAAAGGTGCGCAATGGGGGTCGATGTCATTTTCAAGACTATATAAAAAAAATTGTGATATTGTATTCGGAAATGAAAAACGAATTAAAACAATAACTGGAGTACTTTTGTTTTTATTGACCTTTCAAATAAGTAAGTTTCTCTTGCACACCCTGTACATAATTTAAACAATTATTTTTCTTTATAGTAATATATATTGTAGCTCAGTATATGACAACACTCTATGATGTTAATCTAGAGTGTGGTCCATGAACGTAAACAACTGTTACCAAAGAGAAATTTATGTAAGCAGTTGCCTCCGCTATGCCGGCTTGATGAGACGAATGCGCATCCTCCAAGGCTTTAGTTAACTCTCGTTATACGTGTAAAATACAAATTGAATAATCGTTCCAAATAATTAAATCAATGAATGAATATATTTTTGTTGTAAAATATTCATAAAAGTGTTTTTAATTATAGTAAAATATTTAAGCTCGGGGTATTTTTCCGTTCACCTTGCGGAAGAAATATTATGAGATACGAGTATTCTAATTTTATTATACATCTTTGTGCTGTCTTCGCATGTCTGCCGACCTAAAAAAAAGTCTGTCTCATTAACAATCAGTCTTACAGACGGCGACGCGTGTATGCCACCTACTCTCTATAGCTTTTTTTATATTTTCTTTAGTTGGCGTCTTTTATAATTCATTAAAGAAAGAAAGAAAAAAACGGTTAAAATAATTCTAATCGTTTTTCTTGTTACACGATAAGTCAAAATTATCTGAACTGATACTGAAAAAAATCAATAATTGCATTTTAAAATTATTATTATTATTATTATTTTTAATTTTTATTTTAGCACGTCATATGACCGCACTCCGCCTGATGTTAAGCTAGAGTGCGATCCATGAACGGAGGTGACTGCTGTCAGAGAAGGGGATCTGCAGACAGCAGTCGCGTCCGCTATGCCGGCTTAATGAGATGCCTCTTCACACTGCGCTTGAAGGATCCCATGTTATAGGAAGGGGGAAAGACGTGGCTGGGAAGGTCGTTCCATAATTTGATGGAACGACAGAAGAAGGATTGCCCGAACCTTTTAGTCCGCGAGGGGATTGTTTCGACGGTGAGGCGATGCATTCGATTTATTGTCGAGGCAATTATTGTTGAGATACGGGATTTACTGGTGGTAAATTATACGTATCGGATTAATCAAAATTCATTAACGAATATTATTAATTCATTATTGTTTTAAAATATACGGGTAACCACAGAATGCTCGTATTTATTCAAAGAACACAACAGTATTGAAAATGTGCGGTCAGCTGTCTCGCACCATCTGCTCTGTATTGCCACACGATTAAGTACACTTCAGGAATATAACACGTATTTCGTTTTCATAAGAGCATCGTATTTTCAGTTTTGTATAACGTAGTGTGTGGCCGGCCGTATGACTAGTCATTCAATAAGCGTTGATTTATGGCGTAGCAAAACTATTCCTCATCGGACTGTCAATGGATTTTCATGGTATTTTGTTCTCGGAGCGTATAGTAGTGGATTAGATTTAATAATTTTTGCTTTTGCTCAAAATGGATTGGTGGAATAAATCATTGTTTCAAAGTTTTCATTGATATGATAATTCCTAATGCAATAAATAATAACAAATAGGATTGAGAATTTAATTTAAATTTGCAATTGTACTCTATATTTATTGGCTTCCTATTCAGCGAGAAATTATTGAATGGGGAGAATAATTCGTTAATATTCCTGAAAAACTTTTTGTTGTACTCTTAAAGTGATTTAAATGCATAACATATTTCAAAAATGAAAGGATATTGATGAAAGGAATATATAAATCTGATGTGAATGGATGCGTTAAACAAGGCAGACCCAGAAGGATGTTTTCCAATCAAATCGGAGACATCCTCATGAAAGCTGGGCTGCCTAGTGCTCATAACCGTCGGGCGTGCATGAAGAGAATTGTGGATGTGAAGGAAGCGTGGGTGTTGTGTCAGGATCGTGTTAAGTGGCGTTCCGTTGTATCTGCCTATCCCTGTCGGAAAAAGGCGTGACAATTGTATTGTATTGTATTTCAAGATACATTTACTTACTGAATATATCTACTCTTCATACGAAACCTCCTTTTGATATTATGTAATTAAACAAACAACGTGAGATACGACATAGATTTAACAATCAATTTTCAACCTATAAGTAATAGAAATAAAACTCAAATTGAAGTTAAATAGTTTATAGTTTAATAATGTTTGTTCAGTTTTAATCGAGTGTGCTCAATTTTCCGATATATGAAAGGCGTTGATCGTTTATAATAACTAGGGACTCCAGGCTTTGTTATTATAAATATTTGCTCTAATCATAATTGAAAACTATGCTATAAATTTAGTGACCTCGGTCCCTAGTCTGGACGTTAATTAATAAAATATTGATTTTAAAACAAAAATATATTTTTTTAAATTTAACATTATTCTCGCTTATGAATTAAAAAAAAAAGACAAGTAGATATATTTTTAATAAGCTATAATTAAACTATCAATTACCGAGGATTTTTAATAAAATAGGTTTTTTTTTTCTTACACTAATAAAATTCGGTTTGTTTACCTATTTTTATTTGAGTTAGAAAGAATTTGACAATGACACTTTGTATACTTTGAATACATTTACAAAATATCCGTAAATATTGTTGGGCAGTGTATTTTCATAAAACAAACTAAAATAACGCATGACTTATCTGATTTTTTCCGATCAAATTGGAGACATCCTTATGAAAGCTGGGCTGCCTAGTGCTCATAACCGTCGGGCGTGTATGAAGAGAATTGTGGATGTGAGGGAAGGGAGGGAGTTGAGTCAGGATCGTGGTAAGTGGCGTTCTGTTGTCTCTACCTATCCCTATGGGCGTGACAATTCTTCTTTTTGTTGCCTAATTTTTTAAAATTGTAACTCGGCATAAGACAACGCTCCGCCTGTTTCTACAAAGGCAGCAGTTGCATCCGCTATGCCGGTTGAGGAGACGAATGTCCACCATCCGGATTGACAGTGCACACTCCGCTCGTGACCTGACTACTTTCAAACTGATCCCTTGGAGTTAGATATTATATTTAACTGAAATAAATAAGATTAATGTTTGCAATATTTCAACGTTACGGAATGCAACATTTCAAAGTTCTCGTAATGCAATGTAATACTTATTCAATTGTTAGAGTGAGTTGTTTGGTTCAGTAAGTTCAGACAAACAGAATGTTCAATATCGTTCTGCTTTAACTTGGAAGCAGTATTCTTGAACATTTTTTTTTTATTGTAGCTCGGCATGTGACAACACTCCGCCTGATGTAAAGCTAGAGTGCGGTCCATGAATGGAAACAACTGCTACTACGGAGAAACCTGTGCGGGCAGCAGTCGCCTCCACTATGCCGGCTTGAGGAGACGAGCATGTACCATCTATTGACAGTGCACACTCCTCTCGCTTTACCTGGCTACTTTCAAACTGTTCCCGAAACGCGACAAAGTCACTTCACGGGTGTTACATTCGAAAGTGGTGGTACTACCCCAGGACGGCAGATTGCTTATAACTTATAGATTGGCATTTTAGTTATCGTTTCATTCGCAAGCTTTCAAATGTATTCTATAGTCCTTGCATTCAAAGCAAGGATTATAAAACATGTTCTAAATAGATTAAAAATCATAATTATTTTAAAATGAGCGGCCGCGCTCTAGCGATATTTGATGAATGAAATTTTGATTCAAATTTAAATGAAACAAGAATAACCATTTCGACTGTTGACCGGGCTAAGCAAATAACAGGGACGTCCGTAGACAGATTGTATTCACGCCACGGATTTGCCTATTGTGAACGATTTTGCACTGGGAATTATTGAAATATTAAGTTATTATTTGAACTGTGAACTGTTGAACCTACAATTTCTATGGTCCAGTGGTTGGTAACCCGTTAAGCCTATGTCTCGAATTCTGTGTTTTATATGTTTAGATTGTTCATGCCCTGTATATTTTATTTTGAAATTTTTGGTCTATTTGAAATAAAGATTTTGAATTTGTATGCCTTGAGCGGACATAGACATGGTCTCTAGCGATAGAAGGCGTGAATTCACGATTGTTGATCCGTGTTCAAATTTAGTCAGTGCCTATAGACACTTTTAAAGAGTGGTAAGCAGACTGATGATGGTTATTAGCCCAGTCCTAGTCTCGTTTCGGGATCAGTTTGAAAGTAGCCAGGTATAACGAGAGGACTGTGCACTGTCAATCTCGATTGCGCACATTTGTCTCCTCAGGTCGGCATAGCAGAGGCGACTGCTGCCTGCAGAAATTTATCTCTTACAGTTGCATTCGTTCATGGACCGCACTTTGACTCTTCATCAGACGGAGTGGTATATATGTATACATATGCGGAGCTATAATACAATTTAAAATATAATAACGTAGAAGATGTTGAAATAAGTTCTATAATAAACCAAAAAGTGATTTGAGATTTAGAAAGATAAATAACTTGCTCACGTTCGTCCGTAACATAACACCGACCGTCACTTTAACTTATCTCGGAAATAACTTCAGTTCTAAGTATTAAGGAGCAGCATTAATTTCAGTTATAGTCAAACTCTCTTGTTGGTGACCGCCCGTCTTATTCGGGGACGGTACGTCCTATTTTCGTGCGGCGACTTACTTGTAATGTGACATTATGTTCCTTATTTTGAAGGACAGTTCTGTTTCCGCATTTTTGTCCATCTATTGTGTTATTTTTCTTTAGGTACCTATATATTTTTTATTTATGCTTCTCTTTTCGTGTGTTTGTTAGGTTAATTTTAAGTTGTTTTATTTTTATTTAATTTATTTCTTAAATGCAACAAGCCACAGTCAGCATAAAATGCACAAGAAAAAAATAACAGTAACTGAACTGACTGTGGCCCAAAGCGTATTGTACACGGTGAACATATTAAATAGTAAACATAAATGGCATTCTTTCACTATTAAAGAGTGGTAGGCAGACTGATGATGTTATTAGTCAAGTCTGCCGTCCTGGGGTAGTACCACCACTTTCGAATGTAACACTCGTGGAGTGACTTTGTCGCGGAATAGTTTGAAAGTAGCCAGGTATAACGAGAGGAGTCAGTCAGCTCTGTCAATCTAGATGGTACATGCTCGTCTCCTCAAGCCGGCATAGTGGGGGCGACTGCTGCCCGCACAGGTTTCTCTGTAGAAGCAGTTGTTTCCATTCATGGACCGCACTCTAGCTTTACATCAGGCGGAGTGTTGGTGGTGGAATGGTTTAACATCGAACATTCCACCACAAGCGAATTTCAAAAGCTTTGGATGCACTATTACTTATTTTTAAAAATGACGAAATATTTTCTTTGTGAAAAATTTGCTATATGTTATATGAGTACGGCCTGTATTTTCCCCTCTGTATATTGTCTGCTTGTCTATATGCTTATAAAGGAAAATGCCCATTCGCCTAAGATAAATGGGCCCACAATTTTTTTTCGAGTTTCACGATAATTTTTAGTTAATTCTGTCTGTCTGTTTAGTTAAGTCTGATGTAAAGCTAGAGTGCGGTCCATGAATGGAAACAACTGCTACTACTACAGAGAAACCTGTGTGGGTAGCAGTCGCCTCCACTATGCCGGCTTGAGGAGACGAGCATGCACCATCTTAGATTGACAGTGCACACTACTCTCGTTATAATTGGTAAAAATAAATATTTTCTTATGTTATTAAACAATGTATATTATTGTATATCGATTGGGAAACGATGTTTTGAAATAATTAAAATAAATTAATGAAGAAATAAGGTATTATTTTAGAATATTGTTTTTTTTTTTAACAAAGTATTAGGTATCGAGTGGGCCCAAAAATGGGCTTTATCTCTTAATATAAATTATACTCCCTTCTTTCTAATAATGTGTTCATAATCTTTATAGTAAAACCAACATGAATTGAAGTTGATATAATGTGGGACGTGTCAGAATAGGGCGTGCGGATGTGTCGTTGACGGGGACGCGTTTTCACCGGCGGCATACAAAATATATATTTGACAAAATATCTTTAAAACACAATTTGTATGCACGCTGGCTTTAGCATTTATATTATGAAAATTTTGAAAGGAAAAATCACGCGCCTGATATAGCTCTGTTTACTTTTATCTAAAGGCACCAGTATTTTGTTTGCCTAGGAATAAAGATATACATAAAAAACAATAGAACCGTTAGCTATATTAATTATACAATCTAGCTCCTTGTATAAGTACGGCAGGACGCACCAGGGACCCCCATAGTGGGTCTGCGTGCGGAAACCATCCCGGAAAATCAAGAATCAAGAATCAAGACAATCTAGCTCCCACGATACTCTTAGATAAGTCTACGTGTTCGTATGCCATATATTATTCAAATCGGTACAGCCTTAGCGCTTAGTCGTTACTGAAAGACAGACATCTATTCGTTCCTTTTATATTAATGGAATTTACTGTTTTGGTATTATATTAAATTACATGATTATTGTGAGTTTTTTTGTTGTGTGCGTGTGCGATGTGCGAATATACTCGTACATATAATGTATAAAATTTATTCTTTTTATTACAATGAAAGAAAGGTAATATGACAATGACAGATACATTTCTACAAGCAGCTGTCGCCTCCGCTATGGCAGCTTGAGCAGTCAAATATGCGCCATCCAGATTGACAATGCACACTCTCGTTATACCTGGCTAGTTCCAAAGTGATCCTACTACGTAAGTAGTGCTTGTAATATAGGCACTAAACGACCAAAGTACATATAAGAATCCAGTCAAGATTTAACAAGCTATGAACACAGGTCTCATCGATCGTAATTTCACCGCTAGACTACAGCCGTTCCGATAATAATGTTAAAAAGAATTGAATTATAATATTTTTAGATCATATTTTATCGGACGTAGAATGTGACCTATAAAAAACTCAGGTAAAACAAAACATTATTATAATATAAATTGTTATGATTATATTTTTCAAGATAAAAGAAATGTTTAACGTAGATGTACCTGTAGGTACTTTGTATTGCGGAGTTTATTCTACAAACTATAAGTTATGGAGTAGTTTTTTTTTTGTTTCGAATAACTCTATTGGATAGGATGTGTTTCAAACTACAAAAAGAATTATATTATTTCGCGTTGAATTCTATGAATGTTTTATGTCGAATACCTAGTGCTTATTTTAAGTGAAACTGTATACCTAAGTTTATTATAATATCTGTGACACCAAGGTTATAAATTATTTTCTTGTGGTCAACTGACCCCACATTCCAATAGTGAGATATATAATTGTATAGGTGGGAAGTGGACGGACCCATGAGATCAGTTTCCAGTGGGACCAGATGCCCACTTAAACAATATTTATAACGTGAAGTGAACTTAGTCGCGTGTTGCGGTCAGCTCGAAAGTAGCTGGATGTACATGGTGTGCATTCGTCTCATCAAGCCAGCATGGCGTAGGCGACTGTCGCCTGTAGAAATGTATTTGTATTGTAGTAGCAGCTGTTTCCGTTTAATAGACCGCACTCTAGCTTTACATCAGGCGGAGTGTTGTCATATGCCGAGCCACAATAAAAAAGCTGTTGTAATTTTTGTAACCGTCTGACTGTAACATGGCGACGGTTTTAATAAATATAAAGCATTATTGTGCTTAATTAGCAGATATCTCTTAACAATTGTTGTCAGGCTAACTTACGTTACTTTATTACCAAAACAATATTCTAAAATAATATCCTATTTTTTTCAATTAATTTATTTCAATTACATCAACATATCGTTTACTAATCAATAGACAAAAAAAAAAAGATATCATCAATTATTAAAGCATTTAATATAATAATAACCTCAAATATTGCATCAGATAAAACTTAATTACTCAAGTGGTAAAGAATCTGGATTAATTTTCTTACACAATGCACTAAATATCATCGACGAACTATAGAAAAAAAATTTCTCTTTGGCCAATGGGCATTCTCCTATATACGTTTATGCGCCATTGTATCTTAATGTATAAATAGAAGAATACTTTAAACCGTGTTATTATAAAAAATTTCACGAATTCCATCACGTTCCTGTCATACAATCCATACCAGCTGCAAAATAGTGAAAAAGTTCGTAAAACCAGAATTTCCGCAGACACAGTTTTCACTTCAGTTTTTTTTTGTGTCGTCGACGCCAGCTGTTGGCATTCGTCCATCTTCGACTGACACAGTGATACTGACAAAAAAGTATTATAAGTTAGTGATGTGCCTCTAGGAACGGTTTATGACTCGAGTCAATTTCCTTCGTGTATGCAATTAAAAATTTAATTCAATTTCTTTATTTATTATTCAATGAAGTAAATTTATTCAAACGTTTTATTAGTTGTGCCATAATAATCAAATTATAGTTACATGCATTTGAATTTTTCAAATAGTGAATAATTTCATAAAGTATATTTTATGACATGTAAAAATACCTAGGTTGTAATAGTGATTTGAGTAAAACTATTTTTACTCGAGTCAACATTTTTATACTCGAAGTACTTCACTACTATAAGTTTTAGTTCTAGTGAACTTTGCTCATGATGCCGCGTCATCTAATAGTACGATGGTATAGTGCGTGATTATGTAACACGGAAAGGCATTAACGTCATCGTTTATGCCAACAAAAGTCGTATACGATTTATTTGTCTCGCTTCTTTTTAAAAATCAATATTTAAAACAATTTTTATTCTATATTTTTGAGGGTAGAATAATCCTGTTGAATGGTGAAATCGGAATAATAAGTTCCTTTTTCAGTCAAGTTAGTCAAACTAGCAGGCGAATAAATAAAGTTCAGTATGTTAGCATATTTTATGTTAATATATATTTTTTTCATTTAAATTTCTGTAACTACTTGAAAGTTATTTCTGCTTAACCTTTGAGAATCTTACAGAAAATGTAGGAGCTTTCAAAATCTTTCAGTCTACTTATTTCATTGAGTAAATATACCCTTTTACAGTGAGTGCAAGCTTGGAAAGTTTATATGTCTTTGATGCATTAGTATTTCCGTTTTCAAGGGACGCAATTTAGAAAGCGCTTTACAATATATTTGCTTTTGACATATTATAAATTTATGTTCGTATAAACACGCGCTTTTCATGTACTTTTAATATAACGCCCAAACTGCTCCTATTCATATATATTTATTGTAATATTATTATATTTAGTTGGGGAAACGCTAACCTTACCTGTTTTTGGCAGGTGTTAGTTTACTTACCTTATAGAAAGTATTAGGAAAATATTTTCATAGAAAAGTTCGTGCTAAAATAGCTAATAGATTATTATAACAAGACTTAGTAGTTAGCTGTTACAATTCAATTTTTCTTTGAAATAACAAAGTTGTTCTTATTCAAACGTATTTTGACCTTTTCACGTCAGTTACACACAGTAAGTCCTTTATTTACATAAAATATTATATACGGAACATAAAATATCTGAAGAACTATAAAAGCATTTCGCGTTGACACCAAGGCCAGTTTTACGGTGGTTTAAATCGCTCTTTGTCATAAAAAAGTTACTGCCAACGAGGCTCATGTGACTCAAAGACGGTCTCTGCGCTTAAACTGACCCTTACAAAGTTATACATGTCTTGGTGTATTTGCCAAACAAATTTCAACTTAATCCTTTTGTTATAAAGCATAAAATTATAGCGTTTTAATAGGCGTATAGCCATATTGTTCTACGAAATATTAAAGGAAAGCGGAAATTTACTAATGAAATTATAATTTTTATTGCTTCTGAAAAATTGTTGGTTAGTTAAAATAATATGGTACCTGGAAGTTTTTCTTTTGTGTATTTTATTATGGAACAATAATTATTATGCGATTCATAAAATGTATAATATAAAAATTTTAAGCATGAATATAATAAATCTAGAATGTAATAATATTAAATTATACTTTTAAGAAAATTTTATCCATCGGCTTTTTTATCAAAACTTTTGAAGACGTATGTTTTGTGTAGGGAGCAATGAACGTAAAAACAGATTACACAGAATTTCATTAACCTCGTCTCGTGTTCATGGAGAATATGACTTGTTTTCTTTACGGCTGACCGTTTTTAATGTTTTCCGCTTTTCCTAGCGTATCATTTTACAAATTCATGGAGATTTTTATTGAGGGTGAAATTATTTCGGCCCATTTCAAGTTAATAGTACATACATAATATCTTTTGTGAACTTTAATCCAGGCGCCGCTCGCACCGTCGCCCACGCCTATCCTCGTCTGAACTCGCATTAGCGTTAAATATGTCATTGATATACACGAGGGAATTGATGCTAGTGAATTTCTCGACCGACTACCTCTGCGGACATATCTAACCGGCAAAGCGGAAGCGACTGCTGCTCGTAGACATTTATCTATAGTAGCATGAGTCTGACTGCACTCATCAGATGGGCTGCGGTCAAAACTGTTGTGGTCATGGTCTAACAGTAAGAAACGGATCACACTCGATGAGACCTATGCTCAAACCTCGCTAAATTCTGACCGATGCCAATGTGTACTTAAGTCGCGCAGTGATACAAGCACTTGCTTAGTACAGGCATTTAAAAATTAATAAAGTAATAATAAACTAATTTATATTATATATAAAAGCTAAATAATAAAATAATTTACCACCACTTCCGAAGTAACACAAGTGAACTTATCACGTATCGGGAACAATTGGGAAGTAGCCATGTAACGAGAGGAGTGTGCACTGTCTATCTAGATGGTGCTGACTGCTGCTTGTAGAAATTTATCTATAGTAGCACTCGTTACCGTTCACGAACGACACTCAATCTTTACATCAGACGGGTGGTTGTCATATGCTGAGCTACAATAAAGAAGCTGTTTATTAAGCTAGGAAGAAACTTTGGACTTTATACTACTTTATATTATTACTTACTTTATACATTGCACTGGTACGGGACGGAAATTTTTGGGAGGTTAGAACAGTTGCGTGTCTGTGTGCACTACCTACGCACACGCAGCTACGGATAATTTAAATAATGAAGTCTTCAAATTATATAATTTTGTAGTAAATTGAGATATTTATGTGCACTATTAAAATAGACATGGTTCGCTATAAAATATCTCATCGGATTGTTTATATTGTCTCGCGACCTATTGTGAGTATGCGTTCGAATTCTGATGTAACAATCTAAAACGTTTACAAAAACTTTCGTAAAAATTTGCCAAGTTTTTTTTACAATATTTGTATATGTTAACCTGAATTTTTGTAGTATATCAATTTATTTAGTATCAATAAACGTTCGCATTGTACATGTGCATTGTAAAGAGTGGTTGGTAGATAATAGTTATGAACACATTCTTTCGTCATGGGATAGTAACCTTATCGCATTTCAGGATGCGAGAGGAGTTTGCAGTGCCGACTTGGATAGTGCACACTCGTCTCCTCGAGTTGGCAGCATAACGGATGCAGAAGCCTGCAGAATTTGTTCTATTGTAGCAATTATTTCTATTCATGGGCCACGCTTTAGCTTAACGTCAGGCTGATTGTTAACGTATGCCGAACTAAAATAAAAATAGAGTGGACTGACGATATTAGTCCAGTCTCGAAGTAGTAACACCAGTAAGTGGCCTAGCCGCGTTTTGTGATCCGCTTGGAAGTGTTGGGTTATAAAAAAAACTATGTGTGCGTCGTGTTTCTTTTCAAACCGGCATGTCGGATATCCTTATGGTAGTAATTGTCTCTGCTTATAGATCGCCCGTGAAGTGACCTTGTCGCGTTTCGGGGATAGTTTGAAAGTAGCCAGATATAAGAGAGGAGTGTGCACTGTCAATCTAGATGGTACATGCTCGTCTCCTCAAGCCGGCATAGTGGAGGCGACTGCAGCCCGTATTGATTTCTCTATGGTAGCAGTTGTTTCCATTTATGGACCGCACTCTAGCTTTACATCAGGCGGAGTGTTGTCACATGTCGAGCTACAATAAAAAAAAAAAAAAAAAAAAAAAAAAAAAAATCGCAATCAATATTAACACGTGTTATACATACATTCATCATGTTTGCAGGGCTTGTAGCCGACACAAAAATAAGGTTTTACAACTGAAAATGTTGTTCCTGAATTTCAGCAACATTTTAAAAATGAAATACATTCAGGAAGTCACGAGCTGACATTCTGAGCGTATTTTGACATGAGGTTGGGCGGTTTCTGACGCGATACAAGACTTTTGAAGAGCCGCTACTTATTGTCATAAATCATGGAAATGTTGCGTGGATGACGTCATTCGTGCCGGTTAGGTGCCCCGGAGTACACGAGATCCGTTTTAGAATTTTTGTAATGTCTTTGTAACCGACCCCGTTCTGTATGAAAAGAAAAAAAAACATGTTACGTTTTTGATAAATTATTTTTTGTTGAATTGGACTTTCAACAATTTTTAAAACGTTTCTTTTATTCGCTTTCGAATTCAAGTATTTTTCGAATTTTTTTATAGTTAAATATTCAATTAGACTGAAAAGCGTTATTTTGTAGTACATTCAATTGGAAGTTTTATTCGACATATTTTTCAGTTTACGAACAGTGTAATTAAAAAATACTTTTATCATTTCGTTCATTTGTTAACGGGAAGCCCAAAACTATCCAGTTCGAAGCGAGATTGTGAGTTTTTAATTAAATCAAGTTACGTTCGCCTGTCGATACGTTTTGAACTTCTTTAATTAATGTCTGTCCACCTTCGATAAGATTCAATGATGTTGCAAATAGTATTCCTATTTTCGTGCGCAAAAATAAATGACAAAGAAAGTTTTCACAAAATTGCATTACACTTTCGATATTCATCTCCTTAGGCCGGCATAGCGGAGACGACGTTTGCCTACAGGCATTTCCTTGTGGTATCAGCTGTACAGCACAAAGCGTCAAGCCCAGTTTTCAATCTTTTTTAACTAGCTGATGTAGCGGATGGTCACCGCTTCAGGCAAAGCACTCGCATGTCAGGGCGGAACAAAGAGACGTAATAAGACTTTAATCCGAAAACCAAATCCAAGTAATAATGTTTGACATCCGCTGTCTAAAGCTCGTAACGACCGCGTCATTCTGAATTAACAAATCTCTGTACGAACAAATGGATTTTTACATAATATATAGATATGAAAGCGACTCTGTCTGTTTGTAACTTTTTCATGCCTAAATAGCTGAAAAAAAAAACAATAAAATTTAGCTTTGTTTAAGGCTTGTGACTGAAATATAGAGTGAAGATTGTTAAAGAAGGGTTAAAAGTTTGTATGTGGAACCGTTAAACTCATAATATTATTCATACGCATACGAAGATGCGGGCAACAACTAGTATTCTTATAAGTTAGGTATAACGGTGTGACTGATGGTGTGAATAAAGAATAATATACTTTATCTGTGCACGCGATAATTTCATTTTTCATCGCAACTTTTCACTGTAATTTACTTGAATTATTTTATTCTTAGACACGTTGTTGATAAGGTTCTGTAAGTAGAGCCATTCAGTTTCAAGTTAATTTTCTGTATGTTTTTATTTTTGAGAGACCAAAGTTCCGTAGTGGACGAAATTTTTACAAGATTCGGAGACTATGCGTGGTGGTTGCCTTTTAAGTGTTAGGTATATAAAATAAATTAGATATATTCATTCTTTATGTCTAATGGTAGGTACACTGATAGTCTGCCGTTCTGGGGTGGTATTACCGCTTTTAAATGTAACCCATGTAGTGACCTATTCACATTTTGGGATTAGCTCGGTAAGTCTGGCATACTGGAGGAGACTGCTGCATTCTAGCTTATCATCGGGCGCAGTGTGGTCATATGCCGAGTTACAATAAGAAAAAAAATACGGATCTATAGGTACATTGTCATGATTATAGAATTCTAAGTAGAATTTGTTTTCTTATTGTGTAACTTTGCTATCAGGTAAGATCGTGCATGTACTTGTAATGTATGTGCTAATAAATGGCTCTCGAAAACGGATAAAATACGAGTTTTATAAGTGCTAATCACTAATTTACGTGCATGATCTAAATTGTGTTTAAATAGCGGCTTTTTGTTTGTACAAAACTGATGTAAATACATATGTTTAATGTATGTATTGCATATTAGGACTAGGATTTAGGAGAGTATTAGAGTCCAAAAGTCTCAGGAGACAAAAACAAGACACACCCCTCTCGTTCTACCTAGCTACTTTAAAGTTAGTCCCGAAACGCGATTACGTCATTTCATGGGTGTTACACTTGAAACTGGTGATACAACCCCAGAAGGCATCACCTCCCACTCTTTATATAAAGAACTAGATTGTATAGAAACAATTTATTTCATATATTACCTTAAAACACTTTAAGGGCGACCGTCACCGAGCTGGAATTGACGTAGACCCTGAATCGTACTCCCTCTCCCACCCGTGTTCGTATCTTTCAAAAATTATACAAGTCTAAGGTGGTCACCAATTACTTGTTTAATTTTGATTTTGACTTTAATTTTTATTTTTATTTACTGCTATTGTGCAACTTTTTTCTATTAATTTTATCATTATTATTATTTTAATTCTCAAATGGTGGATCATTTATCACAGATCAACTTGCCGATTGTTGTAAGGCATGATTTGATGAATCCTACCGCCGCGCGCTGGTCGCCCTCAAGATATAAATAAATTACAGTCGGTATAAATGGAACATGTGCTTTATACAACACAACAATAATATTAGGCTACATATCGCGATATTATGAAAAGAAAATATCAATCAATTTTCCATAAAAATAAAAACGGTTCAATGTAATAATCATGCTTGCAGTACCCTAAATTTATTACAGACCAATGTGACGTTAATTCTGTGTTATCGCATGGACATTAATGATGTGCTATTCAGTATGTTTCTTCAAAAGCAACCCTTTATTTACACGTTATGATTGCCGTGCGCTGTTCGACCGTGAACTATTATCATTTGTATATTTTTGTTAGGAAAGCGTGAATTACTCGCGGATCGATGAGAGCCGTTTTCAAATCTTGCTATGTACCTTATGGTCACTCAGTGCCTATGGAACAAGCACTAGCGCAGTAGTAGCATTTTAAAAAAAGTAAAGTTTGCGATGTTTTTTTTTAATATTTGGCAGTAAAGTAGGTACTAAAAAAAATAGTTTAGTCGTCGTAGACTATGCGGTTATACAGTAATTGATATCTACTTTTTACTTAGGTTAAATTGTACGCGTCTATGACGATACGCTTTCGAAGACTAACCTTATTTTGACGAATAAAAAAATCTCTTTTCTTTCATAGCTTTTTTCGGTATAGACATGAATTTTTGTAATTTAATTTTTGCACGTACTTACCTATATTTACTTACATGTCACAATTGTTTATATATTATATGGTATAACAAGAGAAGTGTACACTCTGGATGATCTTCTTAAGCCGGCATAGTGAAGGCGATTGCCACCTGTAGAAATTTGTCTGTAGCTTTGCCACAAGCGGAGTGCTGTCATATGCCGAGCTACAATAAAAAAATAATGTGTTTTTTTAATTTCCTTTTATTGTAAATTATAATTGTTATATTGCGCTGCTTATCTTTATTTACTCGTTAATACTATGGATTATGCTATAAGATAATTTTGCCGAATAATGATATTAAATGTAATCTGAGTTGTAAAATTTTGATGTGTTATTTTGATAAAGTCGAATATAATTTTAATTTGTAGTGTAAAATAGGATGCTTACAATTATGTCCTGTTAACGGACGGTGGACATTCGTCTCCTCAAACCGCTGGTATAGTGGAGGCGACTGTTGTTTGTTATTTCTTTCTAATAAACAACTTCAGATCATGGACCGCACTCTAGCTTCTCTCTACGTTAACATGACATGACGTGTGCAATTCTGCTGACGTAAGCATCGGCCTAAAATGTTAATTTTTATTACTTTAAGCCCCATGGAGTCCACTTTTTGGTTTTAACGCTTTTATATCTCGAGAACGTAAAAATGGGAAAAATATTATCTTTTTATCACAACTTTAAAACTGGCAGATATAGAAAATTAAAATCAAATATACCTTGTACAGGACAACCTGTATATTCCTAGTAATCAAAAATATATTACCTGTATAATCAAGACAATTAAAAATTAACACTTTTCTTTGGTTTGCCGTACATCATTACTTCCCAAAATTTGATCCTTATGGGGAACACTATCGGATAATGCAGTTTTAATTTTCATCAAAATCGGCATCGAAACTCCTTTCAGCATTTTTCGATATCTCTTATAGTTTAGGATTTGACCATGAAAGCCCACTTGAAAAATTCACTCTGTATAAAAGAATCAAATAATATTTTTCATTGGGAATTTCTAAGGACACAATTATTAAAATCATTGATTTTTCCTTTAATCTTGACCCTCTTTTCTGGATTTTTATAATAGTTTTTTTTTTTTTCACTATAATTTATTTCTCATAATAACAGTATCGGATCTTATTGTCTTGTCGTAATTATTCTTCAAGTATTAAGGTCGACCTTGCATTGTCTGTTTGAAAGATGGTTCGAGACGGATCCAGACAGATCACTCTTTAAACACAAATTGAACTAAAACCGATTTTTTAGCTGAAAATAAAAGCATTCTGTTGCATAATTTATGGTAACAATTAGTTAAGTTAATCATTCTCTTTTGTTTTTCTTAATTTAAAATTCAGGTTTTTTTTTATTAATTAATATATGGCGTTTTGGCGGCCATCTTGAAACATTAGGTTATTTGTCTTGAATTATTTTCCTAAACTTATGTTTCTTCGAGTGTAATATGATCTTAATGTGTAATAATGGTGGATTATTAGCCATTAAGTGTTCGTGAAAGTGCGTGAGTGTGGGCAAACAATTCAATAGAAGAGAACCTGTGTTTCCATTTTCCCTCCAAAACTCCATAGGAAGTTTCAGTAAAGATCCTACCACTTTACTGGAGCAATGTTTGACTTGACTGAGACTTGACCTGACTGTTTAGTGTGATGAATAAATGACTTTTAATACACAATATTATTACCTTGATGCAAAAAAATATTTACTTTGACACCGGCAAATTGTTATAAGGCCATATAACGAAAAAAAAACTGTCTTCTCTGTTATGCCATTTAAGTTGACAGTGCACATTCCTCTTATTTTAACGTCACGGATGTGATACTTAAAAGCGGTGGTACTATCTCAGGAAAGCAGCAGACTGGGCTAATAACTGCACCTATGTGAATGAAATTTGGATAAACATAGTGTATGTAATAAACCATATTATTAAATTACGATGAAAATTATTATTATTATTTTTTAAATATTAATATCATATTTGAATTTGTATGTATTTTTTACTCACCTAAAGGCCTGAATTTTTGTCATTAGTATCGTTATTATCCCTATTAGGTACTTGTATAAGGTCAGAAAAAGACGGACTATAATTTCGTCTCAGAATCGTTAAATGGTGTTAAGAGTTACTCGTTTTGATTTCTAGACTATAAATAAATTGAGGAAGTACCTCGCACATTGAAAGTGTTTATTTCTTTCAGTACGTTTTTTGTTCACAGCTAATTGATAATATTGTTCATTGTTTAAGCTGTTGCAAATTATAAATTCTTTTATATTTTTTTATTATTTAAACATAACGCTAACCTGAATGTCGATTTCCTATTGACTATCAACACTAGTGACAATAAATCTATACGTTTTATATTATATTACATCCGAGAGTTGCTTCCTCAGTGTGTTTATTTCACGCACATATTATCTATTTATTAGCACTATAAATAAATTGTTTGTAAAATACGCTCGCTTCTTATCCGTCATAAGATTTGGGACAGAGATATCGAACAAACGACATTAGTCGCGTTTATAATTAATACCCTCTACAAAATAAACGTGTTCTTCTATAAAGCACATCTACTTAGAAGTAATAGATGTAAACGCAATCCCCCTGATACGAGTATTTACTAGCAATCGTGATAAAGGTGTAATGACGTTTGTCTTCTTTTTATGGCATTGTAACAATTTTCCTTTGTCAAAGAGTAAATATTTCTACCAAGTTAAAACAGATACAGTCTGAATAAAGTTATAAATAGCTTCAGTAAAGTGTCGGGAATCTTTACTAAAATTTTTAACTGAGCTTTGGTGGTTAGACGAAAAGAACGTGTCTTGCTATTTTGATTCGTTTGCCCACGCTCACGCATGTACAAGTACACTTAATGGATATCTGGTGGTATAAACTACCATAAAAATAATTAACGAACGGTTTAGATTACCTACTTTTCGCTGTGACTTAAGACTTTAAAAAATGTGAGATACGTGTAAAAATGCACTCGAAAAACTTAACTCAAAAATGTTCGTTTTTTAAACAAAAGTTCATCCCGTTCTCGTGAAATCCCGGACCCGTTGCGTTATGCAAAAATTAAAATTACCTATTTTACTTTATTCGTGAACAGACGCTCCTTAGGGGTGGAAAGTAAAAATTTTTTTGACAACATAATTGCATGGCTCGTAATATAACCTCCGAAATCCACCCGTTTTGTGTCACGAAAGAGATTTGCATGAAATTTACATTAATAAATGCCACCTATGACGGTGTTATTTGTCTGGCTTAGTGTATAAGTTACGAAATAATAAAAATAAGAAAATGTTTTACGTTGAAATAATTTAATATGATAAAGGGTTGAATAATACTTATTTTTATGCCAAATATAGCTCTCTTCAGCTAGATTGGAATATATTATATAAAAATTAAATTTTCTATTATATTAATTCGCGCTACCTCCCATTCGTCCGATTGCCTTGAAAATTGCCTATATGCAAAATAGATACCCCCCGTTCATTGAGAAAGGCTTTCAGAACAAAAAATCCAACCAAGGTTAAAATATAAAATATAAAAATGTTTAGAAATAAATTAAGTATAAATAAATCATATTCGTCATCGTTTAGCAAACCAAACTCGTTTGATCTGCCAATATACGAGTAATTAGTGCTAGTAATGAATCAATATTCTCAGAATCGACAATAATTAAGTGATAATATTATTATATACAGCATTCTAGTTCTGTATTTTAGTGTTATATTAGTTATTATTGGATGTGGCATTGTGAAATTTACAAAATATATTACAATATTTAATGTAATATAGCAATTAAAACTCATGAAATTCCAAAACGAAAGCACAAATAGAAGTCGGCGACGTTCGTCAGATAAATTGACGTGCTCGCTGATTTGATCTCCCGTTTCATTTTCTGTACATATTTGCCTTTTCATTAGGAAAAAGATAACGAGTTATAATGTCATGGTTCACGCAGCATTTCCTACTCTGATGGCCAGACAAAGGATGTATCTTCGACTTCCATTGTCCAAACTAGTATTATGCGAAATACCGTTGCTATTCATTCGCGGCGCTGTAATAACGCGCCCCTTTTCATGAAATGACGGTCTCACCCTGTGGGTGAGGTGACTACAAAACCACGTGTAGGCGCATCCGTCTCTTTCTTTCCATATTTTTTCCGCGCATAGCACCGTCCTCCTCGCACCAGGCCGATCAGCGCACGCATTGCAGGTGGAATCGCTTCAAACTTGCTTCAGTCTTGCGGTGGATCTCGCGTGGGAGGGCCGGCTTTGCGGCGCTAGTTTTTCCCGCGAAAATCACGCTCGTAGCCTGTCGAGATATATTCTTTTATGTAGAATTGTTATTTTTTCTGTGACAAAACGGTTTTTCATATTTCCCCATTTCTTGTTTGAATAAAATACGTGAATAAAAGCAACTTTTATTGATGGTTTCTTATTGATAGTGTTTCCTTGATTTATTTCACTACAGACTGTTTTTGGGACTTTCTTCCGATATATGTATGTTATATTATTCCAAATTTCATAAGTGATTACTTGCAAAGTGAGTATATTTTTTATCTTATGATTTATGGTTTGGATTTGAAATGTAATGATAATGGGCCGCACATGCAATAACATTTATATGACGATTTATAGCACCCCAGATTACGAAACCTGACTGAATTTATTTTATCTAGATATGTTTATGTAGCGGACTTTTTTTCCATTTCTCCTAAATAATATATTGTCAAAGATAGATACTGAAACAGTTGAATATCGGTGGGCAATTCATAATTAATTTATAAAAAATTTAATTTTTTTTTTAATTTTTTAATTTAAAAAAATATTTTCTAATAATATAAGTTTTCTTATTTCTTACTGCTGTAGTTGATACTTTCCGTGGTGTAGTCTAGATCTAATTATTTAGTTTTAGACAATCACACTCGGAATAGATGTAATCTATAAATATTCACGTCCACGAAGCGACAGATTGTTGGCTACGAGCGTTGCTTTAGTATTATTTTTAAAAGAATCCTCAACTTTCGTTAATGCGACGTCGCTCTTTTGTCTTCTCCCGCAGCTGTTGTAGCAATGTTTTTTATTGATGTTAATGCCTTACCGTTGCCAAATCTCCGACATTTGCCGGGCTCATCCCGAACTATTCACTATCTAAAAGGTACATTTTCAGATCTAAAACCGGAGCGTTCTATCTAAAGAGAAAGATGTCGACACGTGTAGATTCTTAACTGTCGGGGTACGTTAAACTTGTCAGAACGTCCCATCATTATCGCTCCCGTGCTGTCTGTCGCTCGTCTATGTACTCTATTTTAATATGAATTAATGTTACAATTAACAAATAAACAATTGGACATAAATTACGTATTTGATTTTCGACGTAGTCCCGTGATAGTGGTCTAAATTGCAAAAAAAAAATAAAAAATATACAGAATGTTTTAGTGCAAATTATCAAATTCCGAAGAATATGAATTCACGTTTTGACGGGCTATGAAATATTGAAGGATGTTAAACGAAACGAAACGAAGCTTCAGATTCAATACATTCGATATCGGTTATTGCAAAATGTATTACAAAGTTTTCATTTTTAAATGTAAATATTAAATCAAACTTTATTCGATGTTAAATAAAGTTGAAATTCTAATAAAATTTTGTTAACAATTCTCTCATGCACATAGTTTTAAAGATAAACAAAACGCTTATTTGATTATATCCATGCGTTATATCTACGTATTAAATAAATATACAGAAGCAAAATTGATTATTTGTCTTAATTCAAGCAAATCTTTATTTATGATCACAAAGTATATTAAGATGGCGTGTTTGTTTAATTATTTCAGCAATTTTTCATAAACATTGAATATTATGTGCTACCATTATTTACCCCGATGCAGAAATATTGTTCACCTGCTACCAATATGATAGCGGAATCATAAATTTTAAATATTTCAGACCTCGGTTAGCAAATATGATATTTGTTTATTGATCTTTATTTTACAGTAAATATATGATTTTATTTGTATAAATGTAGTAAGTCTAGTTATAACCATCTCCTGTTAATTTTAACGCTGCACATTCGTATCATCAAGCCTGCATAGCGGAGGCTATTGCTGCTTTTACATTTATCTGCGGCAGCAGTTGTCCTTGCTCAGAGACCGCATTTGCAGACTTACTTCATACTTAATTAATATCAGGCGAAGTACGAAAAAAAAATTAGAAAACATGCTATTTGCATTTCATTATTAATAGAATGTAGCAGTTTTTTTTAAATATACATTATACACATTACAATACAATACAATTGTCACGTATACACATTATAATTTACAAATTTGGTTGTCCTTATAAGCTTATTTGAGAAGGCACCAACCAAATCAACTTACAATCATATTTCTTTGTAAAAAACTATATTGCAAATATTATTTATGTACAATGTACATCATCAGTACTGGACTGGTGACTGGAATCGAACTCAGGACTATTGAGACGTAAATTAATGACCACTTAAATTAATACCTACCCGATATAATTTAAATTATCGACCGAACATTTGTGTAGTCATGCATGAATTTTGTGATAAAGCACATGCGGGTATAGGGGACCTGTCTGCAACACTAAATTACACCAACTAATGTGTTTGGGTCTTGTTTGTATTTACTAAGGTGTTCACTAACTTTATATAATACAGTTTAGGTGTACTATAAAATATAGTTAGTACACATAGTACCATAGATATATCGTTCGTGGCCGATAACAAATAACTGCATCAGAAATCACTGCAACGTGTTACTATATAGCGGTCGATGAGACCCGTGTTCAAATCTCGCTAAGTTCTGACCGGTACCAATGTAACTATGTCATGTATACTTTGATCACGCGGCATTAAAAAATATTGTCCATAAATATTTTTAAGTTAAAAAATCATAAGACTGCTTGGTGTATATAGGCCTGTGACTATATAGGCTATCGGATACCGCCTGCAGATCCAAAAGCATTGTCATAAAAATAATATATTATAATTCGGAATAAATATGTAATGTAAAAAAGTAGTTCACGCCAGATTTGAACCTTAACGTTCTACTAAAATCTACTGTTAATATTTGTTATTATTTATATCTGGTGTCACAGTTATGATGTTACGGCATTCGAAGGCACTGTCAAGTAATTCAAAAGAAACGGAAATTGTTATAGTTATTTAGTTTTAATGGGTTAAGATATTTTGTGGTCAATAACCAGACTAACCACTATTAGGGAAGCTGATTAGTTTGACATCAGAAAGAGATAAGCAAAGCATTCTAAGTGTGTGCGTTGGTTTTAAAAATTCAATCGATCAATCAATTGAACTGCATTTCTATTGAAAAATATTCGGATCAGTTTATAAGGATTCAGGTGCTCAGGTTAATTGCAATTAAAAAAAAAACCAATTAAATTAGAAACTGAACGAAAACAAACTCTATAAAACGTTACCGATTGCAATAATAGGAGAAATTTAATATTAAAGACGATTAAGAATGAAGTTTTTAATATTTTCGATCTAGCTACGGACTTTAAACTTCTAGCTTCATAATTCTTATTAATAGGATTTCATTACGCCCTTAAAATAGGAACTCAAAATGTCAATTATCAACTTATGAATTTAATACTATGTCTTATAAGAGCTTAGTTTCCAGCACTGTTCCGTACCAGAAAAGATTATTTTTTATTTAAGAAATTATAATTAGTAATTTTGCTGGCTGACAACATCCCTGTCCCCTTCTATCCAATTACCTTTCCTACAACTGCGCCATATAGTGGCCACCGCTCTCTTGTGACAACTACTGTGGGACGCACACGCTCGGACATCTGACAACAACAAAAAAAGGACGAAATTTCAAACAAAACGAAATAAAATCGATCTAGCTTTCTTGCCTTGGTACCAAGCGATAAGGATACAGGAGGAAATAGGTGCAGCCGTATCACAACGTGAGTACCCTTCTTTCTCCATCCAGCATACCTTCCGCCAGCCAGTGAGTATACCATACAAGCACTTAAATATGAAAAATATTAAAACGCAAAATGTTTCCAAACACAATGAACAATTTTAATTTTGAAGTAAAGCAAAACGGTAGAAATAAGTTACAGAGTCACGTTCTGACGATAAAGGGTCAAGAGCGAAACATAACACACAAATAAACACAGGTAATTAATCAGAGATCGCCTCATTGTGTTCGGAGCTCGAGCATGGATATGTTGTAGGTCTTTTTAGGGCAACCAGATTTTGGAATATTCAATTTGGGACATGTTTTTACCGCTTTAACAAAATTAACTTTGCAAAATTTTTGGGAGTAACCGGGTATAGGATAGTGCACTGTTAACCTTGATGCACATGCCACAGTCTGCTACGGGCTGATCAGTTCTTTAAACCAAGCCAAAAAAGTAAATGCAACGTCTTAAGAAATCTAACACATTTGCCGCCTAGTTCAAGCTGTTTTAATCTTTTTTTTTTTTTTTGTATAAAAAGAATCATGTTTGGTGGTGACTCTAGGCACAATTGGCCCCGAAAATTTATGGTCAGAGGTGGATCGTGCAGGTTCTTATCATTAATCGAGCGCTCCACAGTTTTGGGGTTCTAATTACCGACCTCAACGTCTCCCAAGCGTTTTGGTTTACACGCTTATGTTGCCGCTGTTTGTTTTTACAAAATGTATTGTTTTCAGTATTTTGTAGATTTTACAATTCAAATAAATATGCGCATAATTTGACTGATTTAAAATAATAACAATAATTAATTCAAAAAATAAATACCGATTTTTTAAATAATAACGAACGGGAATAGAACTGGATACATCTGCTTTACACGCTGGCACACTTACCACTGCGCCACAAAGAAAGTCATAAACATTTAAATGAAATATCTTATTCTAAAGTATGTATGTAAGCGGCATTGTCTTAATTGTCATTTTTAATTAATTATTATGTATTGAAGTAGAATACATATAATGCACAATCGAACTAAAGATAAAAATTATGCACTTTGTACTTTAGCTCTAATTATCACAATAACATAAATTATATTCTGTTCGTTGATATGGATTTATTAATCCGTTTATCTTTTCAGGTAAAGGGTCAAAAGTTTCCTTATATAGAATCATTAACGAGGTCTCAAATTATGGGTTGGGAAGTTTCACCATCTCTTTCAATTTCATTAATCATAAAGCAATATTAACATGGTGCCTATCACTAAAGACGATCGTCACGTTTCACTTATAAAAGTAGTGATTTAGTAGTAAGTTAGGTGAATTCGTCGCATTTTGCTACTAGTAGTCCTCGGTCGACGTCATTAAAACACCCTTCGCTAATGACAGGGGCGCGTTGAAATGTCTTTTCGCGTGCCGTCGTACCTCTATCCGGGTCACCGTCGAGGTTGTGCTTGCATTCGACCCGTCATTTAAAACCTTTGTAGCTCGAAATTTGTTATTTAAGTTATTATTGATCGAATAAAACTTTACAAATTATATTTGTATAATAATAAAGATCGATTTATATTCCATTGTATATTGCGTCTTGTAAACCACTTATTTATTTACATCATACGGGTCAAATTGCAAACGTTTTATCGCACCTCCACCCTTTTCAATGCCTCCACCTTGCTTTGAGTAAATTTCTCTACTTTTTGTTGATTTTTCTCGGCCACTGTTTACAGGTCCTCTTTTTACTTAGCGAAACCAATTTCTGTTGAGGCATGTCATTGTTGAATACAAATAATCATTATTGGTTCGTTTTCGATCTTTATTTTACTGGTAGGTGTGATATTATCGTCTTATTTGATTGTAAACAAGATTCACAGCGCTGTTTATATTATCTTAAGGTATTGTTTATTGTTCAATAATGACTATTGGCGTGTGGTATCCTTTATCTTGTTTAAAGAGTGAATTATATGCTCTAGGAAGACGTTTTTAAACCCATTCCTCAATTGCTCGGAAATGGTCAAATATACCCTAGGTGCAGTGCAAATAATTGTGAATGTGGATGCCGTCATAAGCATGCCAGCCTGCCTCAGAGGGGCATGGGCGTGATTTTATGTATGTTTGTAATGAACTATCATAAAGCTTACCATTGTTTTATAAATTCGCATGAAGGTATGATTCATTTTAATTTGATGTAATACCTTTCAAGGTAATGGATGAAAAATGTGTGCAAGTAATTTGGTATCGATTTTAATATTAAGCGGAAAAACCTTTCAAATTAAGGTTTTTGTGTAAGATTAAACAGGTTCCCCTTTTCAATAAGCGAATTTTTCATATGACTGCACTATTAATGGATAACAAAAATGAATGCATCCTTTTCACCTTTAGTAATTTTTAAATACTTCCATGGGACGTTTCCATATGAAAAAATGGATGAACTTTTCGTTTAGTAGGAGAAATGTTTGAACGATTTTTTTTAATTAGGGGTTTGAGTTTATGTAAAAGACATGGATAGTGGGAATAAATAAGCTGTCAACTAATTATATTATTATATAAATCGACACGAACAAACTGAGGGCGGAAATATAGTTGTAAGAAATGAGAAAACTGGACAGAAACTGGTCCACGATAGAAAGACCAGGAGGAAGATGATACCACGAATGATAAAAAAGGAATCAAAAGTTAATTTGATTGTAATGTGATTATTAAATTGTAATCGGAATTTAAATAGTTCTTTGTAGATTGTATAATATAAACTGTGACAAAAAAAAACAAATTTAATAAGAAAAAGAGTTTTTGGGAAATATGTTTTCAAATATTTTGCTACCTCTTTTGAAGAAGCCTTTACTACGAAATTAGCATCTTGCACAACGTCATTTATAAACATAATAGTTGTATGTAGATACATAAAATCATTACGAAATAATAAGTTTTAAAATTTTCGACATCTATTATAGCTTTGAAGGACTTGGTTTTTGTCACGCAATTTCCATATTAGTGCTAACAATATGTACTTGGATGAGTTTTGTCATAAGCTATTTTTCTTTTTGCATTGTTCAATGTCAATGGTAATTGTTGGTCAATGTTAATTAATGTATTTCTTAAATTATAATGACAATGTTTAATTATTTTTTTTGTATAAAAAATATGAATGGGTTCATTTAGTCTAAATTTGTTTCACATTGTTTGTTATCATCTATCTACAATTTTATGTCTTCGGACCTACTCTAGCCCTACCTAGAGCCTACTCAGAGGTAGGTAGATTACTTCCCGTACTCTACGATTAGGTCACTAACTACGAGACTCCACAAGTCTTCTAGATTTTATTTTAGTCAATTACTGACATTAAAAAAGTAAAAGAATGTAAGAATTCCCAAAAACATTAGTTAGTTTAGAATATTAAGCGCAAGTGGTTATGTGGTACTGCAATATATAACATCGGCCTCGAGAAGTTCTTTGAAATTGACTTCAAGTGGTCGGGTGTTGGGATGAAACCTATACCGATCGGCTTTTATGAGATACGTAAATAGAAATGATTCGTGTGCGGTAGGTAATAACAGGCGATTCTCTTCGAAATTGATTTTGGCTACCGGTCGGTTTTATTAAATGAGGTACTTGTACGGTCAGATGCAGAAGTGTATAAATTTTATTTTCATATCAGTGAACGGATTTGCATGAATATTTTATTAAGGTTCTTGGGTTTTTATTTTTTATCAGCTTTTATGTTTTCGTTGCTGACGGTACCATTTTGATGCGCATTTTCTTAAATTTATAGGCGTCTTGACAAATCACTTTGTCAAACAAAGTAAGCGAAAGTTATAACGCAACGATATACTCACGTGGGTTTTTATACGTCTTCAAAAATACACATAATCAGTAAATATGATTTGAAGAGGTAATCGTTTTGCACCTCATCTGATGTCAACGGGGATTACGTTATCCTACTCAATGATTATGCGTACGCGCATTAGGGCTGTCGTTTATTTATTGGAGACAAATTGAATACGTGCCATATATTTTTTCATTATTTCTTGAAATAACTTCAAATCGGACTTGATAGAGTGTTGGCCGCGCTCTACAAAACCAATTTTAGTTTAAATTATTGTTACTATCTGTGGTATGTATTTGTGCACTGTCAATCTAGATCATCGTTTCTCGTGCGGGGGGTCGCGACCCTAGGAGGGGGTCGATATTTCTTTTAAAGGGGGTCGCAGTCTGTTGAAAAACAATAGATACAAACTGCATATAGATACAAAGATTCGTTCATTAAAGGAATGAATTTTAGTTTAGTGTTATAAAACTAAATATTAAGATGTAATAAATAACATGAAAAAATAAACTTTATTTCAATGTAATACATTATTATAATTTTATAGTGACGGGGTCGTAAGACTTTTTATTTAACTTTTTGGCTTTTTCGTGAGACGCGACATAAAAATTATTGAGAAACGATGATCTAGATGGTGCATACTCGTCTTCTTAGGCCGGCATAGCGGAAGCGCCTGCTGCCCGCACAGGTTTCTCCGTAGTAGCAGTTGTTTCCGTTCATAGACCGTACTCTAGTTTTACATCAGGCGGAGTGTTGTCACATGCCGAACTACAATTTAAAAAAAATGTAGAAAAATGAATCTTTTTTATCTTTATCACTAATCAGTTTTTTTTTTTATCCGAATTACTGAGTAATTGGATGTTTTCTGATGCAATATTTGAGGTTATTATTATATTAAATGCTTTAATAATTTATAATTGATGATATCTGGTTTTTATGTGATTAAACATTGTCTATTGATTTATAAATGATGTGTTATTATAATAAAATAAACGAATGAAAAAATAAGACTGTTTTAGAATATTGTTTTGCTAACAAACTATTATATATCAAGTGGGCCCGATGGGCATTGTCTTTTCTATCCTTTAAAGTACTCGTAGCTCTTTTTTTTATTGTAGCTCCGCATGTGACAACACTCCGCCTGATGTAAAGCTAAGAGTACGGTCCATGAATGGAAACAACTGCTACTACAGATACATCTGTGCGGGTAGCAGTCGCCTCCACTATGCCGGCTTGAGGAGACGAGCATGCACCATCTAGATTGACAGTGCACACTCCTCTCGTTATACCTGGCTACTTTCAATCTATTCCCGAAACGCGACAAGGTCACTTCACTGGTGTTACATTCGAAAGTGGTGGTACTACCCCAGGACGGCAGACTGGACAACCATTTAACCATTAACAGTCTGCCTACCACTCTTTAATAGTGCCTATAGGCACTGAGCGACCATTGGTCAGAATTAGCGAGGTTCGAACACGGGTCTCATCGATCGTGAGTTCACGCGTCTTACCGCTAGACCACGGTCGCTCTAATCTTCAAGATAAGATGACATTTCTATAGTAACAATTGCATCCTAATCAGATTTGCATATGCAGTTGTTAGCAATTGAGTATGACAGCTCTGAGCTGTTCATGTTCCCACTACTTTCGTTGTTGTCGACCTTGCGTGTGCGCATCATAAACAAGGTGGCCATGACCACTTTCACTGATATCGAAGCGTCATTCAATGTGATAATACGCGTAATATACTTGATCTTTATATTTATTTTAATTTAATATACGTAGTTAGTCACGATTTTAATTAAAAATAATTACGAATATAATTGAGTGTTTTATTTATACATAAATAATAAATAAATCCTCATTATAGTTATTATGTGACCTCGACCGGCCTGATCGGAGGTCCGCGTGTTTAAATAACTTGGTTTTTAGATTCTAACGACATTGTTTGCGACTAATTACTTATCTCTTTATTCAAAAGTGTACCTATATAACATAAAATTTAAATTAATACAAAAAAAATGTGTATTTAAGACGATAGTCGTTAAAAGTATACTTTAAATTAATGAATTATTTTTGGCCTGGCCCATTTTTCATTCACCGTCAGAATTTAGAAGTTCAAAGGAAGACACCGCCTTCACAACTGTAGCATCTGGCGATTATGATTTATTTTTATTTTTCTAATCATACCTTCTTTTTGTGAATTACATATTTTGTGAATAAAACACTATTTTCACTTCACGCGTATTATTTGGACAACGTTTGATCGATGACTACATTCTGAGGTAGGCAGACTGACGGTGATTATTATTTATTACTTTCAAGTGTAACCCGTGAGGTGACCTGGTCGCGTTGCGAAGTATAACGAGAGGAGTGTGCACACTTTGAGCCGGCATAACAGAGGCGACTGCTGCCTGTAGAAATTCCTCTGTCCTATCCATGACTCTATATATCTCTCTGCATATCACTTTTGCCTCGATTTCATCCATTACTTATTTCATACTCAGTTGCTCCTTACCATTTCTTAGCAATTGACAAATCTGGTTGAGAAAGGCTTTCACAGTGGCATCTCCCGATACTGCATTGACGTTTTACATTCAATGTCTAAAAGTTTGTCTATGATCGACATACTTTATTTCTGTTTTACAAATTGTATTTTATTATTTATAAATATGGTAAAAATTTTATAAAAAGGTTTCATTGTAATTGCTTCTGGTAATTAATTTATTGGAACCGTGTTTGCGTGCATCAGTGTCTCTGCGAATGGCATGTGGCCTTACGTCACGGCACATCTGTGACAAGATAATCTATGTTTGTATCAGTTAACCTTTCTGTAAGCTGCTGATTTTTTTTTTAACTAGTAGCTTTGTAAACATTTAATTGATTTCTACGTTTTTTTTTTTACTTGTCTAAAATAATTAATATTTATAAACTGTGGTCGTAACATTGAATTTTAAGAAACAATTTTAATATAACGATAGAGTTGCATTTGAACAATGTAATTCTTTTTTGTTTATTGTAGCTCGACATATGACAACACTGACAAAAATGATTTTTCATATCCCTAACAGGAGAAATGGTGGGTTCTCCGTAAAGACTATCATAGGTTATTACATTCTCTTCAGTATATGTTGAGACAAAAGGCAGCCTATTTCCTTCTTCATGATGTAATCTATATCCTTGCCAAGTTTTATCGAAATCTCTTCAGCTGTTTAGGCGTGAAAAGATATAGCCTTTCTCATTTGTAATATTATAATAGTAAGGATCCGACCACGGTCTCTTGAACTAATATGAAGTAATATAGAGGTTTCTATTTACTAAATGTAATATCGTGATATGCAAAAAAAGATTGTCGTGAAATACGAATTAGTTCTATTCCTAATATAGTTCTCCTAAACGTATATTAATAGCAAAAAGGAGGATAAAAACAAAATAAATTATTTACTAATAGTGTTTCGTATGAACATTAATCAGTATTGTACTGTGCGTTTGCCAATAAAAGGTCCATCGATCTTTTTATAGACGTTCCGGGTGTCATTCCTTATTTCAAGCATTTGGCTCGGGCGAAATTAGCCGAACGAAATGTGATGGAATCGGTTATACTACACTCATATACGACACCTGTGTCATTCTAATTTCGGTCATACAACTTTTCCTTTGGCATGCACTGAAACAGTTGGCTCTTCGCCTTTAATTTTTAACTATCATTTCTTGTATTGTATTTTATTGGTGTCGTGTTGATTATATTATGATGCAATATTATTACCTTGGCGACGTTTTTGAGGATGCCTCGTATTATTTATCGCTTTATGTTCAATATAATTTTGTTTTATGATCGCGAGTGCTACGTATTTAGACCAATTAGATTGTGATGATTTTTCAAATAGATGTCTTAATATTTTGTTAATATCAGTATTTCAACTACATTGGGATGCACGTCAGGTCGCGTGGGTTATTTATTTATTTAATTAATTCATTTTAGCGTGTTGAACAAAACAAGAATAACCAGTTATATGCAAAAATAATTACTTTTCGAGCGCATTTAATCTTCAAATTCATAAAAAAATAAGGTTCGATGACTTGAAATCAATATTTAACTTTAACATTGTACATCTCGTTTGTAAAGTTTTAATTGATTGATTGTTAGAACTTTTTTCTTCTTTCAATAATCACGTTTCGTAATTTATCATAGGGGATTTTTCCATCTGCTTTTTGTTCAATTTAAATTCCAAACACACTTCTTTTGATGTTTTTTCTAATATGCACTTCTCTGTATTAAGTGGTACGATTATTCTTCATGTAATTGCATCACTAATATGATAATATACTTTTTTGTAAAGACGAATTTCCTTAACACAAGACGTATGTTTAGTCCGTAATTAAATTCAACTACCGGTTGCTAAACCAAGGTCCAAATTTTAAGCAGTTTCCTTCACGATGAGCGACTGCGTAGCCTTGGGTGTAAATAGCAGTAATAATACATTTATGCATAAGCAACAATAGAATTCTGAATCTTATTACTAAAGCGATAAGACGAAATTTTGTGAATTAAGTTATCGTAAAGACGCATAACCATAAATGCCCGTTGAACATAAGTAAAATTGCAGAGGATGACCGCTATTTAAAGGTACTTTATATGTTGTAGGATCGGATACAGTGCGTTAAGTGTACGTTAAATCTGTTCTCAGAATCAAAAACTACTTTGTTTCGATGTAATTGGGCATGGATATTTATGATCACAAACATATGTAATAATATTATTTAAAATGAAACGTTTGTTGTAAAGTTTTACAAGAAAAGCTGTAAAAAGGAAACATAACTCTCTGCGATCTGTAGTCGTACCGTCGAAAATACATAAAATAAATCATATATGTTGTTTGAGTCTATTGTAAACAATCACTGACATTCAACAGTTCCGCTTAATCCTAAAACGTATTCCCTTACAATGACTGTACAATTTTAATACTACCTACATAAACATTATGTTTATTAGCTATTAAAGGAGAAGTTAATTTATGTTTTGTTGTCTGAAATTTACGAGTTAAGGAAATAATTTTCGCAGTTTTTACATCGTTATCGATACAAGTTTGGAGTTGATCATTACTGCGGCCTTCCTAACCTAGCCACCAATAATTACGTGCTGCGATGGCTATAATTGAAATGCTATTTTTATTCGTTTTGTTGCCGTCCCCTAGGTGTTCACCTTAACCATTTAAGCTACAAATTATATACTTAGGATAAACGTCAGTCTCCGAGGTAATAAAATCCCTAGAGACCGTAATAGGCTAACCGATTGCCTTCTTTTGTATAGCTATTTGGAAAAACGTGCGTATGCTCATTATGGACAAGATTCTTTGCGACAATCGGTGGTGGGTCAAGGATGTCGGATTGTGCAGACTTAAGATTCTATAATATTGTAATTCTTACGTTTAAAATTATTAGTTTTTACTACATTATCTTTAATATAATAATCAATGCGATTTATGTTTTAATTTTGTTTTTAATATCAAATATTAAATTAGTTCCCGATGTTGTTTCATTACGACCATATTCGCCTGAGGCGTCTCCACTCATATCAAAAATTAGTAACGCCTTTGCACGAGTTATAATACTCCAAAAGTTTCTTTGTACTTAGACACAAAAAGCTACAATATAATTATGCCTGTATTATGTTTTTTTTCTGTTATATTTTTTAAGTTCATAACACGTATTAGTCACGCTATTATTCAGTAACTTATCGTCGATATAGGCAGTCAGTTGTATTGTGACATCATCAGTGGCAGCAATGTTTCCAAAATTAATTATATTTTCTTGTATTGTAACTTTTAAAAGACACTATGTCATTAGTGAATACGTTAATTTGGTTATTTGTCTATTTAAAAAAAAAGTCAAATGTCGAAGTTCCTTGCTTAGGTTTGAGCGTACTTGAGAATAATTGATGGTCTCAGAAAATATTGTATATGTTTATTTTAGGAAACGGATTTTTTTCTGAAACGAAAAATCTTCATTAAGATTTTTTTTATTATTATTTTGCACCCGCATCTCGTAGTTCTGGCGAAACTCCACTTGTTCGCTTTTGTTTTTAAATCTGAGTAGAGTTCTATTCCAAAATCCTAAATAAAAAAAGTTAATTAAATTATTCAAGTAGTCCTTGTTTTGCCAACAGCGAAACCGTGCTTTTGACAGCTTCATCCTGTGATCGTTGAAAATAATAATTAACGTGTATTCCTTTTATTTTTGAGACATAAAATGGTCCCTGGCAAGTGTAATTGGTTATTTAATCTCTTATACCGGAGGCTTCTTAACCTTTTTGTAGTAGCGGTCTCCTTTAAAAATTCCAAAAATCGCGTGTATCCCTTTTCCGTAATAATAACTTGTTATGATAAACCATGTGTAGCCTGTGTAGGCATGGACAGCAGATCCCTTGGAACCTTCGGAACCCAGGTTAAGAAACCTTGTCCTGTTTTATCTCTGAAACATCAGCGTAGGCTGCACATACGCCTGGTATGTGTGTTTATTATGTTATGCTATTGTGCCGATACCCAAAGAGGTTTTCTAGTTTATTGTCTAGGTATCGCGTGTGTCCATATAGGCATTAATTTGAAAAAATAAAATTAATTCAAAATTAAAATTTACGTGCCCTTTTTTTTTTGTTGTGATCATGTTAAGTGGCTACATTTCTTAACGCTTTTGATATGATCTAATATTATTTCCATGTATTGAAAGGTGTCTATGCCTTTATGTCCATTTTTTACGAGTTCGGCATTTGTAGAACATAGACACGTCTCGTTTCATAACATGACTATTCAATTATTTTTTAAATTGACAGCTAAATTAATTGTGAGATAATTTTTTTCTGATTCTAAAAGACACTTAGATCAGGATCGTTAACATCATTAATCATACTCCTTCAATATGCCCAATCAGCTTCTGATATCACAAAATACTGCATTAGTCGAACATTTGCTCTGATTCATGGATGAGATTTTAATTCGTTTCCGTTCATTTATCATGTACTCTTATTTATACATCTACGCATTTATGTCTAATATTTAGGAATGAGCGAAATTTTAGATTCTACCGTTAAAGGTTTTAATTGTACACTTGTGGGCATGCAAATATGTGATGCACATCTTTTTTTTTTTTTTTTTTATTGTAGCTCGGCATGTGACAACACTCCGCCTGATGTAAAGCTAGAGTGCGGTCCATGAATGGAAACAACTGCTACTACAGAGAAGTCTCTACGGGCAGCAGTCGCCTCCACTATGCCGGCTTGAGGAGACGAGCATGTACCATCTATATTGACAGTGCACACTCCTCTTTTATACCTGGCTACTTTCAAACTATTCCCGAAACGCGACATGGTCACTTCACGGGTGTTACATTCGAAAGTGGTGGTACTGCCCCAGGACGACAGACTGGACAAATAACCATCATCAGTCTGCCTACCACTCTTTAATAGTGCCTATAGGCACTGAGCGACCAAAGTACATATAACAAAGTTACATTGGTACCGGTCAGAATTAGCGAGGTTCGAACACGGGTCTCATCGATCGTGAGTTCACGCGTCTTACCGCTTGACCACGGCCGCTCACATCTCCTCAAGTTGTAGTGTAAACTTCTGTCTGCAGACATTTGTCTGTGTTCAATCCTTAAACCACATTGATTGGTTGGTGACTACCATTCACTGGCGTCAATTCAAATTTGGCGCCACTTTATCGGTATTGGATTGGAGCGTCGCTCGACAAACGAGAGCGCGCGAAATCAGCCGTTGGGAACGAGTCGCTGAAAAGTGGTCGGCGTTCGATGTGTGTAAAAACCTTTTCATTGTGCTAACTATTATTAAAATCAAGATTACGGGAACTATTATAATCATACAAAGCTATTATCTATGTGCATTGATAAACTATTAAAATAAAAGTTGTCAACAAATCGGTAAATTGTTCATCTTGACCAATTATCGGTACTTTGGTGTTGGAGGCGAAGAGACAAAGGTGAGTGGTGGTTTTCCATATTGATCAGTGGTTAAAGGGAATGTGAACATAAATTTAATGGTCCTTCGAAATTACATAAATTCCAGCGTCCTACATATTTTGAAAAGTGTGTAACGTTTGCACATTTATTTGGCCTTCAGAGCCGGATTTTTCACATTATTCAATACCTATTTATTCCTTATCCATATACCTATAATATTCCTTATCAATAATCCTTAATTTGTACGTTAAAACTTAGATTTGTTTTACTTGGGCGAGTCCATTTTTAGCCGTTAGCAAAATGTCGCGCCAAAAGGTGGGTAGCGATACAACTTTGGGCGAGCTAGAAATTAAGTTTAAATCTTTAACTTTAAAGAAAGAATACATTTTCGGTAAATTACAACGAATTTATAACTTGTCCCGAACTGTTGAGAACAATGACGCGGATCGGGAACGTTTCCTGATACTGTATTCCGAGGTGGAAAAAATGCGTGAAGAATATGAAAATATTGTAATGACTCTTATATCAATTGAATTAGAATTAGAACCTAAATCGCGCCCGTCAACCTCTGCTTTGGATAGTTTTGATGAATTAGTATATACCTGCAAATTGACGGCGTCGAAAATAAAAACAAAAATAGACCAGGAGCAGGACGTTAAAAATATTAAATTAAATATTAATGACACACATTCAGTGCGTCCTTCCTTACCTAAAATTTCTTTATTCGAATTTGATGGTGAAATTGAAAACTGGCCAACATTTTATGACACTTTTGTTTCGTTGGTTCATAAAAGAAATTTCGAAGATGTTGACAAGTTTCACTATTTACTTTCGTGTGTTAGGGGTCCCGCTTTAAATATAGTTAAAAGTTTGCCTATTACGTCTGCTAATTATAGTCTGGTATGGAACAGCTTATTAGAGAAGTACCAGGACAAGAGGGCGTTAGTAGGTAGATATCTAAATAAATTATTAAATTTTACACCGTTAATTAAAAATAATTCTGCTAATTTAACATCATTTATAGAAACATTTGATCAATCATTTAAAGCCATTCAGGCACTTGATATACCTAATTTAGATGATTATTTATTTTGTCACATTGCATTACGCGGACTCGATAATCACACTAAACAACTTTTTGAAGAAGGAAGAGACCAGAACATTCTACCAACGTTTGGAGAATTAATAAATTTTGTACAAAAACAAATAAAAGTATTAGAACATGTTTTTCCATCGTCCAGCTCTCGGACTATGAGTCAAAGTCCACCTACAAATAATAATAAACAAGTTAATCGTCTTGTTAACAACAACGCTTATAATAATAACAACAAATATATACCAAAAAACTCATCTAAGTCCGTACTCAACGTTAACCGTGTTAACAATAATCACCAAAATAGTTCTCAATTTAATAAACAAAATTGTTATCATTGTAATCTTGATCACATGATTTACAGGTGCGAGCAGTTTCGTAAACTACCCGTTCGCGCTAGGATTGACCGTGTCAATGCCTTAAAATTATGTGAAAATTGTTTAAAAAATAATCACGATATTAAAAATTGTCGTAGCACAATGACTTGTGGTGTGTGTACGTTACCACATCATTATTTATTACACCAAGATAGAGGTGTGAGTGAAGCGGTCGTACCGTCTCCTTCGCACTCGTCGGGCTTAGCGGCCGTGCCGTCTAGCTCGCAGCATGCGCTCGTAGTTCACTCCGTGAGTGATAGTGCGGTCGATGATAACGTTATTGATTCCGTGAATGATTGCGTTAATTACAGCGTCGTATTAGGCACTGCGCGAGCGCATATAGCCGACTCTTCAGGACAGTATTTAGACTGCCGTGCAGTTCTAGATTCGGGTGCTCAAAGCTCCTTTATTACTTTAGCTACAGCTCAACGTTTGGGTTTACGTCGTCAAAAATGTCCTTTCACCGTGTGCGGACTCGGCGGCAAAGTAATAAAAACTTTCGGTATAGTGCCGTGCACTATTAAGCCACGCTTTGCGGACGTTCCGACTTTCGTGGTAGATATGGTTGTCGTTGATAAAGTGGCATCCGTGATGCCTAACGTTTCCTTCCCTGAAAACGTTGTTAGTAATTATCGACAATATAACTTAGCCGATCCTTTCTTTTATAAAAAATCACCTGTCGATATTTTACTCGGTAATGATCTTGTGTCAGAATTAATACGAGATAAACCATTAAATATTAATCCTAAATTACCTAATTTAATTGATACAGTTTTCGGTTTTGTAGTTAGCGGTAAATTATATACAAATATTAATAATTCTAGTTTAAACTTAATTAATCTTAAATTAGACGAAGTGTCTTTAGATAAAACTTTACGCTCGTTTTGGGAAATTGAGGAGATGCCGTGCACTCCCACTCCCGCTCCACTTGATCAGCTAGCTGAGGACATTTTCGTGCGCGAGCACAGCCGCGACCCGAGCGGTCGATACGTGGTCCCGCTGCTGCTGCGACCCGGGCATGCACCTCTCGGCGAGTCGCGCGCTGCTGCTGAGCGGCGCCTGCGCAGTACCGAGCGTAGGCTCGCGCGTTCACCTAATTTACAGCGCACGTATATTGAATTTATGAACGAATATGAAACGCTCGATCATATGGAAATATATAATGGCGAAATTAGTAGTAAATATTTAATACCTCATCACAGTATTTATAGACCTTGTAGTACATCGACACCCGTACGTGTGGTGTTTGACGGCAGCGCTAAAACTACTTCAAATTTATCACTCAATGATATTCTTTTAACGGGTCCGAAATTATATCGAGATATCGCGTCTATCATTATTAATTTTAGACTTTTTAAATATTGCTTCTCAAGCGATATTTGTAAAATGTATCGGGCAATTTTAATTAAGCCGAGTGATAGAATTTATCAACACATTTTATTTCGTGAATCGACTGAAGATTCGATCAAAGAATACGAGTTAAAAACCGTGACTTACGGTCTTAGTTGTTCGCCGTACTTAGCAATTAGAACGTTGTTACAATTAGCCAGTGATGAAGGCGAACGTTTCCCTTCTGCTGCGCGGGTTCTTCGAGAAGGTATCTATATGGATGATGTGTTGTGGTCGTGTGAAACGTTTTCACAGGCCACCGAATTACAGAGCCAACTTATTAACTTATTAAAGAGCGGAGGTTTTATATTAAAAAAGTGGTCAAGTAATTGCGCCGATCTGCTCAACCTCGTACCGGCAGATCATCGTGAAGGGTCCCTAGCCTTTGAAAGCGATAACAAAGATTTTTCAATAAAAATATTAGGCTTACAGTGGGCACCGTCACTGGATGAATTTAATTTTTTTGTTAATAAAACTGACCCCGTGACGACTAAACGCTCAGTCTTAAAATTATTAGCGTCAATTTATGACCCCGTGGGTTTTATTGCACCTTGTACATTTGTAGCTAAATGCATCATGCAAGATCTGTGGAAACTTGGTCTCGGGTGGGACGAGCGGTTACCTCCCGATGTATGTGATCGCTGGCTCACGTTCATCGCCGAACTGCCACGATTGTCGGAGCTTCACATCGAGCGTCACGCACTATTACCGAACTTTGCCGGTTGCGAGTTGGTCGGGTTTTGCGATGCTTCCAGTCGGGGATACGCGGCTTGTATTTATATGTTGAGTCATGATGATCGAGGTACAGTGAAGGTCCGTCTATTAGTCTCTAAATCAAAAGTCGCACCGGTGAAACCTGTAACTATACCACGTCTTGAACTATTGGCGGCGGTATTACTAAGTAAATTAATTAAATTCATTAAAACAACGTTAACTAGAATAAAATTAAACCAATTTATGGCGCTTACTGATTCTACAATAGTTTTATCCTGGCTGCAAACCGAAGCGTACAAACTAAAAACTTTTGTTAGCAACCGTGTTGCTCAAATTGTTGATATTATTCCTCCAAGTAATTGGCGTCATATTAGTAGTGAAAATAACCTGGCTGATATCGGCTCGCGCGGAGCGTCTCCCGCTCAGCTGATACAGTTTCGGGATCAATGGTTGAGCGGCTCGGATTGGTTGTATGAGAACAAAGAGAATTGGCCAATTTCAACATTTACAATTAAATTAGATTCAGACATACCAGAATTAAAATCAAATAATAATACATTTAATTTATTGGTACAATCGGACGAATCGCTGGTTGAATATTGCGAAAACATATTTAATAAATTCTCTTCGTTTTCTAAATTACAAAGATCGTTTGCATGGTTGTTGAGGTTTGCTCGCCGTGCTCGACGGAACGTTTCCGTGGAGACACAAGCGACGTTGAACACTTGCGAGTTAAAAGAGTCGCATGACATTTTGATTCGCTTGTTTCAGCGGGCTTATTTCAGCGACGAGATCAGACTGCTAGGCGGTGGCTCAACGTATATTCCATCGTTACGTAAACTAGCACCGTTTATCGACGACCACGGTTTCCTCAGGGTGGGGGGTCGTCTCTCAAACGCTGATCTACCATATAGTTCTAAACATCCTCTTCTATTACCAAAAAAGAGTCGCTTCACACAATTACTTATAGAATATTATCATAAAAAATATTTACACGTCGGCCCTAGGACGTTACAACATTTATTAAATCAAAAGTATTGGATACTGTGCGCTCGTAGTGTTATTAGGTCCATTCTATCTAAATGTATGGTTTGTTTTAGAGCAAAACCTCCACAAATTCAACCTGAAATGGCCGCGTTACCTCCTTCTCGACTACTACCAAACCGAGTTTTTGAACATGTCGGTGTCGACCTAGGCGGACCATTTTTTATTAAACAAAGCTTGCGTCGTAACGCAAAAGTGGATAAGTCGTACTTATGTCTTTTTGTTTGCTTTTCTACAAAAGCAGTTCATTTGGAAGTCGTTACTTCACTATCAGCTGAGTGTTTTCTAGCCACCCTAGACAGGTTTGTTGCGCGACGAGGTCTATGTTCGTGTCTTTACTCGGATTGCGGGACGAATTTTGTTGCGGCTGGTAAACATTTGACTGAGATACAAAGGACTTTCAAAGACAGTAAATTTCAAAACGATATAATAGGAGGTTGTGCTGAGAGACAAATCACGTGGAAATTTAACCCTCCTAGTGCTCCATCGATGGGTGGGCTCTGGGAAGCGGGTATAAAATCCGCGAAATATCATCTTCTTCGTGCTGTAGGAGAGAAAGCCTTGACGTTCGAGGAACTCTCCACAGTGTTTTGTAAAATTGAAGCGATAATGAATTCGCGTCCTTTGTGTTCATTGTCAAACGATCCCGCTGAGTTTGACGCGTTGACGGCTGGTCATTTTTTAATTGGTAGACATTTAACTGCCGTCCCCGAATACAGTGTTCAGGAAATACCTACTTCACGGTTGTCACGTTGGCAATATTTACAGCACTGTTCTCAACAGTTCTGGAAGAGGTGGAGCAGTGAATACCTAAATACTTTGCAACAAAGGGCAAAGTGGTTCACTTCACCTCCTAATATTAAGATTGGAGATTTGGTGTTAGTTAAAAATGACCAAACCACTTCCTGTAACTGGCCACTAGCTAGGGTTGTAAAAATTCATCCTGGTAAGGACGGTATCGTCCGTTGTGTTACCGTTCGAACACAGAAAAGTACGTTACAACGACCAGTTAACAAACTCAGCCCGTTACCTTATAATAATTAATAATTTTTTTCTCTTAATTTTATATACTTTTCTTAATTTTATTATAAGGTTTAAAATTAATTATAGTTAATTTATATTGTAAGATTACCTCTTTAATTTTGTGTTACTGAGCTCGTAGCCAGAACATATATATATCTAAGTTTTAAATTCCTTTCCTTCCCATTACATATCCTATAATTCTTTAGTGGGAACCCATCATGCTGGTTTCGGTGGGGGGAAATGTTCAATCCTTAAACCACATTGATTGGTTGGTGACTACCATTCACTGGCGTCAATTCAAATTTGGCGCCACTTTATCGGTATTGGATTGGAGCGTCGCTCGACAAACGAGAGCGCGCGAAATCAGCCGTTGGGAACGAGTCGCTGAAAAGTGGTCGGCGTTCGATGTGTGTAAAAACCTTTTCATTGTGCTAACTATTATTAAAATCAAGATTACGGGAACTATTATAATCATACAAAGCTATTATCTATGTGCATTGATAAACTATTAAAATAAAAGTTGTCAACAAATCGGTAAATTGTTCATCTTGACCAATTATCGGTACTTTGGTGTTGGAGGCGAAGAGACAAAGGTGAGTGGTGGTTTTCCATATTGATCAGTGGTTAAAGGGAATGTGAACATAAATTTAATGGTCCTTCGAAATTACATAAATTCCAGCGTCCTACATATTTTGAAAAGTGTGTAACGTTTGCACAGTCTGTGATAGTAGTTATCCCCGCTCATAGACCACATTCTATGGAATGTAGTCACAGAAAACCCTGTGTTCGAATCTCCTTAAAAACACGACTTGTACCTTAATAACTTTAATACAAACACCAGCTTGAGATAGGCGTTATAAACATATCCCAAAGCACTAACAAATAATTCAAAATTTTATTTCCGAATTGGAATTATTTTAGTATTGTTTCATAATATAATAGTAATTTCTATTGAATTCAGCTTCTGTACCGAGCATAGGACTTCTGAGCGAGTCATCTAAATAAATACGTAGTTACATCACGTAACCCAGAGCGGGCTGGGATGCGTAGCTATTCTTATATTCTTAAATTGCTCGTGACCCTAATAGAGGCCAATCCCGACATGATTTTATTGTCGTACTTAGAAGATTGGGTAGTCGAGTACACTTGTATCACGCGATATCCATTCATTTTACTTGTTGCCTCTGATCTGTAAATAGTTCAAACATCTTTACGGCTGAGATAATTTTCTTTTTCTTTTGCTTGTGCTAGATTTTTACTGTGAACTTTTGTTATTTTATTTTACTTACGTTTAGATCGGCCTATCGATTCTTTGCTTTAAACTTATTTATTCCTTAGCAGTAGTAAATTAGTTTTTAATTCTATTTTGAAATTATCATGAAAATTTATAGTATAAAATCACCGCGTACACACAGCCTGAGATGGAAATGCTATTTGCACGGATGCTCTGGCTGCTACAGAGCATTTATGTGAACGCGTCTTAATTCCCTTTATTTAATCTTTCCATTGTCAGCCTTGTTTCGGTTCTGTCTTCGTCATAATCCTCTTAATTTGTTGTTGCTTTTTTTTTTTGTTATTGCAGAATGTTTTGCCAATAGCTACCATGGATCTAACGAGTCTAAACGTGGAGTCGTAATTGAGAACCCCGAATTATAACCACCCAAAGTCTAGATCGATACCAAAGTAACAATTTAAAATCGATAACGAAAATCTAAGTGATTAGTTTTAGTGCTAGTAACTTTTATTTTATTAATTTAATAATAACGAAAATTGTTTTTATTTTATAATAATGGCCGTTTGATTTATATCTATCAGTTTACTACCGTGATTGTAATCAACAGGAAAACCTTTATGAACGCTAATTTGTTTTGTTTTACCAAATATGTTTTTGTTCAAATACGACTTAAGCCCGGCACACACGAGACCTATTTTTCAAGCCAGTACGACTCTAAAATAGAGACCCCCATACTATTAAACATTTCCTGACTTGGGACACAGGCTTGCTAGCTACTCCACTTGCTTACTGGCCCAAATGCAGCCGGAAGTACTAGCTTAGCTGACTTACTAGCCTGACTTGCAAAACTGGCCTCGTGTATCCCGGGCGTTAGTAATTTATTTTTAGTATCTCTAGAATTATTGGGTCATAATTTATTACTATCATTTGTATTTGGTTTTAATAGAATTAAATTACTGTTTTGTTTTTTTCGGATTTGAGCATGAGTTATTACGTGTAATTATAATAGTTAAGTACAATCAAGCGAAAAATTGACTATTTTGCTAACAAAATTAAATGTTTGTATGTTGCTTATTGGCTTACTGTCGCATTTGTAACGGTTCGATTGAAATAATCAAAATGAACGCGATACTAAGCCGCCGTGAAATCTTTTAATTTAGTGATAAAATACATTTTAGCATAGACATTTTTGTCGTTGACTGTACCTTTACCACATAATAAATCTTTGCCGTATTTATATTTATAGTGTTGACATAAATAAAATAAAATACCTAATATGAAAAAAATGTTATTTCTATTTTTATATTTTCTGAGAAATATTGTTTGTGCGGTTTGCCGTTCAAAGTACGTTTTTTCTATGTAACGAGTGTACTTCTATTGAACAATTTAGGTTTTAATTTTATCATTATTGACGTGTTTTGCGCGATCTTTAATAGTTAATGCGACGCGCAAAGAATATTAACAGGAAATTGACTTTTTTAACTGCGTCAAATTATCATTTTAAATTATGTTTTTATAATAAAATGCTGCAGCTGGTTCATGTTGATAGATGTTGGTTAGTGGCTATTTTTTTAATTCATGTTAGACCGGCCGGTCGCGGGTGCGTCGTGTTATTTTAACTCCTTATAGGTAATAATTTATTTTGGCCTCAAAGTTTGCCGATTATGACAACATATGTATAATGATATTCGGTCAGGAGTATACAGAACTAAAATAACATAAAAACGATGCAGAAATATGTGCCGACGCATAGAAATATTGAAATTTTATTTAATAAAAATAGATTTACAAAGTACCAGTTTATAACGCAAGAAGTACTATACTGTACTGCGAACCTGGATGGTACACATTCGTACTGTCCAGCGGAGGCGACTGCTGCCTGCAGAAATTTCCCTATGATAGCAGTTGTCACCGTTCATGAACCTCAGTCTAGTTTAACATCAAGCGAAGTGTTGTCATATGCCAAAAACTTACACGAAATGCTATTTTTGGTGATTTCATTGTGGTTTTAAACTTTTATATACTTCCGCTTCCTTCGGACTGATCTTAGTTATTTAAATTAATGTTGTGGAAAGAGGAAGGTCTTAAAAACGAGTTGGAAGGAAACTTGTGTTAAAAATAAAATTACTATTTTACTTGATAATAAGTACAGTTAAGGTCACGATTACTAAAATTAAATCTACGAATATCTCCATTTACATCTTATAGTCGTCGTTGCAGATCGTCGTCGACCCCAGGGGGTCTATGTAAACCACTTTGGGAGTTATAGCTCTAGGAGATGAAAAGGAGAATGCCCATTCGCCTAAGAAAATTGGGCCCACAATTTTTTTCTCGAGTTTGTCGATGATTTTTAGTTAATTTTGTAGAAAAATAAATCTATTTCCTTATTACCGATCAGTTTTAATTTTTTCACCCGGGTAATTGAGTTATTAGATGTTTTCTGATGCAATATTTGAGGTTATTTTTATTTCAAACGCTGTAATAATTGAAGATATCTGTTTTTTATGTAATTAAACATTGTCTATTGATTGGTAAATTATGTTTTGATACAATTAAAATGAATTAATGTAAAAATAAGATATTATTTGAGAATATTGTTTTGTGGGCAATGGGCATTCTCCTTTGTTTAGGGAACTCATCATTTTTCAACTTGTACGCGTAATATAATTATATACTAACAGCTAATTTATACATAAATCGCACTAGTAAATTGTTACCGTACGTAATTAAATATGAATTTCAAATAATTGCCAACGTGTGAAAAAATAACGGAATAGGATACAAGGTTTCGTGGGCACATCGATTGCGGGGTGCGTGTCCTTATTGCTTCATGCTTAAGGCCTATTTTAAACAGCCATAGTTCACGTAATATATTTTTTTTATTAATTAAACAGAGACCTGTGCGCGACTGGCTTAGCTATCCTATAGGGGTCGTCAAATGTTTTTAATTTTATAGAATTACATTTATATTTATATTTTATATAGTTATATATTTATTTATTTATTTTGGAGAAAAGACAGCGACAGGCAGAAGTAAAAACAAAGAAGAATTAGAACATAAAATACAAAAAAACAATTATACCCGCAACCAAATTAATTTCCCACTATGTTCAATGATTGCGCATATTAATTATATATATCGCCGACACTATACCGGCCCGAGAAGGTGTATATTATGGTTGTTCTTAAAAAAGCGTTTTTTTTTTTTGTAAAATTTATTGTCTTGACATTTTTTTATGTGTATAGCTTATATGTATGTATGTATAATTATTTAGCTACTCGTACATTCCTCCATCGTTCACATATTTTCGCTAAGTGCAACACCGTCCTTACACGAAGTCTGTCATCATAAAATATGATTTAGCAACAATATTTCGTGACTGATCCGTTTGCAGTTCTATTGGAACCTAATTGTAGTAATTACATGTTAAATATTCGTGTTTTCTGTGAAATTATACGCGAAGTTATTGCTTTATTTGCATAAAATTAAACACTAGCTGTCGACTCGATACGTAGCAAGTTAGAGCGCAGATAAAATGCAACCAGTTACCTCCGCTATGCCGACTTGAAGAGACGGATGTGCACCATCTAGGCTGGCAATGCACATCTCTTGTTATACGAGTATTGCATTCGAAAGTGGACTGGGCTATCATCAGTCTACCTACTACTCTTTAATAGTGCCTATAGGTACTGAGTAACATAAAGTACATATAACATAGTTACATTGGTACCGGTCAGAACTTAGCGAGATTTGAACACGGGTCTCATCGTTCGTGAGTTCACGCATCCTATCACTAGACCACGGCTGCTCTAAATCCGCGTAATACAAATTTTTTAAACAAGCTTCAGTCGATAGTCTTACTAATCCGTGTAACTACACCCGTGAAGTGACCTTGTCGCGTTTCGGGAATAGTTTGAAAGTTGACGGGTATAACGAGAGGAGTGTGCGCTGTCAATCTAGATGGTACATGCTCGCCTCCTCAAGCCGGCATAGTGGAGGCGGCTGCTGCCTGCACAGGTCTCTTTGTAGTAGCAGTTGTTTCCATTCATGGACCGTACTCTAGCTTTACACAGGCGGAGTGTTGTCACATGCCGAGCTACAATAATAAAAAAAATATATATAAAGCCAATTTATAAAAATATAATTATTTAACACATTATATATATTTTTTTTTTATCTAATACTTCATAAAGGATTGCGAAATTTTACCGAGTCATTTGATTGAGTTATTTTTTCCTTTAATTAAAATGGTTTTTATTAAGGATATTAAAACGGTATCATCTAATGTGTTCCGTTTTTTTTTTTTTGCTATTGTTGTATTGATATATGGTACCTACTTGTATTATGACTAATGATTCAACATTTTTATTTTTTTATTTTGTAGTACTGCCATTGGAGATACAGTCTCCCGACTAATTTCGATGGCAGAACACACTTTATATTGATATTTAATTACCTAGTAAAGATTTTTTTTTTTCACTACAATTATTCACGGTCTGTAGCCGGTTATTAACATGTTCGCATATTGTTCGGATGGTGATGTATACAATATACTTTAGATAATTTTTATACTTTAGATTATTTTTTAGAATATTTTTAATATACTTTAGATAATTATTTTGACATTTAGATATGTTTTTTATATTTAAAAATGTAAAAAATTGACATGTACTGATTTATTTTGATTAATGAGTACTGAATTAATATTCTTCTCAACTGAAAAAAAATCAAAAGATTTTCGCCTTGCTGCATGCACGCCTGTGTTGTAACGTGTCCTCTTCTCTGATCACACGGTGGCTATGATACAGGCACTAGTTCTTTTGTAGACATTTCATAAATTAAATAATATGTCATTTGTTAAACCGCAACGGTGTTAGAAAACATGCTTTTAGCATATTTCTTACCTATTGCATTGTAATAAATAACGATCTATCGCCATTTTGGATCCAATTCACGTTTGCATGCGAAAATATGGATAAATGATTTTTTTATATAAATACATCCAATGAAATCATCGGTGATGTACTCAATACTAGCTTTGTTTATGTGCTTAGTAAAATACACTGACGAGCACATTTAATTGGTCACATTTAATTTATTTGCATATACATATATACATAAGTTTATTTTAATTATGGAAAGTAAGCGATTATTATTAATTCATTGGTTTGGTTATTTATTTTACCGTTTTTAAAATATATTTGTTATCAAAGTCAAGTCAATGTGACAGATGTTACCGCTTTCTATTCATTTAGTTCGATGTTCGTTGCGTTTTTTTTTTATTGTAGCTCGACATGTGACAACACTCCGCCTGATGTAAAGCTAGAGTGCGGTCCATGAATGGAAACAACTGCTACCACAGAGATATCTCTACGGGCTGCAGTCGCCTCCACTATGCCGGCTTGAGGAGACGAGCATGTACCGTCTAGATTGACAGTGCACACTCCTCTCTTATACCTGGCTACTTTCAAACTATTCCCGAAACGCGACAAGGTCACTTCACGGGTGTTATATTCTAAAGTGGTGGTACTGCCCCAGGACGACAGACTGGACAAATAACCATCATCAGTCTGCCTACCACTCTTTAATAGTGCCTATAGGCACTGAGCGACCAAAGTACATATAACAAAGTTACATTGGTACCGGTCGTTAGCGAGGTTCGAACACGGGTCTCATCGATCGTGAGTTCACGCGTCTTACCGCTAGACCACGGCCGCTCAAGTTTGCCGTTAAAGTGACGTAATACTGAAAATTTTCTTATTATTTATGTGTTTTAATTTAAGTTGTGTAGTGAGTGACTCAGTAGAAGGCAATTCCCACAATAATTATAACTTCTACTTGGAGAATAAATACAGTCGTCTTAGTACGCGGGACCAATGACAGTATGTTACTAGAGCCAATGTCAAAACTAGCTTCTTACACAAATATGCATAACTTAATAGCGAAGGTATACATAATAAGCATTGCTTTTACATAACTAGTTTTTTTTTTTACATTACTTAAAGTTTTATTTAAATAAGGAACTTAATAAATACATATTAAAAGTGTTAGTTCAGAGAATTTATTTTTATTTAGGCGAGCGGTTAATTTTGAGTGTCCAGTGTAATGGTGGATTATAGTCACGATCGATCGTTTTAATTTATGGCCTGTCTATTATGTTCTAAGTTGACATACGCTGTAATGATAGAACTGATGCTCACCTTGTTATGTGTTAAATATAACTTTGTACGCGAATTGTTATTATCACGTCATTAAAGTCGTTTGTTGCAGTTAATTGCGCGTGTAAACAATAATCATAGTCATGACAAAAATAATAATTTATAATAAAAAAAACAAGTGTGATTTAATATTTCTTTCTTTGTTTTTTTTATTGTAGCTCGACATGTGACAACACTCCGCCTGATGTAAAGCTAGAGTGCGGTCCATGAATGGAAACAACTGCTACCACAGAGATATCTCTACGGGCTGCAGTCGCCTCCACTATGCCGGCTTGAGGAGACGAGCATGTACCGTCTAGATTGACAGTGCACACTCCTCTCTTATACCTGGCTACTTTCAAACTATTCCCGAAACGCGACAAGGTCACTTCACGGGTGTTATATTCTAAAGTGGTGGTACTGCCCCAGGACGACAGACTGGACAAATAACCATCATCAGTCTGCCTACCACTCTTTAATAGTGCCTATAGGCACTGAGCGACCAAAGTACATATAACAAAGTTACATTGGTACCGGTCGTTAGCGAGGTTCGAACACGGGTCTCATCGATCGTGAGTTCACGCGTCTTACCGCTAGACCACGGCCGCTCAAGTTTGCCGTTAAAGTGACGTAATACTGAAAATTTTCTTATTATTTATGTGTTTTAATTTAAGTTGTGTAGTGAGTGACTCAGTAGAAGGCAATTCCCACAATAATTATAACTTCTACTTGGAGAATAAATACAGTCGTCTTAGTACGCGCGACCAATGACAGTATGTTACTAGAGCCAATGTCAAAACTAGCTTCTTACACAAATATGCATAACTTAATAGCGAAGGTATACATAATAAGCATTGCTTTTACATAACTAGTTTTTTTTTTTACATTACTTAAAGTTTTATTTAAATAAGGAACTTAATAAATACATATTAAAAGTGTTAGTTCAGAGAATTTATTTTTATTTAGGCGAGCGGTTAATTTTGAGTGTCCAGTGTAATGGTGGATTATAGTCACGATCGATCGTTTTAATTTATGGCCTGTCTATTATGTTCTAAGTTGACATACGCTGTAATGATAGAACTGATGCTCACCTTGTTATGTGTTAAATATAACTTTGTACGCGAATTGTTATTATCACGTCATTAAAGTCGTTTGTTGCAGTTAATTGCGTGTGTAAACAATAATCATAGTCATGACAAAAATAATAATTTGTAATAAAAAAAACGAGTGCGATTTAATATTTCTTTCTTTGTTTTTTTTTTTAATTTTAGCTCGACATGTGACAACACTCCGCCTGATGTAAAGCTAGAGTGCGGTCCATGAATGGAAACAACTGCTATCCCAGAGAAATCTCTGCGGGCTGCAGTCGCTCCCACTATGCCGGCTTGAGGAGACGAGCATGTACCGTCTAGATTGACAGTGCACACTCCTCTCTTATACCTGGCTACTTTCAAACTATTCCCGAAACGCGACAAGGTCACTTCACGGGTGTTACATTCGAAAGTGGTGGTACTGCCCCAGGACGACAGACTGGACAAATAACCATCATCAGTCTGCCTACCACTCTTTAATAGTGCCTATAGGCACTGAGCGACCAAAGTACGTATAACATTGTGAGTTTTTTTTTTACTATTATATAATTTTAAATTTAGTCGATAATAATATAATAGAGGTAATAAAACAAAGGCGTTTATTTATATTACAAAATTATATTTTTAATTTAACATGGGCTGTAAGTAATTGTTTTATTGCCAGTGCTCTCGTGCAAGTTTAAATACAATGTTTAACGTTGTTTTTCCCAGCGACATGTCATGCTGTTTTTTGTGTTATTTTGTTCTTTTTTAACACCAGCAATGTTGATTAGTTACAAAACTTGTATTAACAGTACTTGTTATAAAGTAGTTTTGCATATTGTTACTTGTAATGCGTTGATAAAATAATTTATAAAAAGTATTTTTGTGGAGGTTTTTTTGTAGTAATTATTTTTATTTTTTAAATGATACTATAATACATAGTACGTTAGTGTTTCCTGGAGAGGGTTAGATGCTGCGAGACTAAAGTACTAATATTAAAACACGATTACATTGGTACCGCTTTTTCATAGTAGCTCGGACTGTATGTACCCTTAGCCTGATTATAAACTAGAGTGCGATCCATGCGCAGATGTAACCGCAACTAAAGAGAAATGTCTGTAGACAGCAATCGGCTTCGCTATGCTGGCTTTGTGTGTACCGTCTAGCTTCCTCTGTGGTAACAATTGTGTCCGCCCCATATACGAGTACTCTAGCTTAGCATCAGGCGCGTGACTTCGGTAAGACGACGAGAGGATCGCCACAAAGAACTCAATTATAGTCTGTGCATATAAATTTTAAATTCAGAAAAAAAAAACTGTTACTAAAAATATTTTTACATTTAATTGGGACGGATAGAGATGCTCGTTCTAAGTACCGAACGTACCTATTATAGTGATTAAAGTTAGTCAATAACAAAGTGAGGTTGCAGTTAAAAAAATATATTATATATAAAAAAACATAATAGGTTGTTACAAAAGATAAAACGTATGACTGTTACGTGCGACCTTGTCTTTAATAATAAGTCGATGCATTTAAACAGTAGCATTATGACCTAAGCTTTTGCATCTCATTTTGTTTATTATTATTTGGGATTTTTCCACATCCTCATTTTAAGGCTGTAGCTATTGCCAGCGTTCTAGGCTGACTAGGTGACCGACTGGTGCGTTACAACCGCCGCAACTATAAATATAATTTTACATCACCACTATCGAATGTAACACCCGGGAAGTGACTTTGTCGCGTTTCGGGAATAGTTTGGAAGTAGCCAGGTATAACGAGAGGAGTGTACACTGTCAATCTAAGATGGTACATGCTGCACAGGTTTCTCTGTAATAGCAGTTGTTTCCATTCATGGACCGCACTCTAGCTTTACATCAGGCGGAGTGTTGTCACATGCCGAGCTACAATAAAAAAAAAACGTAAACCTATGACCTGACGTTAGGTCACATGCGGACGTTAAGCGAATCATCGTTAATTTACGCTCGTTAACACTTCGTACATTCTAATGGCTGTTTATTTATTGGTCTTTGTTTAATTTATTTAGCGCTAAGCAGGCGCTTCCCTGTAAAGCTGCCTCAAAGCTCGACGGACGCTTGTTGTGGTCTAGCGAACATTTTGGGCTATGTACTGACTGACGACTAAACCATTGGTGCCTTACGTGATCTTTTTATTTTGGCTCGACATTTGACCTCGACCGGCCTGATGGTAAACTCAGTGGAGGTCCATGAGCATTGACGACTAGAGAACCGCTCGCACGGTGGCTCCAGTCGCCACTACTATGCCGGCCTGAGAAGGTGCTTTTTCACGCTCCGCTTAAAGGATCCTTCTTCTAGATCTAGATCTTCTAGAAATATCGCTATTCTATCATTTTCCAACGGCAGTTATTTGTTATTTGCTAGCTGACACAACTCGTATATTATTTGTTTTTTATTTTTTTTTATTTTAGCACTAGAGTGCGATCCATGAATGGAGGTGACTGCTGTCAGAGAAGGCGATCTGCAGACAGCAGTCACGTCCGCTATGCCGGCTTAATGAGATGCCTCTTCTATATCAATTATTGGTTATTTTAAATCATCCTAATTTACGCAATTATAATAAAATTACGTTAGTACTGGCCGGAAATTTTTTCAGAGATTCGAACACGGAGTCCATCCACATCTATAGGCCACTGTCGCTAAAAATATCTTACTAAAAAGTATTTTTAAAGTTTGTTTGTTTGATTCAGCTTTAATGTGTGATATTTAATGGTTATTATTTAATCGTAATGATAATTACTTTGTATGTAAAAGTTGTATTGATGTTTTCGTCATTATTTTCCAATAAGATAAATCTTACTCAATGGAATTCTCTTCCTGAGATAATATTATTATGACTCTGATATCTGAAGATGAACTTCATTCAACAATGTCGTTAAAAGAGATAAAACATTATTTCCCTCCTTTTCTAATCCAAAACATTATTTGTCATTAAAATCATGATATATTGCTTTTATAAAGTTTTTTTTTTTTCGACTTCCACAAAATCGTATACAAAACGAGCATATTTCCATCAGAGACTAAATTTATGTTCATCTAATCAACATCCCATTAGAGGTATCCCGAAACTCTTTACAAGCGGACCGATCGGACCCGTATGTTGAAGGTTAAACTAAATATCAACTCGCACTGTATCGGCTTTTCGCACGAATCTGACCAAATAGATTTGTTCGGATTGGATCATGATAATAATATGCCACCGCTTTCAATTGAAGTGACCTCGTCGAATTTCGGGATTGGAAATGAACAGATCCATCTCCTCAAGCCGGCATAGAGGAGGGGACTGCTGTTTTATTTGCTATTTTATCTGTATGCAATAAGCATTAATTGAGCGGCCGTGGTCTAGCGGTAAGACGCGTGAACTCACGATCAATGAGACCCGTGTTCGAACCTCGCTAATTCTGACCGGTACCAATGTAACTTTGTTATATGTACTTTGGTCGCTCAGTGCCAATAGGCACTATTAAAGAGTGGTAGGCAGACTGATGATGGTTATTTATCCAGTCTGCCATCCTGGGGTAGTACCACCACTTTCGAATGTAACACCCGTGAAGTGACCTTGTCGCGTTTCGGGAATAGTTTGAAAGTAGCCAGGTATAACGAGAGGGGTGTGCACTGTCAAGCCGGCATAGTGGAGGCGACTGCTACCCGCACAGGTTTCCCTGTAGTAGCAGTTATTTCCATTTATGAACCGCACTCTAGCTTTACATCAGGCGGAGTGTTGTCACATGCCGAGCTCCAATAAAAAAAAAGGAACCTCTTCGCCAACCCCTTGTGAGAGTAAACGGGTTCGTGAAATAATTAAATTTGTAACACGAATCGCACAGTTTGGGCGAAGAGGAAACGTGCAAGATGGCATTCGACTCCCAACGAGTTGCCCAAAGTGAATGTCAAACCGCAAATTTATTTTGTTCGTCGACGATTCGGGAACGTATTTTGCGTTATTGTAATTTATAGCATTTGAAATAAGGTTTCGAAAAAATGTTCGCTGTCGACTTGAGAGGTTTTTCTCGATACCCGATTTAAATGCTCTCTCTCTTGGTGGTAAATCAAAATTAGTATGCTTATTTTTGGAAAAAAAAACGAAGAATTTTATCTGCATATTCAATTTATTCTGCATTTTTAAGTCCAATTGACTTAAGTGACCTAACTGTTACTCTCACGTTAAAGTAATGGTTAAAATTAAAACTGTTACTTAAAAAAAACTGTCAGTTTTGACGTAGCTTAACGCTAACTGTAACCAGCGAACTGTGGCCGGTCAAAGTTAAAGTAATAGTTAAACCAATGTCACTTACATCAAGCTAAATATGATTTTCCATTAATTTTTCGGGAATGTACTCCACATTACATCAGCCTTTTATCGATAGCGTTATGAATTTACACGATTGGTCCAATGCGTGTGGAGTAAAAGTTATCGTAAAATGTTACTTTAAAGTAACTTTAACGGGCCTTTTGGTGCAATTGGACCTTAGTATTCTTTTTTAACTAACAAACTTTCAACATTAATCAGATTTGTATTAAATATTGTAAGTTTTACTCAGTCTTTATGGCTGTGCAGTTAGCGCGGACGCAGAGTCTATTCCTAATCAATACAAATTAAAAAAAAAATTGTTTATGTATTTTGTGCCTGGGTTTTATATGTTTTTACCCCTATTCAGGCATCCTAAGCTAATTAAGATCCGTATCATTGACATCATTCAAACTCATTAAAGGCTTGACCGGAAAACCATAAACTTCGCTTGAATTGTCATTTTCTCTGATAAATCGTGATCTGTCATCCGTATCCATTAAACAATAGTATTTGATGAATATCAGATGAAGCGGTCAGACAATATGATTCCTACGGGCTTGGCTCGGTCCGTACCTATTTAGCATTTCTCAATAGAATAGGGTCTTTGTTGGCAGTTTGGAACACAATTGTTACTATTTAGTTTAATTACGCAACTGGGGTGATTATGTAAATTTGAATTGTTCCGGTGATAGGTCTGGCAGCCTATTTTACGCTATGATTGATCCTTCTTCCTGTTGAAGTAGTTGGTATTGTAGTAGCAGGTTTTTGTAATTAATGATTCGGGATCCACTTAAATCAACCTCTCTGATTTAGCAAAATATGGTTGTATAGTTCAAGATTTTTTTTCAATAGTAGCTCAGCATATGAGAATACTATGTAAAGCTAGAGTGCGGTCCCTGCTACCACAGAGAAATTTCTACAGGCAGCAGTCGCCTCCGCTATTCCGGTTTGAGGAGACAAGTATGCACTATTTAGGTTGACAGTGCATAAAAAGCCAAAGCACGAATATAATATTAAGGCAAAGCGAAAAACATATCTATATAATAAAATGGACTGATTTGGCTAATTTTGGTTTTGAATTATTTGTGGAAGTCCAGGGAAGGTTTAAAAGATGAGTAAATATGAAAAAAATGATTGGAATATAGTAAAACAACAATTTCGCTTTCCCTTAGAAACTGTTCCTTTGGTTTTGAATGTCAAACATTTGATGTTCGTCCCGTCGTCGTTTAGAAATCAATTAAATTTAAAAGTCGTTCAGAAATGCTTTTTTATTTTTCGATTCTAAGTTTGCCGGGTAAGCTAGTTACGAATAAATAAAACATGACCGCAATGACCTTAAAACTTATATGTTTATTTTTATCAAGTTCCGGATATCTTTAAGGTTTTCCTCCTCATAGTAAAATACAATAGGCAATGAGAACAAACATCTAAGAAATAAAAGTGATTACGTAAGAAAGGTTTTTATACTAATCACGTCTACACGGATTAGGTCTATTTAAATAATTTTATTACGCGTCTGTCGACGCCACTTTCTTGTACAATCAATTTCAAAGTGGTATGTATACATTTAACACAGCGTTAAGATATCTCTGCAAAAACAAAATGGAAAAAAGCGTGTCAATTTTCAACGACAGAGAAATGTTTGCATGCATCAGTCACCTCCGCTATTCCGGCTTGAGTGTGCCCCGTCCAGGTTGACAGGGCAGATTCCGCAAACAGCAACTGGGTCACTTGAAAGCACTATCGGTCGGCAGGGGCTGGGGTTAGCCCTATATCAGTCTGCCTACCACTCTTTATACTCTACTTTATATGTATACTTAACGCCTTTTAAAATATACTTTCTTGAACATACTGTGGAAATAAAACAAGGACAAAAATATATATGAAGAGAAAACATATTTATTCATTAATATGTACAGCTAGATGTGCAATAACGCTCCCAATGTGACGCGAGAGAAAAGATGACCGCAGTCACCTTTAGGTTCTCTGACAGTTAGTATTTGTCTTGACGGCAAATCGTTTGAAACTGCCTACGCTTTTTTCTAGTCTAGTATATATCTCTATGTATCAATCACATTAGGAAATAAACGTCATCATGTGTTGTATATATAAATCTGTTTAAAAAATAACTGACTTTTATTACCATATGGATGATAGCAAAATCGGTATAAAAATAGGTTTCTTAAAATCAACATTTTTCGTGTATTAAGTCTATCTGGAATCCTCCCATAATCTCTTTGTCGGAATGATGCTCTTTGCTCTCTCACTGTGTTATTCAAATGGGTGCCTAATCCAATTTCGACGGAACGTTCGGTTTCGGGGAATATAAATGTTTTCATAGCAGTAATATTGCGATTTTCCAACTTGTTTCTTTGTGTGGGCTCTTTTTGATCATCATTCTGTTCGCATCCTCTCATTTCCTCACAGTTGCGGTTTCGAAAAGGTTTTCATGTTTCCTTCTCGAACCGCATTGAATTTAGCGTTCCTCATTATTTTATGTTCTCGTACGTAAATGCGAGTATCTCGGTTATGGTATTTATCACTATTATTCATGTCAAAAAAGTTTTGACAGGGTGTTCGTCTTCCGTCATAATTCATATTTTTAGTTTTGAACATACGTCGACGCGGTCATTTGTTGTGTCCGCCGACACATTGTCATTAGTTTCGCCGTCCTCTTAATTGAAAACACAATTATAAGAATATTCTTGGACGTAACATCGTGCAACGGAGACATCTTATCTAATATTGCTCGAGTGTTTTCTTTCAATTTTCCGACCCAATAATTTCCTTTGACTGATACATGATCCACTTTGATCTATTCGTAGAGTTGTGACCGCCTTGTATCAGCGTCACACGTCGCGATCTTTCTTATTTCCATGCCGTCGTATTTTCTATCGGAAACCTGTCAATCTCTGAAACATTCGCACATTTTTCGCGTTATATCTCGCAGATGCCATGCAACCTAAATAAATTTACATTCTATCACATCGTGAAGATGATTTACATATGAATATTTGATTTAATTTCTAACTTTTTCTACTAATAGTATATTTCTGTTTGTCCACAGGTATTGGTGCAAACAATAACTGGTGTTGTTACTAATGGTTCAATAGTGGTAAAGAGAAATTTGTTTGAGTGGTGTGTTCGGTGGCCTATGTAAAGCGTTACCTTTGGTGTTGGTGCCGTATGTTTGATAAGGGGAGTTGATCTCTCACACTGGCGTGGTACGCGGGTGCCGGAGGCGGTGGGGGCTCGATGCAGGCGGGCGGAGGGTGGTTCGTCCCATGGGGGATGGGGGTACAGAAGTTTGCTGTAGCCCTACCTATGGGCGGCGTGGTGCCGCTGGTGCCGCCGCTCTTAGCAGCACTGCCTCCTGCGCCACCACCGCTCAGGCTTATTGGACCTCCGCGCCTACCGACGCATCCAGCTTTAACTGGCAGAAAGGTGAGAAATCAAATGATTAAATTCTAGCTCTCCGTGTATTTGTAAAATACCTTTAATTATAGGGCACAAGGGAACTATCGTCTTTAAATTACGCTGCTATTTTAATATTATGTACATCTTGCTTTAATTAAGACAGGCGACGTCGGTTTTAGTGATGGGTGGGGAACGTACAGAGCAATGACACGTGTCGACTTTTGACGTGTTAATCAAGTTGTACGACATCAGACTGTTGCAATTTAGCCCTACATATTTGACTTCTGTCGCTCGCATGTTTTGTAATATTCTACGTGTACGAGATGTGTAGGTACTTGTTTTATTATACGTATGTACTTATTTTGTTTAAAAAAAGATAGAGATTCATATTAAAAAGTTCTTTCTATATTAATATGCTAAAAATGCCCATTACATTACTATTTCTGGAAAACCAGTCAGCTTCTCACATGGCAATGTTTCTGCGTCCAAGAAAAATGCACCAGTACCCGATATAGTGTCATGTTTTCTATTAATAACTCCACTCTAACTACAAACTTGTTCTGGACTTGTCAGGACTTCAAGTCTATCCGATGTCATGCTTTCCCGGTCTGCTTTAATTTTATTATATCTCATTATATAGGTTCTTTGCAGTCAGAGTTATGAGCTTGGAAACTTTTGAAATAATCAGATGTTATGTATAATACTATTGGTTAACTGTTTATAAACTTTAATATTGAAATCCTAGCCCAATTCAGTACAGTAATTAGGGTTCTCTTTTTGGCAGTCGTGTGTCAGTCAAGTTTTGGTGGGCATGTATTAAGAGCATTTCGATTATCTTTTTGCCTCTTAAGTCTGTTGGTGTCTAACAAATTCAGTGTGAAAAAACTCCACGTATAGGAAACTAAAGTTTAACATAATTATAACTAGACTATAGAGGAGATATTTTTGTTCTATCGCCCCATATAATAAACGGCGATAATTATATCTCGATCGTTGCGGGGGACACCTCTTTAATTACCGTGGAACTCCGTCGAGACCGTACCCTGTTTTTTTTTAAACTTCTTTTTATTTGATACGATAACATGGCGCTTGATTATTGAATGCGTCGTCTTTTTATCATTTTTATCTTTCGTTCTTGTTCGTTTTCCTTTTTGATCTTCTTTGAATCCCTTTGTTTGCGTCAGAATGAGGTGGTTGATTGCTCGCTTGATACAGATTAAGAATTATTGCGATGGTAGACGAAATTTTTAGACGTGTATTTCAAAAAACGATTGTGAGAGTTGACTGATATAATACTCGTGGAACGACGCGGGACGACTTGAACCTTACTAGAACTGGGTATAGATTGAGGATCTACCGCGGGTGGAATTATGGTGGTTATTTGCTGGAGTACTTAGAACCATTTTTAAATGTAACACCCGTGAAGTGACGTAGCCTTGTTTCAGTATTAGTTTGAAAGTAGCCGGGCAAAACGAGAGAAGTGTATACATATTGTTAATCTAGATGGGCGAGTTATTCAGTCGGTATAGCGGAAACGACTGTTCCCTGCAGATGTTACCATATATGAAAGAGTTTTATTTAATTTGTTGATTCTATAGCATATCCATGCATATCTATAGCATGTCCATAGATACTTTGGAAATCATTGCCGATTCATCGTGTATCGCAACGTTCGCCTATAAGCGAAATAGCTTAAGGCTTCTGTGTCACCGGTAGCGGTAACCAGTTTTTGAGCGAGATCGTTATGGTCTTTTAAGCCATATAAAATTTCACGCTTTTGATATAATTGTATCCTATTATCGTCATCATTTTCACATTCCCCACGATCCATTGCATGTCTACCTCAATATTGTGTTGTTTTATGGATGCCGTATGTAGCTACTCCTTTAGTAGATAGATACATATACTATAGTATTTCGGCCACACTTCTTTGAGACCATGCGCAGCGTTGACATGAAGCTTCATACATGCTCATAAAGTATTAGTGAAAAAATCCTTCCGAGAAAAAATAAATTTGAGATAAAAAATATTGACGTTTTCTTATAAACATCCCGAAGAAGTAAGATGTTCTCGATCCAAAAATTATGTCCCATTTTGGGACCCACGCAAAAGCAGTAAAATTAGTCATGACATCAATTTTAATATTAATTGCTATGTTTTCCAGCATAATAACAAGTATCTTAAACTGTTAGGCAACAGGTAAGGTATAAAAATTACGACACGAAAATGTTTAACATTCAACGAGTTCTGCGGAACGGACTCTTTAATTCGAGAGGACGTAAATTGTGTTACAGTTGGGAAGGAAGGCTGGCCCACGCACGCACTTAAATTATGTAGTACCCTAACCAAAAGAAAAACAAAGGAATTTCTCCCTATGCATTATAAGCCGAAAAAATTGAGACGTTTGACCGCATATAATTATACCATTTTGACGTCTTAACTCGCCTCTTTTTTAGTGAGGAGATAAATTATTTGTTAATTATAAGGGATAGATTTGTTGAGGGATTTATAACACCCCAATTTGTCGAATTTACAGATTTGGTATAGTCGGTTCGGTTGGATTAGTGCTGTCGCCTACGGGGTTGCGTGAAGTATAGCCCTTTAGATATGGGATGAATCAATATATACACTCATGTGTTGCGTTTAAAATGGTGAAAGTTAATTTAGACGTATAGTTCCCAGCGACGGCCTCCTTCTGCTCAGTTACATTAATCTTATATGAATATTTTTTAAATTCTGCAATCGACTCCACTTTAATTTGCAACGCTAATTCGAAAAATTGTCTTAAAACGAGTTTCGCATTCATTTGAATTCTTTTCGGTTGCCTTACTTAATTTAATACGCCGTTGATGCCTTCGGGGCTTATCTGGATCTTCCATTACGCACCGTCTTTACACGCTGTGGCGTAATTTTGCAAAGTAGTAATGATATATTTTTATACGCCTCGAGTATTAATCCAAGACAAATCTTCTCATTTACACACGAGTGCTTATAACCATCACACTAACTAGTTTTGCGATTATGCAGATATTTGTACAGTTTTGTAGCTAAATTAATGTGTGAATTTTCTTAATTTATAGTTACTTTACTTATTTTTATTTAATCTTTTTAGCTTGTAATTTTATTTGTCGTTAATATTTTATTGAAGTCATTATAGTTTCAGTCACAAATTAGTGATTCTCAGTTAGAAATCGGGTCTGGTTGTTACATGTCTGTCTTGTTCTCGTTCTGGTCCTAGACCTAGACCCCAAGTCAGGCCATTGTAAAATTAAAATTACCCATATTTTTAACGAATACTCCGTAGTGTTAGCAATAACATATGAAAACCTGCTACCACATTTCATTCAAAAGCTTAGAGATGTTTCTCACAGTGGCAACTTTGAGTGTTTGTTTTGTATCTGTCTTCTTTGAGCGAAAATATGCATCTTTTATGTAGATTATTATTAATTTTCCATTTATGCTGTCTTTAGCAGTGTATGATGCACCGCTTACTAATTGCTTCATTGACTTACTGGAATCGTTTAACTGGATCTTAAACTTACTGGATCTGGATACGAATTGCAAAAATAACGACTAATTTTGTATTTTTATGCAGTCGAATTTAATTTTATGTTCTGTTTTTTTATTTTATTTTTTTATTTACAGCAGCCTAGCACCATTATAGTCTCTATTATAAACATCTTAAAGGTTAATTTGCTGTAAAGTGTTGTAACTAATTCTTTGTAGCTTTGTACAAAAATTATTCCACTTATTTTAATGCGCGTTTTATTAATTTATTTTTTGTCCTCTTCTGTAATTCAACTTTAAATGCATATGAATATTAATGAAAATTATATTTAATATTTTAACGTGTAATTGTTATTTACATATTATGACGACCTTTGATCGCTTTTTATAGTTTGAACTAAATTGTAGTTTTAATTGCTGTTATTTTTAGGACCAGTAACTAATTTTAAAATTCGTTTAAATATATTTCTCATCTCTCTCATTCGACTTTGTTACCATTGTTTTTTATTGTTTTAAGATTTAATATTCAGTTTGAATACATGTCATCTCATTTGGCAATCGTAAAATCCATTTTATATCCCAAATGTTGGCTAACACGTCACTACAATTGCGTAAAACATGAATATTCGAGGTTATAAATTCGAATCACGTATCCAATCGAATCTATGTAGAATCGGCGGCGGTCCTATTTCTGTTTTATTGACAATTGAAATGAAATTGAAAGTGATACATTTTTATTTAAATTGTTCAGATGATATTATAGATTCAATATTATACATTAGACTTTACATTTCTTGCTTCGTCAGCATTTCCGATTAATAAAACTATTGTTATTGTAATATACACCATTGTCACTTAAGTGACAACTTTGTATTTAACACACGAAATGTTATTTTCACAGTTCCTCGAGCACTTCGAGCCGTGGGATTGGTTAAAACTAAAAAGGCACTTAAATGACTTTCAGTGTTTTTAAAGTCGAAAGAAATACACGAGTACTCTGTGGATTGTGATTTTTAAGCAAGAATCGGAAGGTGCATTGAATCACGTGCCAAGCTATGATAAAGTCATATTAAATACCTGATTACTTCGCTATTATAGCTTTAGTGATTGTGTTATAACACGCATCATTGTTTGGTGTACATTTAATGTCATGATAATGCTTTGGCTGACCCATATTTGCTTATTGCTTAACTACGTGAAAAGCTTTTTTCTTAAACATTATTACATTATTAACAAATTTACATTTTAAAGAGTGATAAGAATACTGATGATGGCTATTAGCCCAGTCTGCCGTCCGTGAAGTGACCTTGTCGCGTTTTGGGAACAATGAATGGCGCACATTCGTCTCCCCAGGCTGGCATAGCGGAGACGACTGCTGCCTGTAGAAATTAATCTGTAGTTGTTTCCGTTCATGAACTGCATTCTAGCTCTACATCAGTGTTGTCATATGCCGAGCTACAATAATAAAATATATATTAATAGGGGATAAATGAATACGAAGTTGCTCGATCTACCTTCATAACAAATTGTACTCAAATAAGTTCAGCCGCTTAATGAAATCATATAAGACATACCTAGCAAGCTTAATGCCATTGGGAATTTTCTTCAGCTAAGCTGTGACCCTATCACAGCTAAACAATGATTAGCTGGAAGAAAACAGGCATCATAACATAAAACATTCTACTTTTTGTCATTCTATACACAGTTTCCACACGACCAAATAGTTAACCATATAAACAGTTTTAATCGTTGCGCTCAGTAGTATCGGCCCAACCTTACGCTTGAATGAAATCAATAATGCACTCACGACCATGATCCCAATTTTAATTTATTCGACCCGACTCTGACTCGATTGAACGACCATTCGCATAAAGGAATGAATGCTCCGAATCCACGCACTGATGATGTTCGGTGAATCCACTTTGTCAATAGATTGTCCCAATTGAAATTGTCATGTGTCAGATATAGGTCGTTCGTTTCAGACGGGCCTTACACACGACAACAAATGACTGGGTACTAGAGAATAATTTCTATAAACATTCTTAATTGTGGGATGAAATTCGAAGAGTACTTTATGGCATACCAAAATGCTAACGCAGATTACTAATTTTAATTTTAGTTCATTAAAATAATCATAAAATATTAATTGGAAATTTCACTCATTAACAATAAAATCTAACAAATATCATGTCGATATGTGGCTACGTATGTGAGCTAAAGTCGACTATTGTCCGTAATAAATGTTTTACCGACATTTTATTCCGGGATCGATACGAAACACGTATTTTATGACGAAACATGTTCAACATCAAAATTATTAAACGTTTTATTACCAATAAACTCTAGCAATTAATAGACACAAAACCGTAACGATTATGACTACAAAGATTCTCACAGGTACGATATAATAATAACTTTCATTCCACTCTGTCCGAGCGTGACATATTCTTCAAATGAATTATTAAAACCAATTTTCAATTAGAAACTTTGCTCGACGGCCCTTAATATGATAATTTTTAAACTTTTCGAGACGCAGCGGATCATTTTATTCCATTGAATTTTTTCGAAGTTTGCCTAATTAATTATCTAATAATTCTTATAAAATAATTTTATCTTCTACTACTTAATTTAATAATGTAAAAAGTAAAAGTTGTCTGTTATATAGGCACTCTACGCCATCATACGGAGTATATTCCGGAGACTTTCCTTTGAAGAGGCTCAGAGTTCTGCGGGATACCTTTCAAGATGTTAGAGTTCGTTATTTTTTCTTGGGCCGGCTTCGACATGTGCCACGACAAGGCGACAGCGAAGGCATTTGATAAGGGTCAAGCTTTGTCGTATCGCCCTTCAATTTGCTTTTTTTATTTATTTATTTTCGTCTCCGATTTCTGACGACCGGGTTTAACAAATTCTGTGAAATTGGCTAACTCTGGTTCGCAGGATATCAGAATGTAAATAAACTTTGTATGTCTTTTTTAAAATTTGAAGAACAAACCCACCGTCTCCTCAAAAGCGTCGATAGAATCAATTGAATTTCCCTTTCGGGTCGAGTCTTGCATATTTAAATAGCGCCGATTCTTTTGACGAATCTCTTTCAATTTACGCGATCGTATCAGTCTTATTTTCATTCAATTAATTCTCGTTACTGATCATTCGCCCTGGGAGTTTATTGCCTCTGTTTTGTGCCTGATCGTTAACGACCGACGTTTTTGAGATTCTCAATTCGGACGTGATTACATTTCAATGTTGTGATTAAGGTGCCACGAAATTAGCGAGCGCATTGCCCATCTCTAATTTCCTCGAAGAACCTCTCGAGTCGTCTTTGTGCAAGCCGCAGAATGTCTACCAGTGCTTTATTTTCATTCCCATCTGGAAGCGGACTCAGTTTAGCATTGTTAGCTTTTTTCGGTGCATTCGTTAGTCCCGATTTTGCGGTGGACGTTTTGTTATTCCACGCTCGCCTGTTTTGTTCTTGTTTTTCGATAAACACGGGATTAAATTTCTATTTTGTTGCAAGGTAAAGCAAAATGTTTATAAATTATTAAATTATTACGCGATTATTATCTAATGGCATTCAATGTATGTAATGAGGCGTAACGAACGGATGGCCGTAAGAGTGGGGACTATGGCCGCCCGCTGCCCAATATATTCTCCTGTCACGCGACACATCTATGTTTGCATAATATAGTTTCCTGACCGACAATGGCGATGCAGACATCCCCCTATGACTCGATTATACACTTGAATAGTGTCGCTGATAAAATAAATAAAATGTTACAAACTCGTTTAATTATAAGAAAATGAGGCAGCTGTAAATTAACTAGGCTTGTTGTGTGTCAATTTAGCATTATTCTTTTGTGTATTTGCGGGAAAGAACTTTATTTTTTATGCATACTTACATAAAGCGATGCGAAACAAAACTGTTTTTGTGGTTTCTTTGAATTATCGTCCCTTTGTTTAACCAAACGGACCTTCGGCCCCAAAATATGCATTGTTCGTTTATAGATTTCGCAGTAAAATGAAACGTAGTATGGCGTCCGGGGCAATATTTTTGATTTTAATATCATATTGTAGCTTGTTGCTTCGTAAATGGATGATCGTAAAATGTTCTGCTTTAGTGACCTCGCTTTGGTCATATTTAGTTTTGCCGACGTGTTCGCAAATTATATTTTTATTTTGACCCTTATTATCATTATACTATTTCTCATCAAGTTCTTCAATATTATTGTTTTTATTTATAACTGCAACACAAGTTTTAATAATGACAATAATCTTCATTTTATTGTGGATGTAAAATATTCATGCTCGCCTGAATTACCTCCGCTATGCCGGTTTGATGAGACGAATGCGCTTGATGGTGACTGATTGCGACTAGATAAAAATACCCCAGGACAAAAGACCGTCTATCATCAATCTGCATACCACCCTATCGGCTTTATCGATTTTGTCGCATACTATTTTTTTTTAAGTTACTTTAAGTTATTTAATGCTCTCATATTAATTATTGAATGTGAATGAAGAAGCAACAGCGTCGACAATGACCTTAATAAAAGCAAGTTTTTACTCGCTGAAATGAATTATTTAACACTAGAGAATAAATATTTTGTACATTATAACAGACATGTTGACATTTAAGGCGGAATTATTTATACTTTGATCAATTAATGATTTTGATCGTAAAAATATACGAATGCATTTTTTTTTTTCATTTTACATCGTAACTGGTAATGATTGAAGTCTGTTTTTATGAGGTTTTTAAGTTTCCTGTAATTAATTAACTGGTTTATCTTTAATACTTTTTTTTTTTGTACGAGTCCGTTGTTTGATTGAAAAAAAAAACTTTTTTATTTTAATTTGTTTTAACATAATTTGGGTACCGGCCTCCTTACACATAAAGTTGCTTAATCGAATATTTATAAATAGCATTAATTGCGTATTGCGTTTGGCGTAAAAAGCATAGAAAATTATAATAAATGGCGTGTAATATTGTTTTGAATGCGAGAACTCACTGATTGTTTATATGTATTTTACGACTAATAATGATCCAAAATGATGACTGTCAGAGGTTGTTGCTTCCTTCGTACACGTAAAACAGCGCCTTAACAGGTTCCTGTCACGCAATATAACATTTATTATGAATTATATGTCTTTAAGATTCGTATCTCGTATTGCTTTGTTTTATATCCATTGAATGCTGCCGTTGGTTGTGAATGTTCGTGCTAAATGCAAAAGCGGTAATGTATGTTGATGTAGGATTTTGCTGATGAACACTATTGTGGGTCTTCGAACTTGAATATGCGTGTGTGACGTTACACCTAAATTATTTTCCGTCTGGTTTTTGCATTATTTGTTCTGTGTACTACGACATTAGCAGATTTGTTTGTTTTTAAATTGTTTTTCCTTATAATTTTTATCTCACTCTCTAGGTCTAGGCCCGAAAAATAACAAAAAAACAGAAATCTAATCCGTTTTTATTGTAGCTCGGCATATGACAATACTCTGCCTAAAGTAAAGCTAAAGCTAGAGTGCGGTCAATGAACGGCAACAACTGCTACCACAGAGAAATTTCTACAGGCAGCAGTCGCCTTCGCTATGCCGGACAGATTGACAGTGCACGCTCCACTCGTTATACCTGGCTTCGAACCGATTCCGGAAACGCGATTCGCTTTACGAGTTTCTCCATTTAACAGACTGCCGCGCTACATTTGTCGACGATAAGATGTTAAATAATTTCTTTGTATTCTTTATTTTATTTTTACTGTACGTGTTATCGAATGACGTCATAATATGAATAATAAAATTGCACATAATAAGGATATTGTCTAGTCTTGCGTGTACTTGATATTATCTTTAATGCACTTTTATCTTTAGGTTATCAGGTCGAATTGATACAGTTATTTAATTGTACTAGCAGCAAAACTAGCGCTTTTTGTATAGGTAGATTGTAGATTTCTCGCAGGCTCGTTCTCCGCAATTGAGCAGACATGGCCCCTCGTTTTGCGTGTGGTGGTCCGCTTCACCGCAGCCACCCGATATCCTCCAGGAAGGACAGGAGACTCTTCACGTTCCTGCACACCTCCCGAAGCGTCCTTGCCGTGCCGAGGAACTTCTGTCGTGGTTCGTCTACGCTGCTGCACTCTAAGAGCACGTGCGTGACTGTTTCTTCAGCCCCCATGCATCCTCTGCACAGGGGGCTGTCTGTAACATTAATGTTGTGTAAGTGTTTGTTGAGCCCACAGTGTCCTGTTATGATGCCAATGGCAATGCGGAGCTGGGCTCGGTTAAGGTCAAGCAGGTCTCTAGTGAGCCGCCTGTCAGTTTTTGGCACTGCTTCCCGTGTTTGTCGGCAGTCCGTCGTCTGGTGGGTCCAAATTTTTTGTATAGGCAAATTTGTATAGGTATTTGTATTGGTCGATGTCCTAGCTTGTTGGACTGCACAAGTACAAATAGTTCTTAATGCTGTAATTGTTGCCAGTTTCACGATAGCGGATAGAATGAGGAATAGTGTTGTGCGCGATAGATGTGTTTTTGAAGATGATGTAGTGACGAGGATTGAGAAAGGAATGCTTCGATGGTTTGGACACATGGAAAGGATGAGTGAAAGAAGATTGACGAAAGGAATATATAAATCTGATGTGAATGGATGCATTAAACAAAACAAATGCAGAAGGGTGTTTTCCGATCAAATCGGAGACATCCTTATGAAAGCTAGGCTGCCTAGAGGTCATAACCGTCGGGCGTGCATGGTGCGAGGTAGTTGTGCTAGGATCGTTTCACTTAGTAACTATAACACTTACGAGTCTAATAAAACAATATATTATAAAACAAGATATAAAGTTTTGTCTAGTTTTTTTTTCTCTTGATTATGTCCAATACATGATAAAAAAAAGTGAAGTGAAATCTAAATCAATTTTTGATGCAGTTTTTCTCGGTAAAAAATCATCGTATTATTTTTTTTAATCATTATATTCGCAAAATCATGATCTAGCTAGATCTAGCCTGGTTTTTTTTAAAATTTATTGTAGCTCGGCAAGTGACAACACTCCGCCTGATGTAAAGCTAGAGTGCTGTGCTACCCAGTCGCCTCCACTATGCCGGCTTGAGGAGACGGGCATGTAGCATCTTAGATTGGCAGTGCACACTCCTCTCGTTATACCTGGCTACTTTCAAACTATTCCCATTCAAATTCAAATATATATTAAGCGTATTGTGAATAAAAGCAATCGTATGCTCAAGGTAATTGGGAAATATAGGACCCTTAAGGCGATCCAGCTGACCTGTTGCTGATTGTACATACTTGTAATAACCTCGTGTTCCCAATCCTTTATACTTTATTGAAACTAATAATAAAATTGGAGTAGGCAGAGACTTTATGCTTACGTAAACTAATGAGAATGATATAAATACTTTGTACTCGTACTAGTTTAAACATTTTGAATAATTGAGATAAAATTAATCTTCTGTATTTTATTGGCGGCGTTTTGCGTGCACATTTGTTTTAATAAACTCTTTGTTAGATCGCGGTCAACCTGACCTTGTCGCGTTTCAGACTCAGTTTGAAAGTAGGTATAAGCGAGAACGTGGATGGCACATATTAGTCTCTTCAAGCCGGCACAGCGGAGGCGACTGCTGCCTGCAGAAATTTCTATGTGGTAGCAATTGTTTCTGTTCATGATCGCACTGTATCTTAAGATCGCTCAGTACCTGTGATGTGATGAAACACTAGTATAGTGAAGGTTTTTTTAATTGTATCTCGGCATATGACAATACTTCGCCTGATGTAAAGCTAGAGTGCGGTCCATGAACGGAAACAACTGCTACTACAGAGAAATTTCTGCATGCAGCTGTCGTCTCCGGTATGCCGGCTTGAGGAGACGAGTATGCACCATCTAGATTGACAGTGAACTCTCCTCTCGTTATAGCTGGCGACTTGGTCACGTCACGGATGAGAAAAGAGTAGTTGCTTCTTATGAAATGTGGTGCATTATAATTTGAACACGTCATGCTCACTCACACATATGAAAAATAGAAAAATCCTATTTCGAAATCGTACTTATAGCTAAAGTTGCCGAGCGTGTTGTTTACGAACTTGACACAGATATCTGGTACTTTTATACCCTTCTATATCTCAATTGACGTGATAAAAACCGTTTTCTTGAGGGGATATGTGCTGATATCGAGGCTTGTGCACAGAAATTCCAAACAGCTGATCTTTTCAAGAAAATTCGGCAAATTACACGAAAGTTCAAACCGTGCTCTTGGATAATCGACGACAAGGATGGAAATCCAATCCACGACGCTACCAAGGCCGCTGAGAGATGGAAAGAATACTGCTCAGAGCTGTACCACAACGACGAAGAGCCGACGCATCACTGCGACTACACCCATACCGAAACAGAACCTGATATCTTACGAGCCGAGATTGAAGACGCAGTTCGTAAATTAAAACGAAACAAGGCCCCAGGTAGAGACCAGCTAAATGCGGAGGCACTAAAGGCTCTTGGAAAACGAGGAATAACCGAACTACATAGAGTCTGCCAAGCGGTGTGGAACAGCTGCAAATGGCCGTCGGACTGGGTACACTCAGCTGTGCTCCCTCTGCACAAAAAGGGGTCAATGAGAAACTGCAATAACTACAGGACAATAGCTTTAATATCGCATGCCAGCAAGGTCTTACTACACATCATCAACAACCGCCTAAGATCGTTCTTGGACTGGCAAATCCCACAGGTGCAAGCCGGTTTTGTTAAGGGCAAGGGCACCACAGAACAGATTCTAAACCTCAGGCAAATAATTGAGAAATCCTACGAGTTTAACACGCCTGTAATATTGTGTTTTGTGGACTACCAAAAAGCCTTTGACTGTGTAAGGTGGAAGCGGCTGTGGGAAGTCCTGGAAGCGGCTGGCGTACCAAACCATCTGGTGCACATAATCCGGTCCCTTTATATGGATGGCTATGGCACCGTAGCAGTGGGCAATGCAATATCAGTAACTTCAAATTCAGGAAGGGCGTCAGACAAGGATGTGTGATCTCTCCAATCCTCTTTAACATTTACGGCGAATATGTCATGCGCAAAACCCTTGAAGGCTGGGAAGGAGGGATAAAGCTAGGCGGAAACAGAATATCTAATCTTAGGTACGCCGATGACACCACTCTGATCGCCGCCTCTGAAGAGGAGATGGCCAACCTTCTAGAACGACTTGCACGAGTCAGTGGAGAGTTTGGACTTGTAATTAACAGGGCCAAGACCAAACTTATGATAGTGGACAGATCTGCGAGCATCCAGCGTACGAATCTCTTGAACGACTACGACGCCGTTGAAGAGTTTCAATATCTCGGTTCAACCCTAAATAACAGAGGTAGATGTGAACCAGAAATCCGGCGTCGTATTGGGATGGCGAAAACGGCGATGACTGAACTGAGTCGAATATGGACCGACCGAAACATCTCCCGACACACCAAGATGCGCATCGTTCGCTCCCTCGTGTTCTCTGTCTTTCTGTACGGCGTCGAAACATGGACAATTAAAGCCGCGGATAGACAGAGAGTGGACGCGTTCGAAATGTGGTGCTGGCGCCGTATGCTGAGGATTCCCTGGACCGCTCACCGGACAAATGCTTCTGTTCTGTCGGAATTGGGCATTGAAAGTCAACCGCGACTGTCATCGTTTTGCCTGCGCCGCATCCTGAAGTACTTCGGCCACATAGCGCGCAAGGATGGCGACAATCTGGAAAGGCTTGTGGTGACAGGGAAGGTTGATGGCAGAAGACCGCGTGGTAGAAGCCCAAGCCGCTGGACAGACCAGGTTTCCATTTGTCTGGAGATGCCGGTCCATAAAGCTCTCCATCAGGCAAGCAGTCGCAGCCGATGGAGACATCTAATTGAGCAAGCCACCAGGAGTCACGATCCTCAACAATGAGGGACCGACGAGGAGAGAGAGAGAGATATCTCAATTAAGGTTATGTGTATGTACTGTATTACACGTTTTTGTTTTATGTATACGGATACTAAGTTATGTCGTCTTTACATATATGTAAAATCCATAGATCATATTATATAAAGCTCGATTACCACTCACTCACTCACTGACTGACATCAATTATGGAGTACTTGCGGGGGGAAGGAGTCCCATGCGACCTCGGGAAACCGTCGACATGTTCCGGAAGTCCCTTCCGTCCGGTTCCGGAACGCGCTATCTCCGGAACGGAATGAGATAGGGCCAGAGTGCCGGAACAAAAGTTGTAGGAAATGCCCTCTAATTTCATAATTTGTTTTTACAAAAAAATTTTTTTTTCAAAACCACCCTATCTATATACTATATAACACTACAGTAACTTCTGCTGCTCAGATTTTTTCTTCCTATACAATGTAATGGTCTTTACATGAAACTTAGTCGATCCGAATTAAAAAAGAATTTGACCAAAATGACTCATTTGATGGACAACTCAAGCTTGACCAAAAAAATTGTTATCAGAAAAAAGAACCTAATGGTTCCTAAGACACTTCCCCTTTATCTCCTATGATTTCGGATTTCCCAAATACTGTCCCAGTTAAAAAAAAAACACTGTGTCTAAAACCGTTAGGTTTTTTATTTATTTTGGAGGAAAGACGACAGACAGAAGTAGAAACAAAGAAGAATTAGAACATAAAATACAAAAAATTATTATACCCGCCACCAAATGAATTTCCCACTATGTACAATGATTTAATATTATGTATTTTCATACAAGATGCTCGTTCCAAAATGTTGTATTTGCATAAATTATTGTATTAAAGTCAAGGTTATTTGGTAAATAACATGATTTGGTAAATAGCTGTACGGCGAGGGTTCACACAAGTAAATCCTCCCTCCGTACATAAGCGGACTATCTAAAACTTTTTTTTTAAGTCGGGCTGGTAGTTCTGGAACGCATTCGCGACAAACAAACAAAGAAACATTGATATGATATAATATGTCTGATAATCATTATTATTAGGTTGTCCGGAATGTTCGTGCCGATTTTCGATGATGATTACTTGCCCAGTCTGCTGTCCAGAATGTAACACCCGTGAAGTGACATTATCGCGTTGCGGGAATAGTTTAAAATATGAGAGGAGTGTACACTGTCAATCTGGATAGTACATGCTCGTCTCCTCAAACCGGCATAGTGGAGGCGACTGCTGCCAGGACTGCAGACTGGTCAAATAACCATCATCAGTCTGCCTACCACTCTTAAATTTATATATTTCTTTATATGTCTTCATATTATCTACAACTTAGGTATTTTGTTGTTTGAATGTAACTCACTCGAAATGCAACGAGTTTCGCCTTTAATAACCCTTTGCATTATTAATATGAGTAATATAACTTTGCGGACGGTGCTGTGGTATCGTATAAACAAACTGCGAACGCGAACTTAAGAAGATTACATTGTAACAATTTTATATCATCTTGTAATGTCGTGTTTTTGAATTTTGCCCGTGAATAAGACACCTTTGGGATTTTTGCGGGAGTTTTGTAATTTTCTTATTATATACTCGTAATATATACCTACATTATTTATTTTTCAGCTCGAGCACCATATGGTATAAGGTTTTCTGATGGGGATTTGGCAATTTTTTTTTAATAAAATACAAACCATTTGAGATATCTCGAAAATTAGTACATATTATCTCTAAGACCAAAAATAAATGCTTTTCCGCGTATGAACTTTGGAAACTGTGGAACTCCCTCCCGATGTCTGTGTTTCCCGACACGTACAACATGAGTCTCTTCAAATTGAACGTGAATGGGTACCTCATAGGCAAGCGTGCTCCACCTTAGACCGCATCACTGCTTAACACCAGGCAAGGTGTGGTCAAATGCTTGCCTATTAAGTATAAAAAAATCAGACCATAAAAACTAATCGACACAAATGACAGTAAAAATCGGTAAAATCTCTATCACATTGGCTTTGAGAGGAGGGGAAAAGAAATTAAACACACTTAACATAGAGTAATGGTCACATAAATCAGCAGGGAAGCCGCATCCGAATAGAATTAAGACTTCGATCCACTTACAAAGACTTGCCCTAATAACAATTTGTTTTATAATTATTATTGTTTATATTCAGAGCGGCCGTGGTCTAGCTAAACCAAATTCTTTCTAGTACTAATGTGACTATGTTATATGTATTTTGGTCGAAGGCTTGTGATACAAGCTTAGTACAATTATTTTTTAAACACTACTTTGCAACTAATTTCCGCTAATCAATGTTAGTGAGGTTAGGTACACAGTCACATCAGCTGTCAATGTTTTGACCCTTTACCAACATGCAAAAACCTCTCGAAGCATTTCGCCACTCCACGTGGCATCCTCAGGAGTCGCTTCAACTTCGCTCCGACGACTGTGGCTATGTACCTACCCTGATTAACATTGATTAGCGGAAATTAGTGCAAAGTGGTGTTTAAAAAATAATTTTGGTTATGGATTTCCGCATAGTAACGCCTAATACTATTTAAAAAAAGTTTAGTATAAGACTGATCATAATTATCAGCCGAACCTACCCTCTCTGGTGTGTAGGGTTGTCAAATATCCGATTTCTGACCGGACAGCGATCAATTGGACAACAGTATGTAATTTTTGCTATTATGTCATTGAGTTTTAAACTTTGTCCGGTTTTTTTCTCTCAACACATGTGGCAACCCTACTCATACAGAAATAGAAACTTATTAGCCGTTGTTTATATAAACGATTTATGTCAATAATTGAGTTTATTTAGAGGAAAATCTTCACTATTTTCACAAATGTTATGATAATATTTTTAAATAAAAATAATGCATGATGTTGGTGATAAGTGTGATGTTTCAAATTTACTATCGGCATATTGTTCGCGAGCCGTTAACGTTAATATTTACAACTACCCACATAAACACTTCAACACTTCAAAATATCTACGTCATTTTGTTTCAAATTAAAATGAAATAAAAATATTCCTACATTACATACTATGGTTAAAACCCTGCTTCGGTAATATCAAATCCCGTGTAAGTTTTTTTTTTAAATTGTAGCTTGGCATGTACCACACTCCGCCGAATGTTAAGTTAGAGTGCGACTGCTATCAGAAGGGAGATCCGCAGACAACAGTCGCGTCCGCTGTGCCGGCTTTGTGAGCTGCCTCTTCACACTGCGCTTGAAGGATCCCAGGTTGTAGGAAGGAGGAAAGACGTGGCTGGGAAAGTTGTTCCACAATTTAACGGAACGACAGAAAAAGTACTGCCCGAACATTTTGGTCCGTGCGGGGTTCGTTTCGACTGTGAGATAGGGGGGATGAGTTACTGTTTAGCATTTTACAATTTATACTTATTTTACGCAATTAACAATGAAGTTAGCAAACTAATAAATTTTCAGGTTTCTTGACGAGCGGTATTTTTTTTTTCACGGCTAATCAGCGGCTAATTATGCAATACATTATTTGTTAGTCTGCCACTTTTGCCATGCTAACTTCAGAGAGGTCTTACCAATATATAGCATATAGCATTCCGAAACAACTAAATTATTATATTAGTTGAGAATTTGAACAGAAAAATAAATAAATACATAAATAAAGCCATATCAATCAATTATAATTGAAGTGAATTATTAGGATAGTGTATTCTAACAAAATGTCAACAAATAACTATTAAATAGTGGTGCGGCAGGGAAAATAAATAAAGGCGGTCTGCTTAAAACAAATATATGAATAAAACATTGTGACATTTCCTCGCAGCTGGAGTGACCGCGTAAATTATTGAAATTGAAATCAAACGAGATCTCGTAATGTTACGGATTCGCTGGAGCTTAGCGTTAGTTGGTTTAATTTATTTCTTTTGGTATCAAGGAACTTTGGGTTCCAACTTCTTCTTTTTTTCTTTAAATGACTGTACTAAGCTAGTACTTGTATCACAAGCACTTCGTGACCAAAGCACATATAACATAATCACATTGGTGCCGGTTAAAATTTAGCGAGATTTGAACACAGATCTCATCGTTCTACCGCTAGACCACGGCCGCTCTAACATTCACGTACCGACCCAACCACAATCGTAAAACGGGATACATGCGATTATCTGAAGTTTGTTTACTGTGTACCGAGCAAGTATAGCGGAAGCCAGTCGTCACACTCCAACTCAACATCAGGCGAGGCTATCTGTGTAAATTTTTATCGCTTCGCACTCCACTCGCACGTAACGTGTCAAAAGCAGACGCGTCAAAATGGTAGACGATCTAGCGTTCGGACAAAAATAACAAAGACAAGTTGACTTAATGACAATGACATGACAAAACGGGTCACACAAATGTTAACATAAATTATGTGATTACAAATATAACACGTGGAGACTAGAGACGCTCTATCCTTGATCTATTAAAGTGTGAGCATTTAAATAGAATCGTTTGTGGGTTTCCCCTTGTGTTAATTTCATGGAGCATTCTTTCAGTTTTAATTCATAATTAAAATTAGCAAATTAAAGTTACAAAAAGCCCTAGGTAGAGATTGTGAACACGACTGCATTCATGTCGGTTGATTCTGTCTGAGAAAGGTCTTCCTGGTGAACCCTCTGACACTGCCATCTGTCAATCAATATTACTTATAATCATTTGTGGTTTAGTTGCGATGATACGAATTCATTAAAATTAATAACATAGGATCTACCTTTTGTATTACTTAGGTAGGCAGGTCTTAGTCTGGGTGAATGCTAACGTGTGCCCAGACTCCGTCCACTATGCGTCGAGTGAAACACCGTGGGTTTTTAGTCGGTATGCCAGTGCTGGAAAGTCCGACATAGCCCTGGTACCTTCCCTAAGGGCCAGGGCATCTGTAACGTAAAAATATATATTTTAAAAAGGCTCTTACAAGATTGCGAAGGAAATATGCAGTGGAAAAGCTAGTCCTCTCATAGTCTATCTTTGGGAAACAGAATAAACTTGTTAAATCCTTTACAAAATCACCTTTTACTAGTCTAGGGTTGCTATGACATCATTGCTTTCGTAGAATTTAATACTTTAATTGTATTTATTTTTTCAATCTTTAATTATTAAGCTAAGCCGCCTCCACTATGCTGGCTTGAGAAGACGAATGTGCACGACGAATTGGACCCGTACAATAAGTAACATTACTTGTTAATCTATTAGGCAATCTGTTGTACATATTACCTAAATAACTATTTTTTTAAATTGTACAACAAGGAAATCAATTTGTGTCAACCCTACGTCCGCTCGTGTTTAAAATAATTTCCTTGAGAATCTCCGGTCTTTGAATATCGACTACGATGTTTTATTAATGCTGAATTTTTCAGTATCGGTTAGTCTTTTCGTTTGACAAAAAAAAAGTAATCAACCGGGTTTTTTTTATTATGATTTACGATTATTTTTTTTATTAATATAAATACAATAGACTCATAGATTCTGTATTTACAACTTTTATTTTTATACTTTGTTCGCTATAAGCCTAGTCTACCTTCCTTTGTAACACCCGTGAAGTAACGAGAGGAGTGTGCACTGTCAATCTAAATAGTGCACATTCGACTCCTTAGCCCGGCATAGCGAAGGCGACTGCTGTCTGTAGAAATGTATTTATAGTAGCAGTTGTTTCTGTTCATGGACTGCCCTCTGGCTTTACATCCGGTGGAGAGTTGTCATGTGCCGAGCTACAATTAAAAAAATGTATTTATTTGTAAAATGTACAATATACTTTTTCTAATTAATCAAATGAACGGAGGCGGCCATCGGCTAAATTAAGACTTCGATAGCTTAATTTGCCAGATATAAAATCTTGGGGAACTTTTATAGTCTACTTCAATCAAATTAACGTCCCTTGGGAAAGTCTTTCAATTAAAAAGTTTTACGAAATAATAAATAATACGTCTTTTTTTTAGTATGGCATTTATTCTTCGCATTGTGTAGGCGTAGAAATTGGCCGTTTGTTTTATTTCAAGATTACTCAATACTACAATAAAACTGAAAGTTTGTTTGTATGTTTGTCAGGAAATACTAATGCGATTTTTATAGATGAAACTTTTTTTTATTGTAGCTCGGCATATGTCAACACTCCGCCTGATGTAAAGCTAGAGTGCAGGCCATGAACGAAAACAAACCTCAGAGATTTTTTTCAGGCAGCAATCGCCTCCGCTTTGCCAGCTTGAGGCGTGAGAGAGTGCACCAGCATCACGCATAAAATATTTTTCTTCTTTTACGACTTCGTATTTATTTACTTAAACATTTCTTAGTAAAACTGCTAACTAAAATAAATTACCTTGTAGTAAAGGGAAAGGGATGTGTTTGAATCCAGATTGATATCAGAGCGGGAGACTGACAAATTGCCTGCAATAGTGTTACGGTGAGGAGGCGCGGCGAGCGGTTTGAGCGTGAAAACCTTCCCGTTGACGAAGGGCGGGTTTTCGCACCGTGTATCGATCGGCTAAGTGCCTGTACTCTCGTCATTTTGTAACTCGATTGGACGCAAATTAATAATTGTCTTTAATTAATAAAGTCTTAATAATTATAGAAATTTAACCAATTAAATATTGTTTGTTTTTTTTTTAGTTTTAATTGAGGGTCTTTATTTCTGTTTCTAGGCCTTTGAATTGCATATTATTTATGAATGGACATCTGCTACCACATAAGTTACAGCAGTCCCCTCCGCTATGCCGGCTCGAGGAGACTAATGTGCACCATCCATTAGCATGTCACATTTCACCTAGAAACGTGTATACACGATAAAAAAATGTAATCGCACAAATACGGATGTAATTTGTAAAGCAAATAAATTCAAAAACTTTGCCTCGCGTTTCATTCGAGCGAATGAACGACTGACTAAAAGTTTGTTCATACCGGCTGAAGTGTTTTCAAGTTCTAAACCACTGAACCAGCTGTACACTCATACGAAATTCGTCCTAATTTCTACGGCGAATTGGACGTGTTTTGTGTAACTATGAGTGTGATTTTGTTACGTACTTTTCTGCTGCTTATGAGCGGGAAATTGACGGATGGTGTGCTCTATTTACGTACGTATTATTAAAATTGTCGAAATATTCATTACAATATAAATATACATTTTGCTTTATTAATATTATTCGTTTGAGAAATGATTCCTTATATAATCTTCTATTGAAAACCACTCATCTTCAGTTTTTGACTAGATCTTTTCGAGGATGCAATCTATCTAAATAGCAAAATTTATCGAAATCTGTTCAGTAGTTTAAACGTAAAAAGGTAACAAACAGACAGAGTCACTTTCAATTTATATTTTAGTATTCAAATACGAATAAAGTGAGCCTAGTCTTTGCTGTACCAATTATAAAAACGCCTTAAAAATTATATACAGTAAACCGTCAGGTAGGCTCCTACACAAAATTTGTAGGCGAAAGCGAAGAATATTCATCCCGAAGTTAAGGTTTAGGGTTTTTTTTTTATTGTAGTCCATCATGCGAACGCCCGATGTTAGCTAGAGTGCGTTCAATAAGGGAGACAACTGTTACAAACGAGAAATATCCGCTATGTTAGCTCGATGAGATGAGTGTACACCGTCCACTTTACATTTTGTTCGTTATTATAAGCTTAAACCACGCCCCCCAGCGCTCTCAACTCGTGGTCTTAGCTGTACTGAGTTGGTGCTTGTATAATCTTTTTATTGTAGCTCGGCATATGATAACACTCCACCAGATGAAAATCCAGAGCGCAGTCAATGAACGGAAACTACTGCTACTATAAATAAGTTTCTACAGGTAGCAGTCACCTCCGCGATGTGCACCATCCAGACTGACAGTGCATACTCGCCTACCTACCTGACTAATTCCAAACTGTTCTCGAAACGCGGCAAGATCACTTCACGTTTGATACATTCGAAAGTGGTGGTACTGCCCCAGGATGGCAGACTGAGCTAATAACCATCATCAGTCTGCCTATCACTCTTTAATAGTGCCTATTGGCACATTGGTAGCGGTTCGAATTTAATGAGATTCGAACACGGGCCTCATCTACCGCTAGATTTTTTATTTATGTTTGTAGTACTCAATTTATTACGAAAACTATGTATATACTATTATTGTAGATAATCTGAAAGCCATAGCGAACATTTTTTTTCCAGAAAGTCGTAAATATAATGTTGGCATTAGCAACAAAAACAATATCCCCATACGGAGGCCAAGTTTTTATGCCCAAACCCAACAGCTAGTCTATCAAAGTTTTGCCATTGTAGTTAGTTTTATGAACAAATTTTTTATTATTATTATTTTTTCTCTCCTTTATTTTTACTGGCTTATTCCATAAGTTAAGAAGAGCTGATGGTCTGGAAACATTCCGTATTCTCTTGGTTTTATTAATATTTTATTCTTTTTTTAGTTATATGTATATAGTTACTTTTTAGTTTATTTAGGACCGCTGTCCATTTTGAGGCTAGTCTCGTTTCAAATTTCCATATAAAACCCATGACATTTTTCGACCCTTAAACCTTAATGGATTTTTATGTTATTTATACATATCTGAGAGAAGAGAGAATGATAATACGCTTCCCTGAACTTCGGCCCTAAAAACATAATTAAATACCATATAATATTCGGTAATTAAACAACCAATTAAACTTACCTTCAAACAAATCATCAAAATAATAGCTTTAATTAGAAGACTGCATTTATCAACTTTTACGCTTAAGTATCGACTGTCAAAACAGTATTCCGGGGGCTAAAAGTTGGGTTATAATGGAGGGATTTCCAAGTCATTACAACATGCGGTTTGTTATCCATTATAGGTTTTACTCGGAGGGAATCTCGAACGGCTGACACGACCTTCGAGAACACGAAAAGGATAAAATGATAAATCAGATGGATATAGAAATCCCTGGAGTCGTCCGTGCGTAACACTGAATTGGTTATTTTGATAATCTATTTACATTTTTCTTCGATTGTATACGTGAAAGTTCGTAGGCGTTAGTTTCGCAGAATATGACAATTCAAACTTAACCTTTGACCTAACTAAAAATTTTAACGCGTTTCGAATTCATCTTGGATGTAGCCAATCGTTGGACGTTCGTTGGAAATACGTCTCCTCAAGCCGGTCATAGCGGAGGGGACTACGACCTGCAGACATTTCTCTATGTTAACAGTCGTTTCCGTTAATAGATCGCACTTAAATTACACTATCGAAGGAAAATTATTCATTAAAATGAATATGACAATCCTAAACGCCTATACTACGCCCTCACTACGCCAATTAAGAATGCCCCAGGCCATACGTTTCAGAACAAGGACAACGTATGCATAAAACAATACTTCGTAGCCAACACCACACACATTCACTATACACACGCACGCACGGACGCACTCACGCACAGTCATTTATCTGGGAACAGATCATTTTATATTGTTTATTAAAATTATATATTTAATTATATATAATATTGTAATAGTATGTAATGTGTAATATTAGGTGAATGTTGGATGTGCCTGGAAATATACAGGATGTATTGTTGAACGCTGATTGGCGCAGCAAGTAAATAAATAAATAAAAAATTGTTGTTAACGAACAAGGTTATTTATTTATTTAGCAACACGTATTTCAATTAGACATTGTTACTACGGCTTTCCCATTGATAGATATGTCGTTGTGAGTCGTCGTAGCGAATTCAGCAATACATTCCCTCAAAGCAATATATAACCCGCAAATGTATGATCAGGGGCGTCCATCGCCTTTGGGAAAGTATTATATTTTATTATTCTTCTCTCTAAAATCTGTAAAAAAAACACAAAATACGTTTTGTGTAATGTCTATATATTCATCGATGAGACCCGTGTTCAAACCTCGCTTATTTCCGACTGGTACCAATGTCAGTATGTTAAATGTACTTTCAAACTCCGGCATGTCTCCGACATATGTCGAGTTACAATAAAAAAAGATTTGCTATGATCAGGAATCGAACTAAGGGATTTCCGGGTGGCAGTCTGTGTCATTGTCTTACCATATAATTAAATAGGTACATTTGCAAAAATATTATTTTAAAAAGTGCAGTCTTTAATTTTTGTCGCAAATATGTACTAAAAATAACACTATTAGGATATGTACGCCCCTACAAGGATATGTACAACACTAGGGGTTGCTCACACACATTCCAGTTGCAAGGATTTGCTACGCTCTGGTTATTTGAAGTACGAATACCTACTGTTGACAAACAGAACAATCAGTACTCGTTTGTTAATCATCCCACGAACAAATTGCAATATGCTTTGTAGAGTAACAATGTTAGCTTTATGCCTTCCGGGCTAATTTGTGCTTTTAACATGTAGCTACTCGTTGCTAATTATCTTGTTTTTCATACGATAAAAGTGCATTATTTAATTAAGCCTTTATGTTTTAACAAATTAGCCTTAAAGCTAGATATCTTTTGAGGTTTATTTTTGTTGCACAAATATAAGTTTTTCTATTACAAGCCTTTATTCTCCTCTTTCGCTTTGTTCACATCGATTATTACGATATTTTTTTATTGTAGTTCGTCACATGACAACATTCCGTCTGATGTTAAGCTAGAGTGCGGTCCATGAACGGAAACAAATACTATCACAGAGAATTTTCTGCAGGCAGCAATCAGTTTGACTGTGCGCTCTGCTCAATTTTCATCATAATTAATTAATTACATGAAAATAAATCAAACAAAATTTAATTTATATAATTTTAATTTCAGCCATATATTTTATTTATTTTACACAATTACCTACTTAATGTATTTTTTTTTAAATGTAGCTCGACATATGACAACACTTAAAGATATAGTAAGTAGAAAAGCAGGCAGAAAACTCATTTAGTACTTCTTTTTAAAACGTTTCATAAGTATCTTAGATGGTTGTTTATATTTGGTCTTATGAGCTTGTAGTTCACAAGTTTCTATAATACTTTCTATAAAAGTTTAACTTTGATATTGCAAAAAAAAATTATGAATAAAAAGATGTTAAGACCATGTATTGGTCTAACTTTTATGGATGTCATAAGAAGTGGCGATTAAGATAAATAGGTCGCAGTGGTTTAATATTATCTTGATATAATTGGCATTTATGTAACCAAAGTTGAAACATTTTTATAAACATACCAAAATTTATTGTTGCAGGGTGAAAAAGACAATGGAAAAAGCTGCATATTGTCGTGCGAGAAAAGGAAAGCCGATGATGCAGATATCAATAAAGATCTCAAAAAAGTAAGCATGCTATTTTTAAATTGATTCGAATAAAAATCACCCTTTATTTAATTGGATTTACACTAATCCTTTAACTTATCCCTTCAAATCATTTAGCCATCTCTTATAACACTCACGCGCAAAATTAGCGTGATATACATTTATTTATTTATTTATTAAAGCCTAACAATTAATCATACTTAAATTTAATACCACAATATATAAATAATAACAAGGAAAAACATTAGCCTAAAAAACTTTCTTTAAAATGTGCTACTGGCATGCAACATTTCTTCATTTCAAAACTGAAAATTAACAAAATAAATGCTTGAAGGAACACCGGCACTCTATTCTTGAAACGGTTTGAACTACGATTAGTGAGAGATTTTAAGTATAACCAGATTTTTATTACTTTATCGTTTATATTATATTAACGAATATCATGGAATTTAATACGAGTACGCAATCGATAGGTTTTTTTATTGTTGCAATAAATAACATAACCGAAATCGTAACAGTTTCTAAACGATTTCAAGAATATGTCTTGTATTAACCAAAATGTTACCATTTTGTTTTCATTATTGTTCCGCAAAATGTAAGGAAGGGGTTGTATCAAGTTTATGATGTGCGCCAGCATATTTTGGCACCTTAACTTACGCCTTTTAACTGTATACGTTGGAGAATAAAAGGAAAAAGGAAAAGTAAGGTAGCTTGTTTATAGCCACCTAACTTACTATTTCTCAAATTTTAAAACAGGCTAATATACTTATTAAGACTTACATGAGAGTGGCTGAGCGGTTGAAGATGAGACCCGTGTTAAAATCTATAAAACAATGTTAAAAAATAAAACTTCTATTTAATGTTCCAATACAATTTTGTTATACATACTTTGGTTACTCGAATAATATGGTATAGTATGGTATTGTACAGAGAAATCTCTACGGGCAGCAGTCGCCACCGCTATGCCGGTTTGAGGAGACGAGTATGCACCATCTAGAGTGACAGTGCACACTTATCTCGTTATACCTGGCTACTTTCAAACTGTTCCCGAAACGCAACAAGGTCACGGGTGTTCCATTCGAAATTGGAAATACTACCCCAGGACGGCAGACTGGGCTAATAACCATCATCAGTCTGCCTACCACTTTAAAAGTGCCTATAGGCACTGAGCGACCAAAGTACATATAACAAAGTTACATTGGTACCGGTGAGATTTAGCGAGGTTTAAACACACGTCTCATCGATCGTGAGTTCACGCGTATTACCACTAGACCACGGCCGCTCTCATAAAATGTTCTGCCAACTGATGACGCTTGTTAACGCAGTTTGCGGACGCGGGGTAGTACCACCACTTTCAAGTTTAAATCCGTGAAGATACCTACCTAGTCATGCTTCGAGATCAACTTGGAAGTAACCGGGAATAACGAAAGGAATGTGTCCTACCAGCCCAAACGGCGCACATTTTTTTAAATGCCCGTAGTGGCACTCTAGCTTAATCATTATTTCAAACTCTATTAATGTACAAATAATAAGACTGTTCAGTAATAATGAAAACGTTAAAATAATAATGGTTTTCAAATTTTATCAAACGAAATATTCAAAGAAGTTTTAATTTGTTTTAAATGTATTGAATTAGTTAACCAAAACAAAGGCTTAATTAATGTTTAATTATAGGTACGTACCAGCCAAATTTAATCGAATAATAACTGCCTTTCCTCGCTTTTTAACCGACTTCAAAATTAAGCTACTCATTCTGAAAAAAAAATTTAACCGACTTCTAAATAAAACACAAATCACTAAAAAGTAAAAAAATAATTTTAATTGCTTATCTACACACAATTTAATAAGCATAAACAAGAATATATGCTTATTATTTATTTACAAATTAATTGTCTACATTTTATTTAGCTTATATCTGAAGTCGGTGCCAACCAAATATGAAACTCCGCATTGCTTGAATCTAGGTACAATACCAATTATAAAACGTGTTCGAAATGCATGCACCGGCTTCGGATATATGCTAGATAAAATGTAGACAGTTAATTTGAAAATAATGTAAATTAATAGAAAGGTGACGTACGGGATGTTTACAATGTAAACATACTCTGCGAATTTCCATAAAAATTCATTGCTGTTCGTAACTCATGAGGCTGAAAGGCGGGTGTGCCTCTGCTTTGCTTTAAAAAAACTTTTCTCATTTCGCGGCAACTCTGACAGCCTCCCATAGGTACTAACTAAACTTTTGTAAACGGTTTTTAAGGATTGTAATTTGTTCCTCTTTTTTTTTCTAAATTAGAATGCAGGTCTTGTGAAAACAAATATCAAACGGGACCCCAAAAGTTAATACCAATGTACAGACATATATAATATACACTAGTACATATAAAACATTAGTAAATTTAAAAAAAAACTAAAGTAGAAATACACTTGTAAGTTAATTTTTATTACAAACGGAAGGGTCCTTAATACCAACTCTATTTTATTACAATATTAACATATTTTTCCTTTGTTTCAGGCTAAACTAGAAACAAAGGCTCTAAAAGCGAAAAGGCCGGGCTTCACCGATGACAGATACAACGAGACTTCATATTATGTTGAGTATGGTAAGATATATATGTTTTTTAATAATTATTATTAATTAGGGAGCTCAATAATTTTGTTGCGTAGTGTAATTTTTTCAAGAATGATATTTAAGGCTCCTACAGTGTATTTAAGATGCTTCAGCCTGATGTAAACCTAGAGAGCGATCCATGAACGGATACAAATGCTATTACAGAAAAATTTCTACAAGCAACACTCGCCTCCGCTATACCGGCTTGAGGAGACGAATGTGCACCATCCAGATTGACAGTGCACGCTCCTCTCGTTATACCTGACTTCCCTGTTCCCTTTGTCTTTTTTTATCGTACTCTGGCTTTACATCAGGCGGAGTGTTGTCATATGCCGAGCTTCAATAAAATTTAAAAAAAAACAACTAATAGATGCTAATAATGAAATGAAATATTTTTTTTCTTAAAATTATATTTTATACGTATAAGCCTCACAACCGCGGGGGTTTAGGGTCCTTTCGCCCTTTACCCTATTGCCGTAAAGTTATTTTTGTAGCGTTGCTTTTTATCTTATGAAGGAACACGAAGTCTTGTAAATCGAGCTACGTCAGCGCGCCACAAAGGCCCAGAATTCACAAAAGGTTTCTAATAAACATTAGCGGGTTCACCTATTGCCAGCAATTCAATGAGTTATTAAGCTTACTCATGCCGCATTGCTGTGGTCTATGTTACATTGTCTATGTTTAATTGTCTATATTTTAATTATTTTTTTAAATGCGGCGTAATAAGCGCTGCCTTACCCGCGGCATCGCAGATCGCAGGTTCGAATTATCGATTTCAAATTAGTTCTTTGAAAAACGGAAACAACTGCTACTACAGAAAAATTGTATAGGCAGCAGTCGCCTCCGCTGTGCCGGCTTGAGGAATTATTAATAATAATTATTAATTGCATTGTTTAGAGATTGTAACGATAGTATCGAATACGTCCTGCGCCCGAATCACCCTATCGCTAAGACGAGACCAATTTAGTTTTTTTATATTCTTAGTTTTTTACATCTGAAACACCGCCTCATGTGGTAATCACCATAGAATTGTCTACAAGCAGCAGTCGATAAAACGACTGTTCAGGTTTCTCTCGCTAAAATACTAACTACATCAGGACGGCAGACCAGTCTGCCTACCACTCTTAGCTTTAGTCCCACTGCATAAGGCATCTTAATCTCAAGTTTGTATAAAGTTCGTATTGTTGATGGAGTTCTCGTAACAAGACAGGTGAACGTTTTCATCTAAGTTGAAAACTTATTAATAGCTGGTCCTTAACTCTTGAATTTAGTTTTGAATAAATTTGTATCAAATTTGCATGTTATTTAAGCGATATTGGAAATTTGCGGCCGTTTAATTAAAGTTTCAAGTGATTTTACTATTGAATTTTAGTGATATTAGGGTTTATTTTGGTAAGCGGTGGCTGAAGTTTCAAGTTTGATTATAAGATATGACGCGTTTTAAGCTATTCTCATTCGAGTTACAGATTGATAATTTTTATTTTTCTGTCTGAATCAAATTCTGATTCTGTATAATTTTGTTACGTTTTTCGGATCCGATATCGATAAACAAAACATTGGATCACTCGGAACGAAATGCAATCAAAGAGTTTTCAAAGATTTCAGCGTTAATTTTTTGGTCAGTAGCCCGAATTATTGACCGTTTTTGGTCATTTGAAAGTAACCCTGATTTTTTTTTAAATAGTCGTTTATTTAATTTTTTCAATGATTTTTTCAGTTCTAAATGTTTATTTCTCCTCATAATAGAAAAGACAAATGAATCAAACCTTTTTTTTCGCGACTCTTGTAGCGACAAGTATCATAAATGTATATAATAATAAATTTTTCACCTCTACTTTGTTACAGGGTTGCGAAAAGTTTTTCCATATTACTTCACCTTTACGACATTTACGAAGGGTCGGTGGGTAGGGGAACGCATTTTGGATGTTTTCGCAAGGGAGTTCCGTGCCCATCCAGCGGCTGAGTACGAACGTTGTATCCGCGCCGGGACACTCACCGTCAACTACGAGAAGGTCGACCCCGACTACAGACTCAAACACAACGATCTCCTGGCTAATGTCGTACACAGGTACTGCCTACACACACACACACACATAAATATAAATAAATATCATTTCACAACAACAAACACTTCAGCGACACACAGAATCGAAAACAATTTGCTTAAATGAAGATACGGTCAAAATAACGACCTCTAAGTATGTATATAACTGTTAAACTTGTAGTTAACGTCGATTAACTTAACCTTAATTAATAACCTTTTGAACTTCTCACACTCTATTATTGTAATATATTATCTGTACTCACTTAAGGTGTCTTTACACTCTGTAAAACGAGTGGTTTAATTTGGCTTCAGTAATTCGAATACTACTTATTTGCAGTACACTATTCTAAAGCTGAAAGCTTTTCTAAGAATACGAACCTTATGTAGTAATTAATAATAATGAGGAAATTACGGCGATCGTTTTAGCACCGAATGGGCATGCGCGTGCACAATATTATCGTCACTATTGATCACATATTCTCACTCGTTTATTGGCCCTCACGCATGTTCATTCGTTGTTATTTTTATTTCTCGTATAATTTCTTGATTTTATTACACGAGACGCGCCATTGTTGGATACGGGAATGTTGAGCAAAGTGGTCTTTAATTTTAATTATTATTATTAACAATTGTGACGTCTTTTTTCATCTAATAGAAGGTCGTAATCGACGACGGAAGGTTTTGCTCAACTACTTGTGTTAACGTCCTTACTTGCCTGACGAATGTAACGTTACAGGCACGAAGTCCCGGTCACCAGCCAACCGATTACCCTCGTACATATCGACGAGGACATTGTGGTCGTCAACAAACCGGCCTCTATCCCCGTAAGTGGCAAATGAGACGGCCATGTTATCTGTATGAACGCTTCTAACACACTTTGCTAATACACTTGTGTCGTTGTCTTGCATGCACTTTATGTTCTAATATCTTAACTTTTTAGTTAAACAAGTTATATTCGATTCTTTAAACTATCCTATTAGAAACGGGGTTGCCCAGTGACCTCTACCTATTAGATACATTGTTATTTACATCATCCTGGAGGACAATATGTGTACAATGACATTTATAATGTATGAAACCGATGCAAGTCTGCAGTCTTGTTCACCAACTTTCAAAACATCCGTGAAGTGACATGGTCGCGTTTCGGAATCCGCGTGTATATATATATATATATATATATATATATATATATATATATGGAGTGTTCACTGTCAATCTGGAGGTGCACATTTCTTTCCTCAAACAGGTATAGCGGAGAAGACAGCTGCCTGCAGACATTCCTTTGTGGTAGCAGTTGTCTTCGTTCATTGACCGCACTCAAGCTTAACACGCTGAAATGTGATCACGTCATGTCACGTCATGTAAATTTTCATATTACATACTTAGATGAAATTAAGTAAAACAATAACTTATTTAACTAAACTATATATATGTTATATGTTGTAACAATATTATTAAGTAATTTACATAGTTAAAATCGCTGCTAAAAATTCTAATTTGTCAAATAAAAAACAGACCGACCTAAGAAAGCTTAGACCGCCGTGCTTCATTTCACCAAATCGTAGAAGCTAATGTAATTGTGGTTATAATAATATTGTAAAAAACAACAAGGAAGTGCTTATTTTATAAAGCCTTTATTACGATAAAGTTGAAAGCTTGGAACTTTATTTGCATGGTAGGGTGCGACTTACTGATTTTACAGGATTGTCATGTATGAAATTGTTCTTAAAAGTTTCAGGTGTTATTTCAGCGCTTGAGTTTTTATATTTTTAGTTTAGTTTGTATTTAATAATGTGTCTGTTTATTTTTTAAGTTCAGGTTTTCAGGTTATATATTTTATTTTAAAATTAATTTATATTATTATATTTAGGTTATTGTTATATATTGCATAAATTAAGTTACATAAACACATACATACTCGTACACTCTATCAAACAGAACAACTTTCGCTTAATTTCTGTCAACTTTGTAAGTAAAATACATAACTCGATTTCTTAACATTCTTGAAATATTCCCTTTAGATATAGAAATGAAAAACCGCCAATAGATCGGTGTGACAATTGTAACGCTGATCCAAACGCATACGTGGAAAATTGCTATGACTACGATTTTCAACAGAGCGTTTAGCTTGCAATTTAGGTATCTTGTCGTTGATGTTGCAACTCACTTAAACTTTCACATTATACTAAATTCAAAATTGCAATTTGCACAATTTGGACTTATACGAAAATGCGTATCATAGCATCCACCACATTCGATCAAAATTCACAATTCGGTTGTACAAATGATTTCACACAATTCCCACACACACTCATGTAGTAGAGACAGTGAGTGAGCGATGTCACCGACGATATGCCGAGTGTCGTCCAACGTGTTGATATGTCTGTTTTGGTGGGTGAGCACAGGCATGAGACACCGGTGCTCGCCAGCCCCTTGCGCATCATTCACGTGGACGACGAGCTGCTAGTGCTAGACAAGCCTTGCTCGCTGCCGGTGAGTTCATACGCGGCATGCCCGGTTCGTTTTCGAAGTACCTCGCCCGGCCTCTGGGGAACGCATTATATTACCATAGAAATGTGATCATTAATACAAATTTAAATGAAATTTACTTCAGTACTCGAACGAATACTTTTATATTTCAATATTCGAACAAAGAGTAAAAGTTCGCCCTCAGAGTCTGACGCGAGAGTGTGATCTGTACAAACTTTCGAGACTGTGATTTTTTTCCAACAGATCCTAGAAATCCCGCGGTTCTTATCCTGGAATTCTTTGTGTTTCCGTGAAATCCCACTTGAAAGCGGGGCAGAAACTTCGTTTTGAGTTCGGTCTTACATCTTCAAAGTCCGCTCTTTGATATTACAAATGTTCTTTTTTTTGTATAAATTGCATCTCATATAAAAACTTTATGAGACATTTTGTTCTAATAATACTCAATGCACATTATGTGGAATCACTAAACCATTCATTTTTTGCATGTACACTCCTCACCACATTGATATTCATATATTTTGCAGCGTGAATTTATGCACACTTTTTGAACTTTCGTAATATATATTCAAAATTTATGCATGTTTTTGTTAACATGGGCTTCTTATTTCTGATTTATATGTTTAGTTGACAATCGTTTTTAATTACATTTTTTAATAATTAAATGATTAAATTAAATACTGTTATATTTTTAGGCATGATTCATTTGTTGGTATTTCATACAGTAGCCATTAGTGTGATACGATGTCGTGTTACAGGTTCACCCGTGTGGTCGTTACCGCCACAACACTGTGGTTTTCATTCTTGCCAAAGAATATAACTTGAAAAATTTGAGAACCATCCATAGACTGGATAGGCTTACTTCAGGTAACTTCAACCTGCATATTAAGGAAGTAATAGTGTTTTAACTGAACTGAATGATGTGTGTTTTTAATTAGGTTTGTTGTTATTCGGGCGTAGTCCAAAGAAAGCGAGGCAGATGGAGCATCAAATAAGAAACAGACAAGTACAGAAGGAGTATGTCTGTAGAGTCGATGGATTATTTCCAGAGTGAGTATCAAAGTTCACTTCTCAGTTCTTAGTGTTAGAACTTCGGATATACTTACAAATATTATCTGTAACAAATAGGTTATGTTAACTTTTCACTACCACAGAATTAGAATGATAGAATTTAAAATAAATTCTACGATAACCTAGGATCTCTTAAAGACAATCTGAGATACATCTCACTAAACCACTATGGCTCCTTCTATGACTTATGGATCGTACTATCGCTTAATACCAAGCGATGATCGATCAAAGACGCGCTAATGTTTATAAAAAAAAGAAGATATCTCGAACAATTTCGAACCAAAATGTTCAAGTGAACTTTTAAACTATATAATTTGGTAATTATATCCACAGGGATGAGATAGAGTGCACAGAGCCTATCGAGGTAGTAAGTTACAAGATCGGAGTTTGCAAGGTATCACCGAAAGGGAAGGAATGCTCGACAACGTTCAAGAGGCTGGGATATAACGACGGGACCAATACTAGTGTAGTGTTATGCCGGCCTAAGACTGGTCGAATGCATCAGATTCGAGTACATCTGCAGTATCTTGGTAAGTGGAAGCTGCTAATCTTTATTCACATAGTTCTTCCTCGTCGAGATTATCCTTGAAAGTAGATAAGACGATATTATTGGTCGTAGATAAAGAATTACATTTTTTTTTATTGTAGCTCGGCATGTGACAACACTCCGCCTGATGTAAAGCTGATGTAATGTTGTAATGAATGGAAACAACTGCTACTACAGAGAAACCTGTGCGGGTAGCAGTCGCCTCCACTATGCCGGCTTGAGGAGACGAGCATGTACCATCTTAGATTGACTGTGCACACTCCTCTCGTTATACCTGGCTACTTTCAAACTATTCCCGAAACGCGACAAAGTCACTTCACGGGTGTTACATTCGAAAGTGGTGGTACTACCCCAGGACGGCAGACTGGACATAACTTTCTCTTTTGCTTAAGATGAACTAAAAAACACTGAAAAAGGAAATATGAAGGAGGAAACGTATTTTTAATTTAGTCAACTATTTCTACAAGCGTTATGTTTTAAAGAAACTGTTTATTATTCAGGATATCCGGTAGTTAATGACCCACTATACAATCATCCTGTGTTTGGGCCACTGAGAGGTAAAGGCGGCGATACGGGTGGCAAGACTGACGACCAGCTCGTACGTGATCTTATCGCCATACATAATGCTGAAAATTGGCTTGGAGTTGATGCAGCTGATGATGATCTTCTATTCTCTAAACCAGCTGTTGATGACAAAGGTATGAATTAATACGGCTATAAGAATTGTTAAATTTAGAATAATATGTAAAATAAATATTTATGTGGTAGTTGGCGAAGACGATTGTGATATGGGACCAGCCTCACGTGAATCGTCACCAAGACTTGCATCACCTGCACCAGGTCTCACACCGCCTACTGTTATGACACGTAAGTACCCACAAAGACTAGTCTTCTTTTTTTATTGGTCACTATCATACCGCTCTAAATCCAAGACATCGTGACAGACTCATACGAAGATGATTGAATGAACTAGATAAAACCTGCAAAGGAAGAACCTGATAGAATCTGTTGTGGAAATCAGAGAGGAACGCCTCTCCGAAGCAGCAGAGAATTATGCTTTAATAATTATTATTTCTGTAGCGACCATGCCCACTTCAACAAGCGGTGCCGAGATACCAAACAATGGTGAAGTCAAAATGGTGAACACGTCTGTAACGACTGCTATTGAAGAGCCAGGTTCGCCTATTTGCATGATACCAACATCGCCTTCCAGTTCGTCGGCGTTCGCTAATGATGACTCTAATGATTCTAAGGTATTATTACTATTACTACTTAAAGTTCCCACACGTCAGCGACTCCTCTCTCTACATACCACTTTCGCTTTGACCACATCCATGACTCCCCTCATGCATGCACGTCGGTGGAGGGTGCTCTTCACCTGACTCTATCCAAGCAGTTGACCAATCTGGCTAAGAAAAGTCTTACTAGGGCGCTCCCTTCCGACACTGCCATCTTCTTTCGCGCAATAAATCTTTTTGGTTAATCTCCTTTCAACCATCCTTCCCTTTCTATTATTAGCATTAAATTAATTTATTTTATTAAATCTTTTATTTTATTTTATAGTATTATTTTTTGCAGTCAGATAAGGTGACAGTAGCCACACAGACTGGCTGCGAGCCTCCAGTTGATCCACCCACAGCTGGATGCAGTGGTGATCCGGCGCTGGCTGCCGACCCACATTGTTATGAGTGTCGCGTGAGATACAGGGACCCGCGTCCGAGGGATCTTGTCATGTTTCTACATGCTTGGAAATACAAGGTTAGCTAAAAACTTCCTATAATTTACATAAGTTTATTGTGTTTTCTAGCCTTAACATAGGCCATAACCTTAGCGTACACTACATCTATAAAAAATATATAACTAAAAATAACTACATCAAATTAGCTCCACCTAGTGGCCATTTGAAAAAAAGTAATATTAAGTTCTGTTTATCCTCACTAGATGTCGCAACAAACGATACCAATATTTGACGTCTTTGTTTTTATTTATACGTAGTGTATACTTATTTACACAATACACACATAATATACACAACACACTATTGTCTCTTCGTAAAATATAAATTTACAAAACTAAATAACATCCTAGCTGAAAGTTCAGCTATTTAATGCTCCTACTTCCAAATGCCCACCTCACTCATCAACAACTCTCTCCATTTTGCACCGGCCACATTGCCACAACAAATGCATAGCGTCGTCCTCCATATAACGTCATAATTTGTAATATTTTTTCCTTCCTTAGGGACCAGGTTGGGAGTACGAAACCGAGTTGCCTCAATGGGCAAACATTGATTGGGAGGAGCCCGATAGCTCTTCATAGTTAGACGACCTTGCCCCGCTGCAGCGACAACTACAGAAGACATTGTGTGTGACGAGGAAGAACAAAATATATCATCGTAAACGTTTGTAAGTCTTACTATTATATTAGGTCCGCCATTGACGATGAAATCCTCTGGATTGTGATGTTATGCTCTTCCGTTAAGAATATTAAGTGAAGCGTTAGTGGAAGTCATATTTTTTAAGGAGATCTCACACAATGTTTTCTAGATTTTGATATTTCATTGTTACTTATTTGGCTGTTATTCTTATACAGTGCCCTAGGTTTTTTTATTACAATAAGTGAGAATTAGTGTTTAAGGTACTTTTCTTATACTATTACTATTTGTGTATTGATGGAGCATAATTGTTTTTTTATTACGTTTACTTATCGGCGAACATTTATTGTTTTGGGTTCAATTAGTGTTATTTTTCAGTTCCTATGGCCTATTAAATTACGTGAAGCTTTTTAATGGCTAGGATATATAAGAGAATACAATTTTTATAACTTTAAATTAGTAATATCGCTTTAACGAGGCAGGGTCAATACCACAATCATATTGTTATGATAATTGAATTTTAAAAGAAAATTTATAAGGGATAGCTCTTCTGAATTCCCCTTAGAACCAGCTAGTTATTTGACTACCTCTGTCTCATACGGTATTCATGAGCTTTAACTTTTTTCTTTAATTTTTTCACTTTAAAAAATTATTCATAGCCACGTACAACTTTAGAACAACAAGCTCTACATCCTATCTCTTAGGGTTCTTTCATCATCATGCAGGATGCTTCATTAAGTACTTCAGATCCGAGATCCTTATGCAGCCTATCGCTCCCAAATTCATTATCAAATTATATCGTTACCAAACCTTCCAACTCTTTCGCATCAAACTATTTCCGTAATAATCATTGTTCTCAACTTGAAACGAATGTCTTAAACAAAATACAAAATTATTTATTTTCTGATACTCTATCATAAATCAGGTGACCTAACCTGCTCTACCACCGATAACAACTTATAAAATAAACCAAAAAGTGTAATGTACTATATTTTTATATTTGTTCTTGAATCATGTATAATACTACAAATAATTTTCTGTGTAGTATATCTAAATTAGGACCAACAAGTCTCTGAGGGTACAAAATAGTTACGTGACGCGTCTGGTCCTAAGGGGAATTTTCTACTCGATTGAAATTGAAAGTATTTCTCATTTCAACGTAAACTCGGACCAGTTTATTATATATTTTCAGAAAATCTTCGTCATTCAAAATGCTAGGACCATTACTTACTTAATCTACCTGTATAGGAAAGCTATCTCGATTAAAGGCAAACATTTGTATGCATAATATCATAATATTCGCATTTTCGTAGATGTGTTAGAGATATAAATAAACACATTTTGGCTTCCATAGTGAATTAGACATATACGAGTAATCAAATATTTGGGTAATGTTTTCTTTTTCTGTTTATTTTTCCTCTTTTATTATCTGTTTCTTTGATTGTACTATTTATAGGCCAGTTATTTGCATTTATATATTATATACGAGTATATATTTATATATTAAGACTTTATTAAATTGTTTCGGCTTCCTTTTTTTTACATTAGATTGCAAATATTCCATTTAAAATTATATCTACCATAATTTTGGTGTTCCCAACGATAGTGATCATATCTACAGATTTCAGTGTTGATCTAAAATTTTCTAAAGACAAAAATTATATTTGTTATAATTTAAAGCGAGCAGCATGTATTAAAGACATTGCAATTTTAGGTTTTTGTTACTATTTGCGTGTTTTGATTTAATTTAGTTTTAAGATTATGTTCAATTTTTTTTTTGTTCTGGATTGTTTCCGAATGGATATTCGATATACGAATCTTGTTTTCTTTTTTGTTTTTGTTTAATTTACTCGACAAACGCTGGTTCGTTTTTTAGTATAATTCTTCGTAGTGTAATTTCTTAAAAAGACAATTTCTTCTTCCTGTATACTTATGAGCTTTCATTAAAAATCAAATAACTATTATGTATTGTTGAACGAGTTATATATTTTACGTATCTAATTGATGGCTTTGTTAGGAGTCAATTCTCGTCATGACAAAAGGCAGAATAGTACGCCTGAAGCATCTCAAAGTCATACGATCGATTGAAATACCTTTTATTATAAAGGATTTTAGTAGAAATTATATAATAATTTAAAATAAAATATCTGTCTGGCGATCATTATTATAATTATATGGAAATATATATATATTATTCTTATATGTAGCGACGTAATATTAGTGAAATGCTTATTATCTTAATAAATGTATTGGATTAAATCGAATTACAAAATGTCTGTTACGAGGTGCTGTTAACAATAGAAAATAGTTGGTTTTGTTTGACACATAAACTCGATCCTAAATCGATCGTAAATTTCGATCGCGTTAGGATCGCATTGTGAGTCTCGAATAGGCCCTTTTTCGGAAATATTTAATGCGGAATCGTGTTAACAGTCATTTTAAATAATACCAGATAATTCAAAATATGTGTGTACAAATTTCAGCCGTGCAGTTTGATAAACTTTTGCAAAATCTATTGTTAAATAATGAACGATAATTTTATAAGGAGATTGTTTAAACTGATATTGAATTAGAAATCATATTTTTATTATCCTATGACTGTGATGGCTAGGTCCACAGAGATCCATTTTAAAATCCATTGATGTATCTTTTTACACTTTTATTTCCACTTTAATCATAAATTCATGAGATTTATGCAAAGTGGGTCAAGCTAACGTCTAAAATCCATTTTTTACAGTGGATCTTGGTGCACCTAGTGGCTGTGACAAGGTTTTATATTATTTTCAATTGTCATTCAATTTGTATAATTATTTCAATAGTCTTAAAAACTGTGGCATATCACATAGTAAATTTGGAATTGTGCTCGAAATTATACGTTAAATTAGTTACTGAATTTTAGACCTTATTCTTGTTGATTATAAGATCAGTTTTGACTCCTTAAATCGAGAATTTAATATTATAATCTCAAATTGGATATTCAAGCTATTTCCAAAGACGCTGTGTCACCTTTGATTGGTGATATTTTAGATGTGGTAACTTCTTTGACCGTTTTAACGTTTTTTTTTTTCGAAAATATTTCGAGCATATTTCCAACAATTGTTGTAACACGTAAATTTTTTAATCTTCTTGAAATTTTTTTTAAATGTTATCTTTACGAACGCCATGTACAACGACCGTTTTACTTTTTTTACCATTTTGTTTTGTGTAAGAAAATAAAGTTTTATGTGCCTTCTCAGATAAAAAAAATGTTTTAATACAATACATAATTGTTACACGTATGTATGTAGAATGTAGGATGTATATTTGGCACGGACGAGCTTATATGTTATTGTGGGTAAGGGTGATTTGAAATCGAATGAGATACTTCGATTTAAAACACTACTGCTCCCATATTAAGCTCTATTTTGGCACATTGTTTTTAGAATGTACATTTACATTAAGGTATATTGTGGACGGCTTAGAAATGATTTCTTTTTTTTTTTTCAATTTAATCGCATTATTTGAGATTTCGCATCTCTAGAAAATTCGAAAGAAAATCAGATAATTTAAAGCAAAAATAAAAGAAGATTATTTTATAGACAATGTATATGTTTTTCATTAAAAGTCGTCGACAAAGAAAATGGCGACATAATTGCTCGATTTTGCAGGCTGTCTTCATACATATTCGGACCAAGTTTCAACATCTTTTAATATTCAACAAAAGCAAGTTGGACATATTTTAGTTCATATATCAGAAAGAACCATTTTCTACTTACTTTTGTAGTTAATTAATATTCGAGCAAATATGACATCATTTTAATATCTTAAATGTATTCGATATCAATTTTGTTATTTATTAAAATTATAATTATTTTGTGCCATAAATATGTAATGGCGTATGATTGTTAAAGGAATATTTAAATTGCTCTTTTTTGTTTATTTTTAATCAATATGAAAGACATTTTGTTATTTTAATAGATATTTCATAATTAAGTGTATGTTAGCGTTTCCTTCGTTAGATCCATGTTATAAGGATTTCCACTTAAAATTAATTAGAATAAAAAGTTCATCATTGGCATTTACGTTTGTTTTATTTATTAACCTATATTATAACTATAACTTGCCGGCCTCTGTAGCTCAGAGGTTAACGCGGAGGACCCAGGTTCGATCGCAAGAAATAAATAAGTATTTTTTAAGTATTATAGTTTCTTACGAGTCTGGATTATTGAGTTATCCATGGACAAATACTTCTGCTCGTTTCGACTCTGCGTCAATAAGAATCGACCCTTAACTGTCAAGCGATTTTGAGATGATCTATAAGGCAGTTAATTTTTCCCCAAATTATTAGGTTAGGACCACGAGTACCAAACTCATACAGGTTTCAAGAAAGAACATTGTATGTTTACACCGAAGACGAGCCAAAAACTGAGTAAATTATAAACACTGCAATTCAACCAAAATCCAAAGGAAATCATACAAACCTACTTATCAAAAATTATATAGTTAAGCCGGCATAGCGTAGACGGCTTCCAGTCATGTTCTCTGTAGTAGCAGTTGTCTCTGATATAAAACCGCACTCTAGCTTAACATCATAAATAACAAAAATAAACGAAAAGTTATTTTGTAAAGTATAAGTAATAAACAGTAGAAAATATTTTACTTTCCCGAAAAACAATATGTGGCCAGATTAAGTTACATTCCGTGTAGTCATAAATCTTCACAACGTTACGTAATACCGAAGCAATTGCCTAACCTCTTGATAAAAATAACATAACCTCGATTCACTAAGGGTTTCAGGAAAAAAGGTACCTATTTATATCTATATTAATAAATATAAAAACCGCTGAATAGGTCGATAAAATCTAACAAAAAATTATCAATTGCATCATCGGAAAGGTATAGGCTGAAATAGCGAATGAAAGTTTGTATGGGGACCCAATAATCATTTTAGAAATATTTCTACAGCTGCACAATTTTTTTTTTTATTATTTTAGCACGTCATATGACCGCACTCCGCCTGATGTTAAGCTAGAGTGCGATCCATGAACATTGAACAGTCGCCTCCGCTATGCCGGATACAACCTCTCCCAGGTTGTAGGAAGGAGGAAAGACGTGGCTGGAAAGGTCGTTTCCTCAGATAACATAGACATACTACAATTACTAGGTAATAGGGAATACTAACTAGGAGGATCTCAAATTAAACAAATGTATCTGACATCGTATGCAAAACCTCCTGTCACCGGCCAGCTGCAGCCATAGACAAAGACAGATAACTTTATTCTACATTAAGTATCATTATTCCTTAATGTGTGCCAAAATCAACGTAGCATCCCTTTATTAATCCCTTTATTAATACTACAAACCGCAAACAAACGAATATGAAGCGTTCAATAGAAATTTCAATTAAATTTAATTTGGGTTGCCGTTTTATTTTGCGTGAAACTCCCTCTTTAATTTAACAATTACGACAATCATATAAACATTTATTATAATGTGTTTTAAAAGGTGTTATTTTACATAATTTTTAATCGAGCGGCCGTAGCGGTAAGACTAATAATGTAATGTAACTTTGTTATATGTACTTTGGTCGCTCAGTGCCTATAGGCACTATTAAAGAGTGGTAGGCAGACTGATGATGGTTATTTGTCCAGTCTGTCGTCCTGGGGCAGTACCACCACTTTCGAATGTAACACCCGTGAAGTGACCTTGTCGCGTTTCGGGGATAGTTTGAAAGTAACCAGGTATAAGAGAGGAGTGTGCACTGTCAATCTAGATGGTACATGCCCGTCTCCTCGAGCCGGCATAGTGGAGGCGACTGTAGCCCGTAGAGATTTCTCTGTGGTAGCAGTTGTTTCCATTCATGGACCGCACTCTAGCTTTACATCAGGCGGAGTGTTGTCACATGTCGAGCTACAATAAAAAAAAAAAAAAAAATAAGGATTATATGCGTATTAATAAATTATAATTAAACTTGAAGGGATTAGTTTAGTGGTCAGAAAATCCGTGCGAATAACGGAGGACTTCAGTTCGATTTAAACCTCAACCGAGTGTGTGTTGCTTTTTTCTATTCAATTTACATCAAAATTTAACAATAAACAGAATAATTAAAAATATTTTGTTCGGCATACTATCGACCGCTCTCGGCTTTACTTTATTCAAAATTTTATTTAACAAATTATTTTTTATGAAATTGATATACAAAAATGTAACGCTATCTTAATTATTATTCCAGAATTAAATAAAGTCCATTGTTGCTTTTAAATCTTCATTATAGCTACACTTTTTTGGTGAAAATTAATGATAAAACACAGCGAGAACGTTCAAAGCCATTAATCACAATATCACCCCTTTAATACGGTCTTAGCATTTTGTTTAGAACAAAGAAGTTGAATTTTATAGGTCGACCATGAATTTTTATTTGCACAAAACTAGCTTTTACCCGCAACTTCGTTTAATATTATCTGTTTAACTTGAGAATGATTGGTTCGCCATACAATTACATCCTCTATTTTATTCTATTTAAGGATGATTTCACAAAAACGCATTTAATAACATATCCCGAATTTGATGTTGGGTTGCCAGTACAAACTTTCATCTACTTACTCACTTTCAATAATTTATTTTTTAGGCCATAATGTAGCTTATATTCTTTCCCATAATGTAATATATTTCCTTACCAAATTATACGAAAAAATTAAAAAACAGACAGCGTTACATCCGCATTTATAGCATTAGCGCAGATAGGACTTCCGACATATTATTATGAACATTTGAAAATCCTTTATAAAAAAGTTTTTTTATTGAAGCATAAAGTAAGGAGTGGATACGAACGGCTACGTAATGTTTGTGATGAACATGACGATCTAATAACTCTGTCCATCCCTGATGAAGACGTGACAGAGATAGAACATAGAATAGGTGTTAATAAAAAAAACTATAAAGTTACCGTTAAAGAACATAATCCACTAAAAGGCGATAGTTTTTATCGCACACATAAAACTATATGAGAGGACAACTGTTATTCCTAAGGGACTTCTTTATGGCATAATAAGTATGTACTAACGCTTTTTTTTTTATTAACTAGTTTTTACCTAATAGAGAATGTTCATAATGGTAAATATTTTTGGTTTGAGTTTAAATATAATTTATCTTACACTATTACCTGCCACTGTAAATAAGCCTTAAATAAATTTAAAAAATAACCAAAGTACTATGTGGTAGTAGAATAAGCAAACAGAATCTCCCAAAACGTCGGTGTTACCGATTACGGGTTCATAACATCATTATCAATTGTCACGCCTCATTCCCACAGGGATAGGCAGAGACAACGGAACTTTCCCCCACATCGACGATTCTGTATATACAAGCTCTACGCTCATGAGCACTAGGCAACCTAGCTTTCTAAAGGATGGACAATAATTAGACAATATATTTTAAAAAAACACAAGAAAAGTACAATATGACAAATCAAAACATTTAATATCCTATAATTGCCTTATCCATCACTTAAAGAGTCAAAATGTGTCTACATCGCTCTGAGACGTAGTTAATACGAAATGGGTGGTAGCAGAATTCGTAGCGATCACCACAAGTGGTCAGGTGAACTCAGGTGTCACCCCCGAACTGGTGGCACTAGGGAAGACATCCTTTTAGCTACAACATTGCTGCAGCTCAATCATGGGTTGGTCTACATCTTAGGCTTAAACCATTCTTTTAACATGCACATAACATAACATATAGGAAACCCTATACCCTCATGGTAATTTTTTACTTATTGGAGGTAATTTATATATTTCAAATAATCTATGTCTACCCCAAAAAAGCGTGTTTACTTATACAACAACTAACGTCAAATTCTAGGGTCATTAATAAAACATTAAGCTAAGAACATTAAACCAGCCGACTTCACTTGTAGCAATTTTTTCATGGCTGAAAACGCCCCTTCCGATCGCTTAAGTGTACGCTAATAACTTCCTTCAAATAATAAGACAAAAGTGCCCTTAATATGACTCAATAGAACCTGAGTCACTGCCCTTCATTAAGTACCTAATAATTTGTAAATATAAATACATAAACATAACATTGCACCCATTTTTAGTAAATTTTTTTTATTGCGGCTTGTCATATAACGACACTCCGCCTGATGCAAAGCTAGAGAGCGGTCCATGAACAGAAACAACTGCTACTACAGAGAAATCTCTACGGACAGCTGTCGCCTCCGCTTTGCCGGCCTGAGGAGACGACGTATGCACCATCTAAATCGACAGTGCACACTCTTTCCCCGGACAACAGAATAATACTTATTTTAACAGGAAATCGAACTTGGAACCCTCACGTAAGAGACTGGTACGTTAACCGTTCCGTGACATCACCGAAGTTGACAGACAAACCGCCAACAAAGCAATTTAGCGAAACAATTGATTTGTTTTATAATACCTTGTACCAATTACGGCAAATTTCTTTCGGGAAAAGTTATACTTTTAAAGCCAAGAAGTTAATTAAATAAAAGTTTTTAATTTAAAATCCTACTCAAATATGCATTACTACAGTAGAAAATCGTGAGCAATATCTCACTGTTATTAAGAATTATGTTTGGTACACAATTTTGTTTAATAATAGACCGGGCGAGTCTCAACTGGACGTCATGGACTGGATTTTGATCCTCCAATACAAAATCCAAATTATCAAAATAAAATTATTAAATATAAAATTTATTAAACTATCTAGATATATTATCTCGCCTTTTGTTTCGCAAAGTTTGGGGCCTTGTTGGCATGGGGCATTCCTGTCTTTAAAAACCATAATTTTTTTCATACTATGAACACTAAGTTTAATCGATCTATTGAATATTTTTATAATAATAAATAATATTTTCTTAATATTCCGGCATGTGATTGTACTCCACTTGTGAGCCGCATTATAGCGGTCGCCTTCGCTATGCTGACTTGAGTGTGCATTAACAGATCAGACTTCTCTTCAGACCACTTCACGAAAGTGACGAGATAACTAGCACAGGAATCCCGGTAACAAATTAAAAATATACTAAATAAAGAATTTTTTTAGATAAAAAATCTAGGTTTCCTAAACGGAACTAACCCAAACAAAACTAAAGTTCTCTAGCCAAAAAGCTAAATAAACAAGTTAAAGCAGCATTTCGTTACCCTCGACCACCGCATAAAGTGTACCAAATTAAAATACAACAATGCGGTCTGAATCGTGGAAAAGTTGCAGTGTTTGCGAATATTCACGGATCTTTAAGATTTTAAATGCTGACGTCGTTATAATGGTGCTTAGAAATATTAGGCAAAATTGTAAGTAATTGCTTCTTTTCTTTAAATTACCACTTACTGCATATAGAATCGAATCTTCATGATTTAACAAGTTGTTATCTATGCTTACATCACTATACAAGTTAATACCAGTATTACACAATAACAACTACTGTAAACAATATATAAAAACTCGTCAAACTTTCCTTTTTTTTTTTAATTAATCTATTGACACAAAAATCACAAGCATTAGAGAGAACCGACATATTCATATCAATCCGATGCTGTGTGGAGTGCATCCGAGTTGCATAACAGACTATCTCAGTAGGATGAGCCGAGCTTGCAAACTGAATAATTTAGTAACGGCCGACGAGTCTGCACTGAAGATAGCCTTTGAGACTTGTTCTGATTGGACTTTGTTTCAAGCTGAATACAGAAAATGTATTAACACAATATTTATTAGAAAAAGTGCAGAATAATTTTATTTTTTGGTACCAATTTCCAAAGGAGAATACTCATTCTCCTAAGAGAAATAGACCTATAATTTTTTCTCGAGTTTGTTGATGATTTTAGTTCATTTCGTAGAAAAATTAATCTACATTCCGTTTTAAATTTTTTACCCGGGTTATTGAGTAATTTGACTTTTAGTGACACCATATTTGAGGTTATTATTAAATTACAATACAATATAACACAATTGTCACGCCTTATTAATTGATGGTATCTGTTTTTTTTTTATCTAATTAAACATTGTCTATTGATTGGTAAACGAACTAAAATAAATTAATGAAAAAATTAGATATTTTTAAAAATATTGTTTTGTTAAAACTATTAGATATCAAATGGACCCAAAAATGGGCATTGTCCTTTATCATATTGTCATATTTTTATTATTAATATTATTCCTGTACTGTATTATTTTTTTGTTCTATTTTAATCATAATTTAATATTAACTTTGTACTATCAGTCTTATTTAAAATAATATATTTTTAAATCTTTTTCCTAGACAATAAAAAAATGATAAGGAATTTGTGTGTGGTTACTTTTTTTATTCATTTTTAATATTTCTACCGGAAGTATTTATACCACTTTAATCCCAATTGATACAAAAAAGTGATTTTTAAAAAATACTTCAAACAAAATTATAATTAAAAATAAACCAAACAAATATTTTCCATATAAACAAATAAACATTGACATAGCTTTTAACATCGCCGGCGGAAGGTTCCGAGGGTAGTTTACATAATTTTTCAGTTCCCATGTAATCCCTAAGGATACTCGCCCCAGGTGTGAACAGTTAACTGGTTGAACATCATTTGCGAAGTTAAATTGCTGGTTTTAAAAATGCACCACAACAACGTAACAACTCCTTTAAACTAACAATACTAATTTTAGAAATAAACCGCGGTTTGAAACACTAACCAAACATAATTAATTTTAGTTCCATTACAATTCATGTGTGATGTTGTTTAGAACCATGGCTTAAGGAATTGAATAGCTAACGTAGTCCCTCCGGATTATGTGACGAACATTGAGTTAGAATGAGAATACGATGACCGGCCAAAATTAAACGAACGTCGTACTTCATATTTAGATAACAACATTCAAAACATGCAATGATAAAACATTTAATAATCAATCATTTTGAAATTAATCAACATTTTGTTTAATAATTATTCAAGTAGACTGACAATCGACAGCCGTCTTGACATCTTAAAAAATCGGTTATAATTACGTGCATTGATTGGTCCCTGATACTGCCTATGATTGTATACATGTATACCTACAAAAAATATATTTACCATGACATGGAAAATTAGTTTTGAATTTTTGACGGTGCCCAGAACTGCCCAGCCTATCAAGTCAATAGTTAACGAAATATGAAACTTTTCTCCCCACATCCCTCTCGCTCTCGCCTTGCAATAACCCGAGAGGAAAAACGAACCGTATAGATATACGAGTACAGTCGAGAAACGACAGATTTGTATTCGAGTTTTTGCCGATTTAATTTTTTTTATTTTGCCATAAAATAAAGTCTTTCCGAGATATCGCGGTCACTTGCAGATCCGAATTTTGCAAAATCCTTTCTTAATGCCTGCCTAAACTAAAAAAATATGAAGCTACTCTTAAAATTTCAGCTCATTTCATAGCTAAGATCATATCTTTGGCTATAAGTTAATTATGAAGCAGTCAGTTAGGACATCTTCTTTTATATATAGGTAGGTATAGCTGTTTTTATTAGTCATTAATTATTATAAAATATCGTATTGGCAGACAGTCATTTAATTAAAAACTTATTTAATTAAATTAAAACGCCAACCAACATTTAATTGGCTCCAATTTTGGCATTACGTAACTGACTCTACTTGTCATTAGCTAATGGAAGCTTTCCACCACTTTGATTGTCTCTGATTGGTTGTATCTGGGGAATGTTATAGTAGATACTAGCTGTTACCATCGGCTTCGTACGCGTATATACAATAATCTAATACTTTTAACGTTCTCGTTTTATCTCTAGGGAACTTTTTATAAGGATAAAATAAATGCCCCACGCAGTTTTATCCGCGTTATTCCAAGCCTAAAACCATCCCTTATAAACAATATGATTTTTTAAAAATTTATTATCTAATATGATATTATATTAAACACAAACGGGGCAAGCAAACATAGAACCATTAATTTTATATGTTAACGTGAGTAATATATTACAATAAATGCGTTATCCCGGAACCTGGTAAAATGTGAAAAATTTATTAACCAATATTTTTTAAAATAAAGGAATCTTTAAGCAAATTTAGCTGTCTTCAATATTTAGAGTACTTCCCATCCAATTACGTCTATCATGTCTATAAAATCACATCTGTGTAAATACGAAATATACAACGATTTTATGATTACTTAACTAAATGCAATTTAAAAGATTCATTACGTTCCCCATGATTACATAGTCCCCTCAATTAGACTAGAATTAGACTGATGTCGGTGATTCGAGGAAAATAGCTAAATTGATACAACCTCATTAAGGATATTGCCGGAAAGATGTTTCAAGATTACGAGAAATTACAATAGATTTTCCAATATTATTACTATTTGTTGATGACCAACAAATGAACTAATTACAGCCAAAGTCAATAAGATTTGTAAATAAAAGAGTGGTAAGCGGACTAATGATGGTTATTAGCCTAGTCTACAGTCCTGGAACAAGTAGCTGGGTGAAGTCTACCCTGTTAATATCAATGTCGATGTAGGTCGATGCACACTCATCTCATCAAGCCGGGATAGAGGAGGCGAGTATAGTAGCAATTAACTGCTAGGAGAATATTGATTTCCTTTTTTTAGCTGAAAAACAGCGCTTAGATTTGCTCACTGAATTAGTTTATTTGAGTTTGGATAAATAAAGTTTTCTTTATATATATTTATTAAATTTCTACATGCAGCACTCGGCCCCGCTACGGCAGCTTAAAATAGTAGAATTTAGAATTTTATTGATTCCTTATAAGTTTAAAATTACAATCAACCCCAGGAGATTTATTAATATTAAGTTAAAATAACACAAGAAAAAAAAACTTTTCGAAATCTCCATTATTGTCATACAAAGTTCGACCACAATAGCTTTGTGTGGAGTTGGTATCCAGTGTGGCTGCAGGACCGTCCTGTTTCCTCTCCACACCGGATGCTGAGACATCTGCCCGTACCACAATTAAACCCGAAGTTAAACTAAAGACTTCATTATATTAAATCATATTATTCTCTCAGTAGGTGTACGTGTTTTATAGTTTCCCTGATACATACATACAAACCAGATCAGAAAGCTATTGTCAAACAATCCAATCCCATACAATCAATGCCAATACAATCGAATTTTTTTTTATTGTAGCTCGAAATATGACAACACTCCGTTTGTTAAACTAGAGCGCGGTTCATTAACGAAAACAACTGCTAACACAGAACACTCACCTCCACTATGCCGGCTTGAGGCTAGTTCCAAACTGATCCCGAAGTACGACAAGGTGTTACATTTGAAAGTAGTGTTACTACAGTCCGCCCACTTTCCGTTGTTCAAAATCAAGGGAGCGAGAGGATATATAAAGAATTAGGTATCTTTGCGCGGTGTTTCAGTAATTAGTTAGAAAATTATAATTTACGTTGCCTATAACTAAACAAGCTACGTGTAGTAGGCAACACATTTTAGGCCAGACACACACAGTCAGAATTCTAATTCGAAATATAGGACCTATCACACGCATACGGTAGTTTTCCGTTCAATAATTTCTCCGATTCGAAATCCCGCATGATTATTTTGCATGGATTTACTAGGTCCGATATTTCAAAACGGAATTCCGACTGTGAGTGGCCGGCCTAACTTGGACAACATAATTTGACTTTTGCTTCATTACTAACAAAATTTCCGGACAGGAAATAACTTTTTTGACATCTCAACGAGGACAATTTCTGATTGATGATATTTGATATAGGTAAGTCGATTAGAAGCATTTTCAAAGTTCTAATGGAGTTGGTATCAGATATTAATGGTACTTTTGGGAAATTAAAAGGAACATCTAGTTTATAAAGATTTAATCTATTGCGTCGACTGATTTTTACGTTTTCTTTTTCTACTAAAATACAGTTAGTTTCAGTGGGCATCACATAACAATACCCTCACGATACCTTATTAATACCCATAGCCATAGGAGTATCAAAATAAGAATATCAAACACAATCTGTACTGTAAGCAAATAGACAAGACCCACACGACACGGGGACAGTCCACTCCGGGTGCCACCAGTTTGAGGAGTAAAAAAAGTAGCTGTTGTGGTTTTTTTAGCTGTTGTGGGGTGACACTACCACAATACTTGCTAGCTACGCCACTTGGTCAATTGAAAGATTATATTTAAGGTGAAAGCCAACACCTGAGCGTCTATACATTTTGTTTTACAATATTGTTCGAAGCATAACTAATTCATGTTGAAATTAAGTAATTTGATAACTTTCCCAACACTAATATTATCGCAAATAGCTACGGCACAGAATATATAAAATGCATTTTAAATATTTTAAACATTTTATATTAGTTATATTTCACAAGCATTTTATATATTCTGTGCCGTAGCTATTAGTTTATTATAGTGATTTGCGCAAATAATTAGTCCTGAGAAAGTTATCAAATTACTTAATTTCAACATAAATCTGCTATGCTTCGAACAATGTGGTAAAACAAAATGTATGGACGCCTAGGTGTTGGCTTTCACCTTAAAAGATTTTTTTTTTTTAATTTTCATTAAAAATTATACGAGTCCATGACGATACGCTTCCATGGATTGTGGGTGTAACTAAGATAATTTAATAAAAACAATTTATTACATTTAAAATTTGTAATAATATGTAGAAATAATATCTGGTGCTTTTACACCATTATATCCGGTGACTTGTCTGAGATTTGTTCCTCTTGGGAGTATGACTCGAGGATTTATGTCGGCCCACGATAGATAGAATTACGTGTTATAAATAATATATTTTTTTTTTAATTAAAAATTTATATTCATAAAATGCCGAGATAGTTTATAAAAGTATTTATTTTTGAGTTATTTGATTATAGAAGGATTTTTAATTAATATTATAACTTTTTTATGTTTCTTCTTATTCTATACGTTTTTTTAAAAGTATTATAGAATTAATTTTAATATAATATTTACCTTCATATAAAAACAGAATATTCCTTTCCCCTCATAAAAATAATATTATTTAAATAAGACGAAAATTTAACTAAAAAAAAAATCCTTGCGATTTTTTTGGGGTCAGGCTTTTGTGTTGTGCGCGTTGGTTTATCTTTGTTAAATTTTCATCATACTTAGTTAATATCAAATGCAAATATTATTAGCTCAGTATGTGGTACTCTGTGTGATGTAAAGAAATCCGTCCGCCGTGAGCGGATACAACTGCTACCACAGATAAATCTCTGCAGGTCTCCGCTACGCAGATTTGAGGAGACGAATGTGCACCATCCATTGACAGGGTACACTCCTCATTATATTACTACGTATTTATAAGCTGTGTAGCTTTATAAGAGAAATCATTGTTCTTTGATTTTCTTTAAATTCATACAATAGATAAATAACAAAATGGTTCCCGAACTACGTTAGAATATGAGAGGTCTGAGAGAAATTGACGTCTGAGTTCGTAGAAGCACATTTTGCCTTTACACTGCTCCGATTCAGTGCACCTAATTTTCAACTAAAATTTCCTCATGAAATAATATTTCAAAAGAACACTTTTCAGGCATTACATCTACAAAAGTACCTAAACGTTTTGTTTGAAGAGAATAATGTACATTTTTACTTTAATATTATATAATATTAGTAATTAAAAATAAAGAAGCAAACTCGGCTTTACTTAATACTGTTTAGTGTGCAGAATAATGATACTTAATCATGGAGAAGTACCACCACTTTCAAAATGGCCCGTCAAGCGTCCTAGGCGCCACCTAAATTTTCATCGTGGTAGCAGTTATCTTCGCGGTTATTTTCCTGACACTGATTGTAGATGTTTTTGTAGTGTAGATCTCCAAGGTTGTAGTGAAGACTCCATCTTCCTGCTTCCGGGAGTGTCCAAGCCGTGCTTAGGAACTTTTACAATCAAACGGTACAATAATACCTTCTCATTTATCACAATATAAGTTTAATAAAAGCATCTTATAACCGTTTTTAAAAGTTAGAACCTTAAATGCACTAAAATATAATAGAGAAGCGTTCTCTGGGACTAGTTTATTGTATAGGAAATCTGATTAAAGTGTACTCAATGAGCAGCCGGCGTCCACTAATTAAGTCGTCGTGGATTAAAACCAGGTGTATTCTTGTTTAATTACTATCCCGAAATGAAAACAATTCCGTCTTTTACCTAAAACTTAGAGGAAATGAGACAATAGATGTAATTTTATTTAAAGAAAATCCTATCAGTATCTGCGAATTTTATTTGAGATTGATCAAAAAATAATTTTATTAACAATTTTGTTTGCGTATAATTTATTATGCTGTTAACATTCCCGTTACAAGACTAGAGAACTTTTTATAGAAACAAAGTAAATATCGCGATGTTTTAACCCTATTAATAATAAAAAATCAGGTTTTAGTTTTTAAAGGGAGGATAAACGGACTGTCTAACGCAGAACAAAAAGGGGAGTCTCCTCAAGCCGGCATAGCGGAGGCGACTACTGCCTACAGAAATTTATCTGTGGTTGTTTCCGTTCATAGACCGTACCGCACTATAGCTTAACGTCAGGTGGGGTGTTGCATATACCAAACTATAATTTTTAAAAAAGTTTTTCTTTTTCAAAACGAAACGTATGCGAACATATTTTATATATGTATATAAAAAGAAGTACGGAGGGAAAGTATAATTATAATCGTAAATATACATAAAAATATTTAAAAAATGAAATGTATATTTGGTTTAAAGGAGGTCCGAAACGGGGTACATTTGTTAACGTCGTTGGCAGCCGGACAAATGGTTGCAGTTGGGTCGGCACTCGGCATACTCTCACAAATAATACGAATGTTGTGCACTGCAGCTAAATAGCTTTAATGCCCGCAACAGTTAGTTGGCAGCATGTAATTTTACAAACTAAATTAATTATTGATACGGCTTAAAAGAGTTTTATTGCTACTACGGTTTTATTTTTTGTAAATAGTATTGTCGTTAATTTATATTATACATAGTATATTGTAAATATGTATAATATTGTTACCGTCGTGGGGGGTACAAAAATACACGGCTTCGGTCTTCACACCAATTTATTGCATACGACACACAATAACGTAGAAGCAGGAGTGGTACGATAGTCGCTGGATAGCCTTCAGTCGCTGTTCAGTATCGCTTGTTATCGCAGGAGTTGCTTGTGTCGCATCCAGAATAGGACTACCTTTTGGGACACCCGCGTGGGCGTGGCCAAGATGTTTACGATACGCTGCTTATACGAGACCTTTCTAAAAACTGTTGTCTCTTTCGCGCTCTAGGTGCACGTTGTTATTTTGTGTGTAACTCACCGATCACAGATAAACCAAATGAGGTTTTGTGATCTGGTAGTGCAAAATTGTACAGATTTAAGTTTTGTGAATAAATAAACAGATAAATTTAGGCTATGATTTTTTTTGTCTGTTCACTTCGCGGATGTTACGCTTGAAAGAGGTGGTACAACCCCATGACGGCAGACTGGGCTAAATCACTATAAGTCTGCCTACCACTCTTTAAAAATGTTGTTCTGTATTGTGGTGCGCGCGTGTGCGTCCTACACAAAAATCTGGGCATTATTAAAAAAATTTGTGTTCGCACCTATTTTTCGTATATTCATACAAATTTTTGTTTTGTTAGAAAATTGATAACTTCAGTAACATGTCAGTACGCATACGTCGGCGACAAATTTGACAAGGGTTGCTTTATTCGGTGTTTGTTTCGTAGTTCGTAAAAGTTTTTTTTTTGTTAGTAGCTGACAACCGTGAAAACGCTAGCTAGCTTTTGTGACATGAAACTACTTGTGAATATCATACGTTACTGGTTTTAATAGGAAGACTTAGGTAGGTAATCAATCAGAGAATAAATCGCGATCCTTAAGCCGGTATAGCGGAGGCGATTGCTTCCTGCAAAAATTTATCTGTGGTAGCAGTTGTTTCTGTTCTTATATCGTACTCTACCTTAACATTAGGTGAAGTGTTGTCATATGCCGAGCTATTTAAAAAAATATATATTTAAAAGTCGTATACTATTAAAACGACGATCTTCAATCGTGAGACGGCCACTTTACTATATAATATTTAAAAATAAAACTGAATTGAATTGACGTAAAGAAAACTAAAAGAAAAATCAACGTTTTCCACTCAAGATACCTTAAATAGAAAATCTAGAGTGGAGTGCACACTCCATTACTCGTCGCCGAGAGAGCTGTCTGTCGCTCGTGAAGCTTACACCATGAATGATCAATGACAATACTTCAAACGTCTCCTCGAATATACCAAAAATACTCTTTCCATTTCAAATGCCAAGAAAAACTATTTACTTAAGTTGGCATCTGAGTGCACGTCCATAGAATGCCTCATCGCATTTTTTCATACTCAATGATCTAAAAATAATAAATTTATTATATTTAAAAATAAATATTTGAGCGACCGTATTCTAGCGGTAGAGGACAGGCCTCACGATTCGATGAGACCCGTGTTCAAACCCCACTTTAATCGCTCAGTGCCTGTGAGTACAGGAATATAATAAAAAACCTTTCAAGCCAGTTCAGCCACGTCAGTCCTTCCTATAAGCCGGCATAGGTACAGCGAATGGAGTGAGCCTTGTTAATCTAGATAGTGTACATTCATCTCCTCAAACGAGAGCAGAGACGTCTTCTGCTTGCAATTTCCCATGAACCGTACTCTACCTTAACATCAGATGGAGTGTTGTGAAATGCAGAGCTACATTTAACCCTGAAATGCATATTGTTGCCAAAAGTATACATACTATCTTTTTCAAAATATATATTCTTTATTAGTACCTAAATTTCCTATAATAAACGATTTTATTAATTCAAAATAAAAAATCATGCATTTAAAGGATAAAAAATTTATTCAGGTAAAAAATATCAGAAATAACGAAAAATTATGAAAATGTTATTATTTATTTCTCGGAATTTATTACTATATCTAAAAATAAAAGTAATTGTGTTTGTGTGAAAGTTATAATATTATAAGTCGTAATATTTTAGTTGGAGTAACTTTCTTTCATCAAGTCGAGTGCCTTTTCACCTCACCCGACCTCGATTACAAATAATAAGTATAAGAGGTAAACTTTATATTTTACCATTTCGAAAAATATTACTTTCTGTCAATAGTTTTCTATTTTCTGTTTTCTATACTTACATTAAAGTTATTTTATTTTATATTTCCTTTTCTTATTTATTGTACTTCGGCGTATGCCTGATTTAAAGCAAGAGTGTAAAAGCGCTACGAAGCAAAGCGAGACGAATCTGCACCATTGTGGCATTTGCAGAACAGACTCTTGTTATACCCATTTTCACCACACCCGACTTGTAAGCTGAAAACGTCCTCACCTAGGGCTGAAAACTTGGCCTACCAATTTTAATAAACATGCATTAAACATAATAGACATATTAGGGTTATTATCCTATCGTTATGGTGTAGTACCACCACATTCCAGAGTAACCAAGAATGTATGTGAACTTTTATCACGTAATATGAACGCTGAAATAACCCAGTTACGTTTCGAAATACACTTAGAAGTAGTTAGGTCTGTAAATAGTGCACATTCGTCTCCTTAATCCAGCATAACGAAGGCGACTGTTGCCTGCAGATATTTTTCTTTGGTAGCACTCGTTTCCGTTCATGGATAGTACTCAAGACAGAGTGCAGTAGACAAGCCGACTTACTATTAATAAATATATTTCGATTTGCTAACAAACTAGAGTGGTAGGCAGACTGATGATGGTTATTTGTCCAGTCTGTCGTCCTGGGGCAGTACCACCACTTTCGAATGTAACACCCGTGAAGTGACTTTATCGCGTTTCGGGGATAGTTTGAAAGTAGCCAGGTATAAGAGAGGAATGTGCACTGTCAATCTAGATGGTACATGCTCGTCTCCTCAAGCCGGCATAGTGGAGGCGACTGCAGCCCGTAGAGATTTCTCTGTGGTAGCAGTTGTTTCCATTCATGGACCACGCTCTAGCTTTACATCAGGCGGAATGTTGTCACATGTCGAGCTACAACAAAAAAAAAACTGTGCGTTTGCTAAGATTGTGAATTGACATATTGACTTGATTGATTGGATTACATACATGTATAATAAAAATACATACAATATTTCCGTGCGTTATTTTAAAATGGATGTAGTATATCAGAGACCGCCCATCCATCACTCTAAACGCCGTAAAACCGCCCGCAGTAAAACTTGTTCAACGGCGACTAAAATATAAATATCCATCTCGCCACTCATAACTTTGTGAGCGACGAGAAAACCCTCCATTTTTTACTCGGACATGGAATATATTTTAATTTTACTAAACGCAGCACTTCTTTTGGAAAATTAGACGAAATATTACGAGACTGGAAGGTAATTTCAAATTGGACTAGTATCATGAACCCGCTGATCTTTTGGCACACAAATAATATTAGTACCAATGCTAACAGGGTGTAGAAAGACAGGTGTCAACCTACGAATACTAAAACTTCATTGCAAAGGTTTCTTTTTATTACAATTAACTTTTTTCAGATTTTTACATAAAATCATGCCGCAATGTTATATGTTATCGCTTAGGCAAACGCGCCCGACCGTCTGCACCTCGCGCGTGCTACGAGGCCTCGCGACACCAGCCGTAAATCAATCCTTTCATTCACATTGTTTATTTATTGTGTTTTTTTAACAAATATGGTTGATACTAGACCAATGAATGTTTTTTTTTAAATTATAGTCGCAAAAATAAAATAGAAATACTTTGAACGTATCAGTAATTTCTGCTTCGCGGTATATTTAAATAAAACAACGTAAAATAAAACACAAATCAAAACATTTTATAGTGAAGAACATGCATATTATTAAGATCTGCTATAAACAAATTGAAAACTACTGTAAAGTATTTACTTTGGAGCCCTTTTTCGATTTCTTTCGAATCCCTTTTAGATCCTTCAGAGACTTGAGAGAGATTATCTTGAGATATCTAAAATACAAGAGGAAACTAAAATAAAGAACTCTTTTAAACTTACCTTTACTAATATAAATAAAGCAAAGGTTTATTTTATTTTGAAATCGCGAAGGCGAGTCAATTTGTTACAAAGATCAATCCTACGTCTTCTAGACAACTATAGTCGCCTTCGTTATACCGGCTTGATGAACGGATCTCTCTTTATGTCCGACTTTTTCTAAACTAATTTGATAACTTCTCGGAAGTACTCCAGAACGACAAATTTTTACTAATTTCCATCATCCGTCTAAATAAAATATTTCTAAATATTTGTAATTATTTTTAAACATAGTGGAGGCGACTGCTGCCCGCACAGGTTTTTCTGTAGTAGCAGTTGTTTCCATTCATGAACCGCACTCTACCTTTACATCAGACGGAGTGTTGTCACATGCCGAGCTACAATAAAAAAAACATATTTAACTGAAGCTTACCTTGGTTAAACTTAATCTAAGAAATAAATAAATAATGAGTTCAAAACAGGGGGTTAGCTGGTTGGTCAGTGGGCTCCGTGTGACACCAGTTTAGAGGTAACAACCGACCATGAAATCTCTTATTTTCAACAAATTATCCATGATAAGAGAGTTCTTGTGGTAACTACAAATTCCACCCCAGGTCTCCACCGGTTTGAAATGTGACCCATACCGTACATGAGTTTATTTTCCACGCCACTACTGAAAAAGCGTTCTACAATGTATCCTAATATAATCATAAAATATAAAATTTTGCAATATTGTTGCTTGATTTTCGTGGTTTGTAGACTATTACGTTGGGGTATATTTTATTACTTTCCTTGACGAATTGCTTCATAACTCGCAGGTGGGTCCCGAGATATTTCATTTTAAGAAATAAACCTTCTATAATTAATGCTTTTTATTAAATTTTACTTATTTATATTTTTTATATTTATTCTTTTTTATGATTTTCTACTCATATTAACTATTATAACTATTACAGATCCAAAATGGATTGCTTATTTAATTACAATAATGTTTTAATTCATTGTAAATAGGGCTTTTAAAAAACTTATACTAGTTTAAATGCTAAAATTATTTAAATCACGATAAAAAATTGAACTGTAAAAGCATTTGTACAAAAAAACAATAGATATTCATATATGGCACTGTTATTGGAAGAAACAATAGATAGAGAGAGAATAATATAAGAAATACATCAACAACTATTTAATTAGAAAGTAGTTGAAATAATCAACCTGCCTACCCTTTGATTTTGTGAAACTAAATTCGAGAAATATCAATATTTCATACAGTAAAAATATCATCGTGCAGATTGCTGTGCATATGTATGTATACTGATCATAAAACATAAGGATAGGTAACACAGACAGAAAAAGGAGATAAAATGCATGTATACAATGTATAAAGCTTTCATTGGAATTTTTAATAAAACTGGGCTCGCTTTTGTAAAACAGAAAACAGTTTGAAAGCTTAATCCTCTTCTAGTTTGCTATTTGTACAATGTGAAAGATTTTATTGAATATATATCTGTATGAATTGTATATTTCATTTTAATACCCAATATTAATAATAAAAACTATTACATATTAAACGGATTTTTTAAATTTTACCTCGGCGTATGATAATACTCCACCTACTGTTAAGCTAGAGTGCAGTCCGTGAAAGGAATCAACTATCACCACAGAGAAAGGACCACAAAGGAAAAATATGCAAGCGGGAGTCTCCTTCGCAATGTTGACTTGATGATCCTGCTTGACAGAGCTTTTTTAGCCACTAGGAAATCGTTTCCTCAATTGGCAATCAAAACTAGTACAGTTAAAAAGTGATAGAAATAAATCTGTACATTTTAAATCTACTACATACTAGGGTACTATCCCCGAGCGCTCGTCAGTGGGTGGTCTTATGATAGCTTTACATATTGCGTGTATCTCTTTAGAAAATTTTAATTACATTAATATAATTTTAAGAGATTTCAAGACGACCGCTTGATTATTTAAAAAAAAAACTAGTATATAAAAAAATCACTGCCCACCACACTTCTAAAATATAACCATTAAGCTTGACTAATCCGCACTTCTCTGGATTTAAACGCAGGCCTTAATCTCTTCAAAATTAACAAAAGAGGTCACGAAAAAGCCACGCGAATTAACAATAAACGTACCAAGTTGTCAGCTGCACAAACGAGATCATATTATATGATGCCAGTAACATGCACAAGTTTAAATCTACACCACCAACCGACCGGTAAATTCAATTGAAACTTTAACAAAACTCACCGTCCTTCTAGCTAGATCTAAAGTAATTAATAAACACATTGTTGAAAATTAAACTGTAAAACCTTAATCGATGGATGATAAAACGATGAACTTGACGTCCTCTGTTGTGAGTTTTTTTTTTACTGTAGTTTATCATATTACATATGTTAGGCCACAAAGAAATTAAAGAAATTTCTGCATACAGCAGTCGCCTCTACTGCGCCAGCTTATGCTCCAGCTTGACAGTGCACACTCCTCTCGTTATACTTGGCTACTACAAGTTGATCCCGTAAGTCACATCACGTGTGGTACTCATAATGAATATTACCATATTTGGCTACAAAATAAACTAAAAATCAATGACAAACTCGAGAATAAAATCATGGCCCCATTTTTGTTAGACGAATGGGCATTCTCCTTTCATTAGATAAAATTTTTTTCTTAAACTCTTGTACTCTTTCGGAAGTTAAATAATGTGCGGCAATTTATTGGGTTCGTCCCGTTTTTCCACACTCGCCCCTATATTGAGAGAATAATGAATGGATTTCATTAGTTTGGGTCAGCTGCAGACTTTGTTACAGACTTCTTTTCACCAAAACTATTTTTGGTTTTAAGAGGCTTTTTATATAGTTACCTCATTGTTTTATAGCATTATTTATTGGTTTTATTACACATGCAATACCAGGGTTGATTGCATTGTATTGTATTGTATCTATCACAGAGAAATTTCTGCACGAGCGGCCGTGGTCTAGCGGTTCGAACCTCGCTAATTCTGACCGGTACCAATGTAACTTTGTTATATGTACTTTGGTCGCTCAGTGCCTATAGGCACTATTAAAGAGTGGTAGGCAGACTGATGATGGTTACTTGTCCAGTCTGCCATCCTCGGGTAGTACCACCACTTTCGAATGTAACACCCGTGAAGTGACCTTGTCGCGTTTCGGGAACAGTTTGAAAGTAGTCAGGTATAACGAGAGGAGTGTGCACTGTCTATCTAAGTCTCGTCTCCTCAAGCCAGCATAGTGGAGGCGACTGTTACCCTCACAGGTTTCTCTGTAGTAGCAGTTGTTTCCATTCATTGACCGCATTCTAGCTTTACACCTACATCAGGCGGAGTGAAAAAAGGCAGTCGCACCTCCCCTATACGTTTCTCTCATTATACCCGGCTACTTCACGGGTGTTAGTGAAAGTTATGGTACTATTCCGGGATTACAGGCACTTTAATAGCAACTTATTAATGTTAATGTAAAGACTTTTACAAAATAAATTTAAAACAAACAAACCATCATCAAAACGCACATACAAATGGACACCTATTTACAAAAAACATTTACAGAAACTGTTTTACTGCAATTTCGGCCCTATTGCTTACACAATACTGTTAACATAAAGAAGCGTTTTGCTCGCAATAGCAATAACAATGACGTCACCAGTTTCAACTCATAATGTAGATGAGGGGGTAGAATGTTATCGCGAATATTTACTATGTATTTTGCTGACCTTAATTTTTGTTTACAAAAAAACCATATCTGCGACGCTATTTAATACAACGCTCTAACTAAACGAAACTAGACTAGGTACTATCAAGAGCAGGGGAACAGTCCCAGTTTTTTTTTTTTCAAAATTGTTTATCGGAATATTACAGTTGCCTTCTCTTTCTGACAGCATTATAAGTAAAGGAGATCAATATTGTTGTCAATGTTTCTATATGTTTTTTACATATTGCACGTCATTTAGTTGTCAATGTTATGAGGGAAAAACGAAAAAAATGACATGTAAATATCAATCAAATTAATCTACTCACGTCAGTTGTCATAGCAACGTAAACATAAGGTATCTTTAAAGTAGGAGCTGAGAGAAACATAAAAATATGCAAGTAACATTAGTCCTTAAGGTGGGGCTGCTCCCCTGCTCTTGATAGTACATCAGAGACTAGGATAGGATAGGGCAACACAAAAAAATAAGTATAACTGGAGACTGTGCTGTATGGGCATTGATCCCCTTGACTTTTGTTACAACTACAATAAATAAATTAAATTAAAAATAAATAATTTTGTCTATATTCTGTATGAGGGCTCATTTTAAAATCAACTCTCAAGTTCTAAAAAAAGGAAAATTAATTCAAAATTTGTTTACAAAACCTATGCACTATGAACTAAAGATTGTAAAACGTATTTTAAGAAAGTTTTAGCGGCCATCTTGAGACATTTGGTTACCTGTCTTGAATTATTTTCCTAAACTTGTGTTTCTTCGAGTGTTAATGTGTAATAATGTTAGATTATTAACCATTAAGTGTTCGTGAACGTGAGTGTGGGCAAACAATTCAAAAAAAGAGAACATGTGTTTCCATTTTCCCTCCAAAACGTTGTAGGAAGGAACCACTTTACTGAAGCAATTTTTGACTTGACTAAGACTTGACCTGACTGTTTAGTGTGATGAATGAATGACTCGTGATGCACATTATTATTAACTTGATCACAATATTTATTTGACACTGGCAAATTATTATAATGCCATATAAAACAAAAAAAAAAGGTTAGTTAGTTATTGTACAGAGAAGATAACGCGGTCAGTTATAAACGTATTTCAGTTGTCCGGACACGCAGCATTCTGTAAACAGTGTAAAGTCCCGTTGAATTATGCATAGGGATAAAACATATTTTATATGCAGCTATGTCGCACGAACTAACTTCTCAAAGAATAGCAATCTATAAATTACAACAGAATAGACGCGTTTTAATTTAAACTCACACTTTACAACTACGTCTTAGTAAGACCAATAACAAGACAATGTAAATATGTACGTATGTACGTAAGAGCAGGGGAACAGTCTCGGTTTTTTTTTTCAAAATTGTTTATCGGAATATTACAGTCGCCTTCTCTTTCTGATTGCATTATAAGTAAAGGAGATCAATACTGTTGTCAATGTTTCTATATGTTTTTACATATTGGACCTCATTTAGTTGTCAATGTTATGAGGGAAAAACGAAAAAAAATGACATGTAAATATCAATCAACTTGACATTGTCATTAAATTTCAATATTATAATGATAGACCCTATCATTTTGAAATGTCAAAACCTGAAACAGACGACTTCCTTCACGTACGTCGCACAGGCGGAAGAGAACATCAAGAATTGTCTCCATATAAAATCATAAAAGCAGTCCAGTTCAATTTGGACAAATTAACAAAAATATATAATATAACTATTATTACTATTGATCTACACACGTCAGTTGTCATAGCAACGTAAACATAAGTTATATTTAAAGTAGGAGCTGAGAGAAACATAAAAAAATGCAAGTAACATTAGTCCTTAAGGTGGGACTGCTCCCCTGCTCTTGATGGTACGATTTGATTTGAAAATTGCCTCAAAAATGGGATGGACTATACATATACATTGTAATCCTCGAATTTGTACGAGTAGATTAAAAATTGTATAATAACACCTAAAATCACATCTAGAGATATAAAATCTATGTCTATTCGACATTTCATTTGAAACATTCGAAAATAAACTTTAACACAACACAATTGCGACTAAATTAATTTGAAGTTTTATATTTACCTATAAACAATAGTAAGGGCAATGTTTACCCAGATTTTAGGACAAATCGTGTGTTAGAGAGTTAATTAACAAAGCCTTTACTAAGTTCCTTGTTTGTGACGAGGGTGACACATAATTTCACAAGTTTTCAACTGAAATTAAAGGATTGAAATTTTTGCATAATTAATTTTGCAAAAACTCTTTTGCTCGAGTGTTAAAATTTAAATTATTACTAGGTTTTTTATTACATTTATATTTTCATTTATTAAATTAATTTATTTTGCAGCCACCGTATTACAATTAATTTAATACGCCAAAATACGGCCCTAAAATAGCATATTTTGTAAAACACAACAGTTTTGCATTACTTAGTAACAAACTCCAAGCTATGCAAACATTAACTAGAATAAAAATCCTACAAACAAAAAAGGACTTTAACACAATAAATTAAATCATAAAATTGCATACGAAAAGACTCTTATCTATTTTGCATATACTATAAGTAAAATACTAAATCCTTACAGAACCTTTTATTCGAAGTTCGTTGTAAACTAGCTTTTAATGCCTATATATTTAAAGCTGAAATTTGTGACTGGTGCTATTTTCAATATATTCAGAAGCACCTGTTGTTTGTATTTCCCTTTGTGATGAAAACACTCGCGCTCTTCGTGAAGGGTTAATTCTGGTTCATAGTTAAATTTGATTCCCTTATTACATTGCACCTATCTACCACTATCAATCTCGATAGTGCACATTCGTATTCTCAGGCCGGCATAGCGCAGGCGACTGCTGCCTGTAGAAATTTGTCTGTAGTAGCAATTGTTTCCGTTCACGGACCGCACTCTAGCTTTATATCAGGCGGAGTGTCGTCATAATATACTGACCTACAATTTAAAAAAGCTGCTAAAAAAGTAGATACCAAGAATCTTTTTAATTGTAAAAAATCAGGTCTTATTTAAGTTGTATAGTAAACCTCTATTTATAAAAAATTAATATGTATATATAATGTGTAAATAAATAGATTTTAAGAGTCAAATATATTACGTCTAAGCGGAAATAACCCTCGTAACCGGAGCAAGTACAATATTGTCCATCTCGGATTTTGTCGCGTGTCATTATTTATGTTAATTACAAAACGTACTTCTACAAATTAAAAATTGTACTACGAGTATTATAAATATTAACTCTTTTAGTACAATTTTTCAAAAATATTCAAATGATGGGGTTGTTATTGTTAAATTATGTTGAAAATTGAGTAATAAAAAAAACGGATACAGCATGTTCTGAAATGGAAATTACTACGTCCTTTGCTGTACACGCAGATACTCTGATTACCGAACTACACCGCCATTGGTGCCTCACGTGTCAACTGTTGGATTGACGTCACGTTTTAAGTGTAACACCCGTGAAATGACTTTGTCGCGTTTCGGGATCAGTTTGAATGTATCCAGATATAACGAGAGGAGTGTGCACTGTCAACCGGGATTGTGCACATTCGTCTCTTCAAACCGGCATAGCATCATGCGGAGTGTTGTCATATGCCAAGCTACAATAAAAAATATATATGACAGAACAGGAGAGCGGTCCAAGGCTTCTATCCTCCATTTGTGGGCGATAACTAAGCAAATATGCTGAAACACGACAGTTCCTCCAGACAAACAAGTCTCAACGTGTCCTCCGCGTGACGTGTTTTCAGAGACTCTGTCAAAGCGTAACGGCGCTTTTGTTTCATATTCAGTTAATGCCTGTACTCATGACCGCGTGTTCATTTTGTTCCAAGTTAGTTTCCGTAACCGTTCAATTTAGAGTCTGTATTCATGACCGTTCCGACATATATATTACTGGGTTTTACACCTCAACTCTTTTTCTATTCAATTCCCCTCATAATTTAATAATAAATAAGTATAAGTTATTAATAAACTACTCATATAAAAATACAAGAATAATATTTCATAATAAAACTATGTAAGTGGCCGTTAATACCAATTTGTTAGACAAGTATCGATAAAATAGGATACTTACGTTTAATGGCTTCATACAGCATACTGCCTCCTTTAAGTTTTGCTCGTGACTTGAAAATATTATATTACTTACATACGTAGACGTAAGGGAGTTATATTTAGACAAAATAAGACCTAAACTTCGGAATAATCTCTGTAGTAGCAGTTATTTCCATTCATGGACCGCATTCTAGCTTTACATCAGGCGAAGTGTTGTCATATGCCGAGCTACAATTAAAAAAAAATTGATTTCTTTTAGTGCGTACAACAGGCCACAGTCAACATGGAGTCGTTTTTATTTCAGTTTTATGTGGCATTATAACAATTTGCTGTTCATAAGGATAATTCCGCTACCCTTATTTTTTGATGACCTATTGATTACATTTAATCATACATCAAACAGTATTTCGATAACAAATCATAACTCTATAGACAACTGGTCTAAAAAAAAGCTCACAAACGAATCAAAAACACCACTAACCCACTTTGTAGCTAAAAGATTTCGAGGAATCTCGCTGAAAATCCAATTTCAGTTCAAAAACAAAAGTCTAAATCCATCTGTACCACATGCCTAGTTCCCGAGTTTTATTTCAGGTGCCACAAAACACAATGCGAATGAAAAATGCACGGAAGATTCTTCATTTACGAGTGGAAACGCTCTCAAAATAGCGCGGGCAAAGTCATCGTTATAGCATTACTTTCAATTCATAAAATAAGTGCTTTTAGAGTGTCTCTTAACATTTAATCAATTTATTACAACCATTTGTAACTAATCAATATTAATATTATTAAAGATTTATTTACCCTCAACAATAACCCGAGATGTTATCACCCTCCGCCATGTTAAACTAGAAAACAACTGCTAGAGAAATGTCACCTCCACTATGCCGGCATGAGGAGACGTGGTGCATATCATCATCAGTCACATTGACAGGGAACGCTTCTCAACTAATAGCAAACTGAATTTATGTAAATAAGCTTTTCCACTATTTTTTATTCATCCTTTATTTTGTATCTCATTCAAAATGTTTAAAAGTACAACAAATATTTAGCTAAATAGTGAAACAAAACAGGCACTAATGAGAAATAAATCTTACACAAGTTTCACTTAGGCACTTAATCTAAAACAACCCGCTCGTGGTGCTAAGCCATACTCGTGCTGTGACCTAGTAGTATTTTGTAATTAGCTTGTAAGTAACCGAGTTTAATTTAAAACAGCATGCCCTGTCTAACTGGACGGTGCACATTTACACACTCATCTACATTTTTAAATGCCTACTAAACTAGCGTTTGTATCAGAGGCACTTAGCGACCAAAGCACATATAACATAGTTTTTTTTTTAATTCATTTTATTTAAACTTTATAAAAATAGAATAATCTTGTGCCTCTCAAAGCCCACATGGGCTTATAAGTTACAAAGGTACCGGTCAGAATTTAGTTTGAACACGGGTCACATACAGGTAGATCTTCTATCGCTAGACTACGGCGGTTCTAGCCGGTAGAGGCGATTACACTTACCTTCAATCATGGATTATACTCAGGCTTCAGTCACAAGCCGGATAACAATTTAAAAAAAAAACCAGTACCAAGAGCAGAAGTTACGTGTCTAAACGACGAGTAAATTGAACAGAGCGTGGCGTCGGAAATCTTTCTAAATTGCACGACTTTAAAACATAGAACTACTATGATTCGTAAAATTAAAAATATTCTCATGATATTTGTATGAATATTTAAAATAAGTTTATATTTTTTATTTGCTTTCTAATTACGCATTTAATATCTAATTAAACGATATTAAGAAATAAAAAAACAAAATTTAATTAGGTAATTGACAGATAGAAACACCCTAATTATAATAATTATTATTTTACACAGTACTGAGCACAATTAAAATAATACCACATCCAAATATTCCCAAAATTTTTATTTTACTTCATGACATCCACTCGAAAAACATTTACCATGCAAATCGAATATATTCTCTCGACAGAACCGTCTCTGTGCTCTGTATTTGTTATTTAAAATTTCTATATTTATTATTTTGAGCTTTACTTATTACAATTTTAATTTATTTTGATACCGTTGGCAATACTGAGAGACCAAAGTTATTGTTACATTGGTACTGGCATACATTTTTAAGAGTTCTGGATTGTTCTTGATTACAGACCAGCGCGTTGCGACGTATATTCGGGCACGTACTATCAACTAATAACGATAAAAAATCATGTATGTGAAGTTGGCCCCCCATTATGAAAATTTTGAAAATTTAAGCGGAGTTCTGGTAGCCCCTCCAATAGTTCTAGAGTTCCCTATTAATAAAAAAAATAGTTCCGCTGATTAAAGTGCTGAAAACACGAAATGAAGTTTACACAATTTCGAAATTTTAAACACCTGTAACTCTTTCATTTTAGCTCCGATCGATTCCTTTCATTTCTTCGACAAATCGATAGAACTCCGAGGGGGGCCAATAGAACTCCAAAGAAAAATTAACGATTTCTGAGAAATAAAATTTTTTTCATACAAAATATGCTAATTTTAAAAACGAAATTTCCGAGCCCCGTAGCTCTTTCATTTCAGTTCCGATCGTTTCATTTCTTCGACAAATCGATAGAACTCCGAGGGGGGCCAATAGAACTCCAAAGAAAATTAACGATTTCTGAGAAATAAAATTTTTATTCATACAAAATATGCTAATTTTAAAAATCGGAATTTCCGAGCCCCGTAGCTCTTTCATTTCAGTTCCGATCGGTTTCATTTCTTCGACAAATCGATAGAACTCCGAGGGGGGCCAATAGAACTCCAAAGAAAATTAACGATTTCTGAGAAATAAAATTTTTTTCATACAAAATATGCTAATTTTAAAATGAAATTGAAATGAAAGAGCTACGGGGCTCGGAAATTTCGTTTTTTAAAATTAGCATATTTTGTATGAAAAAAATTTTATTTCTCAGAAATCGTTAATTTTCTTTGGAGTTCTATTGGCCCCCCTCGGAGTTCTATCGATTTGTCGAAGAAATGAAACCGATCGGAACTGAAATGAAAGAGCTACGGGGCTCGGAAATTCCGATTTTTAAAATTAGCATATTTTGTATGAATAAAAATTTTATCCCTCAGAAATCGTTAATTTTCTTTGGAGTTCTATTGGCCCCCCTCGGAGTTCTATTGATTTGTCGAAGAAATTAAACCGATCGGAACTGAAATGAAAGAGCTACGGGGCTCGGAAATTCCGATTTTTAAAATTAGCATATTTTGTATGAAAAAAAAAATTATTTCTCAGAAATCGTTAATTTTCTTTGGAGTTCTATTGGCCCCCCTCGGAGTTCTATCGATTTGTTGAAGAAATGAAACCGATCGGAACTGAAATGAAAGAGCTACGGGGCTCGGAAATTCCGATTTTTAAAATTAGCATATTTTGTATGAAAAAAAAATTATTTCTCAGAAATCGTTAATTTTCTTTGGAGTTCTATTGGCCCCCCTCGGAGTTCTATCGATTTGTTGAAGAAATGGAATCGATCGGAGCTAAAATGAAAGAGTTACAGGTGTTTAAAATTTCGAAATTGTGTAAACTTCATTTCGTGTTTTCAGCACTTTAATCAGCGGAACTATTTTTTTTATTAATAGGGAACTCTAGAACTATTGGAGGGGCTACCAGAACTCCGCTTAAATTTTCAAAATTTTCATAATGGGGGGCCAACTTCACATACATTAAAAAATCTAATAATAATAAAAAATTAGGAGTGGTAGGCAGACTGATGATGGTTATTAGCCTAGTCTGCCGTCCTGGAGGTAGTACCACCACACAGTTAGGAAGAGCTAGGTATAACGAGAGGAATGAGCACTGTAAACATGATGGTGCTCATTTGTCGTCTCAAGCCTGCATAGCGGAGGCGACTGCTGCCGGTAGAATTTTAGCTATGGTAGCAGTTGCTTCCGTTCACGGACCGCACTCAAGCTTTACATTCGGCCTATGTGACCACACATAGGTAAAGCTACAATAAAAAATAAAAATCAATATTATAATCCAAAGTATTCTTCTAACGCGTAAAATACAAATTTTATATCACTAGCAAAAGTTTTCTAATAAAAAGATGCAATTCAAAACAAAAAAGCAGTTCTAGTTAATACGAGAAATAACGAAGCCCTCCGGCTGAATTTTATTCGTCCATTACTTCTCTTCTGTATTTCTTTAATTTAAATAACAATAAAAATTACAAAAAAAAACTTTTGGAAGTGAAATTATATTATACACAAATTAAAACTTTTTTAGTACATTTCTTTCTTAAAACGGATGGAGAATATAATAAAATTATATTATAAAATAAGATTATTCAAACTTTCTGTTTACCAGCCACTGAAAATACTGAAAATACATGTAATAAAATTAAATAGTTTATTTCTTAGAGCAACTAATATTTCTCTGTGTCAACACACACAAAAATAATAGATAAACAATATCTGAGTAATTAAACAAGACTACCTTACCCATAAAGTAACTTGTGGCACATTCGTCTCCTCAAGCCAGCATATCGGTGGTGACTGCTGCCTGTAGAAGTTTATCTGTAGTAACAGTTGCTTTCGTTCATGCACTCTAACTTTATATCATATGCCAAATTACAATTTAAAAAAAAACTTTTAAATTAATCCGAAATTATTTTAAAAGCTTTTCTCTGGCTTACTATCGTGTTTATTTGATTATACTAAAAGTCACGTTCGCGTATTTAAAAATGACTAAAATCTTAATTGTAACTCTAATAACGAAAGAAATAAGCAAAAGTTTAAGAAAACAGAAAAGATGAACAGAATGAAAAGTATTTCAGCGACGCGTCATTGTGAACAAAGCGACGGCTACAAGGAGAAGTGCTTCGAGATGTCGTTATCAGGTCTGTATTGGAAGCTGCCAGACCGAGTTGTGGCTACGGTACACAGAGCAACACATACACAGAGTCTAAAGGCAAAAAACACTCCATGAAAATGATACAAAACAACCTTACAGATGGACAAACTACGATAAACTATTTTTGAAAACAAATATTGATTACAATATAATTAAAGTATCTTTTTAATATACAAATGAACAGAGTAAAAAATGGATTTTAGTTTAAAATTTAAAGTCTCTATATTCATTGATTTATCTGTCTAAAGAGGCGTTGTTGAAGACAGGGGATGGTAACGAGCTATATTCAGACCCATCTCTCTATATCCATCGCAGTGAATATCGACAGAACAAGAAAATCCTATAAGCCATACTTTCACATTAAAAAAGAACTCCATCTTTTTGACGATATTCTGGAGATAACTATAAAACTATTAATAAATTATGAATTGGATCGCAAAATATCAACAGTCTGATCTGAGGTGAGATTCGAACCCAATCCCTCCGGTTTGCATACGGATGTTTTACTTTTTCTATTCAATTTTTTGTTTTTTTTTTCAATTTCTTGTAGCTCGGCATCTGAGAACGAAGTGTTGCCTAATGTAAAGCTAGAGTACGATCCATGAACGGAAACAATTGCCACTACATATAAATTTCTGCAGGCAGTAATCGCCTCCGCCATGCCGGCCTGAGGAGACGAATGTATATCGTCCAGATTGTCAGTGCACATACCTCTCACTATACCTGGATTCCAACCTCATCCCGAAGTCACTTCACGGGTGTTACATTCAAAAGTCGTACTACCCCAGGACAGCAGACTGGGCTGAAAGCATCATCAGTCTGCCAACCACGATAATAAAGAAATTCAGCATGTTAATATTCTAAAATGAATCCATAATAAATTGAATTACTAAATATAGAATTCTTAGGTAAAAGGTTCAAGAGTTATGTAAAGGAATTTTGTTAATTCAACCTTAAAACTATATCTAATGGAATGTAAACTATGTGCCGCAAATAATATCAACTTGGATGTCTCGTACAGTATTTGAAACCATATAACAATAATACATGTAGTTATAACAGGTATAGTTCTTAACTTAGTGTCAGACGGTATTTTGAGTTAGATAAAAAAAAATTAACAATAATTTGTATTTCGTTATGGCTGATTCGAAGACTAACCTTACATACACATTTGAATAAAAGCTTTCAGAACATTATCCACCGTAATTACGTGAAGCATTTAATCTCTTTTTTTGTAATTACTTTTTAGTTAATGAAAAGTTTAAACAGCACTGCGGTCTACACTATAGGTGTACTAAGAACTCATGGCATTAAAAAAATTATAATTACTGTGATTGTGATGTGAAAAACCAACAATGGTATATTTAATTACTCATTGATAAATATTCAATAGATGTAAAAAAATAATCAGTAGCAATATAATTTCCCTGTTGTCGCACACGACGAATTTTATTGCCTCTATTTGCCATGAGATTTTGGTAGACCTATAACACCCTACACTTTAAAATAAAATTTAAAAAAATATATTTCAAAGAACCGTTATGTGAAATGTCCCTATAGGATTTATTTAAAATTCAATTTTTGTTTTTGATTGTTTCTTTTTTTATTTTGATTTGCATTATTTTACTTATTATAATTTATATTAGCATGTAATTATTTCCTTTTGTTACCTGTTTTTACGATGACTGTTTGTAACCAAAATAAAATATTCCCAGCTAAAACCTCACCAATACTGATATGAAGCGGTAGGGTTGATCTTGATCATGTTTTTTTATTGTACAAGTAGCTTAACATATGACAACACTCCGCCTACTGCAAAACTAGAGTGCAGTCCATGAACGGAAACAACTGCTACTACAGAGAAATCTCTACAGGCAGCTGCCGCCTATGCTATGCTGGCTTGAGGAGACAAGTATGGACCATCCAGAGTGACAGTGCACACTCCTCTCGTACCTGGCTGCTTTCAAACTGCTCCCGAAACGCGACAAAGTCACTTCACGTGTATTACATACGAAAGCGGTGGTACTACCCCAAGACGGACTACCACTGTTCAATAGTGCCAATAGGCATTGGGCGACCGTAATACTTATAACATTGCTACCGTTCGGGATTTAGCGAGGTTCGAACACGGGTCTCATTGAACGTGAGTTCACGCGTCTTACCGCTAAACCACGGCCGCTCAAAACCTTGTCCCTGTAACTTTAAAAATAATCTCATAAATGTGTACATGTAATAACATACAAAATTCAAAAACAATTTGACCTTCCTCAGTAAGGTAGGTCATCGCCAATTCACCATATTTGATCTATGAATATTCAAAGAACATCAATCAAGCCCGACGGAAACTCCTGTACGAGTTGGCACATAAGCTTCAAAGTTATGTTCTAATTATTGTAAAGTTAAATGCCAAAGTTTAATTATAACCACACTTTAACAGTTTAATTTATAAGAGCGGCCGTGGTCTAGCGCTAAGACGCGTGAACTCACGATCGATGAGACCCGTGTTCGAACCTCGCTAAAAGACCGGTACCAATGTAACTTTGTTATATGTATTTTGGTCGCTCAGTGCCTATAGGCACTATTAAAGAGTGGTAGGCAGACTGATGATGGTTATTTGTCCAGTCTGCCGTCCTCGGGTAGTACCACCACTTTCGAATGTAACACCCGTGAAGCGACCTTGTCGCGTTTCGGGAATACAGCTAAATCAATCTTTTTTTTAAGAAATTCAGAATAGACCTCCATCACTAATGAAGCCAAACGTTAAGTGTGGTTTTACAAACTATTTGAAAAAAGTTTTATTCTTTTTATTTCATTTTTAAGACTTTCTGTTTACCCCAATGAAAATACTAAATAATTTCTTTTCATAAATTTATAGCATTAAATAGCAATTAATCATTTTTCAGGAGTAATTTCAGACAATGAAACACCTTAACAAGGTTAAATTAAATTATGCGAAATAACTACAATTAACTTACAAAATTTTCATGAATAATTGTGCAATTATTTTGCGAATGAATTAATTTTTCAGTATTCATTCATTAAGAATTAATGTTAAAAGACTTTATTTTAAAAGTTATTATTATTCTTTAACGTTTTTAGACTAGTAATAAACAGTTTCACCTTCAAGCATCCCGCCCTAAACTAGTGCCTTGAACGCTTTCCTCGCATCCACAATTCTCTTCATACAAGCCTGACGGTTATGTGCACACTAGGCAGCCCAGCATTTGATTGGAAACACCCTTCTAGTTCTGCTTTGTTTAATATTTATTACTATTATAAAGAAAGCCGCATCCACAAAAACTTGGTTATTAGATCATAGTAAAGTAAACGAGCGAAACTTGCTAGGTTTTTTAATCTTCATAAAAACCACAACGATGAAGTTAATATTAATTCTGCTTGTCCGACTACATCAAATGGAAGAGCAGTAAAAACTTCTCTGAATAAAGTATTTTACTAGGAAACTAGGAAATTATACAACATTCTTTCGAATAAGGGACTTGATGTGACATATTTTTGTTGCGAATATTTTTAAATATTTATAAAGAACCACCTCCCAATCAAACCCAATTTTTTTAGATTTTAAAATAGATTAGACCGAAACGCGCGCGATTGATATAATTTAAAAAGTTGTGTCATGATACGCCCGACAATAGCGAAGCTAATTTTGCGTATGGACTATAGCTGCGTGCTAATAATAATAATTTTTCAAGATAAATTAACCGTGACGGAGATGAACACGTTTTTTGATGGCTCAGTCCACACTCGCGTGACCGAAAAATAGAAGTCTAGAATAAAAATTTACCCTTATAAAATCCTAAGCTATGATTCCAATTAGTGAATGTTTTCGGGTGTACGTACGTGTACATAATGAAGGCATAGTGGTGGCATAATTGTCACGACACGATAAACATGTAAATACCAATTTTAGGTCATGATAATTACGGACATCATTATGTTCGTAATTCTTATGAATTTCAAAATAGCGGAGGCGACTGCAGCCCGTAGAAATTTCTCTGTAGTAGCAGTTGTTTTCGTTCATGGACCGCACTCCAGCTTAACAGTGTTGTCATGTGCCGAGCTACAATAAAAAATCTGTTTAATATCGGTTTTTTTTTAAAATTAATTTTGGCATGTAAAAGTACTGAATTCTATTTAGTTCATTTTTCATCATAATTTAAAAGCATCTACTCTACGAGTATATCCATTATGCCCTCTTGTACCCTCAGTGCAATACATCTTGACCAAGGGACTTACGATATATGAATAAAACATTATCTTCATTATCGAATATCTTAAATTCTACCATATATTATTACACGATGATATAGTTAGCTATATCTGGAATAAAATGCATTACTATCGTTCTACTATTAAATTAAATAACTTATTCCATTTCTTTCCGACTATATTCACGCTTTATTTTCTAACTGGGATAAACAAAGAAAAAAATGTGTAGTTTTGTTCTAGTAAGCATAAAAGTAAACAAAAAGTTGTTTGCCCCAAACCGTATTTTTTTAAATTCCGGCCGATAAATAAATGGGATATGGTCACATATAATTGTATTTTCTTCCAGCCCGACTAGCTGCCATTATAATAAAGTTAATAAAAATACTTAATTCGCGTGAACTAATAAAAAATTCACTTTTTAGTAAAAATAATTCCTGTCAAGAAAATTTTGATATCACAGTCAATTAATCTTTCAAACTAAAGCCGACCCCGTTAATTAGAATTTAATTCGTGCCTTTATCCCGCGTCAATTAACGTCCAAGAAATGAATACTTTCTTAGATTTACACTTTTAATTACATCTAAATGACTGCTAGTCGCCTTTCTTACCCTACGCCAATTAAAAAGTTATTTTAAGTAAAGAGTTATTCTCATGTAAATTGTTACATGAAATTACGTATTGTTTACGAATTGACCTCGCTTTTTGACGACATACTTTATGTGTACCTTAATTAATTCGTAAAATATTTTTTTATTCGCAACGTAGAACATAATAGGAGCGTATCGTCATAGACTCGTACAATTTAATACTCAGTGAACTTAACAGTGTTAAGTTTTAAGTTCGCTGTTGATATCATTCTGAGCTGACACAATTTTGATGTTTTTACTGTGTAACTTGATTTGATACCACAATTCACATTTTCGTTTTTATTTTTATGTGTAATCGTTTATTTACTATAACATAAAATATATTAGAAATAAATATACGATGGTTATAATTTCACGAGCCGCTATAAACAAAATCGGGAAAATACTGTGAGGGCAATCCGCTCCTTGGGGAAATCTACTGCTTTTACTTATTTCAACAAATCACATTACGTTATAGACCAGTACTAAATAACTGCCCTTTTTTATTAATATATTTAATATATAACCTATATTTATTAATTCATCAAATTGCACTAATAATGTGGCTTATGAAACATTTTACTACAGAAAAATAAATTACGCACAAACTCAAACTCCGCTATGCTGGCTTGGGGAAGCGAATGTGCACCGTTCAAACATGATTCAGGTTGACAGTGCACACTCCTCTTATTATCTTTTATCTCGTTAGATTTCTAACAGAACTACTGCATATACATATACACGGTTATAAATTGTTAAAATAAAAGCTAATTATAAAGTTGGTACCAGTAGTACCGCCGCCAGCCGGGATTTCAGAAATGAGTTCTCGATTATGAATCCACGACTATATGGACAGTCGTTGATAAACAAGACAAGCGTACCACGGATAAATTAGAACAGGCATCAAAACAAACAACAAACTAACAAACAAATGTAAAAATATCCTTCGCGGTTATTCATTGAGATTATATAATTACACAATCTTAAAGTACCAACATATATTATATTATCACATTGTATATTTTGATTTTTTTCTTTTTCGCGTATTAAAGAATTTTATTATTACCTACTTAATACAAAATGCGTTATAAATAGAATTCAAAAATAAAAAGACGAAATAAATGGAAACGTAAAAATGTTTCAACCGCCCACGTCCCCGAGTTCAAACAATGACATTTCAAAACAATTAAGGACTCTTTACGTCAATAATTTGACCCGTCTGTCATTTTACGACAAAGTTAAACTACGGTCCATGAATGGAAACCACTCTGCTATTCCGACTTTAGGAAACGAATATGTAACCATTGACGGAGCACAATTCTCCCGTTATACCGGCTACATCCGGCTACATTCGAGTGTTACACTCAAATGTGGTGGTAAATAACTAAATACTACGGCAGGACTGCAGACTGGGCAGTGTTGGATTTAAGCATAGGCAACATAGGCAGTTGCCTATAGGCCGCCACCACAACACAAAAAAAAAATTAAATCGATAAAGGCTCAGTAGAAACAAAAAAATACTGAGTTTTGTTTTAAATTTTGTGTTAGCCAACTTATTTAGTTGCTCCCTTCTTTACCTTGACCTTAATAGAAACTTTCAACAGTTAACCACGAACGATTTGAGGGCCTCCACAGCATGCTCTGCCAATGGGGCGCCGAAGTCTAAATCCGGCGCTGAGACGGCATAATTATCATCAGCTGGTATCATAGGATCTGTGATATAGGAAACTGTTAAGTGACTATCTGTTATTTAACAACAGCAACGTCTGTTATTTATGTCAATAATTATTATTAGTTGTTTGTTTCCCAAATAAATAAATAAATAGAGAATAAAACAAAAATTTTAAAACTATATTTAAAATCAGCTGATTAGTATTTTATCATTACTAAAAACAGTATCTTGACTAAAAGATTAATCTAGACAATTCGTTTATCATCAAAAGAATATAATTAATCATGCGTTCAGTCAAAATTCAAATAAAACATCGACCCGATATATAAAATTAATATTTATCTACGATAAAGTAGAAAAATATTATTGGAAATAGTGTTTTAAGCTATTGTTGCTGAAGTTAATGGAAAACTTTATACATTAAGACAACATTGGACGGGCTAGAATTACGTAGAGTGACTATGAATTTCAAAATTAAAATCCATTTTGTGGTCTCTTCAAACCGGGTATAGCGGGGGCGACTGCGACTGAAATTCCGCACTTAAAAGGGGGGTAGACGCCGTTGACCTTTCTAGCTATTAATAGTTTAGAAGAAAAATGGTTTTATATTGCTAAATTGTATATGTATTTTTATTTTCATCGTGATATTAGACAATACAATACCTAGGGAATCTTCGGTTTATTTATTTTTTTCAAGTAACTTTTCAAATTATTTTTATTATTTTTTTTTACATAAAAGGTCAACAGCGTATATCCCCCTCTTAACAACAAGGCGAACTGAGCAGGTTGCTGGATGTAGTTTTCTCTTTTCCATACAGTATTAACAGCGTAATACAACGCACAAGGTACTGTTTGCAATCCGCCGTGGCTTAATTTTACAAACTAGCCGCTAAAGGGCGCCCCGTATAAAATAATTGAGTAGAAGAGAAAAAGAGGTTGCCAGCCAGAAAAAAAATGACTTAGCAAATGTGTGCGTATTCACTGCGTATCACAAAACACTTGGATTATCAAAAATAATCAAATGACTAAATAATAATTTTACCTACAATATTAAATATTAAATTAGATTTTACTGAAGATATTTTTAATAATAAAAGAAATCTTTATTATTAAGAACCTATTTTATATAAATAAGTATCCGATATTGGTTCTTCATATTTATGGTCACATTAGCGTCCACGTGTTAACCGTCGCTGCACACGGATTAGAGCTCGTGTCCTCTCAGATAGTACTAAGTTTTATTTACAAACTATTATTATAAATCTTATTGTTTTATAATAAATTTCAATAAGATGTTGGTTTATATTTCATTAAATATTGAACATTAATTGCTCTCGTCAATCATGCAATCATGTATGTATTTACATACACAAAAAATATGGATAAATAAAAAATAACTAAGTAATTGGGTAATAAAACAAAAATTACACATGGCTGATCATGGGGATTTCTTTTTTATTTATTTTGTATTTTTTCTGTTCAAGTTTTAATAATATTTTTGTATAGTAGCCCAGTACGTTACCACACTACACCCAGACATTCCGCAGGTAGCAGTCGCCTCCCCTATGCCGGTTTGAGGACACGAATCCGTACCATTCATACAGGGTATACTCGTCTCATTGTATCTGACTAATATGTAACTAATATACACGGGAAGGAAGCAGCGCCCACAAGTCTTTGAATTAAAAAGTTTGCAGAAATTCTCACAAGAGATAATAGTATCTTTGCATAAATAAACATTATCATTAATTTATGCATTTGATCTTTAGTCTAGTTTTAACATCCGTCTGGAGCATAATTTACATTAAAATTATTGCGCAATTATTATGATTTAAAATAACTTTATTTAGCATTTTAAAAGTTTTAACTGTTACTTAATTAAGTATTAGTTTTTACTATGCGAGCCAACTAAGAATACGACTGGACTTGACAGATATCAAATAACTACAAATAATCACTACCAGCAAAAAAAAAAAAAACATATAAGGATTATTTCATTCTCTGTCTATGTTTATTTGGATGGAATTGTTTAATCGCAAATAAATCAATTATGTACAAAGAATATTAGTTGCAACTATTCATGCGAACGTTGTGTACACCAGTAATTGGTTGGTACATCAGTTATTATCTTATAGAATAAGTTATAGTACCTATAAGTTCTTACTACCTATAAATCTTTTTAATTAATCATTAATCGTTTAATTAATCAAATTTTCTATTTTTCGAAAAGAAAATAGCATGTGCGTTTTATGAGCAGAAACAACTTGTCTGTGGTAGGTACCAATCGCCTCTGCTATGCCAAAGCAGAACGTGCATCATCCACCAGACAACTCCCAAGCGGATTCCAAAACAGTCGCATCACTTCACAGACGTTTTACACTAGAAGGTGGTCCACAGAACGACTTTGCTAATAATTATCACGAGTCTGCCCATCACTATTTTATTCTGTAGTATTATATATTACCTGCTCACTTTAAATACGAAAAAATTACATCCAAACGTAATACAATATGACAACTTTATTTCACTATTTAGGACCATTCAAAAGCACCACAATCCCATAAAAACAAATGAATATCTTCACAGGACCATCATTATCGATATATGAGACTTATTATTATGTTATGATGACTCAAGTTAATTTTAATCATTCATTTTACCTCCAGTCTTGTTCCAAACGTTGCGAGTTGCGCATTTGATAATGTTGCAAAAGCATTATCATTTAAGTGTATTTTTGTTTAATATTTTTTCATTTTATTATGATCAAAAATATGTGGATATTCCCTTACCAGATCATGTTAAGAACGCAGATTTAACTTTATTCTTTAAAGGAAGACTTATATTTTTAACTTATTGGTGTTTTGTGAGTAAACATTATTTATTTATTTTATTTTTTATGTACAAACATTCCTTGTGTAGGCATGTGTAGGTATAAGATCGAACCCTGTACGGCTTAGATTAATTTTTATATTTCTTATAATACAACCATTGCTTTCTTATACGAGTGGTTTTTATATAAAAAAAATCATATAAAATTTGTATCTGGTAACTAAAAAAAATTAAAACTCGTAGACATAGCCAGCTCAATGAAATCAAGTTCTGACGTTTGATGACGTCACATTGGAATTTCAAGGTCAATTTTTGTTTTGTTATATAACGAAGAAAGATGACGTAATTTAGACAATTAAGGTAAAAATACAACTAAGGACAATAAGGCCGACTGTCCACAGAAGCGGTTTGTGCTTGTATTTGTCACAAGAACTGAGGGACCAAAGTACACATAACATAGTTACATTGGTCAGGATTTACCTAGCGAGGTCCTCTACCGCTAGACCGCTGCTGACAAATAATAAATACATATAAAACTTATAAAAACACCCGACCCCGAAACAAATACTTCCATAAGTCAAAATATTATATAATATGTAATAAGTTTTTAGGATCTAGATATATTGTGATCATAAAAATCAACGCAAATTGTACAAGTCATTTATGTAATACTTTAAATCCTCTTCGATAAGATAGATAATTGGTGATAAGATGTCAAGAAATAAACAATAAACGCCTGTTCACATTATCTATGTAAAAAGTACTTTAGTCATTTTTTTACAAAACCCAAACCTACGTAGGTACTTATACAAGAATTTTTAAGAAATATCAATATTTTTTTTTTATTGTAGCTCGGCATGTACCACACTCCGCCTGATGTAAAGCTAAAGTGCGGCCTACGAACACAGAACAACTGCTACCACAGAAAAATTTATGCAAGCAGGACTCACCTCCGCTATGCCCGCCTGAGGATACGAATGTGCACCATCCAGATTGATAGTGTCCCCTCTCGTTATATCTGGCTACTTAAACTTATCACGAAACGCGACATGTGTTATATTAGAAAGTGGTGGTACCACCCCAGGACAGCAGACTGGGCTAATAATCATCATCAGCCTGCATACTAATTTTAATAGAGCCTATAGGCACATTGGTACGGGTCGGTATTTGGTTACTATATTATGTACCCAAATCCTTATGTCAAAATTGTTTTGTTTAATAAAAAACAACAAAGAAACTCTAATATTTTTAATTTGAATTATTTCCTTGTTCTAGCTCCTGCAAACAGTATACTTCGGGGTAGCTCTCCTGAATGATGTCTTCGGAACAAACAAGCCATGGCCAAGATCGAAGCCATTTATAAGAAAAGCTAAAGACTGGATTTTCATTGTCGCATTTCCTTTCGCTACTTACACAGCATCAACATTTTGGTCTATTTACGCTATAGACAGAGAACTCATATTTCCGAAAGCCCTTGATCCTGTTTTCCCATCTTGGCTTAACCACTCTCTGCACTCCTTGGTTTTCCTTTTTATACTTATTGAACTAGTGACGTCGTTTCGCAAATATCCATCGAAATGTATCGGCCATCCGTTAACCAGTCTTTTCATGCTTTTATACATTGCGTGGGTTAATACTATCTATTTCAAATATAATATCTGGGTATATCCAGTGTTAGAAGTAATGAATTGGTATGGAAGAATCGCTTTCTATGTCTTTAGTACTTGTGTAGTTGTCGGGTTTTATACGTTAGGTGAGAAATTTAACAGTGGTGTTTGGAGAAAAGAATTAGCTTATAAAAATAAGGATTCATGAACGTTTTTATTTAAGTTATTTGAAATTGTTTTGGGCTGAAATTATTCAAAAGAACGAGATATTAAAGTTGTAATAAGTTTATATTTTATGTGTTGTTTTATTCTTATTTTGGTTACCCTTTTTTACGTGGGGAAAATCTTTTATAGATGCCTCGCCGTCTCGGGGAAGACGACGAGGTTATGTCGGACTCCCCGGTACTCGCCAATACCAGGTATACACGACTAAAACCCCACCTTGTCCCTCTCTACGTCGAACGTGGTGAGGCCACGGGCACGCTTTCGCATTCATCCGCGACCCACCGACGCTTGGCCGTTAGGCCCCACCTCATCGGGAAGAAACACCATTCCAGCCAAGTAAATGAGCGGCAGTCCAACTCCGCGATTACCGTTCTTGGCTCGGGGCGAAGGAGATAACGCATGCTACTACGCTACCGCCTCCGCCCATGCGCTGAACAGTGAGTGGTCTCTCACTCAGGTCTTCTCTGAAAGCAGTGTGACCTGAGGAGAGACCCCACCTTGCTGGTTTTCAATCGCGGCGGGGTACCTCAGGGAGGCATCCCGGGACCCTCTATCCACCACCTGAGGACGCACCCGATGAGAGACCAGCAACTCCAACAGTCCCCCCCATATGACACTGTCACTCACGGTCAAAGGACCGCGCGCCACGGGTATTTGGTAACCCTAATGTATGTCCGCAATAGAGACATCTACTGGTCATATATGGAATTATTAGAAGGCAGTACGTTCTGAATTACCCGCCTTTTTACATAGTTCATACATAGATGGCGCTACAATATTATCTAATTTTACAGACAGTGCTCGTTTTTACCGACAGACCTCCTAATAATAAATAGTACGAATTTAGTGTCTGATTAAGGGAGCTCCTAAGTTACTTTTCGTAGATCTCGTTAGGTTAGTCTTGTTCGTTCGAAATTAACCACTTTTTTACGTTTATTTTTTAGTAAAGGAAGAATGCGTTCAATGAACAGAAACGACTGCTACTATAGACGGTAGTCACCTCCGCTATGCCGGCTTGAGGAGACGAAAGTACACACTCCTCTCGTTATACCTGGCTACATTTCCCCAAAACACGACAAGGTCCACTTCACGGGTGGTACATTCGAAAGTAGTGATACTACTCCAGGACGGTAGACCATCATCAGTCTGCCTACCACTCTTTAACAGTGCCAATTGAGCGACCAAAGTGTTGCGAACATGTGAACACAACATAAAATAAAAATAAAAACGTCAAGTTTGACGTTAAAAAATATAAGTTAAAATTTGACACTTCGATAATGGTGGTTTTATTTTAAATTCAATATAAAATTATTTCTATAAATAATTAACAAAACTAGTGCGGTCCATATCCGTACACAAAGTACGTATAACATAATACTGGTCACAATTTAACGAGGTTCGAACACAGGTCTCATCGATCATGAGTTCACACGTCTACTAGGCCACGGCCGCTAAATATTTCAAGGATATATACTTAGATAGCACTACAACATTATCTAATTATGCCTCTGATTCCCACCGGGGCCACAGACAGAGATAGGCAAGATCGCCTCGCTGAGACTGAATTTTTACGTCATTATAAATACAGTGTCATATCAGAACTAAACAAAATGATTTATACTTACAATTAAAAATAAAAACAATTAAGTAATTAGGTACAGCACATTTAATTATAAACAATTACTAATTCAGTAAAATTTAAGTAACTTTGTCAAAGTGAATTGAGTTTCAGGCATTTGTTTCTTTCCATGATACATTATATCCTTCGGTGTATTGGACGCCCTTTCCCGGGCCACTTTTGAATTGCTAAATGTTATAATTTCCAACAGATGGTTTGTATGGCCGTACTCGTCTAAACAATTACAAAACTCCTGTATCAGCCAAGATCCACTACTGTCTCTCCATGAGACGTAACCTGTAAAATAAAACGTTTTACAGTAGACGGAATACGGTCACATATACCGAACTATTAAAGAAAAATATTACTGCAGATAACAGTTGTATCCGGTATGCTGGCCTGGTGGGAGATGATGAGTGGGCATTTGCCAAGTTGTGGTCCATAGGTCCATCCCCTCCAGTCAAGAGCATTATCGCATGGCGCGTTAGAGAAGCGTCAAAAATTTACGAAGTTTGACGTTTCAAATTATTATCGTCTCGTTTTAAATCGTCAAGTCCTATACATTTGATAGTCGGACGAAATTTGGACGAAAATACTTTAGAGTAGATCTTAGTGGCGGATTTAGGGGGTGGAGGGGCGATATTTGTGATTTAAGCACTCTAAAATCTAATAACCTCGGTAACCAAATTTAAATATTAGAAACAAAAATATAAAAGTGGTTATAAATAATAAGTAAACCCAACAGTCAAATCCCACACAACCTAACTTCTCTGAAAGGAAGTAAATGTGTGAACCGCATAGAGCCACCGCATAGAGATATAATATCTGATAGGCAATTCAAATGAAAATGAAATATATAAATAAGTACCTGGAACGGTAGAATACATAACAAGATAATTTATATGGCTTGGTATTAATATTGGTACATCGTTATCGTCGATACCATCAGTCACTATTTTCCCGGAGTCCACGTCATCGCCTCTACATGCCTGAAACATAATATTGAAACTCACTGACCAATGAAAGTTGCCACGAGAAGATAATAATAATGTTTATCTAATCAATTTAAAGTTACAAACACAGGCTAGTAGAGATGAGTTAGTAATAGTAACATAGATCTTCAGATACTCTGACTCCTGAACTAGTTAGACACTGTATTTCAGTTTTCACTAATTAGGGGACTATTTTTGTTATATACAAAACTCATATACTTAAAAATAAGTACCTAATTTATATAATATAATATACATAAATACATGTAATTCAGGGATGTCAACCATTTTGTTTCAGTGATTTTGACTTGATGTTTGTTCTCTTGATAGATGTTACAGCATTGGTTTATTTCATCATATAGAAAGGGGCCCATGAAGACAATGAAACGTCTGATAAATGGCTCAAAAGACTTAAAGGTGTTGTGTATTATAGGGCGACGTTTTGTTTCTGTACTATTCTGTAGTAGCAACCTCAAGTATTATTCTTTGGACTCTCTCCAATTTAATTAGGTGTGATTTAGCTGCACCCCTCGAACTGTGATACAATACATGATGATTGACTAGACTGGTGACATGTACACTCTTTTTACAATGCTTTCCGTGGCGATGTGTCGGAGTGATTTGAATATATGGATCATTTTCCTGACTCTGACCGCAATGAAAGATTTTGATCTATGATCAAACCGACATATTTAATGGTTGCACATTTCGTTAGAGTTTTACACTGGCAGACACCTTCCATAAGACATGATGTTTAGTGAGAGATTAGATTTATGTTTGGTGATGATTGCAGAGAGCCGGTTGCTGGATATTTTACTAATATTATTGTTGCAGCATAACAACAAAAGAGATCTTAACTGCAGAAACAAGTTGTTTTAGATTTTATTAATAGTAGCATGGCATGTGATGCTAGAGTACGATCTATGGGCAGAAGTAACTGCTACCACAGAGAAATGTCTGCAGTTAGCAGTCGCATCTGCTATGCTGGCTTGGGAAGACGAATGTGTACCTACCATCCCACTATTATTTATTTGACCAAATAATACATACCTGTATAAAGAAAAGCTTCGGTACTTTAATCAAATGTTCATTGTTGGAATTTATAAATTTATTAAAAATGTCGGATAAAGAATATTCCTTATCGTGTGCTTCAACATATCCACCATTAGCACCATGGGTCAATATAACTATTGCAATACAAGATGAGTCACTATGATCACTTATTATTACTGAAAATAATAAATAGCTTTTTTTAATACGAAACTAGAATGTTGAGCATGGAAATTTTCAAGAAGACTATACAATTTGACCAGCGCCGGTTTAGACTTCGGCGGCCCATGTTGTGGAGGCCCTCAAATCGTTTGTAGTTAACTGTTCAAAGTTTCTATTAAGGTCAAAGTAAAGAAGAGAGCAACTAAATAAGTTGGCTAACACAAATTTTAAAACAAAACTCAGTATTTTTTTGTTTCTACTGAGCCTTTATCGATTTAATTATTTTTTTTTTGTGGTGTGGTGGCTTCGGATATTCTTGAAATAGGGAGTTTTGGGGAGTCTCTGTTGAATAGGCCCATAAGACGTTGTTGATACAATGATTGTAAATGTGCGTAAGTGTATGCAAATAATTGAAATAGAAATATATTATTGAACTGCCTCAAATAAAACAATATAAACATTAAAATTATGATGAAAATTGAAGAGAAAAAATAAACTTCACAAATTAATAAAAAGTAACCGTTAAACAACTAAACGAAATAGAAAATTAGGCTATATTCCGTTTTATATATTTATATTTATCTCTATTAACTCCTCCATCAGTAGAAGATTATTCAGAATTAATCAGGACGAAATAAATAACTTACTATGTTGTATAACTTCCATAATTCTTTTATATGTCAAATTATGGAAGTCCTCGACACGGAATCCTAATTTTTCAAAAGTTGCTGTTAATCTTAGAACATCTTTGCCGGTTCCTTCCCTAGTTTTAGGTGTTTTACTGTAAATATTAAAAAAAATATGAGATGAGTCCCAATACATGGCTGCTGCTACCATAGAGAAATGCATGCATGCAGGAGATTAAATTTTGCGCCGTAAGAAATGGTTGAAAGGAATAACTCTGCAAGTGTGCACCCCTAAAAATCTTGAGAAATGCACTGCATTACTAACGTAACCATATTTTTTATATTGAAAATTATCTTTTTGTGATTTAAGATAAACTTTATTACGTACTCTTAAAAACATCACATTCTTGAGAGAAGCTGAATTTCGTGTATAAACAATCTCGTCTATTGTGACTTAAATTCTACACCGAAAAACGAGACGGATTTTTTGTCCCGGAGTTGGTTTCGGAGACACCGGGACGGAGTAACCAAAGAAGGGTCAGTCCCGTTCAAAATGATGGTTATTAGCTCAGTCTGCCATCCTGGGGTAGTACCACCACTTTCGGATATAACATTTCGGGATCTGTTTGGAAATAGCCAAGTATAGCGAGTGGTGCACTTGCGCTGTCAATCTGGATGGCCGCATGGCGGCATAGCGGAGGCGACTGCTAAAAATTTCTATGTAGTAGCAGTCGCTTCAGTTCATGAACTGCACTTTAGCTTCATATCAGGCGAAGTACTGTCATATACCCGAGCTACAAAAAAAAAACTATCATTGAGTAGGTACTTGCCCATTACGCCTTTTCTCGTATTGATAATGATTAAATATATAGACATATTTGAAACCACTCATGTCGTAATATTTCCCCAAATCGGGCGCCGGTACAGGTACACTAGATGCACGTATTTCCGTTGATTGATTGATTCTACAAAATAACACAACGGTTTAAACCAGACCTCACCAAGCCAAATAGTCCCGGGGGCAATTTAACGAACTATAACAGAGCTGTATTTTCGATAAAAATGCGCTTCTGATTATTTAATACAAATACAAAATGTGTGAAACTTTATTGTTATACTTTGATTCACTATAATAAGTTTTCGGTTTGAAAACACATGTTCATTCATTCACGTTTGATCATGACGCAAATGTGTGCAAAAGTATCAAGCGAACAAAACTCATATTGCGGGCCACGTGACTGCGTGTTGGCCAGGCCTGGTTTTAACTATTACTTATACCTGTTGCCATATGCTAACAGTAGAAGACGTGGACTTATGATCGAAGAGACCCGCATTCAAATCTCGCAAACATTCTGATCGGTAGGTACCAATGTAACTTTGTTAGATGATGTTCTTATGCCTCTCAGTCTCTGCTATAATCTATTATGTATTCTTTAAAACAGTTATAGACAGTCTAGTCATGGTAATTAGCCCAGTTGGTAACACCACTTTCAAGTGTAGCACTCGTCCCGAAGTCACTAGCCGAGTTTTCTCAAGCCGGCATAGCAGAGGGAACTGCGGTCTGCAGACATTTCTTTATTGTAACTGTGATTTCTGTTCATGGCCCGTACTCTAGCTTAACATCAGACTGAATGTAGTCTCATGCAAAGCTGCTATAAAAAAATTAGAAGTGCCTAATGAAAATATGAGGGTAGGGGATTATTTAGTTTCTAAACAGTAGGAAAATCTATCTCAAGATGTAGCGCTGCACACTGCAACGCGATACGTAACGAATGCAACGTATTTAGATTTAAATCTACAAATAAATAAAAAATATTTATCCTTAAATAAATTATTGCTAGGTTATGTATAACTAACGTGACCATACATCCCGTTTTAAACGGGACTCTCCCAAGAGCGTCGCCAGCCGATGACCTAAGGGTTGGGGGCAAGTTGATATGGAGGATAAGAAAAGTATGAATTGTAGGTAAAGTACATGAAGCTTTTCACTTGTAGTACGAGCCTTACATCTACGGCGATTGTAATAACAACGGTACAGAGTCTAACGTGTAAAGCTACACGAGCTCTTGACTATAAATAAATTTACATTTAACAACTTTTTTAGAATCTCTAGGGCGAGGGGGGGGGGCAGCTGCCCCTCCCTGCCTTCCCTTGGCGACGCCCTTGGACTGTCCCATTTTTGGAAACTCCGTCCCGTTGTCCCCGAAAAAAGCTTCGGGACGCAAAATTGTCCTGTTTTCAGAGAAACGGGCGTTTAGATATAAATTGCGAATAGTATTTCGAGTTAAGTAAAGAGTACCAAAATATAGGTTAAAACACGTTGTTTTTTATTTATGGATTAAAAAATACCCCTCGTATCACTTAAATAACTTAGTTAGTCCCGTTTTGAGGAAAAAATAAATGGTCACGTTATGTATAACAGATAACAAAATAAGTACTTACGAAGCATTACGAGGGTTTCTATTAAAAAAATTAACATCCGTTTCGCTGGACTCCCCAATTTCCAATGTTTCCAACGATTTATTCAAATGATCAGACATTTTATTTATTTTTTAATGCTAAATTTTCACAAAATATGAATATAGACTTTTTATTAAGTATTATAAACATGAATTTGATCTTATCTTATCTGTGCCGGTGTTCAACACTTCAAAATTCACCAATTGTAATGAAATAAATTATCTAAAGGTTAAAACACACCGAGACACAAGCAGACGAGTGTTCACGTGTGAACACAAAAAAGCTCTGCCTTTCGTAACAGGCTCGAAATGATGTCATTCCTGCATTACGAGCTCTCAGAAGAGAATTGCATAAGTCTGGGGCTAGTCAAAAGTCAAACAATTGTCACTCGATCGACTCGTTTGACGTTTCACTGTCACCCAAGTGATAACGAAACGTCAAATCCCATACAATCGAGTGACAACCGTCGATTGGCTTTTGACTGGGACAGATACCGATTACGAGCTCGCTTTGTAATGTGATTGGACGAGCCGCCACGGTCAACATGAAACGAGAGAGAACGTCTACCGTGTGTAGATATAAGGCCTTTTGCATATTATAAGAAAAATTCTTGTTTCTGATCATAAATAAGAAAAATGTCTTGTAATGTGTATGGTTTCAAACAACCAATGCGAAAGACAACAAGAACTTTTTTATAGTGTGCAAAACAAACAAGATTCTAATAAGTTCTTCTATGTAATATTCCGAGTCAAATATTTGGAGAGCAAAGAAATATTAATCTTTGCCTATACCTTGTGGGACTGGAGGAGTGTACCTACTTTTTTTATTATTGTAGCTTGGCATGTGACAACACTCCGCCTGATGTAAAGCTAGAGTGCGGTCCACGAAACAACTGCTACTATCTTCTCTACGGGCAGCAGTCGCCTCCACTATGCCGGCTTGACGAGACGAGCATGCACCATCCAGATTAACAGTACACACTTCTCTCGTTATACCTGGCTACTTCCAAACTATTCCCGAAACGTGACAAGGTCGCTTCATCAAGGGCGTTACATAAAAGTGGTGGTACTACCCCAGGAGTGCCCAGGACGGCAGACTTGACAAATAACCATCACCAGTATGCCTACCACTCGTATGTCAAATCATGATGAAATGTGAAAAATATAACCAAATCATAATTTAAAGCCATTTGATATGCACAAAAACTCTCTATACGTTGCCGTTTCAGTGAATTATAGCTATAGTACGAACCAAACTTTATGGCGGCTCCGAAGTTAGGCACAAGTCACAGCATAGTACACAAATTAACGTATCAGCGCGCTTAATGCAACGGAGTGAAAGAGGGAAGTGCACAGCTCCGCGCTGCCCGCGTTTTTTAAATATATTCTATTCACATTTAAAATACTCTTCAACCTGACTGTAGATGCGTGAAGTAGCACCCGCAGTTAACTTCCGAGACGCCATAAAATTTGAATCGACCTATGCAAAACTATGTTTGTTAAATATGAGTAATAAAATAAAGAATTACACTTAACTTTTATCATTTACAATTTATTTTTTAATAAGTAGGCAAGTGTCGCCGTTTTTTACAAATAAACTTCACTTTTAAATAATTCATGTAAAAATATGGGCTCTTTAGATTTCTTTTTCCTTCTGCCGCCTTTTTTCTTTTCTAATTTAGTAAAAGACACACCTAATTGTTCGACGCATTCATCGAATATACGACATAAACTTTTAAAATAGAATAACACACTATCAGCACCCTTAAATAAAGTATCTTCTATATACAATAAATGATTAGGATATTGCTCTAGTTTCTTTGATACATTATACACAAATGTACCATTAAAACAATTATATACCTTACAATTAATATAAGGAAATCGACAAAGCATATTCAAATAATTAATCTGTTGTAAAGAACATTGAAATTGAGCAAATGTGTGCATATGTTGTTTATCATAAGACCTCGGATGTTTTTTAATTTCATTACTCAGTTCAAAGCAAGCTAATAATTGTGAAGCGGCCAATAAACAATCTTCATACAATACTTTATTTTTATTCAAAAATAAATCTTTGAATTCTTTACTCATTTTGGGTTTATTTTTTAATTCTTGTAGCTTTTTTGAGTATTTGGTGTTAAAAAAGTAATGACCGCGGTACATTCCGGTCTTTTCATCAATCACCTCTAACATTATGTAACATACGAATAAACTATAAACGCAATGAACGGGTACTTCACATTTTAAAACCCACCACAGTATAGATAACATGAATATACGGTAATTTGCTGGTAGTTGCTCTATTAATCTTAAATCTAACTTAGGAAAATGTTCTTGGATAAAATACTTGAAGTATTGAGGTAGGACATCAATGGCCTCTAATGGTATATCACAATCTTTAAATGGATTTTCAACGTTATTTTCAATAACAAGTTTTATATAATTATCTTTTTCTCTACTAACATATATGAAAGATTCCTTAGAGAAATTTGTTAATATATTAAATCCAAAGTGTAGTATAGGCAGAGATTCTGTGAAAGAATCCACCTGGGTGTAGTCCTCAGCCTGTGGTGAACAAAAATACAACCTATGTGTGTACAAATTTATGTAGGATTGTGGTATAGACCCATTTCTAATATTTTCAATAATTATTTCTGGTAAATCAAACCCTGTTCTTTCAGCATCGCATTCCTCTGCAGATTCGGCAGAGTCATCTGATTTTTGTGAATCATTCGATGCTGCTTCATCTTCTACCTTTTCTTCTGATACCTCATCCACCTCGATATCATCTAAATGTATTTCCTGTTTATTCTCCTGCACAGCTAATTTATTATCATCAATATATGTGAAACCAAAATATTTCAAAGATCTACAATATTTAGTCTCATATCCTTGTATACTGTTTTTAATAATAAACAGTACTCTATTTTTATGTTGTTTTTTTAATCTACCAATAATTTTACTTATCGCCGAATCTAAACTCTCTTCTCTGAGCCATTTCAGAAGGCCATGTATACTACGCTGCTGTTCATTTGTTCTATGTCGACTTTTTGGTAATTTGAGTTGAGAGAAGAATTTTCTAAATATCTTTTTCTCTACAAAGTCATTGCCGAGTAAAGTTGCTAAGAGTGGCAACATCTCTTTCTTAAGACCACCAAAATGTTCTAACATATATTCCATTTTATATAGTCTGCATTCTAATCCATACCTCCGCTCTCCATCTTCTTCAATAACAGTCACTTCTGTATCCAAAGTATTAAATGGGATATAAAGTGTATTATAAATAAAGAAATCTGAATCGTAACTCAAGACAGGACAGTCCAAGTGGCGTGCCATCGCCGCGATCTCATCGTCAGCTTCAAATTCGCATACAGTGTAAGGTATTTGCAAGTCGGTTAGAACATTCTTAAAGACATCTCGAAGGAATAGAGGGAATATTCTCATACTTGACTGTGTTACGGCGTCGAGTCTAGAAGCACCATAAATTTTAGAACGCACGCGACTGAACGTCGTTCTCAACTTCCTGCTCTCATGACTGCCATCAAACAATACATAACAAGTTACTTTACATTTCTTAAGACGTGAAAAGAACTTTTTTACATACGCTGCATACTTATCGTAATCGCCTCCGAATGCAGAAAAACAATTCAAACCCACGTATAATTGAGCACCGAGACTGTGCCCATCAATAACAAGTGAAGTGTCGTGTAGTAAGTGATACTTTAGAAAACAATCTTGCTTCGTATTTATGTAAGTAGTTAAACCACGAACCCCCATTATCAGATGAATGAAAATAAAGATAAAATATAACAATAAACAAACAACGAATACTGCACTTATAGGCAGAGACAATTAATAATAATTATAATTATAGGTTAGAAATACCATAAACACAAGTTAACTCTATCAGAGACTTTTTTAAAATTTTATATGGCATACGGCATTATAATTAACTGTCAGAAATTTTGTTATAATTTTATTTGACAATAGTTTAGTTTTGTTTTGCTCCTGAATAAGGAAAACTATTTTATATCTAAAACATTACAACATCGTAATATTATAAATATGTATAAATTTATAATAAAATGTTGTGTTATAATTTGAAATCAATTTGAAAGTGATATCAATGTATTGTAAATAAAAATAAAACTTTTATATTAATATTCAAAGTGGTCAATATTTTATGCTAAAGAACGTTTAAAAAAACAACAACCATCACCCAACTGTCAGCGGTCTCCGCCCCTCCTGCACCCATCCCGCCGCTATTTGTCTGTGGCTGACTGCTGTCCGCGTTGTTTCGTTTTGTTTGCTGAACCGAGGAACAGAACTCCAGAGCACGTGGAGATTAGTTATAATTTTATAGTATTATAACAGTTAATGTTATACTTGAATGCAATATAAATAATCGGTATGTATAACCACGTTTGATCGTCGTGGCTTGATCTTTACAGTTTTACGCCTTAATTTGTAAATTGCAGCAAAATGACTGAAACTGCTGTATCCAATGATACCAATGGCAATGACGACACCGCGCCTCATCTCTCTGAATTGGAGTCCGCCATAATTAGTCAGGTCGAATATTATTTCGGTAAGTAACCACGAGTAGGCTGAGCCCTTACTTCCATATAAGTCGAAAAATTATGTTTTAGTAGTTTTTTATGTTATTGCAATAACCCGATGGTGTCAAACTTCTTATTTGTATCAAGTTAATATTGTGCATTAAATTATTTAAGTCAATTCATCCCACAGAACAATCTGAGTCTCAGTCAAATCAGGAATGGCTTTTTGTAAATTCGTGGGATCTTTACTAAAACTTTTTATGGAATTTTAAGCAAATTACACAAATCATTAAACTAATTAACTAAATAATTCACCATTATTACACGATAACATTCAAAAGTGTTATTGATATTATTCCTAATATTCTTGCATTTTTTTTTTCAGGTGATATAAACCTGCCTCGTGATAAATTTTTAAGTGATCAGATTAAATTGGACGAAGGCTGGATACCCTTTGAAGTATTGATCACTTTCAAACGTCTCGCCAAACTTTCCACGGACATTAATGTGATTGCAAATGCTCTTTCTAAAGCTGAATCAGGACTTCTTGAGGTAAAAAGATATATAAAATGGCATTCCTGATATTCGCAGTGGTGCCATTATGTTTTTTTCCGAGCCCTGGTTGTTAATGTTAAGATGACAGACTGGGCCGATGAGACAACCATCACTTGTCTTCCTACCACTCTTTAATAGTGCCTATAGACACCGAAGGACCAAAGTACATATAACATAGTTACATTGGTTTATTATTGCTTTATTATTTTCATTAATTTCGGAGCTATGGAGACCCATTGGTATGCCATGGCTACTATAGCTGTAATGACGCCCCTGCTTCGGTCTGTCTGTAGACAACTAGCTTATTTTTTAGACCTATTTAATGTCACTGTCGATGGGAAACTCATCCCCCCCCCCCTTCCTCAACTATTCAGATGTAAAACAAAAATTATTTTGCAGGTATCAGAGGATAATAAGAAAGTTCGTCGTAATCCAGAAATGCCTCCACCGGAAATGAACGAAGAACGCCGCAAGGAGTTAATGTCTCGAAGCATCTATGTGAAAGGGTTTCCTAAGGATTCTGTAATTGATGATCTACTCATCTTCTTTAAAGGTTTTGGCCAAGTTGAGAATTTATATTTGAGGAAATATCAAGATCGCACTACCAGAAAACGTCACTTTAAAGGATCTGTTTTTTTGACGCTTAAAGATGTGGACGAGGTACTTTTTTGATATATTAGTCTAATGGCCTGGAGAAGTCAAATGTTCTGCTTCTCTAGTCGTCAATGCTCATGGACCTCCACCGAGTTTACCTTCAGACCAGTCGAGGTCACATGTCGAGCCAAAATAAAAAAAAAGTGACCAATCCAAGTTGACAGGTCACAGTCCTCTTGATACACTTTGTTACCGCTGTACTAATCTTGAAAGTCGGCTAGGTCACTTCACAAATAGCTAAGGCGGGGTTTGTCACTAACAACAGCTTTCCTACCACTTTAAACTAAATATAATGTTTAACCTTTAAATGTATGATTTTTTGTTTTGAATTAATAAAATATTATAGGAAATTTGTCATAGATTACATAAATAATAATAAAATAATTCAATTCCGATTTTTGTTATGACACATAGCAATCTTGCATTTGATGCACTCAGTACGTGAAAGTCCTGTGCAAACGTAGACACTCAAGTTTTTGAATAATTTTATGTGAAAATGCATGTAGACAATTGGCAACAATATGCATTTAAAGGTTAAATCAATAAATGGATATAGGTATGAACACGAAGCCGTTACGAAATGTGGAATTATTAATGTTTGCTATAATGTTTGATTATAACAATTATTCCAGGTTGCAAAGTTCTTAGAGTCAAAAGACTTGAAGTATAAAGACATTACATTAATTGTAAAGAAACAACAAGATTATATTAAAGATAAGCAACAGGAATGGCAGGAACGCAAAGAAAAAGAAAAGGATAAGAAAGAGAAGAAGGCTAAAAATAATGAGGTATAATTTGTTATTAATAATAGTTTTACATCGTAACAGGGATTAATCCACTCTTGGAAATGTTAAAGGTCTACATTTTTAAATATTTAACTTTTATCCATAAAGCTTTAATAATTCGTCTAATTTTATTTTTCCTTTGAATAAAATGAAGTACAAATGTCGTTTTTTTTTTTAGAAAAAAGTAGCTGAGAATGAAAAGGAAAAGATTTCAAAAATTCTGCCGACCGGCGCTGTGTTGAAATTTGTTAATAGTGATGAGAAGTTGACTAGAGAATGTATTAAACAAGCCCTTGATCCATATGGTAAGTAAATTGTAGATATCCACATTACATTTGTAAGAAAGCTATAGCTTTATTTCTTTATGAAATGCAGGTGCTGAAATAGCTTACATATGCTATAAAACTGGCGATAAAGAAGGTTGGATACGATTTACTAAAGAGAATGAAGCTAAGGAAGTGTTTGAAAAACTAACAGAAGGCAAACTTAAGATTTCTGAGAATGAAATCACGTTGAACGTACTCGAAGGTGATGAAGAAAAGGCGTATCTCGAGAGAACTCTAGAAGATATGGTGAAAAAGCGAAACATGCCACATAGGAACAAAAAAGGAAATTGGCAGAATAAAGCCAAATATCAAGGCAATAGGAAGAGGAAGCAAGAACCTCATCAGGATGCCCCAAAAGAAAAGATTACAGCTGAATAACATACCGTCTTCTGTAGAATTAATGATTTAAGTATATGTTGATTCTATAGAAATATAAAACATGAAGTAGATATATGCTTTCAATAGTGTAAAGTTTGATTATGACTGATGTGTTGTGCAGAGGAGCATTTCAAAGTTTATTGGTTAGCATTTTATGTACAATTTGGTATATATATTTTTAAATTAATACACTTATTATTAAGTATAAGGAAAGGTAGTCGTATTCATTGAATAAAACATGTTTTCCTTTAATTTTAATTTGTTTTTATTTACTCTTGCTTTCTCAAGCCAATAAGTAAATATGTTTTAGTAATAGGCAGACAAAATGGGTTTAATTCGCTAGAGGTTTTATCCAAAAAGTCGTGTGTGATAAAATGTTATGCAAAAAAGACCGCTTCGTTGCCTCTGTTCACGTTGACACTGGCAAATTGTGGTAATGTCATGAAAAAATGAGTCTGCGTCTGTGCAGTTTGTTTTTATTATCGTTGAAGTTGTTTGTTTTTTGAAGATATTTTAATAATAAAAAACAATGAAGCCGGAGCAGGAGCAGGAGGATGCGACAGAGACCAGTGATGCTAGTAAAGCCATTACAGGAGATGTTATTGGGAGCACAGCTTACAGTGAACGGTTTGTTCTAAAAATTCTTCTCAAATTTGCTAATTTGGATTCATTAAAAGATGAAATTGGGGAAGAAACTTTCGAAGCCGATTTGTGTACTCTCTGGGATATGACTGCTGAGAAAGATGTCGTGGAATTTCTACAAAAACATGACGCGCTGAAGTTGATAAATTTTGCTTTACCCGTTATCAAAGACAACCGTTTGATCGAGATAATCTTCGGTATTTTAGGGAACATGTGTTGTATTAAAGATGTAGCTGCAGTATTTCTAAACACGAGCGACCTATTAGCTACAGTTATGGCATATTTAGCTTCTCCAGATGTCCCTATTCTGGTACAAGTATTGAGATTGGTGAACGCGTGCCTGTACACAGCAGAGAGTGATGATATAGCAAAGTGGTTAGAATGTTTTGAAAATATTGACTATGCACAAACCTTGTGTTTCATACTTGAGAATTCTTCAAACAAAGAAGTGTTAATTAACGCACTAGAAAATTTGAACACAATATGTTCTCAATGTAACATAGAGCAATGTAGAAATAAATACTTTCAATTATTTGTAAAAACTGAAACCCTTGATGGACTAAACACAGCATTTATAGAGCTAACTATAAAACAAAGGAAACTGTGTGAGAAGGATGAATTTGAGAGAATATTAGCTATTGCTTTACAAATTACTTTAAATCTTGTTGGGTTTGATGTGTCTAGTGAAATATTTGAGAACCGAAGTGATGACGTCACGGATATAATGAAAGCTGTGTTTAATTATTATGAAGATTATTTTGTTAAGAAAAAGAAAATTGATCCAGAATTGATTGATATTTTAGATACTGCTTTTACAATAATAAAAATCCTCGATCTCAGTAAACATAGTGATGTAGAACAATTTTTCAATCAATGTTTTAATATGTGGTTGACATGTAATTCTACAACTAGTAATGGCCAGAATTCTGATGAAAATTCTGCAAGTAAATTTGCATTAGATTTGAAATCACCAGCTTCTAATATTATTTGTAATTACATTTGTACTTGCGATGAGGTGAATTTAAACAAAGCTTTAGATAAAATTTGGAAACATTATGATGACATTGTAGGTTGCTGTAATGAGGAAAAAATGCAAGAGAATATTTCTGAAAGGACGAAGCACTATAGAAGTATGGTTGAGAAGAACCTACTCACGTAATGAGATGTTGGAAAATATTAAATAAGCAATTGACACCTAATTTAAAATTTATTAAATTGTGTAGTATAGTATGAAACAAACTTTATCGCGCACCTGAAGTTAGGCACAAGGCAATACACAGTACACAAATTGAGATATCAGCCCAGCACGATGAACTTGAGAGGGAAGAGCACACTGTTATTGTTATGCGTTCTATTCATATATGATATGTACCCGACCCTATAACGTTTAACTATGACCTATACCTAAGTTTAAAAATCACTTCTTTCAAGTGGCAGTAGCCAGATATAGTTAACAGATTACCCTGATGATGGATGGTTCACATTTCTCCTTTTATGTATAAGCAAAGCGTCTCTGCAGTCAGTGTGGTCTGGACTGTGAACCGAGCGTGGTCACAACCAGACTACTATGAAATACTGCTACTAATAATTAAGCTTTAATTATGTATTTAAGATTTTTAAAAAACTGTAATTTTACCACAACAGCTAAATAATTTAAAAAGAAATAATAAATCGAATATGTGAGTTACACAATCTTTTATTTTTTTTTGCAAGCCTTTAATTTCAATAATTGTTCTCTTTTCATTAGCCTCGGCCCTGTTGTCTCTTCAGACCGCCGAAGGAGTGAAAGAGACGGCAAAATAAAACACAGATAATGTATATGGGATTATATATTTTTGTAGACATCATAAAGCAACATTTACATCATAATCAAGTTTTACATTGCCAGCCGACACCGACTGTCCATTTAAAAACTATTCGAATGTAACAGTATGTCAATAACATTAACAAGAAAGGGCCACACATTGATATGCTCCACATATACTCGAATACTGAATTAAAACAGATAAAGCCATACCATCAAAGCGTAGTCTGAGGACCAAGTATGAATTTACAATTACACTGTCACGGCGTAAAGTGTAATCTCTCCACCAATAGGACTGTGTAACGTATAGTTTTTTCGGAACGCGGCTAACCGGTGTGGCAAGGCGGGAGACGCGAGCTCTGGGTCTACAGTCATGTCACTTGATCGAATCAAAAACAAAATATATGGCATTAGACGTTTGACTGTCACCTAGGTGATAACGAAACGTCAAACCCTATCTATACATTTTGTCGCCAATTCGATTAAGTGACGACTGTCGATTGACTTTTGACTGTAGCCCCTGGTGACATTATTCCTGACGACAGCGCGCGTGACGTGCGGACATCATTTCGTGGCGGAGAGATCCCGTCGGCGTTGTACATTTATTTGTGTTGTTTTCTTATAATAAAGGCGTTCGTAAATAATCCCAGTTGTTATAATTGCTTCAGTTGTAGACTTTCTTGCTTCTCGTCTGATTAGTAAAGGAACACACTTTACGCCGTAACAGCGTAAATGTATACTCATATTTGGCCCTCTGATAGATGCGTATTCATCATTCGATGTCCTATATTCCTCTTGTTCGAAGCAAGATACACTCTACCATCGATTAGATTCGCTTCTGAGGAATTGTTAGGCTGGTGTAATTCTAATATAAAACATTATTATTACTGTTAAAGAAATTATAGCACGCAAGAATATAGTACTGCGTAGTATTTAAGTTTGTCACTGATAGAAACTTTCTCAAGTCGTACTATGTTGTTGAAGAACCACATGTACACAACTCAAGTAGGCCTATTTGAAATTAGTAACATGAGTTTTCATTGCCTCTTTTTACTCCATACAATACTGTAATCCGCGAAAAAATGTTGGCAACCCTAATTACACCGATAATTGTCTCTGACAATCCCAGTGTTGCCAACTTATATTACATGAACTTATGGCAAATCTGTTCGATGGAAGAGTTTCTTCGCCTTCAAATCTCGGTGGTGTATGGTGTATATAGCAAAAATGACGAATACGCTACGCTCGTCAGATTAAATAGCTATCTCTGCGGTTAAGAAATAGCACGATACGATAACTATTTCCAAAAGTCACGTGCACTCCGATGGTTTTTATATATTAAACTGAATTAGTAATTTGGGACAAAAGTATCCCGTCTTATCGTTGCCATTATTCGCCTTGTTAAATGAGAAAAATATATATTATAATAATTCAGTGTAATATATAAAAACCATAATCCAAACTTAACTAACCACGAGCCAGATTTCCCATCGGAGGGGACATCGCAAACGACTACAGGACAAATAATGGAGGTTACTACGCTTGACTCTAAAAATATATAATTTATTAATTATATTAATTTAACTTCACTTTTTATGACAACACTGACTCTTTTTTTTTTTAATTTATTTTAGGCAGCGTTCAAGTGTAAGTAACAGCCATTACTCGTCCTTCGAACATAAATATATATATAATAATAGATATCTGAGACGATTCTAATAGAATAAAGACTAGACATACACCAATCAATATTTAAAACATTCAATAACACATAGCATTATTGCTAAAGGCTTATTATTGCACGATGTTTATCATACTTACACGAAGCACATAAATATAATCTTATGGTTGATATGGAGGTCTAGTCATGGTGCATGTGAGAAGCGCCGAACTAAAAATGTTTTTTTTTATGGCATTTAACAATTTGCCAGTGTCAAAGTTAAGGAAAGGAATCGCGGAGAAAATATTGGAACGGTAAAAGGATATTTAGGACTGGATATATAAATACATACAAACTAAAAATGTAGAGGATTTGACGTTTCAAATTACTGACGTCACTGTCTGAAATGACCAACTTTCGAATTTGGAACAGATTGGCTTAGAGCACATTTTGTTGGCAACACCACATCAGAACTGTCAGAGAGATATTTTATTGGTGTAATATTAAGAAATAGTATTTAAAATAATTATCTAATATAAATAACAAGTTTTAATTTATCTTTAGACAATTATTTTTAATTCTATTATGTATTTTATTATTACACCCAACGAAATATCTCTCTTGACAATTGTGCTGTGGTGTTGCCAACAATATGTGCTCGAAGCCAATCTGTTCCAAATTCGAAAATCTGTGTTCATCAGTCGCCCCCGCTATGCCGACTTTAGGAGACGAATATGCACCATCCAGATTGACAGTGCACTCTCCTTTATTCCTCATCTTTCAGGTAAGTACAGCGCCGGATTTAGACTTCAGCGGCATGTTGTGAAGGCCCTCAAATCGTTTGTGATTAACTGTTGAAAGTTTTTATTAAGGTCAAGGTAAAGAAGAGAGCAACTAAATAAGTTGGCTAACACAAAATTTAAAACAAAACTCAGTATTTTTTTGTTTCTACTGAGCTTTTATCGATTTAATTCTTTTTTGTGTTGTGGTGGCGGCCAATAGGCAACTGCCTATGTTGCCTATGCTTAAATCCGGCACTGAGTAAGTATATATAAAAGTTATATTTAAATATTTCATGTTAGTATGATAAACACGAGTGCGATAGTGACCTTTGATCCTGCGCGCGCGCCGGGACCGTTCCTAGTAAACAAGTACAAGGAACTTAACAATATTTTTCATTTACCACTTACACATCAAAATGTATTCTTTTTTTTCTCATCAGCTTTATTTTCATGTGTTCGCAGCAAATTAGGAAGTAAAGCGCAATAGTCCCGGTCCCAAATTACGCTACACACGCAGGCAATCCCTAGCTATACAGGGTGAATTTTTCAAGTGGGCTTTCATGGGCAAATCCTAAACTATGAGAGATATCGAAAAATGCTGAAAGGAGTCTCGATGCCGATTTTGATGAAAACTAAAACAACATTATTAGATTTTTGATAAATCCATTTTCCCGGCCAGGAATCGAACCTGTTGATTTTGAAGAAAAAAAAACACACTGTATTATTGCACCATCTGATAGTGTTCCTGATAAGGATCAAATTCTGGGAAGTAATGATATACGGCAAACCAAAGAAAAGTGTTGATTTTTAACAAATTGTCTCTTATTTCCATGTATTTATACATTACCTACTTACTACATTTATTATGTTTTGATTT